>OZ012614.1:0-1249862 GCA_963942555.1 Aleiodes leptofemur
ACGGATGCTACGGATGCTACGGATGCTACGGATGCTACGGATGCTACGGATGCTACGGATGCTACGGATGCTACGGATGCTACGGATGCTACGGATGCTACGGATGCTACGGATGTTACGGATGTTACGGATGTTACGGATGTTACGGATGTTACGGATGTTACGGATGTTACGGATGTTACGGATGTTACGGATGTTACGGATGTTACGGATGTTACGGATGTTACGGATGCTACGGATGCTACGGATTAATGGGAGATCATCACAAATAGTTATTTTCTCTGCACTTCATGGACCTCTAGGACCTAGAGAAGGGGAATCAATCGATTTGGGATGAAAAAATTGAAATCCGCAACTCGTGTTGCCACAATTTGTAGGATATGGGGTCTCCCTTTCCGGGATATCGTGGTTAGTGGCTCAATTCCACTTCTTACCGGGATGTTCCATGGAAAATCAATGAAAATGGTAATTTTTCCTACTTCGAGGACCTTTGGGACCTAGGCAAGAGAAATCAATCGATTTCGCATCCGAAAATTGAAATCCGGAACTCGCGTTGCCCCAAATAGAATAATATAAAGTCCCACCTTCCAAAATATCGTGGCTAGTGGTTCAATTCCACTTCTCACTGGGAAATTCTTTGGAAAATCATTAGGAATAGTGATTTTTCCTACTATGAACACCTTTGGACCAAGAGAAGGGAAATAAATCGATTTGGCATGGGAAAATTGGAATCCACAGCTCGCGTTGCCTCAATTAGGATAATATGAGGTCTTTCCTTACAAAATATTGTGGCTAGCTGTTCAGTTTCACTTCTTAACGTGATATTTCATGGAAAATCATCACAAATAGTAACTTTTTTCTACTGTGTGGACCTCCAGGACCTACAGAAGAGGAATCAATTCTGCATTGGGAAGCTGACGAAATTTGCGATGGAAATCATTTGTCAGGAATGATTTTCTCGTATTTCTCAGAAATTCAACTTCTCTGGTCAAGATTTGATCGGATATTGGGAAAAATTCGCTATTTTGTTCATATCTCCGGTTCTATTTGTCGCAGCGTGAAAATTCCGGAAGGAGATGAAAGATGAGATCATTTGCCATCGATTTATAGGGTTCTGGATCGAAAAATATCGGTTTTTCAGATAGTTATGAGGTAAAAACTCATTTTCACAATTGTGTCGATAAATACCTCGAAAATCGATATTTTCACATTCAAAACCCTAGAAATCGATGGCGAATAATCTCACCTTTCATCTCCATTCGGAATTTTCACGCTGCAACGAATAGAACTGGAGATATGTCGAAAAATGTGAATTTATTCAAAAACGGAAAGGGATACCCCTTTCAATCTTGGCTAAGAAAGTAAAATTTTTCAAAAAGACGAAAAAATCATTTGTGACACATGATTTCTACCGTAAATTTCTTCAACTCTTCAATGGATTCATCAGAAATAATCCATCTCCAATATTTCTAATGAATAAGAGAGTTCATCACGATATAGATCCTGACAAAATCATAAAAACTCTTCAAATCAATAAAAATATTGGGGATAGGCTCTCTCTCATTATTCCACTGGAAAGCTGAGAAAATTTGCCATGGGAATCATGTGTCAGGAATGATTCTTTCGTATTTTTCAGAAATTCAACTTCTCTGGTCAAGATTTGATGGGATATTTGGAAAAATTCACTATTTTATGCACATCTCTGGTTCTATTTGTCGTAGCCTGAAAATTCTGAATGGAGACGAAAGATGAGATCATTTGCCATTGACGTAAAGGGTTTTGGATCGAAAAATGTTTATTTTCACGATAGTTATGAGGCAAAAACTTATTTTCACAATGTCGTCGATAAATACCTCAAAAATTCATATTCTTGATTTTAAAGCTCCATAAATCAATGATAAATGACCTCACCTTTCACCTCCATTTGAAATTTTCACGCTGCAGCTAATAGAACAGGAGATATGTCGAAAAAAGTGAATTTCTCCAAAAATAGAAAGAGCTAATGAAGCGTCTGGCGAAATTGAAAATAAATCTAAAAATAGATTTCGATGAGAAACCACGTGACGACGACCCTTGGACGAGAGGGAGAATCGCGCGGGCCCAAAGACTCACTCAGCCCCGAACGCCAACGATAGTGAGTCGCGTTTATTGGATTCAACGAATCGATATATAAATTCGGATAATTAATTATTGTACATCTGAAGTATTGAATAAATTAACTGAAGTGGATTTCACGTGTTACTAATTACTTATAACATTAAATCCCTTCAAATGGTGACCCCGAGCGTTTTTTTGTGAACTATGTTAATTTAAAGCCTTGAATTAGAAGTGAACATTCCTAATTAAGTGCCGGTTTTATGAAAATTCTATAAAAACTATTTATCAGTGAAAATGAATAAAAATTGAGACAATAAAAAACTAGCATTAGATTCATTAAGAAATTAGCCGATAAAATTTAGCGTTAAAATTTAGTGTTAAAAGTTAGTGTTAAAATTTAGTGGTAAAAATTTAGTTTAAGGACAAGTAGACAATAATTAAATCAAGTTTTAAAATATTTTCACGGAATAAATCTTTCACTATAAAATTCGAAAAGATAAAATTGTGAATTTTCGTGAAATTCGAAGTAACAAGAGCGCGTAAGTTTAAGCCAAGGGCGAAAAACACCTGTGCGCGCAAGGACAAATTAATTCGTAGAAAAATAATCGCTGAGATAAAATTCGTTGAATTTCAACTTAAAGGGGAAGAGTCGAAATAAACTGTCTAAAATAAAATAAAATAAAATAAAATAGAAATTGAGAGAAAGAATAAATCTTTAAGAGAGTGACATTGATACTTCAACTTTAAGAGTGACGTATCCGAGTGTGTATAAACCGCGAAACAATTATTATTTTTTTTTTTCTCTTTTTCGTCGCTGCTACTTTTCACATTTTCTCTATTATCCTGTCAGATTAAATGAATTAAAATGACACTCAGCAAAGCGGAGTTAGAATTACAGGCAAAGCTCGAAGAGCAGAGGAAAATCCAGGAAGATCAAGAGAGGCAACTGGAAGAACAGAGAGAGAAAATTAAACAGCAGCAGCAGCAACTGGAAAAACTTCAGCAGGAGCAGAACCCAGGGACGTTAAAAAAGCTCCAAATTCTTCAGAGAGAGGAGACAATTCACATTCCGCGCATCATAGTCCAGCCATTTAACGAGGAAAGACCAACACTATGGTTTGCACAAATCGAATTACAATTCGACCAACTGAATATAGTAACAGAGGCAGAAAAATTCCGTCTAGTTGCTCCTCACATACAGACTAACATTGCAGCGGAAGTAGAATCATACATATTAAACCCTGGTGTTCGTTCTCCGTATTCAGATTAAAAAGGCGCAATCATTAATTGTTTTTCCTCTTCAGAGGAATCCAGAATCAACCAGCTGTTGAACAAAGAGACCTTGGGAGACAGAAAACCAAGCCAACATCTACGTCATCTCCAAGCGCTGGTCCCGGACATGTCGGAGAAGATCCTGAAGACCCAGTGGCTGAACCACCTGCCAACTCACGTACGCACGTGTTTGACTGTCTTGGATCGATCAGAGCTCAAGGAGATCGCCGAGGCTGCAGATAGGATGATGGAAATACAGATGCCAATGCATACTTCAGCCGTGCAGCACGAAACAGCACCAGCACCAACTTCTTCATCCACTGACACCTTGTTGACTCAGCTGATTTCGGAAATTCGCCAGTTGTCCACTGGACACCGAAGATCTTCAGACAAGAATGGAGGCGGGAATCAACGAGGAAGATCAAGGTCTCGGAGCCAGGGCAAAGGGACACTTTGCTATTTTCATAAAAAATTTGGTGTCAATTCTTATCGCTGCAGACAACCTTGTTCTTGGAAGAATAAATCCAACACTCGAAATCAGAACAATCAACAACAGAATAATCAACCAAAAAACGAGAATGTGGGTTAATGGAGTCGGCAGTTGACTCACACAGCTCGTCAAGCCGTCTTTTTATTCTGGATCCTAGCTCCAACAGGCGTTTCCTCGTGGACACGGGATCTGATGTCTCGGTGCTGCCTCCAGGCAGTAGTAAGAGAATCAGACCCAGCGAGTATCGCCTGTTGGCTGCAAATAATTCAACAATAGACACTTACGGAACAGAATTGATGAACGTGAACCTCAACTTGAGGAGGGATTTTCCCTGGAGATTCATTGTAGCTGACGTATCATCACCTATTATTGGAGCCGATTTCCTCCGTCACCACGGAATCCTGGTGGACCTGAAGAACGGCTGCCTGCAAGATGGTACGACAGGGCTAAAATCCAATGGATCCTTCGGCCCAACCAGCGTAGCTTCGATTAAAGTTATTAAAAATGAAGATTCTTCGATTTATTGGGAAATACTTAAGAAGTTCCCGGAGATAGCACAACCCAATGGTGTTTTGTCATCCACCAATCACTCCACAATGCATCATATCAGGACAACACCTGGACCACCAGTGGCCTGCCAAGCAAGAAGGCTATCTCCTGAAAAACTAAAGATTGCTCAAAATGAGTTCGAGAAGATGATGCAGCTGGGGATAGCGAGAAGATCAGATAGCCCGTGGTCTTCTCCGCTACATCTAGCTCCCAAGAAAGGAGGAATGTGGAGGCCATGTGGAGATTACAGGCTGTTGAACGCTCGGACAATACCCGACAAATACCCTGTGAGATTCTTGGAGGATTTTACTTCCAACCTGGAAGGTGCTGAAATCTTTTCCACTGTGGATCTTGTCAGGGCGTTCAACCAAATACCTGTAGTACCCGAAGACATAAAGAAAACCGCAATAATTACTCCATTTGGTTTGTTTGAATTCCCGCAGATGACCTTCGGACTACGCAATGCAGCACAGACGTTCCAGAGGTTCATAGACGAGGTGACCAGGGACCTGCCTTTCGTCTATGCATATATCGACGACCTTCTGGTAGCATCGACGTCCAGCGAGCAGCATATAAAACATCTTGAGGAAGTTTTTGGAAGGTTGAAGGCGGTGAACCTAGTGGTTAACCAAGAAAAGACAGTTCTTGGTCAGGAAGAAGTGCAATTCCTGGGCCATGTCGTGAACAAACACGGCATAAAGCCAAACCCCGACAAAGTCAAGGTAATAAACGATTTTTCTCAACCTAAAACAATAAAAGATTTGCGGAGATTTTTAGGAATGATAAATTTTTATCGGAAACACATCAAATCCGCAGCATTCCTTCTGGCTCCTCTTAACGCTTTGTTGCAGGGAACAAAGTTACACAGCAGACAAATAATTACGTGGAACGAGACTCTGGAGAAGGCTTTTAACGACAGCAAGAAAGCACTTGCTGATGCTACCTTATTAGCACATCCTAAGCACAATACCGAATGGGGAATTTTCGCTGACGCATCTGGTGATGCTATGGGGGCAGTCCTCCAACAGCTGGTTGACCAACGTTGGCAGCCACTAGCCTTTTTCAGTAGAAAATTCAAAGAGTCATCAAGAAACACGTGTCCATTCGATCGAGAGCTAGAAGCAATTTACCACGCAGTGAAACACTTCAGGAACCTCATCGAGGGGCGGCAGGTGACGATCTATACAGATCACAAGCCGCTAATTCATTCTTTCCTGAAGAAAAATGAGGAAATACTGCCTGTAAGAAGAACTCGACTAAATTTCATTAGTCAGTTCACCACTGACGTGAGACATATTCCAGGAGCTGAAAATGTAGTGGCTGATTCACTATCAAGAATCGAAGCGATGTCGCCTGCTGTAGATCACAGGGACATTGCTTTTGAACAAACGAGGGATGAAGAGTTCCAACAACTACGTCGTTCAGGTCAGCACAGCCTCAACTTGCAGTTCATCGAGCATCCAGACTCGAAAATTGGACTGTTTTGCGACACATCGCAAGGAAATCCGCGACCATTTGTCCCAAACTCGCTCAGGAGACGAGTTTTCCTGTCCATTCACGATCTTGCTCATCCAGGTGTCAAGACATCAACTCGGATGGTGACACAACGTTTTGTTTGGCCTGGCATCAAAAAAAATTGCCGATTATGGGCTCAAACGTGCATACAGTGTCAAAGGAGTAAGATCAACAGACACACTAGAGCACCAGTTGCTGAATTTCGACTACCTACATCGCGATTCGAGCATGTGCATATGGACCTGGTGATCTTACCAGCATCCAAAGGATTCACGGCGTGTTTGACATTGGTGGACAGATTCACGAGGTTTCCTATGGCTATTCCTCTAGCCAACCAGTCAGCGGCAGCAGTAGCAGAAGCTTTTGTTCACCATTGGGTGTCGCTCTTCGGCATGCCGGTAAGGATCACCACTGATCAGGGTGCTCAATTTAAATCATTACTGTTTCAGCAACTGGCTCAATTATTGGGGATTCGACTCATCAACACAACTACCTATCATCCTCAAAGCAACGGGCTAGTGGAGAGGATGCATAGGCAGTTGGAGTCTGCACTCAAGTGTCATGGAGCATCATGGTACGATGCACTTCCAGCAGTCCTCCTTGGCATGCGAGCAGTAGTAAAAGAGGACCTGAAAACGTCACCAGCTGAGTTGGTTTTTGGTGAACCACTTCGTTTACCAGGAGAATATTTAGTTCCATCTACCAACAATCTCCCCGCTCATCAATTGGTTCGAGCACTCCGGGAGAAGATGAGAGAATTAGCACCAACGCAGACGTCCAGACATGGAGTGAGGCCAACATTTATTCCTCAGAAACTGGAGACTGCTTCCCATGTGTTTCTGAGAAACGACTTCCACCAAGGAATGATGGCGCAGCCGTATACTGGTCCTCACCAGGTACTCGAACGGACACCAAAGGCTTTCAAAATAGTTCTGAATGGAGATGAGACTTTTGTTTCAATAGACAGATTGAAACCAGCCTTCATCCTCCCAGGTGACGACATCGAGCCAGAGCACCGACCTAGACCAGGACCAGGACAAGCAAGAGCCGGAGATGGAGTCCAAGGAGCCTCCACAGGATATGCTGGACTATACAGAGAACGGCAATTGAACCCAAGGCCGAGAGGGCGGCCACCGAAAACAGTTCAATTTCAGAACTAGTTTGTTGTACAATCGTCATTATTACTTGGCGCAAAATTATTATTATTTTTTTTTTTCCTTTTATTATTACTTTTTGCCGTCATCTAGACATTATTAATTCTTTGTTCAGTTTTTTGTTCCAGGAAGGAACGAGAAAACAGTCTCACCAAGTTCTCAAAAGGAGATCTCAATATTTTTTTTTTTTTCTCTCAACAAATTGTATTTTTCTTTTTCCAGTAGTTCCACTTCAGTATAGCTATTAGTTGGAAGTTTAGTAAAGTAATTAAATAAGTAGAATTAAAAAAAAAAAAAAAAAAAAAAAAAAAAAAAAAAAAAAAAAAGCTTTAAATAGTCATTAAGGTAATTAAGTTTAGAAATAGTATAGTAATAAGTTTTTCTTTTCTTTCTTCTAATAGTCTTAGCTTCGCTAGAAGATATGCCATATCTCTCCAAATTGGGGGAGGTTTGAAGCGTCTGGCGAAATTGAAAATAAATCTGAAAATAGATTTCGATGAGAAACCACGTGACGACGACCCTTGGACGAGAGGGAGAATCGCGCGGGCCCAAAGACTCACTCAGCCCCGAACGCCAACGATAGTGAGTCGCGTTTATTGGATTCAACGAATCGATATATAAATTCGGATAATTAATTATTGTACATCTGAAGTATTGAATAAATTAACTGAAGTGGATTTCACGTGTTACTAATTACTTATAACATTAAATCCCTTCACTAACCCTTCAAATCTTGACCAAGAGAGTGAAATTTCTCAGAGAGACGAAAAAATCATTGGAGACACATGATTTCTACCGCAAATTCCCTCAGATTTTCAATGGAATCATCAGAGAAAATCCATCCTCAATATTTCTAATGATTCAGAGGGTTTTTCACGATATAGATACTGACAATATCATAAAAACTCTTCAAATCGGAAGAAATATTGGAGATAGGCTTTTTCCCATGAATCCATTGAAAAGCTGAGGAAATTTGCGATGGAAATCATGTGTCAGCAATGATTTTTTCGTATTTTTCAGAAATTCAACTTTTCTGGTCACGATTTGATGAGATTTTTGGAAAAATTCACTATTTTGTTCATATCTCCGGTTCTATCTGTCGTAGCGTGAAAATTTCGAATGAGGATGAAAGATGAGATCATTTGTGATCGATTTATGGGGTCTTGAATCGAAAAATATTGATTTTTGAGATAGTTATGAGGCAAAAACTGGTTTTCACAATTTAGTGGATGAATACCTTGAAAATCTATATTTTCAAATTCAAAACCCGAGCAATCCATGGCAAATAATATCACCTTTCATCTCCATTCGGAATTTCCACGCTTCGACTAATAGAACTGGAGATATGTCGAAAAATGTGAAATTTTTCAAAAACGGAAAGGGGTACCCCTTTCAATCTTGGCTAAGAAAGTAAAATTTTTTAGAAAGACGAAAAAATCATTCGTGACTCATGATTTCTACCGTAAATTTCTTCAGCTCTCCAATGGAATCATCAGAAATAATCCATGCCCAATATTTCTAATGATTGAGAAAGTTTATCACAATATAGATACTCACAATATCATAAAAACTCTTCAAATCAATAGAAATATATGAGATAGGCCCTCTCTGATCATTTCATTGGAAAGCTGAGGAAATTGTCGATGGAAATCATGTTTCAGAAATGATTTTTTCGTATTTTTCAGAAATTCAACTTTCCTGGTCAAGATTTGATGAGATTTTTGACAAACTTCACTTTTTTGTCCGTATCTCCAGTTCTATCCGTCGTAGCGTGGATATTCCGAATGGAGAAGCAAAAAGAGATCATTTGACATCGACTTATAGTGTTTTGAATCGAAAACTATCGATTTCTAAGATAGTTATATAGCAAAAGCTGATTTTCACGATTTTGTCGATGAATACCTCGAAAAACAATATTTTTAAATTCAAAGCCCCATGAATCGATGGCGAATAATCTCACCTTTCACTTGCATTTGGAATTTTTACGTTGCGACTAATAGAACCGGAGATATGTCGGGAAAAGTGAAGTACGAATGGGAAAAGTGGATTATGGATTGGAGAAGTGGATTACGAATGGGAAAAGTGGATTGCGGATGTGGAAAGTAAATTAGAAACTCCATGGTGATGCCATAGTAAGGTCTATTCCACTCTATCTCTCTCATTTACCGAGATAATCACGAAAAACTGAGGAAACTCTATGGTGACCTCATATTTAGTTCTATTTCGCTCTATCTCGTTTATTAACTTAGAAAATCGTGAAAAAATGCAAAAACTCCCTACTGATCCCATATTTAGGTCTATTTGGCTCTATCTCGCTTATTTACCGAGAAAATCGCGAAAAACTGAATAAACTCAATGGTGACCCCATATTTAGATTTTTTTTGTCTCTATCTCGCTCATCTACCGAGAAAATCGTGAAATACTGCAAAAACTCCCTCATGATCCCATATTTAGATCTATTTCGCTCTATCTCGCTTATTTACCGAGATAATCGCGAAAAACTGCAGAAATTCTATTGTGATCCCATATTAAGGTCTATTTCGCTCTATCTCGCTTATTGAGCGAGATATTTGCGAAATACTACCAAAACTCCCTGCTGATCCCATATTTAGGTCTATTTCGCTCTATCTCGCTTATTTGCCAAGATAATAGCGAAAATCTGCAGAAGCTCTATGGTGATCCCATATTAAGGTCTACTTCGCTCTATCTCGCTTATTTGCCGAGATAATGACGAAAATCTGCAGAAGCTCTATGATGGGGTTGACTGTGGTCAACTGTAGTCAATTGTTGTCAACTGTGGTGAACTGTGGTCAACTATGGTCGGCTATGGTTTGCTGTGGTCAATTGTGGTCAACTGTGGTCAACTGTGGTTGCCGTGGTCAACTGCGGTGAACTGTGGTCAACTGTGATGAGGTTAACAGTGGTCAACTGCGGTGAACTATGGTCGGTTGCGACCAACTATGGTCGGCTGTGGTCAACTGTGGTCATCTGCGATGAGGTCATTTGGGGCCGACTGTGGTCAATCTTAATCTCCGCAAACTTTGATGAATTTCCGGAAACTTTGATGAATTCCCTGAATTTTTGATGAATTTCCGGAAACTTTGATGAATTTCCGGAATTTTTGATGAATTTCCGGAAACTTTGATGAATTTCCGGAAACTTTGATGAATTTCCGGAATTTTTGACGAATTTCCGGAAACTTTGATGAATTTCCGGAAACTTCGATGAATTTCCGGAAACTTTGATGAATTTCCGGAAACTATGATGAATTTCCGGAAATTTTGATAAATTTCCGGAAACTTTGATGAATTTCCGGAAACTTCGATGAATTTCCGGAAACTTTGATGAATTTCCGGAAACTTTGATGAATTTCCGGAAACTTTGATGAATTTCCGGAAGTTCCAGCAATCATATAAATTCCTAGAGTGCATATTCTCAGTACTGAACGAAAATAATTTTCCGGAAACTCCGATGGATGACCGATGTTACGGGGGGGGGGGGGGGGGGGGGGGGGGGTTAGGGGCAAGGAATCGCGGATGCTACGGATGCTACGGATGCTACGGATGCTACGGATGCTACGGATGCTACGGATGCTACGGATGCTACGGATGCTACGGATGCTACGGATGCTACGGATGCTACGGATGCTACGGATGCTACGGATGCTACGGATGCTACGGATGCTACGGATGCTACGGATGCTACGGATGCTACGGATGCTGCGGATGCTGCGGATGCTACGGATGCTACGGATGTTGCGGATGCTACGGATGCTACAGATACTCCGTAACAAAATTTTTAATGTTACATAGAAATGGAGTGTTCTATCGGGAAAATTTGAAATTTCACATAAGAATAGAGTGTATTATAGGGGGACTGCTGCAATTTGCAGATTCGCACGCCTGCTTCCTGCGGTTTTCATAGGTGCTTCCAGTCACACATCACTTCCAGAAGCCGAGGACAGTATAGGAAGCTGCTTCCGGTGATTTTCAACCGTGCTTTGACTCTCTGATTGCTCCTAAAGATCTAGGAGGACGTGTAAGACCGTCCTCACTCACTTTCCGGCCTGCTTTTACGTTGAAGAAGCTTGCAATATTCTAAGAGGGTTCGTAAAGGTCTGTGTCCACGATCCAAGTTCTCGGACACAGTTCTCCACTCGAAATTGTTTGCTCTCGTTGACTGCAGGTGGAGGCAGGGTTAATTTATGGCATTGGAGAATTTAATATTACATTACATATCTAATTCGAATTTTCATTGCTTCCTGACATTACTTATAATATTGCAAGTAATTGTGTAAGCTATAGAAACTGGTTATCGCTCCGTCTCTCATGTACTTATCGACTTGGATGAAAAATGCTGCACGTGCAGTTTTTTCATCAGAGGAATTCGTCCGCCATTTTCATCGAAGTTATTCGTGTCCACGATCCAAGTTCTACTCACTTTTCCTCGGAACTCGAACTTGGATGGAATTCTTTGATCGTGGACACAGGCCTTAAGACTCCTTTCACTAGCTTCCAGCCCGGCGGTCACTTTGCAGTAGATACTAACAAGATGCCAACAGTCGAGAAAATACAAAACAAGACTGCTTCCACTTGCTCTTACTGGATGTTACGGATGCTACGCATGTTACGGATGCTACGGATGCTACGGATGCTACGGATGTTACGGATGCTACGGATGTTACGGATGCTACGGATGTTTCGGATGCTACGGATTAATGGGAAATCATCAAAAATAGTTATTTTCTCTGAACTTCAAGGACCTCTAGGACCTAGAGAAGGGGAATCAATCGATTTGATACGGAAAAATCGAAATCCGCAACTCGGGTTGCCACAATTTGAAGGATATGGGGTCTCCCTTTCCGAGATATCGTGATTAGTGGCTCCATTTCACTTCTTACCGTCATAATTAACGAAAAATCATTGAAAATAGTTATTTTCTCTTCAATTCAAGGACTTCTAGGACCGAGGAAAGGGAAATCAATCGATTTTAGATGGAAAAATCGAAATCCACAGATCGCTTTGCCTTAACTAGAGTAATGTGAGGTCCCTCCTTCCAAAATATCGTGGGTAGTGGCTCAATTCCACTTCTTACCGGGATGTTCCATGGAAAATCAATGAAAATGGTAATTTTTCCTACTTCGAGGACCTATGGGACCTAGGCAAGGGAAATCAATCGATTTCGCATCCGAAAATTGAAATCCGGAACTCGCGTTGCCCCGAATAGAATAATATAAAGTCCCACCTTCCAAAATATCATGGCTAGTGGTTCAATTCCACTTCTCACTGGGATATTCTTTGGGAAATCATTAGGAATAGTGATTTTTCCTACTGTGAACACCTTTGGACCAAAAGAAGGGAAATCAATCGATTTTGCATGGAAAATTGGAATCCACAGCTCGCGTTGCCTCAATTAGGATAATATGAGGTCTTTCCTTCCAAAATATTGTGGCTAGCTGTTCAGTTTCACTTCTTAACGTGATATTTTATGGAAAATCATCAAAAATAGTAATTTTTTTCTACTGTGTGGACCTTCAGGACCTACAAAAAAGGAATCAATTTTGCATTGGGAAGCTGACGAAATTTGCGATGGAAATCATGCGTCAGGAATGATTTTCTCGTATTTCTCAGAAATTCAACTTTTCTGGTCAGGATTTGATGAGATTTTTTACAAAATCCACTTTTTTGTCCATATCTTCAATTCTATTTGTCACAGCGGGAAAATTCCGGGAGGAGATGAAAGATGATATCATTTGCCATCGATTTATAGGGTTCTGAATCGAAAAATATCTGTTTTTCAGATAGTTATGGGCTAAAAACTGATTTTTACAATTGTGTTGATAAATACCTCGAAAATCGATATTTTCAAATTCAAAACTCTAGAAATCGATGACAAATAATCTCACCTTTCATCTCCGTCCGCAATTCTCACGCTGCGACTAATAGAACTGAAGATATGTCGAAAAATGTGAATTTTTTCAAAAACGGAAAGGGATACCTCTTTCAATCTTGGCTAAGAAAGTAAGATTTTTCAGAAAGACGAAAAAATCATTTGTGACACATGATTTCGACCGTAAATTCCCTCAGCTAATCAATGGAATCATGAGAAAAAATCCATCTCCAATATTTCTAATGATTAAGAGAGCTGATCACGATATAGATACTGACAATATCATAAAAACTCTTCAAATCAATAGAAATATTGGAGATAGGCTCTCTCTCATCTCTCCATTGAAAAGCTGAGGCAATTTGCGATGGAAATCATGTGTCAGCAATTATTTTTTCGTATTTTCAAGAAATTTAACTTTTCTGGTCAGGATTTGATGAGATTTTTGGAGGAATTCACTATTTCGTTCATATGTCCGGTTCTATTTGTCGTAGCGTGAAAATTCCGAATGAGGATGAAAGATGAGATTATTTGCCATCGATTTATAGGGTCTTTAATCGAAAAATATCCATTTTTGAGATAGTTATAAGGCAAAAACTGGTTTTCACAATTTTGTCGATAAATATCTTGAAAATCAATATTTTCGAATTCAAAGCCCCATATATCGATGGCAAATGATTTCACCTCTCACCTCCATTCAGAATTTTTACGCTGCAACTAATAGAACCTGAGATATGTCGAGAAAAGTGAATTCCTATAAAAATAGAAAGGGGTACCCCCTCCAATCTTGTCCAAGGGAGTGAAATTTTTCAGAAAGACGGAGAAATCAATTGTGACACATGTTTTCTACCGCAAATTTCCTCATCTCTCCGATGGAATCATCAGAAGAAACCTATCTCCAATATTTCTAACGATTTACAGATTTATTACGATACAGATACTGTTAATATCATAAAAACTCTTGAAATCAATAGAAATATATGAGATAGGCCCTCTCTCATCATTTAATTGGGAAGCTGAGGAAATTGTCGATGGAAATCATGTTTCAGAAATGATTTTTTCGTATTTTTCAGAAATTCAACTTTCCTGGTCAAGATTTGATGAGTTTTTTGACAAAATTCACTTTTTTGTCTATATGTCCAGTTCTATCCGTCGTAGCGTGGATATTCCGAATGGAGAAGCAAAAAGAGATCATTTGACATCGACTTATAGGGTTTTGAATCGAAAACTATCGATTTCTAAGATAGTTATATAGCAAAAGCTGATTTTCACGATTTTGTCGATGAATACCTCGAAAAACAATATTTTTGAATTCAAAGCCCCAAGAATCGATGGCCAATAATCTCACCTTTCACCTGCATTTGGAATTTTTACGTTGCGACTAATAGAACCGGAGATATGTCGGGAAAAGTGAAGTACGAATGGGAAAAGTGGATTATGGATTGGAGAAGTGGATTACGAATGGGAAAAGTGGATTGCGGATGTGGAAAGTAAATTAGAAACTCCATGGTGATGCCATATTAAGGTCTATTTCACTCTATCTCTCTCATTTACCGAGATAATCACGAAAAAGTGAGGAAACTCTATGGTGACCTCATATTTAGTTCTATTTCGCTCTATCTCGTTTATTAACTTAGAAAATCGTGAAAAAATGCAAAAACTCCCTGCTGATCCCATATTTAGGTCTATTTTGCTCTATCTTGCTTATTTACCGAGAAAATCGCGAAAAAATGCAGAAATTCTATGGTGATCCCATATTAAGGTCTATTTCGCTCTATCTCGCTTATTTGCCGAGATAATGACGAAAATCAGCAGAAGCTCTATGGTAATCCCATATTAAGGTCTATTTCGCTCTATCTCGCTTATGTACCGAGATAATTGCGAAAAACTGCCAAAACTCCCTGCTGATCCCATATTTAGGTCTATTTCGCTCTATCTCGCTTATTTGCCAAGATAATGGCGAAAATCTGCAGAAGCTCTATGGTGATCCCATATTGAGGTCTATTTCGCTCTATCTCGCTTATTTGCCGAGATATGGACGAAAATCTGTAGAAATTCTATGGTAATCACATATTAAGGTCTATTTCGCTCTATCTCGCTTATGTATCGCGATAATTGCGAAAAACGGCAGAAACTCCCTGCTGATCCCATATTTAGGTCTATTTCGCTCTATCTCGCTTATTTACCGAGAAAATCGCGAAAAACTGCAGAAATTCTATGATGATCCCATATTTACGTTTATTTTGCTCTATCTCGCTTATTTGCCGACATAATGACGAAAATCTGCAGAAACTCCCTGCTGATCCCATATTTAGGTCTATTTTACTCTATCTCGCTTATTGACCGAGATAATCGCGAAAAACTGCCAAAACTCCCTGCTGATCCCATATTTAGGTCTATTTCGCTCTATCTCGCTTATTTGCCGAGATAATGACGAAAATCTGCAGAAATTCTATGGTAATCCCATATTAAGGTCTATTTCGCTCTATCTCGCTTATGTACCGAGATAATTGCGAAAACTGCAGAAACTCCCTGCTGATCCCATATTTAGGTCTATTTCACTCTATCTCGCTTATTTGCCAAGATAATGGCGAAAATCTGCTGAAGCTCTATGGTGATCCCATATTGAGGTCTATTTCACTCTATCTCGCTTATTGACCGAGATAATTGCGAAAAACTGCAGAAACTCCCTGCTGATCCCATATTCAGGTCTATTTTGCTCTATCTTGCTTATTTACCGAGAAAATCGCGAAAAAATGCAGAAATTCTATGGTGATCCCATATTAAGGTCTATTTCGCTCTATCTCGCTTATTTGCTGAGATAATGACGAAAATCAGCAGAAGCTCTATGGTAATCCCATATTAAGGTCTATTTCGCTCTATCTCGCTTATGTACCGAGATAATTGCGAAAAACTGCGAAAACTCCCTGCTGATCCCATATTTAGGTCTATTTCGCTCTATCTCGCTTATTTGCCAAGATAATGGCGAAAATCTGCAGAAGCTCTATGGTGATCCCATATTGAGGTCTATTTCGCTCTATCTCGCTTATTTGCCGAGATATGGACGAAAATCTGCAGAAATTCTATGGTAATCACATATTAAGGTCTATTTCGCTCTATCTCGCTTATGTATCGAGATAATTGCGAAAAACTGCCAAAACTCCCTGCTGATCCCATATTTAGGTCTATTTCGCTCTATCTCGCTTATTTGCCAAGATAATGGCGAAAATCTGCAGAAGCTCTATGGTGATCCCATATTGAGGTCTATTTCGCTCTATCTCGCTTATTTGCCGAGATAATAGCGAAAATCTGCAGGAGCTCTATGGTGATCCCATATTAAGGTCTATTTCGCTCTGTATCTCTTATTTACTGACATAATCGCGAAAAACTGAATAAACTCAATGGTGACCCCATATTTAGATCTATTTCGCTCTATCTCGCTCATCTACCGAGAAAATCGTGAAATACTGCAAAAACTCCCTCATGATCCCATATTTAGATCTATTTCGCTCTATCTCGCTCATCTATCGAGAAAATCGTGAAAACCTGCAGGAATTCTATGGTGATCCCGTATTAAGGTCTATTTCGCTCTATCTCGCTTATTTGCCAAGATAATGGCGAAAATCTGCAGAAGCTCTATGGTGATCCCATATTAAGGTCTATTTCGCTCTATCTCGCTTATTGACCGAGATAATCGCGAAAAACTACCAAAACTCCCTGCTGATCCCATATTTAGGTCTATTTCACTCTATCTCGCTTATTTGCCAAGATAATGGCGAAAATCTGCAGAAGCTCTATGGTGATCCCATATTAAGGTCTATTTCGCTCTATATCTCTTATTTACTGACATAATTGCGAAAAACGGAATAAACTCTATGGTGACCCCATATTTAGATCTATTTCGCTCTATCTCGCTCATCTACCGAGAAAATCGTGAAAACCTGCAGGAATTCTATGGTGATCCCATATTAAGGTCCATTTCGCTCTATCTCGCTTATTCACCGAGATATTTGCGAAAAACTGCAGAAACTCCCTGCTGATCCCACATTTCGGTCTATTTCACTCCATCTCGCTTATTGATCGAGATAATCGCGAAAAACTGCCAAAACTCCCTGCTGATCCCATATTTAGGTCTATTTCGCTCTATCTCGCTTATTTGCCAAGATAATGGCGAAAATCTGCAGAAGCTCTATGGTGATCCCATATTAAGGTCTATTTCGCTCTATCTCGCTTATTTGCCGAGATAATGACGAAAATCTGCAGAAGCTCTATGGTGGGGTTGACTGTGGTCAACCGTGGTGGGCTGTGGTCAACTGTGGTTGACTGCGTTCAACTGTCGTTGACTGTGGTCAACTGGGGTCAGCAGTGATCAAATGCGGTCAAATGTGGTCGACTGTGGTCATCGGTGGTCGTCTGTGGTCAGCTGTGGTCAACTGTGATGTTTATTACCAATCGCCTCACCTTTGCAAGGTAATCATCAGGGGAAATCCATCGCCGATGTTTCGACGGGTTTCAAGAGTTTTCGATCATATCGTATACGATGGCACAGTGTCTGACAGACACATTTTGTCAGGCAGTTTTGTCTAGCAAAAGCGCTTGACAAATTTCGTCAGGCAAACTGATATGACAGCCAGGCGACGGGGGCAGAGTATTTTCACTCTTTTTGTCAGGCACTTCTGCCTGTCAAATTTTGTCAGGCAGAGTATTTTCACTCTTTTTGTCAGGCACTTCTGCCTGTCAAATTTTGTCAGGCAGAGTATTTTCACTCTTTTTGTCAGGCACTTCTGCCTGTCAAATTTTGTCAGGCAGAGTATTTTCACTCTTTTTGTCAGGCACTTCTGCCTGTCAAATTTTGTCAGGCATAGTATTTTTACTCTTTCTGTCAGGCAGTTCTGCCTGTCAAATTTTGTCAGGCAGAGTATTTTCACTCTTTTTGTCAGGCACTTCTGCCTGTCAAATTTTGTCAGGCAGAGTATTTCACTCTTTTTGTCAGGCACTTCTGCCTGTCAAATTTTGTCAGGCATAGTATTTTTACTCTTTCTGTCAGGCAGTTCTGCCTGTCAAATTTTGTCAGGCAGAGTATTTTCACTCTTTTTGTCAGGCACTTCTGCCTGTCAAATTTTGTCAGGCAGAGTATTTTTACTCTTTCTGTCAGGCAGTTCTGACAGCTACTGTGCAACTCTGTACAGCTCAAAAATGGGGAACTTCATAAATCAGAGCTGAAGGAGCTCGGAAATACGGAAAAAAAATTTATGTGCACCATGCGCAACTATGAGTAAATTATGTGCAGTTTAAAAAGGACATATCTTCACGAATTGAAGCTCGAGGAGATCAAAAATGAAAACAAAAAATTTATGTGCGCCTATGAGCAAATTATGTGCAGCTTGAAAATGACATATCTTCATAAATTAGTGCTCAAGAAGCTCAGAACTACAACAAAGAATTTTATGTGCAGGTGCACATATCATGTGCAACTATTTGCAGCTTAAACATGACGCATCTTCACGGATAAGAGCTCAAGGAGCATGAAACTACGAAAAAATTTTATGGGCTGTTGCACATACTATGTGCGACTATAGATAAACTATGTGCAGCTTGAAAATTACATATCTTTATGAATTACAGCTCAAGGAGCTCAAAACTACAATGAAAATTTTATGTGCGGGCCCACATATTATGTGCAGCTAGAAACTGGGTTATCTTTATGAATTAGAGCACAAGGAACGCGAAACTACGGAAAAAAATTTATGTGCAGATATGTGTAATTATGTACAGCTCGAAAATGGAATACCTTCATGAAGTAGAGCACAAGAAACGAAAAACTACGGAAATTTTTTTAATATGCAGATATGTGCCACTACTCGCGACTATGTGCAACTCGAAAATTGCATATTTTCACGAATTAGAAGTCGAGGAGGTTGGAACTACGAAAAAAGAATTTTATGTGCAACCGTGTGCGACCCAAACATTGAATATCTTCACGAACCAGAGATCATGGAGCTTGGAACTACAAAAAACAAATTTATGTGCTACTATGGGCAACTATGTGCAGCCCAAAAATTGAATATCTTCACGAATTAGAGGTCAAGGAGCTTGGAACTGCAGAAAAAATATTTTATGTGCAATTATATGCAACTATGTGCAGCCCCAAAATTCCATATCTTCACGGATTAGAGGTCAAAGAGTCTGGAACTACAAGGAAATATTTTATGTGCAGCTATGGGCAACTATGTGCAGCCCAAAAATTGAATATATTCACGAATTGTCGGTCGAGGAGCTTGAAACTACGAAGAAAAAGATTTATGTGCAACTATGGACAACTATGTGCAACAATGTGCAGCCCAAAAATTGAAAATCTTAATTGTTGGGAAGTCGGAGAGCTCAAAAATACAAAAAAAAATTTATGTGCAACTATGAGCAACTATGTGCAGCCGAAATATTGAATATCTCACGAATTAGAGGTCAAGGAGCTTGAAACTACAAGAAAAAAAAATTATGTGCAGCGATGTGCAGCGATGTGCAACTATGTGCAGCCCAAAAATGGAATTTCTCCACGAATTAGAGGTCAAGGAGCTTGAAACTACGAGAAAAAAAATTATGTGCAGCGATGTGCAGCAATGTGCAGCCCAAAAATGGAATTTCTCCACGAATTAGAGGTCAAGGAGCTTGGAACGACGAGAAAAAAAATTATGTGCAGTGATGTGCAGCGATGTGCAACTCTGTGCAGCCCAAAAATGGAATTTCTCCACGAATTAGAGGTCAAGGATCTTGAAAGTACGAGGAAAAAAAATTATGTGCAGCGATGTGAAACTATGTGCAGCCCAAAAATGGAATTTCTCCACAAATTAGAGGTCAAGGAGCTTGAAAGTACGAGAAAAAAAATTATGTGCAGGGATGTGCAACTATGTGCAGCCCAAAAATGGAATTTCTAGACGAATTAGAAGTCAAGGAGCTTGAAACTACGAGAAAAAAAAATTATGTGCAGCGATGTGCAACTATGTGTAACTATGTGCAGCCTGAAAATGGCATATCTTCACAAATTAGAGGTCCAGGAGCTGGAAACCACAAAAAAAAAATTATGTGCAATTATGTGCAACTATGTGCAGCCTGAAAATGGAATATCTTCACGAATTAGAGGTCCAGGAGCTTGAAACTATGAAAAAAACAATTATGTGCAATTATGTGCAATTATGTGCAACTATGTGCAGCCTGAAAATGGAATATCTTCACGAATTAGAGGTCCAGGAGCTTGAAACTACAAAAAAGAAAATTATGTGCAATTATGTGCAATTATGTGCAACTATGTGCAGCCTGAAAATGGAATATCTTCACGAATTAGAGGTCCAGGAGCTTGAAACTACAAAAAAAAAAATTATGTGCAATTATGTGCAATTATGTGCAACTATGTGCAGCCTGAAAATGGAATATCTTCACGAATTAGAGGTCCAGGAGCTCGAAACTACAAAAAAAAAAAATTATGTGCAGAAGTGAGCATAATGTGCAGCCCCGATCGCACCGCCGGGGATCGGGGGGGGGCGGCAGCGGAGCGCGACGCTGTCCCCCGGGGTGCACGGAGCGCGTAGCGCTCCGCCATGGACCGGAGCGCGAAGCGCGACGGGCCATGTAAATCACGCAGAATACTGTAGTCCTATACGATTGATTTTGAGAATTTTCTGTTTTTCGAAAAATCCTATATAGAGCCAGCTATCTGGCTCTATATAGACACTAATTTTTGTTGATTTTGAGAATTTTCTGTTTTTCGAAAAATCCTATATAGAGCCAGCTATCTGGCTCTATATAGACACTAATTTTTGTTGATTTTGAGAATTTTCTGTTTTTCGAAAAATCCTATATAGAGCCAGCTATCTGGCTCTATATAGACACTAATTTTTGTTGATTTTGAGAATTTTCTGTTTTTCGAAAAATCCTATATAGAGCCAGCTATCTGGCTCTATATAGACACTAATTTTTGTTGATTTTGAGAATTTTCTGTTTTTCGAAAAATCCTATATAGAGCCAGCTATCTGGCTCTATATAGACACTAATTTTTGTTGATTTTGAGAAATTTTTTCGAAAAATCCAAATTGGGTCCAAAATGCTCACCCCTATAGGGTTCAGAAAAATATATAGTCGAAACGCTTCCCCTTCACATTTGCCGCACGAGCGTAGCGAGTGCGGTGGGTGGAGGGGAAGCGTTACATCTATTATTTTCCTCCGGCGAGTACAGTAGACTCTAGACGACTAGAAAGGCCTTTTACACGAGTACAGTACACTCTAGAGGACTACACAGGCCTTTTACACGAGTACAGTACACTCTAGAGGACTATACAGGCCTTTTACACGAGTACAGTAGACTCTAGAGGACTAGAAAGGCCTTTTACACGAGTACAGTACACTCTAGAGGACTAGAAAGGCCTTTTACACGAGTACAGTACACTCTAGAGGACTAGAAAGGCCTTTTACACGAGTACAGTACACTCTAGAGGACTAGAAAGGCCTTTTACACGAGTACAGTAGACTCTAGAAAACTATACCGGCCTTGTAACGGTGATCCAGGCCCACTGCCCATTCGAAATTCCATATAAAATCATTATGGATCGTGATTTCCACGTTAGGGATGCAATTTCGGATTTCCCAGAAAGCATATTGAGTGATTTTGAGGGAGAAAAACAAAAATTGAGAGAGGGAATGCTCCATATTCGATATAATAAGGTCCTACGGCTGAAAAATGTCACCTACAGTGATACAGGCCCACTACCCATTAGAAATTTCATGAAAAAACATTATGGATCGTGATTTCCACTTCAGGCATGCAAGTTCGGACTCCCCAGAAAGCATATTGAGCGATTTTGAGGCAGAAAAACAAAAATAGAGAGAGGGAATGCTCCATATTCGATATAATAAGGTCCTACGGCTGAAAAATGTCACCTACAGTGATACAGGCCCACTACCCATTAGAAATTTCATGAAAAAACATTATGGATCGTGATTTCCACTTCAGGCATGCAAGTTCGGACTCCCCAGAAAGCATATTGAGCGATTTTGAGGCAGAAAAACAAAAATAGAGAGAGGGAATGCTCCATATTCGATATAACAAGGTCCTATGGCTGAAAAATGTCACCTACAGTGATCCAGGCCCAGTACCCATTAGAAATTTCATGGAAAATCATCCTGGACGTTATTTCCACTCCGGGCATGCAAGTTCGGACTCCCTAGAAGGCATATAGAGTGATGTGGAAGAAGAAAAACGAAAACAGAGAAAGGGAATGCTCCATGTTCGATATAATACAACCCCATAGCTGAGAAACGTTCCCTTCAGGGATGCAGGCTCACTACCCATTAGAAATCTTATGAAAAATCATCCCGGATCGTGATTTCTATCTCAGTCATGCAAGTTCGGATTTTCTAGAAGGCATATTGAGTGATTTTGAGGAAGAAAAACTAAAACAGACATGATTTTGCATGACAAAATTGAAATCTGCAGCTCGCGTTGCCCCAATCAGAATAATATGAGGTCCTCTCTTCCAGAATATCGTGGCTGGTGGTTCAATTTCACTTCTTACCAAGATAATTTCTGGAAAATCATTAGAAATAGTAATTTTCTTCTACTTCAAGGACTTTCAGGACCTAGAGAAGGGAAGTCCATCGATTTTACATGGGAAATTCGAAACGCGGAGCTCACGTTGCCCCAACTGCAAGGATATGAGGTACTCCCTTCCAAACTATCATGGGCAGTGGTTCAATTTCACTTCTGACCAGGCTGTTCATGAAGAATTATTGAAAATAGTCATTTCCTCTTCATTTTGAGGACCTTCACGACTCTAAAAAGGGAAATCAATTGACTTCGCGTGAAAAAATCAAAATACGTAGCTCGCGTTCCCCCAATTAGAAGAATATGAGGTCCCTCTTCTAAAATATCCTAGGCAGTTGTTCATCAATAGAAATTTTGAAGATAGGCTCTTCCTCGTCATTTCATCGAAGAGCTGAGGGAATTTCCGCTGGAAAAGATGTGTCAGAAAAGATTTTCTTGTATTTTTTAGAAATCCAACTTTTTTTATCAAAATTTCAAGGAATTTCAGGGAAAAATTCACATCTTCATCCATATCTCTGGTTCCGTCCGTCGTAGCGTGAATGATAAAAGTTCATTTCACATAGAACAACTTTTTTCCATTGTTGATTCGAAATCTATACAGCATGAGTCGTGTACATCCCATAGCCTTTTAGAGGCTTCTACATACTTCGAGGAGCTTCTAGAGGCTTGTAGAGCATTTTTAGATGTCTGTAGAGGACTACACAGGACTGTAGAGGCCTGTAGAAAACTGTGGAAGGCTAGAGATAGCTGTAGAAGACTGCAGAGGTCTCTAAAGGACTACAGAGGTCTCTAAAGGACTACAGAGGGCTCTAGGAGACTACAGAGGGCTCTAGAGAACTATAGAGAGCTCTAGAGGATCACAGAGGGCTATAGAGGACTACGAAGGGCTATAGAGGGCTATAGAGGACTATGGAGGGCTATAGAGGGCTACGCAGGACTGTAGAGGCCTGTAGAAAACTGTGGAAGGCTAGAGAAAGCTGTAGAAGACTGCAGAGGTCTCTAAAGGACTACAGAGGGCTCTAGGAGACTACAGAGGGCTCTAGAGAACTACAGAGAGCTCTAGAGGATCACAGAGGGCTCTAGAGGCCTACAGAGGGCTCTAGAGGACTACAGAAGGCTTCAGAGGACTACAGAAGGCTTCAGAGAGCTATAGAGGACTATGGAGGGCTATAGAGGACTACGCAGGGCTATGGAGGGCTATAGAGGACTATAGAGACCTAGAGAGTGCTATCGAGGGCTATAGGGTGCTCCAGAGGGCTATGGAGAGTTATAGGAGGCTATAGAAGGTTGTAGGAGGCTATAGAGGGCTATAGAGGACTACGAAGGACTATAGAGGGCTATAGAGGACTATAGATGGCTATCGATGTCTACAGAGGGCTACAGATGTCTACAGAGGGCTATAGAGGGCTATAGATTACTATAGAGGGCTATAGACTACTATAGAGGGCTATAGATGAGTATAGAAGGCTATAAAGGGTTATAATGGGCTTTAGAGAGCTATATAGGGCTATAATAGGCTTTAGAAGGCAATAGAGGGTTGCCAAAGGCTGTCGAAGGTTGTAGGAGGCTGTTAATTCCAAATCAGTTGAAAAAAAAAAATTGTCCAAAGAAAATTTTTTTGTACATGATTTTTTTTATGGCGGATTTGGAATCTTGTGGTCATGATTCATGGACATTCATAAAGAAAATTCCCTTTTGACCAATTCTAAGGAAAAATCCCGGTTGGAGGATTTTCTTGATGGATCTTCGCGAATCATGACCACGAGATTCCAAATCAGTCATAAAAAAAAATTCTGTCCCGGAAAATTTTTTGGGACAAAATTTTTTTTATGATGGATTTGGAATGCAGTGGACATGATTTGTGGACATTCATCAAGGAAATTCCATTCCGACCAATTCTAGGAAAAAATGCCGGTAGAAAGATTTTATTAATAGATCTTCGCGAATCATGACCACGAGATTCCAAATCAGTCATAAAAAAAAATTTGTACAAAAAAAATTTTTTTGTACAAAATTTTTTTTATGATGGATTTGGAATCTCGTGGTCATGATTCGTGAACATTTACCAAGAAAAATCGATTTCGACAGTTTCTGAGAAAGAATGCTGGTAGAGGAATTTTGTTGATGAATCTTCGCGAATCATGATTGGGAGATTCCAAAACAGTCATAAAAAAAATTTGTAAAAAAAAAAAAAAATTTGTACAAAATTTTTTTTATGACGGATTTGGAATCTAGTTGTCATGATTCGTGGACATTTACCAAAGAAAATGAATTCCGACAGTTTCTGAGAAATAATGCTGTTAGAAGAATTTTGTTGATGAATCTTCGCGAATCCCGACCACGAGATTCCAAATCAGTCATAAAAAAAAATTTGTCCAAAAAAAAATTTTTTTGTACAAAATTTTTTTTATGACCGGTTTGGAATCTAGTGGTCATGATTCGTGGACATTTAACAAAGAAAATCCATTTCGACAGATTCTAAGAAACAATCTTGGTAGAGCAATTTTGTTGATGAATCTTCGCGAATCCCGACCACGAGATTTCAAATCAGTCATAAAAAAAAATTTGTAAAAAAAAAAAAAAATTTTGTACAAAATTTTTTTTATGACGGATTTGGAATCTAGTTGTCATGATTCGTGGACATTTACCAAAAAAAATCCATTCCGACAGTTTCTGAGAAAGAATGCTGGTAGAGGAATTTTATTGATGAATCTTCGCGAATCATGACCGGAAGATTCCAGATCAGTCATGAAAAAAAATTTGTACAAAAAAAATTTTCTTGTACAAAATTTTTTTTATGACGGATTTAGAATCTAGTGGTCATGATTCGTGAACATTTACCAAAAAAAATCCATTCCAACAGTTCTTGAGAAAGAATGCTGGTAGAGGAATTTTGTTGATGAATCTTCGCGAATCATGACCAGGAAATTCTAAATTAGTCATAAAAAAAAATTTGTACAAAAAAAAATTTTTTGTACAAAATTTTTTTTATGACGGATTTGGAATCTAGTGGTCATGATTCGTGGACATTTACAAAAAAAAATCCATTCCGACAGTTTCTGAGAAAGAATGCTGGTAGAGCAATACTCACCCTTCGCATCCAGCCAGACTCGGCCAGCGCATCCAGCCATAGTCGACCATGCCAGGCCATAGCCGACCGTCGCATCCGACCACATCCGGTCATAATTCCCATGCCCGCACATGCCCGGCCATACTCGACCCTCGCGTCTCCATATCCGACCATACTCAGCCACATCCAGTCATAGTTGGACATAGGCGGCCGTCGCATTGCGCCATACCCAGCCGTACCCGGCCATACACGACCATATCCGAACATCACAGTCAACCATAACCGGCCACACCCGGTCGTACCCGCCCATATCCGGACATACCAGGCCATATCAGGCCATACCTGTCCTATACATGTCCATGGCATACCTGCCCAGGCCATACCCGTCCATACCAGACCACGCCCCACCATAGCCGACCATATCAGACCATACCCGACCATATCCAAACATACCCGGCCATACTCGACCATATCCGAACATACTCGACCATGCCAGACCACACCCGGACATATTAAGGTCTATTTCGCTCTATCTCGTTCGCGGAAAGTGAGTTTGCGGAAAGTAAGTTTGCGGAAAGTAGATTTGCGGAAAGTAGATTTGCGGAAAGTCAGTTTACGGAAAGTGAGTTTGCGGAAAGTGAGTTTGCGGAAAGTGAGTTTGCGGAAAGTAAGTTTGCGGAAAGTAGATTTGCGGAAAGTGAGTTTGCGGAAAGTAGATTTGCGGAAAGTCAGTTTACGGAAAGTGAGTTTGCGGAAAGTGAGTTTGCGGAAAGTGAGTTTGCAGAAAGTGAGTTTGCGGAAAGTGAGTTTGCGGAAAGTAAGTTTGCGGAAAGTAGATTTGCGGAAAGTGAGTTTGCGGAAAGTCAGTTTACGGAAAGTGAGTTTGCGGAAAGTAAGTTTGCGGAAAGTAGATTTGCGGAAAGTGAGTTTGCGGAAAGTGAGTTTGCGGAAAGTGAGTTTGCGGAAAGTGAGTCTGCGGAAAGCGAGTTTGCGGAAAGTGAGTTTGCGGAAAGTAAGTTTGCGGAAAGAAGATTTGCGGAATGTGAGTTTACGGGAAGTGAGTTTGCGGAAAGTAGATTTGCGGAAATCCGATGGATGACCGATGTTACGGGGGGGGGGGGGGGGGGGGGGGGCAGCGGAGCGCGAAGCGCGACGCTGTCCCCCGGGGCACACGGAGCGCGTAGCGCTCCGCCATGGACCGGAGCGCGAAGCGCGACGGGCCATGTAAATCACGCGGAATACTGTAGTCCTATACGGTTGATTTTGAGAATATCTGTTTTTCGAAAAATCCTATATAGAGCCAGCTATCTGGCTCTATATAGACACTAATTTTTGTTGATTTTGAGAATTTTCTGTTTTTCGAAAAATCCTATATAGAGCCAGCTATCTGGCTCTATATAGACACTAATTTTTGTTGATTTTGAGAATTTTCTGTTTTTCGAAAAATCCTATATAGAGCCAGCTATCTGGCTCTATATAGACACTAATTTTTGTTGATTTTGAGAATTTTCTGTTTTTCGAAAAATCCTATATAGAGCCAGCTATCTGGCTCTATATAGACACTAATTTTTGTTGATTTTGAGAATTTTCTGTTTTTCGAAAAATCCTATATAGAGCCAGCTATCTGGCTCTATATAGACACTAATTTTTGTTGATTTTGAGAATTTTCTGTTTTTCGAAAAATCCTATATAGAGCCAGCTATCTGGCTCTATATAGACACTAATTTTTGTTGATTTTGAGAAATTTTTTCGAAAAATCCAAATTGGGTTCAAAATGCTCACCCCTATAGGGTTCAGAAAAATATATAGTCGAAACGCTTCCCCTTCACATTTGCCGCACGAGCGTAGCGAGTGCGGTGGGTGGAGGGGAAGCGTTACATCTATTATTTTCCTCCGGTGAGTAGAGTAGACACTAGAGGACTATACAGGCCTTTTACACTAGTACAGTAGGCTCTAGAGGACTAGAAAGGCCTTTTACACGAGTACAGTAGACTCTACAGGACTAGAAAGGCCTTTTACACTAGTACAGTAGGCTCTAGAGGACTAGAAAGGCCTTTTACACTAGTACAGTAGGCTCTAGAGGACTAGAAAGGCCTTTTAAACGAGTACAGTAGACTCTACAGGACTAGAAAGGCCTTTTACACTAGTACAGTAGGCTCTAGAGGACTAGAAAGGCCTTTTAAACGAGTACAGCAGACTCTACAGGACTAGAAAGGCCTTTTACACGAGTACAGTAGACTCTAGAGGACTAGAAAGGCCTTTTACACGAGTACAGTAGGCTCTAGAGGACTAGAAAGGCCTTTTACACGAGTACAGTAGACTCTACAGGACTATACAGGCCTTTTACACGAGTACAGTAGACTCTACAGGACTATACAGGCCTTTTACACGAGTACAGTAGACTCTACAGGACTATACAGGCCTTTTACACGAGTACCGTAGACTCTACAGGACTATACAGGCCTTTTACGCGAGTACAGTAGACTCTACAGGACTATACAGGCCTTTTACACGAGTACAGTAGACTCTACAGGACTATACAGGCCTTTTACACGAGTACAGTAGACTCTACAGGACTATACAGGCCTTTTACACGAGTAGAGAAGACTCTACAGGACTACAGAGCGCTTTAGAGGACTGCACAAGGCCATAGAGTGCTATGGACGTCTATAGAGGGCTATAGAGGGCTTAAAAATTACATATCTTCATGAATTAGTGCTCATGGAGCTTAAAAATACAAAAAAAATTATGTGCAGTTATGGGCAGCTATGTTCAGCCCAAATATTGAAAATCTTCATGGATCGGAAGTTACAGAGCTCAAAAATACAAAAAACTAATTTCATGTGCAGCTATGGGCAACTATGTGCAACTATGTGCAGCCCAAAAATTGAATATCTCCACGAATTAGAGGTCGAGGAGCTTGAAATTACGAAAAATAATTGTATGTGCAGCTATTTGCAGCCCAAAAATAGAATATCTTCACAGAGGTCTCTAAAGGACTACCGAGGGCTCTAGGAGACTACAGAGGGCTCTAGAGAACTAGAGAGGGCTCTAGAGGACTACACAGAGCTCTAGAGGATCACAGAGGGCTCTAGAGGTCTAGAGAGGGCTCTAGAGGTCTAGAGAGGGCTCTAGAGGACTACAGAGGGCTCTAGAGGACTACAGAAGGCTTCAGAGAGCTATAGAGGACTATGGAGGGCTATGGAGGGCTACGCAGGGCTATAGAGAGCTATAGAGGCCTAGAGAGTGCTATCGAGGGCTGTAGGGGGCTCCAGAGGGGCTATAGAGGACTATGGAGAGTTATAGGAGGCTATAGAGGGTTATAGAGGACTACGAAGGGCTATAGAGGGCTGTAGGGGGCTCCAGAGGGGCTATAGAGGGCTATGGAGAGTTATAGGAGGCTATAGAGGGTTATAGAGGACTACGAAGGGCTATAGAGGGCTAAAGAGAATTATAGTGGGCTTTAGAGAGTTATAGAGGGCTATAGAGGGCTATAAAGGACTATAGACGGCTATCAATGTCCACATAGGGCTATAGAGGGCTATAGATTACTATAGAGGGCTATAGACTACTGTAGAGGGCTATAGATGAGTATAGAAGGCTATAAAGGGTTATAATGGGCTTTAGAGAGCTACAAAGGGCTATAATAAGCTTTAGAAGGCTATAGAGGGCTGCGAAAGGCTGTCGAAGGTTGTAAGAGGCTGTTAATTCCAAATCAGTTATAAAAAAAATTTGTGCAAAGAAAATTTTTTTGTACATGATTTTCTTTATGACGGATTTGGAATCTTGTGGTCATGATTCGTGGACATTCATCGAGGAAATTCCATTCCGACCAATTCTAGGGGAAAATGCCGGTAGAAGGATTTTGTTGATAGATCTTCGCAAATCATGACCACGAGATTTCAAATCAGTCATACAAAAAAAATTTGTACAGAAAACATTTTTTTGTACAAAATTTTTTTTATGACGGATTTGGAATCTAGTAGTCATGATTCGTGAACATTTACCAAAAACAATCCACTCCGACAGTTTCTGAGAAAGAATGCTGGTAGAGCAATTTTGTTGATGAATCTTCGCGAATCATGACCGGAAGATTCTAAATCAGTCATAAAAAAAAATTTGTACAAAAAAAATTTTTTTGGACAAAATTTTTTTTATGACGGATTTAGAATCTAGTGGTCATGATTCGTGGACATTTACCAAAAAAAATTCATTCCGACAGTTTCTGAGGAAGAATGCTGGTAGAGGAATTTTTTTGATGAATCTTCGTGAATCATGACCGGGAGATTCTAAATCAGTCATAAAAAAAAATTTGTACAAAAAAAATTTTTTTGGACAAAATTTTTTTTATGACGGATTTGGAATCTAGTGGTCATGATTCGTGAACATTTACCAAAAACAATCCATTCCGACAGTTTCTGAGAAAGAATGCTGGTAGAGCAATTTTGTTGATGAATCTTCGCGAATCATGACCGGGAGATTCTAAATCAGTCATAAAAAAAAATTTGTACAAAATTTTTTTTTTTGGACAAAATTTTTTTTATGACGGATTTAGAATCTAGTAGTCATGATTCGTGGACATTTACCAAAAAAAATCCATTCCGACAGTTTCTGAGAAAGAATGCTGGTAGAGGAATTTTGTTGATGAATCTTCGCGAATCATGACCGGGAGATTCTAAATCAGTCATAAAAAAAAATTTGTACAAAAAAAATTTTTTTGGACAAAATTTTTTTTATGACGGATTTGGAATCTAGTGGTCATGATTCGTGAACATTTACCAAAAACAATCCATTCCGACAGTTTCTGAGAAAGAATGCTGGTAGAGCAATTTTGTTGATGAATCTTCGCGAATCATGACCGGGAGATTCTAAATCAGTCATAAAAAAAAATTTGTACAAAATTTTTTTTTTTGGACGAAATTTTTTTTATGACGGATTTAGAATCTAGTAGTCATGATTCGTGGACATTTACCAAAAAAAATCCATTCCGACAGTTTCTGAGAAAGAATGCTGGTAGAGCAATTTTGTTGATGAATCTTCGCGAATCATGACCGGGAGATTCTAAATCAGTCATAAAAAAAAATTTGTACAAAATTTTTTTTTTTGGACGAAATTTTTTTTATGACGGATTTAGAATCTAGTAGTCATGATTCGTGGACATTTACCAAAAAAAATCCATTCCGACAGTTTCTGAGAAAGAATGCTGGTAGAGGAATTTTGTTGATGAATCTTCGCGAATCATGACCGGGAGATTCTAAATCAGTCATAAAAAAAAATTTGTACAAAAAAAATTTTTTTGGACAGAATTTTTTTTATGACGGATTTAGAATCTAGTGGTCATGATTCGTGGACATTTACCAGAAAAAATCCATTCTGACAGTTTCTGAGAAAGAATGCTGGTAGAGGAATTTTTTTGATGAATCTTCGCGAATCATGACCGATAGATTCTAAATCAGTCATAAAAAAAAATTTGTACAAAAAAAATTTTTTGGACAAAATTTTTTTTATGACGGATTTAGAATCGAGTGGTCATGATTCATGGACATTCACCAAAAAAAATCCATTCCAACAGTTTCTGAGAAAGAATGCTGGTAGAGGAATTTTTTTGATGAATCTTCGCGAATCATGACCGGGAGATTCTAAATCAGTCATAAAAAAAAATTTGTACAAAAAAAATTTTTTTGGACAAAATTTTTTTTATGACGGATTTAGAATCTAGTGGTCATGATTCGTGGACATTTACCAAAAAAAATCCATTCCGACAGTTTCTGAGAAAGAATGCTGGTAGAGGAATTTTTTTGATGAATCTTCGCGAATCATGACCGGGAGATTCTAAATCAGTCATAAAAAAAAATTTGTACAAAAAAAATTTTTTTGGACAAAATTTTTTTTATGACGGATTTAGAATCTAGTGGTCATGATTCGTGGACATTTACCAAAAAAAATCCATTCCGACAGTTTCTGAGAAAGAATGCTGGTAGAGCAATTTTGTTGATGAATCTTCGCGAATCATGACCAGGAGATTCGAAATCAATCATGAAGAAAAATTTGTCCCAAAAAATTTTCTTGGACAAAATTTTTTTTATGACGGATTTAGAATCTAGTGGTCATGATTCGTGGACATTTACCAAAAAAAATCCATTCCGACAGTTTCTGAGAAAGAATGCTGGTAGAGCAATTTTGTTGATGAATCTTCGCGAATCATGACCAGGAGATTCGAAATCAATCATAAAAAAAAATTTGTCCCAAAAAATTTTTTTGGACAAAATTTTTTTTATGACGGATTTAGAATCTAGTGGTCATGATTCGTGGACATTCACCAAAAAAAATCCATTCCGACAGTTTCTGAGAAAGAATGCTGGTAGAGGAATTTTTTTGATGAATCTTCGCGAATCATGACCAGGAGATTCGAAATCAGTCATAAAAAAAAATTTGTCCAAAAAAATTTTTCACCGATGTGGGTCCTCCCTAACGGGGGGGGGGTGTTTATTCTACAGGAATAGAATATTCTACAGGAATAGGATATTTTATACGAGTATGACCTCTTTCTAGTCGGCTAGGATAGGATTTGAGAATACTTGTATAGTTTTCTTCCTGTTTGCTACTTCAAGGACCGTTAGGTGAAAAGCAGAGCATATACAGATGGTCAATGGAGAAAAGTGATATGCCGGAAGAGTTTTATGAAAAACCCTTTTTTTTCAAGTACATTTTGGAGCATCTGAAAATCTTTGGTTTTGCTTATTTCAAGAAAATTCAAGTTAAAAATTTATTATTTTTCCTTGAATGTTTACATTTGACCACGTAATCAACAACTCATGGAAAAATTGCTCTTCCCTGCTTCCAGCAGCATCCAATTTCAAATTCTTGCTCATTTTTATTCAAAAAATTACACGATAAGTAAAACTGTATTTTGAAGATATAGGGCAAAAGCTGATTTTTAGAATTATGTATATCATAATAAATTGATGGAAAATGTAAACCAAAGATATCTGAAAGGGGGGTTTAAAAACCTTTTAAAAACTTGGCTAAAAGAGTAAAAGTTTTAAGGAAATTAGTAAAAATTACATTTTATCCCACCATTCTCTGTGTAAATCAGTAGTGAAGAGGTGAGTTTTCTACCTAAATTTTGCTATCTCGCTGAGTTTCTATATTTTCTAACTTCAAAAAAAAAAAAACTACCTTTGGATGTTGATTGACCTATATGTTTAATTTATAATAATAACTCATTAGCGAAGTAATATTGAGATTCTTTCTGAATATAACTTAAACTTATAACTTGAATCTTTTGACAAAAAAATTCAGAGCTATTTCCATTAGTTTCTGAGATATTCTATTGGAAATGACCACGGACATAAATCGAATTATCCTGTTTTACTTTTCATCATCAGGATGTTTCTCCAATGAGTTAATGGAAGCTGTGGAATTCAATAAATTTACATTTAGAATTATTGTAATAATCAACTATTCTAGCGAATTCATTCATCATACCGAGTATTCTTTGAGTATTGTATTTTTATACAAATATTATGGAAAACTTTTGAAATCAATTCTGAGAATAATTATAGAGGAAATTTTGATGAAATGGTTAGAGATAGATTTTTTTGTGTCAGAATTAATTCTTTTCATTTTTTAGAGGTTCCTTTTTTGAAAATATCTCCGGTTCTATTGGTCGTAGCGATCTGGAGGCGTTCTTACATGAAAGCTAAAATACCGTAAAAAATACCCTTCACCTTTCTTCAGAATTTAAACACTACGACCAATAAAATGGCGAAAATATTTTGAACCAAGTAAATTTATTCAAAAATGGAAAGGATTTATTCTTAAAAAAAAAAAAAAAATCCGTATATTCGTATATCCGTCTTATAAATTCAATAAGAGTCAGAACTAAGATTGGAATACAAAATTGGTAGAAATCCAATTGTATTAATACTCTCAATATAATCTATGAATATGCATAAAATTAGTTGAATGTCTTGGAAAATGAGCACTTGGAAGTAAATAAATCAATTGAACTTTAAATTCTTTACAGAAGCGTGGTGATGCATCTAGAAAGAGAAGAAAATTGAATCAACACTTTTTAATAAATTTGCATTTTCCACTTATTTGGGCCCCAACAATTAAGTTTGCTTAGCCCTATAAACTTGGAAATTTCCAAGCGTCTAGGCCTTTGCAATCTGTCATGCGTCATATTCTTCTTTTTCATTTTTGAGTAACATCTTTCAAACAATTTTTTAATATTTGCGTTTGAAAGTTAGAAAAGTGAATTGGACAGAAAATAGAATTTTCATTCTTTTTTTTGAGAATATTCACTTGTTTCAAGATATCTTTGGTTTTATTAGTTGTAGCATTAAAATTGCAATGGGAAGTGAAAGATGAAATCATTTGCCATTTATTTATGGGATTTTTGTGTAAAACAGTTTTCGCTTTATGATTACCTTGGAAATGAATATTTCTAAATTCAAAACCCTAAAAATTCTGACCCTCCAGGTCACACTAGAACCAATAGAACCGGAGATATTTACGAATAACTGAAATTTTTGACAACAAGGGAAAGGTTTAGTTTATTGAATCCTTCAATGATTGATAACTTAAAAAAAAAGGCGTCTTTATATAAAATTTTGAAAAAATCCAGCCGAATCATCCGAGCAGAGCGATAAAGAAATATGTCGGTGCTAATTACAAGGTGAAAATTACTTGAAAACTGCAGTAACTACTGCCGGAACTTTAGTGCAAACTCAACTTGACTTGCTTAGGCAAAAGTAAAGGGGCTGCATATCTAAGGGGAATCGTCGTCACCGAAGAAAACGCGAGGCTAAAAGAAAAGTGAGGCTGCCAAGGCCAAGGGTAAGAAAGAAGCTTCACCCAAGAAGCCACAAGTCGATAAAGCTTTTAAGGCGAAGAAAGCAACGAAAGGACCAACTACTAAGCCAAAGGCGCCAAAACCTAAGACTACTAAAAAAGCTATTGCTCAAAAGAAATGAGCATATTTAAGAGATTTTTATTTTTATTAAACGCTAGACATCAATAATTATTATAGAATTTTTTACCAATTTTTCGTAAAGATGCCTTTTCTAAAAAAATGGAAAAATAGATAGGTGTTCAACCTAACCCAAAAAATACGGAAATCGATACAACATGCAATTATACATCGGATGAAATGGATATCACCCATCAATTTCAAGTGCAAATGACATTTTTTTTAAAAAGTGCAACGTATTGGCGATTTTGTATGAGGACTTTTTGCTGTAACCATACGTCGGCTGCTATGGGGACATATATAACATATATAGAGTGTCTCCAAAGAATCCTTTAGGTTAACACATATTGTTATATTGTCATATTGTTGACTTTCGGGACCCCAAAGTAGATGTTGATATAACTCTATATTATTATTAGTGAATTTTTGCAAAATTTTTGGACGAGTCTATAACCTATAAATTAAATGATTCATTTATATGTATTGTATACTTTGAGGACCGTCACACAATATACATATTGTATTCATGAATAACCTCTCTCATTATACAATGTATGGGCAACTTACATATTTCGGATTTTTTTACTTTCCACATTTCAATAGAGAATAGAACTGAAATTGATTACATATGGAAAACTGAAAATGTTTGTTGAAGAAAAAATGACTCGAAATTCCATTTTGCCTCTCCTCTGGGCATCAAGATATTTGACACAAAATGAAAGGAAATGTACGTAATCAAAAGCAAGGTTGGAGAAAAACCAGACGCGCTTGATTGAATTCTACATCGACTTTATGACCGAATATATACCCCCCTCCTTCCTATCCTGGTGTTGCAAAGTGCTTGAATCCTCCAAGTCTAAATTATATGAGAAGCCTCGATAGCCCGAAATATATACCTCAAAATATATTTGCCTTGGATAAAATGACAAGTCCCCAAAGTATACGAAAAGTAGATAAAACCTCGTATATTCATTTGTCCCCAAACAGTGCTTTGCATTGAATGTCTATACTTTGGGGACCGTCCTCAAAACAGCCAAAAATCCTCAAAACATATGATATATAAATGAGAAATGGTCCCCAAACCCACCATTATATATATATATATATATATATATATATTTTCATGACAGTTTCTCCAACATTTCAATAATAGCACTTTTATCAAAAATCCTAAAAAAATCATAAAAAAAGCCTCAATATCTCTCCATAATTGCGTAATTTTTCCCGAATTTCTCTTAATTTTCTCCATTAACTCGAATTCTCAAACCGTTTTGCCCCCCACCTACCCTTATTTTCAATTCTCGTATTCTCGTTTTCTAAATTCTCTTTGCATTCAAGGGTTGATTTTTCCATTGTAAAGCATAAAACATACATCGCGAGTCAGAGTCATATACACTATTTTAAGTAATATCTTCTCTATTAGAAACAAAACCGAAATTTTACAATGAAGAAAAGCTCTTTTTTCAGCACAAAAAATACCTTTAAAAAATCAAATTCTCATGAAATTGAGAAGAAAAATAATCTTCTGGCATTTATTTTTCGTTTAAAATTTTATTATTAAGTCGTTTCCCTAGTATACGCATAAAAATTCACATGTGTTGATTCTATTCCACACGAATATGTATTTGCCTACATATCACATAATGATATTTTGGAAAATAATTTTTTTTTGTTTAATTCCTATTTTGTATAAAATTTGTAAAATTTTTTATAAGAGATTTTCCCAATAGAGCTGTTGTTTAGTTCTTAAAAGAACTTTTTTTTTTCGTGCTTTTAGTTTATAAAAGAGTTTTTCCCAATAGAGCTGTTGTTTAGTTCTTAAAAGAACTTTTTTTTTTCGTGCTTTTAGTTTACAAAAGAGTTTTTCCCAATAGAGCTGTTGTTTAGTTCTTAAAAGAACTTTTTTTTTTCGTGCTTTTAGTTTACAAGAGTTTTTCCCAATAGCTGTTGTTTAGTTCTTAAAAGAACTGTTTGGTTTGCTGCTTTCTCTCCTACTGTCGCTCCTCTTCAGTTTTTAAGATTTTTATTGATCTCAATTCATTATACAATTACAGAAATAAAAAAAAATATAAAAGAACAGTGGGTGATATTATTTGATTCCTGCCTTAGCGGCTTAACTCAAATTCGAAAATGATACTGGTTATGGTCTAAATTAAATCTGTGCTTCTTTGTTCAATAGATAATGGGTGGTTTTTAGGAAAAAATTCGTATAGGTGAAAACCTAATTAGTAATTTTATATGGTGCCTTAATATTACATGCTTAAAACTAATTAACAAAATATAAGAATTTGGAGGTCCAGCTCCTTGATTTAGTTGTCTAACAAAATTTGTTGAGGGAGTTTATATTTATCGTGGGGATTTTTTCCCCTTTTACATATATTTTTCAGAATTTCTAGATCATTCATTTTATTCATATAGAAATCAATAGAGTATTCCTTTATTTTTTCAAGTAAATAGGGTACATTAAGTTTTTTATGAATATCACAATTTTTTTCCTTAGGGCTAGCATTAGAAATCATTCTAAGGCATTTATTTTGGATGATTTGTAGTTTTTTCAGGTTTGACTTACAGGTATTGCTCCATATTGGAGAGGCATATGTTATTATGGGCCTGATACACATAGAATAGATTGTTTTTTTGTTTTTGAGGCTAACGTAGCTGTTCCGACAAATGAGGGGGTAGAGAATGCTGATGCCTGCGTTGGCTTTGCGCAGGATTTCTTTGATATGTTTCGAGAAAGACAGTTTCGTGTCAAGGGTGAGTCCCAGATACTTAACTTTGTCGGTGAGGTTGAGTGTTTGATTGAACATTTTGATCATTACAGACGGTTTCTTTATTTTGTGGGAAAATATGATAAGGTCGGTCTTTGCCACATTGATCTTGATCTTCCATTTTGTGAAGTATGTTTCCAGCAGATTTATATGTTCCTGGATATATTTAAGAGCTGTGTCTTTTTGCCAGGATGCATTATAAATTGCTGTGTCGTCTGCAAACAGTGCGATGTTCGTTTTAGGGTGTTTTGGTACATCGTTAATGAAGATCAAGAACAATGTGGGGCCCGCGATTGAACCTTGCGGAACTCCCGCTGCTATTGGACGGATTGTGCTCTTATCATTACCGACAGAGACGTGGAAATTTCGGTTCCTGAGGTAGCCATCAACAAATTTTGTCAGGTAAGGAGGGATTTTAAGGCCTCGCATTTTTTGTATGAGTGCAGCGTGCCAAACTGTGTCAAAAGCTTTTTCAATGTCAAGTAAAAGAAGGCTGGTGCTTTTATTGACATTGAAATTGGTGCTTATGAAATCAGTCAGGCGAGCGAGTTGTTGTACTGTGCTGTGGTTACTGCGAAAGCCGAATTGTTCTTTGATTAGTAGTTTGTTGGAAGCTAGGAAATTCACTAGACGTTTGTTGATAATTACCTCCAGGAGTTTGCCCAGGGTTGGGAGGAGGCTGATGGGTCTGTAATTTTGTGGAAAAAGCTTATCTTTACCTGGCTTGTGGAAAGCTAAGATTTTTGCGGTTTTCCACTGTGAGGGGAAGAAGCCATGCATGAGACAAGCATTGAAAATGTAGAGTATTTGTATTAGCATTTTTTTGGGGAGATTTTTAATAATGATATTTTGTATGCCATCTTCTCCGGGAGCTTTTTTGGGTTTCAAACGGCGGATAGCTCTGTATAACTCAGGAGGATTGATCAGAGGGATATCTTGTGGCGAAATGACTTGATTTCTTAGTTCAGTTTGGCTTGCTGTGGCCATTTTTTGTGTTTTAGAGTCACTAAAATCCTCTGTTAGTTTGTGCACTTTTTCAAAGACATCAGCCAGAGCGTTCGCTTTATCAGAATCAGTGAGAGCTAGACCGGTTTCTCCGTGGAGAGTGGGGATTTGATTATTTTTATTTTTACGTAATTTCACCGCATTCCACAGGGAATTATCTCTTATATTGAGTGCTGAAAGTTTTCTCTGTATTTTTTGTTGGTTGAATGAATAAATTTCGTTTCTGATTTGGTTAGATAGATTTTTTCGCGCATATTCATGAGCTTTGTTCCGGTTTTTTTGAAATTTTCTCCTATGGAAGTTACGGAGCTTGATTTTGTCAATGATTTCCTGAGGAAGTGTTGGAAGGGTATTGGAAGCAGTGATTTTGGGAATGCTGGCATTTATGGCTTCATTTATAATGTTAGTGACGTGTTCTACGTTAGCCTCAATATCGATTTTGTTCCTTATTTTATTGTTAATGACTAGCTTAGTATTAATGAACGAACGTAAGTTTGCCCAGTCTGCTTTAGCATAGTTGAGGAATTGGCGATTTACTATTTTGGAGTTTGTGTTATTGAGTTTAAGCAAGATTGGCTTGTGGTCGGAGTCAAGCTCGTTTAAGCATAGTGGCTTATCATAGTTTGAGATGTTTTTAATTACAGCGAGATCAACTATTGAAGGTAAGCCGCCATTGTACGGATAGAGCGTGTAATCGTCTGGATAAGCGAGACTTATGACATTTCTCTGGACGAAGTTATTGAGAACCTTCCCATTGGCATTACCTCGTTTACAATGCCAGTTAATGTGCTTGCAGTTAAAGTCTCCGGCGATTATTACTTGTTGACCAAGCTCCAATAGTTTGCTCAATTCGTTAGTTGATAATTTGCTTTGAGGAGCTAAGTATGCGGAAACTATTACCAGATTGTTTATTTGGATAGCGTGTGATTCAAAATTTTGGGTATTAACTGGTAGTTCTGAATGTGATAGATTGTCTCGAACGTAAATCGCAATTCCTCCCCCTGTATGAGCATGATTGCGGTCCTTCCGATAACATTTGTAACCTTGGATGTAAGAGTTACGTGTTTTTTCATTAAATTTCGTTTCGTTAACTAGCAGTACATGTATTTTGTGTTTATGAAGGATTTGGGAGACTTCATGGATTTTGTTTGAAAGGCCATTGGCATTCCAGTAGAGAATGTTAATATTTTTGGACAATTTATCAATACCCATGATTGGTTTGGATTTGGGAGTGATTATTGCTAGGGGCGATGTGTCTGGATAGTTCTCTACTGAGTATGATCAAATGCGTACAGATGTCGCTAAGCTGCTTGACTAGGGCTTGAAGAGTGGCATTGTTGATATCAGGGGGATCTAGGTGATCGGTGTGTGGTGGGGAAGGTATTGGAGGAGAGGAGGGATTAAGTACCTGTTGTGAGTGATGTGGCTGTTGTTGATGGTCGATTCTGGCTCTTGTTGCGTTTGCGTATGATGTTCTCGATGTTTGCTGAGGTCTTGGCGAGCTGGATATAATGAGGCTCGGTGTTATCGATGGTGGAGGTTCTCGTTGTTCTGGTTGGATTACATGACCGCGAATGCGGCTGTCGGTAACGACGTGGTTGCCAAAATTTTGATAATTCTGATGGAGTGGTGCTCTGCGTTGCCTCTCGTGATGTGGTAATTTGCTCGATTTTGCTCGGGCTTTTTTAATGAGTTCGAGGTGCTCCAGATACTTGGGGCACTCTCTGAAGCTGGCTGGATGGTCTCCTCGACAGTTCACACATGTTGCGGGTGTTGTTGGTGATTTAACGCAGTCTTTGGTCTCGTGCTCTCCTGCGCATTTAACGCAGTTGGGCATGTTGTTACAGTGAGTCATACCATGACCGAATGCTTGGCATCGGTAACACTGAGTGACTTGTCGATTGTTTCGATATTTTTCCCAGGTAGCCTTAAAGTAGCTGATGTACTTGATGCGCCTCACTTCGTTGATTTGACTTGAGTTCGGAAGAGTAATCAAATACATTGGCGTTGTGTGAGGCGATAGTGGTTTTCTCTGCTTCATGATAATGCATCTTGTAGCGTTGATTTTGTGGACTTTTTTCAGTTCCTCCATGATTTCACTGGGATCTACTGCTGGGATGCCCTTCAGGACGATGTGCTTCCTTTTCTCTTCTTTGAGAGCATGGGTTGAGAATGGAACATCCAACAATTTGAAGGTTTTTTGTACATTCAAAAAATCTTCGTGTGATGTGACAAAGACGCAGGTGCGCAGGCCAGAGTAACTGAAGTACACCTCTGACTTACATTCAGATTTGATTGATTTGGCAAATTGATTTACATTATCCAATTTGTGTGTCGTCGTAATTGGTGGAAACTTTTTTTTTTTATTCTTAGAGCGAATTGTTTCATTTCCATCTCCATCAATCGAAGAAATGGTGTCGTCATCCATATCTTCTTCACTGCTGCTGCTAGAGTTGTGTGACTTCTTGGCAGACTTAGTAGATGTGGCTGTGGGTGATGTAGCTGGTCGCTTCCGATTCCGTTTCACTTGTTGCCAGCCTGGTGGTTGTGTGCTTTTGTCTGGCGGTAAACCCTTAATAATGTCAGTATTATTAGGCATGATGGTCAATGAGGTTAACCGCTAGTGTGCACGATACTCGTCAGTGTACTAATAGATAAGTGGTAGTGTAGTGGATCGTATCGTGTGTGTGTGCACAGTGTACGTTAACACATAGTGATGAATCAGTTGCTGGCTGGTTTATCGGGTAGTGTATATAGATATATATATTGATATAGATATATATATATGTATATATATATATATATATATATATATATATAGGATTAGAGAAAGTTTCAGCTGGACATGAGAGTAAAGCTGATCAATGTTCAATTATTCATGAAATCTCTAATTGGAATCCAATATCCGTTTTTGATCGAATCATCAATTCCTAATCAGTCGAATGAGTCTTGTCATCCTTCTGATGATATCGGAGTCATATCTGTCGCTCCTCTCGAATATGGGGGGCTTTATATTGTAGAGAGTCGACACACGAGACAGTGGCCCCGAACCAATGGGCATCGAGTGTCGTGTGGCGCCGCCTGCTGACACTGAGGAGTATTAACTTGCCCTTCTTCTTCTTTTTCTTCTCTCAACCTGTAAATATTTTGGGTCAACTGTAAAAAATTTCTGCTTGGACAGGTTCATGCTTGTGGTTTTATCTAACATTGAGTAGTGTTAGATGAACCATGTCAGGGTCATCAGGTTCACAACAAGTGGTTGTGGAGGAGGAGGAGGAGGAGGAGGAGGAGGAGGAAAATACCCTGCGTCTGATATTTTCTACTATAACAACGGCATCAAATAATTGTGCCAATAGAATTATCACGCAAGATGATGAGGAACTTGAGGTGGAGGAGGGCGAAATGGAGGCCCCCTTAATTAATTTTGGAAAGAGTTTGTTTTCTAAAAACTTACTCGCATCAAGAATTATTTATCTGGTGGGCTATGGAAAACAGCTCATCAGAAAGCATCAGCTGATTGCTGTTATTCTGGTAAGTTACATATAATATATATATAGTTATAATAATGTTTTTTCAAATTCTTGTTCTTTTTTTTTTCAGGAATCTGGTGGGAATATTGGAAATTTCAATTATTCCCATCATAAAAATATGATTCCAATGGTAATTTGTCCAGAAAATTATCAAAATCATATTTTTATGAGTGGAATTTGTATTAGCGATCTTTATTTAATTGAGTGCTTCAAATTGAAGCAAATAATTCCACCGCATTCTAAATTCATGTAAGTATATACTTCCAATGCTTTCATTTTTTTCCAGCAAATTCATTTTAATTATAATTTTTTTTCCTTTTTTTTTTTTTTACATTGAATTTAGTAAAGGAAATGTGCGCCAGGATTTGACATCTCCAACAACATCTTCATCATTGCCAGTTGCCCAATTACAAGCACAACCTGGCCCTTCATCAAAAAGTTTGTATATCTATCTATCTATATATATTTATTTAAATTTGAGTGTTTTAAATTTATCCTGTTTTTTTTTTTTTTTTCTTTTCATTCCAGATTTCAATTTGTTTGAGCTCAGCCAAGGCAATATTCATTCAGAATTTGACCTAATGGAGCAGGAAGCTGTAGCTGCTATACAGAATTTGATAGAAAATGCTCAAGATATTCCTTGATCATGTTTTTTTAATCTTTTAAATATTTAAATAAATAGATTTTATTTCTCAAAATTAATTAACATAATTATCATTCAAGCTAATCAAACATTTATAGATTCAAGACTATGTATAATTTAACATGTACAATTTTATTATAATTAAATACAAATTCTGCCCTGATCTTTTTGCCATTTTTTTTTCCATTTTATTCCCTTTTATTATTCCTCTAATAATTCTTTCTATCGATATTTTCCAATTGAAGAAAACCTCATGAATCGATGGCAAATTTTTCATATACGACAAATAGAATCCAAGATATTTTTAAAGAAATGAAAATTGAAAAGAAATTAATTCCGGCACAGTTTGTTTTCTACATAAAATTTCAATTCGAAATCAGCAAGATTTAATATTTTTTCATTAACTTGAAGAGTTTTCCCATAGAGAGGAGAGTAAGGCAAAATGGTCACACTGTAATGGATTTTTTAGCTGGAAAAAAACGAGTGTCAGATGTATTTTTTTTTTCCATTTTTTTGGAAAATTTTCATTTTTTTGCAGATATCTCTGCGGTTCTATTGGTTCTAAAAAATTCAGGCTTGCTGTCTCTCTCTCTCTCTCTCTCTCTGAAATGAAAGGTGAGAGATGATTTTACTTTTAATTAATTACTTTTATACAAGATATACTTAAAAAAATGAAAATTTTCAAAAAAAAAGCCCTCTAAAATTGTCAAAAATTGAAAAAAATTAATTTTCGAAATATTTTTTTTCGTTTTTACATAATTATTATTATTATTATTATTCAAGGCCGAACAAAAGTCCATTAGAATAAAAAGAAAAGAAAAGATACGACTTTTCGTTACTAAGGTGACGATAGATAAAAAAGAAATCATCATCAAAAATTATATGAAAAAATGAAAAAGGAGAGCCATTTTTGTTTGAAATATTTTTTTAGCTTTTTCATGAAAAATAATTTCACATTTCAGTTGAAAGAAAAGCTGAAGAAAATGAGGAAAAAAATTGAAAATTGAATTTTTCATTAATAATCCTCGTTTCTTCGGATTAGAATAAGTGAAGAGCAAGTGGATGATAGATATAGCTTTTTCTGCTGATACTTTAGCAATATGCTTCCGAATTGAAGTGATACAACTTTTTTCAAACCATCATTAAAATATTAAATTTTGAAAAATTCATTAAAACTCCAATAACTCGAGATAATATATGAATATGAATAGTTTCCAGGAATTCCATCAAAAACTGATTTTCAAAAAATGAACATAGGAGAACGTGGGGCAAAATGGACATTGTAATGAAACAGTGGGAGATAGATTTTTTTTAATGATTGAGATGAGAAACATGTGCCAGAATTAATTTTTTTCAATTTTTTGAGAATTCCATTTTTTCTGGCAGTTTTGAGGGATAAAAAGCCTTTCCAAGAGTTTTGGAAATATCTCTGGTTCTATTGGTCTTAGTGATCTGCGACCGATTTTAAATGAAAGGTGAGATCATTTACCATCGATTTATGATGTTTTGAATTCAAAAATACCCATTTTTCCAAATAGTTATGGGAGTTTTCATGAAAAATTATAATCATCGGTTTTTGTCCTATAACTATGTAAAAAATCGATATTTTTGAATCCAGAATACCATAAATCGATGGGAAATGATCTCACCTTTCATTTAAAATCGGTCGCAGATCACTAAGACCAATAGAACTGGAGATATTTCAAAAAAACTGAATTTCTTCAAAACTCTTGGAAAGGCTTTTACCTCTCAAAAATACTGAGAAAAATATCGAATTTTTTAAAAAATCTAAAAAAATACATCTGACACTCGTTTTCCGGCTAAAATTTCCTCAGCTTTTTTCATCTCTCACAATTAATACAACTGGAGAGATATACTATAGTTACAGGGGAAAGAGGAAATTTTAATTGAAACTAAAAAAAAATGTGTCACACATAAACATTTCCGATTAAAATTCCATTTTCTCCGAGTCTTTTCATATAGAATCATTTTTAAAAAACCAAAAAATCTCTCTATCTCTCTCTCTCTCTGTCTGTCTAGCTGCATTTATTTATTCGCCCGGGTGACTAATTCCCCCCCTTCCCTTGAAGATTTCCCCCGCCCGCTCCGATTTTCCTATTTGTCGCCCCCCCAGGTGACTTTTACCCCTTCCCAAAATCGAACAGGTGAAAATGGAAGGGGGGGGAAAAAATTGGGGCAGAAAGGGTCCGAAGAAAATTTTTCGACCATCATTCGCTGGCGAAAATCGCAACAGGCTGGACGTACCTCTACGTATCTTCTACATATTATTATCATCATCATGCCGTTCACCAATATACCATTATCACCAGCATCATCAATTGAGGATGAGGACGCAGACTGGCCTTTAGAGGGACAAGAGGCAGGAGATATGCCTGATGCTAATGACGTCATGATGATCGAGGGAGCCCATCAGGGCGACGACCAAGTCCTGATGGAATTGAATCAATTTCTTGATTTTCATCATCAACCTGAGGAAGCTGCTGCTGCTGCTCCTCCTCCTCCTCCTCCTCCTCCTCCAGTTGAACAAGTACCACTAGGTAATTTCTTTTTGCGAATGAATGAATGAATGAATGATTAAAAAAAAAAATGAATTGTTTTTTTTTGCTGCTTCTAGTTGAAGGAGCATTCATTCATGTAATCAATTTCGTTTTTCCTGCTGATGGCATCAGCCTCGACGTGAGATTCAGGGGGTGATGTTTATACAAATAGACGATGGCCATATTTTGTCAATAATAGTTATTAATGCTGTTAATAATCAAGTGATGTTAAATTTAAGATTGCCACTAGTTGCCAATTGAATAGTGATTAGTTTTGTGACAAAGTGAAAAATAGCATGCTGGAACATGCTGCTGCAAGACAGTTGGGACGAAAAGTGTTCTTTTTTATTGTTATTTTTCTATTAATATTAGACGATGCAAGAAAAGTATTTTTTTTTTCTTCTTAAGTGTTTATTACATAGTTTTAATTATGATTAATATATAAATATAATTTTCTTAACGAAAAAAAAACTAAATTCATAATAAGTTATAGTGATTTAAATGGTGAAAACAAAAAATACGGGTTGTTTTAATGTGAAAAGTGTTTCAAGTGAAAAGTGATAAAAAAAAACATATTTATTATGATAAAATGAAAAAACGAAATGTTCGTACTAGTGTCGTGAAATTAAAAACAAAGTTAGCTTTTTTATTATAATTTAATTAATGGATTATTAATATTAGATTAATGTAATTTGACAGTTGGATTAGTCCTATAGGGGATACCACGTTAAAAAAAAAGCATCGGGTACTCTACCTCCTGGGTGATGTGGAAACGAGTACACATCATTATGAAATAAAAATAAAAACATGCTTTCTCCTTTTTTAGATAATTTTTTTAGAGGGCGTGGTGTTTTTTCCAGCGGCCAAACTGGGCGGATCACCGTTTTTTTACATGTGCGCGCGCGCGACCACCTGAGTAAAATAAAAATCCTCCTTTTCTTCCTTTTTTTTTTTTTTTTCAGGATATCTTAGGAAAGCTGAGGGAATTTTTAGGTTGGAATTAATTTTTTTTTGTTAATTTCCATTTTTTTGCAAATATCTCTGGTTCTATCGAGTCGTAGAGTGAAAATTTTCACGCTACGACAAATAGAACCAAAGATATGGTCAAAAAACAGCAAATTTTCAAAAGAAGAAAGAGTTGTACCCCTCAAAATGCTCAAAAAAGTCGAAAATTTCTCTGAAAAATTCATATTTTTCCTTTTTTTTTCGTGGATATCTTGGAGGGGGAGCGAGATAGGGCGATTTTGGTGGGATGCTTTTTTGTAAAGAATTTTGAGAGCTCTGAATAAAGTCTCTATCGAAATTTGGCTCTCTCGCTTAGTTTGTGAGATAATGTGGAATAAAATGGAATTTTTCTCATTTTATGGAAATTTTTGAATTTTTAGGGATTGTTTTTTGAGGTAGTATCTCGGAGGGAAAACGAGATAGGGCGATTTTGGTGGAATACTTTTTTGTAGAAAATTCTGAGAGCTACAAAAAAGATGTCTTCAAAAATTGTCCTATCTCGTCAAGTTTCCAAGATAATCTCAAAAAAAAAATACAGTGAAAAAGGAAATTTTTCTGTTTCGATTTTTTCTTACGTAATAAACATTAGATGTAATTATTAACTAAATGTATTCTAAACTCCCTCAGTTTTCCAGAAAAATCCTTTATTTCTAAGGTGCTGAAAGGATATTATCTTCCAATTGTCCCAATAAATGCAAATTAAAATTGAAATTTTCCTTCTTTAAGGTATGCTCGAATTAATTGAATGAGCTCTAAAATCCTCTGTCTCAGACTTTTTTCTTTTTGCAATTATTAGGAACTTTCTTGATATAACTTATATAGATAATGTCTTATATTTGTCTTAAATACCGATACATAAGAGCCTCCTTAAGAATGTATCTAATCTGTATCTAATAAATCTAATAAAATAAAATAAGTAAAATAAATAAAAATAAATGAAATAAATAAAATGTATCTAATAAATCTTTTTCTAGTTCGGTACGGTATTATTCTCCATGGTCCCTATGATTTCGTTGGAAAGCTGAGGAAATTCTAATTAATCTTGATGAATTTTTTGAGCAGTTTTAAGGGGTAAAATGCTTCCTTTTTTTGAAAATTTCCAGTTTTTTGCAAATATCTCGGGTTCTATTCGTCGTAGCGTAAAAATTCCGACGCGAGGTGAAAGGTGAGATAATTCTACCCTTGATTCATATGATTTTCAATTAAAAAATATCTATTTTTAAATTTTTTATGGACATTTTTGAAAAACAGTCTTGTTCAACACTTTTTGGCCTATAACTATCCCAAAAATAAATATTTTTCAATTCAAAACCCCATGAATCGAGGGTAGAATCATCTCACCTATCATTTGAGACCAACCTCCAATTTCCACCATCAATAGAACCAGAGATATTTGCAAAAAAACTGAAAATTATCAAAAAAGTAAAGGGTTTTACCCCTCAAACCCGCCGAAAAATATCGAATTTTCCAAAAAAATCGAAAAAAATACAACTGACACTAGTTTTCCGGCTGAAATTTTCTCAGCTTTTCAATAGAATCATCAAAAGGAATCCATCTCTAACCCCGTTACTTGAATCAAGTTAATTATCTATCGCGAAAAAAAAGGGGTGGGCCAGTCAATTTCGCTATTCTAGTCCATTTCCAAATTGAAATGCTTATTTTTCAATGGGGATCTATAGAATAGGGTCCAAAGAAGGTGGGGGGGAATCGATTTCAGCTGTAAAACTCAAAAATGACACTTGAGATTGCCTGCTGTGTACTTGAATAATTAATTATTCATAAAACAAAAAAAAGGGGTGGTCCAGTCAGTTTTGCTTTTCTAGTCCATTTCCATATGGAAATGCCTATTTTTCAATGGGGATCTATAGAATTGGGTCCAAAGAAGGTGGGGGGGAATCGATTTTAGCTGTAGAAATCAAAAATGACACTTGAGATTGCTTGCTGTGTACTTGAATAATTGATTATTTATCAGAAAAAAAAGGGGTGCGCCCCGTGAAATTAATAGAAATATTGGTAGTACATCAGTTTGGATGATTTCATTGAAAATCTGAGGAAATTTCAGGTTGGAATCAAGGGCTGAAATTGATTTTTTTGAATTTCTGACCATTTCAACTTTTTTGAGCATTTTGAGAGCTAAAAACCTTCCTTTTTTTGAAAATTTCCAGTTATTTGCGGATATCTTGGGTTCTATTCGTCGTAGCGTGAAAATTACGACGCGAGGTGAAAGGTGAGATGATTCTACCCTTGATTCATATGATTTTCAATTAAAAAATATTGATTTTCAAGGTATTTATGGGCCAAAAACTGTGATTCACAAAAATCACCATAAATACCTCAAAAGAAGATATTTTTGGATTCAAAACCCCATAAATCAAGGGTAGAATTATCTCACCTTCCATTTGAAACTAACCCCGAATAGCTCCGACCAATAGAACCAGAGATATTTGCAAAAAACTGAAAATTTTCAAAAAAGCAAAGGTCTTTAACCCCCTCAAATAGAATGCCGACAAAATATCCAATTTTGAAAAAATTTGAAAAAAATACATTTGACACTGGTTTTCCGGCTAAAATTTTCTCAGCTCTTCAATAGAATCATCAAAAAAAATCCATCTCTAACCCCGTTACTTGAATCAAGTTAATTATTTATCGGAAAAAAGGGCTGGGCTAGTGAATTTCGCTTTTCTAGTCCATTTCCAAAAATATATATAGTTATACATTTTTCATTGGCGGCAGCTAATCAGTTGGCTCAACTGCTTTACCGACTGCTGTAGAAACTTGCTACCTGAAGTTGGGCGCGCACCTGTACGCTTGGTGCTTTTTCATCACACTGTCCTATAAACACAGACTAGTGCATGATAAACCATGTCAGCGTCAGGTGCGTCGAAACTTTCCCAACAAGTGGTGGTGGTGGAGGAGGAGGAGGAAGAGGAAAATAGCCTCCGTCTAATGTTTTCCACCATTACGACGGCTTCGAATAATTGTGTTGATACAATTATTCAACAAGACGATGAGGAAATTGAGGTGGAGCAGTCGCCACCTTTACTTAACCGTGAAGAGAGTTTGTTTTCCAAAAACTTACTCTCATCATGGATGATATATTTGGTGGGCTATGAGAAACAGCTCATTAGGAAGCATCAGCTAATTGCTGTTATTTTGGTAAGTTTTTCTTTTTTTTTCATATTTATTTTTTGGTTTAATTGTTTCTTCCCATTTTTCCAGGAATCTGGTGGAAAAATTGGTAATTTTAATTATTCCATTCCTAAAAATATGATACCAATGGTAATTTGTCCTGACAATTACCAAAATCATATTTTTATGAATGGAATTTGTTTGAGTGATCTTTATTTGATTGAATGCTTCAAATTGAAGCGAATAATTCCACCGCAGCCCAAATTCATGTAAGTGTATTTTATATATGAATAAAATAATAAAAAGTAGCTTTTTCTTGTAATTTATATATTATAATTTGTGTTTTTTAATTACAGCAAGGGTAATATGCGACAGGATTTAACAGGCCAACCAGGGAATAATACTATTATTCCCGAGTCCCCAACACCTCCATCGTTGCCCAATGAATTACTATTACAACAACAACAACGACCTGGCCCTTCATCAAGGAGTGATTCCATCGGTAATTTCCTTTTTTTATTTCATTTATTCTCAAGGGTTTTATTTTTATTAAATTTATTTTTTTTATATTTTTTGTTCAAGACTCCAATTTCTTCAAGTTGAGTCAAGATGATACTCCTTTAGAATTTGAGCTAATGGAGCAGGCAGCAGTAGATGCCATCCAGGATTTAGTCGACAATGCTCCTAATATTCCTTAAAGTTTTAGAATTTCCTTGTAATAAATATTCAAATAAATAACATGTTTTTTGAAAAATCACTTTTTTTCTTTATGTTTTTTCAAATTCTTTTTTCGTTTTTAGATGAATAAAATTTCGATTTTTTACTAGGAATGGAAAGCCTGGCAAAATGGGATAGCATCTCCTAAGATGCGTTTTAATTTTCGTAAATTTCCATTTTCCTCTAAAAGCGGAAAACCGGGCAAAATGGCATAGCCAATTTTTTGGTCTTGAAATTAATAGAAATATTTATTTTCATTTGAATGAGGAAATTTTAGACGGGAAATAATTATTTTTTTTAATTTTTGGCGATTCTAACTTTTTTGAGCATTTTAGAGGGGTAAAATGCTTCCTTTTTTTGAAAATTTCCAGTTTTTCGAGAATATCTTCGGTTTTATTTGTCGTAGCGTAAAAATTTCGATGGGAGGTGAAAGGTGAGATAATTCTACCCTTGATTCATGAGGTTTTCAATTCAAAAATATCTCATTTTAAATTTTTTATGGACATTTTTGAAAAACAGTTTTGTTCAACACTTTTTGGCTGATAACTATCCCAAAAATAAATATTTTTCAATTCAAGACCCCATGAATCGAGGGTAGAATCATCTCACTTTTCGTTTAAGACAAACCCCGAATTGCTACGACAAATAGAACCAGAGATATTCGCAAAAAACTGAAAATTTTCAAACAAGTAAAGGGTTTTATGTAGCGTCTCTGAGTACCTGTCCCGCAGACGTTGACCGTACCAGAGACACCAACACTAACAGCGCCCAATAATTGATACACGGGTCAGTATATCGGGCTCCACGAAAGCGCGGTGGTTTTTCGGGAATCGACACAGACGCCTATAGTCTCTCAAACGGAACGTCTCGTTTCTTGTTATCTTAAACCGAATATTGCGCGGCAATTATCTTGTATATAGTTGTAAATACTTGATTTCATTATGGTTAATTATATCGGTTGAATCATAAATTGTAGTGGTTCATTTAACTCCTGAAGTTCCTACAAGTTGGTGACCCCGACGTGATTTTTTATAAAAAAAAACTGGTTAATTAAGTGAATAATTAATCAGCAATCACGTGCAGTGCATAAGTGACATTTTTTCTGAAACAATTTAGTGACTCTAACTACTGTGCAAGTGCAAATGAACAGCAGAACTTCATCGGACAACAGAAAATTTATGCAACATAAGTGAACAATCATTCAAATAAAATTTTATTCGGACATTAAACTGCGAATTATTCACGAAAAGTCGTAGCATCTCACGACCTTGTTGGCAATAACAAGGGTGAATGCTGGACCTTGGACAACAACAGTGAATAAATTGAAAATAAAATTTATCTCTCAATTTATTTTTCTTACGAATTTCTCTTGAAAATAAAATTTACCTCTAAATTCGATTTTTCTCACGAATTTCTCTGAAATTGAATTTATCTCTAGAATTATAATTTCTCTCGAATTCATTTTTCTCTCTTTAATTTCATTTTATTTTATTTTTCTTTAAATTTACACCAACGTCTATTTCGCCTTGAAATGACGAACGGCAAACCAGCTGATGATGTAAAAAGTGGGCAAGCAACACCACCAGTCTTACCTGTCACACAGACGCAACCACCACCACCACCGGTCATTCGTGCACAGCCATTCTGCAAAGAAAGGCCCTCGCTCTGGTTCACACTGATTGAATTCCAGTTTGATCAACATGCAATCACAACCGAGAGGGAGAAATTCAAGCACGTGGTCCCCCTGTTGGACACTCAGATAGCCATGGAGGTGGAAGAGCAGATCACACACCCCGGAAATGACGCGTACAGCGATTTAAAGGGGGCGATAATCCGGGCTTTTTCCGTGTCAGAGGAAGCCAGAATAACACAACTTCTACAGCGTGAATCCCTTGGAGACAGGAAGCCAACACAACATCTCAGGCATCTGAAGACACTGGTGCCAGGGATATCAGAAAATATCCTGAAATCCAAATGGATGTCTCATCTCCCACCCCAAGTCAGTGCATGTCTCGCAGCACAAGACCAGGTCGAGCTCAAAGACCTTGCTGAGGCAGCTGACCGGGTAATGGAGGTGTTGAAACCCCCGATGACAGTAGCAGCAGCAGCTTTGGTCCCGGATGATCGTATTTCTCGCTTAGAAAAATCAATAACCGATTTAACTTTTCAGATCAGCGAGTTACGGGCTGGCAGAGGCTCAGGGAATTTCCAGCGGAGCAGCAGAAGCCCACAGCGTTCAGATCAACGCTCACGCTCACGTTCCCGTTCACGTGCGCTAAGGAAGACGGGAATTTGCTACTTTCACACGAAATTCGGCAACGAAGCGTGGAAATGTGAACCAGGTTGCAAATTTGAAAAAAACTCACACACGAGTCACTAGAAGCGGCAAGTGGCTCTTCTTCATCAACGTGCCGCTTATTCATCCAAGATGACATCACAAGAAGACGTTTCCTCATCGATACTGGATCAGATGTCTCTGTCCTTCCTCCAGGAAGTCACGGCGATATAGTTCCAGCTGAGTATCGCCTTTTTGCTGCAAATAATTCATCTATAAATACTTACGGTACTCAAATTATTTCTGTGAGTTTAGGCCTTCGCAGATCTTTCACTTGGCAGTTCATCGTCGCTGATGTCTCTTCTCCTATCATCGGTGCAGATTTTCTCCAGCATCATGGAATCCTGGTTGACCTCGGAAAACGTTGTCTACTCGACGGGGCTACTGGTCTTCGCTCTCAAGGGCATATTGAGACAGCAACCAATTGCTCCATCAAGACCATGAGCTTGGAGAAATCTTCTGCTTTCTGGGAATTGCTCTCAAAATTTCCAGCAGTTACCAAGCCAAGCGGTAACATCAGCAACACCAGATGGGCCACGAAACATCTTATCAAGACGACTCCTGGACAGCCAGTAGCAGCTCGTGCACGCAAACTGGCATCAGACAAACTAAAAATAGCTAAGGAGGAGTTCGACAAAATGGTTCAACTGGGCATAGCCAGAAGATCCAACAGCCCATGGTCTACACCACTCCATCTTGCACCAAAAAAGAATGGAACCTGGAGACCATGTGGAGACTATCGTGCACTCAACGCCCGCACGATACCAGACAGATACCCGGTGAAGAATATCGGATACTTCACTGCTGACTTGGCCGGAACCACAATTTTCTCTACAATCGATTTGGTGAGAGCTTTTAACCAAATTCCAGTTGCTGAAGAGGACATCGAGAAGACAGCAGTCATCACGCCATTCGGATTGTTTGAATTCACCCAGATGACGTTTGGTTTGAGAAACGCAGCACAGACGTTCCAACGATTCATGGACGAGGTCACTAAAGACCTCTCGTTCGTCTTCGTATATATCGACGACATCTTGGTCGCCTCGGTCAATGAGCAGGAACACCGGGAACATCTGAAAATAATTTTCCAACGTCTGCAAGATGCAGGCCTGGTTATTAACGTTGAAAAAACGGTTCTAGGTCAAGCAGAAGTCATTTTCCTGGGTCACAACGTCTCTGCGGAAGGAATTAAGCCGTCAGAAGATAAAGTCAAGGCCATCTTTGAATTTCCGCAGCCTCAGACGATAAAACAACTCCGACGATTCTTAGGTATGTTGAATTTCTACCGGAAATTTATCAACAACGCAGCAGCACAGCTGGACCCATTCCATGAACTGCTCAGAGGTCCCAAAGTACGAGGTTCTCAGCCAGTCACCTGGACAACTGCTCTTAGCGAGACATTTGAGACAGCAAAGCAAGCGTTGGCATCAGCAACCTTGCTAGTCCACCCTAGAAGTGATACTGAATGGGCCATCTTTGCTGACGCTTCAGGAGAAGCCATGGGAGCAGTCTTGCAGCAGAGAGTTGGTAAGAATTGGCAACCTCTTGCATTCTTCAGCCGAAAATTCAACGAGACATCGAAGGCTGGCTCTCCATTCGATCGGGAACTCCAGGCAATTTTCGAGGCAGTGAGACATTTTCAACACCTTGTGGAAGGCAGGAATATCATCATCTTCACTGACCACAAGCCATTAATCCATTCTTTCTCCAAGGCAGGTGACGAAAAACTCCCCACGAGAAGAACCAGACTGGCATACATCAGCCAGTTCACCACGGACATCAGGCACGTCTCTGGCAAAGACAACGTGACGGCTGATGCACTCTCCAGGATTGAAGCTATATCACCAGCAGTAAACCATCATGAAATAAGCACAGCGCAAGCCAATGATGAAGAACTGCAGCATCTCCTCCAAGTTAGAGATCACAGCCTACAACTAGAGTATCTGGAACATCCTGAAACTGGTATCAATCTCCATTGTGATACTTCTCAACTCCCTCCTCGTCCTTTTGTTCCAGAGCAGCTGAGAAGAAGAGTATTCCTTTCTCTTCACAGTCTAGCTCATCCAGGAGTCAAAGCATCAGTGAAGTTGGTGACGCAGCGGTTCATCTGGCCTGGGATGAGAAAGGACTGTGCTCTTTGGGCAAAAACCTGTATAGAATGCCAACGCAACAAGGTTCACCGACATACGAGGACACCTGTGGCAGAGTTCATACCACCATCACAGAGATTTGAGCATATTCACATAGACTTGGTGATCTTGCCACCATCCAAGGGATTTACCGTATGCCTTACCATAGTAGATCGTTTCACCAGGTTTCCTATGGTAATCCCATTGACGAACCAATCGGCAGAAGGCACAGCTGAAGCACTGATGTACAACTGGATCCCCATGTTCGGCATGCCACTACGAATGACCAGCGATCAAGGTGCTCAATTCATGTCTCACGTTTTCAGAAAACTTGCAGAGCTGCTAGAAGTGAGGCACATCACCACAACAACCTACCATCCAGCTAGCAATGGGCTTGTCGAACGGATGCACCGGCAACTGGAGACAGCATTGAGATGCCACGGAGGAAGCTGGTACGAGGCTCTTCCAGTAGTGCTTCTGGGCATGCGGGCCTCTCTGAAAGCAGACATCGGCACATCTCCAGCAGAAATGGTGTTGGGCGAGCCTCTGCGCTTGCCAGGAGAGTTCTTGAGTCCAACAGCAGAACGTGCACCAGCTCCGCAGCTTGTGAAATCTCTGCGTGAAAAATTCCGGACACTTGCACCAACACCCATGTCGAGACATGGCACAGCTCCAGTTTTCGTCTCACAAGATCTCGCCCAAGCAACACACGTGTTCGTCAGGAACGACCGGTTCGACAGCACTCGCAAGGAACCATACACTGGCCCTCATCCAGTAATACAACGAGGGGAGAAAACGTTTAAAGTTTTGTTTCAGGGGAACGAGATCTTCATCTCTCTGGACCGCCTAAAACCAGCCTACCTGATCCCAGGGGAAGAGCCACCGGAACCAATCCAGCTGGTCAGGCCGAGAGCAGAGAGAGCCAGAAACCCTGATCCTAAACCTGGAACATCCAGACAGGAAGAGCAGAATCCTGCAGCAACTGGATACGCTGGACAATACCAGCAACGCCAACAGAATCCTCGACCACGTGGACGACCTAGGAAGGTGGCATTCCAGAACGAAGTCACTCTTCATCATTACAATTAAAAAAAAAAAAAAAAAAAAAAAAAAAAAAAAAAAAAAAAAAAAACTTTTTGTGATTCTTGGAATTTTTTTTTACACAATTTTTTTTTTTTCTTTCACGGTTATAATTTCTTTTTTCGGTTGCAGAAAATTGGCATTTTCTTTTTCAACCAGGGGAGGCATGTAGCGTCTCTGAGTACCTGTCCCGCAGACGTTGACCGTACCAGAGACACCAACACTAACAGCGCCCAATAATTGATACACGGGTCAGTGTATCGGGTTCCACGAAAGCGCGGTGGTTTTTCGGGAATCGACACAGACGCCTATAGTCTCTCAAACGGAACGTCTCGTTTCTTGTTATCTTAAACCGAATATTGCGCGGCAATTATCTTGTATATAGTTGTAAATACTTGATTTCATTATTGTTAATTATATCGGTTAAATCATAAATTGTAGTGGTTCATTTAACTCCTGAAGTTCCTACATTTTACCCCTCAAACCCGCCGAAAAATATCGAATTTTCCAAAAAAATCGAAAAAAATACATCTGACACTAGTTTTCCGGCTAAAATTTTCTCAGCTTTTCAATAGAATCATCAAAAGGAATCCATCTTTAACCCTGTTACTTGAATCAAGTTAATTATTTATCGCGAAAAAAAAGGGGTGGGCCAGTCAATTTCGCTATTCTAGCCCATTTCCAAATTGAAATGCTTATTTTTCAATGGGGATCTATAGAATAGGGTCCAAAGAAGGTGGGGAGGAATCTATTTTAGCTGTAGAAATCAAAAATGACACTTGAGATTGCTTGCTGTGTACTTGAATAATTGATTATTTATCAGAAAAAAAAGGGGTGGGCCCCGTGAAATTGATAGAAATATTGGTAGTAGATTGTTTTGAATGATTTAATTGAAAAGCTGAGGAAATTTCAGGTTGGAATCCAGGGCTGAAATTAATTTTTTTGAATTTTTTACCATTTCAACTTTTTTGAGCATTTTGAGAGCTAAAAACCTTCCTTTTTCTTTGAAAATTTCCAGTTTTTTGCAAATATCTCCGGTTCTATTCGTCGTAGCGTAAAAATTCTGACGCGAGGTGAAAGGTGAGATAATTCTACCCTTGATTCATATGGTTTTCAATTAAAAAATATCTATTTTTAAATTTTTTATGGACATTTTTGAAAAACAGTCTTGTTCAACACTTTTTGGCCTATAACTATCCCAAAAATAAATATTTTTCAATTCAAAACCCCATGAATCGAGGGTAGAATCATCTCACCTATCATTTGAGACCAACCTCCAATTTCTACCATCAATAGAACCAGAGATATTTGCAAAAAAACTGAAAATTATCAAAAAAGTAAAGGGTTTTACCCCTCAAACCCGCCGAAAAATATCGAATTTTCCAAAAAAATCGAAAAAAATACATCTGACACTAGTTTTCCGGCTGAAATTTTCTCAGCTTTTCAATAGAATCATCAAAAGGAATCCATCTCTAACCCCTTTACTTGAATCAAGTTAATTATTTATCGCGAAAAAAAAGGGGTGGGCCAGTCAATTTCGCTATTCTAGTCCATTTCCAAATTGAAATGCTTATTTTTTAATGGGGATCTATAGAATAGGGTCCAAAGAAGGTGGGGGGGAATCGATTTCAGCTGTAGAAATCAAAAATGACACTTGAGATTGCTTGCTGTCCCTGGCGGATCACTCGATTGGGGGCAGTCGACTTGTGCGCTCACCTGATCACTAGTCGATGGTAATATGAATAACGAGATGACCAGCGATCAGCTGAACATTGGGTCGACTGTCGGTCGATCCCAGGTGGAAACCTCGACTCGACTAACGATCGACCATGAACATTTTTTGAGCACTTTTCGATCATGTATGATAAAGAGTTTCATCAATCCGCGGCTGACTATGTATGGAGTCGATTGTTAGTCGATACGTATACCCGATCGACGACTGATCGAAAGACGAAATTCCTGGAGTGCGTGTCGATTGTAGGTGATGAAGTGGCCTATCGACCAGCAATCGACTATGTGTTGAGTCGATCGCTGGTTGATGATATCGATGAAAGCATCGAATCGACTCTTGACTGACCACTGAAATTCCTTAAGTGCAGATCGATTGTGGGTCATGAATTGCTTCATCGACCCGCGATCAATTGAGTATAGAGTTCATTGTTTGTCGATTCAGATTCATCGGATATTATTATTCATCGTAATGAGTTACTTTACGGGTTCCCTGAAAAGTTCCTCTGGAAGTTCCCCTAAAAGTTCCTCTAGAAGTTCCCCTGAAAGTTCCTCCGGAAATTCCCCTAAGAGTTTTGAACTCTCATAAAATCAGTTTGACGTTTGTAAATGTCAATTTAACATTCATAATCATTCAGAATGTATTTGATTCATAGTCAGCTTCAGCCTAGATCAAACCGTACACCAACGTCTCGGCCCTACATATGGATTATAAACAATAGAGTGGACTATCGAATCTACATTAATAGAGTTTAGATAGATAGATAGATAATATTTATTTGACCTTGGACTAAAGAGTCCATCAGATCATTAAAGTTACATTTGCGGTAAGTTGGTCACAACTGCACATTTCAACATTTTTTAATTATGAAATTTAAATAATAGTAAGAAAATAATAATAATAAATGAAAATAAATGAAAAAAAAAAAGTTACAAACAATTGAAGTAACAAAATAGATACAAAATTTTTCAAAATAGATACAACTTTTCGGTTTTTCACTAATTAGTTCCAATTTGACACTATGATTCTTGTTCGAACAAAGGACCAGAACGACGATGAGCCTCTGAATATTCATTGTTCATTAGAAATTGAAATAATAGACCCCTGAATCCAATATATGTTGTTGCTGATGTCACTAATGGTGGTAAGGAATTCCAAAACTGCAAAGAGGAGAACAAAAAAGAATTCTTGTACGACTCTGTTCTACAAAAAGGAATGATATATTCATCCGTTCTCTCTATGTTCCTACGCAAGTTGTTAGCTGGTCGTCTGTGCAATTTATCTGAGAACAAAGAATGAGTATTTAGACAAACAATTTTGTATATTGAACATTCTGAAAGGAAGAGCCGACGATTTTTCACAGTTTCGAGTTGACTGTCAGTCAACTTGCGTTGATGAGAATCTTCAAACGACTCGAGGTGGCGATTGACCTGGAAAACCTGGAAAAGTCGGGAAATTTTTATCTTAGTCAAGGAAATTTGTAGTTTATTTCTGTTCATCCCGATGTCTTTTGGAATTATAGATATTTAATCGGAAAAAATTCAACTTTTCGATTAGTCGACAATCTGCAAAAAAGTTAACAGAAAATAACAGTTCTAAAAATTTAACGCAGTTTAGGGTCTTATTGTCAAGTTATAATAAAAAAAAATGATTTTCAGGAATAACTAAGAATTTTAACGTAGGGGAAGATGTGGTAAAATGAACACTTCGATTGAATGGTTCGAGATGTCAATTTTCTAATGATTCCATTGATAAGCTGAAGAAATTTAAGCGGAAACATGTGGCAAATCTTTTTCTCAATATTTTTGGAAGAATTTCCTTTTTTAGCCAAGTATTGAAAGGGTTTCCCTTTTGGTGTACGGTTTGATCTAGGCTGGAGTTGACTATGAATCAAACACATTCTGAATGATTATGAATGTTAAACTGACATTTATAACCGTCAAACTTTTATAAGCGTTCAAAACTCTTAAGGGAACTTCCAGAGGAACTTTCAGGGGAACTTCCAGGGGAACTTTTAGGGGAACTTCCAGAGGAACTCTTCAGGGAATCCGTAAAGTAACTCGTCATGATGAATTATAATATCCGATGAATCGGAATCAACAAACAATAAACTTTATACTCAATTGATCGCGGGTCGATGAAGCAATTCATGACCCACAGTCGATCTGCACTTAAGAAATTTCAGTGGTCAGTCAAGACTCGATTCGATGCTTTCATCGATATCATCAACCAGCGACCGACTCAACACATAGTCGATTGCTGGTCGATAGGCCACTCCATCATCTACAATCAACACGCACTCCAGAAATTTTACCATTTGATCAGTCGTCGATTGGGTATATGTATCGACTAACAATCGACTCCATACATAGTCAGCCGTGGATTGATGAAGCTCTTCATCATACATGATCGAAAAGTTCTCAAAAAATGATCATGGTCGATCGTTAGTCGAGTCGAGGTTTCCACTCGGGATCGACCGACAGTCGACCCAATGTTCAGTTGATCGCTGGTCATCTCGTTATTCATGTGACTATCGACTCAGGCTCGACAAGTGATCAGGTGAGCGCACAAGTCGACCCCCGAATCGAATGGCGATCGAATAGTAATCGATGGATCCACCAGGGGTGTACTTGAATAATTGATTATTTATCAGAAAAAAAAGGGGTGGGCCCCGTGAAATTGATAGAAATATTGGTAGTAGATTATTTTGAATGATTTAATTGAAAAGCTGAGGAAATTTCAGGTTGGAATCCAGGGCTGAAATTAATTTTTTTGAATTTTTTACCATTTCAACTTTTTTGAGCATTTTGAGAGCTAAAAACCTTCCTTTTTCTTTGAAAATTTCCAGTTTTTTGCAAATATCTCCGGTTCTATTCGTCGTAGCGTAAAAATTCTGACGCGAGATGAAAGGTGAGATAATTCTACCCTTGATTCATATGATTTTCAATTAAAAAATATCTATTTTTAAATTTTTTATGGACATTTTTGAAAAACAGTCTTGTTCAACACTTTTTGGCCTATAACTATCCCAAAAATAAATATTTTTCAATTCAAAACCCCATGAATCGAAGGTAGAATCATCTCACCTTTCATTTGAGAACAACCACGAATTGCTACGACCAATAGAACCAGAGATATTTGCAAAAAGCTGAAAATTTTCGAAAAAGGAAAGGCTTTCACCTTTTTAATATTCCGAAAAAAATGAAATTTTTGAAAAATTCAAAAAAATATCTTCCGACATATGATTTCCATGTGAAATTTCCTCAGCTTTCCAATAGGATCATCAAAAAAAATCCATCTCTAACCGTTTTATTGTAGTAGTGTCCATTTTGCCCCACTCTTCCCTATATGTGTCAGACATGTTTTCCAGCTAAAATTTTCTCAGCTCTTTAATGGAATCGATAAAAAAACGGAAAATTTCAATTCAATAAAAAAGAGAGGTTAAAAAAAAAGGGGTTGAGACCCCCCATCGAGTTAGAGGCCTGTTGCCCAGACCTGCCTCTCCTTGACGCCTTTTGATTTGTGCATGGCGGCGGCGCCGGCATTCTTTTCCCGGAAAGGGCAATAAAAATCGAGGGATTTCCCCAATGGCACGCGCGCCGCCAACAACCGCGCGATCGCGACATTTTTTTTCTCTCGAGAATTTTTTTATATTGAGATGAAAGATGAGCTCATTCTACCCCTCAATGTAGGTATTTCGAGTTGAAAAAAATGAATTTTCAAGATAGTTTTGATAACTTTTGTGAAAATTACTTTTCACTTGATAACTATCTCAAAAATTCATTTTTTTAAACTCAAATTAATATGAATTAGGGGTAGAATCATCTCATCATTCATCTCCATTTGGAATTTTTCATCTCCAATTTAAATACAACCGGAGATATATATAAAAAGCGGGAAATTTTAATTGAAAATACATGTGTTTGACATGTTTTCCAGCTAAAATTTTCTCAGCTTTTCAATGGAATCGATAAAAAAACGGAAAATTTCAATTCAATAGAAAAGAGAGGTTAAAAAAAAAGGGGTAGGAGACCCCCCACAGAGTGAGAGGCCTGTTGCGGACAATTGCCCAGACGTGCCTCTCCTTCACGCCTTTTGACTTGTGCCTGGCGGCGGCGCCAGCATTCTTTTCCCGGAAGGGGCAATAAAAATCGAGGAATTTCCCCAACGGCACGCGCGCCGCCAACAACCGCGCGATCGCGACATTTTTTTTCTCTCGAGAATTTTTTTATATTGAGATGAAAGATGAGCTCATTCTACCCCTCAATGTAGGTATTTCGAGTTGAAAAAAATGAATTTTCAAGATAGTTTTGATAACTTTTGTGAAAATTACTTTTTACTTGATAACTATCTCAAAAATTCATTTTTTTAAACTCAAATTAATATGAATTAGGGGTAGAATCATCTCATCATTCATCTCCATTTGGAATTTTTCATCTCCAATTTAAATACAACCGGAGATATATAAAAAGCGGGAAATTTCAATCAAAAATACATGTTTTTGATATGTTTTTCCATTAAAATTTCCCCAGCTTTTCAATGGAATCCATTAAAAAATGAAATTTTCAATTAATATCAACATTTTCTTCTTTTTAATAAAAAAAATAAATCAATTCCTTTTTCCAATCCCCCTCTACTCCCCCCCTCCTATCTATCTACCTACCTGGACTTTATTTGTCGCCCGGGTGACAAATTTCTCCCTCTTTGTTTTTGCGGTTTTCCATTTGTTCCCCCCCAGGTGACTTTTACCCCTTCCGAAATATACCACCTAACAGGTGTATGGAAGGGAGAAAGAAAAGTGGGGCAGAATGGGTCCGAAGGGAATTTTTCGACTTTATTCGGCTGCGAAAGTTGGTTGCGTCAGGACGTACCACTTATTGAGAAATATATTTGCATCATGCCGTCAAATAACCTCTCACCATCGCCATCATCATCGATTGCGGATGAGGATGCAGATATGCCATTAGAGGGACAAGAGGCAGGAGACATGCCCGATGATGATGTTGAAATGATTGAGGGGGCCCATCAGGGCGAACAACCCCCGATTGATGAATTGAACGAATCCCTTCAATTCGACAATCATGAGGGGGAAAACGCAGAGCTAGTCCAACAAGGACCACGAGGTAATTTTTGTTTTTTGATTCTTTTACACCAATTGACAAAAAAAAGACCAATAATTTTTGATTTTTTTGCTTCTTCCAGTTGACGCTTTATTCATTCATTTATTGAATGTCGTGATTCCTGCTGCTGATGGCAATCAGCCACCACTAGAGATGCAAGTGGTGGTGTTTTTGCAACTAGAGGATGGGCATGTCATCACATTGACTGTGACAAATGCCATTAACAACGACTTAATTTTTCAAATAAGATGGCCATTAATGCAGTGAATAGTGAGTTTTGTAAAGGAAAAAAGAGCATGCTGGAACATGCAACAAACTCATGACGAAAAGTGTTCTTTTTATTATTTATGCTTTTTTATTTTTTTCTATTAATATTACCGGTGGTGAAGGAAAGTTTTTTTTTTTTCGTTATTACATAGTTTTTTTTTATTGGTTTTTGATATAGATATAATTTTTTTTCTTGAGGAAAAAACAAAGTAAATTTATTATTAAAGTGATCGAAAATGATAGTGATTAAAAAGAAGAAGAAAAAATTAATGTTCAAGTGACAAGTGAAAACATATATATTTATTATGAAAAAATCAAAAAAGTTCCTACTATTACATAGTTTTTTTTTTCGGTTTTTGATATAGATATAATTTTCTTGATGAAAAAAAAAGTAAATTTATTAATTAATGTTTAAGTGACAAGTGAAAACATATATATTTATTATGAAAAAAACAAAAAAAAACGTTGGTACTATTACATAGTTATTACATAGCTTTTTTCGGTTTTTGATATGGATATAATTTTCTTGATGAAAAAAAAGTAAATTTATTAATTAATGTTCAAGTGACAAGTGAAAACATATATTTATTATGAAAAAATCAAAAAAGTTGGTACTATGACATAGTTATTACATAGTTTTTTTCGGTTTTTGATATGGATATAATTTTCTTGATGAAAAAAAAAGTAAATTTATTAATTAATGTTTAAGTGACAAGTGAAAACATATATATTTATTATGAAAAAAACAAAAAAAAACGTTGGTACTAGTTGTAAAACCATCAACAAAGTCAATTTTTTTATTATTATTATTATGATTATTATTAGATTGTAATTTTGACAAGTGGATTAGTCCTATAGGGGATACCACGTAAAAAAAAAAGCATCGGGTACTCTACCTCCTGGGTGATGTGGAAACGAGTACATCACCCATCTCATGAAATAACATGCTTTTTTCCCCATTTTGTTTTTAGTTTTTTACAGGTTCACATCCAAGTTTTGGGCGTGGTGTAACCGCCGCAGCCAAACTGGGCGGATCACCGTTTTTTTACATGTGCGCGCGCGCGCGCGCGACCACCCGACTAAAATAAAAATCCTCCAATTCTTCATTTTTTTTCAGGATATCTTAGGAAAGCTGAGGAAATTTAAGGTTGGAATTAATTTTTTTGAATTTCCGATGATTTCAACTTTTTTGTTAATTTTCAGTTTTTTGCAAATATCTCTGGTTCTATTAGTCGTAGAGTGAAAATTTTTGCAGGGGGTGAAAGGTGAGATAATTCTACCCTCGATTTATGGGGTTTTGAATTAAAAAATATCTCATTTTGAAATAGTTATGGGCCAAAAACTGTGTGATTCACAAAAATGCCCATAAATACCTCAAAAAAAGATATTTTTTAATTCAAAACCCTATAAATCAAGGGTAGAATTATCTCACCTTTAACCCCCTGCAAAAATTTTCACGCTACGACAAATAGAACCAAAGATATGGTCAAAAAACAGCAAATTTTCAAAAGAAGAAAGAGTTGTACCCCTCAAAATGCTCAAAAAAGTCGAAAATTTCTCTGAAAAATTCATATTTTTTGTTATTATTTATTAAGTATTAGACATATTAGTTAAAATGTCTCCATCAAGAGTGGAATGTTGTATTCGAGGCTATTTTCTTAAATTTTTTTCTTTGGATTGGAAAATTGAGTTTGTTGGAAAATTATTTTTCCTTTTTTTTTTGTGGATATCTTGGAGGGGGAGCGAGATAGGGCGATTTTAGTGGGATGCTTTTTTGTAGAGAATTTTGAGAGCTATGAATAAAGTCTCTATCGAAATTTGGCTCTCTCGCTTAGTTTGTGAGATAATGTTTGAAAATGAATGAGAAAAATGGAATTTTTCTGATTTTATGGAAATTTTTGAATTTTTAGGGATTGTTTTTTGAGGTTATCTCGGAGGAAAAACGAGATAGGGCGATTTTGGTGAAATACTTTTTTGTAGAAAATTCTGAGAGCTACAAAAAAGATGTCTTCAAAAATTGTCCTATCTCGTCAAGTTTCCAAGATAATCTCAAAAAAATACAGTGAAAAAGGAAATAAAAAATTGAATAAATTATAATTTGCATCATCTAAATCAATTAAATTCAATCATGATCCAAATTATCTTAATAAGAAAAGTGAAATATCTAAATAAATTGAATTGAATTATATATAATTTAAATTATCTGAAAAAAATTAATGATTTCCAAATTTCTCTTTTATTTATACTGACTATTATTTTTACGGAATAAACATTAGATACACTCGTTTGAGCTACTACAGTACCAGTAATTAATGCTGGATTGTTGAACATGCCCCAATTTAAATGATTTCTGCCCTTTTGTATCATTTTGATCTCGAATTAGACGATCATATATCTTAATAATTTATTGCACTGCTGTTTCCTGAAAAGTTAGACAGCTCAACGACAAAGAGAGCATTAGCTATTGCATTTATTAACGGAGAAAAAGATTCGAAAATCTCTAGAAAAAAAATTAAGAAAAGTACCTCAAAAATTGATCATTTTTTAAAACCTCTTAAACCGATGGCAAATGCTCTCACCTCTCATTGTAGATCGATCTCTCAAGTCGTTAAGATCAATACACAACTGGAGAAATTACGAAGAAAAGTCAAAAAATCCCCAAAAATGTATTCTAAACTCCCTCAGTTTTCCAGAAAAATCCTTTATTTCTAAGGTGCTGAAAGGATATTATCTTCCAATTGAGCTTGTCTTGATTCAGCACTATTTCAGTGCGCAAAAGTGCAAAAGATTCAGAAAATTTTTCTCAACAAATGCCACTTTGTCCCAATGCATGCAAATTAAAATTGAAATTTTCCTTCTTTAAGGTATGCTCGAATTAAGCGAATGAGAGAGTTAACCTCTAAAATCCTCTGTCTCAGACTTTTTTCTTTTTGCAATTATTAGGAACTGGCAGGGGGAAATTTTTCTTGATATAACTTATATAGATAATGTCTTATATTTGATACGGGTTATGCTTTTTTTTAAGCTGTAAGGGGTAAACGCATAAATACCGATACATAAGAGCTTGCGTTAAATTACTCAGAATCGGTAGGGTCAACTTATTTGAAATTTTTTAGCCAACTCTAAAATATATTCGTTAATATATCTTGCGTTTAAATTTTTGTGCTGCTGTTCCTCCTTAAGAATGTATCTAATCTGTATCTAATAAATCTAATAAAATAAAATAAGTAAAATAAATAAAAATAAATAAAATAAATAAAAATAAAATAAAAAAATGTATCTAATAAATCTTTTTCTAGCTTGGTACGGTATTATTCTCGATGATTTCGTTGGAAAGCTGAGGAAATTCTAGGCGAGAAACAGCTGTAGGAATTAATCTTGATGAATTTTTTGAGATTTTGACTTTTTCCGAGCAGTTTTAAGGGGTAAAATGCTTCTTTTTTTTGAAAATTTCCAGTTTTTTGCCAATATCTCCGGTTCTATTCGTCGTAGCGTGAAAATTTTTGCAGGGGGTGAAAGGTGAGATAATTCTACCCTTGAATCATGTGGTTTTCAAATTAAAAATATCTAATTTTAAATTTTTTATGAACATTTTTGAAAAACAGTTTTGTTCAACACTTTTTGGCCTATAACTATTCCAAAAATTGATATTTTCGAATTCGAAAACCCCATGAATCGAGGGTAGAATCATCTCACCTTTCATTTGAGACCAACCTCGAATCTCTACGACCAATAGAACCAGAGATATTTGCAAAAAACTGAAAATTTTCAAACAAGAGCAAGTGTTTTACCCATCAAAAAATTCTTAAAAAAGTGAAAATCGCTAGAAATTCAAGAAAATTAATTCGGAAGCTTAATCCCCGTCTGAAATTCTCTCAGCTTTTCAATGGAATTGTCAAAAGAAATCCATCTCTAACCCAGTTACTTGAATCAAGTTAATTATTTATCGAAAAAAAAAGGGCTGTACTTGAATAATTGATTATTTATCAGCAAAAAAAGGGCTGCAATTGATAGAAATATTGGTAGTAGATCCATCTGGATGGATTAATTTAGAAGCTGAGGAAATTTTACGGTTGTAATCAAGGGCTGAAATTTAAGTTTTGGAATATTTGGCGATTTCGACTTTTTTGAGCATTTTGAGGGGTAAAATGAAGTGATTGACTAAAGTAATTAATTAACACAATTGATTAATGTTCACTTCAGATAATTTATTCATTGTTAAGTACAAGAACTTCGCGAGATATAAATAATAGAGAATTTTGAGATGAAGAAACGTTCAGGAAAATCGCGTCTGAACGTTTCAACAGTTTACCGCAGAGTCCCGAAAGAGTCCCCCCAATTGGGCGCGTGGACTCCCTGGTGGGGTGAATGACCAGATCACCTGATCTGTCATCGCGCGAATTTAAATTAAATGAAACCGCTTCAAAAACCCTTGCTTTTTTTGGATATTTCCAGTTTTTTGCAAATATCTCCGGTTCTATTGGTCGTAGCGTAAAAATTCCGACGCGAGGTGAAAGGTGAGATGATTCTACCCTTGATTCATGGGATTTTCAATTTAAAAATATTCATTTTTAAGGTATTTATGGGCTTTTTGATGAATCACAGTTTTTGGCCTATAACTATTTCAAAAAAAGATATTTTTTAATTAAAAACCCCATGAATCGAGGGTAGAATCATCTCACCTTTCGTTTAAGACCAGCCCCGAATAGCTCCGACCAATAGAACCAGAGATATTGGCAAAAAACTGAAAATTTTCAAAAAAGCAAAGGCTTTTACCCCTCTTAAAGAATGCCGCAAAAAAAATATTAAATTATGGAAAAAAATAATCCGACACTGGTTTTCCGGCTGAAATTTTCTCAGCTTTTCAATAGAATCATCAAAAAAAATCCATCTCCAACCACGTTTCATTATAGTGTCCATTTTGCCCCACTCTCCCCTAGATAAAAAAAAAAGGTTTGAGGTTTGGAAAAAAAAGGGGTTGAGACCCCCCACAGAGTTAGAGGCCTGTTGCCCTCTCTCTCTCACACCCACCTTTTTCCATGGAAAGAAAGAGAGTTACCGGCGCGCGCTACCAAAAAAGGTTTAAATAATAATAATACCATTTCCAAATAAGCGAGATATGTTATAATCAACGTCCATTTCGCGCTCTATCTAGCTTTTATTTAACTGAATAATGAAAGCGAAAATTTTTTTTCCCAAAACCAAAAATTGAAAAAAACAAAGAACAAAAGGAAAAGTTCGAGCAGAGCAAGGGAGAAAAGGGAGGGTGGTAGTTCCAGCCAACATGTGTTTTGGATTACCACGCTTTGCCTTTTCTTCCAAACGCTCTCAATTTTATTTCTCTTGTTTTTTTTTTGATTTTTATTACTTGCCACCACCCATGGTGACATGTCAACTGGAGACGCGTTGAATTTTGAAAATTCACTTTTTCGTCACTCTCCTTTTTTTTTCATCTCTCTCTCTCTCTCTCTTTCATGGAAAAAAAAAAAAAATGAAGAAAAGGGAGAAAGGAAGAAAGAAAGGGACTTGCGAGTCATATCAACTCGTACCCTTGGAGCAATAACAAGTCACTCGTGTCAAGAGAGCTTTACTCAAGTGTTTTGATTTATTTTATTGATTTTTTTTTGAGTTTTGTTAATTATCAAAGTGTTATTACTGTGTGTTTTAGTGTATGTTTTTGTGTTTTTGTGTTTTTTTTTTTTTTTTTTCAAAAAAAGGCAAAAATGAAGCCTTCGAAAGGACCTTTAATTAAAGTGATTAACAGTGATATTTTTTCAATTCAAGTGAGGAAAAATTTCATTGATGAGCAGCAGCAAGGCCAATCATCAATTTCATCATCTAAAAATTTAACTCGGACTATTTTGGATGATTTCCATTCGGTCCATTCAATTACTAGTAACAATTCACGTGAAAATAATAACAAAAGTGAAAATAGTGCTGTTAATAAAAAAGTTAATAATAATAATAATATTAGTGGTGGATTACAGCCATTCCATTTGAATCGCCGGCTTTATTTACATCAAGTAGTTGATGTCAAGTGGATGCTGGACAAAGAGCAAAATGGATTAGTGAAAGGTGGCATTTTGGCGGACGAAATGGGATTGGGGAAAAGCATGACATCTTTAGCTCTCATCATTCTGCAAAAAGAAAGGGGCGGACCTCCAACAATGGACCAGATAACAAATAATCAGAGACAAATGACTTTGATTATTTGTCCTGCAGGTATGATAATTCAGTGGTTCAACGAGATAAAAAAATCAGTATCAAACAATTTTTTATTAGTATGCCAATATGTCGGTGATAATAGGCCATCAATCATTGAAGAGATGCAAAATTTTGATGTCATCATTTGCTCTTATGATTTGATGGTCCAAGAGTACAAGCTGTTTATTAATAGGGACACTAGGGACAATGCTTTTTTATTTAAATTCAATTGGGAAAGAATCTTATTTGATGAAGCCCATAAATTGAGGACCCCTGGAAACACATTAAATAAGGCAGCACAAACTTTGAATGGCAAGTTTCGTTGGTGCCTGACGGGAACCCCCTTTCAAAATAAATTCACAGACATTTTACCTCTTTTGGATTTAATTGGTTTTCATTATCCAGATCTAGATTATAGACATTATATTTTAACAAATTTAAATTACATAATGATTAGGCATGATTTGGAGCAAGTAATTCGTAATGATCTGAAAATGGATTGCATCATTCCGACAATGCGTTTCCAAAAGATCATTGGCGAAATGACTGGACCTCATCGGCAATTGTACGAAACAATTGTGCAATTAGCCAAGCCCCTATACACTACCTTTTTAAAAAATGAAAATTATCCAATTGGAAATCTAATTAATCGTAATAATAATAATAATAAAGATAGTTTAGCATTGCTCAATAAGGCAATTGCTTTATATAAAATGGCATATCCTAATACTAGTGGTACCGCGGGAATTTGTTTGGCATTAGTCACGAAATTGCAACAAATTATTAATCATCCGGGATTAATAATAAGTGAAGTGAATATGGACTTTTTTGGAATTACTAGTGTGAATAAAATTTCTAAAATCAATCAGTTTTGTGAAATTTTACTTGAACAATCTATTCAAGAAGTGAAAAAAATAATTGGACAAATTGATTTTAAATCATGGAAATTCAAAAAAAGCTTAAAATTAATCAAACAAATTCTTAAACAAAATGAAAAAATGATCATTACATCGCAGTGGCCAATGCATTTGAATATTTTTTCACAATTTTTAAAATATACAAATGGTATTTCTAATTTTGAATTGATCAATGGTGAAACTAGTTTACAAAAAAGAAATGAAATAATTGATCGTTTCAATAATAAAAGCGAGCCAAAAATATTATTAATTTCGTTAAAATGTGGTAATGAGGGTTTAAATTTGTGTGCCGCGAATCATTTGATTATCCTTGATAATCATTACAATCCTCAAATGATTGAACAAATGTCAAGGAGAATTCACAGATTTCGACAAAAGAAAATTCCTTTTACACATTTAATGATAACAAAATCAAGTGTAGAAGTCCAAATTCAACATATTGCAGAGCAAAAGCTCACAATGTCTGCTAATATGTTGAATCCATTGGCAAATGGGCAATTTACATATGAATTGGACATGGAAAATATCCGTGAATTATATCAACAATTAATATAAAAAAAAAGACTATAAAAAGTGTAAATAATGTATATATTGTGGATTAGACATACTGGGGATACCACAAAAAAAATGCATCGTGTACTCTACCCCACAACAGGGTGATGTGGAAATGAGTATTTTCAATTTAATAAAAAACTTTTAAAAAAACCAACAATAATATTCTATTTTCATGGGAATTTTCTAAGGCTGAAATTTCCTACAAAAAAAGACCCCTATATACTTGGCAGACGAAAAAGTCTTTTTTAATTGGGAATTAGCTAATTCGTTTGGGAAACAATCATTAATTTATTATTAATTTTTTTCTTTTTGAGCGGATAATTAGCAGACAGGTAATGGGAAAAAATTGAAAAGTAGAATTGTTTGTCTGAAATAATACTTTTTTCTCTTAAATTATTTGTTTGATTATAATTAATTAAGACAGGCAAGTATTTTTAAACTTATCCTGTTGGCCGCCGAATATTTCCAGAGATCCTTCATTGGCCAGTACGTTTTGAGGTACGTTCTCATGTAGTGTTTTTGACGTCAGCGTCAAATTGGGTCACGTGACATGTTTGAATTTCCTGCCGCAGTGAAAAAACAGTTGACAAACACAACTTGGACACATAACCTCAGAATAAAGATCAGAGAAAAAATTAATTTTTACGTCAACAAATTATTGCTCATTTGCTTGATTATCATTTCCAACCAAGAGAAAAAAAAAAAAGTAATGAAAATCTTAAACGGCACATGTACTAAAGTGTGTAAAAAAGGGGAATCGCCTTGTTTTCATTAGTCAAGTGATCCAAAAGGTTGAACTAATAATTTGGAAATAAATCATTAGAATTTACAAAGTGAAGGCAAGAAATAAATCTTAATGTTTATGTTAAATTACTTACACTTGAAGATACTAACATTTTATACAGAATTCAATGCATTTATTAAAGGCACTTGTGTACCTCTAACCTCCTGAGTGCGCTTGCAAAATTAAAATAAATGTCTCAATTTTTTTTAGGATGAAATTGTCGAGCATCGTATCCCAAGGAGCAACAGAGTTTCTTTGAGCAGTGATATACCAGTAGGATTGAATCAAGTTGGAGAGCTGCTGCTGGACGATGACGATGCCAGTTGCTGCTTGGCCGAGGAAGAGGATGGGCTTGGATGTCCACTGCCATACCCCCGAGGAGGATAAGACCTAGGTTTCGCTATTTACGTGGTCAAAAATGGTTTCTTTTGTCAAAAACTCAGTCTAGAACCCTGCAGACAAGTACTCAGTTTTCTCAAATAACTCTACTGTATCTTGGACATGAATATCTCAATATTTGGGAAACTAAACGAGATGGAGCGAGGTAGGATTTATCTCGCTTAGTTTCCGAGATATTCTAAAACAACTAATGATGTTTTGAAAGAAATTGAATTTTCAAAAAATCCCATTTATTTTCTCTTCACCTTTTTTTAAAGAATATCTCGGAAACTAAGCGAAATGTAGAATTTTTCTATTTGTAGAGAATTTCAAGAGCTACAAACCAAGCTTAGCAGTTGGCAAGATAAATTTATCATTAAATTACGTTGAAAACAATTCTTTATTTCTTAGGAGTTAATCTCAGGTGACAACAAAATTTCATTTTTTTCTCATCCAGAAAAAAAAAAATACTAATAATTGTTTAATGAGGGTTTGGAAGCTAATAAAAAAAAAAAAAAAAAAAAATTGTTTAATGCTTAAATATCTATATATACCGAAAGTCACATTAGCAAACGTTTTTATATAAAAAGGTTTTTCTTGACATTTTCTTGTAAACATTCTAGTTTTGAAGATATATTCTTTTTGGAGTAATTTCTCTTACTTATTTGTCTTGGATTTGAGAGTCATCAAATATCATTTTTTTTTTAATCCGCAGGTTGTGTAGCAGTCATAGGAATGGCGACCTCCCAGGGAGATTCAACTCGAGGAGAATTATCAACCAAAACTCTATCATTTATCAGTCGTTGTCAAAAAAAATTTGGCGAGCCGAGCCATCGGCCACTGAGAGCAGGTGTCTTTATTTAATATCAATTAATTATTAATCGAATTCGAGAATGAGTGGAAAAATCGTGTTTGGTTTATTATGAGGTTCAAGAGAATTTATCAGGAGACCTTTTTTGTGCAGAATTAAATTCTCTACGAAAAAGGTCTCTTCATATTTTTCTTTTTTTACTTTTGAAAAAAATCATTTTTTTTTAATCAGATAATTCTTTTGCAGTACATTATGCAATTGCTGAGGGCTGGTTCAAGGCAATCATCAGTCAAGCCTCACTCGGTTGGGGCTCTCATCCTCATGGGCTGTCTGTATATATATATATTGTGACGTAATTCTCGAGCCTAACGGTAAGCTCAACAATTAAGCACGCTTGAAAAGCACCCAATAGCCAAAAACAAAATTTCAAAATAAAACCAAAATCCAAATGGGCGCCAGGATGTATCTTAACATCCGATCAATCTTATATTGATCTTAATACAACAAAACAAAATCAAAATCAAAATATTTGAACCACAAACTCAAATACTCCCTTATTCAGCACGTACTAGTTCAGTCTCCTCTCAAGGTCGCTGTTCCGGGTTTGAATAAGGAGTGTGAAATAAACTTCAAACAAATAATTTAGGGGAATGAATAAAATTTATATAAAAAAAATAATTATTAAATTTATAAATTATTTAACCCCTGCGTTAAATCGGCGAGTGCGCAGCACAATAAAAAAAAATTATAATTTTCATAACATAAAACATAAGTTCCGACAACTCATAATAAATAAACAAATAATTACAAACAAATTCTTTAAAACTAAATTAAAAAAAAAATAATAATGTCAATCAAAAATAAAATTTAATTAATTAATAAATCAATTGATTTATTAATTAACCGTCGAAATCAAAATTTAAATCGATCATAACAATTAAACTAATTCAAAAATTTCATGGTGCTGCCACCTGGAGTTATCTTTTGCAACGAAACAAAAGTAACTAAAAATTTCCCTAGGAAATTCCCTAGAAAATTTCCCTAGGAAACTTTCCCTAGAAAGTTTCCCTAAATATCATGGCCGACTGAACGATATACCAATAAATGAAATTAATCAAATTAATTTCATAAAAAAAAATTAATTCACAAAATCTTTCAAAATATGAAAAAAAATAAAAAAAATACAAACAACAAAATTCTACAAAGTCGCAAGACTCAAATTTCTCAATAAATTAAAAGTAATCAGCTTTGGCCACTACGCCAAAATATCCGTTAATTAAATTTTAATTCGCGACAATAAATTTTCCTCAAAAAAAAAAAAAATTAAAAAAAAAAAAAAAATATTTTGAAAAAAAATATTTTTCTTTTTTTTTTTAAGAGACGATAACGAGAGTTCAAAATTATGTTTAATAAAAAAAAATAATTAAATGTTTCCAAAAATTATCAAATAATTTCGCCGACAAATGGTATTCAATCTCGTGGCGTCACCATTACTTAGCGTCATTACGCTAAAAAAAATTAATATTTCACAACCACGAAATTAAATTACCGTACAAAATTTAATTAACTAAAAACTTGCTCACCAGATTATTTCCAACTTATTCCACGTGAACATATTTTTTTTTTAAGTTCAATTAAACGACAATTAATACAATTAATTCCAATGAATTAATTTATTCCAAAAGTGCAAAAATGGCGGTTAACAACGTGTGCAAAACACGACAAAACATGTGTTTTCACTAAGGCACACCAAACGAGAATCAGCCGACAGCAAGCGCTGTGCACCGGCTAAGGCGTCTTTTCCGGGAAGGACGTTCCTTATTGGTCGATCCCAAAATACGTCATTCAATACAGCTTAACCTGACGTTAAGTATTTTCCTTTTGCAATGACGATAAATTCCAACGAAGAAAATTGAGAAACTCCAAATCGATGACATTAGAGTTGGGACAATTTTATTTAGTCCAAGGATGCAACCAAAGTTCATCTAAACGTCTCAATTAATTCTTCCGATGAATTTCGTCATTGGCGCCAAAACTTTCCTCCAATTAACCAACTCCATAGATAATGTCAGTTTCCTCATCATCGTCCATCTGGTGTCTCCCTCTTCCATTCGTGAGACATCAACTCAATTGACGATAATCCAATGAGCGTTAACATACAAAATTAACCAATCGGCATTAGTTTTACATAATTTCTACTTATATTGAACTCTCGTGATTCGTTTATTTTGATCCTCAGTTGGTGGTGCCAAAACTACTGAAGATTCAAAATTAATTACGCGCCCAGACGACAAAAAGTAACGTAATCGAAATATTACGTTACAATATATATATATATATATATATATCAGGAGCAATGTTGTACGCACTGAGAGTACCAGAACTTTTTTTGCCTGCAAAGTTCGATATTTAGGTAAATTAATTAAATGTTAAATTATTGGATGTATTTGCATGACTTTTTTGTTAATGTTTTTTCTCTAATCAATTCAATAATCTCATTCTAATTGAATATTATCTTGGGAAATTAGAGCCGAGTCCTTTAGCAAACTTGTGTGTAATAATTAAAAAAAAAATACGTTTTTTTAATCTCTTTTTTTTTTTTTTCTTTCTTTCATTTTTCGTGAAATGCAGTATTTTTTAAAAATTTCTTTTATCATTCTTCATTGCACCAAAAAATAGATACCAGCATGTGGTCCTTTACTGGTCCGAGAGAATTATATTATTTGAGTAATATTAGAGAAATTAAATTTCCAGAAATCATTCCAATTGTTTGAAATATTCAAATTATGGCCAGAGCATGAAACGAGTTCATATATATATATCAATGAAATGAACAGTATCTGTGCATAAAGAATAGAGAGATGTAATAATTATTTGTTCTTTCAATTTAGAAGACATGAGCACCACTGGAAAGCGCAGGTCGTTTCTTCTCAGTTTTCTCGTCATCGGGAGGGACTCTTATTACACGAGGGAAAGATGAAAATTACGTAGCCGATGGATTTCAAAAGGGCAAAGCTCCAAAATCATCTTGCAATAATAGCATTGTTGATTAGCCAATTGAAAGGACATATATCGTCGCCCTGTTTCCATCCTTGTGTATAAAAACTGATACTAATTTGTCGGAATTAACAACAACACCAACAGCTTCACCTCGTAAAGAGGGTGAAAAACAATACCATCAATTAGCACCATATAAATTACTCCCATAACAATTGATGTAACAAGATGGAGCATGGCCATTTCTTCTCCCAGTCAATAATATCAGTGCTATTTATAGATAACTTCAAGACACTGTGTAAGTGAAAATTTTCATTTTTTCAAATTTTCATTTTTGTCTCTAAGGAAGAAAATAAAGGAATAAATTATGAAAGAAATATATAAGAAATTGGCACTTGTACCTTTTTCAATTCTCTGCTTGTTGATATTGTCTATTTTTTTTTTTTAAGGTAATTTATTCGATGAAAGAAATCTAAAAATAGTCAAATGCCTGCTATTTTCAGGTCTTTCTTATGACGTGATTCTTTTTTATCTCGATCTTGTCGATCGTTTTTCTGGAATATCTCAGGAGCTGAACGAAATAATGAAATGTTATCTGGATTTTTTTTCGTGGCAAGTTCCAGGAGCTGCAAATAAGAATTGTAGAGCAAAACGGACGTATTTCCATTAGTTTTTGAGAAATTCCAAAGAAAAATGAGTAAAAAGTCAAAGTTTACTTTTTGTATTTTTTTATTATCTCGAAAATTAAGCAAGATAGCGCACTTTTACCTGAGCTTTTTTTCCCTTTTTTTTTTTTGCGGTTTTCCAAGAGGTACAAAAAAAACAATAAAACAGTAAAACAGTTTTTTTCATTTTCTTTTCTTTATTTCCAGAGGTGTCCTTGTCTATTTTCAATATGGCAATAAACAGATGGTCAATTTGCTGTACAATCTACATGTCAAAACTATTGCAATTACACTGGGGTAATGAACAAAAACAAGACTATACAGTTGACAGTATAAGGATTTCGCATCAATTTATGAAAAGCACTGTAAAACAAAAGAAACATTATCATAACCTATCAATTAGATTAAACTTGATTTGAATTTATAGACACTTGCTAAGATATCCAGGCTTCTTTCATTATTTGAGAGGAGAATGAAGGATAAAAAAGTGAAATTTTTTTCAAATTTTTTTCCTCCATCTCTTTCTTTCAGTACACACAAACAACAGAAACCCGAGGTGGAAGACAAACGATTTTCCAGAATTTTCACAGTTTATAATCACGTTAGGCAAGACAACAAAAAGGCAATTTAACTACAGCTCGTCGTGAGGGAATTGAAGTAGTTACCAATGCATCCAAAACCAACATGGTTCCTCTTGCAGCTTCTCCGAACTTATACTCCACTGCATTCAATCCTTTCTCTCAAGTCTCTTTTTCACATCATCGCTTTTTTTCTGCAATGAGTCTCTCACCACTGTGGTGGATAAAAGCGCTGGAATACACTTGAGATTCAACGGGGAGCTGTCAATCAGTTGAGCAAATTTTCCGCTATTTTCATCTAAAATGTACATTACGGTGTTGAAAAATTATTTATTTTATTTTAACTTTATTGTGAATGGGAATTTCATGCGATATTTTTCAAATTTATAATGAATAAAAGTTGTGTACTACAAAATCAACGTCTCTTCTAGATTTCTTCTCGCTTAGTTTCCCAGGTATTGTAAGAAAAAACTTTTTTATATTCTTTTCCACATCACCCTGGTATGGGGTAGAACATTAGATGCGTTTTTTTTTTTCTTTTGTGGTTTCCCCTGTAGGCCTATTCCACAATATTTTCAATTAATCTTCATCGGTAGACGACAAGTCTTGTTGATTCACTTCTTCATCAGGTAATGTTATTGTAGATTGATAAAATCTCCTAGCCAAGGCATTAATTTCTTTACTAGGGTCAAATTCATCAAAGACCCCAATAAATGTTTCCCCATTCTTATAATATGTCTGGCTTCATCTATTTCTCCTTTCTTCTTCTTCTTCTTCTTCATCATCTTGTTGATTCGCCGCTTGGGTATTACCTGGAGTAGTCACGACAGATGATTGCGATGATGAAATATTATAACTGCTGCAACTTGGCATATCTATATTTTCATTTATTCTTCTTTTTTTTTTGCCTTCATTTGATTCATTTGTAGTTTTTTCACTTATTGTTGAATCGAGTTGAATAGTTATTGTACTACTCGCTGTATCATTATCATCATTTGTCATATGTCGCTTTCTAATAGAGTTTGAAAATTCATCAATAATTTCAATATCATTATCGTAAACAATTGAATTATTTTCATTATTGATTGTCGATGCGGAACTCGTGTTTGATTCATTTTGAATCGTACTTGTGATTGTAGTGGCTACTGTGGTTCCTCCACTACTAAGATATACTTTATTATTTGAAGTAGTTTCCCCATGATCACTATCCAAATTGATGGATTCTTGGTCATTATGTGATGACGGTCCTTGGCCTCGATTATGATTAGTAGATGTTTGACAAGCTTCTTCATCTTCATCTACATTATCATTAAAATCAGAGTTTTCTTCAATTTCTATTATGGCTTGGATCAATTCAAAATATTCATCTGATGTATTTAATTCCTCTTGCTCATCCTCCTCTACTTGATTTGTCCTCTCCTCTTCCTGATCAAATAAATTCATATTTTCATGATTAAATTCCAATCTTGCCATATCCGTTTCTTCTGAATCAGTATCTAAATTCAATTGTGCGATAATTGATGGACACGTCGGGATTATTCTTCTTTGGTTAATTATTATCCGACACCAGCACTTGTATTTATCTATCTCTGAATGAATTAATAAATGGTCGAAGAATATAGCTGGAAAAGCTTGCACTCCCTTGCGTTCCAACATCATACCCAATTCAATTTTCAATTGCATCATTTCATCCTGACTTTTATTATTATCATCATTGAATAATATAGAATATATAAACTGGCCCAAGATAGTTGTTGGTTTAATTATTGCATCAACTATTTCATCAGAAACAATATTCACTGACCATGACGTGGATTTTGACCAGTTTTTCTCAATAAATTCTATCTAAACTAAAATGCTCATGCGGGTTCATTAATTGAAATGATAAATCCCTTATTCCCAAGCCCAAACTGACTGAATAATAGGCATATAATTTCAATAAATAGATAATCTTGACAATTAACAAATTGTCTCTGTGTAATATTGAATAATCATCACCACCACTATTTAAATCTACACTTGTCAATTGCCACTTTTCCGGCAAAACATTATTATAATAATCAATAATTAATTGACGCATTCGCATGGAATTACAGCACTTTAGACACAAATCAGATTTATCAATTTTATAATTTAGGGAATCATTGATGGCTCTTAACGGCCAAAAATTGCCATCCAATTCACGCTCCAACTTTAATATTCTAATCAATAATTTTTTATCATATGGCTTGGCATGATTGTTTAATAAATCAAGGATATTATTAATGGGATTTTCAAATTTTTCTAAATAATGATTAAAACCTGAATGTTTGATAATTTTTACCAAATTATTTTCAAAAATATCTACCATTAAACTATCACCAAATTTTTTTACATTATTAAAAATTTCATTTGACCAATTATCAGTTAAATTTTTTAAAGTCAATACTCCCTCTATTCTTAAGGTTGTACATTCTAATAATGACCGTATGTATGATTGATAGTTGGCCAATTTGTGATTCAATAAAATTTGATTAGAATCCGTCAATTCCGAACGACCCATTAAACAGGATGTGAAAATACAATTTACATGCTCTTTCAATAATATATGGTTTTGCAAAAAATAACTATGTAAATATGTTAAATTGCAATTATTTTTATAATACTCAATATTTGAAAAAAAACCCGAACAACTGTCTTTAGAAATATCATACCACTTGACACTGTCACCATAAAATAATTTGCATTTCATGAAATTTTCATGATCAATTACCATTATAGATCGCGGTAATGCAGACAAATTAATAGCATAATGTATCTGTATAAACAAGATATCATTATCATTAATCATTGCCGATTTTTCTTTCAAGCAGCTTTTAAGAATTTCATTATCAAACTTTTCTTCATCTGTACATGTGTTTTTTCCTTGTTCTTTTTTATTATTAAAATTTAAACGACGACGATGATCCATCATGGAAAGGAAAATTCTTTTAATAATTGAATTATTTTCATCATTTTCACTATTACTATGGATAGATAATTGGGACAATTCGTCATTTAATAAAAAATTTCTCTCATTTAATTGGCACAAGGAAGCCTTTAAATGATGGCTGCACTTGTAATAATAAATATTATTTATAGGAGGAGCCAAGTCGATTTTATAGAGGCTTTTTTTCAATTCTTGACAAAATTCTAACCACTCATCACTCGGGATTTTTAAAATTGTAGATTGCGTCCATTTCCCAATTTTCCCATTAATTTTAAAAGTTGACGATGTATGTGGCATCGATTCTATTGCATCTTTTACAGCCAACATAAAAGATCCGCGCAAGCCACGACGTCTATTAATCGCTGTAACGGACGAAATATTTAAAATTACCCAGATACTATCCAAACTTGTACCCCCTAATTGAAAATCAAAAGTCGTTTTCATGTTCCATTTCTCTGTCTCCGCCGGTTGCGACTTTTTTAATTCCCGAAAGAGTTTTTCATTAGCCATTTCATTAGCTATAGAATGGAATGGATAAATAACGAATGTCATTCCCGGATTAAGCCTACTTAATTCCTTACTTACAATTGAGAATGAATCAATATCATCCGTTAATCCCTTTATTTCACTTAAATCCTTAAGAAATACACTATTTGTCCTGTCACAAAAACCACAATTTGTCCTATTATTATTCACATTATTATCACTCGTAGCCGCCATTTTCTTGATGAGAAGAAAAGTCAACGCATAACTCGTGTTAGAGACGGGTAGGACAAAAGTAGCTTCTTTTTTTACTTGTGCTCTTTGAAATAGTGCTTTGAAAACCCGAGGCAATCGCGAGGCATGGTGGAGGGGGCCCGAAGGCGAGCCGAGTACCTCCGACCATGCCGAGAGCATACACCCACTTGTCGACTTTCGTGTTGCTGCCCCCCTCTTAAATCTTGATGGTTTTCGTGGTACACCCTCGAAAAAACAGAAAAAAAAAAGAAAAAAAATTGTTGTTGAGGTGTACCACCAGACCAAGTTTCACTTGCATTACTGATGGAAGCAGCAAAGGCAACAGGAGAGAAAATAGTTATAAGTAAATAATAATTTGTGCACTCGTGAAATCCAGAGTTGTACGAGCCCAGAGTAAACAACACAGTCTATAAACAGGTAATATTTTTTGATTTCTCCAAAGAGAAAAAAACCGAAAAAGAAAATATATTGATCAAATTCATTTTGAATAAAAAATCTCTTTCGAGTCCCTAAAAAAATGTTTATAAATATCGTGTGACTAGAAGCAAAAGGTCGTATATCCACTCATAATCGCTCCAATTAGGTGCAAAGATGGAAAACGTTTTGTTTTTATATAATATTTACCAAAAAGAAGAGTTTCTTAAAATGAAATGAATGAGTGTAATTCAATTTTTTTTTTATTAAATTGAATTTTGGAGATAGGCTTTTTCTGATGATTCTACTCAAAAGCTGAGGAAATTTGCGATGGAAATCATGCGTCAGGAATGATTTTTTCGTATTTTCCAGAAATTCAACTGTTCAGACTTTTGCATAAAAGTCTGAGGGTTTGCTATCAGACGGATCGAGTGACATCGGGTCAACTCGTCAATCTTCGCGTGGGCCAGCAGTGCTATTTGGCTGGACTGTGAGGGCTCACTTCTCACCAGTGAGACTTGGTTTTCATCCATCAAACGGTGTGCATGGGCACTATCTTACGGCTAATCACGATGTAAACGCGTGTGAATCAACGGCTTTTTATCTATTGTCTCGGTTCGGTCAATTATCAATCGGCTACTTTATCCATAAATTAACGGTTCTTATCAGTATTAATTATCTATGTATTTTATCCAACGAACATCAGTGAAAATTATATCTATTTTTATATAAATCCGGCTTCTTTCATTACTATCGATACCCGTTCCGTTTTCAGACCAGCTTCGGTGCTATTTTGGGGGCAATTTATCTACTAAAAAATACAGTCCACTAAAAACTACAATTTCGGCTACAACATCTAAGGTAATTCATCAAAACCCAAACATCAACTTTTCTGGTCACGATTTGATGAGAATTTAGGGAAAAATCACTTTTTAGTCCATATCTCCAGTTCTATTCGTCGCAGCGTGAAAATTCTGGGAGGAGATGAAAGATGAGATCATTTGCCATCGATTTATACGGTTTTGGATCGAAAAATGTTGATTTTCACGATAGTTATGTGGCAAAAACTGATTTTCACAATTTCGTAGATAAATACCTTAAAAATCAATATTTGTGATTTCAAAGCCCCATAAATCGATGGCAAATGACCTCACCTTTCACCTCCATTCGGGATTTTTACGCTGCGATTAATAGAACCTGAGATATGTCAATAGAAGTGAATTCCTATAAAAACAGGAAGGGGTACCCCTCCAAATCTTGACCAAGAAAATGAAATTCCTCAGAATGACGGAAAAATCATTTGTGACACATGATTTCTACCACAAATTCCCTCAGCTTTTCAATGGAATCATCAGAAGGAATCCATCTCCAATATTTCTATTGATTTAAAGGGTTTATCGTAATATAAAAATTGAGAATATCATGTCAAAGTTTTCAAATTAGTAGAAATATTGAAGATAGGCCCTTTTTTGATATTTCATTGGAAAGCTGAAGGAATTTGCGGTGAAAATCGTGCATCAGAGATGATTTCTTTGCATTAAGCCATACTCATTTTGTCGTGGATGGGAAAAGTGAATTATATCTGCGAAAAGTGTATTATATCTGCGAAAAGTGGATTGTATCTACGAAAAGTGGTTCAATTTCACTTCTGACCGGGATAATCCATGGAAAATTATCAGAAATCGTGATTTTCCTCTACTTAGAGAAACTTTGAGACCTAGAGAAAGGGAATCGATTGAATTGGAATGGGAAAATTTCGGCATCATACCTAGACGCGATACCTGTGTACCTAGATATCATACCTAGACGCGATACCTAGACATCTAGGCAGAAACCTAGACGCGATACCTAGACATCTAGGTATGATGCCTAGGTATCAAACCTAGATGCGATACCTAGACACCTAGGTATTGCGTGCAGGTATAATACCTACGTACCTAGGTATCGCGTCCAGGTATAATACCTAGGCGTCTAGGTATCGCATCTAGGTTTGATACCTAGGTGGATAGTCCGTGAAAATTTACAAGTTCGATACTTACGGGGCTAGGTATCACGTCTACGCTCGATACCTAGGCGGCTAGGTATCAAGCCTACGTTCGATTCCTAGGCGGCTAGGCTTCATGTATAGGTTTGATACCTATGTACCTAGGTATCACGTCTAGGTTTGATACCTGGGCGGTTAGGTATTACGTCTAGGTTAAATACCTAAGCATGTAGGTATACGCCTGGGTTCGATACATAGGCGGATAGGTATCACGTCTAGGTACAGTACCTAAGACCTAGGCACCCCTCATAGGTACCCCTCCTAGGTACCCCATCTAGGTACGGTACCTAATGCCGTGATTAATCCAGCATAAAAATACAACGAATTATATGTGTTGTCGCTTTGGATTTTGAGCACCAAAGTCTTCCAATCCACCTTCACTAGGCCCCATCATACAGATCCCCAAGGTAAAATCTACATTTCACATTGATTTTGATATAGACATGGCTTGGGAATTGCAAAACAAATGGGGCACCCGCAGTTCTCCCGGTAATTAATTCAATATTCGAGTACAGGGAGCAGTCTGAGTTGTCACTTTCGATTTTTAGAGCCAAAGTCCTATGATTCACCTTCCTTGGACCCTATCCTACAGATCCTCTCGAGAAAATAGACATTTCACATCGATTCCAACATAGACATGGCTTGAGAAGTACAAAACAAAAGGGGAACCCCCAGTTTCCCCGGTAATTAATTCAATATTCAAGTACAGGGAGCAGTCTGAGTTGTCACTTTCGATTTTGAGAGCCAAAGTTCTATGATTCACCTTCCTTGGGCCCTATTCTACAGATCTCCTCGAGAGAATAGACATTTCACATCGATTTTGATATAGACATGGCTTGGGAAGTGCAAAACAAATGGGGCACCCGCAATTTCACTTCTTACGGTCTTAATTAATGGGGAATCATCAAAGATAGTTATTTTCTCTGCACTTCAATGGAATCATCAAAAATAATCCATCTCCAATATTTCTAATGATTAAGAGAGCTTATCACGATATAGATACTGACAATATCATAAAAACTCTTCAAATCAATAGAAATATTGAGATAGGCTCTCTCTCATCATTCCATTGAAAAGCTGAGAAAATTTGCGATGGAAATCATGTGTCAGGAATGATTTTTTCGTATTTTCCAGAAATTCAACCTTTCTGGTCACGATTTGATGAGATATTTGGAAAAATCACTTTTCATTCCATATCTCCGGTTCTATTCGTCGCAGCGTGAAAATTCCGGGAGGAGATGAAAGATGAGATCATTTGCCATCGATTTATAGGGTTCTGAATCAAAAAATATCGGTTCTTCAGATAGTTATGGGGTAAAAACTGATTTTTATAATTGTGTTGATAAATACCTCGAAAATCGATATTTTCAAATTCAAAACCCTAGAAATCGATGGCAAATAATCTCACCTTTCATCTCCATTCGGAATTTTCACGCTGCGACTGATAGAACTGGAGATATTTCGAAAAATGTGAATATTTTCAAAAACGGAAAGAGGTACCCCTTTCAATCTTGGCTAAGAAAGTAAAATTTTTCAGAAAGACGAAAAAATCATTTGTGACACATGATTTCTACCGTAAATTTCCTCAGCTCTCCAATGGGATCATCAGGAATAATCCATCTCCAATATTTCTAATGATTAGGAGAGTTCATCACGATATAGATCCTGACAATATCATAAAAACTCTTCAAACAATAGAAATATTGGAGATAGGCTCTCTCTCATCATTCCATTGGAAAGCTGAGAAAATTTGCCATGGGAATCATGTGTTAGGACTGATTTTTTCGTATTTTTCAGAAATTCAACTTCTCTGGTCAAGATTTGATGGGATATTTGGAAAAATTCACTATTTTCTCCATATCTCTGGTTCTATTTGTCGTAGCGTGAAAATTCTGAATGGAGACGAAAGATGAGATCATTTGCCATTGATTTATAGGGTTTTGGATCCAAAAATATTGATTTTCACGATAGTTATGAGGTCAAAACTGATTTCCACAATTTCGTCGATAAATACCTTAAAAATCAATATTTTTGATTTTAAAGCCCCATAAATCGATTGGCAAGTCTTTGGCAAATCTTTTACGAGTCTTCGGTGGGTCTTCGGCGAGTCTTTCACGAGTCTTCGGCGAGCCTTCAGCAGGTCTTTGACGAGTCGAGGGCTCTGACCACTGAGCTATTGCGAGTTCCTATACTTTCCTTCGAATTTTTGACCAAGATATATTACATCATTTTCACCACCTCCCTTCCTGAGGTAATTTCTTCGTTTCCATACATTTTCCTCAACATCTGAGCCTGGCTCCATTCCCAAAACCCTTGTAAGAGTATTATTTATTCTCCCCTAAAACTCTCCCAAAGGAATGTGACAACGATAATACGAGATTTTGTGGAAAGTGTATCTTTTTTGGGTTCTATTAGATTTATCATGATCCCTTGGTTCCCATAACTCTTTCTACGCATTTCCATTCCCAAAACTATTGTAGGTGCATCATTTAATCTCCCTTAGGAAAACCTCGTATTTCCACAGGGAATAGGTGAAAAATGAGTTTTTGAGGAAATTCCATTCAAATTCGCCATTATGTGAAATTCGCAATTTTCAAATTGTCATAACTTTCTTTCTATTGGATATTTTCCAATGAAATTTCACAGTAATGCTTTCTATGGTATCACGAAGGAGCCTATGAAATTTCATAACGATATCTTGAACGGTTCTCGGAATCCAAATTAACGAAAATGGTCATTTTCACAAAGCAAAGGCTACGGGGCCCAAAAAATTCCGACAGCACTCGATGTCTTGAATCGTTTTGGCTTTTGGCCCTACAGATCCCCCCAACCTTGTTCTTTGATTGAACTTTGGCCAAATTTCAAGGAAAATCTCGTATCTCCACGGGGAATAGGTGAAAAATGAGTTTTTGAGGAAATTCCATTCAAATTCGCCATTATGTGAAATTCGCAATTTTCAAATTGTCATAACTTTCTTTCTATTGGATATTTTCCAATGAAATTTCACGGTAATGCTTTCTATGGTATCACGAAGGAGCCTATAAAATTTCACAACGATATCTTGAACGGTTCTCGGAATGCAAATTAACGAAAATGGTCCTTTTCACAAAGCAAAGGCTTCTGGGCCCAAAAAATTCCGGCAATACTCGATGTCTTGAATCTTTTTGGCTTTTGGCCCTACAGATCCCTCCAACAGCGGCTTTTGATTGAACTTCGGCCAAATTTCAAGAAAAACCTTGTATCTTCACGGGAAATAGGCGGAAAATTAGTTTTTGAGGAAATTTCATTCAAATTCGCCATGATGTGAAATTCGCAATTTTCAAATGATTCGTAGATTGCTATTTTTGCTAATATAGATTTTCTTGCGCTTGGAGACCCAATACATAATTTTCACTTCAATTAAATTATTATTCATTCTTAAATGAAATTGATTTTCTCAACATCATCAAATGACTTCCAAATAAATAAAAATAATTTCGATTTTTGAAAATTCATTTCTGCTATCTAAGATAAAAACAGTTTTAATTAATAATTGATTATTGAATCCTTCCCAAATTACAAAAATGCTTTCCTAAACTTCCCTCAACTATTCCCAAACGTTTAGGATTAGTTGGAATTGAAAATATTTTTTCTATCTGCTAAGTAGGGGAAGACCGGGCAAAACGGAACAGGCCGGGCAAAACGGAACACCCAATTTTTTGTCAAAAAAAAAAAAAAAACAAAATAAAAATCTGAAAATTCGAAAAACGGAAAAACAACGAAAAAACACTCATTTTTGGTTCTAATCCAATTTTATTGGAATAATTATACGATATTAAACTATGAAAAAAAACTGAAATTCAAATTTAACAATAATTTTGCATTTGCCCCATGAGTTAATCGCGTTCATTAAACTTTTTTTGTCGATGACCTCGTGACACGTCGCGATGGTTCATCTTCGCTTGATGGTGCAGATGAGTGGCTCGTCACATCACTGCCATCACTAGCTGACGATTCCACTTGTTTTTTTTTTTTTTTTTTGCGTCTTTGTGCAGGAACTGGTGGTGATCTTTGAGGTCTTTTGGCTCTCGTAGTAGTATTTTTTTCCAAGCTAGCGATGTGCTCATTGCTGGTGAGCAAACACGTTTTGCCCCGTTTCCGTTGTTTTCTTGGTTGACTCTCATTCACTACTGGAATTGGCATGATGTCCTGCGGACGAAAATTGAGATTTCTCCCACGATGTTCACGAATTTTTTTTCCTAGTTTCATGCCGTTACCACCTGGAAGAAAAGCAATATTCATTATACAAGGACAAATAATAATATGAATCAAAGAACATTTTAATTGAAAAAAAAAAAAAAAAAAATCAAAGAACATTACCATTACTTGTAGATGGTACTGCGTCTGGCGCCTGGTCTCTCTCAATGTGAACTTCATTATCGATAAAATTTCTCAATCGCTCTGATCTACGCAAGACCGGAATTGCTTCACACAGGTGTATACTGGGCTGAGGCTCTGGACTCTCTGCTCTGGACTGAGGCATAACGCTTCCTTCACGATGAGCAAATGAGGTATCAGTATCGGAGGATAACGGGTAAAACAACGGCCCCCGTGCATAGTCTTCGGGATTTCTTGGCGGATAAAAAATCAGATCTGAGAGATCATCCTCTGCATCTGTCTCGTCTGGTGTTAGCAAGCTTTCTCGCAATGAACTCGCTACGGAGCTTCGGTCATTATCATTGTCTATCGATGTGTCAACGAAAGGTCGAGGTTCTTGGAATATATAGGTCTCTGGAGGCGAGAGATCTGCAGTGGCAGCTGATGTCCTTGATAGAATACTACGATCTCGATAAATTCGTTCTGAATCTTCTTCAAGACTGATTGGCCATGTGAAGAAACCGATGAATTTGTAAAGAATCTTCAGTATCAAACTCGTTTTTGTTGGAAAATTCTCGTTCACAGCACAATAATCTTGAGGGGGTGATGCTGTTGGAGGGTACACTTCGACAGATGGAATATGCTCTTGCAATTGCGAGAAGTCAAAAGAGTCATGGCGGTCCAAGGGAAATTGTATTTCATCTTGTTCTTTCAATTTATCAGATTCCACTGATTCGGGCACGAGAACACCGCAGAAATCTGTGTTATTGAATGGAACATCGTCTACTTCAGACAAACTTGAAGAAGGCGATCTTCCCCAGAGCTCATTCATCCAAGCTCTACGGAAATTTCCAGATGATTGTGCAGGTGGAGTGCCACACACTGATGGCTCCATTGGGATGTCTTCATCTTCATCATCTACAATGACCGAGGACAGAGCATCATTGAAAGATCGATTCAAAGCATCTCCGACATTATTATCGAAGTTCGAACTACCTGGACTTCCAGGCAGATTCGATTGATCAAGTCCCGAAGATCTCCCCTGCTGGCTATCAGCGTCTTCATAAATCCTACGATTCGTAACTTCAGCAGGCATGAAATCATCATCTTTGAAGATATTTCGATTAATTGGCCATACTCCAGTCGCCTTGAAGCCATTTATGATGTTCGTGCTCGTTGCTGCTGCATTCAATGCCTTGCAGAACAAAGAAGGGACGTCGTAGATCAGTAAATTTCGAGCTGGATTGCTTCGTTCCCAACTTATCACTTGACTCCAGTAGTTGGTTGAAATTGGGCACATCAAGCTCACGTCCAATGGCTGCAGTCTGTGTGTAGTGTGTGGCGGAAGGCATAAAATGTGGACGTTGTTCTTTCTCGCGAATTTCAGAGCATCAAGATTGAAGGAGTGGATTCGACTGCCATCAAGGATTAGGGCAACTGGATCGGCCTCAGTGGGTTCCACCATTTCGACGAACCACTTGAGCCATTTGTAAAAATGTTCAGCACGCATCCAGCCGTTACCACTTGCCAGTGACCAAGACCCTTCCACAATTACACCCTCTAGAAATCTGGAAGTATTATTCTTCCTCGGAAATACGAAAAGTGGTGGTAAACATTGACCAGCAGCATTGACGCAGAGCTCCACTGTAATCAATTCTCCCCTCTCTCCTGATGTCCTCTGTCCCACTTGCTTCCTGCCTTTGGTAGCGATTATTCGGCCCCGATGTTTGGGAACAGTGCTTATGCCCATTTCGTCCACGTTGAAGATTCGATGCGATTCCAAATCGAGTTCAGATATCAAATTGTCCAATAAATTGAAGAAATGACCGACGACCACTCGGTTGAACCCCATGGCCCGAGCACTGCAAGTAGCTTCTGGCTTTCGAAAGCTCATGCCAGGATTTCTGGTGAAAAAATGCTTCACCCAGTCTTTACCAGCAATCCCGTTAGCAAATGGGTGTTCGATGTGATTTAATTCAGCTAGCTGGTACACTAGAATCCGAAGTTCTTTTACTGTTAGCCCATGTAATCTGACTTCTTGTTGCTTCAAAAAATCGATCAATTCAATTTCCTCAGCAGCATTGAAAACTGGCAGCACACTCCCTAAACCTGTAAAATGACAAAAAATATGTTGAAATCCGTAATTAATCATTGTAAAAAAAGAATACCTTTCATGCTAGCAAGTTCCACGTCATGGTGCTCATCATAATCTTTCGCCCTCCGAAAAAGTGTGGTGGAAGGAACACCATAGGTTTCTGCAGCTTTATGGTACCCCATTCCATTTGATTTCACTGCATTGATCGCAAAAGCCATTGATTCTTCAGACCAACTTTGTCTATTGGTTTTCCTTTCATAATTCCACACCATTGTATGTAAATTAAATATTTGAACTATTCACTACATTCGTACTCTTAATGATTTATCCTTATTTTTAGCACATGTGTTGTTAAATAGTCTTAATAATTTTTTTTTAACCCATCTAGTCACTATATTTACACTTCATTTACAATTTTAACTGTTCATTTTAATGGCTGAATTGCCATAAGAGTTCTTTATAACTCAACTAGTCACTATATTTACACTTCATTTACAATTTTAACAAATTTTCATGGATGAATCGCCATAAGAGTTCTTTATAATTCAACTAGTCACTATATTTACACTTTATTTACAATTTTAACAAGATTTTAATGAATGAATCGCCATAAGAGTTCTTTATAATTCAACTAGTCACTATATTTACACTTTATTTACAATTTTAACAAGATTTTAATGAATGAATCGCCATAAGAGTTCTTTATAATTCAACTAGTCACTATATTTACACTATATTTACAATTTTAACAAGATTTTAATGAATGAATCGCCATAAGAGTTCTTTATAACTCAACTAGTCACTATATTTACACCTGATTTATACAATTAATAGTTTATTACTGTTTTTTCGGAGAAAACTGAACGACAATAACAATCATAGAAGATGAAATTACGTGTATCAGGATTCTGCTTGTTTTGACAGCAATTAAGCCGCCTTACCTAACCTAACCGGTGTTTTTTTTATTCCACAACACCGCACAAATTCCCAGCTGACCAACTGAATTTATAGAGATTTACACTATTACAACTACATTCTCCAAGTTTTCAAAGTAGTAGCCGTAAAAATATAGTTATTACAGAAATTCTTATCAACAGTAAAAATCGAAATCGACAAATATCGATCAGTGTTGATGGAATCACTGTAGAGAAACGTAGGTGAAACGAATAGAGTTCATGCGGAGGACGCCATTAAAGGATAAAATAGATTTCTAGAATGCCTAGAAATTCGAGAAAAAAAATTTTCAACCATTTTCATTATTTATTATTGAAGTGAATCAATTTAAATATTCAGCAAGTCGTCGAAAATGTCAATTTTGAAAATGGCAATAATTTTTTCTGTAATTTATAATCCGTTGACGATTTTTTTTTTTTTTTTTTTTTTTTGCAAATTTTTAGGTGTTCCGTTTTGCCCGCAATGGCAAAATAATGATAATAATTCGAAAAAAAAATTTACGTAAAGTTATTTTAGGAAAGAAAACGTGAAAACAAAGTTGCATCGATCGCTATCAGGCTCGGATCGATTAGGTGTTCCGTTTTGCCCGGTCCTCCCCTATACGGAGGTGAGTAATTCGCTGAGAGAATCAGTGCCTACCATCTTTCGGGGACACTGACGCCATTATCGACTCAGCAAGAGTCAGCACTTCTCATGTCTCCGCTAGATGGTTGCAATCACAGAATTGGTCGATTTTTCATATCATTTATTTAAATATTTTCGTAACGGATCACACAATTGCAAGGAAGTTTTGGCAGATTATTAAAAAAATATTCAACGATTGATGTTATTTTTGTTGTTAATTTTCCGTCTTCTGGTTAGAAGTTATGATTTTTGAAAGAAAAGAAACTGAGGGACTGTGTTATATTTTCACATTTTCCAATCGATTAGTGCAAACGAATCGTGTCAAGAAAAATTGTGACATAATATTAACGATATCAAGAAGTACTCTAACGAGTTTTCGAGAGATCGGAACAAATTTAACAGTGTAATTAATTTCTTTCCATGTGTGAGGTTATGCCGTTTTCCCGGTTCTCTCAATTCTTCATTGTCATAAATAATCGGACGAAAATTCCAAAATAATTTGAGATGATTTAAATTATCTTGCTGCATCTTTGTAAAAAATTTCAGATTTTTTCGGTCATTTCGGGTTTACCCTCCAAACTCCTTAACTCGTGAACACTAATAACTATGCTACAATTACCTGTAAACGAAATACAAACGTTTGAATAATAATTCATTTCATCGAAAATTCAATTATTCACAGCTAATTGGATACTGCTAGAAAAGTATGATTGATTTAAGGAAAAATTCATCAGTTATATTGAATAAGTAGCGACCATGGAAAGTTTCCTTTTTCTCTAGCCAAGTAGTTTCCATAGCGCATACCATTGGATTTTTTCCATCGTGCTTCATCAAAATTCTTCTTTTAAATGACAATTTCCCGGTTTTGAAGCGAATTGCATCCCGTTTATAGAGTGACCGGGTAATTTTTCTAAGAATCATTAAGGAAAATTCCTAAATTTTCCTCTCCGCATAGGATGATTGGTGATGGGATTAAAGCCGTGCTCTTCCGATTACATGAAGTCTGTCCATGTGTGGCACTTGCCCCTTCCAGGGGATATAGCCAGTGAAGATTAGAGAGAGAGAGAATCTGTCCATGTCTGGTTTATTACACAGATTTAAAAAGGGAAACTGAGCATTTCTAAAATTTAGGGAAAAAGGAAATGTTTTTGAAGGTACAGAAACCTGTATTTTATTGTTTCATGAAGGTAAGATTGAAGAAATCAGGATGGAGTGTTTCCTCCAGATGCTAAGAAAAAATTATCAAAGCATTATTTTTAGAGTCCTCCGTTGTAAAATATACTAATAGTATACGTTATAACCGAATAGTAATCTCGCGTGGTGACATGCACATGTGGTAGTACCTAGCCCTCACCAGTTGACGATTCTAATTCGAATCTAAGGCGCCATAATAGGAAGATTGACCAAGGAAATTAAAAATTACAGGAAAATTGTGAAGGTTTTATGACATGCTGTAGAAAAGCTTGACAACATTTTTTATTTTTAAACCGCTGAAAAAGCCGTTTTACACATTTTCCAATTTTTTTGGACGAGAAAAAAAATTATCAGTTCGAAACAATTATAATGAAATCCATGATTCGTTGATATTAACCTCCAAAGTGAATGTATCTAATGAAATTACATTACGTAAATATAAAGTTGATAGACAACGTTACACGTTATACGTGTTGTGGTTCGGTGTGCCAAAAAAGTACAAAAATTACTCAATATATTCAGCTTCTCCCCATCAACATACATCAAACAATTTGTTCGAAATTGGTGAAAATTTAAAATTTGTTCAATGCTCTTACTGTGCATACAAATTCCGTAATCACGTGAAAAAAATGTTTCATAATAATTTTTTATTCGAATTTTATTCATCATGCATCCCCTTTTGAGCATTTCAAGCGGAAACGAATAGTTGAATTTTGTTATTCATCAAATTTTGAAAAAGTTTGGAATTCTACGTAAAACATGATTGAATAAAAGTGAATAAGATGGCCGGAGCAGGTGGAAGGAATGATTCATTGGTGTTTGTTCATTATTATTATTTTTTTTTCATTCCCATTTTCATCAAACTACTTATTATCTAATTAATTATTTGTTTTTCTCACTTATCGTGACAGGAAAGTGCAATCTTTCTCATCATGCTGTTTTTTTTTCCTTTTTTTTTATTAGCAAATTCCCATTTAGCGTAATTAGAGCACTTAGTTAAAACTTCTCATTTTGCAATGCAGCACAAACTAAATAACAGCAGTGGAAGATATTCCTCATTCTCCTATTTTTCTTCTCGATTATTATCATATTTCTGTTTTGTTCATCATTCTTCAACCATTTTAGTCCATACGCTGTCTAAAATTCTGACCCAGAAATTGAGGCTTTAGAGAACTTTTTTTTCTTTTCCAAGAGTATAGTTTTCCCTATTGTTATTGATAACAATATGAATACCACTCAGAGGAAGTGAAAACAAAGTTTTTTTTTACATACAGCCCTAGTCAACGTCCGCACTACTCTAGCAATCGAATAATCTCGAATTTCATAGTCAAACGAGGCAAGTAAATTTCTATACATATTCTTTTCGATCTGAGTATCTTTCTCATCATTCCTAATTCATGCAAAATTTTCCATAAAAATTATTCTGTATGATCAAAAATGAGTCACTCCATTTTGCTTCATTTTTTTTCATTATACTGTATAATTATTTTTAAGGTGGACTTCAAGACTTGAATTAATGTACATTATCAATTATTATAATATATTTTTTTTACATATTCATTTTTTTTTCAATTATTGTAGATCACAGACACCTTGTTCTTAATTCATAAAAACAATTCAATTATTATTATTATTTTTTCATTACTCCTTGATTATTATTTCTCTTCTGGAATTCTTTTCACATTTTTGGGGTTTGGGTGAGAAGAATCTTCATGAATTTAGATGTAATTTATATTGATAATGACGCGTGTGGATCATTAAAATTTAATGATTATCATTCTTTTATCTTTCTTCAATTCTTGCTCAACAAGCATTTGGAATTCACACATTTATTGACTGTCAAATTACAAAACTCAATTGATGCAAAGAGTTCAAAGTAATTGAAAATTGAGTGCTGACTCAGCAATGAACACTTGTTCCTTTTACATCCAATAGAAAGGCTTGCATCCCAGAAATGAAATGGATTTGCTTTCGGTAGAGAAAGCAATTGTACGATTGTTGGAATCAACGAAAAATAATTGTATTACAAAAAAAAAGGAAAATTATTTTTTGTTCTTTTCCAAATAAAATGTCGTGACAGTCTGGTAATTGGACGGCGATAGAGAATCAGCTAACGTTTTTCCGAATATCCTTCCTTTTTTCTGCAGAATAATAACTGTTCAAGATTATTGTATTTGCGGATTAGACTATGAAAATGATTTACTAAACTAGAGAAACCATCGGAGCAGTAGGGAACTTGCATACATCGAAAATAAATAAATCGCTGAGTTTTATAAATTCAATACTGAATAAGTGAATATTCCTTTGTAAATAAATTAAAATCATTCCAGGAACCGAATGAATTTAAATAATTTTGGGAAACTTTTTTGCAGAAAAAGGCCTCTTGATTAATTCTCATAAATCACATTGTTTCTCAGATATCTGTGAATGTTCTTTCTGTGCGTGAGTTCCTCTCGGTTTCATTCAACCTAACTTTTCTAATGAAAAATTTTGAAAACCAGCCGAGAAAGAAGAGCTTCTGAAGAAACCTTTTTTGTAGTCATATGTTTCCCTGAGAAACGAATTCTCTGTAACAAATTTTCTTATACAATCCAGATTCCAAGACATTCTACGAAGATCGATTAGTGAGTGTGACTTCAAGCCGTCTCATGAATGGTTCCATGAATTCCACGAGATGTGTTACGAAGAGAATCCAATGGGTGAAATATGCCCGAGGACTGCCGCAATCAAAGTGACACACCCGACTAGAAATTTCGATCTGTATTTCATCCAAGCTGGATACCGTTAGCCTGACTCCGTACATCAGGTCTCACCTTGGATACTTTAATCGGTCCAGCTCCAGGCTGTAACGCCTTATCTGGTTCGAACCTGACTTGGACCGTCGATACAGAACCAGATAAGGTTTTCGAGACCAGGACCGAATGAAAAATTCAATACATGACCCAAAAAACTATGAACATCGATTGATGACATAAATGACAAAAGATTAATTTTTGTTCATTTTTTGTTATTCAAACGTTGCATTGAAACATGGAGTGACATTTTCTACTTAAAGTAGAGATTTTCAATTAGGAAATCGATCTTCACCCGGCTGAATTCCATCCTAGAAGCTTTTGCACACCAAATTGACACGTTAAGTATCAATAAATTTGCGGCATTTGATAATGGATCTGTGAGGAATTCCGGATACTTCATTAGATGTTTATGACCAAATTGATGAAAATGAATAAGCATCCGGGGAACCTGATGATAACCCAGATCGTCCCCAGATTAGAATAAATTGATAAGACTTGGATTTCCTTCATCATTCCCGATCTGGCTGTCCAGATTCGGGAGATATCAGGGCCAGACTAGGAAAGTCTGATTGGAGTTAGAGTTTTTCTGAAATTCCTCAATCAAGCTATTTTGATCTAATAGTTATCAAGACCATCTATGAAAAATGATTGATGTAGAAATGACCATGTTCACTTTTCTCCACTAGGCCATCCATATACAGTCCTGATGATAACCGGATCAGTAGTCGAATTGAAAATTTCCATTTTCTTCATGAGGTTACACTGATTGGGCTTTCATCAATCCTGTATCGAAGTGCCTAATAAGGTTCACCTTGCCTCAACCTCATCCAATCCTTATGTGACGTTGGGTTTGCCTGAACTATTTTCTAATGAGATAGTGATACCACATTTGATTTCAGAATGCTAAGAAAATTGTTATTATTCAGCCGCTAATAAACGGAAGATCATCCTCCAATCTTCCTTCAATCTAAACAAGTGAATTCTGGAGGAGAATAAAAAGATATGCCGGTTTTCCATTACAGATATCAATGTCCCAACATTTCATCTTCCTCATCTGAGGTACTCATTCATTCGATATTATTTTCATAATTCATCATTTTTCAATGCATCTTCAATTGAATTACAATTCTACAGAGACTGATTTTTCTGCAATAAAGTTAAATTAGAATAAACGCGTGTTTCCTTCACTCAAGTCTTTGTTGTTTTTTTTTTAATTGCAAGATTTTGCAGCGTATTGTGGGACGGGTGAAAACAGTATAGTTTACGGTATTTTCTAAGATACAACCGTGTGTAGATGCTTTAATGATAACACAATAAGCGAATTATTTTATTATTTTGGATTATTTTTTTGTTTTTCAGTATTTTTCAAATATTATGAAATTCACTTATTCATCCATTCCAGTTTGTTCCTGTGTTATTAACTAGAATTTTTCCTCAACATCTATACTAATTATTGTGAGTCTCAATAGATCGAGTATGTCCTCCATTTAGTTTTACTTTTCCTCGTATTATAACACCTTTCTTGCAGAGTGGATCAAAAAATGTCATGAATTTTTTGAATCAAGTAGACAATGAAAAAAAATCAATTTTTTCAAAAAATCGTGATTTTGTTGGCACGGAAACCGTTAATTTTTTCTCAGCTTTACGCAGAATTTTAGAATATTCATTTTCAAAATTGCTTATGACGTAGGAATGACAGAAAAAAGAAAAGATTTCTCGCGAGAAACTTTCAAATATTCAAGAATTCTTAATTGAAATTTTGGTTCACTCTGTTGAATGGTTTGTAATTACGAAGAAACCTGTATTATTAATGCAGTAATCGGTGATAATGACGAAATAACAATGGCATCCTATTACGTAGCCATTTTATCTGTGACTGTGATTAATTCATTGTACGATCATCTAGACAGGCTTCCATGAAATATGGTTCAAGCCCTGAAAATGTCGTTTCAGACTGCCGCTGTCGGTCCAGGTGGAGTTAAGATACTCGTCGTCATCGTCTTGCTCAAGTTTCTGCAAAAAAAAAAAGAATTTTTCAATTCCTATCAAATGCTCATTCATTGTTATGATTCAGAAGCAAAGTGGCAAGAAAAAATATTAATAAAAATTGCTTCCGCAGATAATTTTTCAAATATCTCCGGAAGATAAGAGTAAATACCACAAGATGAATTTAGAAAAAAGTTCGCATTAAACTCTGTTTGTGAAGAATTCTCTCAATTTAGTCATTCACGAGATATTTTTGAAATTGAGTAGAAAATTCACTCATCATTTGCGTAATTTCATATATATTATTTTGTGAATATCTAGGAAACAAATGAGCTTGAAGAAATTCTTTCAATCTACATCGGAGCATCGGACAGGTACCGAAAAGTGCATATAAAAGACTCTGTCTATTCATTAGATTATCAGATGGAGGGGGGGAGGGGGGAAGGAAAAAATATGCATGGTATATTCGTTTTCATAAAAAAAACTCGCCAAGTACACATTTGATGGTTTAATCTAAATGAACTAACAAAGTTTCAAAATCGTACTGTAGCTCCAAGTACTCCGTACAGAAGAACAAGTACAATTCATAAATCCAGGAGAAATAATAAAACACTGAATGAAAGCCGAAACTCATCCTAGCGAGAATGCTTACACACACAGGAGCGGCATACATTTGCGAGGCTCCACTCCTTTGTGTGTGTCTCCACACAATTACATCGACAGGCAATAAATCTGAACCGTTGTGGGCCTAGGCACTAATAGCTTATCGGTGAGCACGCACACAGATGCCAGTCACCATTATTCTATCTATGTGGCTGTATACAGTATTAGCATATCCAAAGTCATAAGAAATGATCAAACTTTTCGAGCACTATTCTCTCTTGTTCAAAATACGACACATTTCTTTGAGATGTGATGTTAAACATTTATCTAAAATGAACATATGGAAAAAGAATTACAGTGAAATGTCTGAAATTCATTGAATCATTCATTATCGAACTTTCAATGTGTTTTGTTGGCTGTATAGTAAAGTGATAGCCTCTTGTCCATTAGTTCATTTACAAGTAGGAGATGAACGCGTACTTGGCACAAGACGCTATCGCATTACCTGACATTTTATGGAAACCAATTTCAATGTGACATTGCGTTCTCTATTCAGCTAAATACCAAGGATAGAGGGTACCAGAGCCTTTCAGATGTTTCTAAAAAAATTCCAAGGCCCCTTAATTTATATTTTTGATCAATGGAACATTCGATTTCATATATTATTGAACTGTTCTGATTGATTCAATATCAGCATTTTATTAGTCTCAGCTTGACGCTGATAACAGCTCAGGGATAGTCGTTTTCCCTCCCTTTCTCTGAATATCAGCTCATAGGAGTATCTTCATAGCTATGTGCCACTTGGCTGATACCTTTCTCTTGTATTCAATCGAAAAATAAAGGTTTCATTTTAAGATTTCAATCTGCTTCACATTCGAATCCAAAAAATATTGATTAGCACCATAATATGATAAGCATCCCAGTAAACTTATACTTTGAACGAATTAAACGAACTTGTTTGTTAAAGAAATGGACGAGATTTTTCGATACAAGAATTTTGTACGAATAACTTTCTTAAAGTATTCGGATGTTCAAGGTATTTCGAGCGCGGCATCACTTTAATTGAGAATTTTTTCTAAGTAGGCTCAAAATGTAGATAAAAAAAAATCAAAAATCTTCGTTATGACCCAAAAATTAACTTGCCCGTCTAGAAACAGAAATATCGGCCCTCAAAGTTTGCCCTTTTCCCCATTTGATAACATGGAGATTCGTCAATTTAGTCATATTTTTTCCAATAACTTCTTCAAAATAATTCAGATTTCAAAGAAAAAAATCCCAGTGATAGTGCCAGTTGTTAGACATATTTACAAAAAAAAAATATATACTTGCCCGTTTAGCTTACGAGAAAAAAAATGTTGAAATATGAAAAATTGGAGAAAAGACACATACACAAACGCAGGCTCGTGCATACACACACACGAGCCCGTGTACGTATATATCCATACACACTGCGTTTGAGTGTATTGCGCCAGGGACGTCTCTAAATTTTATTGAGAGAAAAAATTACAAAACGAAAAAATATTGACGAATTTACATATTTAGTTCATTTTATGGATTTTACCGTGATAATAAATGTTAAACAACATATTTCTCTAGATAAAAAAACCTGTTGATCAATTTAATAGCATAACATGGCCATGCTTCTTTTGCCCTCATTGTACCCTTGCTAGGTACAAAGTGGGGCGCTCGACATACCTTAAAGTTCTTTCCGTAAATATGTGCTAATCTACATTTGTACGTTATAAAAATAAAATGAATGGATTGCTATGTAATGTATTCAAAATCCCAATTCATTGGATTCTGTTGCGTTTATGATTATACAAAGAGGCTTAGGCTCACCCTTGGGCAGATATTGAATTTGGTATTCCATCAAGACTTTCTCTGCTGACCTCGTCCGCCATAGCTACCTTCAATTGATGACCAAAACTCGCGAGATCCTCGCGAAATGCATCACTACCTGGTGTAATAGCACCGCTTGTTGGTGGTAATGATGTTGGATTACTGCCATCACCCTCTACATCCTCCTCATCACCATCTGCTCCAACTAATACTTCTTCTTCTTCGTTGTAAATTTTGAAGTAGGCAACCGTGAGATAGATCACCGAAATTATGAAGGATGGTATTGGTATCGCCATTGCGTAAACCAGGTTCATGTAAACCTATGAATTTTATTTCAAGAAACAGACAAAACAAAGGAGACCAATCCTTGCCTACGTTTTGAGATTTTTTTTATTATATACATAAAGAAGAAAGAATAAATGACAATTACTGATGCCACAAAAGAAAATTAATTAGATAATGGAGATGGGCGCATGCAAGATTGTTGTGTTCCTTTTTGAAGAGAGCATACATCATTACTACACTATGAAACTATTGATTTCTAACGAAAAAAAATTAATACTCAAACATACTGCGAAAATCTTTAAATAATTATGGATATTCTAAATTGTTTCAATCTTATATTCCCTGAGTTTTTTTCAGCGGAAATTGTGATTATTTGTTATTGACAGAAAATCATTTAGCTCAAAAATTGAGTGGAATCCTCTTTCATCAATTGATTTTTCAATGAACACAAAATCCACACGATTTCTTGTAGTTCTTTTGATTTGAAAAAAACAGTAAAAATCATGAAATAATTTTAATAGTTTTCTAACATTAGAAATTTCTGAATGCTTCTAAATAATTAATAAAAGTCTATAACCCGTTGTCGCTATGTATTTACATTCAAGTTTACTGTTAATAGTTAGGTAATCATTAACTGGACTTCATCGAGTGATTCAGAAAAAAGTGAAAAGTCGAATTCAATTTTAAATAAATTTGAAATTAGTCGCACCTCCTTCAAAATTGGGACATTAAGTGAGAAGAATTTTTTCATCTCCAGGAACGTGATAAGTCGTTTCTCGTTCCGGAACTTGTTTCGCATGATTTATATGGATGACTTATTTTTATCATCATTTTCCCACAAATATCTCCACAACCAAAAGAGATCCAGAATTTTTTCTCCGAATTTTTTTATTGCATGTCTTCTTTTTATGAACGAGAAAGGCTTTAATAAGATGACTTTGTCTCTCATCTTATCTCTCAGTGAATGGGTTTTCTTATGAGATTACTTCTCAATTATCAGCATTACTAAGAAAAATAAGAAAATTCCAGCGAAACCCTCATTTCAATTATTATTGTGATATTTCATGAAAAAATTGTTATTATCAGTCGAATTCGTCCCTCGTATTCTTTTCAATCTATCCCAGTATCCTTGAAAGATACGGAAATGTAAATGAGAACTTTGTCTTTAAAATAATTTAGAGCTACAAAAAATGTTTCAACAAAAATTCCGGTGTCTCTTTTGTTTAACGGAATATTTTTTAATAAAAACGAATAAAAGAGTTCAATGAGCTTTCCTTTCGTTTGAGTTTAATGAATAGGCTTTGCAAAATCAAATATTTCTATTAATGATGAATATATACAAAATTCATCTCGATCTGTTTTCCGCACATTTCTTAGTCAATTAATGTTCTTCTCCAATTTTCCTTTTATAATTTTCTCGTTACACGTTGCAATGCAAAAAGAAATTATTCTACATGGAAAATGGCTTTGATCTTGATTTGAAAGAAAATGGTAAAGCTGTCGGTGTAAAGTGTTTTTTTTTCACTCTAGGAATAATAGAATGGTGATGCTTCCGGGCACTGAATGCATTTCATGGATGTAGTTGGGAAAGAATGGCACTGAAGAACTATTATCTCGAACTCATTCTAAACTTTTTCTTTTTCATCCCTTTTTTTATGCTCTCTTCTTCTTTATATATCTGTCCTTTTTTTTCATTTGTGTAAAAAATACCGATGACTGTTCAAAGCTTTGACTAGATCACGGGGAAAATAAAAAGAGGTATTCCCTCATTCTGGCAGTGTTCATCAATATTGTAGTTTGCTTTTAAAACCGCTTTGTATAAGCTACTCAGTGCTAGCAGCTGGATTAAAGGCGGAGAAAGAGAATCTTGTTTGAAGTAAGATTTACTGGTGGCAAACTAATATTAGTATGCTTAATTAGCAAAAATCGACTTTTACCAAGTAAATTCATTTGGCAAAATTACATTTTTCTCTGAGTGAATGTATTGTATTGTATTGAGAGTTTCAATCAAGTGTTATCAGTCTAATACGTGAAAAAACCGCCAATTTCATTGAATGATCATCATTTAATTCATAATTTTTTTTAACTAATGCAAAAAATAAAAAAATTATATCATCTGATAGAAAAAAATCATATTTAATACATTAAATGGACATTTATTTTATGAATATCACATAAATTCGTCGTTTTATATGAATCACGAAAATGAATAGGTGGCACTTCTATCATTATTCACCCCTTTCACTCGATAAGATCCCACATAAATGAACGCAAGGTATGCTCTTTAATATTGAAACCCTCTCATATCTCCAAGTTACTTGTACGAAGACCGTAAATGAAAGCGATTCATTCCCGGTAGACCGTGTGCTCCGGTATGATGATAGAGGAAATCGCAGTTTGATTCAAAAGGGAAGGTCCCTTGTACAGAAATGCTTCTACAAAGCATCCACTAAATTAATATGTGTCCGGCTCCATCAAAAATGAACATTATACAACTATATTTCCAAATCTCTTCTCAATCGTATTTTCGGTCAAAAATTTATCATCGATCTTCCAATGTTATTCAGGGGAGAACAGAAAATTATAAAATTAAAAATAATAACAAAAAATCACAATTTACATTGAAAACTTCACTAAAGCAGAAAATACAGATAGCAATGATGTCTTTGCCTTAGTAACAAAGGAGCGTAAGTGTCAAAAATGCAAAAATTTGGCGTAAAAGAAACGTATCTTCAGAAATCGAGACAAAATTTTTTTTATGGCATCTTGGATGTGATTTGGGTAACTGAAAATCAAAATCACAAAGTGGCGTAATTGCTAATGTTAAAGTGAACGGAACGTATCTCCGCACAAACATCACTTTTTTTTCTCATTTTCCACGTTACGTCGTAGAATTATGTCATTCTGTTTTTTGGAAATTCATCCCCACAAATCAGAATTTGGCATTTACACCTTTCTGTTCTCATAATTTCTTCATCTGATACGAGAATTTCTGGATTTACGTCCCTTTGTTTTTATAGTTCTTCTATTGAATTATTTTTCGGCTCTACTTTTTTTTGTTATCATGAATTTAAAATAACAAAAAGACGTATTTGCGGAGGATACGCTACTTTGTTATTAAGAATTTTCGGAGAAGGAAACTGAAGTCACTAAAAAGCTAATAACAAAATGACGTATGTGGTGGGGGGATGCCTATTAGTTATCAGTATTTGTGGGTGATTTGGAAAAATTCAATAAAAAGCTAGAAACTAAAAGACGCAAAAGTGTCCAGAAAAACCTATTGAAGCCAAAAAAAAACAAACACCACTTTGTTTTTTCGAGACCAAAAAAATAAAAAAAAACAGCAGTTACGCCACTGTGTTATCAAGGCCACAACGTGAATCAGTTAGAGTTGTATGATTAATGATAAGAGTAGAAAAAACAAATGTGGAAATTGAAGAAGTGATGGCAAAGCAGACCTGCCACATGTCGAGATCACTGAGGACTATTCCAGGATCCACTCTGGAGTAGTAGCATGTAAAATTGTGTCCTATGGTGCTATATTGACGATAGAAAATACTGCAATTCAAAATTGGTGGGTATCCACAGCCTTTTACATTTGGAAACAGCTTAGCGCCAGTGAAATACCATTCAGAATCGTTGCCCATGAGACCTATGCATTATCGATTTTTTGTTGTTGTATTTATTCACTCACACTATTTTTGCATTTGAATTTCATTTTTTGATACATTGTAATTTTTTTAAATCTCTCCCACGGTTAATAATTCACGACTGAAGTTTCTAGCGATTTTTCTCTTTTCAAATTCGGGGTTGATCAACCATTTAGAAGAACGAAGTCATCAATTTGAGTTCGAAATTGGAAAGGATTGTTGTCTGGAAACTTCAGCCGCTCTAATTTTGTCTCTTCCTATCATGCTTTTGAAAATTATATACCTGTAGGAAATGGTTTTGGCAGTCCAAGTTCATCCTCGTCAAATTCATCATCAATTTCTTCAATGTAATTGTAATCCCTCGGTGAACGCTGATACCTCGGCTTGTTTCCGGCCTCGTCACCCTCGACACCTCCTCCCGCCCTGCCCTCCCCATCCTCAGCAAGCCTTTCCTCGTCAGTTTCATTGATTGGTAACTTGTAATTTACACGTATTTGTGTACAGTCATACAATTCCTTTGTACATCCCTCTTTACACGAGGTCCATGAGCAATTGCGCGTACCTTTAATGTATTTCTTCTATTCAATTTCAATTTCATGAATTTAATCAAACAAATGAATTCATGCAACACAAACTATTCTTTTCGACTGAATAACAGATTGTATTCAATAATACAATTATTAAGAGAACAAGATACAAAGAGGAATTGGGAAAGTGCATTTCAACACAGAAAAACGAAGAAACTTGAAATACCCGCAGGATATTGAATGCAGGAGGAGTGATTTCGAATCAACGTAGAAAAAATGCTTTATATAGAGTAAAAAAAAAGTGGCTATTTTATCCAAAGTATCCTCAATTCTGTGTGAATAAAAATGGATTAGTTGAGTGAAAAGATGAAAATATCTTGTTCCGTTTCAGGACAACGGTGAAGAATTATTCATTCAGTGATGAACTTATAGGTTTCCTATCGATTATTGATTGGCTGAGTAAAGAATATTTTCTGTTCTATTTAGAGGTTAAAAATGGTACAAATAAGCTTTCTTTTCAGTTTAGTTTAGTTCAAGTGCTTCACCACTAGATGCTGTAAATTTTCACAATTTTTGTTTTCATCTAGAGACAGAAATTCATGAATGAAGCCAATATCTGGCTGATATCAGTTCAACATAAACGTGCTATTGGGCTAAGATTAGCTCTGCAGTAGACTTTCAAATAAGTTTGCATGCCTGTCCAGGACGGTCCGTTAAAGTTAAAGTCCTCACGCCTATTTCTTACGTAAAAGACTCCCTACTACGTAATTCATTGCGCTACACGGAAAGAAATTCTGACGAAAATATAATGAATCTGAGTTAAAATCACTGAACCCTCCGGGATTACACGATTAAATATCACAGCGACAATATCACACGTCAAAATATCACATGACCAAAATATCACAAAAAAAATATCACACGTTAAATTATCGCAAAATTTTATCACAATGATCCAAAATGTAAATTAAAATAATTGAAATACCTAAATTGGAAAAATCAAAAATTACAATACAACATTATGTCCACACTCACGCAGAAAATCGAGCATTTGTGATGGATCATAATTAGCAATAATATTTTTCAGACGAATATCATAATTAACATGTGTCTTACGTCTAGTATTTTCAGCAATTCGCCCAGCAGCCTGTTGCTCAATAAATAATTCAGTAAGGTCTTGTTCACACTTTAAGCAATTAATAAATTCACCAATTTTTCGCATGATTAATACTGATTACTGATATTGATTAACTTTGTGACATTTTGACCATGTGATATTTTATCGTGTGATATTTTTTCACAGTGATATTCTGTCGTGTGTAATTCTGACTGTGATATTTAGTCGTGATACCGTACACTGGAACTCTTTATTTTGGTAAGATATTTTTCAAGGTAATGACGTCCAGTTCTCTCTTTTTTTATAACTATTCATTATTCTACAATAGCAAATTAGCTGATATTTCAAGCAAAAATCGCGTTTTGTGCTTTCAAGTGCACCCAGAAATTGAAAAATCGATAAACGAGAACTCGACGACGTTACCTCGAGAAACATCTTACCTAATCAACGCACTTGGATTTTCTTGTTTCAGACGATCCAGTGAAGAGGTCTAGTGTACACCACAAAACCACCTCTTTCCGAGGCATCTGCGGAGATTTGTATCCAACGGCTTATTCATCAATATTTTGCATTGAAAATTCAGGAAGACATAGTTCATATGTTATATTATCATATGAAAGTTAATTAAATGAACCAGCATTAACTGCATCGTCTGAAAAAGCTCTTGAAAATATGCTTTTTTTCACCGAATAGACCTACACCCCCCCCCCTCCCCCTTCATTGATTTTATAAAAAAAATAATACTAACTTGTTATATTATATGTCAAATCGATTTGACAGATAATTTAAAAGAATAATTATTGTACACCAAATTATTGCCATATTGGTTAGACCCCGTCTTGCTAGTGGAGTTTTTACGGTGACCATTCAAACATTTTACTGGTTGATCTCAAGTCAATTGAACAAAAAAGAATAATTAGTTTGACAGTTAATTTATCGTCTGATCGAAGGATTCTTTTTACCTTTTTTTTCTAGAAACAAAAAACTATTATTTATCTTTCTTGAAAATCCGTGAGTAAATTATCAGAGGTCGCCATTTTGTTCATTGTCAAAAAAAAATTGATCAGGCACTAGCTCAAGTATTAAACCAATGATGTTCTCTTTGGTTCTGGATGAACTTGTAAAATGTTATGATGGTCACCGCAAAGCCTTACTTGTGGGACGGGGTTCAACAAATATGACGATCACATGATGCAGGATAGTTTGTTTTTCTAATTTTTGTCAAATAAATTCAAAACATAATATAGTAGTCTTATAAACGAAGTGACTTCAGTCACGAAATTCCGCACCTATGAACTTGATTATGATTGGTTCACTGAAAAATGGGAGTAAGGGAACCAATGAGGAACTTTAATTGAAGAATCCTGAGAACTTCCACGGGAGAGTAATTTTTATGGACGTTACTTCATTGGAAGTCTACTGTGTATCATGAGACCAATATAATCCATGGAATATCCCGCCAAATGTAGGGATACTGTTCGATGTCATTAATAGTACTCTAATATCGAACTAATGATTAGCTACATTTTTCATGTTGGCAAACTGAATGAGTTATTATCAAACCCGGGATTGATACAACTGAAAATATCAGCATCCATAGCCGATGATTTGATTACCAGAATCAACAAATAGTAATGAAAGATATCAAATTAAACACAAATATCATGTCCATTTGTATTTGCTAATTCCAAAACAATCAATTCATAATAAATATAAATATAAATCACATTGTATTTCATTAATTTTCTTCATCATCGTTTGTTGATTCTGGTAACCAAGGTATCAGCTACAGTCGCCTATATTTTTCATTATACAGAAATCCTGGCCCTAGTTATTACGAAAATCACTCTCTCTCCTCTGGATCCTATCTCGGAAACATCCCATGAAAACTGATCATAAGTACTGAGTCTAAGAACTAATTTCCGATGATGAAGAAATTCTTCCTCATCATCCTAATATACTAGAAGATTTCATTCAGAGCTCGTTCAATTTATTCTAAATAATTTTCTGATTTTCAGTATCTGAAAATAAATTTCTCTTTTCCAAAATTCCGTCAAATTTCAGCAGTTTTTTTAGTATATGCTATTAATTTCCCCAAATTTTCCCTCCGTTGAACACGAAAGGGCCGAAAAGCAAATATTACATGTTTATGTCAATATCTTCTATCGATTCCAGCTTCTAATTGTATGTCAACCTACTAGGAGTATGCTCCCAGTTGGATAAATAAATATAGGAATAGCTATAAACACGAATTCATATGTGTGGAGGAAAACGCTTCTATATTCATTTCGAAGGAGAAAATGAGTGAATCCCACGAAATCAGAGGTATTCATTAGAAGGTCTCTATTCAGAAGAATTTGTATTCAAAACCAAAATTGTGATCAGTTTTAAGACTGTATCAATCTGACTTAGAATAATATCAGTAGAAGACTATCAAAAACTGCACTTATATTCAGACAAATATAAAAATTTTCATCAGATCTTTTCAATGATTCGATGAATCAAATTCTGGAAGCCCACAAATTTAAGTATCCTTCATAGAAAACTCTTCACAGTAATAGTTAAAAAAGGAAAGAGTCAACAGAGAGAAATAGCTTCACCCAAACATCGATCTACCAAAGTTGGTTACATAAGACGATCAGCAAACATATACAACATCACAATTAAGCAACATTATAATTATAACAATATATATATAGAAACATATATAAACATATAAATGCGTGATAGGATTGGTTTGAGAACCATATATCGCAAGGATATATTTTGAGGATATCTTTGTACTTCAGTGATGGTCGTCAAGAATTTACCAATACAATGTATAGTTTGGGGACTTCAAGGTATTACGGATTTGAGGTTTGAGAGAAGGAAACAATTCTCCCCTTCCATTAAATACCAATCCCCCCCCCCCCCCCCTTCATACATCATCGATGATCAGAGTTCACCCAGACTGGGGAACACAACTTGGGTAATATGGACCAAACTCGCGAGTCCCCAAAGACTATATTTGCATTCTCTCCTATTTTCGATTAATTCATTAATTCGAAAATCTTTGTATTTATCACCTCTTCTTGATTCAACATCAATGGTAACACATTCAGCTGGTCTCTCATCAAAATCCATAAAAATTGTTGTAAATGCTGGATCAATAACAAAAGGTACCAAGAAGAGGAAGGCGAAGAGGCTGAAGGTGCCAAGGAGGATGAAGAACGCGGTTGTGTAGAACAACAGTTTCTGAAGAAATGTCTCTTCTTCCTCTTTTTCCGCCATATTGATGAACTTTTAGGGGCAGTGATGGTTACACTGGATAATTTTTTATAGATTTTTTTTCACTTTTCTCACGAAATTCTTCTTCTTATTATCATTCAGTGTGTTTATCTTCCTTTCCTCTTGCCCTTTTTCTCTAGTTTTGTATGTTGCTGTTGTACGAATTGAAAGACGAATGATCTGTAAAAACATTGATTCAAAAATGTTCTAACTTTTCATGTTCTAGGAGATCAATCAAAATTTTCAGTAATTGAGAAAATATTGGATATCTGACATTTTCGAGGCTCGATCGAGAAAAAAATGAGAGATTATGATCTAAAATACTGTGATACAATTGATTTTGAGCGAGTGATCTTTGAAATCATGATGTTTTTAAATTCATTATCGTGAATTGTGGTTATTATTAAATATCATTAAGTGATTATCATTATTTTACAATAACTGTACAGATAAAAATCATTTTGCGGAATCGACTCCGATTTTTCTCAAATTTAGAGTCTGAAATTCAATTGAAAGAAAAATAAAAAATTAACAAAATTAATGACTCGCAAAACGTCGTTCTTCTCAATATCTCAAAATCTTCCTAAAATCTATTCTACTAATTAGATGGAAAAAAAATTTCTATTTTCGAAGAGTGAAGAACTAGTATCACCTGTAGCGAATTTAATATAAGCGATATATTGAAAAAAATTTCTTCTTCTATAGTATCCTTCCATTGTACAAAATCAATTATCTATCGGTTCATTATTTTTAAATATTTAGGTTAAATCATTGTATCTAAATTTGAAGAGTTTTCATTCACTAATAAAAAAAAAAATACTCTGACATTCCATGAAAATAATGAATAATTCATTTCAATAATCACAAATGCATGAGAAAAAAGAATAATTAAATCTTCAGGGATGCTGCTTGGACAGATAACATTTTTGATTTAAAAGAATATATAAAGAATACCCTCTATAATAACAAGCAACAATTGGGCACACTTGCCCTATTCGTGTACCCCCGCATCCTTCCCTCCCCCCTTCTTTTTTTTGTAAATTTTATTTGTGTATATATGTGTCGCTTCGTTACTCTATTTCTGCTTGAATATAGTGTGTCGCCCAACCGGAGGGAGGGACTTCTACCACTATCTGACACCATTCACCAAACACATTTGCCCAATAGTCTCCAACACCAAGTGCCAATTAACAAAAATAACAACTTGTCACTAGAAAAAAAGAGAGTTCTCGAAAAAAATTCACGTCATGATTATCTTTTTTCTTTTCCGGCTCCAAAAATTTTTTTCCTTTATTTTGACGTCAGAATCGTTGGCTTTCTTTTGCGTAATTTCTTCCCTCGAAATTTTATCGTTTTCCTTCTTATTTCACACTAAAAAAATTCTTATCTGTCATGTTTAACACACACTTTTTTTTTCCTATTCCTTAAATTTTGTAGAATAATAAGATTTTTTCAGTTAATTACGATTGGCAATTATACGAATGACCACGAGATTATTTTGTATTTCAATAAAAAAACGTCAAAAATAATAAAAACATGCTTTTGCGGCGGCGTATGCCGGGCTACTGCAGTCTGAGTTGAGGCTTTTGGACGAGCTTATTTTTCCCATTGGTGAGGAACGACAACAGCGCCCCAACGGCATCGACCGTTGCTTAACCAGGACTGATTTTTCTTTCTCCCTCTTTTTCTCATCGTGCTCTTTTTTTTTCCTCTATATATCCAGAAAATTTACCCATGGATAAATGAAGAGCCTCGAGCAATACAAATTGGAGAGAATAATAGCTATATATATATATATATATCTATTTGTGAATACAATATACTCTCACGTGTCACATATTGCAGGCACTCGATGCTTTTTTTAGAAAAGTATCGAGAATAGTCCTTTGTTGAAGTCACTTGTCAAATGTATTGATGCATCGAGCACTTTCCCGCCAGGGAGCTTATAAGATTTACGGATTTTTAGAATTTTGTTAAAGCTATTAAAAACACTGGGAAATTTCAGACTGGAAAATATAATGAGAGAAGATGGGGTAGAAAAAATGTGAGGGATGAAACGAACACATTTCAATTTTGATGCTTTAATGGTGCATAATATAATGAAAATATGACAATTAATGGAGATAATTTCAGATGTTTTCTTGTCAGATTTTTTATTTATTTATTATATCAGATTTGCTGATTGAATAAAAATGGCATAAACTGTGACAATCATGTTGAATTCTGACATGATTCCTCCATTAATTTCAGTCAAAATATGTCATGTCGGATCTGATCAAAATCTGACATCTTTTGGACAGCAAATTAGAATTTTAGAAAACGTCTCCTGAAATATTGTGTCATAACATGTCAAAAAGTCTCATATCATAACACACTTTGTGATTTTCCTTCTTTTTCTGTCATTTTTTAGACTTGTGGTCAAAATATGTCAAGCCTCTCAGAATCATATGCTATACAATAAAATAAAAATATGATATATTCTGCCATTATCTTTCAAATTATGTCAGAATCTTTTTTGAGAGAAAATGTGAAAATATATGACGTGATCATCCAATTGATAGTCAAAAATTATCATATTTGGACAAAGAAAGACAAATTATGACATTTTATGATAGATTGTGTCAAAATATGTCAAATTATGGCATAACTTCTCCAGAAATTTGTCAAATTTCATCAGAATATGACATTTTTCGCTAAAATCCGTCAAAATTTGACATGCATATTTCCATCTTGGGTTACTTTAGAAAAAATATGTCGAAATTCTATCATTATTTCGATGCATCTTTTTCGAAAATTCGACTCTTTTGCCCGAAAATCAGGGCTTCAATGTAGGAGATGGAATAGTGATAGGGTTTCTTACCCCAAAACTTTGCCCTATCCTCAATATCTCGACAAAACTCCCCACTTCAGTCTTTCAAAATCCCGTACATTCACCCCAATATATGTGAAAGCCTAAGGGTCTGCTTCATACATTGTCGTCAGTTACAACCTTATAAATATTGTTACATTATTATTGTTAGCTATGTTAATAAAGCTTCATGAAATTCAACGAAGTAGACGAAATCTTTAGCGAACGCTACACTAATCCTTTACAAAATCGACAAGTTTCATTTTTTCAGGAATATCTCCGGTTCTATTCGTCATAGCGAATTGATACCGATTTTGGGAGAGAGATGGAATCATTCGCCATTGACTTATGTGGTTTTGAGGAGGAAATGATTGATTTTTGAGGTTCTTACGGAGTAAAAATCAATTTTCACAATATTGTTTGTGAGTACGCTGAGAAAAAAGAAGTTTTTTACCAAAAAAATTGACTCAATTGTAGAAAATTTACTTCGCTTCAGAAAATTACGATATAGGGTAACATGACCAATAGATGGACGGTTAAGGAAATATTAGACTTTATCAATTCATATGAAATTGGCAAATCACGTTAAAAAGTCGCAGAAAAGAATGATGTTCAGAAAAATATACAGTGAATCGACTAAAAATCGATTAAACTTGAAGAATAATGTAGAAATAAGTAAAGAAAATCAAGGAAAAACTGGAAAATAACTTAAATTCCCAATAGATGGACAGTTGCATATTCGCCATGGTATGATTTTAAATTTCGATCAATCGGTATGTAATAAATAGTTTATAAATCTATATGAATGTAATAATCAGGAATTGACGTAAAAAGTATAAGAATCATTCGTTTATTTATGAAAATCGTCGATGATAGAAACCGTCCATCTTTTGGTCAGTTTTCATCTATTGGTTGTGTGACCCTATATAGATATAAAAATTGTGAAGGATAATTTTGTTATAAACATTTTCTTTTCTCGCCACGAGAATTTTTTTTTCTCAGTGTACTTCCAAAGAGGATCATTGTTTTTTAAACACGTAAACCGATGGTAAATGAGCTTATCTCCCATTCAAGACTAACCCCAAGTTCTTGCAACGAATAGAACCGGAGATATCCTCGAGAAAAAGAAAAAAAATGGAAAGGGCTTGACCCCTCATTCGTGTCCAGAAAAGTAGAATTTCCGGGAAAAATAAAAAATATCAACTCCGACACATGCTTTCTATCGGAGATTCCCTCAGCTTTTCCATGAAATCGTTTGAAAAGAAGCACCCCAAGCCATTCCATTTTCCCCTGCAATACATTTTAACACAATAGTTCTGAAAATATTCGAATTCTTTTTTGCTGTCATTCTCACTTTTTGCTTCACCTCAAAAACTATAACTTTAGAAATATTTGTATTATGTTTGCATTTCCTAATGAAAATTCGTCTGACTTCTCGATGAAATTCGTAGGGCTTTCAAGAATTTAACTCTATGATCATCAAAAAGAGTCAGTTTAGATGTTTTCTTTCGGCTGAACTCAAAATTCATGAAATTTCGAGCCATCAATCACAATTGATTATTGCTGAAAATTTGTCAAATGGCGAATATACTTCAACTTTCCTCTAAAGATAGGCTTGAAGATGAATTGATGAATCATTTTTTTAATAGACAAAATTTCTTCCAAATATTCATTGTTTAATCCACAAACTTCGAGTATTTTGAGACAATAAAGAAAGATGAGGAGGTTTGATAGAAACAAATCCATACACGAGCTATTGTTCATGAATCGAGTGACATGTTATAACGAACCACTTGAAGACAATCCATGCACTTTAAGCTTTCATAAAATTCGAGATTCAAGTGTCCTCCTCGTCGCACTTCCAAGTCTACAAGATTGATGATATAATGAAGGCTTGTATTTTAAGTTTGTGGTAGTGCGAAAAAAAAAAACGTTATAATTGACGTAATCGATTTCTTTGACACCAATTATTATTAATAATCGGATTATTATTCTCCATGAATTAATCACTGAATTTTTAATTAATCGTGAAGCAATAGAAGGGAATGAGTGGATTAGAAATTCTTTTCTTCAAATATCTTGGAATCTGGAGGAGATAGAGTAATTTTCGCAATAACTTTTTCTGCAACCCTCATTCCTTTAATAAAAAAAAAGCATTAGGAAAAGTTCTTCACTTAGGGTCCGAGATATTTCTTGAAAAGTAGAAGAATTCAGGAATTCTTAAAGCTTTCACCAGAAATGCTTCAATTGTGAGGAACTTTCCATAAATCTTCTATTTCCAAACATATTTTCAGAATAATTCGTATTTACCTACATACTTATCAAGATCTATTCAAAAAACTCTCAAGTAGCTGACGAAGCAAGACTCGACAATGCTTTAATCTTGTTCTCCTGAAGTATTAACAACAGTGTGTTGAATAGAAAGAAAATCTGAGCATAAGATGAAAGGAGAAGGCAAGAGAATGAGAAGATGCCGAGAGATGGAAATGGTTGACCTTACCAATTTCGTCTGGAACATTCCAGAAGACCTACTAAGGTACCCTGAGGATATTGGCTGTGCGCCAATTCTTCCTAAAAATGTCAGTCGAATTTTCCGCCACTTGATTCTATATAGCTGTACATAGAACGATTAGGCAACGCCTAAGAACCTATAAAGTGGCCAAAATACCAATGACACCAATCATTTTCCATCTCAAATCTAAGAAAAAAAATTTTATTTCTTGACTTTCGTGCTTTTATTTCAATTTTTTGAGTGTGTGTGTGTGCCTGTTTTTTTATTCACTGGCACCCTGAAGTAGAGCATGATAGGTGACCTCTTCATCGACTTTTTAGCAGTGTAACTCTATATTCAGTTTTATCGAACCACTTGCGATTTATTAACCATGTCAGGACAATGTTAAATCAATAACCTGTTATTTACGATGTTTAATTTTTTAAATAAAATTTCGTAATATATGGATTAGATCTAATTGAAATCAGTGTAGGTGGAGGTCGTGAGGGGGATGTTTGAATATTCCACGGAGATTATCATTTTTTAGATAACACGTGATTTGATATGAGAAATACGCTATGTAATTGGTTCAAGAAAAAATAAGCTACAAAAAAAATAATTATAATATTTTCTCATATTAAATACATTAAATGTATTCAATATAAATAATTAAAACATAGAAAAATTTAATATAAATGTATTAAGGCCCGGATGGAGTAGGGTTATTTGGGAAAACGTAGATTTCACTTTACGAGGTCAAAAATGGTTCAATTTTCCGAAACTCAGTACAGTACCATTGTTCTGCATTGTCTGTATGGTGCTGTACGGAGTTTTGGAAAATTGAACCATTTTTGACCTCGTAAAGTGAAATCTACGTTGTCTCAAAAAACCCTACTCCATCCGGGCCTTAAATGTATATTTATATGATGAATAGCATATGAATTTCGCCACAAAAATTTCCTTTTAGCTTAATTTGTTAAAAAAATATTTTCTTATATCAAATACATTGAATACATATTTATATAATGAATATTATACAAATTTCGCCGTTTGAAATTATTTTGAATGCATTATTTTGATAGTTATCTCATGACGATTCACGTAAAAATGGTACTGACTTATCATTTAACAGATCCTTAAATCTATTCTCGAATTAGTCGAAAATCGTCAATTACAGTTTGGAATCAATTTTTAAAAAAATTAAAAATCCAATTTTTCCGAATATTTTCATGAATATTATTACTCAATGAAGAGACCAAAGTTGAGGATAATCAGCTCTCATGATCTGTCGATTTTCTTCCTAGCAATTCATTATCTGAGATCAGTTACATGAATGGTGAAATGTGATAGGAGCTTTCATCCAACACATGAAAAAAAAAAAAAAGAAAAAGAAAAGAAATTCCATCAGAAGCGATTTTGATGCAAATCACAGGTTGAATTATTTATTCCTGCATTTTCTTGATTTAGTATTCAATTTTTGTAAGAGAAAAGGAAAAAAAACCCAAGAACCAAAATTACGCTTATGAAACCAGGAGAATTCCGTATTATTGATTCTTCCAATAGTCTTCAATAGTATACGGCAACCACTGGAGGTCACCACTAGCGCCACAGTTTCAACATGGATACGTCTGCCATATTTGTTGCTGTCAAGTTGGAGCCAGGCTACTACCATAAAAGTAGTCAATTTCCTTGTTTTCAACCTCAAGATTTGCCGATATTATCGCTAATCTGGCGAATTTAATTAGGTAAGTTAATGATTGCTTGAAGAGAGACTTTTAAAAAAAATTATTTCTAAATTTATTTGAGCTTTGCATTATGATTTTTGTGTCCATCTGATTTGCCATCGACATGCAAGTGAGATTTTCAAACTGCAGAGACCACGCGGTCTCTTTCAGAAAGCCTCTAATAGCCTGCAGTTTCCATGCAGATGTAAACAATGAATTAATTATTCCTTTTTCGTTGAACAAATTCACTTTTTTTCGATGATTATTGGAAAAATTTCATTTTGAAGGTCTATATTATGAAGATCATTTGTGGGTAAATAGCTTTTAGAAAAAAATTGCATGACATTGCATTCTTGTATAGTAGACATAATATGAAACTAAATTAATAATGGATGTTAGTAGAGCATGTGACAATCAAGTGGCACTGACCGGAAATCTATTGATTATAAAAACAAAGCATATTTTACATTGATGAGATAGTGTCACGTGGTGTTCTATAAACATCATCCGCAAGCTAACCGTTGTTAACATTATAAAAATTTTCAATGGAGCATTGAAATACTTTGGAAAATTGTATTTCCTTGTTTTTCATAGATTCTCGTGAATGTTAAATGGAAATTGTGTCATCCGCATATAATATATTCTGAAGAATATAATATTTTCATTTCGAAAGAAGCCCATAATACAGGTGATTTCTTAGAAAGTCCATAATCGTCAAGTGAACGTTCAAAAGCCGTGAAATTGAAGGAGAGGATTAGAATCATGATACTTATGAAAGCGATTTACGACAATCGTCCACTTATGGATATTGTTTTTCAACTGTATGGCTCTGCTCGGTTAAGAAAAAGCCTCTTAAGAATCTCTACATATTGGTTAACGATATTGACTAACTTTAGAAATACTTGGAAATAAAAATGCGGATATTTTTGTGCAGAAATTGGATGTGATGGAGCAACGTCAATAATTCGTTATCTCTAGCATTCCACTAATAAATTATGATTGAATCAGGAAATTGGAACATCATTTACTTGCGGAATTCACAGTTATGCAATTAATGATTCATTAAACATGAAGAACTCTCCAATAATTATGAGTCCAGAATATAGATTTGCTTGCATACAAAATGAAAAAAATAGCGTGCTCTCGGAATGCTAATCATGAACATGCATCGTCATGCAGCATGATAGACCTGGCGTCACACTGTCTGCGCTATTCTAAACTTTAACGTAACTGTATTCTCCTTTCTTTTCAGCTTAGTAGCACATGAAGTATCAAAGATTTGGAAGAAAATAATTGCGGGTATAAAAATATTTTGCATTCAAGTGTTATGAATAGTGTAATGATTAATCCATGTTGACAATGCGGAGCAAGTGATTAAGATTTGATTCATAGTAGTTTTTGATTCATACAATTTTCCTTTATTGCCAAAAAAATAGATATATTAGTAGTAACGTGAAGAATTGAATGATTAAAATCCATAATTAATTATTCTCAAATTTCTCTTCAAAAAAGTGAATATTTTCCTTTCTTTTGCCGCATGAGCACCCAAGATCGATTTTACTGCATAATATTTAAAAAAAATGCAGCATAAAGCTCATAATCATTCAATTGAAATAAAGCATATTACTCTACATTACATCTATATAAATTTTCTTCTCGCATGACGTCACTGCGGTATAACACACACAGTCGAGGTTACTGTATGTTGTATCGCGCAGGCTCATTTATTGATCTCCAAACAAGAAGACAAGGAAAAAAACTTCCCTATCAACCCCTTTATAGCTGTGTGCTGAAATAGAAACGTTTGAGAATAGCGCGCGCATTTCCAACAAGTCGATGGCTTTAGTGCAGGTCGCGCATGCGTCTTAATGATTTTAAAGAAATTGGTATACGTTTAGTTTTCCTGCAGTAAAAACGTCCGTGGCACGGTTTATCACGGAGCCTTTTGGTGCGAGGTACTCAAATGTGTGAACTATCATAATAATTCAAGGATAATCTGTCAAATTCCCAAAAAGAAAGGATAATAGTTCGAATTTTAAAGTCCAAACAAGTAACAAACAGTGGTCATCAAGATGTGATTTGTGTGAGAATTTGTGTGATTAAAGGGAAAGTAATTAAGAAGCCGGTGTCTATTCTTAATAATTAGACGATAGTCTAAGGAGATTCAAAATGCCTAAAACTAAGCAGGTAGCAGTTGAGGATCTTGTAATACCACCGCAGGATGGACGTATATGTGGTACAATATGTATCTGTCAAATGACAGCTGTATTATCATCAGTAGCCTTAGTTTATTTGACAGTTGCCATTTATATGCCAAGTGGACGTGCATTTTCATCAGGAATAACTGAGGTACCTATTATGTGTACAACAATACGTACAGTTAATGCTGATAATTGTGATTGGGGCAGTTGTGGTGAATGGTGTTTATCAAAAACATCTGGTCCATGTGCACAAATACATGTTAATTTACGTAAAAATGGTTCAACAATAATATTAGCTAATTGTACAAATACAACGAATAAAACATGCTATGGTATTGATCAAGAAAATGCGAAAAAAGCTAAATGTATTGCTGATGAATGTAGAAATTTAACTGGTACATTCAATTGTACAGCTGGTTTTTGCATGAATATAACTGATGCATTTGAATGTGCATTTAGAGATACTGATCCACCAATGAAGTGTTCGGGTAAACGTGGTAAAATAACGTGTATTGCTATTGATGGACTTTTTAATTGTAATAGAGGGACTTGTGAGCGTATACGTACACCGTATAATTGTGATCGTAGATGTGTTGATATACCAACGAGAAATAAAAATGTTATATTACTGAGCGGTGATAAAGTTTATTTGAGCCAGTGTGAGAGGGCCTTTGATGTTGAGAGTAAAAAAGAAATATGGCATGAGAATAGAGGTGACGTCATGATGGCATCATGCTATGGTATCTACAATTCAAGTTTGGGAGTTGAAGCTGTTGATTGTATCAATGGATCAGTACTTGAAAAAGACATGCTTACAGACTTGACTAATTTTACCTATCTATCTTACTTGAATATTTATGCAACAAAGCCACTTGATGATACTGGAACAATAGCACCACCAGAACAAGATCTAATACTTGCTAATGAAAGCCGTTTACTCATAAATCTTGAAGGCTGTGTCAATACACTACGTGATGAATGCAGAGATTTTTTACATGAATATGGAAAAGATGGCTCTGATCATAATGCTAGAGCACGTTTTCCATGCTTCTATGCTAAAGATAAAACGGGCGTGGTTGTATCGAGATTTGATCTTGAAACAACATGGAGAGAATTTTTAGTTGCATTCATATTACCAAGTGTATTGTTCGTTGTTAGTTGCTTGACATTGATATTGTGTCAGCGCACTGTTGTAGTTGGTGATGATGCTAAAATGAGATTCAAAGGTAGAGTCAATGAGATACATAAAAGTGCCTCGGGAAATTTGGGAGACACAGGTGGAGGAGATTCTGTTATGGCACTCTGAGATCCATCACGTAAGAAATTCAAATCTAGGGAAATTTGCTATTTTTGTTTTTCTCTATGATAAAAATGGCCTGAAAGGTCGTGGTAGAATTGGCGAATTATTCAAATCAGGGCTCTGTGATCGGAAATACAGAGAAATTTTTCCATGGAACAAGTTTACTCGCTTAAAAGTTCTTTTAACAAGAATTTCGCTTATGAGTCTTTTATAGATTCATTTCAGAATGTAGAGAAAAAAATTGTCCGCACTATCACGCTTTCTCATTGAAAACTGTCTGGCTTTCCAGTAAAATCCCTGCGATTTAGTTATCACGAGCAAATTCCTTCCATGCTCTCTCATGACTTTATCAGGGGTGAAACATTAACAAGCCATGACGGCAAATTATTTCTGTCAAAATTTCTGAAGCTAGTGGCTTAGAGAAAATTTCCGAGAGACCTTTTCTCGAGGAATTTTCATAAATTCTTCTTTCACCGAAAAAATATTTCTGGAGTTTTTTTTCTCAATCTACTTGCTTCAAATATTTAGGCGAAAAATTCGACGAAAATCATTCCGATTCTTCCCTTCACCATTTTATGGAATCAACCTAGGGAAAGATGAATATTCCAATGAACTGATTCAAGATGGAATCTTTCGGATGATTCAATTGAAAATCTGGGAGAATTTCAGGTAAAAAACATGTGCCACAATTATTTTTTGTAAATTTTTTGAAAATCCGACTTTTTAGCTCAAGAAGTATTGTAGTGGTTTCGAAAATGCTCCAATAATGCGGTAAATTTTCAGCATTGATGCGGATGCCGTATTTTCGGGATAATTCACTTCTTTGAGGATATCTGTAATTCTATTGGTCTTAGTGACCTAAGTTTAGTCTCTAATAAGAGTTGAGATTTGTGGTTAAAAAAAAAATATCGATTGTTTCTGAAGAATTGATAGTTTTTTTGCTCAAAACCATATGAATCAATAAAAAATGATCTCAACTTCCATTTAAGAATCAATTCCAAGTCGCTACGATTAATAAAACTGGAGAAATGCCAAAAAAAAATGAATCCTTCAAATCTCAGCCAAAAAATGAAATTTTCGAAAAAATTCAAAAAAAATCAATTCTGGCACATGATTTCCATCGCTAAATTCTCGCATCTTCTAACTGGAGTCATCAGAAAAATTTTACTTAGAATATTTTCACTGATTTCGAGCAGTAAAACATCAAACCTAAAATGTCTCTATTTCACTCCTTATATAAATAACTTCAGAAATTGAGAGACCCAGAGACATAGATACAATGAATTTTTTGTAGCTCTTGATTTCTCTGCAGAAAAGATCATTACAAGAATTTCCTTATTATTTTCTTAAATTGTAAAATATTTAATAAAATCCGATTGCAGAGTCAACTCATTTTTTTTAGATGCCTTCTTTTTCTTCATCTATTGAATGAAAATATTCATGAACGTTTGATGGAAAGAATCAATCTGCAATATTTATATATATATTTTTTACTGTAGCCTTCACTCCCTATTATCGATTCGATGTAAAATTATTATTATTATTGAATTTATATCTACAATGAAACTCATATAAAATTATTTTGTTTTATTTTTATATTGTTACAGGCATTCCCCTCCTGGAGGAGAGCTCGACTCGTCAATCGATATTCTCCCTCCGCGGGCATTACTGAAAGTGTGCGATTAATGCGAGAGGGCAGTTGTGGAGTGAGAAAGGGGGAGGGGAACGCGTGATATTTAAAATTAACTGTCATCCAAAATTAATGATTATTTTAGGAATCAAATTAATTGAAGAAGAAAAAAAAATTAAATTTAAGCAAATAATTGAAGAAAAATATAGTAAAAAAAATTGAGTGAAAAATCAATAATTGGATTGACTAAGACGACGAACAAAAAAAATACGAGATTCACCAAACTGGCACTGCCGCAAATTAGTAAAAAAGAGAAAAACTAATAGAATATTACTCGACTAAGTGGCAAGAGTCGCTGGATTAAATTTCGATTAGATAAAAAAAAATATTTGAATGGATAAGACACGTGTTCATGGTATAGCAGATGATGGGGGAGAAAATCGACATACTAGAGCTATTTTTTTAGATTAAAGAAGAAAATCATTCAAAAGAATATAAAATTAAAAAAAAAAAAAAGAAAAACACACAGTTTAAGATTTTTCACGCTTTCATAAGGAATAAAGTGCTCAGCAAAATAAATTTGAATTTACACAACTTATTTGCAAGAATAAAGAGAATCAGAAAAAAAACGAAATTTAATTAATCACAAATTAAGAAATTAATCTGTAATTTTTCCATTTGCCAGGTTAAACAAAAAAAGGCCCAGCAAGGTCCAATATTTCAATTTGCGTGATAGAAAATAATAATAAAAAATCTGCTAAAGATCTGCTAATGAAAATAAAATAATTTAAATTTGATTAAATTCAATTAATTAAAAAATCAAGAGTGAATGATTTGAGAGCTTTTTGAGTGGATTTTAAATCATGTGAGATTGGATTTCGTGAGAACAATACAAAATAATTGAAGAACCTTTTTTTCTCAATAACAAAGAACAAATAAATCAGATAACCTGGAGTCTGAGGGCGATATACGTTGTGAGCTGGGCGACTTGAGACGCAGAGTGGAGAAGTACGGTTACATAAATCGAGGTTCGTTGGGTCGTTTCGACCCAAGTGCAGCCTCGATAATTGATTCGGACGAGTCAACGATTATAATGGGAGTGCAACCGGAGGATGACACTAAATCAAGTATTGCAGATGATATAGACAATGCTCATACAGATATACCAGTTATTGAAGTAGCTACATTCGTTGAGAAAGCGAAATTCTATACGTCTCTATGTCTTGGGACAACGGCAATTCTTGCTGTTTTTGGATTTCTTTTTCTTATTCCGTTTGTCGTTGAGCCAGCTATATCAACGATATTGGCTGATTTTTCACCGCATGCCGTTGCCTGTGTTGTCACGGAACATGTTTATGCTGAGGGATTAAAAAATTGCTCGTGGGCGAGTTGTAGGGAAGGTGAGAATTGGTTGCAATTTTTTTTGGGTAATCAGTAGGGGTGTGGGAATTGTAAATCAATCGAATTGAATTGAATAATATCATTCTATTTGAAATTTGATTTGAATATTCGAAACATCAAGTATTCAATCAATTCGAAATATTCGTATAATTCGAAAAAAAAACAAATAATCGAAAAACTCGAGCAATTCGAATTATTCGAAAAATTAGAATAATTCGAATAATTTAAAAAATTCGAATAATTCAGAAAGATTCGAATAATTCGACAGATTTAAATAATTAAAAAAAAAACGAATAATCGAAAAATTCGCATGATTCGAAACCTTCGAATAATTCGAAAAATTCAAATAATTTGAGAAATTCGAATAATTCAAAGAATTTGGAAAATTTTAATAATTTGAATGATTCGAATAATTCAAATATTCGAGAATTTGATTCGTTTTCGAATTGAATTATTCAAATTCAATTCACACTGAATAATTCGAATCTTCGAATATTCGCACACTCCTATTAATCAGTTCAGTTTACTTAAGTTAAGGAGGTTCTGCTCGATCGTCAAAATAGTGACAATGACTTCAAAATTTGAGAGCATATTGAGAAGCATATACTTCGCGTACCTGCAAAATTTCAACCATATTGACCACTTAATATCCGAGATAAAAAATCACAAAGATACCCTCCGAATGCATAGGGTTTTATGGCGTCAATTGTTGTAATGTGAGGAATCGTTCGATAGCATATAGTCTAAAGGGTGGAAACTGTTTGAAAAGTTTAGGAAAGTATGGACTCATCTTTTATAGAGATCAAGAAAAAAAATGAATCCGATTTACCGTGCTTATCATAAATTATCGCAAATTAATCGAATGGAAATGGGCTAAATTGGATGGGATGTGGACGTGGAAAGCTTTGACGCGACAACGTTACTGTGGGAAGAGAGCATATGACGAGTGGAATAGGGCGGGCGGCAGACACATGCGCCGTCTGACATACGTATATCACTACTACTAGCAGCGACAGACGTTGCCAGATATCAGGCTCTACAATACGTATCAGAAATAAATCGATTCCCTTTCGATTATCAATTCTTGGATGTGATTTTGGAATTATATCAAGTAAAATAATCTAGTTCCGTTCATTCAACGGAAGTACAACCTGAGTAGGGCCATTCATTGACCAGAATTGGGCCAATGAATGACTCTATTCGGGTATCCGTTGATATCAATTCAGTATGCTATGAAGAACTTTTTTTCCGTCGGAAATTAGATTAGCAGTAATGCTGTGGACTGATGCATAAGCATAAGGACCCATTCTGCCCCGCGCGTCTCTCAAACTACGAGCAGAACCTCCTCAAAAATATCTCACATTTAATAGGAAACTGAAATTTTTTCTTATTCGACGATACGAGTAAAATATACTGTTACAAACTCGATTTTTTTTGGAAATATCTTGGAAATAAACAGACAGAAGAAAATTTATCGAAAGATTTTTTTTACTGCCAATTTGATAGGCTACAGAAAAACAATTGTCGATAAATCCCTGTATTGTCAACAATTACTGAGATATTTGTAAAATACTTGGGTTTCTTCGAATTAGCTAATTTCAATTGAGGAGAAATATGTGATTTCATTTTGAAGGGTGCACTAGTGCCGCGATAAGATGCCATCAGATCAAAGTTAATTACTCGAAGCTGTCGTATGAGGACTTCATCAGACAGCCACTCGGTGAAATTCCATGGGACGTAGCAAGTACAAAATTTTTTATTAACACCGAAGGCTGTGGTTATCCACCGAGAGTAAATTGTTCAGAGTTTGCTAAGAAATTTGGATACGGTAATATGGGAAAAATTTTCCCGTGTTACTACAGCAGAACTTATCCAGAGACAGTAGTTTCCAGGTAAGAAATTTTGAAAGATCGCTTCAAGTGTCATAACTAGAGCCAGAGACTATCCGTTATTTCGGCAAGTATAACCCAAGGGTCGTAGGTTCGAATCCAACTTAGGCATTTCCGATTGTTTTCAAGTTCCTCTCCTTTTGAAACTTTGATTAACTCCGATTAGCATAAGATAGGTAGGCAGAAATGGAATTATGAGGATTAAAATCCGACTGGGAAGTTTGGGAACTCTCGGTAATTCACGTAGAAAAATTCTGATGACAGCCGTCATCACAAATTTGCCGGTTTCCATGGAGTTCTTTCCCTCGGCGATTTTTTCATGACGATTCTTTCCATGGCGTTTTTTTGCATGACTCTTTCATAAATTTTTCATGACTTTCATAAATTTATGGCTATAGACAATTTCTCCATTGCAAATTTCGCATTGACAAATTCCGCCATGGAGAAAATACAATGGAAAGAAACACCATGGAAAGAATCGCCATGGAAAAAATCACCATAGAAAACAAACGCCATAGAAAAAAACCCCATGGAAAGGAAAGCTATGGAAAAAAAGCCATGAGAAAAAAATGGAAAGAATCACCATGGAAAGAAATGCCATGCAAAAAAACGCCATAGATAGAATCGCCATGGAAAAATTGCCATAGGAAAGAACTCCATGGAAAGCGGCAAATTTGTGATGGCGACGCCATGGCGGAGGCCATCAGGATTTTTCTATGTGTTCAGTTGGTAGAGTAGCGGACCGGTAATTTAAAGGTCGTGGATTCGAATCCCGCTTGGGCATTCCCGATTGTTTTCGAGTTTCTTTCCTGTAGAAACTGAAAAAAAAAATTATTTCGGATTGTTAGGCAGCCGTTTGAATTTTTTCGATGCTTTTCACACATGTCATTAATTCAAAATAATAATGAGTGATTGTGAATGACAGAAATAAAAAATAAGTTTAGATGGAAATTTCAGGAGAAATTGGAGGGAGCTCTCAGGGGTAATTTATTGAGGGGGAGGGTCTCAGGGGGAATTCAAGATGGCTTTCTGGTGGAATTGGAGAAGCATCTCAAAGGGAATTGGAGAAGCATCTCTAGGGGAATTGAAGAGGGGTCTCGTATAGTTTGGAGAGAGATTTCAGAGAGAATTGGGAAATTCCCCAAGTGCCTTATCTACCCCCACGTATCTTTCCAATATCTCTCACAGTCAACCTGCAGTTATAATTACCATTTTTCTATTTCAAAAATATTGCTGCAGTATGCTGCCAAATTTAGCCCTTAAAATTTCTCCAATAAATCGAATGATATGTGTGAGAAGCAGTGAAAAAATTCGAACAGCTGCCTAGCAACTATGCCGGCGAAAATTATGGATAAAGTCTCTGGCCTCAGTTATAACACATTGGATATTTTCTTATTTTTTTATGAAGTAATAAAGAAAAGGTGAATCGATTCTATGTCGTACTCAGCTTCATGAACCTTGATTGTACGCAAAAAAACATCTTCCCTGGAAAAAATTTCTATTTCCCACTCCACCTGTCAACCCCAGACGAATATTCGACGAAAAGAGACAATTTCAGAGATCTCATGCAACAATATCGTGAATATCTCCGGAGCTCGTAAGCTTGGGAAGAAATATCTGCAGACCTTTTTTGTAATGAATTTCATATGTTCTCAAAAAAGGTCAATAGATGAATTGCTATTAGTCGAATATCTTCGGAAATATTTGTAGAATGATGGAAATGATAGTGAAAAAGATGATATGAAAATTACAAGTGAATTATTTTGCATATTCTTCCGAATCGTAGAAAAAGAGGTATAACAAAACAAGTCGATAGTTTTTGCCGAATTATTTTCCGAAGAATGTTTTGGAAACTAAGCGAGATAGTGCAACTTTTATTGGAAACGCATCAGCAAATGATTCAGCAAAAATAGAATCATCTTTTTCCGGTCACAAATAATTCTTCGTCTCTTCATGAATTATCGCAAACTTACTATTTTTAGGATACTTGCAAAATAATCTGCTTCTGAAATTTCACAAATAAAAATAAATGTAAAAATTAAAAGTAATGACTTGAAAATAATAGATAAGAGTGTTTTCTAATTGCATGAATTTCATTATTAAATTAGATACTCCTGGGACGAGAACCTGAGGCACTTGGTACTTGCCCTAGTGACCCCAATTGTTCTATTCATCGTTTCCTTGGGTGTTCTCTGTTACTGGTACTGCCCACCAATGGGTAAGAGCTGCGGTGGCCCAGGACGTAATTTAATCGACAAATATACACGAAAGGAAGAGTAAGTAACGTGTATGTATAAATCGTTCAGTAGTATGAAAAAAATGAGTAGAACAAAACATTTCTCTTTGAAGAATCACACTAGATTGAGGTATCACTAGATTCTAGTGACTAGAACCTTATGTGTCGTTTATGAGGAGAGTATTGACACCGCAATCAAACCTTATTAACTAAATATTACATTATATTGGACCACTTTGCTGCATTTTCATTAATTAGAATAGAATACAATGCTCTCTGTGTTCTAAAGCTTCCGTTGATTCGAAACTTGTGATCAGATAAAGATATGTCCAAATATATCATTCTTGTATTTTCATGGTCCATAGTATTTTTTTGCCCAAGGGTGCTGGAAAAATGCGTTTCAAACCAAGCAAAGTGAGGTTAGAAACCCATTTTTTCCGGCGCCCTGGACAAAAAAATAGTTTTCTACACTCTTTCAACCTGACATATTACAGTAGAGCTCCTCTTACGTAAACTCATTTTATTTTATCCTCTTCCCATCACCGTCATCCCCACTACCAACTCGGAGGTCTAGCGCGCAGTGTATTGCGCATCGATACATCAGTGTTCATAACCTCATTTCACTTCCACATTTGATTTTTTTTTAAATTTAGAGTTACAAATTATCATTTGTCTAACCTCGAAAATCAAATCGACCTAACACAGCTATGTAAATAGAAGATTCTTGGTTAAACTGCGCATGTATCGCATTTTGAGTCTCCTGGGTGGGGGAAAGAGGAGAAGTTGGAATAAGAGGAGCTCTACTATACCTCGCTCCGCTCGAGCGACAAATTAGATCCAACTTACCTCTTTTCAGCCCTTGGTGCATAATTCACTATTTTTCAAAACCTAAAGGAAATGGTTCTCACTAAATTAATAATTAGATTCATCTCCATCATTGACTTAAAGATTTCACATGTCATGATATTTGAAAAAAATAACTGAACAATACTAAAAAATCATCAACTGGAAACGTTTCGCGTGAAAAACTACTTCTCATAGGAGTTCGAAAAAATGCTATCTTATGTAGGGGAGGGCGGGGCAAGACGGACCAGATGGGGCAAGACGGACCACCTCAAAAACGGTCAAAAAATTCGGCCAATTTTTTTTTTTGGCAGATCATGATTCTTTTGAGTTTTTCAGTAATTTTCACGCTGATCCATGAAATTCGGGGCATAATAGACCACTCAAAAAATTGAGGCGAAAATACATGAGAGAGGGAATTTTATAGCAAATACGTGGATAGCTACATGGAATGGAGCTGATCTAGCTCCATTCAGATTGTTGATGAATCGACATTTTTAGAATATCCTCATATCATCATCTGAAAATTATGACCTTGATTCACAAAAAAAAATAAAAAAGTAGAAAGATTGAACTTTCAATCGGAAAGGGCTCATTTAAATAGTAATATTCAATCAAAAATCTAGTGTGATTCTTCTCTTCATAAAATCAAAAAAAAAAGATGAACTGTAATACTCTCTGAATAGTTTGGAACCATTATTACAGCATTCTTGCGGAGGACGAATTCGAGGAAGACGAAGAGGAGTACTGATTGTTACCGAGGGCTCACCCCCCAGCTCGGGAGTGACGCCTGTTAAATCATCAACCGAGTCTAGTTTACTTCACGTTTTAAATTATAATAATAATAATTGGCCTGTCATTGCTAATTATAGTGAAACTGTATAATTATTATCATTCTTCTTTAAATGAAAAATGACTACATAATTCATTTGTATTTCCGAAGAGACTAATCGCTTCAATAGTCAATTGAAAGTTATGAAAAATTCATTTCATCGTAGAAAAAAAAAATGAAACAAAGAATTTGACGATTTTTCAGATGATTAATGAAGAATAATTGAGGCATTTGAATAATTAATAAAATTTATTCATGTAACATATATTCCAATGAGAATATTGAACTTTGTTATCGTGGTGAAGGTACTAGGCTCGATCATTTATCAGTTAATCCTAAAGCATAATCATTCGATTGTGACAAAAAAAAATAGCGACTAGAGATTAGTTTCAGTGCTAATGAGTCCGCAGTTAATCTTCCAATTTAAACTTTGTGGTTTTAAAATTATTGCAAATATTTTAGTTTAGTTTTGGTGAATGTACCAGTGAATACACATAAAAAATTTAAAGTTTTCTGAAATTTGTAGTTTTGTTTTTTAATTTGGGAGTATACTTCTCAAATTTTCCGAAATTTAACAAATATTTTCATTAGATATCTCGAAATCTAAGATGAAGAAATTTTAATCATGAACTTTTTGCGCAGAAAAACCACAGCTAGTAGCGACATCACGTTGATAACATAGAAACATAAAAAAAATGATTAAGAGAGTATGAATTCTGCCAGAGAGTATATATTCAAGTCATATTAAATATTGTATAGTATCGCAGCTATATCCAAAGAGAAAAAAAAATTGTTACGTATTTTGTATTTCAATGGAAGTAATGGGCGTAGTATGAAGAAGGGTGTACGAATCTTATAGATAGTCATTATAACGTGGGATTATTATTTTTTGTTGATTGTTATGAACGGGACTCGTAATTTGTGAATTCTGTGCTTTTTGTATCATTTTATTGTTCCCCAATACGGTAAAAAAAAGCAATTAATTGAAGTTCGTCTTCAAAGTGAATCCAAATGAGGTATTTTTCTGCGTCCGATCTCCAGATTTTATTCCAAATTTTTTCATAGCATAGAGGATTGATAAAAATGTAATCCAGTCATAGATCGATGCATTAAAGTCTTTTTCTATTATATTCAAAATGTATAATGTGGAAGAATTGATAGAATTTGTCAGTAACCTTGTTTACTAATATGTTCATTAATTGTTTACTCGATCTGCTTATGCATTGAATCTATGTAGATCTGGGCAGATCATTATTCCCTCATTTATTTTGTTTTCAATGGGGGAAAATGGTGTAAAAAGGACATAAGGGCTGAAACGGATACATTGGAAAGCTGAGAAAATTTGTGTGGTAAAAGATATGTTGAAATTGATTTCTGATAATTTTTCAAAAACTCGACTTTTCAACTGGAAATTGAAGGTCTAATCCTTTATAAAATTGGAAAATTACATTTCTCGGTAATAATTTCGGTTTTATTGGTCGTCGTGACTTAGTGCTGATCTTAAATAGAAGGTGGGATCATTTGCGATGAATTTATGTGGTTTGACGAGAAGAACATCGACTTTTGAGGCACTTATAGGACGAAAACTAATTTTCACAAAATATCCCATAAATACCTTGAAAATTGAACATTTTTCGTTAGAAATTATATAAATCGACTTTAAATGATGTCATCTTTCACTCTGAACCTATCTCAAATTGCTACGACTAATAAAATCAAAGATATTCTCAAAAAGTAACAAAAAAAAAGGATAATTTCCAAAAAAATCAAATAATCAATTCTGATACACGTTCTTCACCGGAAATTTCCTCAGCTTTTCAATGAAATCATTCAGAAAATTCCATCTCGAGCCTTTTCATTAGAATGTCCATTATACCTCACTTTCCCCTATACTAATATCAAATGAGACCTAATTAGATCATAACTTTTTTTCCCAGGAACTAGATAAAAAAATGTATGAATTGTTATGAACAGCACAGAAAGCATGAGTGTCCCATACATCTAGAATGGTTGTGAAAAATTAAAAGGCCTTCTATCACTTGGGGCTACGTATTGGAAAATAAAAGAAATAGCATATTCAAAGAACTTAATTATAAACATCATACGCTTCTCTTCAAATGATTTAAGGTTTATATTTTTTTTTTCGTTCAAATGGATCATGTAAAAAAAATTTCCCCTATATTTGTGAATTTTAGGAATAACAAATCAAATTAAAAAATCTATCCACTGTTTATTGTTGAAGAAAAAAGAATATCATTTTGTCTTTATCACAGCTCAAATATTTATCAATAATCTTACACTTTTCACTTATTAAACAAAATTTTTAATGAAAATTCGATGAAGAGAAAATTGATTATTGTATTTTTCTTCCTTACTTCATTGAAAAAAAAAATCAATGATTATTGAATCGGATTTTTTTTTTGAATTATTAATTTCTATGAACTATATAAATAACGATTGTATCTCGAAGCATTAATAGAATTTTCAACTGAATTATTCTGAAACTAAGAAACAGAAAATGGAATAATTATTTCTTCTTAGTTGAAGGAAAATTTAGAATAGTAGAATTCGGAGAAACAGATTGTAAATGAAGCTTGATAAGAAAAAAATTGAGAAATTCTATCAAAAATTACGGAAAATATTGATAATTAGAATGAAGGAAAGAAAAATCGACTGTATAGATAAATTTAAAATTTATGAGTGAATAATTGTAAATAAATTTATTCAATTTCATCTCCCACAATCGCACTAACTACAACTGCTTCGAGGGATCTATCCATTAATGCTCAATTATCTCATTGAGATAAGAAAGATAAGGCTCTTATCAAGTGTTTCATTAAATGAACTAAGTCATTTTTTAAGACAAAATTTCCCTATTAATTGCTTGATTCTCAATTGGCTATTGATCTTCAAATATTGTACATATGAAATGAAAATAATTAGGGTTTGCTGTAAATATTGAAGAGAATATATGATTTCATTGCATGTATGAATAAAAATCATGGTCAACAGTAATTATCCTTACACTTTCAAATACTTTGGTTATTTCAAATTGTTATAACAAATAAAAATTCTGAACAATTTCCACGTTTTTTTTCATTACTTTCGAGGAGTTACGTGTATGAGAATTCTTATGATTAGACGAGTTTATAACTTTTTTGTGTATTTCCGGGTGGAATATGCATGTCACATTTCAACAGATTTTAGCAAAAAAATGTCATATTCTGATAGAATTCGTCAAATTTCTGAAGAAAAATATGTCATAATTTAACATATTTTGACTAGAATGTGTCATAAAATGTCATAAACGTTGCTTTTCATTGGAATATGATCATTTCTAGAAAATCAATTAAAAATCATGTCATATTTTGTCAAATTTTTCTCACAAAGAAATTCTGACATGATTTCTATTGTATAAACATATGATTCTGAACGGTTCGACATATTTTGACAAAAAGTCCAAAAATGAAGAAAAATGACAAATTCTGACCGAATTCTTTGAAACATATTTTGACCGAATTTAACGGACGAATTATAAGAAAAAAAAATTGAAAATCAAAAAAATGCATTTTTCTCATTTAGGGATTTTTCGAATTATTGAGAACAGTTTTCGAATATTTCCAGAATTTTCTAGAATATTTCCAGAGAATTTCAAACTTTTCCAGAATATTTCCAGAGGATTTCAAAATTTTTCAGAATATTCCTAGAATAGAAATTATTACAGTATTCAACATGATTGTTTATAAATTGTCATTTCCAATTAAAAAATAACAATTTTTCATAATTTATGTCATTTTTGATCAATAAGTAAATTTGACATATTCTGACATAGTGGCCAAAAGAATGTCATTTTTTTTTATAATATGTCAAAAAATGAAATATTATGACAAAATTTAAGATTATCCCCAATAATTGTCATATTTCATCATTGTCTGCTATCTTATGACATTTTTTTGTCACAATATGTCATGCATATTTTCACCAGGATTTTGCTGTTACGTCTGCCTACAGAAATCAACGTCAAAAGGTCTCTGACTCAAGTCTTGAGGCAGTCCGATTTTCCAGTTGGATTATTCGATAGTTCTGGAGGTCACAACCCGAAAGTGTGACGAACTCTTACAATACTTGTCCCTTTAATCGTGCTGAAACATTCAGAGCGCAAGCTCAATCTTTTTTTTCCCCCAAGCTGAGTGATATCATGCACTCGCGCACACGCACGTATTCACCACTCCTCTTCTAGTTGTATCTATTGTACGCCCAGATGTAGCACTACTAATTCTTTTTTTTTTAAACATTTTCTTACTACGAAAATATTCGGGGGCAGTAGTAGCAAACGAGTCGTCGATTAGACTCGTCATTTATCAAATCATCCGGTCCAGTTCTCATTACTCCAAAGTTTTGAATTGAAATTTTTTTTTTTTTTGAATTATCGGTGATTGACTCAATTTCGTTGTATAAACCACGTGTTTAATTAAGATTGATACTCACAATGGACGGTAATGAAAATCTTAGGTGTTGTGTTAGTTTTTCAAAGTGATAACGTACAAAAATAATTCATTTATACTTGGAGCAAATCTAAAAAAAAAAACATTGAAATATTCTAAAAATTAATCATTTTTTTTTACACCGAACACAATATTTTGTGTAATTTTTTTCCGAAACTCAAGCTATTCCCAAATTTTTTTTGCAAATCAATTCTGAGAGACTGAAAATAATTAATAATGACCAAACGATAATGGATTTACCATAACAATATTTTTTTGATGAAATCTACAATTAAAATAATAAATTTATAAACCGATAATTGCACAAATCTTAAAAAAAACATTAGTTCCTTTCTGCAATTAGAAAAATTCGCGAAAAGTTACAAACTATACATAAAAATTATTTTTCTATCTGAATATATAGAAGAAGAAATATATGATAAATTATTAATTATACCTCGAGTTTTTGAGGAGAAATAACAAAAAACGATGGGCCGTAAATATAAACAACGATTAATACCTGAACAGGATCGACGAATATGTGGCAGCATCTGCTGTTGTCAGTTTACGATAGTGATCAGCTGTGTTGCTCTAGTTTACCTGAGTGTTGCAATCTACATACCATCACACAGGTAATTAAGCTAATTGAATTACTTTGTTGTCAATACCTTTATTCTATAACGATTGATAACAATTCGTGCCAGTAATTTTTTTTCGTTATCATGTAATTGTAAATGTAAATGTTCATGTAATTGATGTTTTTGAAGAAAAGATGAAGAAAAAAATGAATCATTCGGTGAATTCATTTTTAAAAAATGCTGCAAAACTTGAACGAGATTGAACAATTCCAGTCATAAAACTTCAGGAAAAAAAAAACTTCAAATAAAAAAATGCAACAAAAATTTCGTTCTTTCTCATTGATTTCACGATATTTCCAACGAATTCTGAGTGGAATTGCTAAACTTCATCGTATCACTTTGCTATGGATTGAATTTTGTTGATTGAAAGAATACTACGAAGTAGATCATAAAAAGACGAAATGAGAAAACATTCTCATAAGGAATTTTCATATTTGAATAATAGTTCAAGCATTTTTACTACGTGGAATTTTATGCGATTCTCCTTTATTGGGATTCAGCAATTTATAGTACTATATATGCTTGTGAAAAATTCCGTAGGGCATTCAACGCTGGAATCGATCCGGAGCCAGTAATGTGCCAAACAGTTAATGCTACCCTCGTGAATTATTGCGCTTGGGCAAGTTGCGGTGAATGGTGCCTGACCAAAACAACAGGCTTTTGTCCACAAATACACGCAACTGTGAGGAGAAATGGTACAGATCTTGTTCTTGAGAATTGTACGAAATTTACCAGTGTTTCGTGTCCACAGGTGAGTAGCCAACAGTTAAACTGAGGCAAAAAAAATTGCTGCAAGAAAATTTACCCAGTTGTACAAAATCTGCTTTACTCCAGGAAATTTCGATATATATAGATATAAAAAAACTGAAGGAAAATTATTAGATATAAAAAAAATGAAGGAAAATTTTGTTAAAAAAAATTTTCTTGCCAGAAGAATTTTTTTTTCTCGGTGTATATATTTATCGATCGTCATAGCTTAAAAAAATTGAACAAATTTTCAATTGAAATTATACTAGTTCTCCGTCAATCTTGGCATTTCTTCCAAACCAGTGCAATAAAAAAAAAAGATAAAAAGGAAGGTTTCCTGTTTTCTTAATTCAGAAGAAATATCTCAGAATGATGGGTTCAGGCAAAGTTTATGAAAGAAGTTTTTTGTTCGTGACGTTCAAAATTCTCTCCACTATTCATCAAAACAAGTAGGAGCAACATTCCTTATGCATTACTTGAAGATCCCTATTCTCAAATTTAATATCCTACCAATACAATATTGGCTAAAAGTGCCCGAATGAAATTTTCCTTAACGAAACTATAATGAAAAACCGCTCTTTCACAAAGTATTGGAGTATTTTAACTCATCTTGGGAATTGAAATCTCAGTCTAATGATAATCATTTCAATTCAAATAATGTTATTTGGTACAAAAAGATCCAAAATTAGGCCGGAATTGATGATTCTTCGATGAAACTTTAAAATCACAAAATGAAAATTCAGGTTTTAAACAGTATTTCTCGATCTTCTCATTGCCATGTCGGAATGAAAATGAGCTCATTTTTGTAGAAAATTAGCTCTTTCCTAAATAATAAAATAAAAAATACCAGTTTTCTTCTCTTCGACTATTCATCATTAAGTTATTTTTAAATATTTAGCCATTTTCTAGTCACGCTTACAAAAGCGGTGACTAGTGAAAGACTAAATATTTGAAAATGAAAAATACTAGTGTTCTCAATAAAAAAAATCGTAAACGATCGAGAACGAAAAATATTGGAGTTTCGAGAAAAATTCATTTTTTCAATCCTTATATAGAACGTTTCCTTGGAAAGATCTGAAATTCTTAGCAGTGGTTGAGCTCATTGAAATGAGTCATTTCAGCTAAATTTGGATGTAATCGATTCGATAGTTTCGGAAATAAAACTTTTTTTCCATAGAATTATTTTACGCTTATATCTCACGAACCCCCTGAACCGATTTACTCAAATTTAATAATTCAATACCAAATTTTGTACACATAGAACCTATTAACCCACAAAATTTGGATCCCCTTAACTCAAATATTCATTGAGTTATCGTGACAACGAAATCTCAAATTGAATCTACTACAATTAAGATTATCATCAAACAAAAAATCGAAGTGAAATTTATGTAGAGGGGAAATTATGAGTTGAAATGAGGTAAATCTTGTCGCTCAAACTGGACGTTGTGAATTAATTTTTCGCAGGCAAACCTCAAAAAAAAAAATCAAAATTTTTTTTTTTAGAATTCCAGTTTCTTGGCGAGTTATTCAACCAATTTTACCAAGATCCCAAAAACATGGTTTTTCGATGTTCTGAAACATTCCAAGTCATATTCTGATGGAAACTCAAAATTCAAAGAGCTCACGATTCCATAACTTTTCTATTCGGGAGCAAAAAGCTCTGCTTTTTTTTACTTCAATACTACTTCATCTTCGTCATATTCCAAAATTGAAGAGAAATACATTTATTTGGCGAGAGCCTTTCACATGAGTTGAAATTTGCTCTCAAACAGAAGTTGTCAAGGAAAAACTTGTGTTCTACACAATATCAGTCGTGGAGAAGGAAAATGTTAAAAATCATATGTCCTTTATTTTTAAAAAGCCTCAAATACCATCAGACATCAAAGAATTCTTCAAAATAATTTTCTTTCTACTCTCTGACTTCCCTACCCTGAAAAAAAAATTTAGGGGAAAAATACCAAATATTTGTTCCAATTATCAGTAAGTTTTTCTTCAATAATTCAAAAAGTTGTTCAGTTTACTGAATTTTTTCAATCCATCAACTGATTCATATAAATGAATAAAATTCAGTGAATTGAACAACTTTTTGAATTATTAAAAAAAATATTTGCCAAAGACTATTAAAACAAATATTTTGTATTTTTTACCTACATTTTCTTCTCATTGTACAAGAGAAGACTCACTGAGTTCTTGACGTAAACCGTAAACCGTCATACAATAATGTGCTCCAAGAATATCCCTGAGACGCTGATGAGAGTTGAAGGAGAACAAAGTGTTATAAAACTTTTTGTTGGAAAGTATTCTAGGAATGTGTTTTCGTGGAATGCGGGGGAGCTGATCCGTTACCATGGTTATCATGTTTCTGACATTTATTATCGACTTTTCTTCCCTTATTTATTCAGTTCCTACTGGGGCGTCTATTACAATAATCAATGCTGAAAACGTATCAATTCATCGAGATCATTTTCCCCTATGTTTGTGGCTTAAAATGTGAAAATTTAATTTCAGGTAAATTTGTTATCCCTGAGAAGATACAATTGCAACAACGGCAGTGCCTGCAGTTCACTAACCGGTGTATTCAATTGCAGTCTTGGTCATTGTGCAAATATGAGCGAATTAGTGCTGTGTCATTACAAGGCTGATGGTATAACGGTGGACAGCGAAAAGGACAATATGAAGCTGAATGGTTTTTTCAGCTGTCAAAATTCAAGATGCACGAAAATAAAACGTCCATTCTCATGTGATCGTTACTGTCCCAAGATCTCAACGAGCAGTGTCAATGTTTTTTTAATGCAGGACAACACGATTTTCACGGCCAAATGCTCGAGAGCAATGGCACTCAATCGTGCACGTGGCAATGTACTGGGTGTACGACTTGACAAACCTGAACAAATCTGGAACGATTCGACTGGGCATGGACTCATTGCAAGCTGCTTCGCTGTCAATAAAGCTGGCAATACAATCAGGTGAGTTTAGCTAAAATAATGGTTACAGGGTCTCTTCAAGAGGGATAGATTATCAGAAAATGGCGATAGATTTTCCTTATGATCCCGGGAAAGATGAACAGATCAAATTCAATCTAAGCTGATCAAAGCTGATCCGAATGGATCTCATTCATACTCCAATGATATCCAATTATATCAAATCAATACTGTTTAGACATAGTTGAAGAAGACATAGCATTCCACCAGATCTGTTCGGATTGGATGAGATCCTAACAGATCTAGTTTGATCAGATATAATGAGCTGTTCGACTACTCAGATCAGACTAGATCCGGTCAGATATGGTTGAAGGAGACATGGCACTTCATTAGATCTGTTCAGATCGGATCGAATCTAGTTGGATCTAAATGTATAGGATATGCCACTCAATATAACTTGTTTGGATCAGACCAGATCCAAACAGATCTAGTTTGATCAGACATGGTAAATACCATGTCTTTTATCGAATCCACTTAATCTGATGTTATACTCCATTGATAACGATTTGATGCACGGAAAGGAAAAATAACTGACTAGAATAATGAAAATATTGAATGGAACAATGGTATGCTAATTGAATTGACTATATTTTAAATACGATTTTTTTGAAGAATCATCATTCTTATTACATCAGCAGTTTCATGGTACTGGGTCGTTCGAAAATATAGTATTCGATTTCGATGAGATGGGTTAAACGGTTAATCTCTTCGATACTATATAGTCTCAACAGGTTTGTGCGTTTTGTCGCTAATATATGGGACATCGGAATCTGAGATCCCTTATAGATAAATATTTTTACAGTAAAGCAGACAAAATTGTTCAGATCATGATAGATACTATAGTCATTTGAGATATGCTGAAAGGTTTTGGAGATGACTGTACCAGTTGCCTGTACAATTTGAAAAACTTATCTCATACGCAATCTTCTTCCATTTATTTGTTCCTTAGAACGGAAGACTGTGTGAATGGCAGCCTAGTTGCGGAAACATCCATCCCCCAGCTTTTCATCAATTTTACAACATTTCTAAAGGTGTATGAGAAGAATTTAGGAAATCCTGTGGACCCAACAAATGCTTATCTGCCATCACAAAAATCACTCACCATCTACAATACCTCACGACTCTACATAAATCTCGAAGGATGCGTCAATACATTACGCGGTGAGTGCCGTGAATTTCTACAGACCCATGGAAGAGATGGAGATAATCAAACTGCGCAGAGCAGATATCCGTGCTATTACAACAAGGTATGGATTCGCTTCTTATCATCAATAATTCTTTTCTCGATGACAGAAACTCAGTTTTTCTCATCAAATTTCGAGAATTCAATTAGAAAATTCGTTTTACGCAATCTGTCCATTTGTGAGGAAAAATTTCTTCCTCGAATGGCATATTAATATTGTAATAATATTAATACCATGTTGACCCCCATTTCTGACAGTGTCCCAGTAACTGACGATTTTTGCAAATTCCTCAGTCATATTTAAATGTACGATGTATTGTTTGATCTTCAATTGTTGAGCTTGTTTAGCGCAACAAATATGCATTAATATAATTAAATTACATTCGATAAGCAAATAGTTGTTGCCTTCGATTCATGTTGTCAGAAACTAGCTCTGAAGTGTCAGAAACCAGGGCCATCACGGTTTTGCTATTCAGCAAAAATCTGAAAAATTTCCTATTGCCAAATGAATTCGTTCAGAAGAAATGAATTTTTTCCTCAGACATGGAAAAATCAATCATGCAAAGGTCATATGAGTAACAGTTTTTTCTCTCTATATTACTCCTCAGAATGACTCATTCTTCGTAGTGGCACGATTCAATTTGGATAAAACCCGCACCGAATTATTAATAGCAACAATTGTACCAATTGCTCTATTTTTCATCAGTTTAATATCATTAATAATAATAACACGTGCTGTACAAGTTGGCGATGACGCTAAAATGCGTTGTCGTTATTGCACTGATGGACAGATCAATGAAGGCGAGGACGAAGGATTAGTTGATTGTAGTTCATCAACACCACCAGGCACTATTAATGATAATGAGATACGAAGTGTGGCACTCTAGCAGTTCAGGTATGAAAAAGTACCATTGATTGATGTCGATGAAGCTGAGGATTCTTGTTAAATGTGCGGGAACTTCCCCTTATGTGATATGTAGCAAATTTGTGAAACAATTGCTTTGCGGCATTTATTCATTTTTCAATGGAACAAGAAGAGCATTGATCATCTTATTACTTTTTCCAGTCATTGATCCTCTTGTCTTAAAAAATATTAATCAATATCGTCAAACAATTGAGCCCTAGTGAGAAATAATCAGAATGTTTTGCGATTAGATGGAATAAAATATTCCATATTAGACTTGACCATTTTCAGCACATTCTGTTATTATAGTGAGAATTTTTATTTAATGTTTAATCTCGAATTATTTATTGCATGTAAGAGTTTTAATTTATACGCTGAAGTCATTCCAGTTAATTTCCAGCTAGTTAAGAGTGAATCTATTCTCAAAAATGATTTTTAAAGTTTTGCTACATTTTATGATTCCTAAAAAATTTAAAAAAATTGACTGAGTAAATAACTTATCAGATTGAAAACGTTAATTCCTATGTTTGGTTGATGAATTTTGGTTCAAACACCGTCAATGCGGGCTAAATAACTATTTTCCAAATTTTAATGTGTAGCGCTTATTTTGTAGCTAAATTACTCATTGAACAGCAAGAATAGAGACACTTGCCTCGAAGGATGTGGTGGAGACTGAAATAAGTCGGAATAGATATTAAGTTTTCATGCTTTAATTTTGTGCTGGGTGGGCACGATAATGCGTGTTCATAAGTGACCCACTGATATTAAAACGAAGCGATTCTATATCCTAGACTACTCTTAAGGTAGTTGTATAGGAAAAGGATGTATGATGATTAAGGCATCAGGCCAATGGAAAGGGACTTTTGGTGCATATGTAACATCCTGATATATCCAAAATTCATTCATTGAATGCTGAAGTATGAAATTCTGCAACTAATTACGAATTCGATGAAAATTATGAGATTTTTTAGTAAATTCTCGATATCTTTCAAATGATATGGTGCTATATGCACGTGGGATGGAACTAAAAAATATGATGGTCATTTGACAGATATTTCACTAGTCATCTGACTAGTCTCTTTGACCGTCATTTGACTGGTCAAGAGACCATCATTGACTGAATGTCAATGCATGACCATTTTGGTCAAAAAATAATGACGGAAACCTGAATCAGAAAATCGACCGGGCATGGTCTGAACAGTCAAATCCCATACAAATAGACTGATGATTTTTCTTTGTAACAGGAGATTCCTGAAGATAAAATTTAATCAAAAAATGACCAAAGAAATAATGGACGGACATTTTCTATCTAAATGGCTGGATTTCAATTCTTGAAATGATCAAAAAAAATATTCAAGAATAAGCTGACGGTTAATTTTCATCTATTAGATGGATTGTGATATTCATTACGCCTGAATGACTATTTGAATTTCTGACGGTCAACAAAACGGTCGACCAGCGACTGATCTAACGCATTTCCGAACTGACCGTCATTTTACACTCCTAGTCACATCTAAGCAACTATCTGATCGACTCCACTTGATCGTGGATTCTACCGACTTTTCCGATCTTCAAAATCGAGGAGAAAAAATACATAGTGAAAGAATCTGAATCAATTCCAAATCACTCCGAGATACTGGGAGGAATCCCTGCATATTTTTTTTATCGAAATCTAACGACTGTATTTTGAGAAAAAAAATGAGACCTGCTGAATTTAATGAATTTTAAAGTTTTTGTCATCTATTCTGTGTTAAAAGTCCAAACTTGAGATTAAATATCTCATCAACTATAGGCTAAAAAATTTCCAAACTTTCCACAAAAATTGGAAATAACATAAATACATATGTCACGAAATTTAGAGAAAATCTATTGATGACATCGAATCCTATACAACTACTTTAATCAAATAGAAATCGTATCTAATATAAACTCGAAACGTCATCAATTTTCTTCCTTACGCTCGCATTTCGCCCTCATCTCTCACATTTCAGAAAATTGGTAATGACGCCATAACTTTTTTGATATTCAAATATATATAATAGAAATTTCATAAATACTATTAAGAAAACAGCAGATCGAATTTTCCATATTCACCAAAACTGGAGAGAAAAAATTATGAAAATAAAAAAAAATGAGACTTTAACGTACAATCAAATCTTAACCCATTCAATGCATTTTTAATATTACTTTTATCTATTCATTCGATGTCTCCATTATTCAAATTACATGAATCCAAACGGTACGTGCCTTCCTCCATCTAATTGACTAAATCGTCATGAAAGTATTATTTAGCTCGATTTAATAAATTAATTCATCTTTTAATCTACATTCATTAATTATATGGAGGATTGAAACCATGAAACATCAGATAATTGTACATACAAAATATTACATTGAATATTCTTATATTTGTCCGGAATAATTATGGACACTCTGCCATGGGAAGAACCAATCCACGACTCTACAAAAAAAAAGCTATACAAATATTTTATACAGCATACTTGAGGTGAATGTATTATTTTCAGAAATTTATTCTATGATATTTTTTTTTCGTTAAGATATACAATTACTGTCCGGTACTAAGTAATACTGAAACAAGGCTTATTTGTAAATGTATATACTTGTGAACTTGGTTGATTGAAATATTGTTCAAACACAATGGAACACAATACTGCTTAATCTACGTCCATTTTTAAACTTTTTTTTGTGAATGAAAGTAATAGATAATAAAAATGACGATTGTCATGGATTTTCATAAATTTGTTATTGTGATGTCTGTAATACGCTATACTTGATATTTGTATGATATATGTATAATAAAAAACATCGAATGAAAACAATGTGATGGATATTTCGAATAGATGATTCCAAATAATTTCCTCGATTCCTCGTTCACCAGGAGATGCACTTTACAGCAGCGGGAGTTAAGGTAGGGTCATTTATTTCATGTTCTCCTACGTCTTATGATTCGTTACCGATTGAAATTTAAAACATTTGGAATCTTTTTCACCTCCGACATCAACGCAGAGGCATATACCATGCCTTCATAAGCGCTTATCTTACTGAAGAAGAATGAAAAATGTATAGACTCCTCGACCCAGAATATACAAAGATCTGTTCAGAGATGGTTTCAAAGATATATTAAGGAGGATTGGTATTTAAGATGAAGACACGTGGATTCGACGGACTTCCAGAGCATAATTATAAAGAAATCTGGACGTCACCTAACTTCACTTTTTTTAAATATAATTTTCATTTATTATTTTATATTGTCTTTTCAATTTTCTTCTCATCATGACCCAATGAATTTAATCATTTTTCAATTAATTTTGTTGGAGTAACATCGGAAAAAAGCTTTTGTCGACCACTGAAACTCCCTCTCTTTTCTATCTCATAAAATGATAGCAATTTACATAATAGAACATGTCATTATCACCTTTAACAACGGAGTAATGAAAAGTTAACTATGCGTGTCAGTAGGATATTCGTGACAACAATGCAGAAAATAGAATGTTTCATTGATCAGTAAATATATGCCTAAGCACATGCAAATAATGTGCATTGCTTGGAAAAGTGAGCACAAGATCCCTCCTCCCCTCTTCCTGCTTTCAACATAATTCGATTTTCTCCATTTCTCGGAAGAAAATATTAGCGTCACGCACAATATAAATAAGATATTAGAAAAAATTCCATTAATAATGATGGCATTAAATATTATTTTATAAACAATTTCAAGATCTATTACCCCAGATACGAAAATTCTGTTTCGAGTATGTGTGTCAGAGGATCAATAATGCTGTACTACTTTTTTCTACGAGCAAGATCAATAGGGCTTGTCACCTTCATACGAGAATTTCATCAAGGATGAAGGTGCTTGTTGGATTAGCAGCTTGTTTCATTAAAAAATGAAAATGAGTTTGTTGTTGGAAAACAATTGTCATAATAGCATTTTCTATTGTTTTACATTCGGCGGATTGATGGAAAGATAATTTAGAGGTGAAGTGATGGATGGAAATGAGTCAATTTCCTCCACAATCAGTTTTCACAGAATATATTTTGAAATTCATTGATAAATATTCATAACTGAAAAACAATTTTCTACTCGTGTCTCGACTATTCTTTCCGCTGTAATTTTTCCTCTCACAAATTGCTTCATAAAAAATAGCAAAGTTGATTAAAAAGTTATGAAGTACTTCTATCGTAGTTGTGAGTTTTATTACATTTTCCAAAGTTCAAGTTGTGGTCAGGTTTTTTCATCAAACGCTACGATAAGTGGTCTGGCAGTTATAAAAGGCCACTCAAGTATTATAAGCGCCGAATGTTTGTCCCAACTTTTCCGACAGAAATAAACGCAATCCCATTAAACTGAAACTGTCGGGACGAAACTATCGAAGGATATGGAATATCTCGAATTCAATGCGAAATATCGCAAGGATTAATTGATAATTAAAAATGATTAATTAGGTTTCTCCTTGAACTGAAATTGGTGAAATGGAATTGTCGAATGTTATGCGACATCTCGAATCCCTTTAAACTAAAACTGGTGTAACGAAACTCGATAGTTTCAACGAAATCCGATAATAATCATGATAGTGTGGAGAGGTGAGATATAAATTGAGAGAATAAGACAAAAAGATCTAAATTTGTGTAAGGGAAACGGAACGCCTCAAACCCGCAACACAGGGACGAGTACAATAAATAAAACTATCGAATTTTATATCAAAAAATTGTTGCGAAATATCGGTCAGAATTTTATTATGTTATTTTCTTGTTGGTAAATTTCAATTCTCGCAAGAATATCTGAATATGAAAAATCATTTTTATTCGTTTTATTTTACAATAAAATGTTATAGAAGGTTCTATATATTTCATCGTCGTGAAAATTTTTATCTTGTGGTATTTACTTTATCAACGATCATTAATCACTTGAGGAATTACACATAAGAGATGGTATAATACCAGAAAGTCGATAATGTCATCACTTACCTTACCAACAGAAGCTAAATAAAATTGCTTACCTTCAGCTCTTCCTGTCGTCGATAAGCCTGTAGCATCAGTTGCTTCCGGTCATCCTCAGACATGAGTGGTTCACGTCCAGGACACCCAGATCCTCGTTTTTGAAGTTTGACAATTATTCTAGTCTTTTCATTTGTACCGAGATAGTCTTTGATTTTTTTCCCACGAATCATTTCCTTACCGGAAAACCAGAGTTGTGATAATTGCACGTCCATGATCTGTGAGAAGAATATTGAGATCATTGTTTTTCTTAATGTTCAACTTGACAATAAAAGGGTACAATGATTTAACGAATTAAGCCAGAATGAAGGTTTAGCGGCGAAATTTACATGATATCCATCACGTGACTTTCATTAACTCTACTTTTTAAGCTTCATTTGAAGAGAATCAGTTTTTAATATAATTTCTGGTAACTATTCGACTGAAGTTATTTATACTCATATATTATCTCGACAGTTGTATCAGTTAGATGCCTGTCAATTTTGAGCTTATTTGCATGATTAGTTCACGAGTTATTGGCGTTTTAATGAATTTTTCAAAATTTGATATTTTCATGATGGTTAGAAAAAAGTTGTATTACTTCCATTCGGAAGCATATTGCTAAAGTATTAGCAGAAGAAGCGATATCAGTTGGAAAGCAAAACTATTATCCACTTGTTTTTCTCTTTAACTCACTCGGGACGCTATCTAGTGTGTAAACACTGCATAAATTAAACGAGACACTATAACCACTAACTAGTGCAATATCAGCTTGTATATATGACGTTAAACATTTTCCCCTGAATCTGCTCGTTCCCTTAATTACAATCTGCTCTAAAACATGACAATGGACTTTCTTCCGGAAGGAAATTAATATCTTGCCACCATCAAAAGACACTCAACATAATAAAACTCATGATCATCATGATATTATACCTCTAATGACGCTTGAGTACCCGTTAAATCCTCGGTATTCTCAAACTCCTGACGTATAGTCTCATGAGGAGGTAATCCCATTGGATAAACGATCATCGTAGCCCCACGGAGAATATCGAGAGCTTCCTGGATGGTTTTGAGCGTAACTAATTTCTCTTGGGCCACCAATTTCTGTTCCAAAAAAATTAAATTTTTGTTCTCTGCATTTCCAAACTATGATCAACATTTTTTTTGCATCTAGGAAGCGTAAAACGATCTTTCTCACCTCACTTTACGTATGAAAATAACATATACGAAGTTCCTATAGAAGATTCCTATAGAATGTTTTTATACGAGAATCTTATGTTTTTAGGATATGATAGTAGGATTTTTTTTTATGTGACAAGAATTTCATGCGTTTTGTTTCGGAAATTTAGTGTCTATAAGAATTATTTCTATACGAGAAGAATCTCATGTGTTTTTACACAGAAAATAAAGTGTCTTCAATTTTTGTATAGGAAACCTTGAAATTTATCTCGTATAGAAAAAATCCCAATATCATATACGAAAAATGTATGGGATTCTCTATAGAATGATTCTATAGAAATCTTCTATAGAAACTTTCTATCAATTGTCTTGATACGTGTTCGCTCGGTTGAAAACGTCTGTTTTCGGCTTTCTCGATACAAAAAATATTTTACGCACGACGGTTGGAAAAAAGTCAGCTTTGACAAAAAATTTGGCATCCTCGCTTCGCTCAGGAAGCAAATTTTTGTCGAGGTTAACTTTTTTCCTGCCTAGATGCGTAATATACTATTTTGAGTCAGAGTGACACAAAAAAATAGGCTTTTTACCTTAGATACCATAGCTCGGGCATCTGCTACGGCCTTTTTGAGAACCTCCTGAAGTTTTTGACTCGGTTGACGACCATTCCGGCGACCTTAAATTTTTTTCGATACTTTCATTCATAAAACTGTAAATATTATCAATAAAAAAGGAGATCAATATTAATTTCTTTATTGTCACCTATTTCGTCTTTATTGAATGTCCATCCGCCCATAGGTACACACTTTTCGCCCCACTCATCTTTGAGCTTCAATTCTTCAATTTGCTCGTCATTCAAACCCATCATGTTTGGCGGCAGCAGTGTACCATGTTTGGCTAATTCTTCCACTTCTAATTAAGGTAGTAGTCCAGCATAGAGTCGATAAAACAGAGAAAAATGAGGATTTTCAGGCTAGTTTCCAATTAATTGGTGATAATTCGGGAAAATGTGCTTCAATCTACCCGAAGAAGTGATTAAACCATTCAAAAGTCATATCTTCAGCTTGTGAATATAATTTTTTCTCTCGAATTTTTTTGTTACATTACTAATCTCCTATTACATGCATGAGATAGAGAAAGAGGCAAATAGTTACGACTACCTTCTCATTAGAATTTCTCAAAAACTATAGGGTGATGAACTATATTTTTCGAAATTTTCAATGCAAAATATTGATAAATGAGTCGTTGCCAGTAAGTATCCGCAGGCATCCCAAAAAAACCGGTGTACACTAGAACTCTTCACTGTATCAACAGAAACAGAAAAATCCAAGTGTGTTGATTAGCTAAGATGTTTCTCGAGGTAATGTCGTCGAGTTTTTTTTTTTTAATTGATTTTTCAATTTTTGGTAGCACGTAAAAGTCAAAAATGTGATTCTTTCTTGAAAAAATTAACTAATTTATTATTGTTAAATAACAAATAATTATAAAAAAAGAAAAAACTCGACGACATTACCTCGAGAAACATCTTAGCTAATCAACGCACTTGAATTTTTCCTTTTCTGTTGATCGAGTGAAGAGTTCTAGTGTACACCGCTTTTTTTTCGGATGCTTGCGGATATTTACTGGCAACGGCTCATTTGTCAATATTTTGCAATGAAAATTTCGAGGAATATAGTTCATATGTTGTATCATTATATAGAAGTTCATTAAAGGAACCGACTTTATCTGTATCGTCTAAAAAAATTCTTGAAAATATGCTTTTTTCTCGACCGCCAAAACCCTACGCCCCCCCCCCCCTTAATTCAAATCAATAGTGAATTGGAGAAGGATGACCGCAAATAACAAATATCTTTAAATGCTTTCATACTCACCATAACAAATTCTCGTTACTTTTAATGCTCCATTGTAGATAACCGTTATATCATTGATAACATCGTCTATTTTAGCGTCAGCGAATGTATCGTATAGAAATTGACTCTCATCACCTTTCTTCACGTGCAAGCGAACCATGCTGCTTCCTCTTTTCAGAGTAAATACGTTATTATATGTTTATATACGTTTATAGCTTAAAGCTATTACGAATCGTTCCTCCACATTCAACGAATATTCACTGAATAAACAACTTTATGTTCAGGGCAAACGGTTACCATAACTACGGATATCATTGATCAAATTTTACGATTCAAAATTCGAAAACTCCAAGTAAATTATTTCCTCTCATTGAGAAAAAAAAATGCCTCAACTGCATTTAACATGAAATTATTGCTCTAATGAGAATGTGACTCGGAATTCTTTATTCTAGGTTTTTTTGCTGTAACTCTGGTTTTTTTTCCATGAAAAAGTCCGTTCAAGAAATTTGTTATTTGGTTCAGATTGTGGGATATTAGCAAAAAAATAAAGAATGTGACAATAAAATTAATTTAAGGAAGAATCATCTCTATTTCTGAATTCGGGACTAATCATAATTTTCGAAAATAAATTGTACCAAATTTTCGAAATTTGAGTATTTCGATTTTTCTTTTTGATTTTTTTGTAACCAATTTTTTTAATTTTTTCCAATTTTTTTTTCGTTTTTTTTTTTAATTTTTTCAAAATAATTTCGATGATTCCAATAAATCTTAAAGAAAAGTCCATTGACATTTTTTCCTTTACGCCTCATTCATTCCAAGGATATTCGGAATGAAACGTGTGAGTTCATCTCACTTTTTTCCTGAAATTAGTTAAAAATTTAAATAAAAAATCCATTTAAATGGCAATTTAATTGGTTTAATGAATATTTTCGTCATTCACAATGGAATAATATACATATTTACATGGAACATTTGATTTATCGTAATTTTGGTGTGAAATGCATTCTATTTAATTTTCAAGTTTTCATTCAGATTATGATTGATTAAAAATTTCAGTTCAATTTAGTCATGGCAATCGTGCGTTTTCCATTTGATTATTTATCCATCTAATTCCCATTCTCATGACTTAAGGGATAACACCACTGTAGAATTTTCAAAAAATCGATTTTTTTTCTTGCTTTAAAAATTACTTTGGGCCTTCCAGAATACGGGCAAGAAAAGTTATCACCTGAAACCCATTATTTCACATGAAATTCTGAATTTTTCCCAAGGCATTTCTTCATATTCATAGTCCAAGTCAAAACTTCAATCGTATTTTTCACGAAACATGATTCTTCAAATTGGCACGCAGCATAACTCCAATAATTTTCATTATTTTCATTTGAATTTCCCACAGCATCTTGAAAACAATATTTCGAACGGAAATACGTAGGGAATTTTCAAAAAATTGATTTGCACATTTTTTATTGATAAAAAATTGCCGGTTTTTGGCCGAAATTTGAATTTTTTCATTCAAATGGTCACCAATCCCAAAAAAAACAATATTTTTGAAATCCCCTACGTACTTCTGTAGCTATGTGTATCTAGATTGAGTCAATTTTTTTTTTTTCAATTGAAATTTGCACCAGTTACACTGCGTGCCACAGAGTGTTTCAAATTCGAGGAGCCTCGCAAGAATGGCTCTTGTGTCGTCATTTTTCGATATTTTTTGATGAATTTGTTTTTTGAAGACTCAAATATATGCTCAATCACTCCCTCAAATATCATTATTTCATCGCCACTTTTTCTATAGAAAAAAATAGCCAAAAAACGTTTTTTTTAAGACTTTTACAGTGGTTTTACCCCCCAAAAATTGATGTTTCTAAAGTGATTGTTTCATAGGCAATCGGAGAATGAGGAAAGACGATGAATAATTTTTTTATAAAATTCGAAATGATAATTTCGACGCTGCAGCGTATAGATAAAGACAGATTCGCACTCCGGCATGCGTATTTTCACTCGAGTATTATAAGAATATAGATAATCATACGTAAAAAAAAAAAAAAAACATTTTTTTATAACTTTATCATCTTAAAATCTGCATTTTTTTCTACTGGCATTTGACAAAAAAATATGATTTTTTTCATTATTATTATTTCTCAATTCACATAACATTCATATATACTATATAATGAATATATAATTTTCCATTTAATATTTAACATTTGACATTGAAACATTAATGAATAAAAATCCTAAAGATCTTTAAAAATCATGTAATTCATCACTTAATATTATTATTCTTTTCTTTTTTTTTTTCTTACTTTTGTTGTCAACTCTTATGCACTCAAGTCATATAAGTGACTAGTATTACGATTAAACTACATTTATATAAATATTAATGTGATTATTATGCACAATGGCATAGAAATTTTTCATTTTTTTTTAAACTAAATGGGACACTAATAAAAACGATAATAATGTGGTCCCACAACATTTTTTTATTTTTTTTTACCAGGTACCTCGAATTAATGCAATGCACCTCGAGTCATGTGACTCGATGAATTAGAAAATAAATTTTTCTTCTTTATTTTGTAATTTTTCATCATTTTTGTGAGACTCTCTTATAAGAAAAGAGCATAATGCATAGAAAAATCTCTGTATAAGGCCAGCGTTTGAGAGCAGCTGATCTAGCTTAATCGTTGGTTTTTGTGAATTATCTTAGAAAATAAGGAAAATAAGAAATTTTTCATAAAAAAAACCTTTTTTCGTGGATTTTAATGTTTTCTACAAAAAAAAAAGTAATCATAAAAAATGCGAAAATGCATTTTTGTAGAAAAAAATGTGCCACTGAAGAGAATTTTGTAATATTCTTTAATTTGCATTATTTTTTAAGATATTCTCAATACTGATCAATAAATTGGAATTAAATTTCTCATTCTTATTTCTTATACACAATGCGAGATTCGATATACTTTTAAGTAATTAGAGGTCCTATACAGAGATTCTTCTTTTTTCACGTTAATCACTACACACACACACACACACACATACCTATATCTATATTCATACAATCACGTAAATATTATTATTAATTATTCAGAACAATTTTTAAATACATTATTAAAAAACAGACAAAAAAAATATTATTTGGTCCAGGAAGGCAATATAAGACATATTCATGTGATATTCTATAATTATTTCTTCTATCTCTAGTGCTTTTCTTATTTCTTAATTTTATTTTCTTACATTTATAAATTTTGGAATTCTTTTAAAATCTCTTTATTTCTTTTATCATTGATGAAAATTCAATTGCAACGATATATTTGGGGCATTAACTATAGAACAATCATAATTAATTCTTCAGTATATACTTTCATGATTCATGAATTTCATCAATATCCAACGACACGAAGAATAATTGAGTCAAATTTTAATTTACATGATTTTTTTTCAATGAAAAGACAAAAAAAACTGGAGTCAATTTCATGAAAACCGATATGGATTAATTAAATGTTTCATAATTTTCTCCTTATTAAAAAAAAAAGAGGATTCTGCTTCAATTCATCCTTTCATTATTTGGCGAATATTTTGGAAACTAAGGAACTCATAAAAATTCACTGAGACCCTTTTCAGAGAACATAAAATTCCCCCCAAAAAAGGCCTCAAAACATTTTTTTCCCAGTTTCCTAATTCTCTCTCGAGATATCTCCAGAGATTGGCAAAAAAAATTCGCATTTTTAGTTTTTTGATTTTTTTTATTTCTGTAATTTTCATCGAAAAAATTTTAATTACTTTCTTAATGAAAAATTTGGATTTTTTAATTTTTCATTAGTTTGAAAATTAACTTTTTTTGACTGATGAAATTTTATAATTCTTTTTCTCATTCGAAATTTTGATTCTTTCTTACTTATTAATTGATTGGAATAATTAATTTTATAATAAAGTCAACGTTGCTATGTTTAATCTTCCCAAATATAATTGTCTTTCAGACAAAAATTTTGAGTTGAGAGTGTTAACTAAATGTAACACAAATAAGAACTTATAATTTAATCCAATCTAAATGACGCTTATATGACATTTATAATTCAATTTAACTAATAAAAATATTGATAAGTTTAATAAAGAAAATAATTATGAAATTCCATCAGTGAAATTTTAAATTACAATAGTAATCAAAATTGTTAAAAATAAAAAATTCATTTTCCAACTAATGAAAAATTTCAAAATCCAAATTTTTCATTAAGAAAGTGATTAAAATTTTTTCGCTGGAAATTACAGAAATAAAAAAAATTAAAAAATTAAGAATGCGAATTTTTTTTTGCCGATCTCTGGATATCTCGAAAAAATTATTTTCAAAAAAATATCATCAAACATTGTTACTCTACTCATCAATAAACAAAGGAACACTCAATAAATCCATTTCAGATGATGAAGGATCAGACGAAGGATCAGACGATGTAATTGAATCCTTATCAAAGTTTTGTGATCCGTACAATGACATGCATTGTACGGTACTCCTATCTCAGACTTTACTTTCCGGTCCATCAGCTGTGTGTTTAAATGAATTACGTATTTTACTTAAATGCAATGCTGTAATGTGTCCATAACTCTTGTTGTACCATTCGGGTGTACGTCCCTTAGTATCAACTCTTGATAAATGCATTATTCTAGATTTACCACTTCCGCATTTTTCAATGAGATAACGTGATGCTAATACAATACCACGTGTACCACCTAATAATACCGGTGCATCTGGATGTTCAACTGATGTCTCAACGATAACACAAGCGTCTTTCGGTAAATCAGTTCGCCATGTACGTAATACACAGTAATCACGTGCCGGTAGTGGACTCATATTACCAGTTGCATACTGAAATATCTCTGAATATGTGTCTAATTTTTTAACTAGCCTGTACTTAAGTAACTGCGGATCCCAGATATGTCGTTCTCGTAGAACACGATGAAGTAGTTCATTTGGTGGTGCTTCAACTTCTGTTGTTACACGCCACAGTCGAAGAGGATGACCATCACCAACTTTTTTGTATGCCATTTCTATACTTGTGTCAGCGGGATTGTTGACTGTAACCCATCCACGACTCCTGGAAATAAAGGGAAAAGATCATGTAGAGAAATCTCGGATGGTGTTACGTTCTAGGGGCAATGGATCCATTATTTTATTATTCCTAGGTGTTGCAACACTGATTTCAACCGATATTTGGAGTTCGACAGAACTCTAGGAATTTGCCATTATCTTTATTTAATTAGCAGATTACTTTGTCGCGTAAGAGTGAAAGGGGCGTAAGTGCCATTTTTCCCTATTTTTTTTCTTCAAAATAACAAAGAGGCGTATCTCCACTATTATTGCTCCAATAGGCTCAGCCAGGCTCAGCCGGGCTCAGCCAGGCTCAGCCCGAATTCTAACTAATCCTAAATGTTTGGGAATAGTTTAGGAAAGCAATTATAGATTGCTATTTTGGTTTTATATAGATTTTCTTGCGCTTGGAGGCTCAAGACATAATTTTCATTTCAATTAAATAATTATTCATTCTTAAAGGATGAAATTGATTTTTTTAATATCTCCAAATGACTTCCAAATGAATGAAAATATTTTCAATATTTTTAAAATTTATTTCTGCTATGTATACATAAAAAAAGTTTTAATTAATAATAAATTAATGACACTTCCCCAAATTATAAAAATGCTTTCCTAAACTTCCCCAAACTATTCCCAAACGTTTAGGATTAGTTGAAATTGAAAATAATTTTTCTATCTGCTAAGTATTTTGATGACTAAATAATTTAAAAAAATTAGTTTCCGTAATGTCCACCAGAATGCGCTTTTGTCGATTCGAGTTCGACTATTTTCATTACGAGTTCGATTATCCTTCAATTCGAGCTGAATCCGCCATGTTCGATTTTAATGCCCTGTCCTTTTTATGAAGGGAAAATTTTCTGGTTTATATAGGCGTCAAGAAAGGAATCAGCATTTTTATGACTCAATAGCCGATGTCTTTGCGTCTTGCTATTGAGAATGTGCTGACGAATTTTTTGAGGCCTTTATATTTTATACAAATTCAAGACAAAGTACGAATTATAGTTACAAATATCTTCAAAATGATGTTAAATGTTTCAAAGATTGTTGAATTTTGTCTTCAAGTCTTCTTCTGAACGTAACAATGGTTTCTTAATTAATAATCATAATTTCGCAGATATTCTCAGGTAAAAACAAATGTTTTAGCCCCCCTTTAATTAATCTAATACTTGAATAATGCACTTGAACACTCACTTTTCACGGGCTTCCTTGAGTAATGCTGTAGTACAAGCATACATATAACCACGCCAATCTTGTTTCATCTCCGAGCCCAATTCTTCAAGTGCTACTGGAACACTTTCTTCCATGTAGTTGAAATGGCACTGTGTCAGCATGTCCGATGAAATCTGAGTAATTTATTTCATATAAAAATTCATTAATTTGCTAAACCATGAAGAATGAGTCTAAATAACGCAAACAAATTAGACACAGATGATAAATAATATGAGCTCAGATAACATATGCTCAAATACCGCAGACCACACAACATATATAAACACGATACAGGCCTTTAAAACAGCTATCACATCAGAATTAACGTAACGATTTAAAGGAATGACCACGAGGAAATTATTACCGAGAAATAATGAATTATTGATGGAAAATGCTTTTTTTTGGTTTGCAGTATTTGATATGGAAAACCCAATATGGGTCTAATATATAGTCGATAGAAGTTCGATATCACATGCCCGTTTCCAAGGGAATTCCTCTAAATTTGACGCGTTGGTCGAGGATCATTCTCTAAATCTGACATACCCTTTGGTCCCCCATGTCGCACGTATGTCTCATATATGTAGTTCTACGCAGATCTGCGCAATCGAATGCGCAAAGAACATAGATATACTTTGAAGATGCAAATGCCCGTCTAAATGCTTAGAATTGTCAAAGATAAAGCAAGAATTCAGTCAAATACAAAGGGCGGTCAAATTTAGAGGAATTCTACTGTAGATAGGTGGTACTACCTCCGAATTAACCAGTTCTTGATCCAACTGTACTGAGACTCATACTAAAAATGATCGTGTTAAGGTTGAAAAGACCCAGCTAGTGTATATAAATATCACTTCCACTCCCGTTTACCTAGACGTCACTACTCAGACTATTAACAAAAATGTCAAAAACATTCCTCACCATAAATAATTCACGATGCATCTTGATGAGATAAAGTAGACAATCATGAGCAGCTTTGTTCTCCGACAATTCCCGTTGATCTGGTATTCCAACAGTCTTCCGTCTTCTGGGCGATACACTGCTCGATCGATTAGCGACATTAGAATTGGCATGATTGAAGTGAAACAGACTCGGTGCCAAACAGACTGCCAAATTTGATGCAGTCATTTGATTGTACGGCGAATTGCTGGCAACGTGATTCAAAAAGTCTAGTAATGTCTCGAGTGCCTCGCGATGTTCATCAGGTAACAGTAGTAATACACATTGAACAGCATCTGGACGCAATTCGACTGGTACATGTTGAAAAACAGCAATGAATGTTTCCGACAGTTTATTCGTCAACAATGCCTCTGGTAATTCACGAAAATATTGTTTGACTAAATCGGCAACATCGTATGCCTGTTGTCCATCAAAATTTATATTATCACCCTGAATCTCCGTCATTGTTTTCAACTTCTGAATCCTCGATCTGACACCACTTTTCCGAAAAATACCAATCTGTTCTAATGCGTTTGTGCGGAGCCATTTCAGTGCAATTTGTATGCATTTCGGTAGAGCCAAGCCAGTACGTTGCAACGATAATAATAGCGGCACACCAAAAACCGTTTTATCCTTGTAATCAGGTGACTTGATTTTCCGTATAAACTTTGGTAATTCCCAGTTCCAACCAGTTCGATGTGTCGGGCAATAACGCTCCATACATGCGGTTAATTTTAGCAGTGCAAGTTTCCTAAGTACAAGCAATTGTCCACACGACATTGACGCCATTGCCCTCTGACAAAGTGGATTTATCGATTCCGGATAGAGTGAACCCCTTTGAAAACTATGCCATCTAACTACTGTACTCTTGTGCCTTGGTAATTCATCTTCCTGATCGGAGTCTCTACTTGCCATTGTCGAACTACTTTCCTGACTCGCTAATTCTGAACTACGTGATCGTGATTTATCTCTGTAGACAGTTACAGTAACTTCTTTAGCCAAATGTTTGCACTCTTTGTAAGAATCATCTCTAACTTGACGAAAGCTTTTGTACAGTTTATCATCACGTTTACTCAGTTTGTCATCTGTGCCTAATTTATCACGATAACGTTGAGATTCCTTGCCAAGATTGAGACTACCACCTCTTGTATTGATTTGAGTAGATTTCTTGTCACTCTTTGGACTCTGTGTATTAACGTATTCGAAGACTTTAGTATGATTGCTATTGGCATCTTTTAGGTATCTCTGACGCCAACTTGATGGCTGACATTCGGAGTCACTTAATGCACCTTGATCCTCACGTCCACGATAGAGTAAGCGCTTTGCTTTATTCAGTTTGTTCCTTATTGGTGGATGTACCGGACCTCCACCCTGCGAACCGTCTGAACAGTAGCTCGAGGAATCATCGCCGAAAGGACTGGTTAGTGTCAGATTTGTTTGCGTTGGCAAGTGATATGGTGATGGAGGCAATGTCAGTGGTGATACTGGTCTATTCATCGGCGATGGTGGCAACAAATCAAAGGATATTGGGGCAAGACCAGTTGGCGATACATCAATGCAGTTCAAATCCTTCATTTTCTGCTGCATCGACATGACGTCCAAAACTTGCGGTCCACTTATGACAACACCCTCACGATTCTGACGTTTTCTACGACGTGATTTCAGGGATTCGACACGTCTTAGTAATGCTTTAGCACCATCCCGCAGTCTCTCTGACCCAGTTCTACGGAACTTTGGACTCATTTCATCTGTCAATGGGAGTGGTGATGCATTGAATCTTGAATTATCAAGCATTGTATCATCTGCTTCTTCGGCTTCCAGACGGTCATCTAGATCCTCTTCGGATGGTATCTGTCCGGCAATTGCCTGCAGTCTTTCCAAATTTGCTTGCGTTACGTCACAGACCCTTGACCATCTGCGTGTTTTTTTCTCGAAAGTCCAATTCTCGCTCAGAGCACATTGTGTATCCTCGTCTGAATCATCACCGCCACCGCCACTCTGTAACAAAAATGAAGAAAATTTAGTTTCACTGTAAAAAGACAATAGGTCAACTTCAGTCAGATATCAGTTTCTACGAACTATCTCTGAAAGACTTCTTGCAGTTAGGTTTCTTTTTCTGCAAAAATGCTTGTTACCAAGATTTCCCAATCCTACTTCAGTCCCAAGATATTTCAAAGAAACTGTGATAAACTACTGCTAGTTAATAGTAATCGGTTAGTTGATATGATTGTTCAGTTTATAATGTAAGAAGGATTTCATGAGACGAATTGACCCCATTTGCCAATTGTCTAACCGGGTCACGTGTGTACAAAGCTTGGGTGGGCGGCTTTCGAGAAATTACACGACGTACCGCCACTAGTCTACGTTACGAAACTTCACGCCTTTGTCACGAAATGGAGAAGCGAATGTATGGGGCTTGTGACCTGACCCCCCGTATGACAATGGACCTAGTTTCACTGTGTTTTATTGTAAAGTCAAGCCGTAGTAACTTCTATCTTCCTTTCATGGGATTATTTCTTGGGGTTTAAAATGAGAGTTGAGGGAGTTATAAAATAGATAAATTATGTTTAATGTTTAAAGTTGATGGAATTATTGAATTTTAATGATTGCATTGGAAAATCGAGAAAATTTGGATTGAAAAAATGCAAAAAAGGTCATCAAATGAATTTTTCCATTTCTCATAAGTCCAGAAATATTTCGTAAACATTGATCTCATCAGAAATGGATGAGCATTTGTATTCATCAACTCTAGATGAGGAAAGATAAAGCAGTTCCGTGAATGTCTCTGGGGAAATAAAATCGAGTCACTGAAATAGAATCCAATGATTGATGCAACCTCACAAACATCGGAAACAAATAAATCCGACAGCGAATGAATACACCCTCATATACTCGATATATGAGTTCATTCAATTGCGGTGTTGATAAAATAGTACAAGGACTTTCATCGTTTTTGTATTGTGTTAAGGATCTTTAAAATAATCAGAGCATTGAAATATTAATCATCATAAAAAAAGTTAGAATGATTTTACCATCGAAATAATTCGGAACCATTCGCATCAGTGTTTTTTTTTACGAAGTTCGAAAGAAATTTAAGAACACAATGTTTAAGAATGCCTTAGAAATAAGGGAAATCGGGCCAAAATGAACCTATAGGACGAAGTAATCCGGGAATTTTTTTAACAGTGAAGGCATCTACCAAAAGATTCCAAAAAATTCACCAACAAGATAAACATATTGGAGCATCTTCTCAAATTTTTCCAGATTTTTTCGCACAGTCTTTCCCTCTGAAAAAAAATCCTGAATCATTTCGATCTGGAGGTCCATCTTTTCACGATTTCCTTGACTTCAAAAATAGGAGAAGAATAATAAGAATTGCAAACGGACTTTGGGGCATCTGTGGGGAGTAGATGAGGCACTTGGGAAATTTGCCAAATCCCTTGAAATTCCCCCTCTAAGCTGCCCTAGATCCCCCTCCCATTCCTCTCAAAATCCCCATCTAAATTCACTGGATATTTCTGCGATCTTCAATCACTAATTATTATTTTCAATCAATAATGTGTCAGAAGCATTGAAAAAAATTCGAACGGTTGCCTAGCACCTCAACTAATCGAAATAATGGATCATCGAATCTCGGGTTCAGGAGATCATAAACAATATCATTTAAAGAGCCTTTGAATATAATACACCTTATCATTGTCTGCCAAGCTAAATATTTTATGCCTCGTAAATTCCCAATGTAACACTGAAAAAATATGTTCTGGAGGAAGGGTTCACCCTTCTAGACGGACAAATATCAATCAAAATTCCCTCAGCTCTTCAATGAAATCTTTAAAAAAAACTCTATCCCAAACCATTTTACTGAAATATCCATTTTACCCCACTTTTCCCCTGTTCCAACTAAGATTTGAAATCCTCATATCCTCGTTGATCCTCAAAAAAAAGGCAATAATGTAAATCTCCTCTCTATTTGGGAATATAATGAGGAAAATAACTTCATAAATAATATAAAATGGACAATTAAAAAAAAATAATGACATGTAAAATTATTAACAAAAAAAGAATTTTATTACAAGTTTCACGTAAATAAATTGGTGAAATTTGCTTCAATTAAAAAAAAAAAATTTTTCAAGACATCGAGGTAACGTCAATTATCGAGTTCTCGGCAACATCGTGAAATATTAATTTAATGGTTTCACTTGATTCTCAACTGTTGCCGTTTGTGCCACTGCAATTGCCGCTCGATATAAGGTTTTAAAGACCAACGGTGTATTCTCACTTGATTGTTATGTATATCTCACCCAAAGTGGAGGAGGATAATTCGTGTGTATTTCGAGAGAAAGTTATATTTTGGACGGTTAAAATGTGATATACTCATGTGCAAATGGTCCTTGTTAATGTATCACAAGTCGTCGCCCACTCGGCAGTTATTTAATAACCGCAAAAAAAAAAAAAAACTCAATTAAATAGTGAAGAGAGGAAATGAAGTTATTTTTATTTTGGCATCAATTTTTTTTCCTAAATATTTCGGAATTTAATATTCTCTGTTATTTGTAGAAAAAAAAAATTATCTTTTTTCATCCTTCAAGATTTCTGAATATATTTCATCAATCATCTTGCATAATGTTACGCCATTATTGTGGGGAGAATATTTTTTTTGTATTATGCAATACATTGATAAATGAGTAGTGAATTTAATTTTCCGTAACGAACAATTTTTTTTTTGAATATTTCATTTCGATCGAGGGAAATTGAACGAAAAATGTACGATTTCTAACGGTACAACGAGTGCGGCCAATTAGCGTCATTTAGCGAGAAAATCGAGGGGAAAAGGAAAAAAAAACGTGGTTTATTCAATTTTTAGGTAGGATGCCAGTGAACTCGAGTACAGTTAACCCCTCATTTTTTTGGTGCTGTATCAAAGATGATATTTTTTACATTTTTCTGAATTTTTTCATAATTTTTGTCCGTGCAGTTTATGAGATATGAATTATTAAAGTTACTGAGAATAGCGGTGCTGGGGATGAAACGCTCTAAATCGGACAGACACAGAGATCGGCAAAAAAAATCCAAATTTTTCATCAAAAAAGTAATTAAAATTTTTCGATGGAAATTACAGAAATAAAAAAAAATAAAAAATTAAAAATCCAAATTTTTTTTTTGCCGATCTCTGAAAAAAAACTCCAATCGGTAGAATTTATTGTAAGCAAAATAATTTCATAATTCTTCATTATTTTGAAATAATGCTCAGTTTCCTATCCTCGTGATCATTATTGTGCAACAAGAAAAAAACCAAATCATTAATCTCTGTATCCTTGAAACCACAATCTCATTAACCTTTTAATTCACAAATGTTCTTATTTTTTTTCAAATATCTCTACTCCACAAAGTAAATCGAAAGTATTAAACAAAAAAAAAAGCAACCGTAAATCGAGTTGACAGGTATTTGTAAACATATCTCCCTCGAGCAACTCGACTGAGAAATCGAGATTCCATTTGTGTATTTCCAGTAATGCCTCAACTGTGAAATAAACGGCAAACGATACTATACCCTGAAGGTAAATGTGGCCAAACCTCAATTTCTTCATTTGCCCTTCTTTCATTCTGTTCGGAAAGAATCGGTGATTTTTTTTTTTCCCCAACACACACACATGTGCATTTTATCCATTTAAGGCAGATGCACATGTACATCACACAATGGACATGAAATCATCGTATTAAACGGATGCTGATGCATTTCCGGTTGTGTCCACATTAATTCTCTTCAGTCCTTATTTTCAATTGAATTATTCCATCGGTTTTTGTTCATCGCCATTTCTTTGTTTAAAATGTAAAATAGAACACACAAAGTACGAAGACGTGTGTCAGTGATATTCGATAAAAATAAATTTTCTATACTCATTCGATTTCCAATAGTTTTTACTTCATCCTGTCTGTTGGCATTTTGCAGGCATTGAAAAATTTATTGATCGACTTTTTTTCAAATCCTTTTGCAATCCGCACATTTTACGTTATTTTGTTGTTTTTTTCACATGTATTTAGCAGTGGAAGTCGATTAATCGACTAGACTCGATTAACAGGATGATTTCTAATGGACGATTTCCAATCTTTAAACGCATAATTTTCTTCTTTCACGATGTTCGTGTAAATAGAGTGCCAAGCGGTCTAGGAAATTGTGTTGTTATTCTCTCTAATGTGCTATCTTTCTCTCTCTTGTGCACGATCAGCTTTACTGTCGGTAGGAGACTTTGCTCATGATCCAATGCAAGTGCAGGCAGATGAAAGAGTGAGAGAGAGAGAGATAGACATCCGGCATGCACCCAGTTTTGTGTCTAACGAGCGACCGGTTGTGTTGCGTAGTCGATCATAAATGTACACTAAGGAGTGCGATTTATACGCGAAAAACGTAACCAGACGTAGATTTCTCATATCGTTATGATCTTCAAGTACCGAGGGCTCCATATAGTAGCTGGGAAGTTGACTACCTTGAAGTTTACCGCTTATACTCAATCTTTGTTGATATGGGGGGGAAAAATTCATGGAGGATTTTCACAAGTATCTGTGGGCGAATCGATTGAACGTAATTTAGTCGTCACACTGCTTTCCCTCAAATAATCCTTTTTTCTTTTTTGAGAAATGAAAAGAGATTTAATGACGCTGAATTCTGATGGATTGATGGAAGACTTTTGTCGAGAGTGAGGAATTGACAATTTATTGAGAACTAGAGGTACATCGCGCGCGCAGCGCGCGCTAAGTTTCTATAATATAACTATGGGTGTTCGATGTTCTGAATCTTTATGGCTATTGGCCCTCCAGGTCCCCCCATCATCATGCTTTTATGCAACTTTTGCAAAATTTCAAGGAAAACCTCGTATCTCCAAGAGAAATGGGTGAAAATCGAGTTTTTAAGGAAATTCTATTCCAATTAGCCATTATGAAATTCTCCAATTGTCCTAACTTTTTTTCTACTCGATATTTTCCAATGAAATTTTACAGTGATACTCTATATGATATCAGGAAGTAGCCCATAAAATTTCATAACGATATCTCGAACGGTTCTACAAATTCAATTTAATGAAAATGGTCACTCTCACAAAGCAAGGGCCCGAGAAATCACGTGGGTACTCGATATTCTGAATCATTTTGGCTTTTGGCCCTCCAGGTCCCCCCATCATCATGCTTTTATGCAACTTTTGCCAAATTTCAAGGGAAACCTCGTATCTCCAAGAGAAATGGGTGAAAATCGAGTTTTTAAGGAAATTCTATTCCAATTAGCCATTATGAAATTCTCCAATTGTCCTAACTTTTTTTCTACTCGATATTTTCCAATGAAATTTTACAGTGATACTCTATATGATATCAGGAAGTAGCCCATAAAATTTCATAACGATATCTCGAACGGTTCTACAAATTCAATTTAATGAAAATGGTCACTCTCACAAAGCAAGGGCCCGAGAAATCACGTGGGTACTCGATATTCTGAATCATTTTGGCTTTTGGCCCTCCAGGTCCCCCCATCATCATGCTTTTATGCAACTTTTGCCAAATTTCAAGGGAAACCTCGTATCTCCAAGAGAAATGGGTGAAAAATGATTTTGAAACGAAATTAAATTCCGAAAATCCGACAAAAAATCTATTTTCTAAATCATTTCCTATTTTCGGTCCCCTAGGTTCCCCAAATATCGTGCTTTTATGCAAATTTTGCCAAATTTCAAGGGAGACCTCGTATCTCCAAGAGAAATGGGTGAAAAATGACTTTGAAAGGAAATTAAATTCCGAAAATTCGACGAAAAATCGATTTTCTAAATCATTTCCTATTTTCGGTCCTAGGTTCCCCAAATATCGTGCTTTTATGAAACTTTTGATTTTTCTCGAACCAATCACAGAACGTATAAAACGATGACATGGCCAACTTTTGAAAAGCCTTTTGATTTTTGAGCAAATTCAGTTATTTGGAGATATCTCTGGTTTTATTGGTCGTAACGACCTGGGACCGATTTTAAATGAAAGGTGAGATCAATTCCCATCGATTTGTGAGCTTTTGGATTCAAAAATATCAATTTTGTACATAGTTTTAGGGCAAAAACTGATGATCATAATTCTTAACAAAAATTCCCATGACTAACTGAAAAATTGATATTTTTAAATTAAAAACCCCATAAATTGATGGGAAATGATCTCACCTTTCATTTGAGATCGGCCTCATGTCGCTACGACCAACAAAACCGGAGATATTCCAAAAAAACTGAATTTTTTCAAAAATCGAAAGGCTCTTACCTTCAAAAATGCCCAAAAAAATTAAATTCTCAAAAAATTGAAAAAAAATCAATTCTGGCATTCGTTATCTGTCCAAAATTTCCTCAGCTTTTCAATAGAGTCATCAGAAAAATGTTATCTCCCACTGTTTCATTACAATGTCCATTTTGCCCCACCTTCCCCTATTGAAGCGTCACTCCCGCTTTCTGGCTACTTTAAATTCATTCACTTTTAATGTGAAAAAAAACATAAACAAACATCAATTAATTTTTTTTATTAGACAAAAATTGAATATGCAAGTTCTCCATTCTCCTCATTGAAATTCGTAATTTCCTATGAAAACTATCCACAATTTTTTTTTACATTGACATATTAACTCTCTCCTCTAACATCTTAATAGCTTTTGTGTATCTCAAAAGGAAAATAAACTAAAAAAAATAATAGGTAGAAGAAGAAGGGCATTTACTTAAAACCAGCATTAACGCACCCAGGCGCTCCTCATAAATTCCAATCGCTTTCACGCGCTGGCTGTTAATCATTGTTCGCAACACAGTATAAATAAATAATACACCATGTGTTGAGTACGAGTGGGACTGACAAACGGGTGTGAGAGATAGGGAGGTGGCGACTCTCCTTATTTCCTCTCTGTGTGTGAACTCGTTTCGTTCAAGAATTATCGTCAGTCCCTTTTTTTTTTTCGCAGAAGAATTGAACGACGAACTGTGCAAAGCAAGAGATAGCGGGGAGAAAGAGATTAAGAAGAAAAAAAAGGGAAAAAAAATTGTGGAAATGAGAGAAAATGTGTTACGATGCCATGCAGTCTGAGAATGATTCAACGAGGAAGGAAAAAAAATGAAAATAAAATACTGGTACCGGTGCGTGTTGATTTTTTTATTTTTTTTTTTCGCGCCCTGACCAGTTCACACTGTGTTCGTACATGATGCGGTGAAATCATTTTACTCGAAATGAATGAAGAATTTTGCGCTGTGAAAAGCTGCAAGACTGACCGACTTGAGTTGTAAAGATGACATCGTAATTGCTAGGCAACTACGATTATCATCGCCTCGAGAACGCAAAAAAAAATGAGTTGATACATGAAAAAAAATAAAAAATGTTTTAGATCGATTGAGTGATCTTGGATAGTGTCAACTCTTGTGAGAACATAAATCCTATGAGAGATTCGTTATTGAGGTAGAAAATTTTACGAGAAATGTGTCGATTTTTTATTAATTAACATTCTCTGCTGATTCATCATTTTCACTCCAAGAATTGTGTCATTTGTTGAATTAGTGAATAAATTAAGGACATACTAGTTCAGTGATTTTCTTTTTATCATTCATATTCACTGTAAAAGATTAATTGGTACTAGTCAAGTATATATATGAAAAAAAATTAATTGATGCTTGTTTATATTATTTTTTTCACTTGAAAAATGAATAAATTTCGAACAGGCAGAAAGCGGAAGTGACATCAATATATCATATATTTTTGAAAAGTGTCACTAGATGGCGCTCTACTTCTCATTTTGATGTGGAAGCGCGTATGCCTACAGATTGGCAATAGGGAACTTGAATATTTAATTTTTAATTTTTTTTTCACTGCAATTGATTTATTGGGATTAGTTGAGTATATAAATAAAAATAATAATAATTGAAAATGTTATTTTATGTTTTTTTTCACTTCGAAAATGAATAAATTTCAAACAGCCAGAAAGCGGAAGTGACGTAGATATATCATATAGTTTCGAAAAGTATCATTAGCTGGCACTCCAGCTCCAATGTGATTGGTCAACGCGTATACTCTGTATGATGCAGAGGTTATGTAGTGGATATAAGTGGAGCCTCCAAGCGCAAGAAAATCTATATAAAACAAAAATAGCAATCTATAATTGCTTTCCTAACTCCCCTAAACTATTCCCAAACATTTAGGATTAGTTAGAATTCGGGCTGAGCCTGAATTCTAACTAATCCTAAACGTTTGGGAATAGTTGAGGGAAGTTGAGGAAAGCATTTATAGATTGCTATTTTTCATTATGTAGCCTGGCTGAGCCTGGCTGAGCCCGGCTGAGCCTGGCTGAGCCTGGCTGAGCCCGGCTGAGCCTGGCTGAGCCTGAATTCTAACTAATCCTAAATTCTGCTATCTCTGATAGCTATTTCTGCTATCTATACATAAAAAAAGTTTGAATTAATAATAAATCAATGACTCTTTCCCAAATTATAGAAATGCTTTCCTAAACTTCCCTAAACTATTCCGAAATGTTTAAGGATTAGTTAGCTTTGAAAATAATTTTTCTATCTGCTAAGTATACGGAGGTGTCATTAAAATTTAAAATAAAAAATAGAAATCTACACTAATCAACGGAGGCGGCCGCTGACGGCGCTAGTCATCTAATAATAGCCATTTATCCGTTCCCTCTTTTAGGCAAAAAGAGAACTAGAGATTAGGATATGTCTCCACGAATCTTTTCTCTCTGCCGATCTCCCATTGGTCGGAGTGAGTGCCGTACGCTCTCATTAATCAGCACAATCTTCACGCATTGCGTTCAGAATTTATGCAGTTGAATGACATCAAAAACACGTTTCTAATCAGTTTTGCGGCAGAATATCTCTAATATACTTCTGCAAAAAAAAAAAAAATGTCCTAACAGGAATTTTCCTATCTCTCCTACATTTCGACACATTCAACAAAACTGTTGAATTTTATTCTATAAAAATAGAGCAACTGTCTCGGTTAATAATGAAAGAATGTATCCGTGAAGGTGAACGATTGTGTCCTCGAAAGTTAGATGAGATTCTTAGCGAGGTTAAGTTCTCTATATATATGTCTATGTGTGTGAGCTGTGTGTTGATCATTATAAACCTTTATAACGGTGCGGCATAGAAACGCGAAAGAAATCGCACGAGCCACAATCGAGCCCCTTCATGACCAGTTCAATGCGACATGAACGAAAAAATAAAATAAAATTCAAGAAAAAAAAATTGACTAAAAAGGAGACCACGAAATGAGTCAACTCCTCGACGAACCGTGTAGCGGCGCTAATGACCACTTCCCGTTCGCGGTTTTTCCAAGTGGTTAATGATAAACGAGCTATGCAGGTATATCATTTAAACCCGAGAGGATTAAAGTCAAGTCAAAGATCTTCATGCTGATCATTACTTCTTTCTCCTCCTTTTTTTTTTCGCCTCTTCTTTTTTCTTTCTTTGTCTTGTGTTATATGTTTACTTCTCACATTCTTTCTCAACTTAATTTGAGGAGGTTCTGCCCATATTTTGGATGCAAAAAATAAGTTTTTCATAGCATACTAAGTTGATGTCAACAGGTAGTACTACCCTTGAATGAATGTTCTACAGGTATTGTAAGCGGAGAGGGGCAGTAATTTCGTCAGTGTTCCAATCCCTGAACATGAAAAAATGAGTTTTTAAATTCCTCATTAAAATTATTTTCAGGGAATTATGGAACGCTACAGATGTTCAAATATTATATTATTATCATTACATTTCACAGATACTTCTTTTATTCTTTATTTAATTAGTTTGAGAATTATTTTGAAAAAAGCGTTGCATTCTAGGAAATTCTGGCGACACAAGTTGGCAGCACTTACGTGCGAGTGACAATTTTTCAATCATTTTGATTAATTTTAATGCCAATTATTGACCCAATCATCGTATAAAAATGGAGCATTTGTGCGGGGGGTTATTTCTCACCTATACCCGAAATTTCATCCAATTTGAAGAATTTTTCGAAAAGTTTCTTGAGCTTTTGTGAATTTCCCATAAGAACACATGTTGAACGATGGTTTTTAAAAAATTTATAACTTTTAAACCAGGTATGAAAAAAATCCAAAATTCTGCATACGGTTTCTTTATGAATTGGAGAACCTTGGAAAAAAATTTCACTGAATTCTTACATTCTTAAATTTTGATAAAACACCGGTAGAACATCCTTAAATATTTGGGGCTGTTTTATTTAATCTAAAAGCACGATGGATCTCTTCTTTTTTGCTACCTGTCTTCAATCTCTTCGGTTTTTGTTAATATCTCCCATCACAACCATTGCTAGGAAGGTTACAAATCATCGTTTCTTCCTCCAGATCATGTATGGGTGATTGGAGGGGAAAATCATAACAATATTTTTGAGATTGAGCACATTCTCCTCAATCGTCCATCAATCACTCGTTAAAAATACCTTCCACAGTAGAATAAACCGAAAAAAAAATCCATCGAATAATTGTCTATACGTCTCCGCAAAAATAATAGAAATCCTACGACACATGTCCGCTTTAGTAAAAAAAAAAAAAAACTACAATTACTTATTCATTACCATTCGTATCACATCGTAGCTCTTATCCGTTTGACTTCCGGTGAGAGTTTGAATAGCACACAACACTATCCCAGCTGTACCCACCAACAAAACTCTTCACTTCAATTCGATTATGTAGTCAATGTGTTTGAGCTGGTGCACGCTCACCCTCTTTTGCGTTTGTGGTGTAACGAGTGGAAATGTACCCAGTGGTTGTTAAAAACTCCCCGTTTATGGGCATGAAAGTTGGCTCACATGTTTAAAGGAACTCTCTTAACATTTTTTTCTTCTTCTTCTTCTTTTTACTTATCATGTCTTTTTTTTTCCATGAAAAAAACTATGAATTCCATTCGTTACGGATTCTTACAACTTTTCTCGTCAGAGTGTGTCCAGAAAAATTCAATGTTTTTTTTTTTTAAGAATTGAGACTAATTTTTTTTTTTTCAGGTGAAATTCGCAGTAAAATAAAATTTTTATCGTTCAGAATACTTTCCATTGTTTTTTATTTGGGAGCAAATTGTTTCTTTTTCTTTATTTATTGTTGGTTAGCACTTTGTGGCCAAAACTTTCGTGGAATTAAATGTAAATGCGACTATAAGTGCCCTTCACATATATATATACACACACACACATGAAAACAGTGGCACTTGTATCTTGGATGATTCTACGAAGAAATAATACCAATTTTCTTTGCCCTTTTTTTATACACAAGCAGAGTCAATGAACTCACCTCAACTGCCTAAATCACTTCTTTATTTTATTTTCTAATTTAAGATAGTGATACTCTTAGTAACGCGCTTCCACGAATAGAATCTGCCTGTTCAATCATTCATTTTCGCTTCAATTCTTATGTTTTATTTTATAGAGCAAAATAGGAGCGAGAAAAAAATCCGAATGAAAATTTTTGTGCCTTCATTAATTTTTAAGATATTCCTTTTAAAAAAAGTAACTTAGTGAAAATTAATGAGAGAGGGAAATTCTAGGAGACTCTAACGCAAATGAATTTGGGGAAAAATGTCACGAAATTCTTTTTCCAGGGAATTTCGTGAATTATAAAAGAGATCTCATGATAAATGTCTGAGAACCTAAGAGTTTTCCAGATACGTACAAAATAATAATAATAATAATAATAATAATAGTAATAGAGGCAGAATCTAAGAAAAGAATTAAACATAGAAGCTGTTAATTTCTAAATCAAGATTATTAGTTCTATGAACTTTTTTTTCTTGATATTAAAGGAGAGTGGGGCAAAATGGACACTGTAATGAAACGGTTAGAGATGGATTTTTTTTGATGATTCTATTGGAAAGCTGAGAAAATTTAAGCCGGAAAACAAGTGTCAGATGTATTTTTTTCGATTTTTTCGAAAATTCAATATTTTTCGGCCTTTTTGAGGGGTAAAAAGAGGCTTTTGCCTCTTTTTCTTAGAAAATTTTCAGTTTTTTGCAAATATCTCTGGTTCTATCTGTTGTAGTGATTCGGGGATGATCTCAAATGAAAGGTGAGCTCATTTCCCATCGATTCATGGGGTTTTTAATCCAAAAATATCAATTTTTGAGATAGTTATAGGCTAAAAACTGTTTCACAAAAATGCCCATAAATACCTTAAAAATCGATATTTTTAAATTGAAAACCCTATGAATCGTTGGCAAATGATCTCATCTTTCACCTCCCATCGGAATTTTTACGCTACGACAAATAGAACCAAAGATATTCTCAAAAAACTGGAAATTTTCAAAAAAAGGAAGGGTTTCACCTCTCTAAAATACTCAAAAAAGTCAAAATCGCCAAAAATTTAAAAAAATTAATTCCAGCACTTGTTTTCCGCCTAAAATTTCCTCAGCTTTCCAATGAAATCATCAAAAACCATCTACCGTCAATATTTCTATTAATTTCAAGAATTTTCCATAATATTTGCCTGAAAATTTAGATGTGTCCATTTTACCCCTGATGTCCATTTTGCCCTGCCTTCCCCTATATGTTGGCAAAGGAAGGTTGCCGGAGTTTAATTTGAGAAAATTGCTGAAAAAAAATTGAAAAAAATTATAAAAAAATAATAATTTCAAAAAAAAATTCCTCATTCAAAAAAAGACTCATTAAAAAATATTTCACATCCAAAGGATGAAGCTGATGATGAATTTCCCAAGACTGAAAAATACCCAAAAAAACTTCCAAAACTTAACGAAAACACAGATCCTAAAGATTATGGGCTTGGGTTATACCTGACTGACCATTTGTGCCTTTGTGCATTCTCAACACTATCGGTTAACAAATAAAACATGCCTTTCATGTCTCCGCGTGTGACGTAAAAACTACGATCCCTATCTTTAGGTCGAAAACAAAATGCTATTCTCCTTTTTTTTCGGTGGGACCTGTCACACACACAGTTGATTTCAACTGGACTTGAAAATTCTGACGGATAGGAAAAAAAAAAGAAAAAAAAATAACTACGAAAGGGAAAAAGAAGAGGAAATGCTGTGTGTGTTCCCAGGAATTTTGTGGCTGTTTGCATGAATACTTTATGGTAACTCACGCTTTTGCTGTTGCTCGTGCTGTGATGATGATGGTGGGTGTGATGAGTATCTAGCTTCATGTTTGCACAACGATTGAGTGCATGAAGCCTTCTATACAAACTCTGGAGTGAATCAGCCTCGAGAAATGGATGGTCTTTGGCCACTCCTGATACGTCAATGGGAAATTGACAATCTGCAAACAAATAAATTCATTATTTATTTACTATTCTATCAATTATTTTAAGGTAGTAATGTCAGTAAACTCGAGTACAGTTAATCATTTATTTGATACCGTATCAAAGATGATATTTTTTTAACATCTTTCTGCATTTTTTCATAATTTTTGTCCGTGCATTTTATGAGATATGAATTATCAGAGTTACTGAAAATAGTGGTGGTGGGGATGAAACGCCCTAAATCGGACAGAAATAACGAAATTACTAAAAAACCACATGGTTGACCCATTATTTAAAAAAAATTGGCGAAAAGAACAGCATTTTAACTAAATAATAGAAGAAAAAAATCTTCAATTCACCGTATAGTTATTGAGAAATTTTAATTAAGAGGTAGTCGTAACTATTTGCCTCTCTCTCTATTTCATGCATGTGATAGGAGATTAGTAATGTGAAAAAAATTCGAGAAAAAAAATTATATTCACAAGCTGAAGATATGACTTTCGAATAGTTTAATCACTTTTTCGGGTAAATTAAAGCACATTTTTCCGAATTATCAGCAATTAATTGAGAATTAACCTACAAATCCTCATTTTTTCTGTTCTATCGGACTCTAGGATACTATCTCAATACTTTGGACTATAATTTTTTTAATATTAGGCCTGAAGAAAAGAACTCCCTGCATGTTAATTATATAGATTTTACCACTATTTAATAGTTTTTACCACTATTTTTTTTCTCTGTGTAGTGATTTGTTGAGAAAAGATGGCATATCAAAATTCTTGTGTAGCTTTTTTTTTTTTGAATGGTTTGTGAAACGAGTGGGCTCAAGAGAAAATGTAAAAAAATTTCTTGAACCTTGATGATCTCAACCGCAAAAATATTCGACGTAATATTCCATTTCGTCAATTCATCCGTAAATTGAAATGTTTGAGATTGACTCTCGCATGTCATCGTGTACTTTCACGTTAAAAGATGATTGAAAGTTTCTTCATAAAGCTTATGTCATCAAGGACATCTTGAATTGAAGAACACATGAAACGAAAAGAAAAGAATTGAGAGAATTTTTTTCGTTTCATATTTCTATCAGCGGCTGACAAATAACGCGTACATAATACTTGATATGCATTTGCCATGTTGCTGACTAAACTCAATATTTCGATATAGAACATCAAAGAGAATACATTACAGCATGCTTCTGATCGTATTCGGATAGTTTTCCATTTCATCGAGTTGATTGTACTAAAATTACGTGGAATATCTATTACCTGATACAATAAACGTCTGTTTTTGGACACAATTCTGCTTTTATGTGACAGATTATTATATTAATTAACGTTTTATTGATTAAGCAGAGGGGAAACCAGGGTAAAATGGACCTGCAGGACAAGATGATTCGGGTTTTTCATTTAGAGTGAAAGACTCTCCAAAAAAATGTCAAAAAATTCAGTAATAATATCCACATATTACAGCATCTTCTCAAATTTTTTCAGATTTTTCCACGAATTCTTTCCCTCCTAAAAAAAATCATGGTTCATGTTACCCTGGAGGTCCATTTTACCCCATTCTCCCCTATATATGTATAGCACACTACCCCCTCAAGTGTTGCAATTTTCGTTACATTCCCATTACTCAACATGTGGACTCAGTTAACCGAGCGAAAAGTAAAGAAATTTGACAAAAAATGATCATCAAAATAATTCCATCAATTAAACCAAATTCCTTATATTTCATAAGTCACGACTCCAGTGACACGCGATTCTCATTGGGCTAGACGCCTTTCGCCCAACGAATTCGAGCCTTTCAAGCAATCTCATGACGTCACAAACATCCAAAGTAACATTTCAGCCAATAAATTTGATCTGCGCATTAAGATTTCGAGGTTATAATTCGTGGAGTGAGAAACCAGATCTCATCCCAGATGAATCCAGATGAGACCTTGGAATATATTGTTGATCAGTGTAGCACAATCAGGTCTCTACCCATTTCTCTGTCTTGGATATTGCTATGGCTATGGCTTGCGCAACTCTGGCTCGACCCAGATCTTCCAAGAGCTACCAATACTTGGACTACAAACAAGTAGAGAGGTCTAATCGTGATGCCAGGCAATCGTACTAGACCGATTCTTGCAGTCGATACACTCGCAACAGTTTTGCTATGGGTTTTATCATTATTATTATTATTTTTTATTTTACTAAGGTCGCCGTGACCTAGAATCAAGCCATATGGGTTAGTCGTGTCTCTGTTCCGGAAAGCTTGAAAAAAAACTAGAAGCGATTGATTATATTTATTTTTTCTAATGAATTTGAATAACATTTGATTTTTTTTTATTCTTTCGTAAGTTGTCGGATTGATTGATCACTTGATCACTTGTCCGTGAATTCAAAGGAGATAAAAATATTTTTGGTAAACATCTTTTTTTATATAGAGAACATCAAGAACTAATTTGCATTATTTTTTTCAACTGAAAATTGAGATTATTGTTGAATTTAGAGCTGAAAGAGAATGATGAATATTATTTGAAGAAAGGCGTAGGAAGGTCAGCCCTTCTCAGTAACACGTGGCTGCTACATGCTAGTCGCTTACTTTGAGAGAACATCGTCTTACAACGTCATGTATATGATAGTAGTTTCATTTCTTTGGTAACAGTAAAAGAAATAATAAGGAATAAGGATTAATTTGCTTTATTTCCATTTGTTTTTTTTTAAAGAATTTTTCAAAGGATTTTCCATTGAGGATCATCAAAACTAATAAAAGCATTCAGCTTGAAGTAAATTTAAGGAAAAATAAATTCCTTCGATCGCCTTTTCAGACAGTCACACTGGAGTTATTTACATTCAAGGAGAGAAATCAATTTGAGATTTAAAAAAAAAAACATCGATTCAAGGTTTTTTATTCGAGAAGAAACAAAGGCAATCCAAGGTAAAAGACTTTTTGACTTGAAGAATCGTGATTATATTTATTAGATGATTTTTTTCTTCAAATCTTCAGATTTTAAAGAAAAATAAAATTTTTCAATTGAAAAATCTGTAAAATAGTGATGAAAAAATGTCCAACCACATGATTCAAAGAATATTTGGAAAAAGAGAAGGCTGTTAATCCAAACGCCATCAATTTTCAAAACCGAAATAGGGAATTATTGAGTAAAAAAAAAAATATCAATTTTTCAGATATATTGATAATTCTTCAAAACCCATCGAACGATTTACTCTAGATAGCTATTACCAAAAATTAGAAATTCCAAAATGAGAGGGGCTAACTAAAATCCATTTTTTGGTCAATTTTGAAAAATTCATTTGAAAAAAACCATCATCCGTCAAACATTAATAATTATCTGTCAATCATCGTCAATCATCCATCAAACAATAGCAATTGAGAAAATTCAAAATATACATATATGAGGAGTCAACTTTACGGAGTTCTTTTTTGTACAGAATTTTATAGGCTACAGAAATAGGCATCTATATAAATTCTCTTGAACCCCATAATTTTCCAGATATCCGCAAAGTAATCAACTAACTGCGCACTAAAAACAATAATTGTTTATCTACATTCTAAAAAAAAGTAAAATTCATCATTGACAGATCGTTAATAATACGGAGAATTATTTCACATTTACGGCTAGAAATCGTTTAACACCTTCCGGATGGAAAACGATTGAATACCTATACATTACTTTATCGGGAGTGGTATCGCGTAATTAGCCCGTTAAATCTGATGAGTTTAATACCGTTATGATGGTTCAATTAACATCACGTATTTTTTTTATCATTGGAAATAGAAAATAAATATATTGTTCTGATGTTTGTTCAGACGTAAATTTAATTACAGTAAATTTATGATCATTAAAATTTCAGATTCGATATGATCCTACGAAAACTAATGGAATTTTAATTAGATTGCGAGATATTCGACAAGTACCGATTTTAAGGTCAAATGGGCCAAGTTTTGCAGAAATTAAAGTTTCCGGAAATTGAAGGAATAAAAAAATATTGGCAATGAAAAACGCGCTTATTCGATTATACATTAGATCGATTAATCGATCATTCTCAAATATCGATTAATCGATAGTTTCTCATATTTAAATCCAGATTTTATGACATAAAAAAAACAATAACATCAACTTCCGATCGATCATTTTCGAAAATCGATTAATCGACACGGCGATATCTCGAATTTAATTCGATGTATCGTATATCATTCGATATTTTTGTTGGCCTCAGTTTAAGAAGCTTGTGATACCTATTCGATTATACATTATATCGATCGATCGATTAATCGATAATCTCCAAATATCGATTAATCGATGCGAGATCTCGAATTAAATTGAAGATTGATGACACAACAAAAACTATATTTTATGAATCCAAGATCGATAGTTTTGTAAATATCGATAAATCGATAAAAATCGATTAGTCGATAAATATCTCGCATCGATTAAATTCGATATATCGCATATCATTCGAGTGTTCCGTTTCACCAGTTAAACCGGTTCGATTAAACCTAACATCGATTGATCAATCATTTTCCAATATCGATTAATCGATGTGATATCCCGCATTGAATTTGATAGATCGCACATCGTTCAATAGTTCCGTTTCGTCTATTTGATTTTGAGGGAAAAAATTTATGTTTCTTTGGCATCAATTACGATTAACGAATTACAATTGATGAAGATTCGAAAACTTTGTTGTGTGTTTCATCGGTAGCTCACTCACAGGAAAGCCAGGTCATCAATCCTCCCTCTCTCTCTCTCTCCCACTTCCATTGACAGAGACATTCTCAATTGATCCACGTTACAAGCGAAAGAAAGAAATTTCATTGCGAGAAACGACGCCCGACTGTCTCCTCATGAACGCTCAAATGCTTTCATATCTACACAATTCATCATTGGTAACACAAACTCGAGTGCCGTTTATCGGCTATCGTATTTATATCATTTATTTTCACGCTTGTCCGCCAACGTACGAGTTCAACTGGGTCAATTAGGTACTATTCATAGGCATCGTTTGAACTTTGAGAAGATGAGTTACGATATTTCCTACTCCGTTCCTCATGGCTATACTCAATCTTTTTCACGACAATTATTCTTTTGAACGAACGTACTTTGATAAAAAAAACCATTACTAAATAAAAATACACATCACATGGCAAATTCAATTATTATAGCTCTTTATGATTCTTCGGAGTTCCCAGGAATTCGCAGAAATTCCTACGAATAATTCCCAAAAATTCCTAGGAATAATTCTCAGAAATTCTTAGCAATTATTCTCAGGAATTTCTAGGAATGATTCCTAGGAATTCTTAGGAATAATTCCCAGAAATTCCTATGAATGATTCTCAACATTAATTCCCAGAAATTCTTAGGAATAACCCCAGGAATTCTTAGGAATAATTCCTAGGAATAAACCCCAGGAATTCTTGGGAATAATTCCTAGGAATTCTTAGGAATAATTCCTAGGAATTTTTAGGAATAATTCCCAGAAATTCCTAGGAATAACTCCGAGAAATTCCTAGTAACAATTCCGAGGAATTCTTAGGAATAATTTCCAGAAATTCCTAGGAATAATTCGCAGGAATTCTTAAGAATGATTCCCAAAAATTCCTAGGAATAATCCAAGGAATTCCAATGAATAAATTCCTAGGGTTCCTAGGCATAATTCCTAGGAATAATTTCCAGGAATTCCTTGAGATTTCCAGGAATTAGAAGATATAACCATTTCTATATGACATAATTAACTCCTAATTTTCGGTTGAAAAAGTCAAATATTCAAAAAAAAATCTCAAAAATAAAATTTGAGATACGTTTTCCAAAAGGAATTTCCTCAGCTTCCCAATGGAAATATCAGAAAAACCCTATTTCAAATATTCTCACTAATTTCGAGCAATTCCCATAATCTAAATGCTTTCTTGGAACTCTTAATTTCTAACAAACAAAATCCCACAAAAAATTCAATTGCAAATATCTAGGATAACAATTTGTTGAATCATGATTCCGAAGAAATCAACATTATTGGAAAGTTCTTAGAACTAAAAAAGTAAAAAAAAAAAATAGTGCAATGACCACAGAAGGTGTCGAGTCTTTTTGATCCTTGAGATTATTCTCAATTGATTACTTTCCCCCCTTTTGTAGGGACAGCTAGAAACTCTGCACTTATTTGGTGAATAAAAAGCCTTGCTTGAAAAAAAAATTGAAACTCCTAAACGAGACCACTTACTTATTTAATTCCCAATGTTAAAGAAAAAGGCAGTAAAATTCACAATATCTTTATACTAAATTTTTTTTCTTCAACGATAAAAAAAAATTATTCTCGCAAAGAATTTTTACAAATTTATAAAATGAAAAAAATTTGGTGAGAGTTTAAAGCGTCAATCTACGACATTGTCTCGAGGCTGTAAATGAAATTACGCCCACAAGTGTTAAATAAATATGGTAAGTGGCCTTTGATTCGATATATACGGATGACTTCATCCACGTAATTTTATTATCATTATATATATGTTAAACCTCATTGTAAAATCATTCATTTCGTTTGATCAGAGACACTGAGAGCTGATAAGGCGTGTTCGAGTTATTAATATCATTTACTAAATCAAAATTACACAATTTACTTCAAATTCTGTAAAATTCAATGCCTTCAAAAATATTTTTAAGGTAATTTTCATGAACTGAGAAAAAAAATAGTGGTGAAAATAATCGAATATTGAGGGAAATGGTTCTTAGAAAATATTTTTTCAAAATAATTAAAAAAATATTTGATAAGGACCATTTGCCTCAATATTTCATTGTTTTCATCCTTATTTTTTTCTCTGTGTATTAATCTCGTTTATTTCCTCTGCTTATTAGCTGCAATAATCAACAAAATGTCTGGAAAAATAGCGCAAAACCTCGATTTAAAAAAAAAAGGCAATGGAAAACTTGCCTTTCATGATAATTTATTCCTCAAAATCTCTGGAACATGAAAAGATTTCTCTTCAATAAAAAATCTTATAAAATAAGAATCTCCGCTAAGTTTATATACGTGGATACACTTCAGGTACTGTCTGAAAGTTCAATGCCTTCTGTGGCTTGATCATGGAATCTTCTCACGGTATCCATGACTGTCGGCACTGTGTTCATCCGCGCAATTTGCCAATGTTTATATTTTCTTTTCCCGAAAAAAAAGGGGAAAAGTAGAATTCTCACAAGTCACAAGTATCCTCTCACCATATGATTAGGTATATTTGTTGAGTATAAAGTAGTTACTGTAACGGAGAAAAAAAAAAAAAAAATGTAACCAATAGTCACGAGGTCCTTGACACATACGGCTTACTTCAGCCTTCACCTGACTCATTCACTCAATTACTCCTCCCAATACCGATTTTTTCCTCCTCTAAACCCGAAGAAATCCCACGAAATTATGGACCGAATCAATTAAACGCGATTTTTAAAACACACAATTGAGGGAAAATTCGGCAAAAATCACGTGATCGCGACCGTTTTAATCGCGAGGTAGACGCATTTTTTAAGAGGACGTGCTATATACCTCGTTCAGTAACAGTCGGCATTAAACTAGCGGTCTCGGAGTTTACAGCATCCGTATAGATGAGGCTGGCATGAGTGAAGCTAAATGGTGGTGGGGCAACTTGGTAACGTTTCTTAGGAAATGGAGGGGAAAGAGAGAGGGGGAAGCTCGAGTGAACTTACGAGGTGGGGGGGAGGGGGGGGCTGCATGATGCTTGTGTGTGTGTGTATGTATTCATCTTTGGGCATGATTTTTTTTTAGGATCAAGACATGCTGATCCTGCTCAGGATCATTCGGAGTAGCCTATATATGTCACCTGATTGACCCTCTTTTTTATTTAATTGGAGAATTATGTTTTTTTTTGGTTTTAGATAATTGTGCGAAATTTTTACATTTTTTAAGGGTGAGGGCTATTGCTTGTGAAGCGATTTGTTAGAATTTTGGATGTTTTTAGTGTCCCTGAACAGCGAATAATTCAAATTTTCTCTTTTCAAAATTTTTTTCGATTTTTAAAAAATTATTCTAAAGATTTAAAATTTTTTCTAATTATTCAAAATTTTGGATCATTCGAATCGAATAATAATATTCAATTCGAACTCTATTCGCAGACTCCTATATTTTTTCCCATCCAAAAAAAAATTGTCAGAAAAACCAGGCTTTTACAGTTACCCCCCAATAATTAACAGAGATTGTTGAAAATACAAGTGGAAAATTTCTGTACTAAGTTTTTTGAGTTAATTATAGTCAGGTTCAGTGTACGAACGTTGGCCACCAAGGGAGAAACAAGACGAGTGTGTAATGAAATAAGTAAAAAAGAAGCATTTCATCATATAGCAAGAAGACAATTTCATGGAATCGCACGCATTTTCGTGTGGTCTCAAACGAATCAGTGTTTCATTTATTTTTGTAGATAAAGCCTTATTTAATTTTATTTTGAATGTATTTAGGTATTGGACAAACAAAGAATTTGGTACTGTAGTGACTGAATGAAGTGAGTGAATTCCACTGTACTGACTGATCTAAGACATTTTTTTAAACAAAAATTAAAGCTAAAAGAAAAATAATTCCAAAAAGTATCAAATCATTTTCCTTAAATTCTGATAATTTCATGAAAACTTTCGATTTTTCAATTTTTTTGCTGAAAGTTTGTTTGATTTGTTTGAAAAAAAATCAGTTTTATTTTAATATTTGAGATTTTTCCAAATTTCATCTCAATTTTTTTCTCAAATTTTCTTTGAACTTTTTTTCCAATTTTTTTTTTCAAATTATCATTTTTGATGCGGTATCGAAAGAAAATAAGGGGTCAACTGTACTCGAGTTCGTTGAGATTTCATATCGGTTTCATTTATCTGCTGATGGAATAAGTTGATTTCTACGAAAGGTTTTGAAAGATGTACTTAAAACACTTCTAGGGTAAAATTGCATGAATTCGCGCTTGAACTTGCAACAAAGCAAGCCACAGCCTCTCTCGCATCAATATTTCAATATTAAATTCAAAGCTGTATAGAAATTTATGAAGCGAATTTTGAAGTATCTTTGGATTCTTTCGTATTCTTTTTTCTCTCTATTATGCTATTGTAATGAATTCACTGCTATTCAAAAGTATTTTGCCCGAAACACTTGGAACCTTTCTTCAACTGTATTCATGGAAAAGTTTCTCGAGAAAGAAGATGAAAAGAAAATCCTCGAAATTGAAGAAAATGGAATAATGCAGAATTCTTTTTTTTTTTGAGTCTTTTTTTTCCCTTAAACTAAAACTAGTCCTTAAACTAAAACTAGTGGAACGAACCTCGCAGATGTGATGAGATTCTCGAATTCAATTCAAGATATCTAATCGATTAATCGATATGAAAAAATAATCGATTGGAAGTTCCTTCGATAATGTTTTTTTATTTCCTCAAACTAGAACTGGTGGAACGGACTATCGAATAATCTGCGATATCTCGAATTCAATTCGATATATCGCATCGATTAATCGATATTCGAAAAACTATCGATCTTAAATCGATATATGGTTTTTTCATATCCCTCCATAATAAAACTGGTCGAACGGAATCGAATTATGGATTGATCCCAAATTCGATTAATCGAATTTTGACATCGATTAATCGCAATTTTGAAATTTATTGATTGGAAGTTGATCCCTTTAAACAAAAATTGATGAAATGGAACTATCGAATAATATACAATATCTCGAATTTAATGCGAGATATCGCATCGATTAATCGATATTTGAAAATAATCGATTCATCGGATTATGTTCAATATAAATGCTTTCTCCAAATTTGTTTTTACAAGGAATTGACACAGTCCAATTGATTTATTAGAATTAGTTGAGTGTATAGAAAAAAAATGATAATAATTGAAAATGTTTGTTTATGTTTTTTTTCACTTTGAAAATGAATAAATTTCGAACAGCCAGAAAGCGGAAGTGACGTCGATATATCATATAGTTTCGAAAAGTATCATTAGCTGGCGCTCCAGCTCCAATGTGATTGGTCAACGCGTATACTCTGTATGATGCAGAGGTTATGTAGTGGATATAAAGAATCATTAGAATTTTGCTTATGAAGTTTTATTATTCACATAATGTCTGAAGTAGACGAAAGCATCTTCGCAAAACATCTTTAAAGTTGATTTGGGGATGCATATGGATTGTTTATCACTGATATTCGAGTTGTCTCAACTCACGCTAGACAGCGCTGCCGAATCATTTGGTATTATGACGTCACTTCCGATTCATCGCCGTTCAAAAAATGCAATTTTTAATAATTCATAATTAATTAATTAAGTAATTAAAAAAAAACAAAACTGATGATTTTCTCATTTCAAAAACTGTCCCCTGTAAGAAAAAAAATAAATCGAATAACTTCAATGAAAAAAAAAAAGTTGAATCTCGAATCAATCAGTCGTGAATGTTATTCACGTGAGCGTGACAGAACTTCACAGACAGTGTGGCACCGAGCTGATACGATTGAAAAAAGAAGAAAAAAAATAACATTACTAATACAATCGCCCACTGTATTTCACGATAAGCACGTATTCATTCTCCACTGTTTCTTTGTTGCTCCTGTCTATTTAATCATTACTATAATAAACGGAGAAACTCAAAATGAAATAGTAAATATAGAAACAATGCGAAATTAGAACGTCATTGACCTGGTTGCAACTGATTTTCGAGTGTTTTTCTTTCTGCACTCATTATCCCTCTTTTTCAATGTCTATCGACCGTTAAGATGCCCACTGACGTCAAGCGAGTGGTTTGTGATCCAAGGACAGGATTTTTTCCGTTCTCTGCTCTCAGGTAGATTGGCATTCATTGTTTATTATTGGAACTTTCGTAGAAAAAATGAAAAAAAAAGTCGCCCCTTCGTAAATTTAGAATTTTCTGGGAGTCTTGCTTGAATTTAGATTTTTGGGTTTTTTTCTAATTGATAAAAATATCTTTGAATAAGATTTGCAGAGAACTTATTCCACTTTTATACCAAAGAAAAACAGTTTTTTTTTTCAATTTTTCATAATTTTCAAGATTTTTCTGAAATTGAACTCACAGACAGCCTTCTTTTTCCCACATAATTTCTCAAGACTCTGTTATTTTCTCCTAATTCATAATGACACCAATTAGGAGAAAAAAGTTCCATGACATTTTCATAAAGTCAATTCTTTCAGCTCATCTCAGAAACTTATGGTAATATTGGTTCATACACGAAGAAAGAAACAATTTCCGTCCACAGTTGACCTATTTCCCTGTAACTCATCATTTTGAAGCAAGTGTTGCGTAAAATCCATTATTTTTTTTCCTAAGAAATGCAAAAAGTCGATTTTTTCGATACTCGTTATTTATATTCATTGATGCGAAAGGATATCGCAGATGTTTTTCACATACGTAAATGTGCAGAATTTTTTCTACTGTGAAAGACTGCACCAGTAACCAAAATCTACAACAATGTATCAATTTTTTTTAAATCACTGTTTTTTTAATTTTTTTTTCACATCGAATATAGTAATTTTTGATTTGCTCAGTAAAAAAATCTCTGATTTTCGATTCCTGTTTTGTTGAAATTTGAGAAAAACTATGGACAATAGGAAAAATTATTCAATGAAGAATAATTTATGCAATGTATTGAGTTAAGAGAGATATATTGCATCACAATATTTATTATGCGACATTTTAATTTGTTTTCATAACATCATATATGTATAATTATATTTACAATTAATGAATTAAAACGATGATTTGTTTCATTTTTTGTTTGCGGGGAGTTGAAAAATCACTCAGAACAAAAATAACAATCTACTGCTGCAGAATAAAAATTACTATGTTCAATATAAATACGAGTAAAACTAATAAAAACAGGTAGAGTGTGTAGAAATTTTTAATTTTACAAAATATGAAAATTAAAATCTACAAAATATTTTTTCCAAGGACTTGCTGAAGAAATTTTACTATGTGAGATAAGAATATTTCTTTATGTATTGCCGACTTGAATTTAAATTTATTATGTTGTATCGCAAATTTTGATATATGACTGGTATGGTTCACCAGTACAATGTTTTTTAATAAAAATCACTGTGAAATTTGTAAAAAAAATTATAGGGGAGAGTGGGGCAAAATGGACACTATAATGAAACGGTTAGAGATGGATTTTTTTTGATGATTCTATCAAAAAGCTGAGGAAATTTTAGCTGGAAAACGAGTGTCAGACGTATTTTTTTCGATTTTTTTGAAAATTCGATATTTTTCGGCATTTTTGAGGGGTAAATTTCCTTTTTTGAAAATTTTCAGTTTTTTGCAAATATCTCTGGTTCTATTGGTCGTAGCAATTCGGGGTTGGTCTCAAATGAAAGGTGAGCTCATTTCCCATCGATTTATGGGTTTTTGAATGCAAAAATAGCAATTTTTGGGATAGTTATAGGCCAAAAACTGTTTCACAAAACTGTTCCACAAAAATGCCCATAAATACCTTAAAAATCGATATTTTTGAATTGAAAACCCTATGAATCGATGGCAAATGATCTCACCTTTCACCTCCAATCGGAATTTTTACGCTACGACAAGTAGAACCGAAAATATTCCCAAAAAACTGAAAATTTTCAAAAAAAGGAATTTTACCCCTCTAAAATGCTCAAAAAAGTCAAAATCGCCAGAAATTCAAAAAAATTAATTCCTGCGCTTGTTTCCCGCCTAAAATTTCCTCAGCTTTCCAATGAAATCATCAATAACAATCTACCGCCAATATTTCTATTAATTTCAAGTGTTTTTCATAATATTTGCCGAAAAATTTAGATGTGTCCATTTTACCCCTGGTGTCCATTTTGCCCCATCTTCCCCTAATATTCTTTCCGTGTACCAAAATTACTATTTTTTCCCATTACCAACTTGAAGATTTATTGCCAAGAATGCCATTGTTTTCTGCACCGGCTTTGTATCTTCTCCGGTGCATTTATTTTTTTTCGTATATCTCTTTTTTGCCCTATTCTTTTTTTCATCATGTGCGTTACTGCGACGAGAATAAGTTCTTCGTAGAATTGCGTTGAAATAATTTTGTGACCTAGTTTTTTTCTTCCTTGCACCTCCCAGAATGGGTGTAAATATAGAATTAATTTTTTTCTTGTGAATTTGTGGTTTATTTACATCATCACAAAATTGTCGTGAGGAAATGTTAATAAATTCGATGACAATAAAAAAAATTAGTTTGTTAGAAAGAGACAACAATATATTGCCATCAAAATAATTTGGAAAATTATGGAAAATCTCAAATAATAAAATACAATAAATTTTTAAAATTTCAAAAAAAAATCGAAAATTTTTTCAAAATATTTCGAAAAAAATTTCAAAATCAGTTAATTTTTAATTTTATTAATTTTTTTTTTTAAATTCATTCTGTCGATGAAATTCCAATTTTTTTTATTTTTATTGTGCAAAAATCAGAATAATCAGTCGAGTGGCCAAAAAAAAAACAATTATATTTCCTTTTTTAATGAATTATTTTCAGAATAATTCACAGATTTCTGGACTTTTTGTCCTTCACCCACTCAACTATTGAAATAAATCACACAATTTCATAAAAATTAATTACTTCACTTGTCAACGACAAATGCCTGATGATAAAATCCCAATGAATATATAATCTACCATCATTATTTTTCAACCTGACTGAATCTCTTCTCTTCTTTGAAATTAATGAAATTCGTAGAATTTCGTTGTGTGCATAAGTCAAAACTGTCACGGGGTGAAACCCTCTTCATGTGGAACATCCGCAAATGTCAAATAACTTTCAGTTTCATGGTTTGTGAATTTAATAATCTCGCCCATTCACGCCACCAAGGCAGAAAAAAAATGGAAGTAATAAAATGTATTTTTGCCTCGAATTATAGAAATTTTTTTTCACCTCCCGCAGATTTGCAAATAAATTAGCAAAATTGGAACAATTTTTTTTTCATCATCATAATAATAATAATAATTGAGGAACTATTTTTTATCATTATTTCACATTATTTCCATTCTCATAAAAATTATGCGAATCCCCCCCCCCCTTTTTTTTCTAAAAATTTAAACCTAAATATAATCAAAAAAATTATTCATCATTAATAAATTAAGTATATCTCGATTTTACGGAAATATAAATTTAGCCTTCACCCAAATTGATTTTATAACGTCTGGCAAAATTTAGTAACGAATGATAACAGGTGTGAAAATACTCGGAAATAAATTTCAACCATTTCCAACATAGTTACACGTATCTCTGAATTTTATCTATTTTATTTGTCTAGGAGATAAACGATGGATCTTTGATTTTATTTGAAAAATCATATTTAGTTGAGTAAAAACGTGCAATTACCAAAAATCTAATTATAATCGTGAAATTTGCCTTTTTCTCCATTTAATAAACATGGAGATTCATCAATTTAGTCATTTTTTTCCAATAACTTTTTCAATATAATAAGGATTTTAAAGAAAAAAGTCCCAGTGATAGTGCCAGTTGTTAGAAAAATTTACAAAAAAAAAAAAAAATATTTGCCCGTTTAGTTAACGAGAAAAAAAAATTTTGAAGTACAAAAAATTGTGAAAAACTCTCAAAAATGAGATTTCAAAGAATTTATTCTTCCCCTCATTTCGTGCGAAATTCAATCCTCTCCAAAAAAAAAGGCTCGTTTCATAATTCCCCTCAATTCCAACAATTCCCAAGATTTGCCCCAAAAACTCCAACTAAACTATCAAAATAATCTCTTTTCACTCAACAACTTCATTAAAATCCTCTTCTAAATGTAACGTATTATTCAATAATACAGAATGAGTAAGAATATAACCATTCATTTATTTTGATGGTTCACTAAAATCTTTCATCACGTTGCTCGTCAGAATCCAAATGAAAAAAATGAAGAAAAAAAAATGAAATTGGCACGAATCCAAAGGAAATGGTTGATCTAATTGTCCAAAATGTCAGAAGCATAGACTCTGTTTAAGATTTTCCACGAATGACAATTCTATTCGCGTTATAAACTGTAACTTTACTTGTCTACTAACGTTTAAATTAACCGTAATTATTTTGAAATAATTCATTAGAAAAAGAGTAGAAAATTTCACATGAAAAGTTTAAGAGAATGATGATCAAGATGAAAGAGAAAAAAAATAAATAAATGAAAAAAAAAAGGTATAACAGAGAGATTTCTACATCAACAGCTGCAAAATGACAGTTTTCTCGGTAAAATACAGTGATGAAAAATTCAACTTTTTGGGATTAACATTTGTGCTGAGTACAGATTAATAATAGAGGCATTGCTTTCATGATTTTATGATAATAAACAGCGAGAATATAAAATTAAAATTATTTGGCATTTATCCCATTCATTTACAATGCTACTAATGGAAAGGAAGTAATAATGCTGTAATAGAAATACTCAATATATTTATATATATATACATTAGAGGTGTGCGAATACTTAATGAATCGAATTGAATCGAATAGTGATATTCGATTCGAACATCGAACTGAATATTCGGGTGGTTCGAATACTTCAAATAATTCGAATACTTCAAGTTAGGCAAAATCGCTTTATTTTCTGAGTTATTTGAGAGAAATTGACCTGTAGACCTGAAAATAAATCAGTGAAGTTATAAAATTTTCAAACAATTTTTCTAAAAAGTTCGAAGTAGTCATCAAAATTTCTTCATCTTCAATAGAATCTAATGTTGAAGTGAAAGTACTTCATCTTCACAAAGAAAACCTCAGCTTCATACTTCTCATTATCATCTCATTTTACACTATAATTATAATTCACAATTCCATAGAAAAAATTAAGAGAACCAATGCTATGAAATAATAGTAAAAAAAAAACGTGACCAATTTCAAAGCACTAATTATTAGTGGCAGACAAGACATTACATAGAACAGCCTTTCACAGTGAAAGTAGAAGACCAGAACAGTTGATTGTCACATGTAATTATTATGATACATTTTTTTTTTTTATAGATTGTGCACTAATAAAATCCCCATAAGGAAACGTATTACGTTATTATTGATTACATTATAAAGTATCTCATACATTTTGAGATTGTGATGTTGATAAAATTGAGTGATGCAATTATTCTGAAGCCTGTTTTTGTTTGATCACAATGTAGTGCACGAAACATTTCGGAGGCTGTTTCTAATTGTTGCTTCCGAATGGAAGCTATGGATTCATCAGAATTTTCGATAGTAATTTTTTTAATGGAAGGTACTTAAAATGATCTAAATAGAGAAAAAATGAAATTTTTAGCACATTTCCTTATTTTCTAACCATTTGCTGGAATCCTCCTTTAAAGTATCGAAACTATCGAATCAAATGCGATGTCTCGCATGTAATGCGAAATATCCTATCGATTAATCGAAATTTTGAAATTAATTGGAAATTGATGTAATATTCTTTTTTTTCCTTTGAACTCAAATTAGAAAAATGGAACTATCGAATGATATGCGATATCTCGAATTTGATGGCATATATCGCATCGATTAATCGATATTTACGCTTTTATTTGCTGGTCCTTCTTAACCAAAACCATTAAGAGAGAACTATCGAATCGAATGCGATATCTCGAATTTAATGCGATATCTCGAATCAAATGCGATATCTCGAATCGAATGCGATATCTCGAATCGAATGCGATATCTCGAATCAAATGCGATATCTCGAATCGAATGCGATATCTCGAATCGAATGCGATATCTCGAATCAAATGCGATATCTCGAATCGAATGCGATATCTCGAATCGAATGCGATATCTCGAATCAAATGCGATATCTCGAATCAAATGCGATATCTCGAATTTCATGTGAGAATATCGCATCGATTAATTGAAATTATGAAAATGATCGATCAGAAGTTTCTGTTTTTGGAAGAAAGAAATATGAATGCAGGCACACGTAGCGTGCCTTTAATTGCTATTACGTTTAATAAAGTTGGCTGAGATATGTATCGAGTTAACACACTACCTGGTTATTGCATTTTGTTCGACACACAGTATCAAACGTGATTACGACATTATGAAATACGGAGAAAAATATTTCTTTCTCGGGGCTTTGTGATGTAATAATTTTTTTTTTTTTTTTTTTTGTCAATTAAGGTCAGTGCCTGATTAATGGAGATAGATTTTTCTGACAGTTTTATGATGTATTGAATTTTTTCTGTTCGATGACGTGGCGGAATGAGCGAAGTAAGACAATTTGATCTCGACGTTGGCTTCAATAGATTATCTCGAGATCTGTGGGAATTAGAGAAATTTTTTGGGGGACTTTTATGTAGCTGTTCATTTTTTCACCGAAAACGATGATTATGAGCATTTTTTTGTCCCTCGTTTGTTCACAAACATTTTATAAAAATTGGACGTTTTAGGTTTAATGTTTTATATTTTCAAAATTGCTCAGAGTGAGTGAAAATATTTGAAATGGATTTTTTCTCGATGATTTCATTGAAAATCTGAGCAAATTTCCGTCAGAAAATTCGATCATTTTTTGAACATTTTACTTTTTCAGAAGAAAATTGGAAATCTAATCTTCGAAATTGGAAATTTTCACTTTTTTGGGATTTTTTATTTAATCATCAATTTTTTAGATATCTATAGATTTTAAAGTAGGGATGGAAATGTGGCAACTTCGCGTTTACAGATATAGAAATTTATTTATATTGAATTATTATTTCATTTCATTACTGAGAATTATTCTTTATTTAAATTGAGATTATAAGTTCAAAAACGAATCGACGTGGCGAGAGCCGAAGAGTCTAACATAAACATAAACAATGATTTCATAGGGATAAAGAACTGAGAGTTCTTTGTCTTTTGTACCGACTACGGTCGTTTTGATACTTTTTCGGTCTGTGTGATCAGTCACTAGTCTCGTGGACAGTTCGTTGATTCACAGACGGTCCATCCTCGTGCATTTAAATGGAGTCTTGAATAATATTAAAGCTGATGCACTGTTTTTTAAACTTATCGCACCCATTTCCAATAACTTGTTGGATTGTGGGTATTGAACTGACCAACTATTTCACGAAATCTATTTATTTAAGGGGTAACACCACTGTAAAAGCCTAAAAAAGACGTTTTTTGGCTATTTTTTTTGGGATGGAAGAGTGGAAAAGGAGTCAATTCTAAATAGTAATTGGTCGATAGAGTTGAGGACAATTTCGTAAAGGCTTAATAGATAAGAAGATTCAGGTACTTAGAGAAATTCCACGAAAAACAGTTATTGATTGTACCCAAAATTCTGGGACCAAGAAATGTAATCAAGTAATTGCAAGAGATCTCTTTATTAGAGATTATAGCAGTAAACGTTATGAAAAAGGGGAAAGAAAGTGTTGGAACTGCACATTTGGTGTGCACATGGGTCAGTTGGGAAAAACCAGGGGAAAACTCAGATTAATGGAGTGAATATACAACAAACTTTCTATCGTCGCGCATTAGGCACTCTTCCGGTGCGTATTTGGCGTGCGTCAGTCTCATTTATATGCGTGCTCGTACACACCAGAAGTGTGCCTAATGCGCACTAGAAGTGCATCAAAAGTGCGAATGAAGAGCATTAGTGATGCACCTGGAGTTAGTGATGTGACCAAAAAATCTGACATGTCAGTGACCGTCACATGACGGAGCCGAATTGAAACCGTTTTTGTCATATGACCAAATTCTGACCGAATGATCAACTGACGGTCAGACTACATCCAAGTAAATGATGCGCCATCTGCGTCATAAATTTGATGATGCGAATTTTGCTAAATTCTCTAAGAGAAAGCTTTACTAAAAGTTGATGTAATATTCACACGAGCTTATTAAAAAATATGTTGTTGATAAAATTCACATGTTCCCCTAATTTATTAAACAATATGTCATATCGAATTATCAATGACAATTACGGATTGTGACAAAACTGTGACTAAAAGAAACACTGACCGTCATTTTACATCTAAATAGATGACGCCTGACCAGTATTGAAATAATCATGATTGGAAAACTCAGATTGAACATGACAAAATTGTGACGAAAAAAAAAGTCTGACGGTTATTTTACATCTAATGAGATGATATGTGGCATATTTGATGATCATGACAGTGATTCTGACCCGAATAAGACTTGACGTCACATGACTGTCATATGACAGTCATAAATCCGTCTTTTGGGGGATCTGTAGGCCCAAAAGCCAAAACGATTCGAGACATCGAGTGTTATCGGAATTTTTCGGGCCCAGTAGCCTTTACTTTGTGAAAATGACTATTTTCGTTAATTTGGATTCCGAGAACCGTTCAAGATATCGTTATGAAATTTTATAGGCTACTTAGTGATACCATAGAAAGCATTACTGTGAAATTTCATTGCAAAATATTCAATAGAAAAAAAGTTATGACAATTTGAAAATTGCGAATTTCACATAATGGCGAATTTGAATGGAATTTCCTCAAAAACTCATTTTTCACCCATTTCCCGTGGAGATACGAGGTTTTCCTTGAAATTTGGCCAAAGTTCAATCAAAGGACGATGTTGGGGGGATCTGTAGGGCCAAAAGCCAAAACCATTCAAGACATCGAATGTTATCGGAATTTTTTGAGCCCAGTAGCCTTTACTTTGTGAAAATGACCATTTTCGTTAATTTGGATTCCGAGAACCGTTCAAGATATTGTTATGAAATTTTATAGGCTACTTCGTGATACCATAGAGAGCATGACTGTGAAATTTCATTGGAAAATATTCAATAGAAAAAAAGTTATGACAATTTGAAAATTGCGAATTTCACATAATGGCGAATTTGAATGAAATTTCCTCAAAAACTCATTTTTCACCTATACCGGTGAAGATACGAGGTTTTCCTTGAAATTTGGCCAAAGTTCAATTAAAGACAGTTCAATTAAATGTTGATACCAAAATAATGAAAAAAGTTGTTCAATTTAGTGAATTTGGTTAATTTAAGTGGTGAATCTCCCAAAAAAGTAGGACTTCCAAAAAAATTACAAAAAAAAATACTGTCACATGCTTTCTACCGGAAATTTCCTCAGCTTTTCAATGAAAAATCGTTTAAAAAAATCCATCGAGCAGTTTCATTGAAATTTCCATTTTACCACACTTTCTCCTACAATGCTGACATTAACTACTTACCCTCGTACATTTGGGCATACTGCGGAAATCCTGCAGCACGTAGCCATTTACAAGCCTCTTGCGCCTCGATTTCTGTAAAAAAAAAGATCAAAGTAAATGATTAACGAGAAGTCATTCCAAAATTTAGTATTTTCATCAAAAAAAAAAATGAAAGAATTCAATTTATACCGATTTTTTTTTCTGTTGGCTACAGAAATCAATAGCAGTAACTGCTCATTGAATGACAAAAAAGTAAAAAAAAATCGGTAAAAAGAAAAGAATATAATCACACAGCTGCGCTCCCTTCTGTAATGAATGAAATTACGAAGATACTTGGGTACTTTTTTTAATCCAGAAGCAGCTGAAGAAATGTCAAGGGAAGCTGAAGGAACACGAGAGGGAAGGAGGGCAAAAGGAGGTAAACTGAATTCACTTGTGGAATGCGCGCGTTTGGTTTTGCCAATGAAAACTAAAGGGGGAGAGCCTTACGCGAGTAGAATTGCCGAAGAGATATGTACAAGAAGACGATGTACCTCTCATCGTTGGCGGTATTTTGCAGAAAGCATGAATAAAACTCGAACGATGGTACGTTCAACGACAAGATACCCCACACATAACCGGTCCCTCTTGTCTCAGTCTTAACATATTTTTTTTTTGTATATTTTTATTTTACTGTTCAATGTTTTTTTTGTTTTTCTTCAATTTTTCTTATCATTTTTTTGTTCATTATCCTCTCGACCAATGGCGTTACTGCGTCCACTGTTCGCGAAATTCTGTCGTTAAAAAAAAGGAGAATAATGAGAGATAAGTAGATGACAGTAAAAGAGAATACATATATATGTATATATATATATATACAGTTCTTGCGCCGTATACGTGAGCGGAGAGTCAAATGAAGATGAATCACAAATTGTGTGTAGTGGTTTGAGGCCTTCAATGAGAATTCTTTGCCATTGATTTATAAGTGAAACAAGTATAGTGAACGATGAACGAAGAAGTGGAATCGAGAGGAAAAAAAAAGTTGAAAATGTTTTGAGTTATCGTACAGGTGGATACAATGGTTATATATTTTTTTTCTTCATGAATGAGGAATGCAATTGAATTTAATGGGCAGAATATGATGATTAATGGTTTTTTTATCGGAAAAAGATGGACCAAGTTTTTTTTACTATTATTGTATTTCCTGTAAGCTGAAACACAGGTGCAACGGAAATATCGAATGGGATATCTCGAATTTAATGAAAGATATCGCATCGATTAATCGATATTTCCTCTCAAACTGCAACCGGGGCAAGGGAACTATCGAATCGTTTGCGATATCTCGAATTTAATTGCGAGACATCGTATCGATTAATCGATATTTCTTTTGACCCTGAAACTGAAATAATGGCAAGAAAACTATTGATATCTCGAATTTAAGGGGAAATATTCGCATCGATTAATCGAATATTTGAAATCAATCGATTTTAAGTTGATCCCCTCAAACTAAAACTGATGAAACGGAACTATCGAATGATCTGCGATATCTCGAACTTTCTCGAATTCAATGCAAGAATATGGCATCGATTGATCGATATTTGAAAATTATCGATTGGAAGTTGCTGTTTTTTGGAAGAAAGAACTTTTTTTTTTTAAGAAATCGATGCAGAAACGTGTTTTCAGCTATCACTCTTCAATACCAGTTTCCTCAACGATGAATCGCAAAATCCTCTTTTTTATCCCGTGATTTTAATGTCGAAGTGATAGCTGACTCACACAGACTCTGCTCAGTCATCCGAAATATTCTTGGCTAAACACTTCACCTACTTCCATAGCACGAGATAATAGAAGCCGACTTCAAAACGTTTCGACATAGCCTACTTGAGCCTTAGGGTTAGAAATATACCCTTAGAATTCAACGGCAATACATTATCCCTAGCAAAAACTAATGCTTCATAGATGTATTAATTTAAGATATCAGTTAGAGAAAAATATCTTAAAATTGGAAGTATCTTGAAGCTGAATAACTGAAATGGAAAATGTTTGAAATTGGGAAACGGTATATGTTTCAAAAAGTGACAAGACATTATTTTGTATCTGAAAAATTAAGATGATTATATTCAGCTGCTTTTTATGTTTGAAATTAAGATATTTTTCAATTGTTCAGTCATTGGAGCTTGAAGGTATATGGCAAAACTCAGTTGCTAAATGCTATTCAGACACATCAGTGTAAAACATTTTTCGTGTCTCAGTCAAGTATTGTAATTTCCTACACAAATATGGGAACAATGATAACGTGGATTGAATAATTAAGAAAAAATTAATATACTAATTTTTAATCGATTATTTTCCATCTTCCAGTCTCCAGAAATTCATTCAATTCAGTTCCTATTCTATGACAGGACATGTATAAATTTATAAGTTATGTCAGTGAAAAATAAGACATTTAGGAGATTCAAACATTTAGAGATAACTGAATCGTCACTACCAAAGAAATCTTCAAAACATTTTAAAAGTGTCTACGAAAGTGTCTTAATGTCAAACATTAGTTTTTGCAGTGTATTCTTTCCAGGAAGACTGATGGGTCTAAAAGTGAATAAATTACAGAAATAATTTCCAAAAAAAAATTATTCAATTTATCTTTGATAAACATCTTCGGAAAATGTATGAGAGAATAATTGATCAGAGAGAAACCGAGTGAGGAAATAACAGAGGGGGTGTGAGAATTGTTGAGAAGAAAGGGAGAAGATTGGACGAAAAAGAAAAAAAAAAGATGGAAATAATAGGAAACAAGACAATATACCGTAGGAAGCGTACTAAGGAGACGTAAATGCTGAACTTTCTGAGAGATCGTTACCGCAACTCTCAAGCCACGCATAGGAAAACCACCTAGAAGAGATGCCTATAAGTATGCGTGGGTGGATTATAACAAGATGAAATATCCTTTTATATGTTGAAGAATATCCTTTGGCTGATCATGACCATTCCAAGTAGTGCCAAAGCGGTATCGATTATCCACCATTTATGGATAAAAGAAATTCCATTGCGTGATAGTTTTTTTTTGTCGATGAAAACAATGGAGAGAGGAGAGAAAGGTAAGTTGAATTATATCTGCAGACATGCGTATAGTCAATCGTTTTGTCATGAAATATCTCCAAATTTCGTCATTCGAAATTTGATGATCCAGGAGCTGCAAAGGGAATTTGAGGGATTTAATCAAATTCAATGTGGACTACGACGATAAAAAGAATCAACTGTTCTATATATCCATGTGAATATTGGATTCCAACCGAAGAAAAAAAATCATATATGTCAATATATGAACAGACGTGAACAGCAATGTATGATCATATATTAATTTTGGCCATATCTGTACATATATGTATAGATATGAGATGTGATGTCACGCAGGCAGATATGATCATGTTTGAAGAATGGTTCTTACATTATTATTATTCCGTGACATCACTTTTATGAAAGGCATCATCGGTCCAAATTTTTCAAACTTGTGTCTGAATAATTTCTTCATATAATGAATTCAATTCTTTAATTTCTTTAATTGAATTGATTTCATTCTGTAATTTTCCATAATTCACACGATAATATGAGTTTTAACGCATTAAAATTGAATAAACTAGAAATTTCCAGACTCGAGCAAATTTGAGACTTCTGTCCATTTAAATTCAGCTGAAACTCCATAAACGAACGCTTTTCTGATCGATAATGCTCTGAAAAAAGTGATGACATGAAATAATAATAATAATATACTTTTGGTCAATGAAACCAAATTCTATGTTTGTTACATATTCATAGATGAGCATATATGTTTCATATATGAACTCATGTCATCGTGCATAGATATATATAATTTTTTCCTCCAGGCCATTTGGACAATTGTTTTTCATTCGAATTCTTTGAATCTTTTATTTTTCAATGCTTCAGAGTTTAGTTAAGTTTCAGGAAAAAACGAGTGGTTTAATACAACGAAATCCAACTTCTCCATAACATTAGGAGTATCTCATCTAAATTTAATTCAAATTGCGAAAGTTTCCACAATGTCTGCTCTATCCACACTGACTTCACGTATTTCTTCATCAATACCACATGTGCATTTCAAATTCTTCCATTTTCTGAATAAAGTATCTTCATTCGAAATACTTCATTAGAACCATGTCAACTAATAAAAATAAGATAAAATCTCAATTCCCCCAAAAAAATTGTTTTCATTTGTTTAATCATATATTTATTAAAATTTAAAAAAAAAATAATAATTTTTAAACTATTTTCGAAATTTCTGGAAAATTTCAAATAGGAAAGTGTAACCGATTTTATCAGCTCACATCTCTCTAAAATGGCTGCAATCAATCGTAAATTGCTGAAATAGGATTTATTGTGTTTTACATGGATTTTTCATTCCTCATCCATCAAATTAAAAACCTAAAATTCAAGTTTTTTAAAAGAATGCTGCAATAAATGAACGCTCCAGAATTCCTGCGGGTAAATTTTTTCAGACATATATATTCATAAGCCAGTATTGATCGTTTGGCACAAAACTTTTTTATTCGTTGTGTAAAAGGGCAAGTACATGAGCTCATCCTACCACAGGAACAACCCTTTCATCAAACAGCCTCTACAATCGATTATCAATAATTTAATTATAGAAGTATCACGTGATTCTGTATTCCATACTCTTTAATTCTTTGTCCCATATGTTATTGAAAATTTTAGCATGAGCTTCAATATCAAAAATTGAAGAAATTACAGTGCTCCTTTCAATTGAGACTTCAATCTTCTTCTTTATTTTATAAGAGCATTTCCAATGCAAATGAGAAATGAAAATTTTATTAGCAAAATTTATATTTAGTTTTCAATAGAGGAGACATTTTTTCCATGTTAAATTTATTTATTTCTATATCGATTAGTATTATTACTATTATCATTAATAATAATAATCAATTAAAAATTAGAGATTTGAGCTTGCTACGCTTTTAGGCTATGACGTCATTACACTGAATTATTAGTTCTCATTTTTCTCGCAGGTGGCACCACCTCAATTTTCCTACATATTAACACTAATTGGAAGTTTTTACTGAAATTAGACGTAATAATAACAATTTAATGAAGAATTATCAAATTCTCTGCAAAATTTGCCGAAAATTGCTGTTGACATGCTATATTTAATTTGATATAGAAAATTGAATGTTTAGCCCCTGAAAAACGTTTTGCTCGAAGCCCTAAAGTCCCATACAGTGCAATGACGTCACTGCCCTTTTGGAACACGAAAAAAATCCCTTCTTCGATTTTATAATTGCAATTGATAAATGTACGTGAATACACTGAGAAGAAAAGAGTGGTAGAAACATTTAAATATTGATAGCATTGGTCCTAAACAAATATTTTCTTAAAAATAATTAAAAAAGTTGTTGAATTCACTAAATTCAATCAATTCAAACAGCTAATAATCTATTCGAAGCTAATAATCTAGTTAAACTAACTAAATTCAGTAAATTCAACAACTTTTCTAGTTATTTTGAAAAAAAATATTCATTCAGAACCAATGGTATCAATATTTGATCGTTTTCATCCCTTTTTTCCCTCAGTCTATCATTTTAACATCGTTCATGCAATATTCATAGTCTATAATAACTGGAAAGAAGTTGATGTTTCCCCTATTAATCGGCTAATTCAATCAAGTACAATGATCCATATATATTCAAAGATCGCCAGTTATTTATTGGATAAACTTTTATAATCAATTAATACATCTCCTGCCCTATCTCCACGTGCCAATGAAATTCTATAAAGAAGATTAAAGTGTTATGGTGAGCTTCACTACAGTTTTTAAATGCTGGAAAGAAGATAAAAGTGGGTCAATAGGATAAGGGGATTGGTTTTGTTTGTTACACAAAGAGAATAGATGGAATTTATGAGGACATTGTGTAATGAATATGGAACGATACAATGCGATATATGCCAAAGGGATTGAATATGATTGTCGGCTGCTGTGCAATCAAGAAAGAAAAAAAACGCATGTTAAAAGGTAACAAAAGCTGTTTTCATTGAATTCTAAAATTTCAATTTTAAAAAATGTTTCGACAATTTCAGACCACTGTAGAATTTTCAAAAAATCAATTTTTTTTTTCTTGGCTCCAAAAATAGTTCGAGCCAAAGTGTAAAGACAAAGTTTATCACTTGATAGCCATTTTTTCTAATGAAATTTTGAAATTTTTTTCAAGCATTTCTTCATATTTAAAGGACATGTCAAAACTTTGAACGCGTTTATCTCGAAACACGTTTTTTTCAAAACTGCAAGCAGCATAACTCAAACAATTTTCATTTTTTTTAGTTGAATTTTTGACAGTATTTTCAAAATGACATTTCGAAGCGAAGTACGTGGGATTTTTTCAAAATTTTGATTTGCCCCTTTTTTATTAAGAAAAAATGACGTTTTTTTAAATAAAAAATTGAACGTTTTCATTCAAATGCCCGCCAATTACTGAAAAATCAATATTTTCAAAATCGGCTACGTATTTCGCTAGCTATAGGCATGTAGATTGAGCCAATTTTTTTTTTTTTTTTCTGATCGACATTTGCACCTGCTGCACTGCTCGCAGTGGAGCCTCGAAAATTTGACGATCTTCGGGAGAATGGCTGTCATGTCACTATTTTTTGAAATTTTGCTATGAAATTTCGGATTTGTAAATTCAAATATATGCCCGATGAGTCTACAAAATGTTATCCCTTTGGTATCTTTTTTTCCCCCTCAAAAAAAATGGTCTAACTCCTTAATGAACTACTATTAGAACATAGCTGCATGTCTTTTAGATTTATTTTCAATTTTTCTTATTGTGATTGAAGTGAAAAATTTGAAATCTCAAAAGTTAATTCAAAGTACATGATAAAGCACAGATAGGTATGTATAGACGTTGTAGCAAATAGATGTATTGCAATACAGAATAAGAAGCAGGAAACTGCGCAATGCTCCGAGAGAACGGTTCAACGCACGCCCAACCCATGTATTAGAATATTGGCTCAGTTGCCATTACTACCTGTGCTTCTGCATCTGTACCAGCAGCTCTTTCTTCTGTCCTCTTCGTCATCCTTTTTTTTCATCTCTTTTGTCAAAGATAAAAGGAAAAAAGAACGGTATGCTCTGTAACGACTCAATGTTGAACGCGATCGTGATTATGCATATTGATTTTGATGAGCTTGTAGTCGTGTACTATCTTTGTTGAGAGTTAATGCGCAATTTTTTTTCATTGAAAAATGTAAATTCACGAGTGTAGTGGAATAATAGGTCAAGTCGAAAAAAGTAAATTTTCCAGGAGAGCCGAAAAACCGTAAAATGATGATGCGATCTTGATTATGCGCTACATTAATGATGAACGTCATTGATCCGCAGTCAATTTAGATATTGAAAAGTTATTATTGTCGGCAGTCTTTTTTTTCTATAACTTCAACGACTTAACTTGAAATGTCTGGAAAGAAATTCAAGTTATGTCGACTTAACTCCCCAAATAAAATAAATACTAATATTAAATGAATACTTATCGATTATAATTATTATAATCGTTGAGTATTTATTTGAAGTATACGAAGAATATATTTATATTGAGTAAGATCGTATATAAACATCGATTGTATATAAACATATTCGTATAAAAAATCGACTTTTTAATTTTTGATATCATTTATTTTCTTAATTTTTCTAATATTAATAGAGTAAATAATTCAAGTTGCTTTTTCAAGTCATATGTTATGTGCAAACCTCGTTAGAGTCCTTCCGCGTAGTTGCCTCAGGGCACCCACGAATATGCTACCATCAATCAATTTGTCTCTCAAAAACCAATCAATTAAGAAAACACTAAAAATATAATCTGAAGCTATTTTGATAGTTAACAATCATTTATTCTGTGTAACTACCTTTTCCACTTAATCGTCTTATTCTCGTCATGTTAATGCATTCAAACATCATCAAATATACCTCCTGGGATGGATTCAATGAATAATCCACGCAGCCAAATATCAATCCTTTTATCTTTCCGTAATCCATACAATGCACCATTCTCAAGATATTGCAGTGGATTTTCTGATAATTCAAGTACACTTATACTCTCCAAATATTCAGCAGCACCCTTCTCGATGTAGCTTATCTTGTTTTCTTTCAGGAAGAGTGCATCTAATTTCGAAATACCATGAAACGCATTTCCACGAATGGTCGTCATCAAATTGTAACTTAATTGAAGGATACCTATGTGCGATCCATTAAAAGCACCTTCCGCAATAGATTCCTCTGAAATTTTGTTTTGACGAAGATCGAGCAGGTCTATATTCATATCAGCAAAGCTTCCTTCTTCAATACTATCGATATCATTCGACGAAAGATCAATTTTACGTGGCTTTTCAGAATATTTCAAACCGAAAAATGAGAGCTCTGATATGTTTTTGATTTCATTATTTTGGAGGGAAATACTAAACAGATTGACTAAGCCCCAGAATGCGCCGGGAGTCACTTCCTCAATTTGATTGTCCTTCAATTGGATTGAAGTTACTCTTCGCTGATCCACAAATGTTCTTGGTGCAATCTTTTTCAAACGATTATAAGATAAATCAATGTCTTTTAATGCTTTTAGTCCTCGGAATGTTCCTGCAGGTAAATGGCTAATTTTATTGAGCGACAGGTCTAGCCGGATTAGTCGCTTCAGGTTTTTCAGGGAGTCTTCGGAAATTTTTGCAATTTTATTTGCACAAAGTTCCAAATATTTAATAGTTGTCGGCAATGTTCTAACAAAATTGATACTTTCTAAACGATTAGAGATCATTGATAATCTAAATAACCAGGTTCTTTCAAAAGCACCATCCTCAATTATTGAGATGAAATTTCTTCCAAGATCTAGTGTTCTGATAAATAAATTGTTTATAACGTGTTTTCTAATTATCTGGATATCATTTTTTTCCAGACTAACAGAAGTCAATCCATGAGGTAATCCATTTAATAATTCTGGCGTGATTTCGCTGATGCCATTGAGTTCGAGACTGAGCGACTGAGCTTGTGAATTTCCCATTTTCCACCAGCCATGTCGAAATTTGTTCAATCCAAGACGATCCAGATGAAATTCATCATTCCGAAAAGAAATAGTCGATTCTATACAATTACCAAATGTCACGTTCATCGTCACCTCAGAAATAAATTCCAGAATACCATCATCAGTTTTACATATTTTCACCATGATAGAATTTACGCTATATATCGATGCTTCTATCAATCCAAACTCTATCTTCGAAGCTGAAACAGGATTAACTGTATGAGAATGAGTTGGATATTCAAAAACATCTGATGTAATTCTTTCCAACAAATTTCCTCTGACTATGACGTTCGTTGATCTTGTAATACCAAAGAGATTTCCACTATTCAGAGATAATATTCCATTATTGGATAGGTCCAAAATCTTCAACTTAGTTAATCCAACAAAATTTCCAGTTTGAAAGCGAATTCTATTATTGGCCAATGATAATGTTTCTAGATTAGTTAATTTCGAGAAAATCAATTTCGGAATTTCTGTGAGCTCGTTATCTGCTAGATTCAAAGTCTCCAAATGTGTTAAATGATCGAAAACGTTAGGCTCAATCTTCTTGATCTCCAGACCGGATAGATCGAGGCAAGGTTTTGCAGCAATTTTCTCTAGAATACCGTTAAGAATCAATATTGAATATTCTTGTGTGAATACTTTGGTTACTGCTTGATGAGAAGACATAACTCTTAGCAGTAAAATGAGTGAACATAGTTTCAACATTCTGTGCTTCTGAATATATCTGAAATTATCATTCAATTTAAATTTTATCATTGACGGAAATCTTGCTATTAGATTTTGTAATGAATGAGATCTGGAAGTTCCACGCCTATAAAAATCTGATAAAATTTCCTGAGCATCCAAAGTATATGAATATTGTGCAATGGAACTATTTATCATGCAAACATCAAAACTGACGTTTAATTTTTTAAATTTGATTGAATTTTTAAGCAGTCGAAAATGTGGTCAATGTTCAAATGTTTCAATTCGGATATTCTACTTCAAAATATCTAAATTATAAAATCGTCAATAATTTTCTTCAAAATTTTTAAATACGCAGAACAAATCCATTAATTTACAGTAATATTGTTGAAAGATTCTGACTGCTATTTTTTGTATTAAAAATAAAAAAACTGGTATAAATACCATTAAAACTTATGGTCTCCACGATTCTCTATATGAATAATTCGAACTTTGATTAAGTTCATCTCAAGTTCCAGATGGTCAATCGACTTCAAATTTCGAGAGTTATTGTCTAATAATATCCTTGATAAATATACAGAATTTTGAAATATTCTGATACTATGTCCATAGCACGCCAGCTTGAAAATTCAATCAGTAAAATTTCAAACATCGGTCCAGTCGACAATATTCATATACTTCGATTGCATAGCAGCTTTACTAGACTCTTCCAGACGTGAAACTTCCGAATTCCAGTCATGGAATTAGTGATTAATAAATTTTACAGTATTTACCTGATACAATAGAGGAGATTCCACTATGAATGGATGATAACTAGCGATTTTTGACTGAATCTAAAGAAGTAATCCATTATCTAATCTGTGTACTCAACTGTATTTACCAAGGTGTATCTCAACCACTCAAAAACCACTGGAAATTTTTCAATTTCATTGGGAGCACGTATAATTCTATCAATAGCAATTCTTTCTTATTTGCAGACTTCTTGCTGCGAAAGCTCATATTACGTACAAGGTCATTGCATAGCCGGGCCAAGATAATTTATAGCCCACCTTAGAGTTGTTTTCGTCACGATTAATTTAGTCATTCCTCAGACCATTGATTTGAACATCATTAGGTCGAAAAGCGGCAATTAGGGTCACGCATCGAATTTGAAGATTAAAATAAGAAATGAATTTTAAAGGACAGTTCATGTGAATCTGATCAATTTCGTGAAATTTTGAGTGCACTCGTCGTTTTGAATGATCAATAATTAGCAGAATCGAAATGATAATAACAAGACGTCTTATAGACCAATGCAAGATTTCAAGCTTTTGAGTTTAGCAGAAGCTCAAAATTCAGAAAATGTCTTTTTGAGAAAGGGAAAAGAAAACAAATAATTGACGATGCAATTTGAAAATTATTGACCATCTAATAAATTCGCTGGTCGGATAGCATACTGTTGGTTTAGTAATACATCACAAACAAATTAATGTAATTCCCTAATTCTTCAAATTCGCTTCTAATACCAGGAAGAACATTTTCAATCATACGTAATAATTTTTGGATGTTATTTCCATTTTTTTCTTTCTGAATATTCAACGACTGAATTGCGTTTGTACTGAACTACTTTCAATTTTATCACTGGACCCATCCTGTGGAAAAAATGTCACGGCCAATAGCCAGCGGAGTCGGGCCAAGGCCGCGCTATTTCATAGACTCACCACTTTACTGTTGGAATCCATCCAATGGTTCCTATGCATAGGAAATTACTGGAATTTCATTTTCCATATTTTTACGCTCAAATTTTTCGATCAATTCAATTGACTCGGAAAAATTAAAATATCGTTTTTTGAGTAAGTTTGGATGATAACGAGGGTTCGAAAAAAGCACTCAATTCTGTGCGTATCTAATTTTATTGCATCGGTTTTTGGATATTCGAAATCATGTGTTATAAGTATGTATGTATGAGTATTTGAAATTATGTATTTTCATTAATTTTTTCTCAGTAACTAGACGGTAGATGCATAATAATTCGGGAGATAGGTGTATAATATATTTTTTCCATAATCAAGTAAAATTTAAACCCTCAAAATCTGAATTTTTAGATGAGTCACTGAAATCTTAAATAATCTGGAGCTATTTCCATAATTATTAATAATTATTCATCTTGATTACCACAATGCAGCCTTTTATACTCAATCATTTTTGTTTTGTCATGTTTATGCCTTCAAACATCATCAAAAAGACCTCCTGAGATGGATTCAATAGATACCCCAGACAGCCAAATATCAGTCCGTTTATCTTTCCGTAATCCATAAAATGCACCATCCTCAAGATATTGCAATGGATTTTTTGATAAATCAAATGCAGTAATGCCCTTCAAATATTGAGCAGCACCCTTCTCGATGTAGCTTATCTTGTTTTCCTTCAGGAGAAGTGCATTCAATTCTGAAACACCATGAAATGCCTTTCCGCGAATGGTCGTCATCAAATTGCAACTTAATTGGAGAATACCAATGTGAGATTCATTAAAAGCACCTTCCGCAATAGATTTCTCTGAAATTTTGTTTTGACGAAGATCGAGCAGGTCTATATTCATATCAGCAAAGCTTCCTCCTTCAATACTATCGATATTATTCGACGAAAGATCAATTTTACGTGGCCTTCTAGAGTGTTTCAAACCAAAAAATGAGGACTCTGATATGTTTTTGATTACATTATTTTGGAGGGAAATACTAAACAACTTGATTAAGCCCCAGAATGCGCCAGGAGTTACTTCTTCAATTTGATTAGCCTCTAATTGGATTGAAGTTACTCTTCGCTGATCTTCAAATGTTCCTGGCTCAATATTTTTCAGACGATTATTAGATAAATTAATCTCTTTCAATGCTTCCAGTCCTCGGAATGTTCCTATAGGTAAATGATCAATCTCATTATGCGACAAGTCTAGCTGAATTAGTAGCTTCAGGTTCTCCAGAGAATTTTCAGGAATTTCCACAATTTTATTTCCAGAAAGTTCTAAATATTCAATAGTCGTTGGCAATGTTCTAACGAAATCAAAACTTTTCAAACGATTATCCATAACTGATAATCTAGATAACTGGGTTTTATCAAAAGCACTATCTTCAATTAGAAATATGTCATTTCTTCCAAGATTCAATGTTCTGATGAATGGATTGTCTATGACGTGCTTTCTAATTATCTGGATATTATTGCTGACGAGACTAACAGAATTCAATCCATCTGGTAATTCATTGAATAATTCTGGCGTGATTTCGCTGATGCCATTGACGTCGAGACTGAGCGACCGAGCTTGCGAGTTTCCCATTTTCCACCAGCCATGTCGAAATTTGTTTAATCCACGACCATCCAGATAAAATTCATGATTTTGAAAAGACATAGTCGATTCCATACAATTACCAAATTTCACGTTCATCGTTATCTCAGAAATAAATTCCAGAATACCATCATCAGTTTTACATATTTTCACCATGATAGAATTTACGCTATGTATCGGTCCTTCTATTAATCCAACCTCGATCTTCGATGCTGGAACAGGATTAACTGTATGAGAATGAGTTGGATATTCAAAAACATCTGATGTAATTCTTTCCAACAAATTTCCTCTGACTATGACGTTCGTTGATCTTGTAATACCAAAGAGATTTCCGCTATTCAGAGATAATACTCCATTATTGGATAGATCCAAAATCTTCAACTTAGTTAATCCAACAAAATTTCCACTTTTAAAGCGAATTTTATTATTGGCCAATGATAATGTTTCTAGATTAGATAATTTCGAAAAAACCAATCTCGGAATTTCTGTGAGCTCGTTATTTGCTAGGTTCAGATTCTCCAAATGTGTCAGAAAATCAAAAACGTTGGGCCTAATCTCCCTGATCTCCAAAGCAGATAGATCAAGTTTGTTCCTTTCGACAATTCCATCTAAAATACCGTTATAAATAGATATAAAATAGTCGCCTTGTATGAACATCTTTGTTACTGCTTGATGAGAAGACATAACTCTGAGCAGCAAAATAAGTGAGCATAGTTTGAACATTTTAGGCTTCGGAGTGTATCTGAAATTTTCATTTTATTTCAATATTATCATTGACAATATATTTGCCATTGGATCTCGTAATAAATAGGGTCCGAAAATATCACACATGAACAAGTCTGGTAAAGCTGCTAAACAACCAAAATTTATAAATATTGTGGAACGGAACTGATTGTCAATAACAAATATGTGAATAACGAGATGTTCAATAGTTTTTCTTAATAATTTTTAGATATTCAGAAAAACTCAATGACTCCACAATTATATTTGTGTAAGATTTTGACTGTTAACTTTTTGCTTCCGAATGGAAGCATTGTAATCGTGATTTTTTTAGAATTTGAGATTTCATCGGATTATGACTCCAAATGTTCTAAAATGTCGGAAAAAAATATTTTTTTCATATGTCTGTGTGTATGTATGTGTGTGTGTGTGTGTGTGTGTATGTGTGTGATGACACGTTTCATCACTTTATGTGGAAACGGCTGCATGTATCGATATGGAATTTTGAGGGAATATTCACTACGCGAGCGCAATGCTCTCTGCAAAATTTCAGCTAAATCGGTTCAATGGTTCTCAATAAAAAGCGAATTGTCAAAAAATCGTTTTTTCGAGTTTTCTCAGCGAAAAATCAATTTACAGCGTCTATCCTCCGCGAGGAGATGCGCGCTGATGAGGCGCACATTAAACCCCGGGGATGACCAGGGCTCCGATCTTTAGTTTTTTTTAAATATTTTTTTTACTATGATTTTTGAAAAATCGCGGTTATTGCGATAACTTAAAAAATATTTGAGCTAGAGACTTCAAATTTGGTGTGTTTATACATCTTATGAGTGCCAACTTTGCTATTGAATTTCAGCTAAATCGGTTCAATAGTTCTCGAGAAAAAATGAATCATCGAAAAATCGTTTTTTCGAGTTTTCTCAGCGGAAAATCAACTTACAGCGTCTATCCTCCGCGAGGAGATGCGCACGGATAGGGCGCACATTAAACCCCAAGGGTAACCAGTGCTCCCATTTTTACTTTTTTTATTATATTTTTTTTACTGTGATTTTTGAAAAATCACGGTTATCGCGATAACTTAAAAAATATTTGAGTTAGAGGCTTCAAATTTCGTGTGTTTGTCCATCTTATGAGTGCGAATTTCGGTATTAAATTTCAGCGTAATCGACCGAACAGCTCCTGAGATATTTTTGAAAAACTATTCCATGCAATGAGCGTATATGCACGGAAGCATTCAGTGTAGTGTTGACTTTTATTACATTTAGTGACCAGAAGTATTACTGGAGGGTCGCTAGGGGTTCGAGGTTTTTCAAAATCAAAATTATTGCTTAATTTTCATTTTCAAATTAATGAAAAATAAATAGTTGAAAATCCATTCGGAAGCTTTATGCCAATTGCATTGGCATAATATTAAAAGTTTTTCGTAATAAATTCTTCAATAGTTAAGACATCATAGAGTGAATAACGAGGGGTGAAATTCATGGAAAATGCCCATAGGGTGAAGCGCCTGCTTGTTTTTTATTAAAAATGAGAAGCTGGTATAAATAACACCTGTAATTTATAATCTTAATTGCTCTTCATATTAATGATTCGAACTTTAATCGAGTTCACCTCGAGTTGAAAATGGTCAATCGACTTCAAATTGTGAGACTAACTATATAATAATGTCCTTAATAAGTAAACAAAAATTCGGAATATTCTGAAACTATGCCCATAGCACCACAGTTACTTTTATTTGATTGAAAACTAAATTAGACAAATTTCAAACACTGATCTATTCCACAATATTTTTATGCTTCGGCTCCTTAGCAATTTACTAGATTTTTTTAGATGCGAAACTTCCAGATCCTAGTAATAAAATTAGTCATTTATAATTTTTTTAGCTTTTACCTGATACAATTGAGTAGATTCGACTGTAGGTGGATGATAACTAACGATTTTCAACGAAATCCAAACAAGTAATCCATTATCTAATCTATGTACTCAAACGTATTTACCAGTGTGTATTTTACCACTTTTGAAAAAAATTTAGAACTTATTGGAAGCATGTATAATTTTATGAATAAATTTTTTTCGCTGCAAAAACTCATATTACTTTTGAGTTCATTCATCATCGTAGTGAAACCTCAAAAGTTCCCTCAATATTGAGTAACTTTGTCATTCAGCCTCACCAGTTGGTAATAATTTGATTCGGGATAATCGGTATAATCGAAGAGCCCTATCCTAAAGCATTGAGTGTCAACCCACTGATCGGAAGCATGTCGGAAATTACTGGGATTTTCGTTTCGAAATTCCTACAATATCTTCTTTTAGAAGTGCCGATTTTTTTTTTGCTTTCAAGAATATGTTTAGAATATGATTGTCATATTTTTCAGCAGTTGTCGTCATGACTTTCAGTCATTGAAATAATTGCAGGTAATATGCAGAAAATGGCAAAAAATGATATAAAAGGAATATTTTTATATGTTTCCTATACATTTGTATATCCACATATTTTTTAATGAGTTCAACTATTCCCATGAAGGTTTAATCTTTTTTATTCACTTTCCTCCGTCATAGATGTTATTTACCTCATTCTAACAGGTAATATTTATACATCCCGGGAACACGTGAACGGTATGGCGCTATCAGTGTTGTAAAACAGAAAAGCTAAACTTCACATATCATGATTGATGGACGATTTTTTTTGAATATTTGAGGAACGTGGAAGAAGCACACACGTGTCGTACAATTATTTCAAGGCCTCTAACGAATTTCAGTCATTCCACGTTTCCATACATTTATGAGAATTCACATGCGTTTCGAGCAAAACTTCGAATGTAGAGGAATAGGAATTTTTTTGATTAAATTCATAATAATGAAATACATATCTGGTTTTCACCGCCGAAAGCAATGCAGAGGGATGAATGTCCCTATCATAATAATCATAATAATAGTAATAATAGTCGTTTAAATAATAATATCAAAATATATATTTCCTTTAACAATCCTATCACGAAATTCCACTTCATGTCCATCAAATTTGTGAGCAACACTTCAGATTTCCCCCAACTTATAGATTGATTCCCAGAAGCATTTATATCATCAATCTGTCAAAATCTGAAAAAAAAGTTACTGAATGCAAATTTTCTAACAAAAAAGGAGGCAGCATGGATGTTTCGATATGAGTAGTCAGTTCAATGAACCTAAGGAGAAATAGGTGGAAAGAAACGACTGAATACTAATTTCCATGATAAGAAATATCAACACGGATGTCTTAAGATAGGTCCTAAGTTCAATAATGACATGTGTAAAAAAGTTCGATATGTGTAGTAGAGATAGGCATTGAAAGGCTTCTTTGATGCAAATATTTGATCACATTATACATTCCATGAGCGGAGATAGCAATTCAATAGATGATTCTCCTCTACTTGTCATGTGAAATTGAACCTAAAACCGCTGATGATCAGCTTTTTGGAAGTAGGGGTGAAAGTTGACACAGGGGAATCATTTAAATAGGGAATTTTTCAACGTTCAACCATCAGTTAGCGAATATTGTTTCAAAGGCTATAATTGACGATCAGAATTCATCATAATGTCAAAATTGCTACTTCTGAATATTGCCATTGCTAGTGAGTAAAAACATATTTTCCATGAATATCGTCAAAATTTGAGGAATTTTTCGGACAATAATATAATGTATTATTGTGCGAAGTATATATATATATATATAAGGGAAGGTGGGGCAAGATGGGCATCAGGGGTAAAATGGACACATCTAAATTTTTAGGCAAATATTATGGAAAACTCTTGAAATTGATAGAAATATTGGCGGTAGATTGTTTTTGATGATTTCATTGGAAAGCTGAGGAAATTTTAGGCGGGAAACAAGTGCCGGCATTATCTTTTCTGAGTTTTTGGCGATTTTGACTTTTTTGAGCATTCTAGAGGGGTAAACCCTTCCTTTCTTCGAAAATTTTTAGTTTTTTGAGAATATCTTCGGTTCTATTTGTCTTAGTGTAAAAATTCCGATTAGAGGTGAAAGGTGAGATCATTTCCCATCGATTCATAGGGTTTTCAATTTAAAAATATCGATTTTTAAGGTATTCATAGGCATTTTTGTGGAACAATTTTGTGAAATAGTTTTTGGCCTATAACTATCCCAAAAATTGGTATTTTTGGATTCAAAACCCTATAAATTGATGGGAAATGAGCTCACCTTTCATTTGAGACCAACCCCGAATCGCTACGACCAATAGAACCAGAGATATTTGCAAAAAACTGAAAATTTTCAAAAAAGAAAAAGCTTGATCCCTCAAAAATGCCGAAAAATATAGAATTTTTAAGAAAATCGAAAAAAATACATCTGACACTCGTTTTCCGACTAAAATTCACTCAGCTTTTCAATAGAATCATCAAAAAAAATCCATCTCTAACCGTTTCATTATAGTGTCCATTTTGCCCCACTCTCCCCTATATACTTCAATATATAAATATAGATACTGTTCTGCCTCAGAAAGAAAGTGGTGTAAATGTCATTTTTTCCATGTTTTTCTGAAAAACAAAATGACAGCCTTTTTTTTCGCTCCAATTGCTTTTTTTCGGCATTTTATTCAATAATGATGAGAGAAAACTGTCAAAAATGAACACCGGTAAGTGCCACCAACTACAAACAAAAAAACGTATCTCCGGCACTTAATTCATCCTATTTTCAGTTCGTTATTCGATTTTTTTTTATCAACCGCACTATACCGCTGTTTGTTATTAGAATTTCACTGACATTGATTTTCTTCTGGAAAAATTGATAATAACAAAATGGCATATCTCCAGCACATACTTATTTTTGTTATAATTAACACAAAACGTGCCTGTATTCCATCCGAATATTTTATTTCTCATCATGAAATTTTAAAAAGTTCAGTTACCAATACTGAAAAAAAAAGTGGTAAAAATTGTCAAATATTTGTTCGATTGGTCCCTAGCAAATATTTTCCTGAAATACTTTAAAAAGTGGTTGAATTTACTGAATTTTGTTTATTCAAACAAATTGATTTATTTGATTGCACAAAATTCAATAAATTTAAACAGCTGATGTATTTGAATGAACAAAATTCAGTAAATTCAACGACTTTGATAATTATTTGAAAAAAATTATTTGGCTTAGGACATATATTTATTAAATATATGTCCTAAGCAAATAATTTTTTTAATCAAATATTATTTAATCATGTTGACCACTTTTTTGTCTTGAGTGCAAATAAGATCAAGGACATCATATTAAAAAAAAATTTACTCCACTTTGTTTCTAAGGCGACGACTTATTCCTCTTGTCGCTCTTCCAATCGAGAGATTGAGAGCCCATGAATTATTGAACTCGTTCATGATTAATAGATAATTAAGAAATTTAAGAATTCCGTTTCTCAAAGCATAATTTATATTTAATATTTTTCAGTATTTTCCATTGTATCGTGGGATGTAGCTCAAGCAGAGATTCTGCCGATATGTAAGTACAATGATGATCCATCTATCAGATCCTCTCCATCAGATTATCTGATTGAATCAAAAAACATTTTTTCATCCATAAATTCAAGTGAATTCAAAGTAGTTTTATCATATGTCGCACAATTCGTTGAGTGTCTTACAAGAAAAGAACGGAAAAAACCCACAAAACGGTCAATTGACGATCGACCTGACCAATTTCAAAATTGACCGTCATTTAACATTCTTGGTCGCTGATGCATCACAAATGGACCCAGTCTCCAAGCTCACAAAATATGAAGCGAATTTCCTCACCTTTTTGAAAAATCCAAGTAATTTACGAGATCATTCAAATTCCTATCAACTTTCATTTAAAATTTATGTTCATAGTTTAATGTTTAAATTTGTGTAGCGATCGAAGTATCTTGATAAAAATAATATTCAATGATGAAACGCTTAATTATTCTCATCAGGGCCTGAAGATGGAAACTGTCTGCGTGGTTGTGATTATCGAAGAAATTGTAACATTTGTTTTTGTGGAAAATGGGGTCCTGCTTGTACAGAGTTGGAGTGCAGCGCTCTTCCAGACGATGTTAGCGAACGAATCGCCACGGGTGAAGTTGTGCCATGTGAGTAAAATAATTATAAATGTGATTATTTGGTTTTATATAATATGTTGCAGGTTTAGTAGCAAAAGAGCCATTATTTAACATATGATCTGTTGTCCCAAAACCTGAAATATTATAATTTTCATTGAAAAAAAAAATCACTATTTTTTCCCAATTTTAGTTGTTCTGAGATTCTCCAGAATATTCTATTGTTTCACAATTTTTCAAAAGTTTCCAGAATTATAAAAAAATTGAACTCCGGCAATTTTCAGGTGTCGACAATACCGATTTTCAAAAAACAATTGAGATCCACATGATTTCCAGAAAATCTAAATTAGGAAGAACCTAATTTGAGAATTTCTGGGTTTTTCAGAACTTTCCTCAATTTCCGAAAAAAATTTAATAATTTTATTAATCAATTAATTATTAATTAATTTTTCTTATTAATTTGATAATTTTTTTCATAAATTTTCATGATTCATCATGAATTAGTTAAATTATTATCATCTTATTGTGGGATATTGCCTCCTTTGAAATAGCGAACAAATTATTTGTTTGCAGTTCTGAATGTTTCTAGAAAACAAAAGTCGCAAATAATATGTAATATTACAATAAAATGCCTATAACTCTTGTTTCCTCAATCTCAACTCTTTAAAATTTCAAAATAATCCATAACGAGTTATAAAACAGCTCATTTCGCACCTAGGACGTTAATGGTTAAAACGGATGTTAATGCCTAAAATGGACGTTAATGCCTAAATGTCAGTTTAATGGTTAACATTAAAAGTTAATATTTCTCTGTTTCATGGGAAATCGAAAGGTGGTAAATAACAATACTAAATGATTGTCAATTCCCCCCACCCTCCAATTTCCCATGAAACTGAGAAATATTAATCATTGATATCGAAATGAATCCACCTATGAAGTTAAAAGTTAATTTCGACAAAATTCTTCTCCTGAGCAAAGCGAGGGTGAGAAAGTTTTGTCGAAGTTAACTTTTATCCACCCAAAGTGTGTATCGTATTTATCTGTTCAAGGATGCGAGAAAAGTAATTAATGTGAACTATTTCCTTGATTCTTCCAGATCCTGGTGGAGGAGTACCTCGTGTGCGTGGTCAAATATATAAAAATAAATGTGGCTATGCCATTCAGGATCAATACGGTGCTCTCAATACTGTGCCACACTGTGACGAAATGAACAGTGACTGCAATTAAATTAACTGATAATTAGTATCAACTAATTATCATGCCTGAATTTAAATTAAATTATGGAGCCCCTGAAAACGATGTAGTCCCGATAAATTCGATCCATTTCACTCGATTAATCATGAATAAACCCATCATACAATGTTTGCATCATTCATAATGTAATAAGTATCGAACGAAATCAATAAAATTTCGATTATTTGCAAATGTTTTTACTTCGTTTCACCATTCACGAAATAAATTTTTCGACATTGATTATTTTCCATATTGATCGACACTTTCAAATTCTATAACATGGTGAAAAACAAAAAAAGTATCACGAAATATTTGAATCAATGGCCTGGATTAGAGCATGGAGTGGTGTTGAGCCCAGTCAAGCGCAGCTCAGTATTGTACGAGAAATAATTAAATTGCTGAGGCGAAAATTCAGTTTGCCATTCATTCGATCCGTCAAAATAGTACGAGTTTACAAGGCCAACACGAATTGTCCAAGGTTATTAGAAAAAAATTATGTCGAAAATTGTGAACTTGAAGGTCATGATTTATTTTCGAATTGTATTCGAAAATAGCTTCATTTGAGGTTATATCCCAGCAAATTTGAGTACAGTTAACCGAGAGATGCTCCATATGACGGGTTATATGACACGTCAGTGACCGTCACATGACGGAGCTGAATTCTGACCGTTTTCGGCATATGACCGAATTCTGACCGAATTATCAACTGACGGTCAGACTACATCCAAGTAAATGATGCGCCATCTGCGTCATAAATTTGATGATGGGAATTTTGCTAAGTTCTCTAAGAGAAAGCTTTACTAAAAGTTGATGTTATATTCACACGAGCTTATTAAAAAATATGTTGATGATAAAATTCACATGTTCCCCTAATTTATTAAACAATATGTCATATCGAATTATCAATGACAATTGCGGATTGTGACAAAACTGTGACAAAAAGAAACACTGACCGTCATTTTACATTCAAGTAGATGACGCCTGACCAGTATTGAAATAATCATGATTGGAAAACTCAGATTGAACATGACAAAATTGTGACGAAAAAAAAAGTATGACGGTCATTTTACATCTAATGAGATGATATGTGGCATATTTGATGATCATGACAGAAATTCTGACCCGAATAAGGCTTGACGTCACATGACTGTCATATGACGGTCATAAATCCGTCACTTGACAGTTTCTCAAAATGACCGTCATTTCACATCCCTAATTTCTATCCATTCAATATTTTAGCATAAAAAATACTTTGGATCCAAGGGTTGAAGTCACAATTCGCAAGGCTTAACTTTCGTTCAATTATGCTCGTAAATTCTTAAATATCGTACCTGCAATTTTTCTTTCCCTCATACGCCGCCAAAGTGCCTCAGCTTTCCGCATCGGCCAATTTTCAACTTTTGCACTGAAGCTACGAAAGAATTTGTACTCCTTGAAACTTGACATTTTTCTTGTCAAATGACTCGAACTATCTTCCATATTCACTGAAGGTGCTGGTGATGTTCTTAATGCACGTGTATCAAGTCCAGCCATGTTTATTATTCTTATATTTATCCCAACTTATTTCAATATATATTTAATTTTTATTGTTATTTTTTAAAATATTTTTTTTGTACGTAAGTCGATAATTGTTATTGATCACAGTTTTATTAATACTTGATGTACTTATTCACCTTTGAAAGTAGATAGATATTGGTTTTTGACATTCTACCGAAAATTTTAGTAGATTGGGTATTTATTAAAATTTTCGTGGAATTTATTGAGTAGAGAAGTGATGAAACGAGATTATTTAATATTAACAGGGCCAAGAACTTCGTGCTTCTACGATTCATTCGTCACCCGGTATATGCGTGAAGGTAGGCACAATAATTTGTCAGTTGGAATGCACATAGCAATTTGACAGTTATTAGACTCGTGTCATGTGAGTGTGATAGTGACATATGAACATAAATAAATAAAGAAATTAACAAAATAATTCGGAAATGAACTAATAAATAAATTGAGTGGAAGTGGAGGGTTCCGATAATTTTGTTGCACCTGTTTTGGTTTGAAGGAGTATTTAAAATTTGTCATCAATTTAAAAAGATGACGTGGACTTAATTTTGAAATTTTTCTGAGAGTATCCCCTCCTCCAGCACTATCAGGGGAAAATCTCAACAGGATTTCCACTAGCACTATCAACAGGAATCTTAGCAGGATCCTCTCGAGGACTCTTAGAAGGAATCTTAGCAGGATTTTCACCAGCATTATCAGTAGGAATCTTAACGGGATTCCCTTCAGGACTATCAGAAGGAATCTCAACAGGACTCTCATCAGGACTGTCAGAAGGATTCTGAGAAGTATTCCATCTAGCACTATCAGCAGGACTCTTAACAGGATTCCAATCAGCGCTGTTGAAAAAATCCTCATGAGTAGTCTAAAACTATGTGTTTCTAAGATATTTCTGGAAATTGAGTCCACGTGTTTTTTTTCAATTACGAAATAGACTATGCCCTCAAACTAAAACAGATGCATGAAACTATCGAAACTCTTCACTTCCACTTAATTTATTTATTAACTTAATTTATGAATCCATTTACTAATTAATTTATTCATTATTTATCTTTTTATTCATGTTAAAGTAAAACACTTACGTGACACGAGTCTAACTGTCAAATTACTATGTACAATTTAACCCATAGACTATTGTGCCCACCTTCACTCATATACCGGGTGGCAAATTAATCGTAGGAGCACAAAGTTCTCGGCCCTGAATATTAATTAAATTTTCATGGAAAATTTATGATAAAAATAACAACAATTACTTTTTTTGTAGAGAAAAATCAAAGCCACGAATTATTATGAATTTTTTTCCATCTTCTTTAATTTTAGAGTCATTCAGTAAAAATAAACTCATTTTCTGTGGAAACTCATCTCAAAATTCAATTACTTTTGCAACTTCATTCCTCCTCTGCTCGAAATTTAATGACAAAAATTTTGCGATTTTCCTCAAATCTTGAAATACTCTAAGAAAATTGTTCATAAGAATCAACTGATCATGAAAATTACAATGAATTCAACATTTTCAATTAAAAGAATTGAATCTTCACATTAGAAACAAAATGGCGTATGTGCCATTTTTTCCAAAAAGAAATCGTGCGTTTTTGACACTTACGCCTTTTTGTTTCTGAGACGACGAAATAATCAATTGAAGGAACCACAAAGTCAACAAACGTTTGCATTGATTCGTCCCATTGGAATTATCTCAAGTTTCAGAATCATCGCATCACCTAATGGCGCATCTTCTATTGTCAAGGGAACCATTTACTTGGAAACAAGATATTCGAAACTCTCTGCCAAATGAAATGAGCAACCAAGGATATCAAACAGTCTGCAGAAGATACTACGGAGGAGCGTTTAAATTAGAATTTACTGTAACGAAGTATCTCTCCAGAGTAAATTTTCAAGGTAATTCGAAGGTTTCTTGGTGATGAAATATAAGATTGGACCAGTGTTCCAAAACGTTACATAATTAGGGTAAATGTACCATAATTCTCTCACTTGATACTATGTACATCTAAAAGCAATTATGTGACATGATTGTACTATAATTTTTAAATAATCGTCTATAAATATATAAAACATATTTGTTTAATCTCGATTTGGAAAAATTGTGCCTCCATTGAATGATTTGAAATTATTTTTTTTAAATGACATTTGGACATCATTTTTCCAGCGAAAATACTTTATTTGCGTATTTTTAATATTTGGAGAATTCTAATTTCAAATTCATTTCGAAGAATTTCTTTGCAGAAGATATTTTGGAAACTAGGAATGAAGCCAAAAAAATGACGGTCAATTGACCATTTTGGTCAAGAAATAATAACCAAAACATCAGAAAATTGAACGGATAAGTCTTGATAGTCAAATTCCATCTAAATAGACTGATCATATTTTTATAACTAAGTTTTCTTTTTTTCATAACATAATCATATTCCATTCTTAAACTTATTTCATCTCAGAAGATAATATTTAATTGAAAAATGAGAAAAAAAAATGACAAATCAAAAAATTGACGGACATTTTCCATCTAATTAGCTGAATTTCAATGTCGATTTTCTATATTTATTCGGGAATCGAATAGTTTAAAAACACTTTCAGAAGAAAATATGGAGAATCCAGGCTTCTGAAAATGATTCATTGCTTCGAATGTTCAAACCAAAGAAAAATTAGCTCGAAATGATCAAAAAAGTGATCAAGAATAAAATTAACGGTCAATTTTCATCTATTTATATGGATTTCGATATTTTTAACTCCTGACTGACCATTTGAATTCCTGACGGTCAATTTCCACGAAAATTTCCGATCAAGTCAAAAATGATCACAAAATGGTTAATCAACGCTAAACTTGACCCATTTTCAAACTAACCGTCATTTCACATTCATATCAGAAGCTAACAAAAATAGGTCACTATTTCATGATAAATATTTTTATAAAACAGCACGAGAATCCATCCCTCTGGAAGACCATGACCAACCGACATTTCTCTAACTCTCTGTGTTCAGTGAAACGAATGCAATATGCGTCATGTCGAGTTCATACTATCACCTTTGAAATGTCATATATGACATTGAATTTCTCCGAGTTACAGATGCTGTAAGTGAATTTCGATATGTCACATCAGGCTTCAATAGACTCTAACACGCTCATTATGTTGGAGAATCAATTGAAATGTAGTATTGTGTCTGAAAGAGTCAATCATATTTTTTTTCTAGTTTTGATTGAAAAGGCTACGAACAGAACTTTGTAATGGAAAAATTGATGTAATTTCCAATTCTTATGGATTTTTCGTGCTCCTGATTTGGATTTCAGAACGAGATCGAATCATTTAGTTTTTGAATGAAGAACAATTCACGAGTGTAGTGGAATAACAGGTTAAGTCAATTTTTGTAAAAAATGAGATTTTATCAGAATTTGCTTCAGAATGTATGGACACGTGTCCCACAGAAAGGATTTGGCTGAATATGACTATTTAAGGCCTCATTTTTGAAAATGCATAACAGGTTAAGTTTGCTTTTCGCAATTTTCAGGAGAAGATTTGAGGTATGCCGACTTGACTTGAAAAATAATCATACGTGTCAAAGTTAAGTCGACATAACTCAGTCTCTCTTCATTGATTTTATATTGTGTTATGATCTGCTTAGACGATCTTACTCAATATAAATATATTCTTCGTATACTCCAAATAAATACTCATCGATTATAATAATTATAATCGATAAGTATTCATTTAATATTAGTATTTATTTTATTTGGGGAGTTAAGTCGACATAACTTGAATTTCTTTCCAGACATTTCAAGTCAAGTCGTTGAAATTATAGAAAAAAAAGACTGCCGACAATAATAGCTTTTGAATATCTAAATTGACTGCGGATCAATGACGTTCATCATGAATGCAGCGCATAATCAAGATCGCATCATCATTTTATGGTGTTTCGGCTCTCCTGGAAAATTTACTTTTTTCAACTTAACCTGTTATTCCACTACACTCGTGAATTGTCCATAATTATTAGCATGATCAATGACGTCATTCTTCCGAAAATTTGACAGTTAAAATTAACAGTCATAACAACGATTATTAATAAAATTGAAAAGGCATATATATATATATATATAGATAGGTATATCATGCAATTCTTATGTGTGCGATCATCTCAACTCTTTTCTGTAATTAGTGAAAGCCTTCAAAATAAAAGGCTAATTCCGAAATTTTTGAGCATTTCATCATTTTCGACACATTCAATTGAATCATCCTAGGATATTGCGAAAATTCCTCCTCATCAATGGAGTCAGTTGTCAGAGAAAATTGCTCTGTTATACTGATGAAAAATGGAAGAAATATAGTACTCGTACGTGAATGGTAGCTTCATTGCTTCATACACGTCTAATCATATCTCAAGTTATGAGGAATGATACAAATGCCTTGATAGCTGGAGACTCATTGACCCACTTGTTGATGAAGGATTACTGAACTTCTTGCTTATTTATAAAGAAAAAAGGGAATTTCTCTGAGAGTATAACGTCAGTTGAATGGTATTCATTTTGACTTTTGAGGAAAAATGATCAATAGTTAAAGGTATTCATCAGAAAAAAGCGAATTTTTTTGAAATGCGAGGAAAATGAGGCAAATGACGCTATATAGTGCATATGTGGTTGATATTTCGATCTTTTCATTATATTCTTCAATTCCTATTTTCCTTGATTAAATGAAGAAAAATGGAAAATCTTCGAAAAGTTGATGAAATGATTAAAGAAGTGTTGGCGAAAAAACTTTAATACGATTCTTCATTCTCAGTTAATCCCAAGTTCGACCTTGCTGATATTCCAGAAGATAAGCTACTTTAATTTCATAACTTTCGAGTAATAAATTGCAGCAAGTGACGGGGAGAATATAACTTCAAAAGTTAATTTAATAAAAACGAATCAAAGTGCTTCACTTCAATAACGAAAAGTTTTGATTCGATGGAATGAAACGAATATATTTCTTTTGTCAATTATTTTTTGAACATCTTCGAACTAATGAGCTCAGAGGAAATTGTTAAGAGACAGTATTTTCAAAGAAAAACAACATTCTAAAAGTTAATTTCATAGCGTTCATCGTTCTCTACAAAGAAAAGTTATTAACAAAACATTCTTCATTTTTATTCGAAGGCTATTTGTTAGCTTGCCATCAGCTTCAACAAAATATCTCAATATCTGAAGAAGATGAGAATTTTCTAATAAAAATCTATTATTTGAATAATTTGATATTTGAAGAATTCCTCGGAAAATATTCCTTAAAAAAAATCTTCTTCCAAAAATTAATTGGAAAATCTGTTCATTATCTCCGAAAATCTCACTCAATATTTATTTCGATTTTGAAATTGAATTTTTATTTTTTTCAAATTCCTTCAGAAATATAGTCTTCATTTATTCATTGGTTAATTAAATTGTTGTTATTCAAATTACACACAGTTCTAATTAACCAATTAATATTTTTCTCATAATGACTTGAATTTTGTTTCTCTTAATCACGTCAAATTCATTCATATATTAAATTTTAGGTTCCTCGACCAAACATATAGACGTATATGATCTATCCACGTGTTTATGACGTATTTACAATTCCATTAATGTTATGTAATCATTTGTTTTGATTTTCGTCAAAAAAATTATATTATTTTTTATTTAAAAAAATTTATATTATTTTTTATTTTAGAAAATTCATATTTTTTTTATAAAAAAAAATTATTTGCAACAAATTCTTTTTTATCATCTTGATATTTCTTTCATTCAATGAATTTTTCTTTTCCCAACCATTTTCGAAATTTTTTCGGAGCAATTATTTCAGCAGAATTTTTTTTTGGAAATTTTCTTTTGCAGAATTTTTTCCAGCGTTTTTTCTTTCGAAGAAATTGTTTTGAAGAATTTTTTTCCTAAACCCGTTTCATCACTTCACCAACAAATCCTCTCCTGTTTTACTTTTATTCCTCATTACCTGTTAATAGAAAGGTAATTCATTGATAAATTAAATTATAAATCATGCTTTCACGATAAATCCCGAAAATAATTAAATTTAAATGTTGAAATTTCACTTTTACCAATAAATAAATGATTTAATATGCAATATTATCGATTGATCGAATCACATCACAATAAATAAAAAATCTTTAATTCATTAGTGCATTACGAAGAGTATCACTAATGCAATAGACTCGACTATTAGTGAAATTTAATTTTGTACCCCGAAACATTTATCAACAATTTCAAGTTTATTTACATTGTAAATATTTAATTTCTTATGAAACGATGAATCAGCTGATCGGCCGATTGTTTGAAAGCATAAGCTGACGTACGGGCTTGAGTGCCGCTTTTACACTGTGGGATGCTTCATACAAAGTCGATGAGTAGCGGGGATACTACCCGCCTCGTTGAATATTGAAACGCGCGGAGGATTCCAGCGCAGGCGTTTTAAGATACATTTTTTTCTTTCAACTTTTCTCAATATAATATTTTTGTATCTCTTCACTGCAAAAACTAATGTTTCTAAGATGTCTTGATTTGAGCTATCAGTTAGAGAAAAATACCTTAAAATTGAAAGTATCTTGAAGCTGGATAACTGAAATGGAAAATATTCGAAATTGGGAAACGGTACATGTTTCAAAAAGTGACAAGACATTATTTTGTATCTGAAAAATTGAGATGATTATATTCAGCTGCTTTTTATGTTTGAAATTAAGATATTTTTCAATTGTTCAGTCATTGGAGCTTGAAGGTATATGGCAAAACTCAGTTGCTAAATGCTATTCAGACACATCAGTGTAAAACATTTTTCGTGTCTCAGTCAAGTATTGTAATTTCCCACACAAATATGGGAACAATGATAACGTGGATTGAATAATTAAGAAAAAATTAATATACTAATTTTTAATCGATTTTTTTCCATCTTCCGGTCTCCAGAAACTCATTCAATTCAGTTCCTATTCTATGACAGGACATGTATACATTTATAAGTTATGTCGGTGAAAAATAAGACATTGAGGAGATTCAAACATTTAGAGATAACTGAATCGTCACTACCAAAGAAATCTTCAAAACGTTTTAAAAGTGTCTACGAAAGTGTCTTAATGTCAAACATTAGTTTTTGCAGTGTTCTTCATTCTCGTATCATTTATTCAATAGAACGAGCAAGAATATGTCATCTATAATTCAAATGAACTGGAAATTTGTAGCATTTGACATGTATAGGATGAATAATATTTCAATATTAGTAGCAATGCGCAACAATCAATATACAAAAGAAATACATTACAGATATATTTTCTGCGAATTATGAAATCCTAGAATATTTCGGCAAAATTATGTGCACGACTATATATATGACATTTCATGATTTCATCTAATTAGCCATATATTTTAAATCATCTTGAAGCCAATATATTGGTTTTTCGTGCAGGAATTTCTGGATATCTCAATCAATCTATGTCGAAAGTATCAAACTCCTCCAATTCCATTCACTATAAATCGACAGCATCTGCAAAGTTTCGAACTACCTCCTGTACATAGTTTGCAGTGATAGCATACATAATCGATTGAAAATTCTTGCGACGATGTCCCGTCTATTAACGAATGGATTCGCATTATTGAAAAATACCCCATAAAAAAAATATATGAACAGTATCAAAAAACTTATAGTAAAGTATGGAGATTTTATATGGAGTCTGGCAAAATTTGGCAAAATGGAATTGATAAGATATATACAGCCCTTGAAAAGTATTTAAAAAAATCTGATTTTCAGATCAAATTAGATCTGATCAGATCTAATTCCATCAATTTTTCAGATCTGCCAATATCTATATATATATAATTATATCTCATTCTTTCTAATTAGATAGAATTATATCTAAAATATTTTTCCCAGAATCATATTATTTTACATTTTTCATATATATTTTATATAAAATTTCAATATTTTAACATATTTCTTTTATATTGCTAATATATATTTTTTTCCACGGAGAATCGCTTAGGCACTAATAGAACCCATTCATGGAATTCAATTGACATCTATCAATTCGACCAGTGTACTGAGTAAACTGCATAAACGATTCGTAAATTCTCTCGGGGATTCACTTGAATTCAAACTTCGATTTCATCCACTTTGTAACATGATAGTAAAAGCTTTCTCGTGAACTTCAATTTCAATTTGTCAAATATTGACGGAGAATGTTGGTTCGAATTTCTTAAAGTAGTATGGTCACGAATCGAATTTAAAGATTAATACATGAAATAAATTTTGAATGAAAGTTCATATGAAACCTAATAATCTCGTGGAATTTCGAGTCAATTGACCGATTTGTATAGTCAATAATAAATAAAAATGAAATAGAAATGATAAGGTGTCTTATGGGTCAAGTCAAGATTATTATTTTTTTTGAAGAAGGGGAAAAACCAAAATTTACGATCCAATATGAAAATTATGGTTGACTAATAATAATTCATACTACTTCAAATTTCTGATTCCATATAAAATCCTCAAATCTATAAAATTCACCTAAAAAAAATTCTCACCATAATTTTTTTATCAAACTCTCGTTTTTTCTATCAAAAAAAAAAGGTGTCTCCTAAAATTTGTCAATTGGAAATGAAAGATTGACGAAACTTTTTTTTCTTATTTTCTGTACCGAAATGTGGGTGTTATTGGAGTGAGAAAATAGTTATTGCCTATATATTGATTCCATAATACATCAACCACAAATTTTCCCTCTGAATACAACATGGAATTGAATTGGTAAATGACACATGCTCATAATGTTACTGGGGTGGCCGTGAAACTTAAATTGATTATCGATTAGCCCGCCAACGTAGAAGCCCACCCTCTTCTTCTTTTTTACTCTTCTCTCTTTCATACTTTTTTCCGTTACTTCACTCGTGTACATATTGGACAATTAAAAAGTACCTGGAGTGATGGACTTTTTTTTTTTTTTTTTTCATTTTTGTGAAAAAGGGCTTGTTCTGAATTCGTCTGTCGAAGTAATTATCTCAAAACCCCGAGTGTAGATACTATTTTTTACGCGTCAGCGATTCGTAAAAATGAACAAAAAGAAATTGCACGTATAATGAGGGGAAATTTTTTTTCCGCTTGACGTCATTCGTATATTCATAACGCATTAAATGAATGACTTCAATTTTTCATATTTTTTGATAATTTGATTATTTTAAAAAATTGGATTAAAAAAAGGGGATTATTTAAGTAGAAATATCGATAAAGATGACAAAAATAAACGAAATCATATTAACATTGATGGATAATTTTCAAGGATCGATTAATCGATGCGATATATCGAATTAAATTCGAGGTTCGATAATATAAAAAAAAAACAATATCACATCAACTTCCAATCGATTATTTTTGCATATCGATTAATCAATGCGATATCTCGAATTTAATGCGAGATATCGCATCGATTAATCGATCGATATATCGAATACTGTTCGATAGTTCGGTTAGATCCTTCATTAATTCAAAGGAATAACAATGAAAAAGGCGCTACGCACTTTTTTATCATATTTTTAAGACAATCTAAAATTTCAAATATTCGATTAATCGATTCAAGTTCGAGATATCGTATACCATTGGATAGTTCCATTGGCCTGGATTTAGTACAAGAGGATATTTCAACATAATCTGATGACATAAAAAAAAGCAAATTCACTCCAAACTCCAATCGATTATTCTAAAATATCGATCAATCGATCATCACATCTCGCATTGAATTTGAGATTTAACGTTAGTGAAACTAGCGATATCACATTATTATAATTAACTATAGATTATTTTCAATTATCGATTAATCGATTCGATATGTTGCATCAAATTCGACTTATCGCACATCATTCTCTAACATCGATTAATCGATTTGATGTCTCGCATCAAATTCGAGATATCGCATATCAGTCGATTGTTGTATTGCACCTGTTTTGGTTTGAAGGACTGTAATAAAACCATTTTGAATGCTCATCACATTCCTTAAAGATTCAATAATGTGGTCTTTTACCTTAATAAAGTTTAGTGAGTCGGTGAAATGGTTCAAAATATTTCACTATAAATCAACCATCTAATCTCCTGTTCATTGAAATAAAGAAAAAAGGACGATGAAATAAAATTAATACGTTTTGCCTCTCCACTACACAGAATCAATGAAGTGTTATGTTAACCTCAGATGAATATAACATGGTTGCGATGATAAACGGCCAGAGAGATGAAATTGATGAGCAATGATTACAATGTTCATTTCCAAGCAATCCGAACACAATCTAAATTCCTCGATTATTCACATAGGTCTATTCAGAGAATCCTACCTCGAATAGGCATTCATTTCTCGTCAATTCTACAATCATTTTTTATTCAAGTTTATTAAACAAAAGAAATCGTTTAAATTACCTGATAGATGACACTCCGACTGCGATCTCAGGAGCTGTACTCTCTGCAAACATGAAAAGACAAAGTTAGTTGACATATATGTTATGGATCAAACATGAAATAATAATCATAATATTGCGGAGTCTTAAGGGAGTTCATCCGGTAACTGAATTAACAGACCAATAATCATGAAAAAATTTGAATATACTTCTGAAAATCTAAAAAGTCACCTGTTAAAATTTCAAACTCTTCGGATATCTTATTCGGGAGAAATTAATAAATAAAGATTTTTCAATTAACACAGTCCCTTATGGGTTTTCGTCTATAAACATGAAATTTGTGGCAATTAACAGGTTTTTTGGGGAGAAACTTCCATAATGGATAAATAAATATGTAAAGAACAGTTTGAGAGCTTCCTCAAATGCATTAGATACTTGGTGATTTAAGAATAAATTAATTTGTCTCGAAAAATGCTGATTTTTGGGAAGTTAACGTCTGTCTTACTCGCATGACAGTGACGTCAGAACCGCGCGCTTTTTGAAATCAATAAGAATGCTTTCCGAATAACGCAATGTATGCTATGCTTGCACATTAAATCATACAAAACTAGTTGAAAATGTGCTGAATTGACCTTTCTCTATTTGATCTTCAAAAAAATTATTTCTATAAATTCGATTTTTTACAAAAAAACAATTATGATCGACGAACAAGAATTTCTGGTACATAGCAGCTGTACAGGTTACGACTACGTTAGTCGTATAACCACTACGCTAGTCGTGATAATTTTTCGTACTATTAAATCCCATACCGGATGAACTTCCTTAAAGTAAGTCTTCATAAGTCATCATTTCGTCTTCAATATTTTCCTCATTCTTAAAGATATTTTGAAGATTTTCAACAACAACATGAAGATGAACATCGATTGTGATGAAAAGAAAGCTTAAAGGACAAAAGATAACGATAATTCTTCGAAAATTGGTAAAGTTTTTGAAGACAAAAAATGCTCACTAAGAACACCAAAAAAAAGGTTCGAGAACAAAAAAAATTTTCGTCGAGGAAGACAAAATGAAATTTTGTAAAGATCCACTTTTCGACTCCAGAGTAGAATATTTTTATAGAAATCAGACGCAAAAAAAGGACAATGCAGTTTTTATCATACGACAGAGGAATTTCGATTCACATTCTCTCGCATGAACGAGGGTCACAAGTAACTTTGTCTAAAACTGCATGAAACTGCGATAAATTGGTTAACTCGATGGCAATTAAAAGTCTCTAAGGGAATGCCCTAGAGACTATCAAGAGGCAAAATGATTGAATCAAGGGAGAGTATAAATTTTGCTGAAATTCCATTAACTGCAAGGAACATTCCATTACGGATTTTTCGAGGTGAAGAATCAATTCAAGATTTTTTTGATATAAATTATCGAAATCAAAATATGTTAATTCAATATTTCTCATTACTTATCATATTTTGCTATTTTTTCGCTCAACTTTTCCGATCATTTGGAGCATTTTTTTCTTAAATAACAAAACAGACGTCAGTCCAATTAGTAGTATAAAAAAGGGCGTATCTCCCTCACATACGCCTGTTTGATTTTAAATATTTCTAAGATTTGCACATCGTGATAATAATAAAGGGGCAAATGTTCTGCACATATGCTCTTTTGTTATCAATTTTATCCTCAATTGCGCCATCCTGCTATATAATTTATAATAACAAGAGGGCGTATTTTCAATAAATACGTCTTTTTGCTTTTAATTTTTTTTTTGCGGAAATTAAGCGAGATAGAGCGATTTTATTCTAATCCTCTTTTGTGTGAGGGAATCCCAAGAGCCCCGAAAAAGAATCAAGACAAAATCACTCTATCTCCTTTAATTTCTTAGATATTTCCCAAAAATTAACGAATTATTTAGGAAGAAAATGAAACCACGTGTGCACCTCTTTGAGGGTAAATAAAAATCAAACTGACCTAAACAACTACAACCCTTGCTGATATTCACTCAGCAAACAGTGAAATCGATCGAACTGGAAAGATGTGAAACGTTCACAGTAAACTTGCATGTAATGAAATCCAAACATGGGGCTGTTGTGGTCAATGTGAGTGAACTGAAGAGAACTGCACACTTTGTACATACGTATTCGTGTATTTTGAATGAACGGGAAGCTCACTTGATTCACAGTAAAACATAATTATTTGCATTTCCGAATATATATGATTTGTAGAGGAAAATTAGGGATTCTGATGGAACTACTTGAAATTGAATTTGTTCAATGATTCCATTAAAAATATATGTGTTAGAATGATTGTTTATCCATTTTTTTGAAACAAAACTACCAGTTTTAAGAGAAATATTCACCAACGATTACATAGCGGGAAGATACATGTTTCTTGAAACTTTTCTTTTTAAGATCATTTTATCTGACAAATAGCTATCGTACAGAATAATTGTACTTTTTTCTCCTATTGTACACTTAGAATTGCGGATTGAACAAATCATGAAACTATTGCACATGTTCAATAATTTCATGTATTGTGTTGTACGTCTGCCAACACTGAATATGATAAATAGTCAATCAAAGAAAAATTTAGAAAACAAGCTTTCATGATGAAAAATTCAAAATCAACCAAAATCACTAATTCATGCATCCTAGACCACCTTTAAAGCTTCAAAAGTTCTGGTTTTTTTCTCATTCTTAAAATGTATCACATCGTTTGATGGGCTCCATCGACAGTTTGAGCCCCTAAACACACACATATATATATAGATATACATATATTCCTATGTAGATGGTTTATTTGAGGGTTGAAGCATGCCAACCGTACTAATATGCCTACCCACGGTTGACTGATCAATTACCTTTGATCATTCACATACACACATGTAACTTCTTGTAGTTGACACTACACAATCTAACATTTATATTCATTCAGGCAAATGAAAAAGGGCTCACTCGTGTGTCCATTGATACCAACTTTTTTTTTATTAACCTTTGTTTTTTATTTTCGTGTCGAGGACGATTTACGATTAAAGCCTATCGCCGAGGAAAGTGTCCCGAAATAAAAATAATTGGCGATTGAATTCACGTGATGTGATAAAAGTCCCTTTCTCTTTATTATTTCAGTTGAACATTCGAAATACATCATGTGCAGCACATTTAAAATCTTCATTTTTAGAGAAAAGGAAAAAATTTTGAAAAAAACTATCAAGATTTTATTTGTAAAAAAATATTATGAACTATGAAAAAAAAGGTCCTTCGATGAATTCAAGAGAACTTTATACTTTCTACGAGATTTATTGGCGAATGGCTCTCCGCGAGAAGGAGGTTTGAGGAAAAATGTCTAGAGATCTCTTTCATAAGTAATGTCATAGGCCACAAGAAAGGTTACGATGAAAATCATATATGTTGATGAAAATAATCGAAAACATGGGTCAGAATAGATTTTTTAGAATGTTTTTCACCCGAAATTTACTCAAATTTTGAATGGGACCATTAAAAAAACATTTAATATCAAGTCATTCCATCGGAATATCCATTTTACCCCACTCTAAAATAAATACTTTTATCCCCTCAAAAAATTCATCTTCTTTAACCTCAGCTTCTAACAATGACTCTACGAGAGAATCTACAAACAATAAGAAAATTCAAGAACATTGTCTGGTGTCTCCACAAGTGAAATACAAATACCCGCATGTGCAACAACCAACTCTGGTATACATGGGTTCGTTAACGTGGGCAGTGACAAATGGTATTTCACTGTGGTTAAAGAATCCTGTGGATCAAGAAAACGTAAGAATTGATAAGTTAGGTACGCATAGAACTTGTGAAAATATCTCAGTTTACTAATCTAAGTATCAAATGGCTATACAAGCTTTTCGAAACTACGCACTTGATTAATGTTTGCTACAGGACAATATTATTCTTGGTGCACTATCAGTTGTTGCTAATTTGGGCCCACGGATTTCCGTCACTTCTGATAGTTCGAACCATCGATTTCTATATTTAGAATAATGCATCGCGATATTCGACATTTAGGAACGCCTTTTTTTCGTGCAAAATAAGTCTAACAATTTTTGAAATGATCAAATCATGTTTTGTTTTTTTTAATTACTTAATTAATCAACTATGAATTATGAAAAATTGCATTTTTTGAACGGCGATGAATCGGAAGTGACGTCATAATACCAAATGATTCGGCAGCGCTGTCTAGCGTGAGTTGAGAGAACTCGAATATCAGTGATAAACAATCCATATGCATCCCCAAATCAACTTTAAAGATGTTTTGCGAAGATGCTTTCGTCTACTTCAGACATTATGTGAATAATAAAACTTCATAAGCAAAATTCTAATGATTCTTTATATCCACTACATAATATCTGCATCATACAGAGTATACGCGTTGACCAATCACATTGGAGCTGGAGCGCCAGCTAATGATACTTTTCGAAACTATATGATATATCTACGTCACTTCCGCTTTCTGGCTGTTTGAAATTCATTCATTTTCAAAGTGAAAAAAAAACATAAACAAAAATATTCAATTATGATTTCTTTTTTATATACTCGATTAATCCTAATTAATCAAATGCAGTAGAAAAAAAAAATTAAAAATTAAATATGCAAGTTTCCTATGGTATATCGTCGTCTTAGAAACAGAGGGGCGTAAGTGCTGTGTCTAAAAATAGCACTTACGCCACTTTGATTCTAGGGCCATGATATATTTTTCCATTCAGAAATGTCAAAATGACAGTTCTGCATTCATTTTGCATTTCTCGGAATGAGTTTGTGTTTTTTTGACTATTTCACATCTAAGTGAAAATTTGAATTGCTTCAAATGTGTAGGTTTTTCTTAATAAAGCCTCACTCTTCATCGTATAATTTGAGTCAGGGTTATTTTGAAAAAAAATTATGAATCATAAAGTGATTCTCATCGTTCATTCATTGAAACATTTACACAATTCTCACCTGCTTTGTCTCAGTTTCTGTTACCCTCTCATTATTCTCCAACAGAGGTGCACTATTACTCTTTCCACTCAATTCCATTGTAAGTGGTTCGTGTTTCAATTGTAAACTACCAGCTGAAGGTGATGATACAACACGTGGTAATGCTTCAAGCATTTCACCAGAACTTAAAGAGCTGCTTGTTGCCATTGTTAGGCCTGTCAAGAAAAGGAAAACCATTAATGGTTACAAATTATCAACATTTCTCGATATTTTGAAATTTATTAATTAAAGTAGTATGGTCAATCATAAATTAGATTTCACGCTTTCAAATTCGCCGAAAGGTTGAAATCTGGAAAATGTCTTTAAAAAGGGGGGAAACCAAAAGTTACGATCCAATATGGAAATTATTAACCGCCTGATAAGTCTGCTAGTCAAATGTCATACTATGGGTTAAGTAATAATTGACAAATAATTGATATAATTCACTAATTCTTCTTCAAATTTGCTTTTAATACCAGGAAGAAGGTTCTCTAATCATGAATAACAATCTTTCGGTTTCTTCCTTTTTCAGACACTCAACGACTCAATTGACTTCTTGACCATACTACTTGAACTTCTCAATAAGCTATCATAATTTTCAAAAAAAAATCCACTTACCAAGCTGCATTGTATTTGACCTAGACTTATTTCTCGGTAATGTATCATCCTGACTACTACTATCTCCATTCTCTTGAAAAACTTGTTCGATAATTTCATTTGTCTGCGTATGGACACTCTCCCTCTTCACCCAAACGTCACTAGACCGTGATTTATCGTATCGTGAATTTAATTTCGATGGTCTCTTTCGTATTCTCTCCCATGTTTCTTTCCTGTGGCTTTTATTGCTAGTCGACGCTGCGAAAAGAATCGATTGATTTATATAAAAAAGCTTAGAGGAGAAAAAAAACGATTGTCTAGCTACTTTTTAGGCGTAGCTTTAATGAATCGTCGAGCTTACGGTTGATTATTCGTCGATCTGTACTTCTTGGTGGACTTGCCGTTCCAATTCCACTTTCCAGTGGTGATGTACCATCAGTTGTATCAGGAGAAATACTGCCAGATGATATTTCATCCATACTCTGCAGCAAATCTTGGGAGGATGACGATGATCTATTATCATCGTCTACTGTGTCTTGGGCTGATGTTCGATCTAATACACTTTCGTCTTGAAGGGATTGAATGTCGAGGTGTGATTCTGTTGAGGAAGCATATAAATGGGCATATAGCAAAGTTCTATTATATCATGACTAGGGCCCCAGACTTTAGTTATTATTTCGTCCGGTTAAGTCGCTAGACAACCGTTCGGATTCCAAATGTGTTGAATGTTAAGTTGTCAGACTGTTTCATACATTTAAGTAATTAAAATGAGAATTCCCCCTAAGATTTCCCTTCAATTTCCCCCAAGATCCCCTCTAATTCCCCCCAAAATCCTCTCAAATTCCCACTAAGATTTTCATCATTCTGACAAATTTGATTCTAACCCATTTGAAATTGTGCGAAAGGTTACCTAGCAACTATACCGGACGAAATAATAACTAAAGTCTGGGGCCCTAATCATCACCTTAGAAACAAAGTGGCGTAAGTGCTTACGCTTATACATAAGACTTGTGCCTTTTGTTCCTAATGACGTAACGATATTCAATTTTGATAAAATGAAAAAATATCAAGTGAAAATGGTTTCCAACAACGATTGAGTTCTCGACTACTTTCAGCAGATATAGATAGAAGCAAGCAAGTTTCCTATTTAGGATCATACAACTTCCCTATTGAGTATTTCTTCATTTTATGTAATTAATCATATCATTTCCAATTATCTCCTGAACAACATCATTACTTTCCAAACATAAGCCATAGAAATATAAAAATATCAGATAATTGGAAAGAACTGCTTATGAAGCATATTCATGTGATAAATGATGACTAAGATTATGTAATAATACCTCGTGGAGACTCGCAGTCACTGACCCATGTGAAGCTTGAACTCCGTGAAATTGCTGGTGACGTTTGCGTTGCCATATCTGAACAGGTAAATGACTCTATTGGTGGATTAGTAGAATAGCAGGATCCTGTGCCATTACGGATTCGTGATAACAAAGCTGTCAGTGATACTGTCAACTGAAAAATTGATGGAATGATATGGATTAATTTATTGAATTTTGGATTACTTAAGGATTATACTGGAGATTTTTGGATTCTTTCGTGATTTTTACAGTAAACTTCAAATTAAGTTAACACGTCTGTCTAGAACGTTCTCTCTAAAGTTACTGTTTCGGTCTTATCCCTACTTCTTACGTAAAGCATTCTATTATGCGCAGTTCAATGCGCAGAATGTCAAAATATGTCCAAAAGTACATTTAAAACCGAGCTTCTAAACTTGAAGAAGTATGGTCACAAATCGAATTTAAAGATTTAAATATGGAATGAATTTTTAATGAAAGTTTGTATGAATCTGAATAGTTTCGTGAAATTTCGAGTCAATTGACCGTTTTATATGGTCAATAATAAATAAATGATGGAGAAATAACATGACGTCTTATGGGCCAAGTCAAGATTTTACGTTTTTAGATCCGGCAGAAGATTAAAATCTGGAGAATGTCTTTTAAAAAAGGCAGAATTTCATCGGAAGTCTACAGTAATGCAAAAAAAAACTTACCGAAGTCGAACACGAACTGTCTTCACTCCCACCAATTTTATTATTTTCTACTTCTGTCTTCTTCGCCTCTCCAATTTCCGAATTCCCTTCAACTTTCACTGAACCAATTTGACTCACATCTTTATCAGATTCTGACAATCTTTTAGCTGCAGCATCAGACCTCAATGTTAACGGTGAGACTGATCGTTTTTTCTTTATGGACGAGTCACTATTATTCCCAGAATTATTCGATTGATCAGTATTATTAAACATACTATCTTCAGGTAGCGAAGAAACTCTAATGAGTTCAGCTTTCTGACGAATATCCTGATAAACCGGTGAATGATTTTTGCCCAGAAATTTCGAGAATATCGTCTTTTTCTCATCCGTTGGAGTAACTGGTGCTGATTTTGTTGTATTGAAACACAATACAAGATCTTCATTTCTAGAAAGTGAATTTGTTTGTTCTAAATTCGATTCGGCACCTACATTACCAAATATTTTCTGTAACTTCCCATTTCTCTTTTTCAAACTCATTGGACTCAGTGAAATGTTTTTCCTACGTTCACGATAATCATTTAATTGTCTCGGTGGTAACTTGGCATTTGAATTGTTCATAACTTCACTAAATCTGCAACTTAAGTCTAAATTCTTTGGTTCATTCTTAATTGCCAAATTATCAATTACAGTAGAATTATTATGTCTTTGTGATGGGGACACGAGGTCGATTGGTAGACTAGAACTATTTACGTCACTACACATTGGTTCATCATAATCAGAGCTTGTTCCATCATAATTATCCTTTTTTCTTCCGTTCAGATTCTCTGATGAGTTTGAATTCATTCTTTGAGATTCTTTGACACGATTTCTCGATGGAATCATGTCTTTTGGATCGGAATAATATGATATTAGTAACGATGTATCACTGCCTCCACTTTTCGGAAAATCCCTCGTGCTCCTAGAACTATCAGCTATCCCAAATTCGTTCAGAAGATCTTGATATTTGATCATTGGAGCCTCGGTTACGCTACATTGTTTAGGTTTTGGTGAGAATGATGTTATTTGGAGGGGATTCGAATGATTACGAGCCAACATATTAGTAACTTGGATAATTGGAGATCTTGATGGATTTCGGGAAGATCCTTTCGATGATAATGATCTTTCATTGATCTGATCGGTTCGAATCTTTGGAGCTGTTTCGGATTTTTTGTCCAGATCTTCAGGTTCTTTCATCGATGGCAATGGCGGCGAGGCAACAATGATATCGTCTATTTCCTCCTGGAACATTAAAAACAAATGGATAGTTAATGAACTGTTGAATGTTCAGGTAGTTGATGTCATGAGGAAGGATAAATAATTGAAAATTTCTTGCGAAGAAAATGCGAGAAAAGAAAGGTAGAAAATCTATCAACGTGTTTTGCGGCGTTCTGAAGACACAGCGCTCAAGTGTGTATGGGACTAAGAGCACTAAAATACAGCTGTAAATCATTGTATAACGAGGAGTAAAACGTTCCTGCTTGGGACGTGAAGCAGCGGAATGTAATGAATAGCAATCATTTGACATAGGGTAAATGGAAGTTTAAGATCTTCATGATTGGTATTTCACTGTCATTTTTGAATTCTATGCCAGTGTTGATAAAGTGAATTTGTGAAATATTGCAAAAACTGTTCACTTTTTCTTATGAATTTAGGAGAATTCTCGAATTTTATGAACTCATCTGTTCTTAAATCTAAGCGAGAATTGATTAATATTGAAAAGAACATAATGAAAAATGAAACCCGTTTCGATCGAACCCACTTTTGCATTCAAACGTTCATAATTTTGTCAAAATTCAATATATTTTTGAATTCTAAACGCCAACGACCCATAAATTCATACTATTTTGTGAAAAAAATTTAGAGTGCAATAAATTAATAACAATTTTGTAAACATAACAATATAAACAAATGAATGTTTGTGGTAAGAATTGCTAAAAAATTGCAAATTATCAAATAATGTGGAGCTAGGCTCAGGAGAATGATCATCCAAAGGTTTTCGGGGTTGCTGATTACAAAGCCGATGTCATATCTTCAGGATTTTCAAACCCCTAAACTCAGAATGTTACGAAAATTGCGTTACTTCAAAAAAGTCGGGCCTCAAAGAGTTGAAAAAAAAAAATTAGTCTAAATAAATTGAGAACTGATGGTCGGAGGTAGAAGAAAATTAAAATGAGTCCAAATTTGATATTATCACGTTTAGACGTAATTATACGTTTATCGTATTTTAGTAATAATATTGCTCAATTCCCATGATCATAAATAACAATATTCGGTAAAATAACAAAATTCGACCCGGATCATAATTTCCACTTCCTGCATGCAAGTTCGGACACCTTAGAAGGCATATTGAGCGATTTGAAGGGTGCAAGACAAGAACAGAGAGAGGGAATGCTCCAAATCCGATGAAATGAGGTCCTACAGCTGGAAAAAGTCACCTACAGTGGTCCATGCTGACTACACATTGGAAGTTTTATGGAAAATCGACTCGGATCCTAATTTCCACTTCCTGCATAAAAGTTCGGACTCCTCAGAAGGCATATTGAGTGATTTGAAGGGGGAAAGATGAAAACAGAGAGAGGGAATGCTCCAAATCCGATGAAATAAGATCCTACAGCTGGAAAAAGTCACCTGCAGTGGTCCATGCTTACTACACATTGGAAGTTTTATGGAAAATCGACTCGGATCCTAATTTCCACTTCCTGCATAAAAGTTCGGACTCCTTAGAAGGCATATTGAGTGATTTGAAGGGGGAAAGATAAAAACAGAGAGAGGGAATGCTCTATAGCCGATAGATCAATGCCCTACGGTTAAGAATCGTCACCTACAGTGGCCTCATGTCAAGAATATGGGGTCCCCCCTTTCAAAATGTCATGTGGAGTCGTCAATTTCAAGCCCCACCGGATTTTCATGTATGTAAATTTTATATATAATATATATAATATACATAATATCTATCATATTTATATCATATACAATATATTGTATTATATATACTATATACATATTATATATATGTAATATATATATCATACCATAGTATACTATACTATATATATTATAATGTATGCATAGCATCCTGCGGTGACATAAAAAAAGGCCATGCTTTGTATAATTTAAAAAAAAAAAAAAAAAAAAAGACCTGCTCCCTAGGGGCATTCACCCTACAACAGGGATATTATCTTCTACTCCCTCAAATACAATTAACGCGAAAAATTCATTATTCTAAAAAAAAATATCTAAATGTGTAGCAAATCAATGAAATATTCATAAGCATTATCCGAGTCGCATGCAGTGAGATGATATCCTAAATCGAACAAAGTAATAATGAAACCATCATTAACCCCTCAAGTACGAGGCCAATGTGCCGCGGCCTGTTCCCATCAGACCGGAAGTTCCTCAATAATGGTATCATTATCCATCCAAATCAATTTTTTTAGGGTCAATATACGGAAAGAATTTTTCGGTGTCTCGAACTAGAAAATATCGTAGAAAAAGGTCTTGACTATAATCATATAGTTAGTAAATATTGTGATCAGAAATAAAAATTTTTATTCTGGAAATCAATTTTTTAGCTTCAAGTATAATCATCAGGTGTAGACATGAGTATCAACTGTTGGCTTTCGTTTTGTGAAATTTGAATCTCATAGCTGTAGTACAAAATCAGTTCCCGAGTCGAAGATTTTAGCCTCATTTCGACCTCATACTGAGGTTTGGGCTGAGGTTGATGAGACTAAAATGAGGCTCTTGGCATAGGAAAAATGTATTGCATCTAAGGTCTCATATCACCCTCAGATTGCTCAGTATTTCCCTTTTAGACGTCCAGTGGCTGATATGAGGCTTAGCTGTACAGCCGGAAAAGAGCCTCTCGGACCTAAAAATTTATTTTCGCGCTGCCCCTTGCCTCTCTCCCTCCCCTTTGTATTCACTGCTTTCAAAATAAATCTTAAAAATTATGAATTAAAAAAATCATTATAATTTGTTTTTTGATGACATTTTCTATTCGGAAAAAGTATACATGTGAATGTTACATTTCATATAATCATATAATGAAAATGAGAGCAATTACAAAAGTGTATATAAGAGTCCTGGAGGAGCGCCTATCATGGCATGTTTCCTTGTCCGCTTGATCATGATTAGGGGCTGAAATATGGATTGAAAATGGATGTTAATTTTTTGTTATTAGATTTTGGAAAACATCTCGCAAACTGCGTGAGATAGAGTGATGTAGCCTCAATCCTTTCTTGTAGCTCTTCAAATGTTCTACAAGGAAGCTTGAACGTATCGCTTAGTTTCCGAGATATTCCTAAAAACCTATTGACAGGTTATAATTAACACTTCAAGTGTTACACCAAAAAATTTCATTCCTTAATTCACCATAGAGAAAATATAACTCATGAAATTGCAGAATCTATGGTGTGACGATGGAAAAAAATTCTAACACCCCTCTTCTTGTTACCTCCCATGAATTCCCAAAACTGAGGGCTCGTCAACGCTACCAGGTATCTCACAAAAAAATTTCATGCCTTAATTCGCCGTAGAGAAGGACTTATAACGAATAAGATACCGAAATCTATGGTGTGACGGTGAAAAAAAATTCTAACACCCCCCCTCCTTGTAACCCCCCCTGAATTTCCGAAATCGGGAGCTCCCTAATGCTCTCAGGTATTACACAAAAAAGTTTCATGCCTTTATTCGCCATATCGCCAAAGTTATTGAATATTATCTCTTAAATATGGATAAATCGTAGCAGTCATAAGGCCCAAATTTCTGAGAATGTTTTCGACGATGTTTTCGACGCTGGCTTCAGCGACATTCTAAAAAGTCATCAGAATAGAGAGTCATTTTTTTAGGAATAAGTCTATTTCATTCAAATTGATTGGATTTTATGATCGGTTTTCTTTCAATATCTCGAGATATAACGGAAGAAGGGCAATTCTGGCTCCATTTTTTTCTGTAAAGAATTTCGAGAGCTACAAAAAACGATTAGGGCAAAATCGTATGAAGTGTCCTAATCCATGAAATCGAAGAATTAAAATTTACAAGAGTGAATTCACCACCAAATGCGAACACTTTTGCGTCATTCTTCATCGTTTGTCCACCTGCTTTGTCCTTCCATGGAAGAGTTCTCATATCACCCACACTTGAGTGATTCTTCCCTACGAATTTCACTGAACTAACGTCCTTTTAAGGAATATTCACCCAATAAACGAGCATTAACATTGATTTTCGTGAATTGACTGGATTTTTTTTAAATTTGCCGCACCGTCATTCAACACTTATCTATTACATAACACACTTGAAATTTGCAGTCATAGTCAAATGATATTTATAATTTTAATTTATAACGGAATAGAAAATTGACTCGATGAAGCCTGCTAAGTAAACGATGTTTCCAAGCTGGAGTTCAACTGGCTACTGAAGGGCAAACGAAAATATTCTTTTCTCTGAAAATGGTTGACAAGTTTTGTTGAGAAAGAACAACGTTGCATTGTACGGCTTCTGGGCGCACATGTGCTTGCTGCAACGGAATGCTGTTAGAAAAAAATTGAGAGAAAGTATGGAGAAGATTTACAGCCCTGCTCGATGGGCTTTCAAAAAGAGTCGACCGAGGACTGCGATGGGAACAATTGAGAAAAATAGTGTATCGAGGCTCATCTGAGGTTAACGAAATTTCGGATGCCCAAAAAAGTATGGATGGCTGTAGGAAAGAGACTGCAGAGGCTCAAATATGGTTCCAAGTGCTCTTGAATCTCACCTGAGCCTCACATCTGAGTTCTCAGCGGTCTATGAGGGCAGTTAGAGGTTGAATGAGAGTAATGAGGGCTATTTCGAGGCTGAAATCTTCGACTCGGGTTATGATACCCAAAAGAAGACAATTTATAATTTTTTCTTCTTTTATAACTTTCAAAGTTTTTTATAATTTTGTTTCTGCTAGGAAACTCTTCAGAAAAATCGGATATTAATGACAAATTTACACAGATAGAATTTTCACTTGCTCAATCATTAGTAAATCACATATGATTCAATCGATTCTGTTCTATTGCAGTCGAGCAATACTTCATAAAGTGTGGGTTATGATATGGAAATGGCTAACAGAACTAAAATATAATAATGAATATATTGCGCGTCTTCATTCAATGCAGTGATCTCAAATAGTAACTATAACATTATAATTCTGGGCGTGATAACTAGTTTGAAATAGTTGGTTTTGACCTTGACTATAAGCAGATTGTCAGGGCAGTATGAAAAAATTCCCTTAGTGTATTCCTGATTGTACTTAAGGGGTTAAAATTTAAAAAAATGTATTACCACAACATTTTCACATTAAAGTCCTGTTTACCATCACAGAGTCATCACAGGAATAAAAAAATAATATTTCGGTGATAAGTTATCTCGCAACGAAGTTATGATTTATCTTGAAGGAATCCTTTTATATCATATGGATGAATAATTCATATGAATGAATCACATTTAATTTTGATAGAAATGGAAGTTGTTCCTCATCTTTATTTTCATCATTAAAACAAGTTGAATTATATTTTGGACTGAAAACACATTCGTGAAAAGAAAAATTCAAAGAAATTTGGATTGTATGAGGTACAAAAAAATGAGGATTCATTTTCTTGAATCAATTCTATTCTTAATTAAGAAAACTGATGAAATTAAGGCAATTCTTGATTTTTTCAAACATATTTAGAGAGCTGCACAAAGCGCGCTTTCAACTGCTAATGCCCTTGAACTAAAATTGGTGCAATGGAACTATCGAATGGTATTCGATACATCGAATTCAATGTGAAAGGTCGAATTTTACACGAGAAATCGTATCGATTAATCGATATGCTAATATACTAAAACTGGTGTTAAGTTGTCAAATGCTATGCGATATATCGAGTTTAAATGCGAGATATCGCATCGATTAATCGAATATTTGAAAAAATGACGATCGAAAGTTAGTTTTGAAAGGAAAATTGAGGCAGGGGCGCTGTTAAATTGTTAGTCCACTCAAACTAAAACGAGTGGAACGGAACTATCGAATGCATTGCGATATCTCGAATTCGATTAATCGATTCGATTAATCGATGTTTGGAAATGATTGATCGGGAATCGCTATTTTTGGATTAGAAGAAAGAAATAAATTAGAACCGATGAAACAGAAATATCGAACCGAATGCGATATCTCGAGTTCGATTAATCGATATTTGAACATAATCGATCGGAAGTCGATGCAATATTATTTTTTTGACACTAGTCAATATTTCTAATCGATTAATCGTTTTCTTGATTTACTAATCGATTGATCGATTTAATGCGAGATATCGAATCAATTAATCGAAATTTGGAGATAATCGATCATAAGTTCTATTGTCTTTACATCATTGAATTCTGTTAAAACATGACTGCTTTCTTTCAAACCATTTATCGAAGAAAATTGATGCAGACGCGCTTCTTCAATTTTTAATATCGATAATATGATATATTTTCATCATGACAATAATTATCCCAGAATTTTTTAACGAATCATAAACGTTCACTTTTTCTATTAGACACAGCGCCATCCGTTGGTGAAGCCTCAACCTCCAACCAACGTTGAACGACGTTCGATACTATCATTTTCTGCACATCGCACGATACCGCCAGTGGGAAATGAAAAATTTCCCATTAACATACGATTTCTCTCCTAACCGACATTAGAATCAAGATTACCCCCATCTCAAATGGAATTCGGAAGTCGATGAAAGCCACAATCGAAAAAATTAGAATAATGCATTTAAAAAAAAAAAATCGCGGGAAAATATCTGCGAAAATAATTAATCTCAAATTATAAAAAAAAAAAAAAAAAAAAAAAAAAAAATTAACTTCATATCTCCGAAACTCGTATCACAATATTAGACATTTCCATAATTCAATCGAACACCTGGCACGATAATAAATTACGTTAAATCAAGTACTGGTCAGGTCTACTGTCAGCTTTTATTATCTTTAACTTGTGGCATGGAATTGTTCTGTTTGAATGCACCCAGTCATGAAACTGTTATTATTCAGTCCTGTCAATGGCCCTCACATGAAAAACATGCAATAAAAATATTATTTTTTTACAAAAAAAAAAAAAAAAATAAGCATCCATCAAAATTTGAGACAACATTCTGCGAATTATTTATATTTATATTTTTGTAAAAAAAAAAAAAAAAATCATTGTGCATGAGAGGAGAAACAAATCCAGGATTGCAACTTGGGGATCTTCCCACACAAGGAGGCTCACGACAAAGATTATATTGCCGGATCCTCAACGAAAAGGATCATATTGCCTCTGCACACGGTGTGTCCATGCAACGTCACTGAGACCTTCCGCCTCATCCACCTCCTTTATTCATCTTTTTTTTTTAATTTTTTTTTTATTCCTCTCTCTCCATCTTTATGTATGAATCTCTTCCTCTTTCTCCTCTCGCGATAATACTCATCGATAAATGCGTATTATGTAAACACGTATTGCGCAAAAAAAAAAAATATTCTCTGTAACTTTCAGAAATCTTAATTATTGGAGCTTGACAAGAATTAAAGTAATATATTTACACAGGAAATACATGTCTCTTGCTAAATTGAGTCTAGTGAAGCATAAATGAATTTATTGACTTTCTTTTCATTGATTTTATGGATTTTTTTTTTTTTTTTGATGATGGAAATAAGTGGAGGTAAAATATTTTGATAATTGGGTGAATGGAAGAAAAAAAAATGGGGATTTAAAGGATTCTAATAACATTTTTCAAGAGTCAGTGATCGAAAAAATGATATGTCGAAGTCAATGCGAGGAATCGCATCGATTAATCGATATTCTCAATGAATTGGATCAGGTACAACTGAATTATGGGATGATATGCGATATCTCGGATCAAATTCGAGATATCGAATCGATAATAGATTAATTGATATTCGATAATCGATTAATCGATAATCTATTAAAATCTATTAATCGATTTCCGATAATAGATTAATCGATAATAGATTAATCGATATTCGATTAGTCGATATTCGATTAATCGATATTCGATTAATCGATATTCGATTAATCGATATTTGAAAATAATCGATTAGATGTTTGTTCGATACCACCCATTTCTTTCTCCCAAAAATGACTAATTTTCGATCATTTTCTTAGAATCGATCAGTCGATTCGATACCTCGCATTAGTTTCGAGATATCGCATACAATTCGATAGTAATATTTCATCAGCTCAAGAGAATATTTTTCTTCCAAAAACAATAATTCCTGATCGATCAATTAAAAAAAATCGATTTATCGATTATCGATTAATCGATACGATATCTCGCATCAAGTTCGATGTATCGCATGTCATTCCATAGTTTCCTTACACCTGTTTCACTTCAAGGAGACAAATCTCGAATTTACCGCGAGATATCGCATTCGATTAATCGATATTTAAAAGTGATCGATCGGGAGCTGGTGTAATATTTTTTTTTCGAACAAAAAACATTTTGCTCTACTGCGAAAATACTCATTTCCATATAATGGTGTTTGTATAATTAATCGCTAGAAAAAAACGTGTTTTTCACTTAATCTATTTCCGTGATGACTCATCCGCATGTATTACAACACCGAGTTACTTTAAACGACTCATAATTTATCATTTTTCTCATCTAAAAATTAATAAGATCTGCAGTAAATTAAAATCTTTTTCAATGATTCCTTCGTTCTTGATGAATTGAAGTAGTATGGTCACGAATCGAATTTGAAGATTAAAATATGAAATGAATTTAAATTGTAAGTTTATATAAATCTGAACAATTTCGTCAAATTTTGAGTCAATTGACCGTTTTGTATGGTCAATAATAAATAAAAACCAAATAGAAATAAAAAGGTGTCTCATGGCCAAGTCAAGATTTCACGTTTTTAGGTTCGGCAAAAGATTAAAATCTGGTAAATGTCATTAAAAAAATGGGAACAAGCCAAAATTTACGATCCAATATGAAAACTATTGACTGTCTGATAACTTTGTAATAAATTATTGTTATTGCTGCATTGCCACAAACTCGAATACCCTAGTCAAATGGCATACTATTGGTTAAGGATGTATGATCATACCAAAAATTTTCGATTTGAGGCTCCAAAATTTTTTCATAGTTCGATTATTCCTCAAAGAATTTTATCATAAAAAGTCCGGAGTAGGTAACCATCCACATACGAAAGAAAAGAATTTATTCCCCAAATTCAATAATTGTAGGATTTTTTTGCATAAATTAATCTTAGTTAGAGCAATTTGATAGACTTCAAGTTTCACTTCATTCAATATCATAAAATACATTGTTAGTTTGAAATAACCTGGAATTCTAAACACTCAATGTCTCAATTGTCTTTTGACCATCCTAACAAAACGCTTCTTTTCGAAGCAAAATGCCTCAAATCTAAGAAAGATAGACAAGATAGTCCACGAAAACTGATTACAAATCTTATCTTCCATGATTCATAAAAAAAAATTAAGGAAGTGACAATACAATAGACCTACTGTAAATTGAATCGGTAGCTTCATGAGCTGTTTGAAGTAGATTATCTTCTCATAAATTTTCAAAAGAAAAATAAAATAAAATAAGAAGCATTATTCTCAGCTGCAGCGCTTACACACTTCACCTTTCATTCTTTCACGTTTTCCATTCAAAAGGGAATAGCACAACATTGTCAGCCACCAATGAGACGAGGTGAAATGCACAACGGAAGTGACTGGGCGGTATCAAGAACGCGTGCTGCTTGCAGTCATCAAACATCCGATGGCAATGACCCATTCGTTGCATATGTGTGCAACTATGCTGTCAGATGGATATTCAATTGCGCTGATAGACGTGATGTGTTAATAAATAGAGAGATATTCTTTCTTGCATCATCATTATTGTTATTATTATTATTATTATTATTGTTGAGAAATTTAGAAAGGTTTTGATTGATTCTTTTCATTCAATGACCTTTCTTCTTGTGGGACGTAAAAGAAAATTTTTATGGGGTAAAATGGAGATTCTTAATGAATCATATTAAAATCGATTAATCGATGCAATATCTCGAATTAACTTCGATTAATCGATGCAATATCTCGAATTAACTTCGATTAATCGATGTGATATCTCGAATTAACTTCGATTAATCGATGCAATATCTCAAATTAACTTCGATTAATCGATGCGATATCTCGAATTAAAATCGATTAATTGATGCAATATCTCGAATTAACTTTGATTAATCGATGCGATATCTCGAATTAATTTCGATTAATCGATGCGATATCTCGAATTAAAATCGATTAATCGATGCGATATATCGAATTAACTTCGATTAATCGATGCAATATCTTGGATTAAAATCGATTAATCGATTCGATATATCGCATTGAAATCGATACGATTCTCGCATTCGATGCGATCAATCGAATAATGTTCACTTTTTTTTCTCGCAATTATTATAAAAATGAAATAATAAATAAATGATAAATTCAATTATCCGAAGCCACATATTGACACATCAAAATCCCTCTTCCATTCAATTTTCCTCCAATTCCCCCAGCCCAAACTCCTCCAATATTTTTCTTCACCACTTGCATCAATACAAGAGACACACCTCATTCATAAAAAATAAAAAATAAAAAAAAAGCGACAATTGTGCCTGTGTATCTCTGTGCATTTGCATATTGAATAAAATAAAAAGAGCAAAAAAAAAAATTCTTCGTGTACAAAATATATAAAAGCATACTCAACAAGTCATTGACATGAATTATCGTACATGTGTATAAATACATTTATCCGGTATACAATGTGTACGTGGGTGAATGACAGGATGTGTCCACTATGTGTGTGAAATCCCCACAAAACTAAGCAAAATAATAGTAATAATAATAGTTGAGATTCCAAAACTCCTATCATCTCCCAGGAGAATAAGACAAATTAGTTGCGAAAATGCGGAAAAAAACAACTTTTTTTTTTTTTTTTTTTTTTTTTTACCAGAGTAAAATATCCGACCCGCCCAACCGGATGCACGACAGTCCTACTCACAAAACACCCACACTGCAATTCGAATTGCCACATTCGTGGCTGTATGAATATACGTAAAGTGAGGCTGGGGCAAAATGGACCATCACGATGATGTGATTTGTGATTTTTTTTCTGAGTGAAAGAGTCGGTGGAAAAATCTGAAAAAATTCGAGAAGATGCTCCAAAATGTGAAGACTGTTGGTGAATTTTCTCAGATTTTTTTTAAGACCCCTTCACCCCCAAAAAAAATCCCAAATCATCCTGAAATACTGGTCCATTTTGCACCAGTTTCCTCTTATATACACAGAAACACACGCAGACACATTTAATTCACAAACACATTATTGTTTTGTGATTTTAAATGCCACTGAGGTATATGAAGAAGAAAAAGGACTTTTACTGCAACGGTTATGCACACATACACACACAGCCTACATACACTTCTGCACATGGTGATTTTATGATTTTTTTTTTCTTCTTTTTTTTTTGAGGTAAAGTATGCAAACAATGGGTTTGTGTAGGTAAAGATTGGTTGGGAGAATGGGCAATTGGCGAATTAGCGAGAGGAAAGACAATGGAGAAAATACGGAAATTATTGGATTATTTTGTGGGTTTTATAAATCTCATTTTAAAAAAAAATTTAAAAAAATTCTAATTTTCAGTTCAATTAAATTATGGCAAAAATAAATAGATGAGAGGGGGGGGGTAATTATGGAGGATATTGTTGGATGCCCCATATATATATCATAATGAATAAAAATATATAAAAATTAAAATTTCTTGAAAAAATCTTTTTTATATAAAAATTTTCATATTTTACTATATTTTTTCTTTATATTATTAATATATATTTTTTTGACAAAGGTGAGATACTAATTTACGAAAAAAAATTATAATTTTTACATTAATTAAAATTTATTATCGGTTTAAAAATTTCTCAACATGAATTCCTATTTTTATACAATCAAGGATTTATTTATTGAAAAGACATGTTCCGAAAAAAAAAAGAATTAAAAGCCGGTAATTTAAAAGAGATGTCTCATAACGAGTTTTGTATGATGCATGCTAATGTGTTTTTTAAGATCTCTCCAATCTAACGCCAACACATGTTGATAACCTCTAATAACGGACTCAACGACTTATTTAATTCAATGAATGGAAATATCTCTTAAAAGAAGTTCTAATATACTGAAAATCACTGTAAATTTAGAGAGGAAAAAAATACATGACGGTGACCTACAGCCTTAAGGAAGGTCACGCTAATCTTCAGCTAATATTATTTTTCAAATACAACTTGAAAAGTCAACCCATGGAGTCGTAAAAGGGGGGAGGGGGAGTAGGAGAGGCAAGGCTTTGAGAGCGGGGATATAAAATATGTTCATGTGATACTAATGAAATAACATTTAAGGACGTACGATCGAGAGAATGGGGGAACCGTGAATTTTGAGGGGTGGGGATAGACCCGAACGGTTGCGGAGTGAGCCGAAGTGAATGACCACGTGACCATGTACTGTGAATCTGGCCAATCACGGCGAGAAATGAATGATGAAGTGAAGTAATTCGAATTTCAATTCTATTTTTCTCTTCAAGATGAATGGATACATAGGATTTTTAAAACATTGCCGAATTACTACAATATCCATTTTTCTTATGAATATTTGTTCTTTGTACTACGAGAGCTTGATATTTCCGAAAAAAAACCATAGAAAGAGGAATTGGGCCACAGCCAATGATATTTTGGAAGGGGGGACCTCAAATTATTCTAATTGGGGCAACGCGAGCTGTGGATTTCAATTTTTCCACAGAAAGTCGATTGATTTCCCTTCTTTAGGTCCTGAAGGTCCTTGAAGTAAAAAGGGAATTACTATTTTCAATGATTTCCGAAAAAAAACCCATAGAAAAAGGAATTGGGCCACAGCCCATGATATTTTGGAGGGGGGGACCTCAAATTATTCTAATTGGGGCACGGCTTATTTTTGATTTGGTTTTCTGAAAGAACACATTTTTATCTTTCAAATAAGCCTCTACTCACCTTCGTAGGACAATCAGAAACTGTCCCCAAAAGGGAACATTAAAAGTGAAAAAGTGATTTTTCATGTAAAATTTAGTATAGGGGAGAGTGGGGCAAAATAGACACTGTAATGAAACGGTTAGAGATGGATTTTTTTTTGATGATTCTATTGAAAAGCTGAGGAAATTTTAGCCGGAAAACGAGTGTCAAATGTATTTTTTTCGATTTTTTTGAAAATGCGATATTTCTCGGTATTTTTGAGGGGTAGAAGCTTTTTCTCTTTTGGAAATTTTCAGTTTTTTGCAAATATCTCTGGTTCTATTGGTCGTAGCAATTCGGGGTTGGTCTCAAATGGAAGGTGAGCTCATTTCCCATCGATTTATGGGGTTTTTAATTCAAAAATATCAATTTTTGGGATAGTTGTAGGCCAAAAACTGTTTCACAAAAGTGTTTCACAAAAATGCCCATAAATACCTGAAAAATCGATATTTTTAAATTGAGAACCCTATAAATAGATGGCAAATGATCTCACCTTTCACCTCCAATCGGAATTTTTACGCTACGACAAATAGAACCAAAGATATTCTCAAAAAACTGAAAATTTTCAAAAAAAGGAAGGCTTTGACCCCTCAAAAATGCTCAAAAAAGTCAAAATCTTCAAAAATTCAAGAAAATTAATTCCGGCACTCGTTTCCCGCCTAAAATTTCCTCAGCTTTTCAATGAAGTCATAAAAAAAAATCTACCGCAAATATTTCTATTAATTTCAAGAGTTTTTCATAATATTTGCCTAAAAATTTAGATGTGTCCATTTTGCCCCTGATGTCCGTTTTGCCCTACCTTCCCCTATATAATTTTTTTTCGAGAGAGATGATAGAAAAAATTCAGGAAGAACCATTCGGAAGCATCCTGCCAATTTATTAGCAGAAATTAAAAGAAAGAAAAAGCGATTTGAAGGATAACGTAGATGAAATAGCGACTAACGCAGCAACGAACGCCTGCTTGTTTTCATTCTTAAATGGATGGTTACTTACCCCGGACTTTTAATAGTAAAATTCTTTGAGGAATAATCTAACTCTAAAAAAATTTTGAAACTCCAAATCGAAAATTTTTGTCATGATCATACATCCTTAAGGATGTTCTAGAAGTATTTTTAAGAGATTCAAAAAAAAATAAGAATGTCATGATTTTTTTAATGAGATTCTTCAAAGGATCAGGTACCTACATATAAAATTTTTTGATTTTTTTTCATACCGCGTAAAAAGTTAGAATGTTTCAAAAAATCGTTAAAAAAACGTGGTTCAACATTGTTCCTATGGAACATTCTTAAAATTGTATGAAACTTTTCGAATAATCGTCAAAATTCAATCAAACTCTGGATATGGGTTAAAGATTACTCGACAGATAAAAGCTATCTTTTTATTCGATGATTAAATCGATGATTGGCATTGAAATTAATAAAAATCAATGAAAAATTGTCAATGGCACGTAAGTGCTGCCAACTTGTGTCGCCCGAATTTCCTAGAATGCGACGCTTTTTTCAAAATAATTCTCAAATAGAAAAATATCACGAAACTTTCTTTTCCAAATCTTCATAATCCATAAAAAGAATATTGTAATAAATTAGTTTTCTCCCGAGTCACTAATTATTTACAAATAATTGGTAAATTTAATTATCATCGAAGCGAATGAAAAAAATTTCCAATAAATAAAAAGAAAAATAGACATCAAACAATTGCTGATTAAAATTCTCAATCTGATTGATTTTTATTGCCTTCAAAAATTGAAAAAGAGATAAAATAAATGATCCACGCAGTTCTGAGAATTACCAATGAGAACAATTGAAATGCTTTTGAGAATGAAAAATGAAAGAAAGCAGGACAGATCTATTTCAACGAAAGTTGTATGAACGGGACAGCTGTAACATCAGCAAACGTTTAACAGCTGACTGCACGTGAGGGAGGTATATGCATGTTGCACATCTGTACCTCTGTTTCTCTCTCCCTTTCTTCAACATTGGCTCTCAGGTTACAATTTCGGCTTGTGGAAAGACTGTAGTTTGCCAAAGTAAACGAAGAAGCGATGAAAATGTTTTTCAGTAGACTTCTAATAAAATTCAGACGTTCATCCAGATCCTCTCATTAAAGTTGCACTTTCGTCCTTATCCCTACTCCTTACGTAGAGCATTCCCCTCTGCGCAGTTCAATGCGCAGAATGTCAAAATATGTCGAAAAGTACATTTGAAATGCCGGGCTTCTGAACTCAATTCTGATTGGCCCACCAAAGAATTAGAGTGGGGGAGCCAACGAGGCACTTTAAGGGGTAACGAAAGGCCTCGTATGTATTGAATTCTCAAACCAATTGTTTGACGATACTTATTAATATTTTTATCATAGAAAAGTGTCAACGACTGGGAAGGAAATTAGAAAGTCATGCTTCTGTTATTTCATGAAAATTGGAGGATATTTTGCAAAGAATATTATGACGCTCAATCGAGTATACAGTAGCCTTCCAATAAAGTTCACACGTCCGTCCAGGACCTCTCTCTAAAGTTACCGTTTCGTCCTTATCCCTACTTCTTACGTAGAGCATTCCCCTCTGCGCAGTTCATTGCGCCGTAGAGTATTCTCCTATGCGCAGTTCAATGCGCAGAATGTCAAAATATGTCGAAAAGTACTTTTGAAATGGCACGCTTCTAAACTTGATTCTGATTGGCCCATCAAAGAATTAGAGTGCGGGAGCCAATGGCGAACTTTAATGGAAGAATCTTGAGAATTTTAACGAAAGAGCAACTTTATTGGAAGTGTACTGTTTCTTTTCACTTACGATAACTCTAGCGAGGTACAGCTCCAATTCTTTGTAAGGATCTGGCATCTTCGAGGCTAGCAATGAAGCAGACGAATCGAGTTTACATTGCTGATGATGATTTTCACTTGAACCAATTGTCAATGGATTGTATCCAGTCTTGCACGTCAAACATTGCTGACATTTCACAGTGTCCATTGATTCATCGGCCTCTTGGCCTCCGACAGTTTGTTCAGGGCTATCCATTTCATGAACATCACCACAATTAATTATTCACTATCACCAGGCATCTGTAACAACAATATGACACAAATCGATATTATTAATTTAAAAATTGAAGAATTAATAATGCATTTATATGTTTAAGCAGAACGTCACAGACATGATTAATGGTTGTATGATAGTAACAAAGAGCCAGTGCGAATCAGAGAGAAAAAACGTGGAGGATATTTTGCAAAGAACATTGTGAAGCTTCATCGAATATACGAGAGACTTCCAAGAAAAAATCCCATAATTTCTATTTTTTGCTGCAAATATATTAAAACTTCAAAATGATAGGATTTTTTAATTTTTCAATTATTTTGAAGAATTTCAGGTGAAATTGGATTCATGAATTTAAATGAAAGATTGATCATAAAAATGATTGAAATCTTTGATTATGCATCAATCCTCTATGCTTTCCAAGATCATTCAATTTAATTTACAAAACTTGTTGAATATGCATCAACGAACCAGGTAGATACACCTATATTTTTGGGTTTGAGAATTAAAAAAAAAAAAGGCACCTGGGCACCTCTATTCGTACCAAATTATGTGGCATGTTTGGCCCTCGAGGGCATCGATATCGGCTGTTATTTACAACTTATTTCGTCCTTATCTCGGGCTACAAATTCCTCTGACTACCTACGCGGTCTTAATATCTGCTGCAACACCTCTTTTTTCTTTTTTTTTTCATTTAATTTTTTGTTTTTTCGCAACTACTATCGTATCCAAAATGACGACAAACTTGCCCACACTCCTCGGTGTATGTTCGGATATATATTTCAATCTTTTTTTTTAACGGACGAGATAAATTTTCTTCAGGGAGATAAAGAACTGATGGATTCCAACAAAAAAAATCCAGTTTTAAATGCTCCAGACACGATTTTTATTATTCTTTGATTTTTTTTAATGGAAAGTTCATTCGTCGACTGAAAAAAAAATTGCCAATACAAAAATTAAGGTAGTATCCCATAGTACGGTTGATAAAACAGAAAAAAATGAGGATTTGTAGGGTAATTTTCAATTAATTGCTGATAATTCGGGGAAAATGTGCTTTAATTTCCTCGAACAAGTGATTAAATTATTAAAAAAATTGAATCTTTCCTCTAAATATGACGTCCCTCAAATTTCCAGTTCTGAGGGTTTCCAAACATCTTTGTCCTTCACCCTAAAAAGGATTGTCTCTCAAATCGCCAGAGGACCGAACTTATGAAGAAAAATATGCAAAAAATTGGGAATTTCAAACTTAAAAAAATTGAATCTTCCCTCTAAATATGACGTCCCTCAAATACCCAGTTCTGAGGGTTTCCAAACACCTTTGTCCTTCACCCTAAAAAGGATTGTCCCTCAAATCGCCAGAGGAGCGAACTTATACAGAAAAATATGCAAAAAATTGGGAATTTTAAACTTAAAAAAATTGAATCTTCCCTCTAAATATGACGTCCTTCAAATTTCCAGTTCTGAGGGTTTCCAAACACCTTTGTCCTTCACCCTAAAAAGGATTGTCTCTCAAATCGCCAGAGGAGCGAACTTATAAAGAAAAATATGCACAAAATTGGGAATTTTAAACTTAAAAAAATTGAACCTTCCCTCTAAATATGACGTCCCTCGAATTTCCAGTTCTGAGGGTTTCCGAACACCTTTGTCCTTCACCATAAAAAGGATTGTCTCTCAAATCGCCAGAGGAGCGAACTTATAAAGAAAAATATGCAAAAAATTGGGAATTTTAAACTTAAAAAAATTGAATCTTCCCTCTAAATATGACGTTCCTCAAATTTCCAGTTCTGAGGGTTTCCAAACACCTTTGTCCTTCACCCTTAAAAAGATTGTCTCTCAAATCGCCAGAGGAGCGAACTTATAAAAAAAAATATGCAAAAAATTGAGAATTTTAAACTTAAAAAAATTGAAGCTTCCCTCTAAATATGACGTCCCTCAAATTTCCAGTTCTGAGAGTTTCCAAACACTTTTGTCCTTCACCCTAAAAAGGATCGTCTCTCAATTCACCATAGGACCGGAGTTATAGAAAAAAATATGGAAAAAATGAGAAATTTCAAACTTAAAAAAATTCCATCTTCCCTCCAAATATGACGTCCCTCAAATTTTCGGCCCCGAGGATTTCCAAACACCCTTGTCCTTCACCCCAAAAAAGATCGTCTCTCAATTCGCCATAGGACCGGAGTTATAGAAGAAAATATGGAAGAAATGAGAAATTTTGAACTTGAAAAAATTCCATCTTCCCTCCGAATATAACGTCCCTCAAATTTCTGGCCCTGAGGGTTTCCAAACACCTTAATCCTTCACCCCAAAAAAAATCCTCTCTCAATTCGCCATAGGACCGGAGTTATAGAAGAAAATATGGAAGAAACGAGAAATTTTGAACTTGAAAAAATTCCATCTTCCCTCCAAATATAACGTCCCTCAAATTTCCAGTTCTGAGGGTTTCCAAACACCTTTGTCCTTCACCCTAAAAAGGATTGATTCTCAAATCGCCATAGGGACGTACTTATTAAAATCCTTCACAGTCTTTCCAGTACGTTGATCTAAGATACATAAAAATATCGATTTTTTTGTCAGCCAATCTCGTTTTTCCTCTTTCATAAAATCTTTATGAATAAAAACGGGGATGAACGTTTTTCATTACGAGAAATATCTTTAAATCAAAGAAAATGAGTAAAAGCTTAGGGTCTCATCACATGAGGACATGAGGCCCAAAGCGCGCAAATATTCTACGGATATTTTCACGGCTAGCTTCAGCGACATAAAAAATTCTGGAAAATGTAAAAAAATATCATTTTTGATACGGCACTGAAAAAATAAAGAGTTGAATGCATCAAAATGCTCTAGCCACAATTTTTCCTATTTCCCCCTTTCTCATTATTCAAAACCCCTTCAATTAAAAAAAAATGACTTCAAATTTTGAAATAATTTCTTTTATAAATTATTGATGAAATAAATATGAAAGTTGATATAGAACAAAATTGATTCGTTTCCTCAAAGGGTCGGAGTTTGAAAACATATTTAGAACGAGCGTGAAATTATTTCAACACATGCCTGTACTTATGATGTAAAAACCGTAGAAAATTTCAAATTACATTGAATGAAAGATAAAAAAAAAAAAAAAACAGTGAATGTTGTACATTGTTTTATTACACAAATATTTCGATGCTTCTGTGAGGGGAAAATACGAGGAATCAGTTATCTCTGCTACAATTATCAGTAAACATTGATAGCACGTAGATATCATCATCACTAAATATATATATATATATAGCGTACTCTATGAGTCATTTTCCTATTATTTTTAAAGTAGTACGGTCAAAAGGCAGTTGAATCGTTGAGTGTCTCGAAAAAAAAAAAAAAAAAAAAAAAATTATTATTTATGATTGAAAACTTTCTTTCTGGCATTGAAAGCAAATTCGAAGAGAAATTAGTGAATTATATTAATTATTTGTCAATTATTACTCAACCAATAGTATGCCATTTGACTAGCGTATTCACACGTCTGTGGCAACACTGAGGCAAGGATTCGTTAACAGTTAACTCACGGATTTAGTTGCATTGAACGAATACATTAAATATTACCGAATACACTGCAAAAACTAATGTTTTACAGATGTCTCAATTCAAGATATCAGTTAGAGAAAAATATCTTAAGGATGTTAGGGCGAGGTGGTCGGACATAACCTTAATTTTTTTATATAAAATTGTAAATAACTTCGTATACACAATAAAGTTCTTAAAAATCATTTTCTCCATGTTTGAAGAATGTAATGAGGAACAAAATAAGCCGTAGAAACAAAAAATTGATTGAAAATTGGAAAATTGGCTGCATTTTTTACATATCTCAAATTTCTCAAGATTCAAAAAATGTAAAAAATACAGTCAATTTTCCAATTTTCAATCAATTTTTTGTTTCTACGGCTTATGTTGTTCCTCATTACATTCTTCAAACATGGAGAAAATTATTTTTAGAACTTCATTGTGTATACGAAGTTATTTACAATTTTATGCAAAAAATTAAGGTTATGTCCGACCACCTCGCCCTAACATCCTTAAAATTTGAAGTATCTCGAAGCTTGATAACTGAAATGGAAAATATTCGAAATTGGGAAACGGTATATGTTTCAAAAGGCGACAAGACATCATTTTGTATCTGAAAAATTGAGATGATCATATTCAGCTGCTTTTTATGTTTGAAATTAAGATATTTTTCAATTGTTCAGTCATTGGAGCTTGAAGGTATATGGCAAAACTCAGTTACTAAATGCTATTCAGACACATCAGTGTAAAACATTTTTCGTGTCTCAGTCAAGTATTGTAATTTCCTACACAAATATGGGAACAATGATAACGTGGATTGAATAATTAAGAAAAAATTAATATACTAATTTTTAATCGATTTTTTTCCATCTTCCAGTCTCCAGAAATTCATTCAATTCAGTTCATATTCTATGACAGGACATGTATACATTTATAGGTTATGTCAGTGAAAAATAAGACATGTAGGAGATTCAAACATTTAGAGATAACTGAATCGTCACTACCAAAGAAATCTTCAAAACGGTTTAAAAGTGTCTACGAAAGTGTCTTAATGTCAAACATTAGTTTTCGCAGTGTATTTGCAAATTTTTGTCATAATCATACATCCTTAAGCTTAAATTGCTCAAAAAAATGCAAAAATTGGAAATTACATATGTTTTTCCTAATAATATTTATGGCAACACAATCAAGATCTTTCCTTCTCAACTAAAATCATCATGAAAATAATAATATGAATATTTGAATAAATAAAATTTCGAAATTCATGGATCAAAGATGGCAATAGATGGGAACATGGCATTGTCTGTATCCGGTGGGGAGGGCATTGTGTGCGGAAATGACATGAATGAATTAATACCATGGTAATTACAGTCTAGAGAGTCTCAGTGCCTAGTCACACCTCATCCTATCTTGTGAAAGGTCATATTCATCACGCATTTCGACTTGATAATTATATAGTATGAGTTTAGAAATCAGAAATAAAATGAAGCCATTAATTTGAATTCAAAAAATTCACTTTTACACAGTGTTTGTATCAGAATTATTTCGTAATCATTCATTTTATGTAACTTTGATGTAACTTTATTTTTAACAACCTTTTCTTATATGAATTAATAAATGTGGAATTAAAATGAAAAATCGTTCTTTTCTTATTTTTTAGTTCTTTTCTATAATAAAAAAAATCTATATAAAAATACTTGTAACCCCCCCCCCCCTCTTCTTTTTCCTCTACTTTCAGAGATGTTTTATGAAGGAGAATATTGAAATGAAAGTCAAGTCGTTCTTTCACTTGATTCGCCAATTTCGAAATTCTTATGATAAATCCAATTTTTTTTAATGAAAAAATAATGTATTTTAGAAATAATTTTATGTTTTTGAGAGAAAAAATTGTATTTAAAAAAAAAAAATTATAAAATGGGTCAAAAAAAAAATTAATTATTCATTCCAAGAATTAAATTATAATTAGCTAATAATTCATTAATTATAGAAAGCAAAACCCTTTCGGTATTATTTGGCCTTGCGTTTGAAAATACATGAAAAAGAGGATAAACAAAAAAAAAAAAACAATGCATGACCTTCCGCTTGAAAAGGGTCCACTCGAGTGTCGAGTGGTATTACGTTACACACGTAGGCGTATTCTCAACTAAATTCCAAACATTTCAAAATATAAAATAGGATTTTTTTCTAGTTCTAGCAGTCGGAGAGAAATTCTTGTGTGTTTGAAAGAAGAAAAAAAAATGTTTTGAAATGATGGATTGAAAGAAATAAATCTTTTCTGAAGTGATTCAGATTAATTTTGTGGCATTGACATGAATTATCAATTTCACTAATTAATCATCAAACACATACATGTATACATGTTGTTGGACAGTACACGTCACTTAGAAAGAAGAAGCATGATTTCTTTCAATAATCACTTTGTTCTGTACTAGTATACTTGACTTAATTCATTTGAACTCTGTCCAAAGTTCTACTTTTTCATTCTGTGCACGCCACTGTTTGTATTACATGAAGAACCCATTGCTTTCTACAAATATGTAATTTATCGAGGGGGAAAAAAGAAGAATTAATAATAACCGTTGCATGTCAAGGAAAATTTCATATAATTTTGTTAAACAATATAATTGGCTTTATCAATGAAATTAATATTTAATTTTACAAAGTTTAATTACATTGTAATTGGTAAGAATTAAAATTGTTAAAGAGTTGCGGAGTTTTTTTGCAAGTTGAACGAATGTTTTATTCATTTTTTTATAAAAAAGATGAATAATTGATAATTATTAATATTAATTAAGTGATTAACTTTCAATAAACTTATCATTCTGTATAATTTTTCTCAATTTATTTGATGAAAAAATAGGCTTCCAATAAAGTTGACACGTCTGTCTAATTCCCGTTGCGTCCTTACCCCCACTCCTCACGTAGAGCATTCCCCTCTGCGCAGTTCAATGCGCAGAATGTCAAAATATGTCGAAAAGTACATTTGAAATGCCGCGCTTCTGAACTCAATTCTGATTGGCCCACCAAAGAATTAGAGTGGAGGAGCCAACGAGGAACTTTGAGGGGTAACGAAAGGCCTCGTATGTATTGAATTTTCAAACCAATTGTTTGCCGATACTTATTAATATTTTTATCATAGAAAAGTGTCAACGACTGAGAAGGAAATTAGAAAGTCATGCTTCTGTTATTTCATGAAAATTGGAGGATATTTTTGCAAAGAATATTATGACGCTCAATCGAGTATACAGTAGACTTCCAATAAAGTTCACACGTCCGTCCAGGACCTCTCTCTAAAGTTACCGTTTCGTCCTTATCCCTACTTCTTACGTAGAGCATTCCCCTCTGCGCAGTTCATTGCGCCGTAGAGTATTCTCCTATGCGCAGTTCGATGCGCAGAATGTCAAAATATGTCGAAAAGTACATTTGAAATGGCGCTATTCTAAACTTGATTCTGATTGGCCCATCAAAGAATTAGAGTGGGGGAGCCGGTGAGAAACTTTAATGGGTGCAACTTTATTGGAAGTCTCCTGAAATCAAATGATTCAAGCCATCACAGCTCTCTAGTGTCTTTATTAATGACTTTTTCCTTCTTTTTCATCGTTTAAGCATTGATGCAACGAAATCACTCTGTCCAGAGAATGTAGCAATATTTATAGAATTCACTGATGCATACATCGATATATATATTCATGTTAATGTATTACGTTATACTGATAGCCATACATTCTCCTTCGATTTGCTTCCGTTCATGTACCGCAATCATCCCGTCAACTCGAGTAGCACGATAATGACGACCGGCAATTACAATACGCTTACGCCTGTTAAAGATAAATGTAACAGTGAACGAATATAATTTTTTTTTTCTCAATGAATCGGTGAAAAATATAGTCTTGAGTAATAATCATATTGTCGAACTGTCGAATTTTCAAAGTTCTCACGATTTAGCGAAGAATTCAACTAAATTCGCACTGAAAGAGCTTTTCATATTCGGATTTTCTTCTCCGAATGAAGAATTTTTGAAGAAAATTTGGAAAAATTGTGAAAATTTTTCTAAATCTCCATATTTTAGGGAATTTTTCCAACTTTTTTTATAAATTCTTTCTAAAAAAAATTCAAAATGACTTCAAGTTTCCATTTTTTTTCGTCGAATGACTAGAAAATTCACATCATCCAGATATTTGAGGACGTCATCATGGAAAACTTGTCTTTAAAAGTGAAACGTCCTCAAAAATCATGATTTTCTTCATTTCGACCAAAATTAAAAAATTCAAATGCATCCAAAAATGTCGAATCATTGAAATTCATGTGAGGATTATGTTCTATCCCAAAGGTCAAGGAGAAACGGATGTGTTTAGAACGATTTAGCGTTCGCTAAGCACTCTCTGTGGGCATTCCACACAGCTTGTACAGGTATCAATAGCCTCCTTTTGAAGATTGTACTATGGTTCGTCACTGAGCCTAGGCTGTAAAGGCCTTGCAAGGTTGTTGGCGGTTGTCGATGAAGGCCTCCACAAGTCCCTTGCGGAATTCGTGCAAAGTCGTCGTTACTAATCACGACACATGTGTTTACCTTTGAATTATAACGTTAATATCACTTACTGCACGATGCCAAAACATTTTATTTAACGAAGAAATTGATTAACCTTAAAAATGACAAAAATAATTGAACATTTCTTCGATTATTTGCTGGCATTCAAATTTTTTTTTGGCATCTTAGAAGCAAAGAGGCTTAAGTGCTATGTTAAAGAATGGCACTTACGCCCCTTTGTTCCCAAGATGACAAATTTATCCGAACAATAGCTCAAATGTTCATTTGAGATTCAAAAATAGAAAATATAATCCTCAGTGTTGAAGAGAAAAAGTGAGCTTCATGCTCTAGAATCATCTAAAATTACTCAGCTCTTCATGTTACTTCTTTGGGTATACAAAAGAAAAAAGAAGAGCCTTAATAACCCAAGACATGCGTGGCACATTATGATGAATAGTGCCTCATCACTCTTCACACAATTTTTATCAAAGAGAAAAAGTCATTTGAATTTTCAAGTAATTTTTCGTTGAACTTAAGAGGAAAATTTATTCACTATTTTCCATTCTTCATCTTATTTTCTTGTTTGAAAAAAAAAAAAAAATAGAAGAAACTATGGAAAAACAGAGGAAAATAAATAGTTGTTAAGGGTCAGGGAATCGCTTAGCTGTGTGTTTGGAATGGGGAAAACGCCTCGTGCTTTGCCACAAACAACACAGTCAAACGAGCTCTACTTGTATATACATATATATATATATATATATGTTGTATGTATATATAAGATACCATACGATTCTTCTTGCTAAACTGGTTTTACACGCAGTTGATTCCAATATGGTTGTGATATCGTCGTAGATCTTTATAGAAAACGACCCCCTAGTTTGGCCTTGCCACGGTTATATGCTCTAGTATTTTTTTTTTTTTTTTTTGAAACATAACCACTAAAAATTACATAAATTCCGCAGATTTAATAATTGTGTTTAACACTTGAATTAGGCTATTTCACAAGAAATTCAATTAATCGATGTAATATTTCAAATCAGTTTCGATTAATCGATACGATATCTCGAAGTGTAAATCGATTACTCGATGCAATATCTCGAAACAAATTCGATTAGTCGATGCGTTATACCGCAATAAATTCGATTAATCGATACTATATATCGATAGAAATTCGATTAATTGATGTGATATATCGAAACATATTCGATTAGTCGATGCGATATATCGCATCAAATTTGATTAATCGATACGATATATCGAATTGTAATTCGATAAATCGATGCGATATATCGAATTGTAATTCGAGTAATCGATACGATATCTCGAATCAACTTCGATTAATCGATACAATACATCCAATTAAATTCGACTGATCGATGCTATCTCGAATCAACTTCGATTAATCGATGCGATATGTCGCAGCAACATCGAATCGATATCTCGCATCAACTTCGATTAATCGATAGTACTCTAGTATTTTTTTTTCAAAACATAACCTCTAAAAAAACACATAAATTTCACAGATTTAATTGTGTTTTTAAAAATTAAATTGTGTTGGTAGATAATTTTTCTCAGTGAAATTAGATTACTCTAATTGCCTCATTGTCTTTTAGAATTATCCAAAAGCCATGTATGGAATAGCACACTTTCCTTCATTATTCATTTCCTGTTATTATTTTCTATGCTTGTAGAGAATTGAAGCGGGATTTTGCGACAGTCTAACTTCCGGTTGTCATTGTTTTGTTTGAGTACTGGATTTGCATGGTAATTAGATTTCATGTTGTGTTCTCAAATGGAATTTTGATGACTGCGCGGCAAGCATGACCGTGAAGTTAGTTTTGGAATTTTTTAGATGTTCAATTTGACGAGATTTTGGAAAAAAAAATTATCATTTTTTTTTATTTTTATTTAAAAGAAATGAAAAAAATTATTGCAAAAAAAAAAAAAGAAGAAAAATATGCTCCCGGTGAGGATCGAACTCACGACCTTAAGATTATGAGACTTACGCGCTACCTACTGCGCTACGGAAGCTATGAGTATTCATGAACACTTTGTGCTTCAAGTGTTACCGAAAAAAAACAAAAATATGCTTTTCATTCTTAAGAAAAGGATTCTCGTTAGAAAAAATAAATATGATTTATTTATTTATTTATTTATTTTCCATGTATAACCTCTCGACTCTTTACATAATCCCCCCCTCCAATAAAATTTTCCTTATCAATAAACTTTATATATTTATTTTTTTGCGATATTCAAAAATTCATATGTCCAAGGCTTTTGAAAATTGAGGCCTCAAAATTTGGGTTTAGGCATATTTGGATATGTATCAAAACATATAAAAAATTCAACTGAATCAAAATATACAATTTTTAAAATCTGGTGATATGATATGGAATGCCATATTTATAATTTAAAAAAAAGTGTATTTTCAATTCTAAAATTACGTGATTCCTTTTTTTGGTGCAAAGATGAAATAAATTTGTTGAATAACTTTCTCGTTAGCCTTGATTTCCGCATGAAGACAAGAGGGTCATAGATAAATTTCCTCTACATCCCTTCAATTCCCAAGGATCTAATAAAAAAACTAATCACAATTTAGATTCATCACATTTCTTCTGTTAAACTCGACGACTTGGAATTATTTCACAATAAATGCAATATTATTCCGTTACTCATTTGACGAGGTCATCACCCTCTTGAACCAATTATCTCGCATACAAGTCTACCCTCTTCTTTTTTTTTTTTTGTTTTTTTGTCCAACCGGATCATGGCTTCCCTCTCGTTTTGACTCTTTGTGAACAGAGAGATAAATTCGTCACATTTCATGTTATATGTTTTTCTTATTACGTGCACCCAACCAATTCACACGCTCCGCCTACCCCCTGCTTTGTTTACATCAAGTACATCTGGTGGCTCATCCGGTTTTAGAAGGGCAAAATATGTTGAAGTATAAATTAATCACAAAACATTCATAATATTTTGCTGTTTAACGGCTGTGGCGGTAATTGATATTGTTGTGTAATTGTGAAGACAATTTGTACTCGTATTTGATACTTTTGTTGTCTTTTATTAATTTCAGATGTCTGCTTTTCATCAAACTATATTTCCAAAAAAGCATATTAACGTTTCAACATGATTTGAAGAAAAAAAAATAAAAAATGACGGAAACTTCTAATCGATCAGTTTTGAAATTTCGATTAATCGATACCATATCTCGCATTGAATTCGATATATCGCATGAAATTCGATAGTTTCGTTGACCTATTTTAGTTCAAAGAGAGAAAAACATCAGTTTAGTCACTAATCGACTGTTTCATACCACTTTTTGATCACATTATCATTTTTTTGGAGGAATCGTGATAATCAAGAGTTGAAATCATTAGTAAACAGAGAAAAACTTAAAAATTCTCTTAAATCAATCAAAAATAATTAAGAGATTTTTTTCGTAGAGAATTTAATGGGCCTCAAAACAGGTCTTTTAATTAATTCACATGAGCCCTATAATGTCCCATACATTAACAAAATAACCTGTGTTTTATCTCCAAAAACCATTTCCTTCTACCGCTTTACCACGAAAATTTCTAAATATCAATGACATCAAGATGGTTTCATTAGCTTATTATCGAGGCTATTAGAAAAAAAATCTCCAGCCATTCAGTAAACAGATAAACGTCAAAAATAATCATAATCAGTCTTTTTTTGTTGAATTTGTTGAATTTTGGATTTTTTTAAATTTTTTGAATCTATCGATTTATCGATTCGATATCTCGAATTGAAATCGAGATTTTAGTCCTTGAAAAAAAACAATATTACATCGTCCTCCGATAAATTGTTCTTCAAATATCGATTAATCGATTTTATATCTCGTATTGAATCGATTAATCGATTAGTAAATGAAAAAAACCATCAATCAATAAGAAATATCGATTAGTGACCAAAAAAGTAGATTCAATCGACTTATCATCGATAATTTTCAAATTTCGAGTAATCGATTCGATATCTCGCGTTAAATCGATTAGTAAATCGAAAAAACGATGCATCGATTAGAAATATCGACTAGTGATCAAAAAAATAATACAGAATCGACTGATGATCGATTATTTTTATGTATCGATGAATCGATTCGATTAATATATAATCGATATCTCGAACTTAATCGATCAGTCGATTAGCGACTCGAAAAATCGAATAACATTCGATCGATAGTTCCATTCCACTTATTTCGGTTCAAAGTCGAATATCGATTAATCGATTCGATATCTCGCATTGAATTCGAGATATCGCATAACACAAATGTGTCAAGACTAATGATAATCACTCATTTCTCCTTAATTTTTCTCTTTTCATTTATCATTCTATGCCCTATTATTTTTACTGTATATTCAGAGCGTTGTGGATGAGTTGAGTTTTCTCAGAAAAGAAGTAAAAAAAATAAGAAAAGTTTCGAAGAGAGCATATCTTTCATTAGGTGAAGAAAGAATCCTCTGTTAGAAAAAATAAACGTAAAAATTTATCTTCAAGCCGACCAAGTTTTGAAAAGATTTATTTCGATATTTTGAAAAAAAAAATACTTCAGTAGATTTTTCATCGAATCTTTCGTGTCCCTTTCGTTATGTACGAAGATAACTGTATTTTTTTTTTTATGAAACTGAAATATTTGGAAGGGCACATTGGAAGGAGAAATTGGGAACCCGCAGAGTGGCTCGATCCCCCCCTTTGGAGGGATGGGTTTTACAATGGACAGTTGCTATTGAAATTTTTTTTTGGGGAATTTTCAGCTGGCGAAATTTGAAACTCTGTCCACAGAATGTTCTACGTCAATATTGCGTCAATGCAACTAAACCAATTCTTTCTTAGAGGTCTTGGAATTTTCTCAAAAATAAGGGTCAAAAGGGCGTCAAAAGGACTAGATTTTCGAGATATTAAATCCCCATATACTAAAAGAGGTGTTACGGAACTATCGAATTGCTAATGCGATATATCGAATGTAAATGCGATTAATCGAATATGTAAAAAAATGACGATCGGAAGTTTTGGCAAGAAAAAATCCCACAGGCGCGCGCAGCGCGCCTTCAATTTAATTGCTATTTTGAAAATAAATAGAAAGAAAAATTGATTGTTCGATTAATCGATGCGATATCTCGAAATAAATTCGATTAATCGATGCAATATTTCGCAGGAAATTCGATTGATCAATGCAATATCTCCAATGAAAATCGATTAATCGATTCGATATCTCGAATGAAAATCGATTAATTGATTCGATATCTCGAATTAACTTCGATTAATCGATACCATATCTCAAATGAAATTCGATTAATCGATTCGATATCTTGAATCAATTTCGATTAATCGATGCGATATATCGAATTCAATCAGAATAATCGATTTTTCGCATTAAATTCGAGATATCGCATTCAAATCGATACTTCCATTGCACTTATTTTTCCTTCAAATTGAACAGACTTTTCTTTACATCTCTCTATTACACTAAACAGCTGTAATAAAAATTCAATTCATTATAAATTGATTTCTTGCTAAATACCTCAAAATTTAAGCAAGATACTAGAATTTTTGTGGAGATTTTTTTAACCCGCATAATTCAGTCTCCCATATACCTTTCGAAATATTCCAAACACAAAAGCCTTCTCATTTTTGTGCCACCTCTCCCTCACTTTTTTACAAAAATAAAAATATCATTTTCTATAAATAAAAATGACGAGGTGAACCTAAAAAAAATCGGCACATGAAACACATATTAAGCTTCAAAACCATAACTCAATCACTATCGAAATGCATGTTGAAGGGGCCACATAATAAACTCAATCTCACAAAAAACTTATTTTTGAACCTTGAGATATGGAAGTCTGCAGCGAGATGAATCCAATTTTTTTAAAGCATATTCTACCGGTATTTTATCAAAATTAAAAAATGTACGAATTTAATGAAATTTTTTTCCAATGTTCTTCAATTCATAAAGAAACCGTATGCAAAATTTTGGATTTTTTTCATACCTGGTTTGAAAGTTATGAATTTTTTGAAAACCATCGTTTAACATGTGTTCTTATGGGAAATTCACAAAAGCTTAAGAAACTTTTCGAAAAATTCTTCAAATTGGATGAAATTTCGGATATAAGTGAGAAATTACCCCCAGCACAAATGCTCCATTTTTATACGACGATTGGGTCAATAATTGGCATTAAAATTAATAAAAATGATTGAAAAATTGTCACTCGCACGTAAGTGCTGCCAACTTGTGTCGCCAGAATTCCCTAGAATGCAACACTTTTTTTCAAAATAATTCTCAAACTAATTAAATAAAGAATAAAAAAAATATCTATGAAATGTAATGATAATAATATAATATTTGAACACTCGCAGCATTCCATAATTCCCTGAAAATAATTTTAATGAGGAATTTAAAAGCTCATTTTTTCATGTTCAGGGATTGGAACATCCTTAAAGTGAAGGCTTCAACCAAAAAAATTTGAAAAAATTCCACAATAATGTAAACATGCTGCAGCATTTTCTCAAATTTTTTCAGATTTTTTCGTCGAGACCTTCACCGAAAAAAAAATTCTCACTAATTTTACTCAATAAAATAAATTAAAAAAAAAAAGTTAGATAATTTTCGATTAAAAATTCTTTTCAATTCAAATGAATTTAGAATAAATTTGAATATACTAGCATGACGAATTTTCATCCTTCCTCGTGCATGAAAAGATCAAGAAAAATTCTCACAAAGGGAGGCCAAAAAAAAAAGTCAGAGACATTTAAATTTTAGTGTGCCTGTATTCTCTCCCCTCTCTCCTCCCCTCTCCTCTCCCCCATGAAAAGTACTTTGTATGGAGAAAGAATGACGACAGCATAAACATGACAATGTACGATGTCACAGTTTAAATGCAGTAAAACAACTGTTGAATGTATGGCTCGAAAAAAGAAATGGTTATATGGTCCTGAACCCATATCTTTTTAAAATTGTGCATCTGACGCCATATTATTTTTTTTATTATTACAGTTTAGAAAAATTTATTACAAAAAAATTCAATTAAAAGAAAAAAAAAATTTTAATAAAAAATTGTAAAAAAAATTTTTAAAATTTTTTTTATTAAAAAAAAATTGATTTTTTTTTTATTAAAAAAAAAATTCTATTAATTTTTTTATTAAAAAAAAATTTTTATTAATTTTTTTTTCATAAAAAAAATTTTTATTAATTTTTTTATTAAAAAAAAATTTTTATTAATTTTTTTATTAAAAAAAAAATTTTATTAATTTTTTTTTCATAAAAAAAATTTTTATTAATTTTTTTATCAAAAAAAAAATTTTATTAATTTTTTTTTCATAAAAAAAATTTCTATTAATTTTTTTTTCCTAGTGCAATAAAAATGCTTCAATTGGTGTCAATATCACTCATATACTCCAAGGATTCCGAAGTAAATGGTGTTTGAAGAAAAAAAAAAAAAAAGTTATACACTGAAGTATTAAACATGATTTTACTTGATTAAAGTGGTTTTTAATTGAAGCACGATCAGAAAGAACGAGTTAGTCACTCACACAGTAACATTAATATCCAACGTTTTCCAATTAAATAATAATAATCCTCATTAAATTCTGAAACATTAAATATTTGAAGGAGAAAAAGAATAAATAATTAATTGGAATTCATAGAATTTTCAAGTGTTTATGAAAATAGTTTGTAATAAATGATTCATCGTGAAAAAAAAAATAAGATTCAAGTGTCGAAATGTTTTGGGCATTTGCTCATTTTTATTCTTCTATTCGTAGAAAAATGTTACAAGATACTAAAAGGTTTGTGCGCACGTGCAGGCCACGTGTCTTTCAACAGGGAAAAAACATTTCAAAGTTTGGGAAACATGGAAAATATGCAGTGACCTGAAGTAACGAAGCTATGGGCAATGGAAAATTTTCGTTTGTCATCCAGATTTTCGAGATAAGTTTATTTCACTTTGAAATTTTTCAGTTCTGACATAATTTACGAAAGATGAAGGGAAGAGTGGGGTAAAATGGAGATTTTAACGAGAACGGTTTGAGATGGATCTTTTTTAATGATTTCAGTGAAAAGCTGAGGAAATTTTAGATGGAAAACATGTGTCAGAATTTTTTCTCTCAATTTTTCTTTAATTTTCTCAATTTTTCAATTTTTTTCTCGATTTTTCTTCACTTTTTCCATTTTTTTTCTCGATTTTCCTTTAATTTTGGATTTTTTTAATTTTTCAATTTTTTTTGAATTTTTGGAAAAAATCGATTAATCGATTCGATATCTCGAATTAAATCGATTAATCGATTGGTAACTCCAAAAACCCAGTAATCGAATATTATAATCCACCAGAATATGATTCCATGACACCTATTTTAGTTTAGAAGAAAATATCGATTAGTCGTTGCGATATCTCGCATTGAATCGATTAATCGATTGGTGAATCAAAAAAGAAGATTGATCGATTAGAAATATCGATCAGTGACAAAAAAATAAAAATTACATCGACTTACAATCGATTATTTTGAAATTTCGATTAATCGATTCGATACCTCGCATTAAATCGATCAATCGACTAGTGACTCGAAAAGTCGATTAATCGCATGATATTCGATAGTTCCATCAATCTATTTTAGTTCAAAGAAAATATCGATTAATCGATTCCATATCTCGCATTGAATCGATTAATCGATATCTCGCATTAAATTCGAGATATCGCACTGCACCTATTTCACTCCAATTTTTCAAAATACTCAAATTTTCAAAAAAATTCTCAAATTTTCATTCAAAATTCTCAAATTTTCAAAAAAAAATTCAAAAAATCAATTTTATCAAATATTTACAAAAAATCCAAAAATAAAGTGTCTTTCCAAAACTAAAGTGTTGAACCTCTCACATTTTTTCCACACACCAAAAAAATTTATTTCATAAAAAAAAATCAACAATACTCAACAAAGGGGATTAAATTAGCAGATAAATATAACTATGTTTGCACGTGGCTTGAACTGAGAGAAATAACGTAATACCAACATTGAGATAACAATGATTTCCCAAAATGTAATCAGCAACACGTGTTCTCCATTCATTACACTCTGCTCGCTCCAGAAAGAGAAAAAAAAAGGTCACAAAAATTCCAATTGATAAAAAAAAATGAAAAAAAATAAATAAAAATAATCCTAATTAATTCAAGAGTAAGAGGAAATTACTTTCGATTGCGTTGGTGTACCAATTGTTGTAACAATAAAGTTAAGCAATTGAAAGGAAATGTGTTCAGAGTCTTGATATATTGTCAGTGGAATGAGTCGAAAGGAAAGTGCAAAAAAAAAAAAGATGTGTTATCATTTTAGTTTCCGATTAGTCTATTGTTAACTTTGCACTGCTATCTATTCATGTTTTGTTGCTATTCATTGTCTCTTTCCTTTGCGAATGAATATACGCGTCTTGCAAAATTATCTACATTTTACCGGCTTATTTACTGATAAATAGGGGAGAATAGATAGTGGAAGTGGAATTCCACTCGTTAGCTTATATTCAATAGGAAACTTGCATATTTTTTTTGTTACAGGGGACAGTTTTTGAAATGAGAAAATCATGTTTTGTTTTTTTTTTTAATTACTTAATTAATTAACTATGAATTATTAAAAATTGCATTTTTTGAACGGCGATGAATCGGAAGTGACGTCAAAATACCAAATGATTCGGCAGTGCTGTCTAGCATGAGTTGAGAGAACTCGAATATCAGTGATAAACAATCCATATGCATCCCCAAATCAACTTTAAAGATGTTTTGCGAAGATGCTTTCGTCTACTTCAGACATTATGTGAATAATAAAACTTCATAAGCAAAATTCTAATGATTCTTTATATCCACTACATAACCTCTGCATCATACAGAGTATAAGCGTTGACCAATCACATTGGAGCTGGAGCGCCAGCTAATGATACTTTTCGAAACTATATGGTATATCGACGTCACTTCCGTTTTCTGGCTGTTTGAAATTTATTCATTTTCAAAGTGAAAAAAAAACATAAACAAACATTTTCAATTATGATTTTTTTTTATATACTCGATTAATCCTAATTAATCAATTGCAGTGGAAAAAAAAGATTAAAAATCAAATATGCAAGTTCTCTAGTCGTCAGTCTGCACGAAGAGAGACACAACGGGAAAATAAAATAAAAAATAAAAAAACCTATGCCAACTAATTGTCGCAACGCCAAAGTCTTTGTATGTTTTATTTACGGGTCACGAAAGAGGCATTCATTCACCCTTGGTCGATTACATCGGCGACACAAGATACACACAATACTTTTTCATGAAGTATTTGATAATAATTTATTCTTTCAATGGGATGAAATTAGATAACTTTGTACAAGTCATAATCGGTCACTAAGATTATTATGAAAGAGGGAATTAAAGGCAATTTTAGAAATATCACATTTGGGTTCAACGGATTTACGTTTTTTTTTTTGTAATTTGATGACAAAAAAAAATATCGCATCAGCTGACAATCGATATTTAGAAATTTCGATTAATCGATGCGATATCTCGAATTGAATTCAAGATTTAATATCGATTAATCGATGTGATATCTCGAATTGAATTCGAAATTTGATGACGCACAAAAATAGTGCATCGATTGACAATCGATTATTTTGGAAATATCGATTAATCGATGCGATATCTCGAAATTGTCGCGAGATATCGCATATCATTGCACCTATTTTAGTTTGTTGTTTGGGAAAAGAAATAATAACCCATCAACTTCCGATCGATGATTTCGATATATCAATTAATCGATGCGATATCTCGCATTAAGTTCGAGATATATCGCACGATATTCAACAGTTCCATTGCATCCCTTTTAGTTCGATGAGACTTCTGATTAATCGATTTCCAATATTCGATTAATCGATGTCAAAATTCGATTAATCGATGTCAAAATTCGATTAATCGAATTTCGCATCGATTTCCCTCAATTTTTTGCTGTAAAACACTGATTATTTTTTTTTCAATAAAAATCATGACAAAAATTCTTTCATTTTCTTCAAATTCTGACACATTCCAGAAATAATCGAAATGTCCATTTGAAACCTTTCACATATCGTCACCTTAGAAACAAAGGGGCGTAAGTGCTGTCTATAAGCATAAGACTTACGCCCTTTTAACTCTAAGGCAATGATATTATTCTTGAAGCGAATGAGGAATATTCATGAGGAAGTCTGTTATTTCGCGTCTCATTGTCCATTGCTGAAGGCATAAATGCCGGCTTTATATATACAGCATTTATAATCATGAATCTATCATCGATAAATCATACAAATTGTTCCTTCGTAGATTTAACACACGGAATGAGGAATGAGATGAAGCAATCATCTCACTTGATATTCCGGAACTACTGTATATATGCTTTGTACATTAATGAAGGAAGTTTCATTGTTAGAAGAATTCTTTTCATTCAAATCATCTCAAAATTTTTTTACAATCAATTTAATTGAGTATTCACATTCAAATAAAAGGTTCAATTTTGATAAATGTCTTTATTTAATTTATTATTTTTGGAATATTCAATTTAATAGAAACATTTTGTGAAATTTAATTTTTTTAGAATTTTGAAAGTAATTTCGAAAAAAAACAGGAAAAATGAAGAGAAAATTGAAAATCATTTTGGAAAATTTTGGAAAATCAAATTTTGAAGGAAATAATTTTTGAAAATTGAGGAAAATTGAATATTGAAAATCCAATGTTCCTAAATTTTGGAAAATCGAATTTAGAAAAAAAAAAAATTGAAAATAATTTTTGAAAATTTTGGAAAATCGAATTTTGAAAAAAAAAATCAAAAATAATTTTGGAAAATTTTGGAAAATCAAATTTCGGAGAAAATAATTTTCAAAAATTGAGGAAAATTGAATATTAAAAATCCAATTTTCCAAAATTTTGGAAAATCGAATTTAGAGAAGAAAAAAAAATTGAAAATGATTTTTGAAAATCGATTTTAAAGAAAAAAAAAATCAAAAATAATTTTTGAAGATTTTGGAAAATCGGATTTTGGAAAAAAAAATCAAAAATAATTTTTGAAAATTTTGGAAAATCGAAGTTTGAAAAAAAAATCAAAATGACTTTCAAAAATTTTAGAAAATCGAATTTTGGAAGAAAATAAAATCAAAAATAATTTTTGAAAAATTTGGAAAAATCGAATTTTGAAGAAAAAAAAATCGAAAATAATTTTAGGAAAATCAAGAATATCAGTTTTCTTCATATTCCCTCAAAAAACTCAGATTTACAAAAAAAACATTTTTTCCATTATATCATAGCATTGAAAGTCTCTTGAAGTGACCAATGATATCATTACCTCCAGTCCAGCATTGTACCGAGAAAAACCCGACAATGACTGGTATCTCCTCCGTACAATTTGCATTTGCGAATGTTACGTTTTATTCACACACAAGCCTCCAGGAAAGAGAAGAAAAAAATAAAGATGATGTCAAGGACTACATGGGTTAAATCACGTGGGAATGTTACAATCAACATGTGCTAAACTTCAAAAAAAAAAAAAAGTGGAAAAATTAAAAAATCGAGTAAAAACACACGCACACACCCAACAAACAAACAAGCACACAGAAAAGAAGACATATGTCACATTCCAGAGTTAACAGTAACCAGGCATGACGTCATTTCTCACACACAAACTAAATAATTTTTTTCCTGAATTAAAAGAAAAAAAAAAAACGTGCAGATGATTCCATCAATTTCAACGAATCAAAAAAAAAATCACATATATATATGCATATTCGAAGACTCACCTCGTGCGTTCACAATCACGAACTTCGATGACGTTGGAAATTCAACCTGTCACACACAACACGCCGCACGTAGGCCCACGTGATTCACCAAAAAAAAAAAAAAAAAAAAAAAAAATGAAGATGTTAGAACTACACAAATTTTAAAAACACACACACAATCACTCGTAAAAAAAACGGAAGTGGAGTTCCCCACCTCGATTACACTTTTGTTACAATCACTCGAGAATGTAAAGAAACCTCACAAAAAAAGAGTAATAAAGTGGTAAATTTTCACTTTTCACAAAAAAAATTTTCCTGTATTAAACAAATGATTTTGTAACCCAAGGCAATAGAATTCAATTCAATTGAAATTTTTCCCTATTTTTAAAAATATTTTCCAATTATTTCAAGAACACCAATTTTTTTGCTGTACTTCACTTTTCACAAAAAAATTTTTTTCTTATTTTTAAAAATATTTTTTAAATTATTTCAAAAACATAATTTTTTTTTCTGTACTTCACTCCTCACAAATAATTTTTTTCCCTATTTTAAAAAATATTTTTTCAATGATTTCAAGAACAACACAAATTTTTTACGTATTTCGATCGTAGAACACGAAATTGCATGGACGATAGTAGAGCGCACTATACGTCTGCATGGCACGACAGCCAAAGCAACACTGACGTAGCAGCCAATAACGTGCCGGCTGTTGGGGCTTCACCCGCTCGCACACACATTTTTTCCTCCTTTTTCCTCTTTACGTTTTTTTATTTAAATGTGTGTGTGTATTGTGTGTGTGTGTACGGTGGGCACGCAGGCAGCACATAACCATGCCCATAGCAGCAGCAGCACCACTGGCGACAGCAGTCTCTCGAAGGTAGCCTGGTGCAACGAGAAGGAGTATTCTCCCTCTGTTTCAAGAGAAGAGGGCTACTACCTACCGCATATAACGTCTCACTGATATACACACCGTGGCCTTTTTTCTTTTTTCGAGTACTGGAAATACGCCTGGTTATACACACTGGCTCTTCTGCTGTGTTTGTTGGTATGGGGGGGAATTGGTAATATTTGAATTTAATTTTCACGAGAAATTCCACAATTATTTTTATTTTACATTTTATTTGATTTTTTTTAAATTTATATCGTCGCCTTAGAGTAAAAGGGGCGTAAGTGCCAAAAACACGAAATTCTGGTATGAAAGGGACGTATCTCCACACTTACGCCCCTTTGTTATTTTCTTTTTGTCGAAACACCTTTCGTAAAATATTTCACCAAGTTAAAAACAATAATGGAGGATTCTAGAAGATGAAAAATTAATTACTGCCTTTATTCTTCCATTTAATTTAATTATCCATCCAGCATAACAATCATGTCTCCCTTTTCCTCCGACTTTCACTATAAATTGTTGCGATTAAGGATGTTCTACCGGTATTTTATCAAAATTTAAAAATGTACGAATTCAATGAAATTTTTTTCCGAGGTTCTCCAATTCGTAAAGAAACCTTATGCAAAATTTTGGATTTTTTTCATACCTGATTTGAAAGTTATGAATTTTTTAAAAACCATCCTTTAACATGTGTTCTTATGGGAAATTCACAAAAGCTTGAGAAACTTTTCGAAAAATTCTTCAAATTGGATGAAATTTCGGATTTAGGTGAGAAATTACCCCCAGCAGAAATGCTCCATTTTTATACGACGATTGAGTCAATAATTGGCATTAAAATTAATAAAAATGATTGAAAAATTGTCACTCGCACGTAAGTGCTGCCAACTTGTGTCGCCAGAATTTCCTAGAATGCAACGCTTTTTTTCAAAATAATTCTCAAACTAATTGAATAAAGAATAAAAAAAATATCTATGAAATGTAATGATAATAATATAATATTTGAACACTCGCAGCGTTCCATAATTCCCTGAAAATGATTTTAATGAGGAATTTAAAAAGTCATTTTTTCATGTTCAGGGATTGGAACACTGACGAAATCACTGCCCCTCTCAAAAATCCCCTGAAAATTTCGTAGATAACTTATGGAATACTGGAATTTAATGAGTACAACTATTACAGCTGTGAATGCACGAAAAAGATTTATATCATTCTTCCATATAGACTGAAAATAAATTGAGAATTATAAAATGAAGATGAAGTACAGTTCATGTAAATATATATATATGGTTGAATGCATGAAGCGGATCTCGCTTCATTTGATTTTGCTTCACAAGACGAAGGAGCCTGGTTGTAACGCTCACGACTAACACTACCGACTCAACTTTATATAAGAGAATTAAAATAAATGAAAAAAAGAAGAAATACTCGACAAAACGATGGACTCACCCACATGTGCTTTGCGGCTAGAAAATAAACAGTTGTAAAAGCAGATGAAAATAGTTTAGTGTTGTATATACATTTGTTAAATATTCATGAGACAATTTTTTTTTTAAACTATTATTAATTGACTTGTATCATGGAGTTAACTTTGATTAATTAATACAAAAATAATGGAATTATAGAAATTTATCAAGTGTAATACCATTTTATCGTTTTCAATTTACATGTGTTTTTTGAGATGTGTTGGGGAAATTAATGGGCTTGCTCTTTTTATTAATTAATCTATTTAGCAAAGCAATTTTCATTTATTAATTATTTCAATTATTTTAGGATTTTTTCGATTTTCTTCTAAGATTACAGTAGACTTCCAATAAAGTTACTCTTTCGTTGGAGTTCTTAAGATTCTTCTGTTAAACTTCTTCATTGGTTTTCCCACTCTAATTCTTTGATGGGCCAATCAGACATCTCGCATTAAATTTGAGATATCGCATATCATTCGATATTTTCACCTATTTTATTTCAAGGGCATCAATGGCTAGTATATTAGTGATATATTAATAGGAAAAGGGAATTATAATGAAGACTGTTACACCATTCAATTATCCATCATTCGATTTTATTCAAGTAATTATTATTCTACAAATACATTTCCATAAAAAAAAAAACATGTGAAAAAATTCATTTCTTCGATCAATCGAATTTCTGCTTATTTCTTAACTGATACACATATTCTGCAATATTCCCGTAGCCTCGACTATCTCCAAAACCAACATAGGATGATTTGCCTTCATGAGCTCGTAGTTCTTGGTCATTGAGACTTCCCTCAAATGAGATGCAATGAAACTACCAACAAATCTCTTCAAGTTACTAGCACGACAGCGATTAGCAAGTATCAGGATCTCCGCAGCAGACTCGATGTTGACATCGTTGTAGAGAGCCTTTTCACACAATCCTTTAAGTTTCAACATTTCATATTTGTCAGCAGCATCAAGAAGCTCTCGTGCCATTTTATCCAACTGGTCAACCTTATCAGTGTAAATAAACTTCAAGACCTGTTCCAAAACTTCTGCAGTCAGATCAGTGATCACAATTTTATTGTCTTCCGTCAGAGTTTTCACCTTCTCAGCAAAAACTGAACTGCATACAGTCAAAATTATTTTGTGAGCATGAAACTCTTGATCACCAACTGTCAATACAATATCTCCAGTTGTTGGATCATTGAACACTTTACTAAAATCATAAGAAAGTTGAGGGGTTGGAGCGATGATCTCAGTCTTATCGATCGTTGTTGGTCCCGTCATATTTATCATACACCCTATTCTGAGTGTGTCTCGATCTAAATAATTGTTGGCTCTATCATGTAACTGCTTGTGAGTCATGAATGACGAATTACCATGAGCATTCTTCAGCACACTTCGGCTTTCATAAGCATGAAGGAAGGACTTATTTGTGTCGATAATCCCCAATTTAAGATCAATCTCAAATGGTTTTGGCTCTCCATTCATTTCCAAATGCAGTGAATACTCGGAATTGTGGTGGTATTGGATTCTCAGGTGCCATTCGTTCATTCCGTAATTCTTTATGATGAAGGCCGATGATTTCAGCTCTTCTGCTCTAATGCAACTGCTGAAAGCCTGGATCTCCCACTCGTGCCAGTGATGAATTTTCCTTGCAGAGGTGACGCTCGTGCTGGAGGTTCTTTCTTCAATTCCAGTCATTCTGCTGTTGTGCAATGAATACTTGTAGTTTAAACTTCTTTAATAGAATTTTAGAAGACAAATATATCGACAATTTTATCAATAAGAGGTAAAGTTCTCTTATGACAGTTGTCTTTAGACTGATTTGAAGTTTCTGCTCTCGGCGTTATATATACCGGAGTAACTGGAAAGAGAATATGGGAATGAGTTCTGATTGGTTCGGAGGCGCTGACCAGCGTGAGTCACTGGTGGTGGGGGGAAACGATCAGACAGTCGCTTTGGGACAGCTGCACAGGATTATAGAGAGGTATAGTGTTGCTAATGACACAAAAGAGACCCAAATTCCAAGAAATTGTAAAATTTAATTGCAGCTTCAATAATTTCTGATGTTCTCCTTCCTCGATTTCTCGTCCTCTTCCTCATTATTCACCTATTTTTCTTGAATGAGAAAGGGTAAATATGGATTATTGGTATTTGGAATTGGCACTCTCTTTTGATACGTAAGATTACGTAGCAAAAGAAAGAGCCCATTAATAATGGAGCCTAGTACTTACGTCATAAGTTGTAGACCCATTGTAATGGTCAAGAGAGGAAATCAATTGTGTTTCGAGAATTAATGGGAAAATGGAGCTGCAACCAAATTTTATGTACCGCTTCTTTCCATTAAACACGAAATTTTCTACTTCTTTCCACGAAATACGTTCGACGTCAGCATTTTTAATTGGCGATAGAAGCATATCATTCGATCGTTTCATATCACCCTAATCGATCAATTCTGAAATTTCGATTAATCGATGTCAAAGTTTGATTAATCGATTGGTGTCCAAATTCGATTAATCGAATTTAGGAACATCCATAAATCGATTACGCTCCACCTGTTTCAGTTTAAAGGGAAAAAATCAATATTTCAGCAGCTTCAAATCCATCAATTTCGAATATTTGATTAATCGATGCGATATCTCGATCTAATGAAATTTTCGATTTAATGAAGCAAAGTACTAGGAAAGAATGAACAAATGAATTAATCTTGAATAATTTATGATAATAAACCATGTCATTGTTTTCAGACGAGTATTCAAATTTAAAGCTTCTCAAAGAGGATCCAAAACTATGAATAATACATGGCGCACTTTTGGTTCTCAACTTTTTTTTTTAAGTATATACAGTATAAGTCCCAATTATTGACCTTCTTTTCCGATTTCATTTCTTAATCTGTGAGTTTTTTTTCCACTAATAACAGTAATAAGTAATTACATTTTAATCAAGTCAATATTTGTCAATCGCAGAATGTTAAAAAGTTTAATAATAGCTCAAAATATCAAAAATTAACAGGAAAAAACTTTTTAAATCAAACTTTAACCTCGAAGTAATTATTTCTGATTATTAAAATTTGAATGACAGTTAAAAATATAAGTTGTTAATTTATCAACCTCATCCAACCCTAATTATCAATTGATTTAATTGTTCCCTTAAGAATTGCTGATAAAATATTTTGGTGAATTTAGAATTTGTGATAAAATATAGAATGTCATTATTTACAAAAAGAGAAGAAGAAACTTAAGGTTGTATCCCAGAGAGCAGTCAATAAAATCATAAAAAATGAGGATCTATAGGTTAATCTCCAATTAATTGCTGTTAATTCGGGGAAAATAATGGACTTGAAAATTTAAAATTAAATAGAATTTTCGTTACCCCTTAAGGTAGTATCCTAAAGTACGGTCGATAATTGTAGATTAATTTTAATTAATTGCTATTAATTTCAATTAACTGCTATTAATTTCCAATTAATTGCTATCAATTTTCAATTAATTGCTATTAATTTCCAATTAATTGCTATTAATTTCAATTAATTGCTATTAATTTCAATTAATTGTTATTATTTTGTGTTAGTATTGTTATTAATTGTTATTATTTTTCAATTAATTGCTATTAATTTCCAATTAATTGCTATTAATCTCCAATTAATTGCTATTAATTTCCAATTAATTGCTGTTAATTCGGGAAAAAGTGCTTTAATTTACCCGAAAAAAGTGATTAAACTATTCGAAAGTCATCTTCAGCTTGTGAATATAATTTTTTTTTCTCGAATTTTTTTTAACATTACTAATCTCCTATCACATGCATGAGATAGAGAGAGAGGCAAATAGTTACGACTACCTTCTAATTAAAATTTCTCAATAACTATACGGTGAATTGAATATTTTTTTCTTCTATTATTTAGTTAAAATGCTGTTCTCTTCGCCAATTGTTTTTAAATAATGGGTCAAACGTGTGGTTTTTTAGTAATTTCGTTATTTCTGTCGGATTTAAGGCGTTTCCTTCCCACCACTGCTATTTTCAGGAACTTTGATGATTCATATCTCATAAATTACACGGAAAAAAATTATGAAAAAATTCAGAAAAATGTGAAAAGACATCATCGTTAATATGGCATTAAAAAAAAGGGATAATTGTACTCGAATTTGCTGCGATACTAACAGAATAATGAATTAATGAATAATTCCCGAAGAATCATCCTTAAAAAAATAGTCCAAACTGTCTTCAATTTCTCAGGATTACAACAGCAGTTGAATCAAATTTCACAAAAGGTAACGAAGACTTTCTTTTTTATATTCTTTTTTTTTTTCAACTCGGTGGCCCTTTTTAATTGCTACGGGCACAATTGAGATTAATGAAAAGGCATGCGGGCGTAGAACGTATGAGTCTTTGTGTCAGATGAAAAAATTACAGCGTTCAATGAACCACTGAAAGTCTTATTGACACACAGAAGCCTACGTTCATCGATATTAAAAGGGAATTTCTCAATGAAATTAATCGTTTGAATTTTTTTCTTTCTATCTATTAACTCTCATTGCGTAACTATGTCGAGAATATCTCAGAAATTAATAGACATACGCCTTTTTTACACGAATTCATTGTTGTGGAGAATTTCAAGAGCTACAAAAAAGGTTCCCTTGAACTGAAATTCGTGGAACGGAACTATGGAATGATATGCGATATCTCGAATTCAATTCGAGATTTCGATTAATCGATATTTGGAAAATTATCGACTTCAGGTGCTCTCGCACTAAAACTAGTGAAATAGAATTATTGAATGATATGCGATAGCTCGAATTTAATTAGAAATATCGATTATAATCGGAATATCGATTATAATCGAAATATCGATTATAATCGAAATATCGATTAGAATCGATTATAATTGTAATATCGATTAGAATCGATTATAATCAAAATATCGATTAGGATCGATTATAATCGAAATATCGATTAGGATCGATTATAATCGAAATATCGATTATTATCGATATTCTATCGCTAAGTAAAAGATGCTGGATTTTGAGATGATGCGATATAGTTTTTTTTCCTTCTCTTGAACTGAAACAGGTTAAACTGAACTATCGAAAGATAAGCGATATCTCGAATTCAATGCGAGATATCGCATCGATTAATCGAATATTTGAAATTGATCGATTTGCAGTTACTGAGATGTTGATTTTTCCCTTCAAACTAAAACCGGCGAAACGGAATTGAACTATCGAATTTTCACATCGATTAATCGAAACTTCGGAATCGATTGTTTGGGAGTTGATAAACTAAAATTAAATACATAAACTTAAACTGAATGTTGAAAAATTTAAGGAGTTAATTTTGACTACGATCACACAAAAGTTGCTGTTTTTGGTCCTTTTTTACTGAAACTGGTGAAACGAAACTATAGAATGATATGCTTCCATTGTCAAATATTGATGCTGACGTATTGCGTTCAACAGTGGAAAAAACCGCAACATAAAATATGGTTGCAGCTTTTATTTGAATGGGCAATTGTGTAAATTTTTCTGAATCTCTTTCTTCATTTTCGATAAATTCCGGAAGACAATTCATTCCCCTTCTTGACCACTACAATGGGTCTAGACTTGAGTAGCAAAACCAAAAGCCTATTCTAAGTACTAATAATCCATATTTCCCCTTCCTCATTCAAGAAAAATAGATGAATAATGAGGACGAGGACAAGAAATCGAGGGAAGAAAATATCTGAAATTATCAAAGCTGCAATTAAATTTTACAATTCTACATTATGTCATTTACAACACTATACCTGCCAGGGATACCTCTCTATAATCCTGTGCAGCTGTCCCAAAGCGACTGCCTGATCGTTTCCCCCCACCACCAGTGACTCACGCTGGTCAGCGCCTCCGAACCAATCAGAACTCACTCCCATCTTCTTCCTCCAGTTACTCCGGTATATATAACGCCAAGAGCAGAAACTTCAAATCAGTCTAAAGACAACTGTCATAAGAGAACTTTACCTCTGATTGGTAAAATTGTCGATATATTTGTCTTCTAAAATTCTACTAAAGAAGTTTAAACTACAAGTATTCATTGCACAACAGCAGAATGACTGGAATTGAAGAAAGAACCTCCAGCACGAGCGTCACCTCTGCAAGGAAAATTCATCACTGGCACGAGTGGGAGATCCAGGCTTTCAGCAGTTGCATTAGAGCAGAAGAGCTGAAATCATCGGCCTTCATCATAAAGAATTACGGAATGAACGAATGGCACCTGAGAATCCAATACCACCACAATTCCGAGTATTCACTGCATTTGGAAATGAATGGAGAGCCAAAACCATTTGAGATTGATCTTAAATTGGGGATTATCGACACAAATAAGTCCTTCCTTCATGCTTATGAAAGCCGAAGTGTGCTGAAGAATGCTCATGGTAATTCGTCATTCATGACTCACAAGCAGTTACATGATAGCGCCAACAATTATTTAGATCGAGACACACTCAGAATAGGGTGTATGATAAACATGACGGGACCAACAACGATCGATAAGACTGAGATCATCGCTCCAACTCCTCAACTTTCTTATGATTTTAGTAAAGTGTTCAATGATCCAACAACTGGAGATATTGTATTGACAGTTGGTGATCAAGAGTTCCATGCTCACGAAATAATTTTGACTGTATGCAGTTCAGTTTTTGCTGAGAAGGTGGAAACTGTGACGGAAGACGATAAAATTGTGATCACTGATCTGACTGCAGAAGTTTTGGAACAGGTCTTGAAGTTTATTTACACTGATAAGGTTGACCAGTTGGAGAAAATGGCACGAGAGCTTCTTGATGCTGCTGACAAATATGAACTGCTGAAACTCAAAGGATTGTGTGAAAAGGCTCTCTACAACGATGTCAACATCGAGTCTGCTGCGGAGATCCTGATATTGGCTGATCGCTGTCGTGCTAGTAACTTGAAGAGATTTGTTGGTAGTTTCATTGCATCTCATTTGAGGGAAGTCTCAATGACCAAGAACTACGAGCTCATGAAGGCAAATCATCCTATGTTGGTTTTGGAGATAGTCGAGGCTACGGGAATATTGCAGAATATGTGTATCAGTTAAGAAATAACCAGAAAGTCGATTGATCGAAGAAATGAATTTTTTTACATGTTTTTTTTTATGGAAATGTATTTGCAGAATAATAATTACTCGAATAAAATCGAATGATGGATAATTGAATGGTGTAACAGTTTTAATTATAATTCCCTTTTCCTATCAATATATCACTAATGTACTAGCCATTGATGCCCTTGAAATAAAATAGGTGAAAATATCGAATGATATGCCATACCTCGAATTTGATGTGAAATATATCAATTAATTGACATTTAAAAATGAACGTCTAGAAATTGACATGATTTTTTTTATACAATAAAATTATCGATAACCTAAATCCCCAATTTTTTTCAATTATTTTTCAACGATTATTCATTTGTTAATTTTCAATTAAACATAATTTATAACAAAACTCACAAGTGTTACTCATTGATATGATTAATCAAAAGAATTGCAAAAAGAAATAAAGAAAACAGCCATAAAAGAGCTTCATTGTTAAAACTCATTAAGAGTCTTCCAGTTGTGTTGTGATAAAGCGCATGTGAATGAAACGAAGAAGAAACAGAATAGATTAATTTAATGCTCTGCTATAAAACAAGATTTAACAATAAGTGTGAGAATTTTCCACGTGTTATTAACGTTGACACATAACAGTTCCTTTTCTCACGTTCTCCTTCAATTCTTCGGGTATTTGCGCGAGTCGAGCTGTCTTGCAATCGTTTCCTCACACTTGGATACATGAAGATAGAATCTATCGCTATATTTAACGACACGAGGGTTAAAAAGGATGTTAAGGTAGTTCTATCGGATTTTGCGTCATCGAGAGATTTTCTTCAGATTTTGGGAAATCATTGTTCATGTTATTTACAATTTTTGTGGAAAATTTGAAAATTTTTGACCGTTTAGTTGATGAGATATTCAATTTCAAAGTTTCAACTTTTAACGCAGAGTAAATGGCGTAACCTCAAAATTCAATCAAATTCGCCAGGTTTTCGTTTTTTTTCTCAAAATCCAGTCGGTAGATTTTGATAAAAAAAATATGTAGGGATTCTTCCAGTACTTCGGAGTAATTTGGAATTAATTCAGATTTTTTGACCGTGTATTTTTATTTTATTTTACTTTTCAGTATTTTTTGTCGTATTATTTTGTCCCGAGCAGAGCGATAATGTAAAAAAATAATGAAATTTAAAGATGAAAAAAAACTCTTGAAGTAAGGCAAACAAACAAACGATGTAGAACAAATAATTTTGTAACTCAGAGTGATAAAATTCAATTTAATTCAATTCCTGCGAGAATTTTGTAAAAAATATGACATCCAAAAATTTTGTACAAATATGGCATGTTTTACAATTTTTTTTACATTCTTGTATGTATTGTGACCTGGTATCTCATGATATGTCGTGCATATTTCCACCAGGGACGTGCTTTTATTTACCCGAAAAAGTGATTAAACTATTACGAAAGTCATATCTTCAGCTTGTGAATATAATTTTTTTTATCGAATTTTTTTTACATTATTAATCTTCTATCACATGCATGAGACAGAGAGAGAGGCAAATAGTTACGACTACCTTCTAATTAAAATTTCTCAATAACTATACGGTGAATTGAATATTTTTTTCTTCTATTATTTAGTTAAAATGCTGTTCTCTTCGCCAATTGTTTTTAAATAATGGGTCAACCGTGTGGTTTTTTAGTAATTTCGTTATTTCTGTCCGATTTAGAGCGTTTCATCCCCACCACCGCTATTTTCAGTAACTTTGATTATTCATATCTCATAAACTGGACGGACAAAAATTATGAAAAAATCCAGAAATATGTAAAAAAATATCATCTTTGATACGGCATCAAAAAAATAAGGCGTTATCCCCGGTAGGAATCGCCCAATGCTCAACTCTCGGCCGAACATCGGCCGAGAATTCGCATGTCAAAGCTCGGTAGCCATGGCTCGGCCAAACCTACGCCATTGGCTCGCCGTAGTTTGGCCTGCCAGAATTGGCCAAGCGTTGTTCGAAACTTGGACTGCCAAGGCTTCAATTTTTTTAAATCTTTTGACATGATTGAATTATTCCACATTATCAAATAACTTCTGAATAATTCCGATCGAATTTCATTTCCCCGAACAAGGTAAACGGCGATCAATTTATAAGGATCAAATTTAGGATTTGTAATATGATATCTCTGAACAGCTAAGACGTTAAGGTAACAGACTGGTAATCCGTAGGTCCAGGGTTCGATCCCAGGTGCCGGCTTTTTTTTTTTTAATTCAAAAAACATTGGATTTTGATTATTTTTACGTCAGAAGACTTAAATACTTTTAATTCATGTATCTAACATGAAATCTACAATAAAACGAACTAGTAGTTTCCGAGATATCAATTTTTCAATGAGTAGTTCAGGAACAATGGACGAGGCCCGATAGCAAATAAATGGGCGCTCGGGCGTCCTTTCTGAATTTTTTATTAAAAAATTCCTATTTTAATAACTACGAGTCGTAGAAAAACGGAGTTTTGCTTATTTTATTCGTTAATCTTTCCTCTAAATTTCATTCACAGCATGTCTCGATAACTTTTGAGTAGTTTTCGAGATATTTCAATCCAAAGTCAAGTATAAAATGGCTATTTTTTTAAAGAAAACAGCAAAAGTTATGATGTGGAGCATGGGAATTTTTCGATCGTGTTTCATGAAAACTCCTCCTTGGAATGACAATTTTTCGGCTCAGAAGCAAATTGCATCCCGTTCATGGAGCGGCAGGGTAATTTTTTAAAAAATTATTTAGAAAAATGTTTTGTCCTCTCACAAAATTGCGAAGACTAAATAAAAAATTAACATATATTTTTAATCATCCAGCTATAATGAATGTGTTACATCGATTCTCGATCTTACCTTGACGTATAATCAACAGTCAACTTGATTTCATCGTTCAAGGATTCATGAAAGTCTAACATGAAGATTCTTCTACATAATCCCACCAAAATAATCCAAATCTTATTTATAAATTGAAAAAAAAAAAAAAATTCTGCCGTCATGAGAACGACTATTTTTTTTTTTTTTTTTATATATATAGAAATATCATTCTTCTCCCGTTCACCATCTCATGACGAACATGAAGGATCATTAAATATTCCCATAATATTAAGCTTGTGTGCATAAAATATTACAGATACAAGTTTAAATTTTTTTTTTTTTTTTTTTAATTTTATCTCTAGCTTGATAATCCTGCATTCACAGTTGACGTCATGCTGTATATCTTACCAACGAGACTGTCTTGTTTGCTGACATCGAGATAAATTCCTAGCTTGACCTCGAACAAAATTCCAAACCCTAAAAAAAAAATATTAAGTACCATTTCATGAAAATTTTCGTCAAGAAATTGTTGTCCTAGTCAATCTCATGACAATTCTCTCGATATTCACATCCGAGACTTTTCTCACACTTTTCATTCAACTTTGAATTTTTAGAAGAGAAAAATGTATTTTTATAAAATCAAAAAGATAAATTTTTGTAAGAATTTGAAAAAATGAATTTTTGTAAAAATTTCAAAAAATGAATTTTTGTAAAAAAAAAATCTAATAAACAAATTTTCATAAAATTAAAAAAAAAATCAATTCTTGAAAAAATTTCAAAAATTGAATTTTTTCAAAAAACCATTAATTAATTTGGTGGAAGAATCTTTTTTTCAATTTTTATTGATTTTAAAATAAATTTCTGAATTCTGAAGAAAAATTAATCTCTGAACAAAAGTTTTTCTCGTCGAATTCTTATAAAATACAACGATGAATTAATGAATATTTTTGCTGCTCTTATTGTTCATATCGCGGATCATTTATTTCATCCTTTAATGGTTACCATACCTTTCTCTCCAACCTGTTGTGACTGCAATACGTGACTACATCTTGTGTACGTAGTTGTGTCTCTCGAATTCATTGATAAAATAACCATTCACTGCGCGTTACTCTTTCTTACTCCATTGAGAGAAGACTTGTCACGCTGGCTAAGATCGGATTATATATAAAAAAAAAAGTTGAAGTAACAACTTTTTGAAAGATGCTTTACTGGTAAAGTAACAAGCCGAATGAATTGGATGAATTCCTGCAAGTTATTATGGTTTCAACATTTTTTTCTTTAAAATAAAAATCGACTCGAGTGACATTCCATTCTTGGTCTACTTGGATACTTCATTATTTTTATGTATTTATACCTTGTTTTTTCTCAAATAATCTTGGAAAAATGTCGCCATTTTGTTAAAAAAAATAAAAAATAGCAGTTCTATAAAAAAAATGATTGAAAACTCTTGATTTTACTGTAGACTTCCAATAAAGTTGCACCCTTGAAAGTTTCTCATTGGCTCCCGCACTCTAATTCTTTGATGGGCCAATCAGAATCAAGTTTAGAAGCGCCCCATTTCAAATGTACTTTTCGACATATTTTGACTTTCTGCGCATTGAATTGTGCACTTGGGATCAACCGGCAGTCGACCCAATGTTCAGCTGATCGCTGGTCATCTCGTTATTCATATTACCATCGATTAATGCTCGACTAGTGATGAGGTGGCCACACAAGTCAACCCCCAAATCGAATGGCGATCAAATAGTCATCGATGGATCCGCCAGGGTTCATAATGTTTTTTGCAAAATATCCTCCACTTTTGTCTCTCTGAATCGCACTGGCTCTTTGTTACCATCATACAACCATCAATCATGTCCGTGACGTTCTGCTCAAACATATAAATGCATTATTAATTCTTCAATTTTTAAATTAATAATATCGATTTGTGTCATATTGTTGTTACAGATGCCTGGTGATAGTGAATAATTAATTGTGGTGATGTTCATGAAATGGATAGCCCTGAACAAACTGTCGGAGGCCAAGAGGCCGATGAATCAATGGACACTGTGAAATGTCAGCAATGTTTGACGTGCAAGACTGGATACAATCCATTGACAATTGGTTCAAGTGAAAATCATCATCAGCAATGTAAACTCGATTCGTCTGCTTCATTGCTAGCCTCGAAGATGCCAGATCCTTACAAAGAATTGGAGCTGTACCTCGCTAGAGTTATCGTAAGTGAAAAGAAACAGTACACTTCCAATAAAGTTGCTCTTTCGTTAAAATTCTCAAGGTTCTTCCATTAAAGTTCTCCATTGGCTCCCCCACTCTAATTCTTTGCTGGGCCAATCAGAATCAAGTTTAGAAGCGCGCCATTTCAAATGTACTTTTCGACATATTTTGACATTCTGCGCATTGAACTGCGCATAGGGGAATACTCTACGGCGCAATGAACTGCGCAGAGGGGAATGCTCTGCGTAAGAAGTAGGGATAAGGACGAAACGGTAACTTTAGAGAGAGGTTCTGGACGGACGTGTGAACTTTATTGGAAGTCTACTGTATACTCGATTGAGTGTCATAATATTCTTTGCAAAATATCCTCCAATTTTGATGAAATAACAGAAGCATGACTTTCTAATTTCCTTCCCAGTCGTTGACACTTTTCTATGATAAAAATATTAATAAGTATCGTCAAACGATTGGTTTGAAAATTCAATACATACGAGGCCTTTCGTTACCCCTTAAAGTTCCTCGTTGGCTCCCCCACTCTAATTCTTTGGTGGGCCAATCGGAATTGAGTTTAGAAGCGCGGCATTTCAAATGTACTTTTCGACATATTTTGACATTCTGCGCATTGAACTGCGCAGAGGGGAATGCTCTGCGCAAGGAGTAGGGGATAAGGACGAAACAGCAACTTTAATGGGCGCAACTTTATTGGAAGTCTATTTTTAACTTTTTTATCGGAATTATGTAGTACAAAAGAATAATATTCTTTAATCTGCTCGATCAAATGAAAAGGGTTTTATTGAAGAGCTCAGGTATCTAAACAGATTTATGCCGATAGCTCTCTGGCCCCATGGGATCTCTGGAGGTCAAGTAGCGCGGGATCGGTCCAGCGCGAGAACAAGGCTGCATTAGACAGCTAACTCGTTTTCAAAAGGAGAATCGAATACAGTCGCACCTGGAACGGCGAATATATGCAAACGATGACACGCTTGTTCAGGATCACGAAAAAAAAAAAGGATATAATGGAGATTTTTTTTTTTTTTTTTTAAGGAATCGCATTCTTAACACACATAAGACACGTAGAAAAATCACAACCGGACCAGTCAAGGCTACCTAGTTTCATTAAACCAACGATTTTTAAGAGGCGACTGTTATTAATATTTACAACTGTATTAATTTTCATCCTTCGTATTTATTCGAATTCTTCAATAACAATTATCATTTTAAATAAATGGGGAATTTTTCGCTTTCCATATTTATTTGAGATAATTCAGAAAATTTTCCTAATTTTTTTTTAAATTATTTTTGATTTTTTGAATTTTTTTTTCGAAATTCTAAAAATTATTGAAAAAATTAAAAAATTAAATTTTGCCAAATTTCAAAATATTATAATTTAATTCTAATTTTCATATAAAATTGTAAAAAAATTCATAGTGAGACTCGCCTTTTTTCCATGACTAGCCCTTTTTTTCTTTATTCGAGGGACTAGAATATCATTCAGGACTCCAAACCATATACATACGTCATAAAGATGAGTTTTATGTGTGCAGCCAAATGAATATCTCGGTCTGTCTGAGGAATTCCATTGGTGACAGATGATAAAAGCCGACACATATACTACATCACTGGGCATACAACTTTTGACTTCTTCTTTTTTTCTTTTTTTTAAAATGGTTTCGTCGCACAAATTTATGTGGCGCTATTCTTCAGAAAAATTCAGAATATAGAAACTTTCGAAAAAAAAGATATAATCATTTCTCTCTATGAAAAAAAAATATTTGATAGAATTAAATTATAAATCATTTAGAAATCAATGAAAATTTGAAAAATTTCATTTTTTTGGAAATATAAGAAAAAAATCAGTTATATTTGAGATTTTCCAAAATTTTCAAATTTTTAGAAATTTCGAGAATTTTTCGAAATTTTCAAAATTTTGAAGTTTTCAAAATTTTCAAAATTTTGAAGTTTTTGAAATTTTCAAAATGTTCAAATTTTGACATTTTTTGAATTTTGAAATTCTGAAAATTTTTATTTTGATCAAAATTTTGAAATTCTGAAAAGAATGAAAATTAACGAATTTCTTTCATGATTTTGATGACTTTTTTTTCAGTCCTCAAATTTCCAAGTACTCATTCCCAATTTTTAAGTACAATAAGATTGTAAGATTGTCGACAGTACTAATTGTGAGACAAAGTTTAATCGCCTCTCGTAAAAGACACGCCATACCATCCAATTAAGTGTAATTATTTTCAATGCGGATGTGTTAGAATTATGGAGGGAAATTGGAACAATTAAATTGTGGACATCTCTTATTTCATTGAACGTAACAAATTTCACACACTCAATCATCCCATGTGAAACATAAAAAAACCATTAACACTATGCTAACTATTATAAATTATTGTGTCATTGGATTAAGGTAGTATCCCAGTGAACTCGAGTGCAGTTAACCCCTTATTTTTTTGATGCCATATCAAAGATGATATATTTTTACATTTTTCTGAATTTTTTCATAATTTTTGTCTGTCCAGTTTATGAGATATGAATTATCAAAGTTACTGAAAATAGCGGTTTTGGGGATGAAACGCCCTAAATCGGACAGAAATAACAAAATTACTAAAAAGCCACACGGTTGACCCATTATTTAAAAACAATTGGCGAAGAGAACAGCATTTTAACTAAATAATAGAAGAAAAAAATATTCAATTCACCGTATAGTTATTGAGAAATTTTAATTAGAAGGTAGTCGTAACTATTTGCCTCTCTCTCTATCTCATGCATTTGATAAGAGATTAGTAATGTTAAATAAAATTCGAGAAAAAAAAATTATATTCACAAGCTGAAGATATGACTTTCGAATAGTTTAATCACTTTTTCAGGTGGATTAAAGCACTTTTTCCCGAATTAACAGCAATTAATTGGAAATTAATAGCAATTAATTGGAGATTAATAGCAATTAATTGGAGATTAATAGCAATTAATTGGAAATTAATAGCAATTAATTGAAAAATAATAGCAATTAATTGAAGTTAATAGCAATTAATTGGAAATTAATAGCAATTAATTGGAAATTAATAGCAATTAATCGAAATTAATAGCAATTAATTGAAATTAATAGCAATTAATTGGAAATTAATCTAGAAGTCCTCATTTTTTCTGTTTTATCGACCGTACTTTAGAATACTACCTTAAGGGGTAACGAAAAATCTATTTAATTTTAAATTTTCAAGTCCATTATTTCGCAATAATCATTATTTTTTTCATAAAATAATAGAAGAATTGATTTTCTCATTTTTTTTTGTTAATCGTTGACCTTTTTTTTATGAAAAAAATATTAATAAATGTCATAAAATAATTGGTTTTAAAATTCAATATATATATATAAGGCCTTCCGTCACCCCTCAATTAAAAAAAAATATTATGGATTTTTTCTTGAACAGTAATACAGGAAAATGAATCTTAAAAAATCAAAGGCAAATTATTTTGAGTATCTAAAAAAATCCTTGCGTTTATTTTATTCCTTACAAAATGAAAATACATTTAATATTTATTTCAAAGAACACATAATGAACCATTTGAAAACAGTTTTTCTTGGAATATAAATTATCTCAGAATAATTTCTCAGTAAATACTAACGAAGGCACGATTTCTGATGTATTTTTGTCAATGCTATGAATTTGAATTCATAACAATGAAAATAAAAATTATATAATTTGTAGAAAAAAAATTATTAAAATTTTGTCATTTTAGTAGAGTATATCGCCTTAGTAACAAAGTAAAATTTTACATTTTTTTTCAAAATAAATATCCAAGAAATAAAATTACGTAATTTTGAAATTTTTTGTTCAAATGTAAATTTTGTTTCTTTTTCAGTTTTTTGATTAAAAAAAATGTATATATTTTCGATTTTCTCTAATTATTTTTTCGAAATTCTGGAAATTATTGTAAAAATTTAAAAAAATGACGTAATTTTTGGAGATACGCCTTTTTTATCCCAGAATTTGGTGCTTCTGGCACTTACGCCCCTTTGTTACTGCGACCACAATCTAAAATCTTAATATTACTTTGAACTTCAACTAAATCGCGTGAATGTAAAAAAGACCAATTACGGACGGATGGCTTTTTTTTCGAAAAAAAAAATTCAGTCTTTGGTCATTCAAATTCACTGATCAATAGAAAAATATTATAAAATATCGTTTCATGCTTTAAGCATTATTTTCATTATTAAACTAATAGAAAAATTTTAATTTAGAGCAATCTTCTTATAGACTCTCGTTTTCAAGGCCACAGTAATTCGATATTTGGTGACTGCATTTCCTCAATTATCTTGTAAACAGACAACACGCATAACCAGCAATAGAACTGCAATAGAAAAATATGAAAATTAAAATTATTATTAATCAATATAATTAATTAAAATAATAAATTCAGTTGTGAAGAGTTAAAAAAACACAGGAAATGTCCATTTTTTTTGGCATTTGGTCGATCCTTTTTTGTAGAAAATATTCAAGAATCTAAAAAAAAATTTACTATTTCGCTCATTTTCTAAAAAATTCAGAAAAAAATTTTTATTATTATTATTATTATTATTATTATTATGTCTCTTTCAACCCTCTCTTCGAGGTTCATCCATGAAAATATCGTCATGCTTCTTTTGATACTCCGTTATTCACAATAATCCAAATTAATTTTTAATTGTCCAGAAACAATTGCACATTTAGTAATAAATAAATTCATTGGTTGCAGTTTTTTATGAAGCAGAGTTTGTGCTCTTCAATAATATATCCCATATAGTCAAGCGGTTATGATTCCTGGCTTTCACCCAGGCGGCCCGGGTTCGACTCCCGGTATGGGAAATTTTTTTTTTCGCGGCATTTGCCTGTCTAAAAGATAAAGCCAGGTGGAATAAGAAGAAATCCTTAATAGATGGATATTTGCATATTCGCAGTGTCATAATTGTAAATTTTGATCAACTGGTATGAAATCAGTAGGGAGGGGCAAGTTCCACGTTTGAAGGGTTTAGGGAGTTATCTCCGAAATGTGGAATCATTTTGAGAATCATACAGGACGCTCCTAATGTCATCATTATTATGTAGTGTTTTTTTCAAAATTTTCATGTATTTTGGTTTAGACTGATTAACAGTCGAAATTGCATTTTATACATGGGCTCTTATGCATGAAATCTGTTATAGCAGGAGACCTTTGTTACCACCTGAGTTGATAGCGCAGATCGATGCTAAACCAGGTTTGATGCATAAGAGCCCATATATAAGATGCAATTTTGACTGTCAATTAGTCTAAAACAAAATACAAGAAAATTCTGAAAAAAAATACTACATAATAATGATGACATTAGAAACGTCCTGTATGACTCTTAAAATGATTCGATATTTTGGAGATAACTCCCCAAACCCCTTGAAGTGTGCCTGAACGTGCACCTTAATTTGTTCTTAAAAGTGTGCTTCAATATGTTCCCAGAAGTGCACTTCAAAATCTCTCAGATTCAAAGCAGAATATGCGAATTGGAACATTCAATCATCGACTGTATTTTCAGTTACTTGAAAATTCAATCCATCGAATTTTAAACGTCGAACGCCAGTTTGATATTTGTATGCTTTACTGTTCCATTTCACAATATTTATATATTTTGGTTGCTTAGCAGCTATACCAGACTTTTTTAGACGATCAACTTCTCGTCTCTACTAATCGGAAGCGCATGAATCTATATGAGTGTTATAATCAGAAATTGAAGAGTCAAGTCTGAAAACCATTCAATTACATACATGACTCTCGATAAAAGAAACCGTCTAGTTATTGGTTGTAACCTCACACATGAAAAAAAACATGATCAATTTATTATTAAAGGATAGTGTCATAAAGAAGAAGGAAGAGAAATGGAAACAAAAAGGATGAAATATCGCGGGATCGAAAGTTTTCTGGATCAAAAATTCCAGATCAAATTACCGGATCAAAAGCCATTGGATCGAATGTCGATGGATTAAGAAATGAGAAATCCTCCGAATTATTGGGTGGTCTAATGTCTATAGAATCTTCTCAATATTCAACTGTCATCGACACTATTTGCTCATCTTCTGCATCAATTTAATTTTTTGTTGCTCGACATATATATAGAACATAGGATTTCTCGATCAGGTTACGATCAACCGTTAGATCGATCTTCTCGTAACCGATCTTCGATTTTTGTGATCGACCCACGATATGGATCTTTTTTCAGCAAGATTGATCGATAAATAAACTTGACAAAGTCTTTTTCCATGATCGTGGAATTAGAAGAGTAAAACGAATAGTCTGGACTAGAATTATGAGAATGATAGAATGAACGTGCTCTTCTGTTTTTCAATTCTTGATATGATTTTTGAAAAAATTCAGTAATATTAAATAAATTTGGATAGTCGGCATAAAAATAGTTGATTGTACAGAATTCACATTCAGAATGAATAATCATCGATCAGAAGAGATCAAATCTTTCTTCAAATCAAATTTCTTATCCTTTTTTAGAAATTTAGGGGAAGGTGGGGCAAAATGGACATTGTAATGAAACAGTGGGAGATAGCATTTTTCTGATAATTCTATTGAAAAGCTGAGGAAATTTTAGTCGAGAAACATGTGCCAGAATTAATTTATTTCAATTTTTTGAGAATTTGATTTTTTTGGGCATTTTTGAAGGTAAAAGCCTTTCGATTTTTGAGCAAATTCAGTTTTTTGGAAATATCTCTGGTTCTATTGGTCGTAGCGACTTGGGACCAATTTTAAATGAAAGGTGAGATCATTTCCCATCGATTTATGGGGTTTTGAATTCAAAAATATCGATTTTTCAGATAGTTATGGGAACTTTTGTGAAAAATTATGATTATCGGTTTTTGTCCTATAACTATGTGAAAAATCGATATTTTTGAATCCAAAACCCCATGAATCGATGGGAAATGATCTCACCTTTCATTTAAAATCGGTCCCAGGTCGTTACGACCAATAGAACCAGAGATATTTCGAAAAAACTGAATTTGCTCAGAAATCAAAAGGCATTTTTCCCTCAAAAATGCCAGAAAAAATCGAATTCTCAAAAAATTGAAAAAAATTATTTCTGGCACATGTTTCTGGACTAAAATTTGCTCAGCTTTCCGATGGAATCATTGAAAAAAATCCATCTCCAATATTTTCTTTGAGGGAGGCGTGGCATTTAATTTACTTTAAATTTTGCAGATAGCCCTAAAATTTCGATATGGCTTGATGTTACCCCTTAATAGTACATGATTTATGTCCTATTTAGAGGAGAAATACTCTTCCGGTATCATTACTTTATTCCACTGCGTTTATTTTATTTCTTCACTACGAAATAATAAAAATAGATGAATGAGTAAAAACTTACATTGTATCCCATCCACAGCCAGAGAACAAGGCAGGGAAAGACAACTTCAAGCTGAAAAAAAATCAAATTAAATACAATTTATGAATAATAAAAGAAGAAAAATGTACAATTTTAATTGAAATCATGATTGAAAATTATTTCGATCAAATTTTTATATTTTTATAAATTTATGTTTCTGTCATGAAATTTTGAAATCTCTCGAATTTCCATAGAAATCTATGAAATCTCCAGAAATCCGTTCAATTTTCATAGATTTTAAAAAATCTCATAAATTTTCATAAAGTCTGCTGAAAATTCAAAAATCTTTTGAATTTTCGCAATTTGAAATTTAGTGTACACAGATTTTACGAGTGATTTCCCCCTTGCACAATCATAAACTATAAATGACTTACATAAATGTAGTATCCTCCTAATAGCCACAATCCAAAAACTAATTGGAATGCACAGACAACGAACCATGCAACTAGCCATGGCAATAACCAGCCTCTAACGCCTACTTTGATCCCATATATCATCGATATTGACGAGAGTATGAGTACAAAGAAATAGGCGAGAAAGAAACCGCCCACACCTTGCAGAGCTAAATGCAGAAAAAAAAACATTTTTAAACCAATTATAATTTTATTTTTGTTTTAAAGTCAAAAAAGCACAAATTCTGTTTGAATCTTCCATTTTTCCTGTCTTGATTCTTCTCAAATATCTGGGAAACTAAGTGAGATAAAGCGATTTTGCCTGGAAGCTCTTGCGTAGACAATTTCAAGAGCTGACAAGCAGGATGAGAGCAAATAGGGTATATATCTATTAATTTCCAAGATAATCGGAAAAAAGTGAATGGATTCAGTTATAAATGAATAAAACAGAATAAATCCATTTTTTTTTAGATTTCTGGAAATATATAGGGGAGAGCGGGGCAAAAGGGACCTAGAAGAGAGATGACTCGAGATTTTTTTAAAAAGCAGCGGCTGCTTCAAAAAATCTGAAAAAATTTACAAACAATTGAGACATGTTGGAGGATTTTCTCAAATTTTTTCAGATTTTTTCGTCAAGTCCTTCATTCTGAAAAAAATCCTTAATCATGTTATCACGAGGGTCCATTTTGCCCCACTCTCCCCTATATATATCGGAAAATAAGTGAGAGAGAATGATTTTCCCTCAATCCTTCTTGCAGCTCTTGAAATTTAGTACAAACAAGAATTCGAGCAAAGTCAACCTATCTCGCTTATTCTTCGACAATATTTATGAGTAGGGGCGAGACGTTGGTGTACGGTTTGATCTAGGCTGAAGTTGTCTCTGAATCAAACACATTCTGAATGATTATGAATGTTAAACTGATATTTATAAACGTCAAACTGACTTTATGAGCGTTCAAAACTCTTAGAGGAACTTTCAGAGGAACTTTTAGGGGAACTTTTCAAGGAACTCATAGAGTAACTCATCACGATTAATAATAATATCCAAATGTTGACCAATTCTTTGAATTATTGGGAAAGTGAATTTCATTTTTTTAATAAAATTATTGAAAAAATCCGTTCTCAGACGCTTTAATCCACTTTTCCCTTATTTCCAAAGAAATAACAATTGAAGTTTCACATTTTGTTTTCTTTTGAGAGATAAATTATTTTTAAAAAAATATGCATATGTAGAAAATTCAAAAATCTACGAATGCGAATTTTTTAATTATATTTTTAATAATTATTTAATCCTCAAAAAAATGCAAAAAATCGTCAGATGCCTGCTAGTTTCATTTTTATCATTATTATGATAGAATACTAACATCCTCTGACATCAGCTTCAAACATTGGACTGTAGATTTGTGTTGAATCGCCTCCACACATTTGATAAACGATGAAAGTCATCATAACCACGCTGATTGCCTAAAATAAATAATCATAATTAAATCAATAAATAATCAATAATTCATTGAAAAAATTAAAAAATGATGATACTGAAAACAGCAGACATCCTACAATTTTTGGATTTTTTTAGAGAAGCAAATTAATATAAAAACAAATATTTAAAAAATTTGCACTTATAGTTTTTTGGATTCTCTGCATTTGTATATTTTTAATTTTTTCACAAAATAGTGTAAAATGTGTAAAATTATACAGAAGAAATCAAAATCCATTCTATCATTTGAAAATAATTCATTTATTAAGAAAAGAAAGACTAAAAATGCTATTTTCAAAATTATGATAAAAATATACTTGTAAAAATTTTAAAAAATATTAGAAATTAAAAATATTAAAAATTAAAAATATTAAAAATTAAAAATATAAAAAATCAAAAATATTAAAAATTAAAGATATCAAAAATTAAAAATATCAAAAATTAAAAACATTAAAAATTCAAAATTCAAAATTCAAAAATACACATGTAAAAAATTTAAAAAAACTATATTTGCAAATTTTTCAAATATTTATTTTAAAATAATTAATTTGTTATTCTAAAAAAATCCAAAAAATTGTTAGATATGTTCTAATTCCCTTATCCTAAAAAATGTTTACATTTCCCAATGAAACTCACGATAGTGTAGTACGCTATTGCCTTGCTTCCTGTTTTAACACTGTTCGTCCAAATAATTGGAGACCAGCAAGACTGCAAAACTGCCATTTTCCCCAAATTAATAAAGTCTTCAGTCTAAAAAAGTAAAATAAAATCGTCTAAATTATACGAGATTACTAAATAAATTATGTTTGATGTTATAACTGCACCAACCGCACCCACTTGACTCGTGTTGTGAGTTCATCCAATGATTCAAGCTATAGTACAGTTCTACCAACTCGATTTTATGACACAATCGAGTAAACTCAGTGTTGGGCGGATTTCTATTGAAGCAAATGCGAGCGACAATCGCTTGCATGAAAATTAGGGAGAACTATTTTGTTTTGAGGTGTGGGGTCATACGACCAATAGATGGACACTGACCAAAAGATGGACAGTTTCTATTATCGAGGAAAAAAAATGGATTTTATTACAATATTTGAGATTTTTCAAATTTTTCCATTTTTTTTTTGAATATTCCCAATTTTTGTTTGATTTTTTTCTGAATTTTTTCATTTTTTTTAGAATTTGTCAATTTTTTTTTGAATTTTTCATTTCTTTTTCTAATTTTTTCATTTGTTCTTTTTTTTTGAGTTTTTTAAAATTTTTTCATTTTTTTTTGAGTTTTTTCATTTTTTTTTAATTTGTCAATTTTTTTTGAATTTTTTCATTTCTTTTTTTAATTTTTTCAGTTTTTTTTTTTTGAATTTTTTAAAATTTTTCAATTTTTTTTGAGTTTTTGCATTTTTGAAATTATTTTTGAGGTTTTCAAATTTTGAAATTTTTTTGATTTTTTTTTCGAAATTTTCTCAAATTAAACTCCAGCAACCTTCCTCTGCCCATATACATTTCGAAAATCAGTTTTATTTCAATATTTGAGATTTTTCGATTAAATGAATGAATGATTTTAACACTTTTCACGTCAATTCCAGATTATTACATTCATATAGATTTATAAAATATTTATTCCATAACCGATTGATCGAAATTTAAAATCATACCACTGCAAATATGCAACTGTCCATCTATTGGGGGTTCAAGTTATTTTCCCCTTTTTCCTTGATTTTCTTTAAATATTTCTACATTATTCAAGTTTAATTGATTTTTAGTCGATTCACTATATATTTTTCTGTACATCATTCTTTTCTGCGACTTTTTAACGTGATTTGTCTATTTCTTATGAATTAATAGTCTAATATTTCCTTAACCGTCCATCTATTGGTCATGTTACCCTAAAAAATAACGAAAGTCGATGGATTCCCCGCATTTTCTCTGTTTATTGGAAGGAATAGAAGATTTCTTGGTACTTGCTCCTCTCATAGGGGATATAACCGAATAGGAATGAGAATAGAATGGAAAATTTCAAAATTAGAAAAAGTCATATTAATTCTCATATTACATCGTTCCCTTAGAGTAAAAAGGGCATAAAGGCCATTTTTCTGGGTTTTTTTCTCGAAAAAAAGGGCATATCTCCAGCATTTTTACCAGAAATTTCCTCAGTTTTCCAATGGAATCATTTCCCCTATCTTTTCCATAATTCTCTTAATATCCCTGAAATTCGCAGAAACATCTCCCAACTTTTCTACTTCCTCTCGGCGTTACTCGACTAATGAATGTCACGCTTGATATTTTGTGAACGACTCAGAAACTCTGAAACAGCGCGGTCAACTGATTTCAGACAAATTTAGCAGCAAATTCTTTCCGTGCGTCACGAAATTCCCAACGAAAACCTCCAGAGAAATTTGCGGAGCTATGAAGCTCTTCAAAAGTATCAAAATTCCCCAAAAAATCACTTGAAATTTTTTTTTTTAATTTTATAAAGGGAATATCGTCGACCTAGAAACAAAAGGGCGTAAGTGCCATTTTTTTTATTTTTTTTTCTTTAAATAACAAAAGGGCGTAATTTTTTTTATTCGCTCCATCGATTATGCTCGACTTTGCCGATCATTTAGAGCATTTTTTTTTCTCGAATAACAAACAGACGTATCTCCAATTATTAATATGAAAAAGGCGTATCTCCCTCACCTACGCCTTTTTGTTATTAATTTTATCCTCGATTGCGTTATCTTGTAATATAATTTATAATAACAAAAGGGCGTATTTTCAATAAATCCGCCCTTTTGCTTTTATTTTTTTTCTATTCGAACCATTATGTAGAAAATGCTTAATGTCAAAAAAAGATACGCCCTATCTTTTGCACATACGCCTATTTGTTTTTAATTATTTTTCTTAACTATGAATTCCTTTTGTGGAAATCATAATAACAAAAGTGCGTACGAACTGAAAATACGTCCTTTTACTGTTATTAATTTTCATAACCTTCCAAGAATTTACTGTCATAATTAATAACAGAAAGGCGTATGTTTGAAAGATACGCCCTTTCGGTATTAAATAAATCAGGGAGATGAAGCAAAAAAATCATAATAACAAAAAGGCGTATATGTTGCACATACGCCTTATTCCTGCTAGGATTGGCAAATACGCTCTTTTGTTACTCAAATTTTAAATTCGTTTCTTTTGCATCATTGGAGCATAAAAAACATTTTCAGAGGCATTTTGGACAGACACCCTTTTATTTCTAGGTCGATGATATATAGTAATTTATATGATAAAAAATATCAAAATCTATATTACATCTATATTATTTACAGCTGCCACCTATCGCAAAGAGAATAGGTACCAAAAACAGTATTTATGTGGCTATGAAATTGTTTAATCAATTACCAGTAGAGTTGAAAAATTTGTCAATGAGCAAATCGGCGATAAAGAATAAATTGAAAGTTTTTGTTAGAGATTTATAGGGGGTTGATACTAATAGTGGTTTCCGAGATTGAACACAATCGTTTTCATAGATCTTGCACTTGCCTTTTCTCTCGAGCAGGAAGTTCTTTCTCTTGAGGAAGGGTATTCAGCATGTGCCTTATTTATAGGATTAAGTTTTTTAAGTTTTTTTCTTCATTAGGTTTAAGCTGTTATACCGACCTATGTACAGGTAACTTTGTTACCTCTATAGGAGTTGCATTGTATAATTTTGTTTCTTGTTGAGGTGGTTTCATCTTAATTATGTACAACTTACAGTGTAATTAACGGTAATAAATTCTATTCTAAATTCTATTCTAAATATAATTGGAATAGTATAATTATGCATATAATTACATAATATATTGAACATTACACATATTTTTGCCACATTATACTCCTCGTTATTAATCCAAAATTATTATATATATGCGGGCAAAGACATTAATAATGACGAATATAATGGAAAAAATAAGTAACTGCATACTTATTTCAATGTAATACTTGACGTTGATCCCTCCACAAATGCTATTGAAATTGAGAGAGAATACCGTTGTGGATCCACCTCAAAAATTACAGGCTACATTGAATTGACTACATTGTATCACATTGGGCCCATGATTACAGTCGTTATTCATTTAAATCAACTCCTCAATTACTGAATTATTCAATAAAAAATCAATGGGTAATTAAAAAGAGAATTGATGAAAGTTGATTAAGAAAAGGAATAAAATGTTTTGCTTGAGAATAATTTAGTGGTGAAGAGGTAAAACGAGATAAGTCGATTTTTATCGTCAATTTTTTTTCGAATATATTTCAGAAACTAAAGACAATACGCCCTTTTTGACCTGAGCCTTTTTTTGTAGTTTTTGGAGTTTTCTACAAAAAAATGGGGTTAAAAAACGCCTTTTGTAGGAGAAAAAGGGCGTATCTCCATTAATTCACAAAATATCCGGAGAAAAATGTTGATCCTGATCATTTGTTCTTGCTCTTCATTTTTTAGAAATATCTTGGAAATTAAGCGAGATAAAGCGATTTTGTCCGATGGCTTTTTTATAGCTCTTGAAATTCTCTACAAAAAAGTATTGGGGTAAAAAAGGCGTATCTCCCTTAATTTCCGAGATATTTCGTTGAGAATCATCGCAAATTTAGTTTTCTTAAAATATCTCGAAAACTAATGGGACAGAGATTGCAACTGAATTAAATCACTCTGAAAGAATTTTTCAAACAGTTATTTTTTATTTTTTTTTATTCCTTGACATTGAAATCCATTTTCTGCTCACATGATAGTTCAATTGATCACTCAATTTCAATTACACCAACTCCACAAAATGACCTTCATTCTGCCTCGATCTCTTATTTCTTTTTTTTTCCTCCATTTGCCTGTAGAACAAAAGTTCCATAGACAATGGATAAACAAAAATCGATTCTCGATCGATAATCGATTAATTATCGATTCTCTCAATTTCAATCGATTCATGCAGTCGATTAATCGATCCTTTCGATTTTAATCGATTCTTTCGATTTTAATCGATCCTTTCGATTTTAATCGATTATTTCGATTTCAATCGATTATTTCGATTTTAATAGATTATTTCGATTGTAATCGATTATTTTGATTTCAATCGATTATTTCGATCTTAATCGATTATTTCGATTTTAATCGATTCATGCAGCTGATTAATCGATTCTAAAAATAAAAATGTTGACAATCGAAGGCAGAATCGTAAATCATCTCTTCGATAAATTTTTCAATCTCTACTCAAAATAGATGAACCGATTTCATTCCATTTTATATCCCAAGAATAAACCGATCCTGAAAAAGAAAAAAAAAGCAATAAAATTCAATCTGATAAATAAACATGCAAATACAGATAAGATAATATGCGTGTTATTCTCCTCCAATTTTAATTAAGAGATATCGTTCAAAAAAAAAAGTGAAAAAATCCCAAAAAACCCCGAATTCCCTGCAAACAAAGAGTCCAATCTCTGCCAAAACTGCGTGAATTGGCAAATAAACCACAAAATTACCTCAAACCCCCCTCCTCCCCCCCTTCAAAATTACCCACAAATCATTCTACCTTCAATTCCCTCAAATCGTCCATAAATAAAGATTAAAATCCCCCCCGAGAGATAAAAAAAAACGAAGAAAAGAACCAGAGTTCCTTTTACATCAGGTAAAAGAGACCCAGTGACTATATAGCTCCACAATCTCCTCTCCTCCGTTACTGCTGGCTGAAAACGAACGACTGCAACACTGTGGCAACGTGGCTACATCGTTCCTCCTCCGTGTCTCTCTCTTACTTGCTTCTCCCCTCCCCACCCCTCTACCGCTGCCCCCTCCCCCACCATTGCACCACACACACCCAAGAAAGAACGAGCGATACTTTCGGTACCAAGTCTCTTCACGAACACACACACACCACCTAACGTTATCTCACTCTGTCTCTTTATTCGGTTCGTATAGGTGTGTGTGTGTGTGTGTGTGTGTATGTGTGTGTGTATGTATGTATGTGTGTGTATATATATACATAAGTGTGTGTGTTTGTGTGTATATACGTGTGTGTGTGTATGTGTGTGTGTGTATATATATGTGTGTGTGTATGTGTGTTTGTGTGTATATATGTATGTGTGTTTGTGTGTATATATGTGTGTGTGTGTGCATGTGTATATATGTGTGTGTGTGTGTATATGTGTATAGGTGTGTGTATGTGTGTGTGTATATGTGTGTCTGTGTGTTATATACATAAAGATCTAAAAAGATTCAAAAAAACGTTATTCTCTTCTCATTCGGTTCGTGTTTGAATACATACGAACACAAGAACACACTCAACAACAACTGTATGTGTCTGTGTGTGTTGGGTCGTCGTGCCATGGAACCGGTGTGTTTTAAAATCGCGCGAGACACTCAGTCGGTCTCGAGTTGAGCGGCCTTGCAGATCTGCACTAGTCGCCAACACATTATTATTTAAAAAATTGAAAAAAAAAAAAAAATCAATTCCCGGTAAATCCGAAAGATACTTCGGATTTTTAGGATTGTGTGCGCGAGAAGAGGGGAGGGGGAGGGGAAGTTGTGACGGGCATGTTACTATTGTGTTATCGTTATAATGCACTAAACGAGATGGAAGCTAATGCCGATGACACGCAGAGCGTCTTTACCGTTCTACATACACACAAAATATTTATTTATTTATTTATTTATTTATTTATTCGCCAATCCAACAGCCAAAGACAATAATAGGATTGCAAGATTAAATACATATGATATTACATCGTCATAATCGTAGAAATTGTTATAAAAGACACATAATAGATACAGTGGATAATTACAAAGGAATCATTTCAAAGCTTTGTGCATATTGCAGTGAGATCACATAATTGACTTTAGTAAAGCAGTACACTTTGTCGTCAGTTACTCCACAGATTCATTAAAGTCATGAATATTCATAAATATTCATAAATTAAAGACATGTAAATACAGAATCATCTTCTGGCTTGTAACTGATTGTTGTTTTAGTTCTCTTTGTTCGAGAGACACATTTTTGTAAGTGGAACAACACTGAGAGACACAGAAAAACGTCCACAACAGCGGTTATTGTGAAGAATTTTTGTGGAATTTAAAAAAAAGTGAAAAATTGTTCTTCGAGTGAAAATATTTTTTTTTGCATCAGGCACTTTTTTCTTGTAGATCCGGAAATTCTGTGGAACATGAGATTTTAGTGTTTTTTTTTTTTTGAATCTACGAAACGCAGAGAGAAAGATATTTGCAGAAATGTGAAGATAAATTTCTGTCTTTTTGGTTTTTTTGGTTGAACGACTGAAATACACTAGACTTACTGCTTGACTCTTCTGAATTCAGCTCTGAACTGCGTTGATTTTGTGGAATTTATCAAAGGATTTTCTGGAGATGAAGACTAAATTTTTGGAACAAAGTGATTTTTTTAATTTACTAATTTTTTTTTTAATTTGTAATTAAATTTTAATGAATTTATGTTTATTTTTGTTTTTTTTGAGAATATTTTGGAAAATAATGGAGATACGCCTTTTTTGTAGAGAATTTCAAGATCTATAACAAAGGATTTGGACAAAATCGCTCTATCTCGCTTAGTTTCCGAGATATTCTCAAAAAAATGATCTCATCATCAGTTTTTTCAAAACTCGGAAATTAAGCGAGATAAAGCCATTTGCATTATGACCTTCTTGTAGCAAATTTCAAGAGCTACAAAAAAGGTGATTATGAAAATCGCTCTATCTCGCTTAGATTCCGAGATATCTTCAAAAAACTGATAATGAGATATAATCGAATTGTCTGAGAATTTTATATTCTTATTTATCCTGTGTTATCTCTTCGCGACTAATATCTTATTGGCACTATTTTTTATTTTAATAAATACAATTTTTTTCAAGATTTTCGGTTTTATATTACTATGTCACTAGTCACTCAAAAACGAGAAGACTTATGTGGAATTACATTTCGTGATTTTTTTGTGCGAAATTTTATTGTCTACAAAACGATATCTTCATAAATTTTTATCAACTCAAAGATACTTCTCAAATACTCTAAATGTTATTCTTATTGCATTGCGTGCTACCATTTCATACCTCAAATTACCGATCACACGCTTCAAAAGGTCACTAACTGCGATATTTACAGTAATTTCGCAGAAGTGGTGTGATTCATAGATGAGAAAAAAATGTAGTAAATTATATATGTGAAGTAATTTTCATGGATTTAATGTTGGTTAATGGGAAGAAAAGACTCGAAAGAAAGCATGTATCCAGAAAAATCAAAATTTATTTAGTGTGCTATAGTATAGAATGCAGTAGACTTCCGAATAAGTTCACTCGTCTGTCCAGGACCTCTCGTTAAAGTTGCTGTTTCGTCCTTATCCCTACTCTTACGTAGAACATCCCCCTCTGCGCAGTTCAATGCGCAGAATGTCAAAATATGTCGAAAAGTACATTTGAAATGCCGCGCTTCTAAACTCAATTCTGATTGGCCCACCAAAGAATTAGAGTGGGGGAGCCAACGAGGAACTTTAAGGGGTAACGGAAGGCCTCGTATGTATTGAATTTTCAAACCAATTGTTTGACGATACTTATTAATATTTTTATCATACAAAAGTGTCAACGACTGGGAAGGAAATTAGAAAGTCATGCTTCTGTTATTTCATGAAAATCGGAGGATATTTTGCAAAGAATATTGTGACGCTCAATCGAGTATACAGTAGACTTCCAATAAAGTTCACACGTCCGTCCAGGACCTCTCTCTAAAGTTACCATTTCGTCCTTATCCCTACTTCTTACGTAGAGCATTCCCCTCTGCGCAGTTCATTGCGCCGTAGAGTATTCTCTTATGCGCAGTTCAATGCGCAGAATGTCAAAATCCCTTCATAAACAGGACAGGGCATTAAAATCGAACATGGCGGATTTCATCTCGAATTGAAGGATAATCGAACTCGAAATGAAAATCGTCGAACTTGAATCAACAAAAGCACATTCTGGTAGACATTACGGAAAGTAATTTTTTTTAATCATTTAGTCATCATACTAAGCAGATAGAAAAATTATTTTCAATTTCAACTAATCCTAAACGTTTGGGAATAGTTTGGGGAAGTTCAGGAAAGCATTTTTATAATTTGGGGAAGAGTCATCAATTTATTATTAATTAAAACTTTTTTTATGTATAGATAGCAGCAATAAATTTTAAAAACATTGAAATTATTTTCATTTATTTGGAAGTCATTTGGGGATATTAAGAAAATCAATTTCATCCTTTAAGAATCAATAATTATTTAATTAAAATGAAAATTATGTCTCGAGCCTCCAAGCGCAAGAAAATCTGTATAAAACAAAAATAGCAATCTATAATTGCTTTCCTAAACTTCCCTGAACTATTCCCAAACATTTAGGATTAGTTAGAATTCGGGCTGAGCCTGAATTCTGACTAATCCTAAACGTTTGGGAATAGTTGAGGGAAGTTTAGGAAAGCATTTATAGATTGCTATTTTTGATTATGTAGCCTGGCTGAGCCCGGCTGAGCCTGGCTGAGCCCGGCTGAGCCTGGCTGAGCCTGGCTGAGCCCGGCTGAGCCTGGCTGAGCCTGGCTGAGCCCGGCTGAGCCTGGCGAGCATGGCTGAGCCTGAATTCTAACTAATCCTAAATTCTGCTATCTCTGATAGCTACTTCTGCTATCTATACATAAAAAAAGTTTGAATTAATAATAGAATAACGACTCTTTCCCAAATTATAGAAATGTTTCCCTAAACTATTACGAACCGTTTGAGGATTAGTTAGAATTGAAAATAATTTTTCTATCTGCTAAGTATACGGAGGTATCATTAAAATTAAAAATTAAAAATAGAAATCTACACTAATCAACGGAGGGGGCCGCTTGCGGTCGCCAACGGCGCTAGTATGTCAAAAAGTACATTTGAAATGGCGCGCTTCTAAACTTGATTCTGATTGGCCCATCAGAGAACTAGAGTGGGGGAGCCAACGAATTAAGGCTGGGTTTGTCATTCTCGGATTAGCATAATCCGAGAGTTAAGTTAACTCTCGGATTAGTTTAGTCCGGGTATTTATCAGCGCGCGCTGCCTAGCGGTCAAGAGAGCATACTGGAATATCGCTTACGCAACCATATTATTTCCTACAAAGTCAGTGTTCTTCCCTTGACCACTAGGCAGCGCGAGCTGATAAATCCCCGGACTAAACTAATCCGAGAGTTAACTTAACTCTCGGATTACGCTAATCCGAGAATGACAAACCCAGCCTAACTCTAATGGGTGCAACTTTATTGAAAGTCTACTGTAGAGTAATATCCTTGATATTCACTCAATAATTGAGCCAACGAGGAACTTTAATGGAAGAATCTTGAAAACTCCAACGAAAGAGGAACTTCAATGGGTGCAACTTTATTGGAAGTCTACTGTAGAATAATATCCTTGATATTCAGTCAATAATTGAGGCTTCACAACACTGTAATGTCTGACCTGACATCTGATGTCCAAAAACCTGTTTAAAAATTCATCATTTCTTCAGTACACACACATTCCCTCTCTCTCGTTTTCTGTGTAATAGCTAACAAACAGTTCCCCTAATATTGACACAATAAATCAGCCATTATCTATGACATCATAACTAGTTATTCATGAATTGATCCAACATAATTAAAGAATCACCCAAAATACACAAACTCTCGTTGCGCAAATATTCTTCAAAAATATTATCCTGATTACGAAAATCTTCATACATATTGGGGATCCCTAACGGTCTCATTCTTTCACTCGTTAACGGCCACTGCAACTTCCGGCAAAACACTGTTTTATAATCATTATGAAGTCATCTCTCGTTATTCTAGTCTATCCATATGAATTATAATGATCGAATAACTATTTCCGAGTACTCCTTTGATATTTTTAAAATGAATTTCATGAAAATTAGCCGAGCTAACCTCAATTGAAGCTACCAAAAATACCTTAAGAGTAATCGAAAACCGCTGTGTTGCATGATTATTCTCTTCGTTCGTAATTCAGTGAGTAAAAAATGCGTACGCGGTTGAAATAGGATGCAATAGTGCGTATAGCATTACGGTTTGTGACTTGACTAACTTCATTCACAATCGGCAATGATCCAATAATAAAAACAATTGATTAAAACGGGGGAAAAAAAAAGAAATGATTATAAGAACATTTACCAAATTTGTATTTTATACATAGCAGTTACGCCCCTATATTTCTAAGGTGACGACATCCTCTCAAAAAAATAGATTTATCTCGTTTCATCTCTGATACTGAATTAATTTGAAAAAAATATAATAACGCTGATGACTCAGTTGTTATGATCATTTTTGATAAAAATGCATTGAATTATTCGATGAATCAACGTTGTTCTAATAATCCAAAAACATCTGTTTAGAACCTAAATCTCATTGTTTTCATATTAAAAGTTTAGAGAGCCTCTGGAATCTATTGTATCCCAGCGTCTTTTTCTACAGCATCATCCCCAGGTATAAATATCATCTCAAGTATCTTTGTCGTAGCAAACTGTACTAGATCCACTATACTAAACTACCACAGAGTTCTTTCTAGACTTCCACCGTATGCAAACATTATTATACCACACATTCTAACACATACACACCCTTTACCAACACATAAAATAAGCATTTTGCTGTGAGTTCTGAGCTATTTAGAAAATCTTTCCACATAATAGTGTAGACTATCCTGTCTGTGTATATATGCCACTTATATCGTCTTCGTTTCAGGCTTTCACCAAGTTGACTTTCCGCTGCTTCTAGTATAACACACACGTACATATACAGTCGATTCTCTTAGAGTGTCCTCTTTGAAAGTGCCTGTTACCCTAACTTGAATAATGGATCGTTCCCATTATCAATGGGAAAGGAATAATTTGATATGGTAGACTTCCTATGAAGTTGCATCCATTGAAGTTCCTCTTTCGTTGGAGTTTTCAAGATTCTTCCATTAAAGTTCCTCGTTGGCTCAATTATTGAGTGAATATCAAGGATATTACTCTACAGTAGACTTCCAATGAAGTTGCACTCATTAAAGTTTCTCGCCGGCTCCCCCACTCTAGTTCTTTGATGGGCCAATCAGAATCAAGTTTAGAAGCGCGCCATTTCAAATGTACTTTTCGACATATTTTGACATTCTGCGCATTGAACTGCGCATAGGAGAATACTCTACGGCGCAATGAACTGCGCAGAGGGGAATGCTCTACGTAAGAAGTGGGGATAAGGACGAAACGGTAACTTTAGAGAGAGGTTCTGGACGGTCGTGTGAACTTTATTGGAAGTCTACTGTATACTCGATTGAGCGTCATAATATTCTTTGCAAAATATCCTCCAATTTTCATGAAATAACAGAAGCATGACTTTCTAATTTCCTTCCCAGTTGTTGACACTTTTCTATGATAAAAATATTAATAAGTATCGTCAAACAATTGGTTTGAAAATTCAATACATACGAGGCCTTTCGTTACCCCTTAAAGTTCCTCGTTGGCTCCCCCACCCTTATTCTTTGGTGGACCAATCAGAATTGAGTTTAAAAGCGTGCCATTTCAAATGGACTTTTCGACATATTTTGACATTCTGCGCATTGAACTGCGCAGAGGGGAATACTCTGCGTAAGAGTAGGGATAAGGACGAAAGTGTAACTTTAACGAGAGGTCCTGGACGGACGTGTGAACTTATTTATAAGTCTAGACAGAGAAAGATACTGTTTTATTCTTTTTCTAATTCGATAATAGAATCTCTGATCTATCAATTTTCAGGGTGAGAGAAGGATGAAGAATGCCCCGTATCAGCGGCGACGGGAGTGGTGGTGGTGCCAAGAACGAAAAGACGAGCGGATTGGGCGGTTGGTTCGGGGGAGCAGCACGGGTCATGACTGGAAGCGGTGGAGGTGGCTACGTCATTCTCGGAGGCACAAGATATGGCATTCGACTGTCTCAAGTAAATTTTTTTCATCCATCTTCTTTATTTCATTAAAATCTTCATTCTCTCCAAATTCGGAAGTGATCCAGTAAAATCCCTCTATATTTGACTCCTCTGAATGTGACCATTCTCTATATTTGACTGAATTCTCCCTCTATCTTTGACTTTTTTATCCCCCATTACGACTTATTGAAACCGCCAGGACGACCAATAAAGGACACGCATTTAGGCGGGAATATTTAAATTTTCGGAGTATACGCATGCGCATTGCGCAGTTGACTGCGCAGACCTGCGCATTCGGATGCGCAGACTTACGCACATGAGACGGAAAACGTGACAATCACTATCTGATGGGGACAGAAATATTTGTCAAATATAGAGAATGACCCTTGGCAAACGAGTCAAATTTAGAGGAATTCCATTACTGAAGAATGTGCATTTTCGTTGTAATGCTTACTTTTAGACGCATAAATGGAAGCTTCAAAGACCTTCCCAACAAAAATGTTTCCATCTCCTTCAGATTCCTAAATATTCAAAGAAAACTAATTTCCAACATTGAGTTGACTCATCTCAATTCATTAACTATTTTAGAACCAAATAGATTAGAATCAGGATAAATATATACTTCACATTCCCGAGTGAACGGAAAATTAGTGTATTTTCACAATGACTAATGATTGCACGTTGTTGACCTTTGCGGAAGTTGAAGATTTTTAGAATGAAGAGGCCGAATTAGCATGAGGATGTTGCTATTAAACTAAACTTAGAATAGATATAAACTCAAATGGGTCTCGCGCAATATATATATATAGCATGTGATTTTATCATCAACCTATTCCGCTTGGAAAGTCACTTGAGTTTCGACTTTTAGAATCGATACGATGGACGATAAAATTACGAGAACAAAAATTCATGAAATTTTGCGTAAAAATGATTTCAAATCGAATAAAATTTTATCAAATAAAATTCTGTCTTTTTCTATAAAAAAATTTGAGGTAAATTTAAAAATATAGTGTCTATTTCAGTTGAAATAATAATCCATACATTTACGTCATTACTATCGTATTATTTGAATTGAAACATGCTCAAGTTAATGAATGAATTGATTTCCAATGAAATTTCTTACGCACGAGTTAACGTAATTGTACCTAATTTCATGAATAAACTTACAATTCAGAGCACGTGCTATAATTCCTTCAAAAAATGCTTTTAAAGAAAGCATTCATGTGTTAACATAATCGTATGACATAAAAAGAATAATATCATGTCGATATTAAAAATCGATTACTCGATGCGATGTCTCGAATCGAAGTCAAGATATCGATTAACATTCGATAATTTCATTGCACTTATTTCATTTTGAAGGGAAATATCGATTAATCGATGCGATATCTCGAATGAAATATCGATTAATCGATGCGATATCTCGAATCAAATATCGATTAATCGATGTGATATCTCGAAACAGATATCGATTAATTGATTGGATATCTCAAATCAAACATCGATTAATCGATGCGATATCTCGAATCAAATATCGATTAATCGATGTGATATCTCGAATCAAATATCGATTAATCGATGTGATATCTCGAATCAAATATCGATTAATCGATTCGATATCTCGAAACAAATATCGATTAATCGATGCGATATCTCGAATCAAATATCGATTAATCGATGCGATATCTCGAAACCAGAATCGATTAATCGATGCGATATCTCGAACCAAATATCGATTAATCGGTGCGATATCTCGAAACAAATATCGATTAATCGATACAATATCTCGAATTAATTTCGAGATATCGCACAACATTCGATAGTTTCATTGTAAATATTTGATTTTGAAGAGAAATATCGACTAATCGATTCGATATCTCGAATGGAATAATTGTTCAAGCATTGGTCAGCAATGATTTTAAAAATATTCGCCAAATGTCAAGTTTCATTCCGTATAATTCTTGTCAGGGTCAAGATCTCTGCAATTTATTATCACTTACAAGTATTTAAAAAAAAATTCATGAGTGAAGAAGAAAAAGGAGCCGAGTTATTAATTACTCAGTTTTCGTTAGTTAACCCTTTGCACTCAATCATCATAAGGCAGTCAGGTTCCTTCAAGCCTCATTTCGTTACCTGAGACACTATACATTCTATAAAACCACTGATTCATTTTTATCATCTTCCCCCTTTTCACGCTCTTTCTTTAGTGAGTTAAAAAATTATTGCAATTAAATTATGATTAATGATAAATTTTAATGGAATTGTAGAATGAAACGAGAGCTCTAACTATTGACAGCCTACACTGCAAAAATAGGCATCTTAATTTAAGATATCAGTTGGAAAAAAATATCTTGAAATCGAATTTTTTCTATCATCTCTCTCGAAAAAAAATTATGCATACTAAATTTTACATAAAAAATCGCATTTTTTTTTGGAAATATTGAGAAAAAAATACATTTTTCAATGTAATAAGCGGAGAATTTCACCCGAAAATTCCAAAAATTGAGGGTTTGTTCAGCTCATGAAGACGAATCTTTTGAGCTTCCTCCCGATGAAATCGGATGAGTAGAATCTCTAATCGTTATAATTTTCAGAAAACTTTATCATCACCACCTTCACAGAAAATCTGCACGCCTCATATTACAGTCAGCAGAATTAAATTCGCAAACAATAAAAGCCACACAACTCACTCAAACTGTAGCAAATTATCAACAAAAAAGAAAAAAAAAAAGTTTCGCCCATTTCAATGAAAATTAGAACATGATTCATCCATTACTTAAAATCCGAACAATACGAATAGCGTGAAGCAAAATTTTTTGCGTTGGACAAGGAGATAGCAATCTTGAATACCTGATTATTATTATTATTATTATCATTATTATTATTATTATTTCATTCGCAAAGATAAAGAACGTTCATGGAGTGAAAACGGCCGTGCATGTGTGCTTGAGTTGCGTGACGCAGATTGAATTTCAAGCGACCGATGACAGCCAAAGCTAATGCTCGCATATGCACATTATAATTGAATAGTCTTGAGGATGTATGATCATGACAAAAATTTTCGATTTGGGGCTTAAAAATTTTTTTAGAGTTAAATTACTCCGCGAGATCTAGACCTTCCAAAAAAAGGCCTTTTTCTCGATTTCTTTTGGTGAGAGGATGAAATAATTCATAACAACAGGTTTTTTTTCATATGAAAGGTATATATTTAAAGTAAACGATATAATTTTTTCAAAGAAAAATATTAAAAAATACGCTGATGGGAAGCAATGACGCGGGGCAATGCAGTGAGGTGGCAAGCCACCCGCTTGCAAAAAAAAACAGGTGTTGCCTGTGATCACTCTCGCGCTGCTGTGGATCATTCGAAACCAACAAAACAGGGGATGATCTTTAGTAAATGATATGATGCTCCAAATGGACGAAGGGTTTTGAAAAATTTAAATTTTTACCAAAATGACGGACGTTGAGAGTCAAATTTTTTTTTTTTTACTCAATTTTCACTTTTTTTTTTGACGATAAAGAAAAATTATTGTCCAAAAAAAAAATCCTTCGTCCATCCGGGGGACAACTATGTATAGAATAAGTGGGATAAATTTGAAGCCGATCGGTAAAGCCGTTCTTGAGTTATAGTGATCACTGACTTCGAAAACATGGTTTCGAGAAAAATGCCTTAGAAGTTTTGAGTATGTGTGTGTGTGTGTGTGTGTTTGGATGTTTGTGTGTGTGTATATGTGTATAGATATATCTATACTTGCAACTGGTCGGAAAATACTCGTAAGATATTATACTTTTAGGAATAGAAAAAAGAATTGATTTTTTAAAAATAGAAGCCCCCTTTAAAAAAAATTCAATTTCACGTTTATGAAAATCTCCATCAAATTGTCTGTGAAATTTCCATTTTTTTCTAGCCGTGCGTCATTAGTTTTTTCGGAATATCTGGAAATACGTCCTTTTTATCCTAAGACGAGTGTCTTAAGGCAAAATTGCCTTATCTCGCTTAGTTTCCGAGTTGACTGCAAAAAATTGCATCGATTAATCGATATTTCAAAATGACCGATCGAAAGTTGAAATAATATTGTTTTCTCTTATCGTGAAATATCGATTGATCGATTCAATATCTCGCATTAAATTCGAGATATCGAATTCATTTTACCATTCGATAGTTCCGTTGCACCAGTTTTGGTTCGAAGGAACAGCTCCCGATCGATTATTCTTAAATATTGATTGATCGATTCGATATCTCGAATTGAATATCGATTAATCGATTCAATGTCTCGAATCAAATTCTAGATATCGCATAAAACTCAATAATTTCGTTGCACTTATTTTACTTTGCACGGATTTCGATTAATCGATGCGATATCTCGAATGAAATATCGATTAATCGATTTAATATCTCGAATCAATTTCGAGATAATGCATAGCATTCAATAATTTCGTTGCACTTATTTTATTTTGAAACAAAGAAAATATCGATTAATCGATACGATATCTCGAACTTGATTTTTCTTGCACTCATCGTGATGCATCATAGATAATTCCAAATATCTCCTCCAAACATCGAGTTTTATCCTCCTAAAGTCAATTTAACATCTTAGAAGAAACTCGATCAAAATGGACCTCCAAAGTAACACGATTAATAAATTTTTTTCTGAGCCAAGGACATTGTGAAAAAATCTGAAAAAATTTGAGAAGATGCTCCATCATGTGGACATCATCCCTGAATTTTTTCATATTTTTCTGAAGAGTCCTTGACCCTCAAAAAAAATCCCAAATCATTTTGCCCCACAGGTCCATTTTATCTTTTTTTTTTATAATAATTAAAAATTAATTAAATAATAATTAAATTTCTGTTTCAGGAAAGTATGGCACCCGATACAACCCCGGAGGATTCTCCTGATGCCCCAAATAAATTAAATAATCGTGAAAGTACGTCCCGCGAGTGTTTAACAGACTCCATAAAAAAGAAACAATTGGGCAAAGAATTATCATCGAGTGTTGGCGATTGTTGTTGCATTGGTCCACGCTCGAAGCTCCCTCTACCTCGTTTACCATTATCACCATGTTCAAGAATAGCCAAGGGTGCTGAAAAATGTGGAACTGGCAACACTGCCAACACTGCTGCCAATGCCACAAAAATCAAATGCGAAGAAGCAGAGACAGATGAAGAGGATGATGATGAAGAAGAAGAAGATGAAGAAAGAGAAAAACAGTCTATTCAACCTCCCACTAGGTTTGAACTGACGCGACTGCCGCCAAACTCAAATGCTAATAATAACTGCGGGGGGCTGCAAATGGAAAGCCACAGCACCCAGCCACAATCATCCACAGCATCATCATCCATCCATACTACCAATACCACAACTATAACTAATACGGCTAACTCCGTATTTTCTACTTCTAGTTTCAATCCAATTGCACACAATACTGTTTCTGTACCAAGACAAATTGCACAGTGGACTAAACATCATACACTTAAGTTACAGGTACTTAATTACTTTTAATTAGTTATAATTATAAAAAATTTCAAATTTTTTTTTTTTCGAAATTTTTTTCAAGTTTTGATTTTTTTCATGTTTAAAAAAAAAAAATTCAAGTCATGATTTTTTTTCAAGTTTGAAAAAAAAATTTCAAGTCGTGATTTTTTTCAAGTTTAAGAAAAAAAATTTCAAGTCATAATTTTTTTCAAGTTTGAAAAAAAATTTGAAGTCGTGATTTTTTTTCAAGTTTGAAAAAAAAAAAATTCAAAACTTGATTTTTTTTTCAAGTTTGAAAAAAAAAAGAATTTTTTTCAAGTTTCGATTTTTTTCAAGTTTTTAAAGAAATTTGAAGACTTGATTTTTTTTCAAGTTTGAAAAAAGAAATGAATTTTTTTCAAGTCTTGATTTTTTTCAAGTTTTTGAAATTTTTTCAAACCTTTATTTTTTTTTTTTTTTTTTTTTTTTTTTTTTTTTTTTGGACGAGAAAAAGAAATCTATACAGCGCATTAGATGTGTGCTCTGTATATTTGAGTCAAGACCAAGTGATCGACTATTTTCGGAGTGGCGGTACGCGAGAACGTGTTTTCACACAGTGGCTATGCTCACTTCAAGTTTTCTGTCGTAGGATATTTATTCATTAATTTCGAGATGATTTTAGATATTTTTGATTTTTTTTTAGTTCAAAAAAATTGAAAATTGAATTTTAATTTGGATTTTTGTGGAAAAGTGAAAAGTTGAGGTTTTTCGTGGGAATATTTTGTGTTGGGGAGAAGGTGAATTTTTCGAAAATACGTATGTTCATTAATTTGTGAGATATTTTTGAAAAAAAGTGAAGGAAAAAGATGTGAATTTAGTGGTGAAGAGGTCGAATGGGATAAATCGACTTTTTGTTAGTAGTTTTTTGAGAATATCTCGGAGAATAAGAGAGATAGAGTGATTTCACAAGAGACCTTTTTTGTAGAGAATTTCAAGAGCTTCAAAAAAAGATTCGGGTGAAACTGTGCTATCTCGCTTAGTTTCCGAGATAATCACAAAAAAAGAGTAAAAAAGATAAAAATTCTTTTTTAACGAATTTTTGAGTTTTTTATTTTTTTTATTCTTTGATCAAAATCTCGGAAACTAAGCGAGATAGAGCGATTTTACAAGAATCATTTTTTGTAGAAAATTTCAAGATCTTCAAATTAGGATTCGGGTAAAATTGCGCTATCTCGCTTAGTTTCCGAGATATCTTTTGAAGAAGAGTAAAAAATGTAAAAATCCGATTTTAACTCATATTTTTTTGTTCTCTATTATTCAAAAAATATCTCGGAAACTAAGCGAGATAGAGCGATTTTATCCCAATCCTTTTCTATAGCACTTGAAATCCTCTTTTAAAAAGGTTTCCTTGAAAATCGCTCTATCTCGCTTAGATTCCAAGATATTCTCAAAAAAAGGAATGATAACGAAAAAATTCACGTTTTCGCCACTAAATCGTAATTTCACGTTTTTTCAACTGAATCGAAATGTTTTTTTTTTCTCTTCATTTTCGTCTTTTTTTTATTTTTTCTCTCTCTCTCTCTTTCTTCTGGTGAATCGAACAGGAACCAGCAATAACAGCAGTGGATCGACTTCACAGATTTCGATGGAGCGGGGGCGGAGGAGGAGCAGCCGGTGGAAGAGGTGGCAAAAAATCCTCTTCTGGCCCCCGCAGCGAAAAAACCGAGCGTCTTCGTGAATTAACGGAGAAACTCAAAGGCCCAGCACCAGTACCACCACCAAGAAGGCCATCAAGAACACACACATCGTCATCTCCACCACCTGGTGGTAGTCATCATCATCAGGTATTTGGTTTTTTCATTAGAAAATTCAATAAAATTCCATTAAATAAATCGAAAAAAATGGGAAAAAAAGAATTTCTTTAAAAAAAAATTGAAAAAAAAATGAGAAAAAAAAGGATTTCTTTAAAAAAAAAAACTTAAAAAAAGGATTTCTTAAAAAAAAAATTGAAAAAATGGAAAAAAAAGGATTTCTTAAAAAAAAAATTGAAAAAAAATGAAGAAAAAGGATTTCTTTAAAGTAAAAATTCGAAAAAAAAATTAAAAAAAAGGATTTCTTTAAAAAAAAATTGAAAAAAATGGAAAAAAGAGGATTTCTTAAAAAAAAATGGAAAAAAAAGGATTTCTTGAAAAAAAAAAATTTAAAAATGGAAAAAGAGGATTTCTTTAAAGAAAAAATTGAAAAAAAGGATTTCTTTAAAAAAAAAAAATTAAAAAAAGGATTTCTTAAAAAAAAAATTGAAAAAATGGGAAAAAAAAAGGATTTCTTTTTAAAAAAATTGAAAAAAATGAAGAAAAAGGATTTCTTTAAAGAAAAAATTCGAAAAAAAAATTTAAAAAAAGGATTTCTTTAAAAAAAAATTGAAAAAAAAATTTAAAAAAAGGATTTCTTTAAAAAAAAATTGAAAAAAAAATTTAAAAAAACGATTTCTTTAAAAAAAATTGAAAAAAATGGAAAATAAAGGATTTCTTTAAAAAAAAAATTGAAAAAAATGGAAAAAAAAGGATTTCTTTAAAAAAAAATTTAAAAGAAATTTAAAAAAAGGATTTCTTTTAAAAAACATTGAAAAAAAAAGGATTTGTTTAAAAAAAAAATTGAAAAAAAAAAATGTAAGAAAAATATTTCTTTAAAAAAAATGGAAAAAAAAGAAAAAGTCGATTTTTATTCGAAAAATATCTTGTAAATTAATGGAGATAATTCTTTTTGGTTCTAATCCTTTTTTTTGAGGATTTTGAGAGCTAGAGAAAAGGATGAGAGCAAAAAGGGCGTATCTCCATTATTTTCCCAATAATCCTCGAAAAAACTCAAAAAAAAAAAAAATCTCAATTCAGTTTTTTTTTCGTATATTTTAATTTAAAAAAAAAAAAACATTTTTCTTTTTTTTTCAGCAAAATTTTGGACAATCTGATAATGTAAAGCCATCAATACGTAGTCACACATACAGTGAGGGTAGTAGTGGTAGTATTAATGCAGTTGAGAATTCGAAAAAAATAGTGCGAAGTGAGAGTGTTGGTGACGAGTACAATGATAATAATTCTAAAACAATTGATAACAATGGTAATAGACAAAAATTCAATAAAATTAATGACAATGATAATTATAAAAATAATGATATATCATTGTCACGTAAAACATCGCGTTCAAGTAATGATAGTTTCAATAGAAACAGTGATGATATTGAAAAAATTAAAAGAACAAGTAGCGACAGATACAGTGAGCCAAAACATTACAGACAGTGCAGTGATTCATTAATTCATAGTAATAAATATGTTAATGATATTTGTTGTATTAATGAACCGAGTAATATTTGTGTAAATGATAGTGAGGCACGTGATGCATTGTCGAGATTAGAGCCACGTGGTTCGTTGCTTGCTTTTCAAAGAACTGGTGCACCATGCAGGAGTGCATCATTTGGCCAAGTGGACTTTAATCAAGGTAATGTGCTACTAAAAAAAAAAAAAAAAAAAAAAAAAAAAAAAAAAAAAAAAAAAGCCAATCTGTTTTTTAGCTATTTTTTATTCTGGCACAAAGTCGCTCACTTCGAAATCACGAAGACTTGGAATATTTCGAGGAATTAAATTGTATTTTTAGGTGTTTGGGGGAAAAAAAGACAATTTTATCACAAATTTTGAAATTTTTGAGAAATCTTGATTTTTTTCTATGCTATATATTTATTTATCATCTCATATTCATCAAGAAACATCTTAATTTCACAATTTAAACCAAATATTTTGTGAATTTGCAAAAAAAAAACTTTTTTTTATTCAAAAAAAAAATTTTTTTATTCAAAAAAAAAAACAAAAATTAAAAAATTATTCTTTTTTTTTCTGATATCTCGGAAACTAAGCGAGATAGAGCGATTTTTGTAATGACCTTTATTGTAGAGAATTTCAAGAGCTACAAAAAAGAATTCGTATAAAAAGGGCGTATCTCCATTACTTTCCGAGATATTTGAAAAAAAAAGAATGACTCATTCGGATAATAAAAAAGAAAACGTCTAAACTTCACCCAAATATTCATTCACATAAAATCAGTTATGTGCATTGCAACACAGGAAGAGCCTTGAAATAAATTTAAACTTACTCATCCCTCATTTTTGTCTCAACACCATTAAATTAAAATAATTTTTATGATAGTTTACTTAACACTAGATATGTCGATTTTATATTCGAGGTCAATTCTCTTCAAATATTTTAGAATTCGAGTGAAATATAAACAATAATAGAGAGAAATTTTTTTTTTAAGTATTATTTGAAGGTAAAATCGAAAAAAATTTGGATTTTTGGATAAAATTGTTAATAACAATTTTTACAAGATGAAATTCTCAAATTTGATTAAGTGAATCTGTGAAGAATATAATGAGGAATAAAATAAGCCTTAGAAAAAAAAAATTAATCGAAAATTGAAAAATTTTCATTATTTTTACATTCTTTTAAATTCATTCTTATTCATCTTTATTATTTTTTACATTTCTTTGTTTTCATCATTTATTCCATTTTTGCACCTGATTGCAACGATTATGATTGCACATACGACCTTTTGCCATTAGAAACCACGGAAAACGATAATTTGGCACATACGATCTTTTGCTTCTAGTCACGTGATACATTAGCATACTTTTCATAGGCACTGGTAAAGTTGAAAGGATGAGCAAAAAATGCATGAAGTTTATAGACATTTTTCTCATAGACACAAAAATTTATTATAAAATCACATGAAACTCTGGTAGTATAGAAGCAATTTCTTGTAAAAACTCTACTCGTACAAAATATCCTGATGTCATATACGATAAACCTATAGGATTCTCTATGGAATAAGTCTATAGAAATATTATATCAAAATATTCTATAGGAATTTTCATAGAAATACTATACTGTAAAGAAATCTATTTTAGAAATATTCTATAGAAACATTCTATAGAAAAAAATTCTATAAAAATTTTCTATAGAAATATTCTATAGAAAAAAATTCTATAAAAATTTTCTATAGAAATATTCTATGAAAAAAAATTCTATAAAATTTTCTATAGAACTTTTCTATGGAAAGAAACATCTATAAAAATTTTCTATGGAAATATTCTATGAAAAAATACTTCTATAGAAATTTTCTATGGAAATATTCTATAAAAAAAAGTCTATTAAAATTTTCTATAGAAATATTTTATGAAAAAACTTCTATAGAAATTTTCTATAGAAATATTTTATGAAAAAACTTCTATAAAAATTTTCTATAGAAATATTCTATAAAAAAAAGTCTATTAAAATTTTCTATAGAAATGTTTTATGAAAAAACTTCTATAGAAATTTTCTATAGAAATATTTCACAAAAAAACTCCTATAAAAATTTTCTATCAAAATATTCTATGAAAAAAAATTCTATAAAAAAAGTCTATTAAAATTTTCTATAGAAATATTTTATAAAAAAACTTCTATAGAAATTTTCTATAGAAATATTTCATAAAAAAACTCCTATAAAAATTTTCTATCGAAATATTCTGTGGAAAAAAACTTCTATAGAAATTCTCTATAGAACTTTTCTATGGGAAAAAACGTCTATAAAAATTTTCTATGAAAATATTTTATGAAAAAATACTTCTATAGAAATTTTCTATAGAAATATTTCATAAAAAAACTCTTATAAAAATTTTCTATAGAACTTTTCTATGGAAAAAAATGTCTATAAAAATTTTCTATGGAAATATTCTATGAAAAAATACTTCTATAGAAATTCTCTCTAGAAATATTCTATAGGAAAAACTCCTATAAAAATTTGCTATAGGAATATTCCATAGAAAAATTCTATAGAAATTCTCTATAGAAATATTCTATAGCAAAAAATGTCTATAGAAGTTTCCTATGGAAATATTTTACAAAAAGAACTTCTATAGAAATATTTTATAACAAAAAACGTCTATAAAAATTTTCTCCAGAAATTTTCTATAAAAAATTTTTTTATAGAAATTCTCTATAAAAAAATTCTATAAAAAATCTTCTATAGCAATTCTCCATAAAAAATTTTCATACATGACCTGATATTTCTCAGGTAATCGTCACAAAACTCAGCCAATATCCAACACAAATCACAATGAAAGTAGTGATGTACGTGCCAGTACATTGCCAAGACGTCGTGGTAATAATTCCTCGAGTCCAATTATTTCATCGCCACAAAAAAGTCCAGATCGCCAGAGTCCATGTGCCTCAACACCTAGTGTAGATAGTGCTGTTGGTTCAGTTGAGGGCCTTGGTCTACATCAATTGAGACAACTGGAGAAACTTAGGCCAAGAAGCGATGGATCAGACAGTTTAGCTACGTCAAGTGCTTTAACGAGCCCAGAACCCCCAGTGCCATTGGATAATCAGGAGGTGCGAGTTAATATTACACAAGCAGAATGCACTGGCAATGATCATGGCGTTATGACTGAACAGATGCATCAGGAATGTGGAAATGTCGAGGAAAACGAGGCCAAAGGTCAGAATTTTCTTAAATTTTCGGAATTTTGGAAGAAAAGATGAAAGGAGGAGTAAAAATTGAGAAATTTTGGATATAAATTTCAAAAATCTGTTTTATTTTAATATTTGAGATTTTTCAATTTTTTCTTGAAATTTTGGAAAATTTGAATTTTTTTCGAAAATTTTAAATTTTTTAAAAAATTTGTTTTTTTTTGAAAAATTTCAAATTTTTTGAAAAATTTGAAATTTTTTGAAAAATTTGAAATTTTTTGAAAAATTTGAAATTTTTTGAAAAATTTGAAATTTTTTGAAAATTTGAAATTTTTTGAAAAATTTCAAATTTTTTGAAAAATTTGAATTTTTTTGAAAAATTTGAAATTTTTTGAAAAATTTGAAATTTTTTGAAAAATTTGAAATTTTTTGGAAAAATTTCAATTTTTTTTACAAAAAAAGTAAAGAAAAAAATTCGACTTTCCTTTGTTTTTTTCTCTTCAAATTCTAAATTTTTCATAAAATTAGAATTTTTGTAAATATTGAATGGTAAATAAAGAGAAGCTAATGGATATTCAAATCAAAGACTTTAAAATTTTTTTTTAAGACTTTGATCTTTGAAAAATTCTAACTATTCAAATATTAATTTGAATTTCCTAAAAAAATTATGAAATGACCTTTTAAATATTTGTCTTACTTCCCGTCGTCATGATGAAAAAAGAAAAAAAAAATTTAATTAATTTTTTTTAAAATTTATCATAATTTTCAATACAGTGAACCAAATAGAACCACACGAAGTAATTATAACACCTCCACCCGATGAGCCACGTCTCAGTCAAGCGAGTGAAACAAGTGAGGCACCGAGTGAGACACAATCCGAGGCATCATCACCATCTGGTAAAGTACGTAGATATCGTGGTGACACGAGTAAACGTAGAAAAGGTGTCTATATAACACAGTGGCCAGAGCCATCAGAGAATGAGAGAAATAAACTTGCTGCACAAAGTAGCGAAGAGAAGGAGGATCAGCCAGCAACATTGAGTGATTTGTCTGACTGCGAAGGCCATACACCTAGACGGTAAATTAACAGAATTTATTATTTTTTTTAGAAACGAAGTGACTTAAGTGCTGTGTATGAATATAGCACTTAAACCACTTTGTTTCTCACTTTTCTCCTAGTGCCACTTTGTTTCTCATCTGAGAAACAAAGGGGCATAAGTGCTGTATATAAGCATAGCACTTAGGTCACTTAGTTTTTTAAGTGCTATACTTATATATAGCACTTATGTCACTTTGTTTTTAGAGTGCTATGCTTATATATAGCACTTATGTCACTTAGTTTTTAAGTGCTTAAATATAGCACTTGTGTCACTTAGTTTTTCAAGTGCGTCTCTTATATATATATATATATCACTTTTGTCACTTTGTTTCTCAAGTGCTATGCTTAAATATAGCACTTATGTCACTTAGTTTTTCAAGTGCTATGCTTATATATAGCACTTATGTCACTTCGTTTTTTAAGTGCTACTCTTATGTATAGCACTTATGTCACTTAGTTTTTCAAGTGATATGCTTATATATAGCACTTATGTCACTTTGTTTTTAAGTGCTTAAATACAGCACTTATGTCACTTAGTTTTTCAAGTGCTATGCTTATATATAGCACTTATGTCACTTCGTTTTTTAAGTGCTACTCTTATGTATAGCACTTATGTCACTTAGTTTTTCAAGTGATATGCTTATATATAGCACTTATGTCACTTTGTTTTTAAGTGCTTAAATACAGCACTTATGTCACTTTGTTTTTTAAGTGCTATGCTCATATATAGTACTTAAGCCACTTTATTTCTAAGGTAGTCACTTTGGAAACAAAGTGGCCTAAGTGCCATGTTTATATATAGCACTTAAGTCACTTTGTTTTCTGAGGCGTCAAGTTAAGACTTTTAGAATAAAATGGAGATACGTCCTTTTTATCCTTTTTTTTTCTTTGGAGCTCCCAAAAATTTTTACAAAAATTTTTCGGGGCAAAAGGGCGTATCTCCATCAATTTTTGAGATATTCTAAAAAAAAAAAATCGAAAAATGTCGAAAAAGTTTTTGATACATTCTCCTAAACCTCAAATATCTTCCAACATATCAACGAAATAACGTGCACGTAATTTTAAAACTCATGTCTATTCAACCACTTAACTAAAAAAATATTTTCATTATCTTCCTTTTCATTTCTATTTCAAAATGAATTATGTCAGATACAGTAAGCGACCACTTCGTGGACCATATGGCCAAATGCTCGAGGCAGAAATGGCCAAACCACGCTCAACAGACATAGCACTTGAGGATAATATACGACAGCGTAGAAAAATTTCACCAAATTTGTCGTATACACCTGGTATCAATAGTAATTCAGAGCCACCAACACCTGGTCATCATAGGACAACATCCAGTCCGAGTAAACTTGAGGGTTTACCAGGTCCAAGTCCAGAACTTCTTGCGGAATTGCTTCGGGGATCGTCAGAGAGAGTTTCTCGATCGCCAGTTCATCGAAATGTGAGTTTTTTTTTTATTTTAAAATGAAGAAATGGGGAAACACTTTTTTTACGTAGGAAAAAATTTTTTTTTTTGGTCATTTGAGATTTTTTGGGATTTTCCAGATTTTTTTTTTTTGTTAATTTCAGATTTTTTGGGATTTTCTAGAATTTTTAGAAATCTTGTTTTGTAGTTTTTGAAATTTTCTACAAAAAAATCTATAGAACAAAATCGCCCTATCTCGCTTATCTTCCAAGATATTTCGAAAAAAATTAAAAAATTAAAAAATTTCTTGAAAATTTCAGTTTAAAAAAAACGACTTGGAAATATCAACTATTTAGTAATATAAAAATGAAAGAAAAAATGTGTACGCGTGGCATGAGAACTTTCAAACATAATCTAATAATATTTGGTCCATATTTCTTGGATGACTCTAGTGTATCGCATGAACGCTACCGGGGGTTAGTAAAGTGATGTCTCATGGATTTCTCAGACTTTTTAAAATATTTGGGATATTCCTGGCTTCTTCTTACCATCTGTATTAAATTTTTGTGGAGGCCAGCGTTTTTCCTTCATTTTTATATCATCACCTTAGAAAAAAAGGCATAAGTCCTATATATAGTCATACGCACTTGCACTTTTTTTTTGCACTTCAGAAACAAAGGGGCGTAAGTGCTATATATAGTTATAGCACTTGCACTTTTTTTCTGCACTTTAGAAAAAAAGGCATAAGTGCTATATATAGTCATAGGCACTTGCACTTTTTTTCTGCACTTGAGGAACAAAAGGGCATAAGTCCTATATATAGTCATAGGCACTTGCACTTTTTTTCTGCACTTCAGAAAAAAAAGGCATAAGTCCTATATATAGTCATACGCACTTGCACTTATTTTCTGCACTTTAGAAACAAAAGGGCGTAAGTGCCATATATAGTCATAGGCACTTGCACTTTTTTTCTGCACTTTAGAAACAAAGGGGCGTAAGTCCTATATATAGTCATAGGCACTTGCACCTTTTTTCTGTACCTCAGAAACAAAGGGACTTAAGTGCTATATAGAGCTATAGTACTTGCACTTTTTTTCTGCACTTCAGAAATAAAGGGGCGTAAGTGCTATATATAGATATAGCACTTGCGCCTTTTTTCTACACCTTAGAAACAAAAGGGCGTAAGTGCTATATCTATATATATAGCACTTACGCCCCTTTGTTCCTAAGGTGACGAGTATTATTCTTAGATTTCCATCTTCACACCTCCCCCCCCTCTCCCTCCCTCGCAACGATTTCCTTGTTTCCAATGTCTTGAAAATACTTCTTTTTCTGTTTTTTTGTTTTTTTTTCAAATTTTTACGTAACGCAAGAAAAAAACCTTGATAAAATTTGTCAATTTTATTTTTTTTTTTTTTTTTTTAAGTGTAAAAATAAATAAATTCCATTCTGAATTTTTGAATTGAAGGTCATTAATGCTGCTGCTCTTATTCGCGAGCTTTTCAACGTCATCTGGTTTTTTTTTTTCGTGTTTGATGATGCTGAAGAATTTTACAAAGAAGAAAAGGAAAAAAAAAAGAATGAAAATAAGAAAATGTTTTCACGTGAATTTTACACCACGATGCAAAATTTTATGAATGAAATTGAAAATATTCCCAATGTTTAGCTCGTGTTGGGGTATTGACGTCATTCTGTGGCAATTTAGAGATGTGAATGAAGTCCATGAAAACAGAAGACATTTAGTTGCGAAGTTTTTTTTTCACGTGTTTTTTTTTTTGGCAGATGAATTAGAGGGGAAATGGTAAAATGAGATGAGTGGATTTTTTGAATTATTTTTTTTTTTCAAAAATTAAGAATTTTTTTTCGTGGAGGGAAGAGGGACCTTTAAAAAAAAGGCAATTAATGGAGATACGCCTTTTTGCATTATTTCTTTCTTTTAAGAGAGTTTCAAGAGCTACGAAGAAGGATTGGGGCAAAAAGGGCGTATCTCCATTATTTTCCAAGAAATTCTCAAAAAAAGTTAAAAAAAACGACTTAACTCGTTTTACCTCTTCGCTCCTAAAATTAAAAAAAAAGATGAAAAAATCTCAATTTCCCCTCATTTCTTAAATTTTTTTCAAAAAAATCAACTCAACAAAATAAATTAACAATTAAATATATATAATAATAATAATATATAATTAAAAAAAAAACAATTAACTCAAAAAATTCATAAATTCACTTCATAACACAAAATTAATTACAGTTATTCAAAGTTACGATCTAGCATATTGATAGTTCATTGATGAATCAATGGTGAATTTTCATCCAATGATGAATGAAAGTTTATCACCGGAAATACATAGTGACGGACGTATTTATCCGGCATTCCGTATATTGGCATAGGTGACAATTTCCGGTATAGCTACAGTGGGGGCTTCTAATATAACGTGCAATAAGACGAGTGGCTAACTTATATTTAGCTCAACAGCCTCAATAGCATGACTCTTTTCCCTCCTTATAGTTTCATTGGATGGAAAATTTTTGTATACATTGAAAAAAAAAAAAATATTATGTAATCTTTTAAAAAACATCGAAAACATAAAAATTCTTTTTAATAAAAAAATTTCCGCAATTAATGTATGCGAAAGTACATTGTTTTATCTACACTGAGGAGCTTTTTTCATACTGCCCTGACTATCTGCTTATAGTCAAGATCAAAATCAACTATCCCGGGAAAAAATGTTCAGATCTGATCAGATCAAATTAGATCTGATCAGATCAAATTAGATCTGATCAGATCTAATTAGATCTGATGAGACCTAATTAGATCTCATTAGATCTGACAAAATGGAAATTTTTAATATGAATAGATATGAATAGATCTGCTCAGATCTAATTAGATCCAATTAGATCTAAGTCTGATCGGATCTGTTTAGATCTAACCAGATCTGATTAGATCCAACTAGATCTGGTCAGATCTAACTAGATCTGGTCAGATCTAACTAGATCTGGTCAGATCTAACTAGATCGGGTCAGATCTAACTGGATCTGATTGAGTTTATCTATATTGGCTCATCAGATCCAATTAGATCTGATCAGATCTGAAAAACTCAGATCTAATTAGATCTGATTAGATCTAAGGAACTCAGATCTAGTTTGATCTGATCAGATCAAATTAGATCTGATCAGATCTAAGGAACTCAGATCTGATTAGATCTAATTTGATCTGATCAGATCTGAACATTTTTTCCTGGGATTTCAAACTATTCATCACGGCCAGAATTATAATGTTAGGGTTACTATTTGAGATCACTGCATTGAATGAAGACGCGCAATATATTCATTATTATATTTTAGTTCTGTTAGCCATTTCCATATCATAACCCACACTTTATGAAGTATTGCTCGACTGCAATAGAACAGAATCGATTGAATCATATGTGATTTACTAATGATTGAGTAAGTGAAAATTCTATCTGTGTAAATTTGTCATTAATATCCGATTTTTCTGAAGAGTTTCCTAGCAGAAACAGAATTATAAAAAACTTTGAAAGTTATAAAAAAGGAAAAAATTATAAATTGTCTTCTTTTGGGTATCATAACTGATTTTGTACTACAGCTATGAGAATCAAATTTCACATAACGAAAACCAACAGTTGATACTCATGTCTACTATCTGATAATCATACTTGAAGCTAAAAAATTCATTTTCAGAATAAAAAATTTATATTTCTGATCACAATATTTAATAACTATATGATTATAGTCAAAGGCTTTTTTCTACTATATTTTTTAGTTCTAGACACCGAAAAATTCTCTCCGTGTGATAATGACATAATAATACATCATTTAAATTGTTCATAATCGAATTATTACCCATTGAATTGGATTATGCAACATCGATGTGTAACAAGGGGGAAAATAGAGAGGGTGAAAATTGACGAATTACGCGTCTCAGAAAATTTTGTTGAAGGATGTATTAAAATAGAATTAATTTTTATTTTAACACGTAGTTATGGGTTTGTTGTCAATTACAGACAACGCATTTTTTTTTGTGCGTAATTTGATAAATTCACTATTCATGCAATATTTATTATTCTGTCAAGAAGATTGGCAAAATGTTATCGAATGGAATTTCACAACTAATCAATAGGTTCTCCTGAGAATCACTCTGAGAGTTCTCCTGAGAGTTTTCAACGTTCATGAAGTCAGTTTGACGTTTATAAATGTGAATTGAGCATTCATCATCATTTAGAATGTGTTTGATGTAGAAGCAGCTTCAGTCTAGATCAAACCGTACACCAACATCTCGGCTCTACTAATCAATTATAGTCTACAACAAAATTAAGAACATTGAAATTCTGAGTAAATTGTCATTTGTAGCAATATATAGGGGAAGGTGGGGCAAAATGGACATCAGGGGTAAAATGGACCCATCTAAATTTTTAGACAAATATTATGGAAAACTCTTGAAATTAATGGAAATATTGGCGGTAGATGATTTTTGATGATTTCATTGGAAAGCTGAGGAAATTTTAGGCGGGAAACAAATGCCGAAATTAATTTTTTTGAATTTCTGGCGATTTTGACTTTTTTGAGGATTTTAGAGGAGTAAAGCCTTCCTTTTTTTGAAAATTTTCAGTTTTTTGAGAATTTCTTCGGTTCTATTTGTCGTAGCGTAAAAATTCCGATTGGAGGTGAAAGGTGAGATCATTTGCCATCGATTCATAGGGTTTTCAATTTAAAAATATCGATTTTTAATGTATTTATGGGCATTTTTGTGAAACACTTTTGTGAAACAGTTTTTAGCCTATAACTATCCCAAAAATTAATATTTTTGGATTCAAAACCCCATAAATCGATGGGAAATGAGCTCACCTTTCATTTGAGACCATCCCCGAATCGCTACGACAAATAGAACCAGAGATATTCGCAAAAAACTGAAAATTTTCAAAAAAGGAAAGCCTTTTACCCCTCAAAAACACCCAAAAATATCGAATTTTCAAAAAAATCGAAAAAAATAAATCTGACACTCGTTTTCCGGCTGGAATTTCCTCAGCTTTTCAGTAGAATCATCAAAAAAAATCCATCTCTAACCGTTTCATTACATTGTCCATTTTGCCCCACTCTCCCCTATTGAAATTGTAGGAAAATTGCTCCTATCATCAAATAATATCTTTTCTAAGCAAATTATATATGTCATGGTACATTTTTTCCTGGAATGAAATTGTGGTATATATTTATGGGGCGAATTGTTCTGGTTAACAGGATGAATGATTTAAGCTGCATTAAATTTTAAAAAATTGTCCTGGTATCAATTCTTTGGATATTCCTCCCTTTTTCATCTTTTCGCAATTAAAATAGGTGCAATTATCTCGGAAAAACGTGAATTACACCTCACGTTTCTATAAAATCTCCAATTCATTGACTTCATTGTTCTCACGTGTTTGATCTTCCTATCATTCATATAAGCATTCTAATCACTCATTTATTTCCACAAAATTAATTACGTAAATCACCACGTGCACATAATGTATACACTCAAGTATCTTCTGCACGTGCAACACGTGTCCATTGACGTTCCCATTATATCGGTATTTCCAATGGAAAAGCTCGGTGCTTCGTTTTACCCTCAGACGAACTCAGTTCATCATACCGTGTGGATTACTCAGAATTAATCAAATAATGTCAATTTGAAAATTTAATTTTCATGTGTCACATGAATTTTATCAAATTAATGAAAAAAAAAAGTTTAAGTGATTTGTGAAAAAAAACGTGAACATTTTATTTAAAAAAACATTTTGATTAGAAAAAAATTGAACATTTGAAAAAAATTGAACATTTTCAATTCATTTGAAAATTTAATTTCAATGTGTAACATGAATTGTACTAAATTAATTAAAAAGAAAATTGTGAGTGATTTGTGAAGGAAAAAATTGAGGATTTGAATTAAAAGAAAAAAGAATTGAACATTTTAATTTAGAAAAAATTGAACATTTTAATTTAAAAAAAAATTGAACATTTTAATTTAAAAAAAATTGAACAATTTAATTAGAAAAAAATTGAACATTTTAATTAAAAAAAAATTGAACATTTTAATTAAAGAAGAATTGAACATTTTAATTAAAGAAAAATTGAACATTTTAATTTAAAAAAAATTGAACATTGCAATTGAAAAAAATAATTGAACATTTTGATTTTAAAAAAATTGAACATTTTAATTAAAAAAAAATTGAACATATTAATAAAAAAAAAATTGAACATTTTAATTAAAATAAAATTGAACAATTTAATTAGAAAAAAATTGAACACTTTAATTTAAAAAAAATTGAACATTTTAATTAAAGAAAAATTGAACATTTTAACTAAAGAAAAATTGAACATTTTAATTAACAAAAAAATCGAGCATTTTAATTTAAAAAAAATTGAGCATTTTAATTTAAAAAAATTGAACATTGCAATCAAAAAAATAATTGAACATTTTGATTACAAAAAAATTAAACATTTTAATTAAAGAAAAATTGAACATTTTAATTAAAAAAAAAAATTGCACATTTTTAATTAATTTTAAAATGCATAAAAAATTTCATAATTTGCCATTCTACGGGACTGAAATTTTAAAACGCATAATGTCATCAGTATTAACATCAGGAAAATCATCGGATGTGAAACGCCGCAAAAAAGCTGAAATTAACGAACAGAATTGTAAAAAATTGATAAATTCAATTGAATTCAAGTCGATTATCATCAACAGAGTGAGCGATTTTTCTAAGAGTTATGTGATTTTTTTTACAATGATTTCTGATTCATTAATGAAGAAATGAGATGAAGTACTGAAGAAAAAAAAAGTAGTAAAAAAGATGAGATGAATTGTTCCAAATACAAAAACAAAAAAAAATATTTCAAATATAAAAACGAGAATTTTTTTTCAAAATGATTGAAAATTTGTTGAATTCGTCAAATTTATTAAAATCAACAAATTTTCTGAAATAGCGAATTTTGAAAAAAAAAATATGTTTTGAAAGTTGTATTTACGAATTTCAATTTTTCGCTACCAAATTTTTTCGATTGTCTTTATTATTATTATTATTATTATTATCATTATTATCATTATTATTTATATAATTGAAGAAATTGCAAATAAATAATTTTAATTAGATCTTCATTAATCAAAGGGCACCAATTATTGACACTATTTTATATTGTTTTTTTGTAATTAATTTTTTTTTTTATGTAAAAAAAAGTGTGATAATAGGGAAAATGAGGATTGTAAAGAAACGACTCGAGATAAATTTTTTTCAATGATTCTATTGAGAAGCTGGAAAAAATTCCGGTGGACCACATGTGGCACAATTTTTTTTTGAATTATCCAAATATTCTTGTTTTCACTTTTTTGATTTGTTTTGAGCCAAAAGAAAGAAAATGCATTTTTTGGAAATCCTAGAGTCGTGTTACCCCTCAATAAATATCCAATTTTCAAGCTTTCGTAGTACAAAGAACAAATATTCATAAGAAAAATGGATATTGTAGTAATTCGGCAATATTTAAAAAATCCTATGTATCCATTCATTCGGAAGAGAAAAATAGAATTGAAATTCGAATTACTTCAGTTTATCATTCATTTCTCGCCGTGATTGGCCAGATTCACAGGACATGGTCACGTGGTCATTCACTTCGGCTAACTCCGCAACGGTTCGGGCCTATCCCCGTCCATCAAAATTCACGATTCCCCCACTCTCTCGATCATACATCCTTAAGGGAGTTCATCCGGTAACTGAATTAACAGACCAATAATTATGAAAAAATTTGAATATACTTCTGAAAATCTAAAAAGTCACCTGTTAAAATTTCAAAATCTTCGGATATCTTATTCGGGATAAATTAATAAATAAAGATTTTTCAATTAACACGGTCCCTTATGGGTTTTCGTCTATAAACATGAAATTTGTGGCAATTAACAGATTTTTTGGGGAGAAATTTCCATAATGCATAAATAAATATGTAAAGAACAGTTTAAGAGCTTTCTCAAATGCATTAGATACTTGGTGATTTAAGAATAAATTAATTTGTCTCGAAAAATGCTGATTTTTGGGAAGTTAACCTCTGTCTTACTCGCATGACAGTGACGTCAGAACCGCGCGCTTTTTGAAATCAATAAGAATGCTTTCCGAATAACACAATGTATGCTATGCTTGCACATTAAATCATACAAAACTAGTTGAAAATGTGCTGAATTGACCTTTCTCTATTTGATCTTCAAAAAAATTATTTCTATAAATTCGATTTTTTACAAAAAAACAATTATGATCGACGAAGAAGAATTTCTAGTACATAGCAGCTGTACAGGTTACGACTACGTTAGTTGTATAACCACTACGCTAGTCGTCATAATTTTTCGTACTATTAAATCCCATACCGGATGAACTTCCTTAAGATATCCAGTTCTATACTAAATTTCCATTCGAATTGCTTTGAAGCTTTAAATTAAATTTTTAACCATACACTGAAATTCCCCTAAGTTGGACCCCCCTAAGTTGGACCGTTCCCTGTATTAGACGGAATTCACGCCGTGAGTTGGACAATTCCGTCCTCCACTACGATTCAATATGGCCGCCAGGACGACCAATCAAAAAAAACTATTTAGCCGGGCGCATTTGAATTTTCAAGATATACTTATTTCTCACTAGACCCATTGCGCAATTATCTGCGCATGCGGCTGCGCAGATCTACGCATTTGAGACCTTAGTGGAATATGGTGGGGATAAAAGGATATGTCCACTTTAGAGAATGGTCCTGGATCGACGCGTCCAACTCTGGGGAATTCTACTGTATTTCTGGTATATTACATCGTCGCCTCAGAGTGGAAGGGTCATAAGTGCCAAAAATACAAAATTCTGGTGTGAAAGGGGCGTATGTCCACTTATCACTCCAAAATATTTTTTATGGTCTCTAGAACATTATTTGGGCAATTGAAAATTAAAATAACAAAGTGGCGTAATTACCAATTTTAAAATAAAAGGGACGTATCTCCACACTTACGCCACTTTGTTATTTTCTTTTCAAACGCTATATAATTCAGTAGTGAAGAGATAAAACAGGATAAATCGACTTATCTTTGAGGTCATTTTAAAGGGAATATTTCGGAAATTAAGCGAGATAAGGCGATATTATTTATCTGTTTTTGTAGAGAATTTCAAGAGTTACAAAAGAGTTTTAGGGCAAAATTACTCGTTCTCGGTTATTTTTTAAGGTATTTTCAAAAAACTTGAAAAAAAAGAGACTTATCTTGTTTTACCTCTTCACTACTGAATTGTTAATGTTTAAGTGAAAAGGATGTATCTCCGCTACTTATGCCTCTTTGTTTTTATAATTTTTTCATCTCATGAGAATATTTGGAGTTATGCCCTTTTTTTTAAGGATTTCTCATCTAAATTTTGGCACTTACGCCTTTTTGTTTTTATAACTTTTTTTTATAGCGTATGAGGATTTTTGGAGTTATGCCCTTTTGTTTTTTGTGATTTTTATCTAAATTATGGCACTTACGCCTCTTTCACTCTAAGGCGACGACATACTTTAGCGGCTAAAACCGAAGAAAGGTCGGTATGGGAGAAAAAAGCTAGCTTTCCAGTAAAAAAGCTGGATTTACCCCAAAAATATCATTTTTTTCTTTTCTGCGTGACTTTTGCGTTATTGCGCGAATAGCGTGACCCTCCTCAGAAAATGACGCATCATTCCATGGGAAAATTAATAATTTTCTGGTCGATAAGCCCGAGACTAACAAGCTTCGAATTACTCCCCCCCTCTAATTTCAAATTTTCTTCAAGATTCTTTATAAGCTCAAGTCGTTCACGCGTCTATTGTAGTCATCAGGCAGCTTTCAACGAGTAAACATCTTTTTTATAATCGCCTTTTAAAGAAACGCGTTTTTTTGAAGAATTATCCGAATTTAGTGTAATTAAAAAATTAAGCCGGTCGGAATACATGTCAGTAGGTAGGTGGCGTCAAATGTACCACTTTTTTATTTTTGTGTGCCGGTGTTATCATAATAAAATTGTTATATTTTTTTTTTTTTTTTTTTAATAGGCGAGAGTGGGGCAAAATGGACCTAGAAGATGAGATGACTCGAGATTTTTTTAAAAAGCAGCGGTTGCTTCAAAAAATCTGAAAAAATTTACAAACAATATAGACATGTTGGAGGATTTGCTCAATTTTTTTCAGATTTTTTCGTCAAGTCCTTCATTCCGAAAAAAATTCCTTAATCATGTTATCATGAGGGTCCATTTTGCCCCACTCTCCCCTATAATTATTATAAACGATAATTCAACTTAATTTAAATTCTGTTATCGAGTTATCAGCTGATTGATAATTGTGGAAAAGTTATCGTGGTGATTAATCGAATTTGATTAAGAAATTGAACTTTGTATTCGAAAAATTTTACTCAACTATATATGACTGGTTAATTAAATTTGATTATTTATCATTCAGTTTTCTTCACTTTTTCTCCACTTTTGAATCATTTCCATCTGTCGATTCAAATCCAAAATGACTAGGTAATTCCAGGGAAAAATCGTCAATTTTCAAACACGAATTTTTGAAAATTTTTCTTAGTTTTCAGTCAAAAATTTCACAATTTTTAGAAATTTCTAAATTTTTTAAAATTTCATATTTTTTGGAAATTACTAAAAAGTAAGGAATTTTACAATTTTTTGGCATTTCAAAAAAGTAACAATTTTTTGAAAATTGCAAATTTTCTAAAATTTCATATTTTTTCTAATTACTGAAATTTGAGGAATTTTCCTATTTTTTGGCATTTTCAAACAGTAATAATTTTTTGAAATTTCAAAAATGTAACAATTTTTAGAAAATTCTAAATTTTCAAAAATCCCACAATTTTTGAAAATCTCCAATATTTAACAGTTTTTCGAAATTTCATGAATTTCAATAATGTCAATTTTTTTTTGAAATTTCGAAACTTTCAAAAAAAACAAAAATTCGAAAAATGATTAAAAATTAATTTCGACGTATTTTCAACGGAAATTTCCTCAGCTTCCCAATAAAATCATCAGAAAAGACTTATCTCAGATGTCTTCACTCATTTCGAAAAATTCTCTAATTTCGCCTATTTCTCCCCTTTTCTCCTTCTTATTCTGCCTAAAAAATACCAAACATCTGAAAATTGTTAAACTCTTTTTTTCTTCAAATAAATAAATAATTTTTTTTTAAATAAAAAATATGCACTTATAGTAAATTCAAAAAACTATAAGTGCAAATTTTTTAAATATTTTTTTTTATAGTAATTTATTTGTTAAAAAAAATCTTTTAAAAAATGACAGAAATAAAAAATAATCAATTCTATTATTATTAATTTTAATTAAAAATTAAAATGTTAATGACATCTCTCAAAATGTTAAGAATGAGGTTTTTTACCTCATTAATAATAATTTTATAAAAAATAAAAAATATCGAAAAAAAATTGTAAAAATTACAAAATTTAGCTTATTAAAATTTTCAAGTTTTTATATTTTTATTTTTATTTTTATTCTAGGATACTCGGACACACGTGGTGGTGGAGCTCTATGATACCGAGAAATCTTACGTCGAAGCTCTGCAAATACTAGTCAATGTGAGTTAAATAATTTTTTTCTATTTAAGGATGATTGGGAGATAAAATCGAAAAAAAAGTTAAATCTTGGAAAAATTCGAAAAAATATGAAAAAAAAATAGAAATATTAAAAAAAAATTAAAAAAAAATATTAAAATTTTTTTTTTAAATAATAAAAAATATATATTATTTGTTTAAAAAAATCCAAAAAATTGTCAGATATGGGCTTTTTATCATGAAAAATTGTGTAATTTACAAAAAAACCGTCTCTTGATAAATTTTCCATTAAAAAAAATAATTATCAAAAGCAATTTTTTCTCTGCACTTTTTTTTCACTTTTTTTTACTGTAAAATTAATTAAATCTGCAAATAAATATAAATGGCTAAAGCAACAAGTTTTGCCATGGACTAGATGCATTTTTCATTTCCATTCCATTTTCGGAAGTATCAGTGTAAAACATCAAAGTACACGTTTTTCATTTTTTAATTAATAAAAAAATTAATAAAAAAAATCATGAAACATTTTCTCTGATTTATAATTCAGAATTATTTTAATTTTCTAGAAATACCTACATAATTTAAAAAACTCGGAAAATGCAGGACTCGTCGATGCAGCAGTTGTGGACGAGATATTCTATCAGGTAAGCAATTAAATTTTCAAAAAAAATTGAAAAAATAATTTTTTTTGAATATTGATTTTGGAAAAATATAAAAAATCGAAAAAATTAAATTTTCAAAAAAAAATTAATTTCATTTTTTATTTTATAATTTTTAATTTTTTCAATTTTTTTTTATTAATTTCATTTTGTCACCAGTTTTTTTTTTCAATATTTCGGAAATTAAGCGAGATAAAGCGATTTTTCTCTATTCTTTTTAGTAGAAACTGTTGAGAGCCTCAAAAAAAGATGAGAAAAAAATGTAATTAAAATAAATAAATAAAATATTGAAAAAAATTCGAGAATTTTTTTTTCTCGTTTTTAAACATTTTTATCTTTTATTAGAGTTTTTAGAATTTTTAGAAATTTTTTTTTTTTATCAGACTTTTAATAAATATCTCGGAAACTAATGGAGATACGCCCTTTTTCCCCTAATCTTCTGGTCTAAAATAAAGGTTTAAGGCAAAATCACTCTATCTCCTTCATTTTCCAAGATATTGTTCAAAAACTGACGATAATCCCCAATTACTTCATTTATTGAAAAAAAAAAAAAAAAAAAAAAATTACTCACTTAATTTAAATAATTTAATTAGGTTCCAGCAATTCTCAGTCATCACGAAATATTTCTCGAGGAATTGAGAAAACGCCTGGAGACATGGGAAACTCGTCAAACAATAGGCGATGTTTTTCTCGATGTTGTAAGTAAAAAAATAATAATAAATTAATTTTCGAATAAATCAAATAAATAAAGTTGTATTAGAAGTAAGAGGGGGCAAGTGCCATTTATTCTACTTTTTTCGATGTATTTAGGACATACGCCCTTTCTCTTTGAAAAGTGGATTTGTTTTTGACACTTGCGCAGTTTTGCGAATAATTAATATTAATATTAATATAAATTTTTTTTTTCATTTTTCAATATTAAAAAATTAATTTAAAAAAAAATTGTTAATAGTTTACGAAACTGTTAATTGAAAATACAATTGTTAATTGAAATTAATTGAATTAATGGGAATTAATGGGATTAATTGAAATTAATGGAATTAATTGGAATTAATGAGATTAATTGAAATTAATGGGATTAATTGGATTAATTGAAATTAAAAGAATTTATGCGAATTAATGGGATTAATTGAAATTAAAAGAATTAATGGAAATTAATGGGATTAATTGCAATTAATGGGATTAATTTAAATTAATGGATTAATTTAAATTCAAAGAATTAATGGAAATCAATGGAATTAATTGAAATTAAAAGAATTAATGTAAATTAATGCCTTAATTAAAATCAATGGATTAATTGAAATTAATGGGAATTAATTGAATTAATTCAAATCAAATTTCGAAAAAAAACTTGAAAATTGGATTTTTTTTACACTTGCGCCCTTTTGCAAATAATTAATATTAAAATTAATATAAAAAATTTTTTTCATTTTTTAATATTAAATAACTAATTTTTAAAAATTTGTTTATAGTTTACAAAACCAGCTGTCCTCGAGACATACACATTATTTCTTGATAACTGGAAATCAGCTAAGAAAGCCATAAAAACAACATGCCAAACAAAACCAGCATTTTCACGTTTTCTCGAGACTATGGAACGAGAACACAAGGGAAAACTAGGACTAGATCAATTACTTATCAAGCCAGTACAAAAAATACCTAGGTATGAATTACTCATTCAGAGGCTATTGAAACATACGGATAAAACACATCCAGATCATGAATTATTGACAGCAGCACAAAGAGAAGTACATGAATTAGTTGTTAAAATTAATTGTACTGAGAGAGAATCATTAGAATGGGAACAACAACAGACAACACTTAGGGAAGTACAGTCATTGGTTGAGGGATTAGCAGGAATTGTTACCAATGATAGGTCAGTATTTTATATTATTATTATTATTTTTATTATTATTATATCATAAATTTTTTTATTTTTATTAATTTTTTTATTTTATTTTGCTTTATAATTGCTGGATAATTTTTATTATTATTATTATTATTATTATTATTATATCATATATTCATTATATTAATTTTATTATAATTATAATTTATAATGATAATTATAAATTAATTTATAATTTATAAATAATTTAATTTATTTTTCTAGAGCATTTGTACGCCACGATTTAGTCACAATTGCTTCAAATCAGGGCACAAGAAAAGAAAGAGCATTATTTTTATTTTCTGATCTTCTTGTTATCACTAGTATTAAACGAAGAAGTGGAACAATTCGTAAACCATCAACGTAAGTTCATATTTTATAAAGTTTTTCAATGGAAATTTTCAATTTGATGAATAATTGTTTTTTTTTATTGATTTTTCCAGGAGTTCGTGTCCTAATAGTTTAGTTGGCTTACTCGAAGCAAACAAGTACAAACTGCTTATGAGAATTCCACTTGATGATCTTGAAGTAATGAAAGGTATTTAAATTTTTATACATACTAATTATCTGCAATTAAGTGATGAAAAGATATATTCAACTGAAAAGAAAAATACAATTAAATTTGTCTATTTTTGGAGTTTTTTTGGGATTATTTCGGACAGATTCATTAATTGAAATTGATTGAATTAATGGGAATTAATGGAAATTAATTGAATTAATTGAAATTAAAGGAATTAATGGAAATTAATGGATTAATGGAAATTAATGGAATTAACTGGAATTAAAGGAATTAATGGAAATTAATGGATTAATGGAAATTAATGGAATTAATCAAAATTAATTGAATTAATGAAAATTAATGGGAATTAATGGAAATTGATGGGAATTAACTGAAATTAATGGTAATTAATGGAAATTAATGGGAATTAATGGATTAATGGAAATTAATGGATTAATGGAATTAATCAAAATTAATTGAATTAATGGAAATTAATGGAAATTAATGGGAATTAATGGAAGTTAATGGGAATTAATGGAAATTAATGGGAATTAATTGAATTAATGGGAATTAATTGAATTAAATTTCGGAAAAAAACGGGAAAAATCGTCAAAATATTTCGAAAATAATTTCTAAAATTCTGGAAAAATCTCAAATCGTAAATAAAATGGACTTTTTGGAGAGAATTTCAAGAGCTACAAAAAAGGTTCAGAGCAAAATCACTTTTTTCCTCTTACTTTGCGAGTTATTCTAAAAAAATTATTTTAAAAAACGATTTTTCTACCCTTTACCCATTTTTATTTTATAATAAAATTATATTCTAATTATTTTAGCCAAAGATGAAAACTTGAGAAGAATGGCACGTGAAGTTGATCACTTGAGAGAAGACTGCGCAACATTGTCACAGCTTCAGGAACTTACTGGCACTCTGCATGGACCTAGACATCAACTCGAGGATCTTATAAAGGAATTATTAAATCAAACTCAACGGCAATTGGCCGAAAGAAATGCAGCACACTCGCAACTAGCTTGTTTAGAATTAACATTAAATACTCAGTGAGTTTATAAGACAAAAGTCCCAATTATTGACCGCGTAACAATTATTGACCCCAATTTTATTTAATTAAAAAAATTTTTTTTTAATAAAAATTTTTTTTTTTTTTAAAATAATTACATTAAAAAATATTTCCATAAAATAACAATAATAATAATAATTTTTGTAATTGAAAAAATTTAATAACATTTAATAAGACCTCAAAATTTCGAAAATTAACAGGAAAGTGAAACGGAATTTTTTAACAAAGCAATTTTATGGCTTTTTTAGATCTGGTATTGAGAATATATCGATAATGTTCACGAAGCCTGACAAACGTGCGAGCTGGGAAGAAAGCTTCAATGAGGCCAAGCAAAAATTAGCATTGTCAGCTGATCGTAGACCATGTCCAGAATTTGTTGGACCATTACCAATAAGAAAAACACGTGCTGGACTGCAATTTACTTGTGCAGCACCAACCATTGAAAATGGCCAGGGTTTACGTGATGTTTGGGTTTGCAATAGTGATGGCTATGTTGGACAAGTTTGTGTGCTAAGTTTAACACCAGAACCACCTCAAGTTACGTCTTGCAATGGAGTTTGTAATGCTAGGATTCTCTGCGTTTCGGGGATACCAGCTGGACCATCTAAGTAAGTTTGAATTTTTTAAATTTATAAAAAAAGATAAACAAATTTGATTTTTTTAGAGATTTTGAATTTCCCGGGGTTTTCAGGGTTTTTTTGAAAATGGACACATCTAAATTTTTCGGCAAATATTATGGAAAACTCTTGAAATTAATAGAAATATTGGCGGTAAATTGTTTTTGATGATTTCATTGGAAAACTGAGGAAATTTTAGGCGGGAAACAAGTGCCGAAATTAATTTTTTTGAATTTTTGGGGATTTTGACTTTTTTGAGCATTTTAGAGGGGTAAAAGCCTTCCGTTTTTTGAAAATTTTCAGTTTTTTGAGAATATCTTCGGTTCTATTTGTCGTAGCGTAAAAATTCCGAAAGGAAGTGAAAGGTGAGATCATTTGCCATCGATTCATAGGGTTTTCAATTTAAAAATGTCGATTTTTAAGGTATTTATGGGCATTTTTGTGAAACACTTTTGTGAAACAGTTTTTGGCCTATAACTATCCCAAAAATTGATATTTTTGAATTCAAAACCACATAAATCGATGGGAAATGAGCTCACCTTTCATTTGAGACCAACCCCGAATTGCTAGGACCAATAGAACCAGAGATATTCGCAAAAAACTGAAAATTTCCAAAAAAGGAAAGCCTTTTATCCCTCAAAAATGCCGAAAAATATCGAATTTTCAAAAAAATCGAAAAAAATACATCTGACACTCGTTTCTCGGCTAAAATTTCCTCAGCTTTTCAATAGAATCATCAAAAAAAATCCATCTCTAACCGTTTCATTACAGTGTCCATTTTGCTCCACTCTCCCCTATAATATAAAATAAAATATAATATAATATCTAATAATAAAATAATTTTATTTTGAAAAAATGAGATTTTAATGAAATTAACGAAATAATATCTAATAATGAAATGAATAATCTAAGAATATAATAAAATAATATCTAATATTTAAAAATAATATCTAAAGAATTACTGAGACGAAAACTCGACTTATCTTCTTTTACCTCTTCACTACTGATCCCTAATTTTTTCACTTGATTACTGCATTTCTTGTCTATTTACTTCACGATCAAATTTTTCTAAAATTATTATATATAAAAAAAACTAAATTTCATATTTTATAAATTTTGTTCCAGTTCGAACATGTGCACATTAAATAAGAAGAAATTCAGCATTAGCAAAAGTGGAATAAGCATATCAGTTCAAGATGCCGATGTCAGTGGCGGCAACATTCAATTAGACAGGTAATTAATCATTTACTATCAAATTATCCTAGTATTCAAAAAGAAAAAAACAGAAAATTCGATTTTTGATTCACTTTTGTAAAAGGATCTCGGAAACTAAGCGAGATACGCCATTTTTGCTTGAATCCTTTTTTATAGAGAATTTCAAGAGCTACAAAAAAGTATTGATCTCAAATTGCTCTATCTCGCTTACTTTCCGAGATATTCGCGAAAATAATGAAAAAAATCATTTTTTCCTATTTTTAAAATTAAATTATTTATTTTTTTTCATAAATGAAAAAAAAAATTATTTATTTATATTTACCCTTCATATTTATCATCAATTTTCCAAAAAAAATTGAATTAAAGGGGTATAAAAAAAAAATAAAAATGTCAATCAAATTTCTATTTCACTTCTTCAAGTTTCATTTTAATAATTTCAATAATTTTTCAAATTTTCTCTTTTAGTTCCTCAAGTTCTGAAGATTCAGATTCAGATGATATTCCTTGTGCTGATACTGCTGGTGGCTCTTTGTGTGGTGATTTCTCGAGTATTGATGGAACAATTGAGGAGGATATGAATCAGCCTACTATGTGGCTGGGTACCGAAGATGGCTGTATCCATGTTTACAACTGCAATGATAATATCCGAATCAAGAAGAATAAAGTGAAGATTCAGCATGGATCCAGCGTTCATTGCATTGTGTAAAATATTTTTTTTTAGAAAACCTTTTTTTATTCAATAAATCAATTAATTAATTAAAATTAATCGATTAATTAAAATTAATTAAGCTTAATTAATCAATTAATAAATTAAAATCAATTGATTAATTGAAATTTGCTGATAAATTGCAATTGATTTATTAATTTCGATTAATTCATTCATTGTTTTCACTCAATTGATCATTTTTTACTAATTACTTTCAATTAATTAATATTAATTCATCAATCTTTATTGATGAATCGATGAATGAATTCCAACTGATGAATTAACTTCAATTAATGCTTTAAGTTCAATTAATTAATCAATTTCTGCTCAATTAATTAACCAATTTCAACTAATGAATGAATGACGAACAATCAATCAATTTCAATTAATTCATTAATTCCAATTAATGAATTCATTTTAATTAATAAAATAATAAGTTCAATTCATTCATTTTTTTGAATAAATTCATTAATTCCAACCAATTAATTAGTTTCCATCCATTAATTGATTCCAATCAATTAATCAATTTTAATCAATTAATTGATTTTGGTCGGTTAATTTTAATTAATTAATATTATGATCAATTTCAATTAATTTTAATTAATTAATTAATTTCAATTAATCAATTAATTTCGATTAATAAATTAATTTTAATTAATCAATTAATTTCAATTAATCTATTAATTTCAATTAATCAACTAATTTCAATTAATCGATTAATTTTAATTATTTACCCAATCAATTAAATTCAATCAATTAACTAATCAATTAATTCCAATTAATCCATTAATTAATTTTAATTCATTTCCTTTAATCTTTTCAATTTCAGTTATGTAGACAACAAAGTATTCGTTGCCCTCGCAAATGGTGACATCACAATTTACTCTCGTGACCACTGTAAGTTTTTCACATAATTAAATCATCAATTACTCAAATTCTCATAATTCATAATTTAAAAAAAAAAATGAAAAATGAAAAATTATCAACAAATATTTGTTATTCCAGGTGGATGGAACACATCAGAGCCTGCAATAGTATCAGTTGGTACATCAACAATGCCAGTTACAAAAATGGTACATGTATCTGGTAAATTATGGTGCAGCTGTCATAATACAGTAAAAGTACTAAATATTGGAAATTTAGAAATTGAACAAACATTGAATGTCAGCGGTGACAATACAAGACCAGTATCATGTATGGCAACATCTGGCGGTGTTGGTGTATGGATATCATTGCACAATAGTGCTGTACTAAGGCTATTTCATGCTAATACTTATGAGTGCCTTGCTGATGTCAATATTGCACCTGCTGTTACGAAAATGCTCTCCAGTAAGTATCAAATCCAGATTTAGCATTGGGCAAATCATTTTATATTTTATAAAAATTTCATAAAAATTTCGAAAATTCTGAAAAATCTCAAATATTAGAATTAAACAAATAAATTTATTAATAAATTAATTTTTATTAATAATTTTTTTTTTTTTTTTTTTAGAGAGAATCAAATTTCGGAAAAAATATTTTTTTAAAAAATTATTATTCATATTGTTATTATTATTATTATTATTATTATTTGAGTGAATCCTCGAATTTTATTTTAACGGAAGCATTAAATTTGTTGCAGGTTGCGATGATATTATTCGACAGCACAAAGCCGCATGTTTACGTGTTACTGCACTTTTAGCTTGCAATGATCTACTGTGGATTGGTACAAGTGCTGGTGTTCTACTTACTGTTCCTATACCCCACATGAAACCATCTACACAAAGGTTGTCACAACCGCCTCTAGTTACTGGTATGTTTTATTTCTTCACTTCTATCACAATTTGATTACACTGTAGTTGTAAATGGCGAGATATTCTTGGAAATTCGGTGAGAAATGGAAAATTGGGAAAATATGAATTTTTTAGAAAAATATGAATTTTTTAGAAAAATATGAATTTTTTTAAAAATATGAATTTTTTAGAAAAATATGAATTTTTTAGAAGAATATGAAATTTTTAGAAAAATATGAATTTTTCAAAAAAATATGAATTCAATTAATATTTTATTAAATATGAATTTCTTAGAAAAATATGAATTTAATTAATATTTTATTAAATATGAATTTTTTAGAAAAATATGAATTTTTTAGAAAAATATGAATTTTTTAGAAAAATATGAATTTTTTAGAAGAATATGAAATTTTTAGAAAAATATGAATTTTTCAAAAAAATATGAATTCAATTAATATTTTATTAAATATGAATTTCTTAGAAAAATATGAATTCAATTAATATTTTATTAAATATGAATTTTTTAGAAAAATATGAATTTTTTAGAAAAATATGAATTTTTCAAGAAAAATATGAAATTTTCAAAAAAATATGAATTTTTCAAGAAAAATATGAAATTTTCAAAAAAATATGAATTTTTCAAGAAAAATATGAAATTTTCAAAAAAATATGAATTCTTCAGAAACATTTCTTTCATTTTTTACACCAAATCCTTTTTTTTTTTTTTAATATCTCGGAATTTAAGCGAGATAAGGCGATTTTGCTTCAATTCTGTTTTTGTGGAGAATTTCAAGGGCTAAAAAACAGGATTTAGGCAGAATCGCTCTATCTCCCTAAGTTTCCAAGATATTTGCATTAAAACTGATGAAATAACATTGATTTTTGTGAAAATTAGTAGAAAAGATATTTTTATTTTTTGCAAAAAAAAATCCTGTATCATAGACTTTTCGATTTTTTTGCAGCTTCCTTTAGTTATAATAAATTATCAATTTATTTTATTATTATTATTATTCTTATCATTATTATTATTATTATTATTTGATTTTCAGAAAAATCAATTTTATTTTGGCATCAGTTTTTCCGAGGATATCTCAGAAACTATTGAAGATACGCCCTTTTTGCCCCAATTCTTTTTTGTAGCTCTTGAAATTCTCTCCAGAAAAGAATTCGCTCGGAAGCGCTCTATCTCGCTTAATTTCCGAGATATTCTTCAAATAATTACAGAAAAAAAATTTCAATAATTTTAGTTTTCTCGATAATTTTTCTAAAATATCTCAGAAATCAATGGAGATACGCCCTTTTTACCCCAATTCTTTTTTGTAGCTCTTGAAATTCTCTCCAGAAAAGAATTAGCTCGAAAGCGCTCTATCTCGCTTAATTTCCGAGATATTCTTCAAATAATTACAGAAAAAAAATTTCAATAATTTTAGTTTTCTTGATAATTTTTCTAAAATATCTCAGAAATCAATGGAGATACGCCCTTTTTACCCCAAATCTTTCTGAGAGCCCTTGAAATTCTCTGCAAAATGATTAAGACAATACTGCCCTATCTCGCTTATCTGCCATGATATTGAAAAAAAAATAATAACAAAATCTAACACATTTAATTAAAAAAAAAAATCCAACAAATTTAATTAAAAGAAAAAAAACCAACAAATTCAATTTAAAAAAAAAAAAACAACAAATTTAATCTAAAAAAAAAATCCAAGAAATTTGATTTAAAAAAAAAAAAAACAGCAAATTTAATTTAAAAAAAAAAATCCAAGAAATTTAATTTTTAAAAAATCCAAGAAATAAAAAAAAAATCCAACAAATTTGTCTCCAAATTTTCATATTTTCCATTTTTTCAGGTATTCCACATGGTCACACTGGACACGTGAGATTTCTAACATGCGTGGAAATTCCATCATCCTCAAAGCCAGATCCTCATCCAAAAGTCAATTTGTACACAATGAAAAACGCAAAAACTGCACAAAATAATATCGAAAGAACGAAATTATTGGTAATTTCTGGTGGCGATGGATACGAAGATTTTCGGGGGCCTCAGGCATCAGCTGAACTTCAGGCAGGACGTGAAGACTCGACGAATCATTTATTACTGTGGAAAGTTTGATAATAAAAAAAAAAAAAAAAAAAGAGCAATTGGATTCATCGAGCCTGATGTTAATTGAATTTCGGTCATTAGCACCGAAATTTTCGGAAAAAAAAAACTAAATCAGACGAGAATTCTGATGTTTTTTCTCGAAAAAAAGGCATTTCGAAATTATTTAATTTCGAAATGATTTGTGACGTCATCTCGTGATTGTGATGACGTTTTATTTTTTTTCTCGAATTTTTTTCCAGAAAAAGAGACTTTGACGAAGAAAGTTTCAAGAAAAGAGGAAAAATTTCGATTTTTTTCCATCTGCTAATAATTAATTTAATTAAAATTAGCAAAGAAAAAAATTCTCAAATTTTTAAATTGTGGAAAAAAAAGAATTTAATAATTTTCATTGTTTTTTTTCTGGTAAAATTTGATTTATCAATGTATAAATTTTATTAAATAGTATTTATTACAAAATTGAATTTTTTTTTCTTCACAATTTAAAAATTTGAAAATTTTCATCAATTATTTTATCAGTAATGTCGATCAATATCTTGAGTTGATTATTTTATTGTGAAAATCAATTAAAACATGAATATTTATCAACGAAGGATAAATAATAATTGTTTTTTTCTTTTTTTTTTGTAGATTTGTCTACAAATAATTTGTGTATAATTCCAACATAGAGATTAAAGTATTCAGGATTATAATAAATAAATGTATTTAATTATTGTTCCAACGAATGATCCTTTACATTTTGTGATTGTCCCGGATTTTTCAGGGAAATATTATTTTGAGGGGAAGTGTCGAAGGAAGGTCGCTGTGGAAAATGTCTGATTTACACAAAAAATGTTCAATTTTCCCAGAAAATGTTCGATTTTACCCGACAAATGTTCGATTTACCCGGAAATGTTTGATTTACTCTAGGGGTGTGAATATTAATATTCGATTCGAAATTTGAATCGAATAATTCGAATTGTCGAATATTTCGAATTTTCGAATAATTCTAATTTTTTTGAATAATTCAAATTGTGGAATAATTCGAATTTCCTTGAATAATTTGAATTTTCGAATAATTCGAATTTTCGAATAATTCGAATTTTCGAATTATTCGAATTTTTTCGAATAATTCGAATTTCCTCGAATAATTTGAATTTTCGAATTATTCGTATTTTCTTGAATAATTCGAATTTTTGCGAATAATTCGAATTTTTGTGAATAATTCAAATTGTGGAATAATTCGAATTTCCTATAATAATTTGAATTTTCGAATAATTCGAATTTTCAAAGAATTCGAATTTTTGAACAATTCGAATTTTTGCGAATAATTCGAATTTTTTTGAATAATTCAAATTGTGGAATAATTCAAATTTCCGAATAATTCCAATTGTCGAATATTTCGAATTTTCGAATTATTCGAATTTTTTCGAATAATTCGAATTTTTTCGAATAACTCGAATTTCCTTGAATAATTCGAATTTCCGAATAATTCGAATTTTCGAACAATTCGAATTTTCGAACAATTCAAATTTTCGAACAATTCGAATTTTTTTGAATAATTCAAATTGTGGAATAATTCGAATTTCCTTGAATAATTTGAATTTTCGAATAATTCAAATTTCCTTGAATAATTTGAATTTTCGAATAATTCGAATTTTCGAATTATTCGAATTTTTTCGAATTATTCGTATTTTCTTGAATAATTCGAATTTTTGCGAATAATTCGAATTTTTTTGAATAATTCAAATTGTGGAATAATTCAAATTTCCGAATAATTCCGATTGTCGAATATTTCGAATTTTCGAATTATTTGAATTTTTTCAAATAATTCGAATTTCCTTGAATAATTGGAATTTTCGAATAATTCGAATTTTCGAACAATTCGAATTTTTTTGAATAATTCAAATTTTCGAACAATTCGAATTTTCGAACAATTCAAATTTTCGAATAACTCGAACTTCTCGAATAATTAGAAAATTTTCGAATTATTCCGAAAATTTCGAATAATTCTAATATTTTCGAATAATTTGAATAATTTCGAATAATTCGAATTTTCGAATTATTCGATTCGAAATTCGAACCGACTAGTAATATTCGATTCGATTCGAACACTATTCGCACACCCCTAATTTACTAAAAAAAAAAAATATATTTCTTTTTAAATAATACTTATTAATTATTCAAGAAACAAAAAAAGAATCTGAAGAAATTTTTAGAGGGAAGGAATTTGAAAAAAATTCATTAACATTTTATAATTATTTCTTGTTCATTAAGAGTACATGTTTCTTTTCTTTTCTTATGCTAAAGTTCGTTAAAAGGGTATCACAATTTTACAGAGAAAGTTAGAGAGAAAATCGGTGAATCATTGGATTAAAATACATTTTTTTTTTTTTTCATCTCTTCGCTACAGAAATAATAAGCCTTTTTTATTGAATTCTTTCAGTGGTCAAGTGGTAAAACGAGAAAAATCACTTTTTTCTTCATTTTTAATTGTCAATTGTCAATTTCAATGAAAATATAAAGTGACTCCTTAAATTTTACCACTTTGCCCCTAATTTTTCAACAAATTTTGCTTAAATTCCACATTTCATTTTTTCTTTTTTGGTCCATTCTCAATTTTTTTTTCTTTCGTTAGTGACTAGAAAAATTACACTTAACACAATAGTGGTAATTACATTGTAACATTTATCGAGTGCATAATAACACATAAACTTCGAATTATTAACATTTTTCTAATTATTAAAAAGTCATGTCTGTAAAAATATTTTGGTGCATTTTCAAAAAAAAAACTATTAATTGAAGGATTTTCGTTGAATTTTTTTTTTTTATAAAAAAAAATTAGTTATGAAAATTCTTCAATTTCGTTTAGTTTTCGTGATATTTAATTGAAAATCATTAAAAATAGAGAATTGAGTAACAATGGAAACACAATTCCAATGATAATTGTCTTAAAATATTAAAAATTACATCTGCTCATTTCAATATATACAAAAATATATAATCAGTTGTTTACATTAAAAAATTAATGATATATATCATCGCCCTGGAAGCAAAAGGGCGTAAGTGCCATTTTTTCGAATTTTTTCTGTCCAATAATTCTCTTTTATTCCGATTATTTACAGGATTTTTATTTTTGAGTGATAAAAAAGCGTATTTTAAAGTTATTAGTATCTAAAAAATTCGCATTTTTAATTTTTTAATTTTTTTAATTTCTGTAATTTCCATCGAAAAAATTTTAATTACTTTCTCAATGAAAAATTTGGATTTTTAAATTTTTCATTAGTTTGAAAATTAATTTTTTTTTTTTAACAATTTTGATTACTATTGTAATTAAAAATTTGACTGATGAAATTTTATAATTCTTTTTCTTATTCGAAATTTTGATTCTTTCTTACTTATTAATTGATTGGAATAATTAATTTTATAATAAAATCAACGCTACTATGTTTAATCTTCCCAAATATAATCGTTTTTCAGACAAAAATTTTGAGTTGAGAGTTTTAACTAAATGTAACACAAATAAGAACTTATAATTTAATCCAATCTAAATGACGCTTATATGAAATTTATAATTCAATTTAACTAATAAAAATGTCAATAAGTTTGATAAAGAAAATAATTATGAAATTCCATCAGTCAAATTTTAAATTACAATAGTGATCAAAATTGTTAAAAAAAAAAAAATTAATTTTCAAACTAATGAAAAATTTAAAAATCCAAATTTTTCATTGAGAAAGTAATTAAAATTTTTTCGATGGAAATTACAGAAATGAAGAAAATTTTTAAATTAAAAATGCGAATTTTTTTTTGTCGATCTCTGCATTTAATTTTAAATATTCCTCAGATTCGCAGTTTATCGCATAAAATCGATGACAACTAGAGCCGGGAAGTTCGATTTCGGTTTTGACTAAATTTAGCTGCATAAAATTATATAGGGGAGAGTGGGGCAAAATGGGCACTGTAATGAAACGATTAGAGATGGATTTTTTTTGATGATTCTATTGAAAAGCTGAGGAAATTTTAGCTAGAAATCAAGTGTCAGATGTATTTTTTTCGATTTTTTTTAGAATTTGATATTTTTCGGCATTTTTGAGGGGTAAAAGTCTTTCCTTTTTTGAAAATTTTCAGTTTTTTGCAAATATCTCCGGTTCTATTGGTCGTAGAAATTCGGGGATGGTCTCAAATGAAAGGTGAGCTCATTTCCCATCGATTTATGGGGTTTTGAATTCAAAAATATCAATTTTTGGGATAGTTATAGGCCAAAAACTGTTTCACAAAACTGTTTCACAAAAATCCCCATAAATACCTTAAAAATCGATATTTTTAAATTGAAAACCATATGAATCGATGGCAAATGATCTCACCTTTCACCTCCATTCGGAATTTTTACGCTACGACGAATAGAACCGAAGATATCCTCAAAAAACTGAAAATTTTCAAAAAAAGGAAGGTTTTCCCCTCTAAAATGCTCAAAAAAGTCAAAATCTCCAAAAATTCAAAAAAATTAATTCCGGCGCTTGTTTTCCGCCTAAAATTTCCTCAGCTTTCCAATGAAATCATCAAAAACAATCTCCCACCAATATTTCTATTAATTTCAAGAGTTTTCCATAATATTTGCCTAAAAATTTAGATGTCTTCATTTTACCCCACCTCCCCCTATATATATGTTTCCATTTAAAAATGTTGCAAAGATCGATTCCAAATCTTCCATCACTACTCACACAGTTTTGCTTCCAAAGTACTACAATAAAATTTCCAACATCTTTATCATTTGCCAGAGACAAATGATTCGAGTATCCAATAATAAATTTTTAAAAAAGTAATAATCATAAAAAAATCAGTGAAAAATGAACTTATAAGTATTTTTTTTTTTCAGTCGTAGTTACTTGTCTTCTGTGAAAAGTAATCATTGCGAATGACCTTTGATTCTTTTTTTTTGCAGTAGAAAAAAACTTACAAATTTGTAATTGCATGAGTTTTTCTCCATTTTTCAAAGATCATTCGCTTTGGTGAATCTCATAAAATGGAATTCACTAGAGTCACCTCGTGACAATCTTCACTTACTGGTGTCGATGGAGCCTCGGTTATGGGAGTCGGTGGATCGGCACCACTGCTGCCATGATGATCGGTAGTAACTAGAAAAATTTTAAAAAAATGAAAATTAGTATCGAAGGAGTAAAAAACAGGACAATTTTAATTTTTTTCTAAAAAAAAAAAAAAAAATTTTTTTTTCGCTTTCAGTTTTTTGAAGATATCTTGGAAACTAAGCGAGATAGAGCGATTTTACCTTAATCCTTTTTTGAAGCTCTCGAAATTCTCTACAAAAAAGGTTCAATGTAAAAAAGGCGTATCTCCATTAGTTTCCGAGATATCCCATGAAAAATGATCGAAAGGATAAGTAAACTTATCTTTACTACTTTGTTAGCTTTTTTTTTTCTAATTTGTTAATTTTGTGATTTATTCTGTTAATAAGATTCTGAAAAGACCCTGTTATTGACATCAAATACAATAATTGCCAAATAGACTTCAAACCATTAGCCATTAAACAAATAAATTTATTAATAAATTAATTTTTATTAATAATTTTTTTTTTTTTTTTTTTTCTTTTATTTACATATTTTTTCCGAAATTTGATTCTCTTAAAAAATTTATTAATAAAAATTAATTTATTAATTTATTTTTTCCGAAATTTAATTCTCTTAAGGCCCGGATGGAGTTCCTCAATTCAGATAATCTATACTATCTTCTAGCTAACTTTAGCTAATATTTTATCTACTAAAAGGCTATTTCGTAGATTTCACTTTTTGTCTCGGATAATGCGCAGAAAAATATGAAAAAAATACGTAAAAATCACAAATTATTTCCTGCAGGGTGCTATGCAGCCATTTGGAATATTCAATGTCTAATTTAGCTGATTTTGTTATAATTCAAAACGAGTAATTTGGCCATCATTTGGCTGCCATTTTTGTTGATACAATGGCCGCCATCGTTGACGGGAATTCACTTCTTAAAAAACGCGAATTGCACAGCACATGCACTATTGATAATAAAAAGCTTTCCCTAGCACCCTGTGAACTTTTTTTTGCAATTTTTCAAAACTATTCACTTTACAATATAATTAATATTCGCGATGAAATCTGAAATTTACGACTCGAAGCGTGTAGCTGTCATTGCTCCATGCGATACAGCATGGCATGTTCAACAGATGGCGCTGTAATTATTCTTACCGCAACTCGAGTGATTTTACTCATCTTGGTCGGTACATTGAAAGGAGCGTATCACGAAGGGCCCCTTGAGATTTTCGAAATTTGCGAATCAGAATTTTTTGGACTAAAAATTTGTTCGAATAAGATTATACTAATATTATTCACTCATTCCTGCTCATGAAAAATTAACTTTTCCCTATTACATGAAGGGGACGATAGGATAATACTGACCCTTGAGGTAAAATGGACCAATAGTAATAGTTTTTGAAAATTCTGAAACGATTCCATTTACGAAATATGTTTGCCTAAAAGTAGAAAATACGGAATTTTGCGGATTAAAAACAGGAGGAAATTGGAGGATTGAAACTTTGGGAAATTTTCTTGAGGTTAATTAGACACCCGTTACTGCACGATTTCTGTTTGATTTCTTCTTTCGAGAATTCTGAATTCATTTCTCCTCGAAAAATTGAATTTCCTCTTTTTTAATGATTGGAAAAGTTCAAATTTTTCGAAAATTTCGAGATTATCAACTTTTTGAAACCTTGGAAAATTTGAACATTTTCCAAATCTCGAATATTTCTTATTTTTTTTAATGTAAATCTTTATTCCGAAATCTCCCTTAATGAGTGCATTCTGCCCAAACTAACTCATTTCTTTTTTATACAATTGCACATATTATACTTCTATTTTTTTTTTTGACAAACAAGCAGGCATTCAAGGCAAACAAGAAGGAAACAGTCAAAATGAGGGAAAAAATTGGAAAAATAATAATGACAGAGAATCCAGGCCTCTTCCACATTCTCAAATTTTTCTTTTTTAACTGTTTCCTTGCCTTGACGCATTCCCCTCTCTCCAGCAATGCTGAAAATCATTGCTGAGGAGCGGTGTACGGCCAAATTGAGGGGAAAAGTAGGATGGAAAAATAAGGAAGAACGGCGGAAAACTATTTAATCTCAAATTTTGAAATTTGCGAGAAACCTTGATTTTTTCTATGCTATATATCGGATTATATGCATATATTCTCATATTAATCAAGAGAGGCCCGGCGTTTTCTACTTTTTGCTTCCGAATGGAAGCTTTGAAATCGTAATTTTTTTCGAGTTTGAGATTTCATCATAATATGACTGCAAATGACCCAAAACGTCAAGATCCGCTGTTTTTAAAAAATGTCTGTGTGTATGTGAGTGTGTGTATGTGATGACGCATTTTCCACTTCACTCTGAAATGAGGCTAACTAGCGATCTGAAAACTTTACCACAAGTTCGCCGTGCGTGCCCCAAGCCCTCACAAAAATTTCTGCTAAATCGGTCGAATAGTTTTTGAGAAAAATGAAAATGTCGAAATATTGTTTTTTCGACTTTTCTCGATGAAAAATGAAATCACAGCGTTCACTCTATGCGAGGAGATGCGCGTCCAAGAGCTGCATCTTTAACCCCGGGGGTGGTGGGAGCTCAGATTTTTAGTTTGTCCAATATAAAACTTTTGAGAAATTTTTCGTAAAAATCTTGATTCTACGATAACTTGATAAATAATTGAGCTAGAGACCTCAAATTTCGTGAAGTTATACATCTGATGAGCACAAAGGTTGGTATTGAAACTGAGCGGAATCGGTCCAGTAGTTTCTTAGATTCTAGCATAGAAACATCAGAAGAAGCAAGCTGTATCTTCAAAACTATTCAATTGATTATATTTGGGGCGAACTTAACCCTCTGAGGCCTATTTTAGTTTTCGCACTCCTCGCACAGATCGATGACGGTAGATGTAAGATTGAAAAATTCATTCGGAAGCTTTCTGCCAATTGCATTGGCAGAATATTAGATGTACGATGTCCAAATTACGCGCAAGTAGTGGGGCTCCTGCTTGTTTTTTTTTCAATTATTTTCTTGCCTTGACGCATAACCCTCTCTGCGGCAACAATGAAAATCATTGCCTCTTCCGCAATTTTAAAAATTGTTTTTTTGACTGCATTTATGCCTTGAAGCATTCCCTTCTTTCCACCAACGATGGAAATAATTGCTGAGAAGAGGGGAACAGCCAAACTGACGAGTAAAATTGGAAGCAAAAATAACAAAAAGTAATAGAGAGTAACTTTTCTACTACTTTCTTTTTTTCAATCATTTCCTTGCCTTGACGCATCCCTCTCTCTTCAGCAACAATGAAAATCGTTGCTGAAGCGGGGGAAACGGTCAAATTAAGGGAAAAAATTGAAGGAAATCGGCCTTTTCTGCTATGTTAAGAAAAAAAAAATTTAATTCTTTTCTCGCCTTGACGCATTCTCCTCTCTATCCAGCAACGATGGAGATCATTGCTGAGAAGAGGCGAACGGTCAAATTGACGAGTAAAGTTGGATGAAAAAATAAGGGAGAGTAGCAGAGAGGCCCGGCCTTTTCTACTACTCTTTTATTTATTTCTTTCAATTATTCCCTTGCCTTGACGCATTCCTCTCTCTTTAGCAACAATGAAAATCATTGCTGAGAAGAGGGGAAAACCGTCGAATTGCCGAAAAAAATTGAAGAAAAAAATAAGAAAACTGGCTGAGACGCCCGACCTTTTCTACTATTTTTTTCCAACTATTTCCTTACCTTGACGTATTCCTCTCTCTTCAGCAACGATGGAAATTATTCCTGGAGAGAGGAGAATGGTCGAATTGAAGGGGAAAATGAAAAAAAAAATAATAATTGCTGAGGGGTACGGTCCTTACTACTATTTTTTGATTTTTTTTTCACCTATTCCCTTGTCTTGACGCATTTCCTTCTCTCCAGGAACGATGAAAATTATTGCGGAAGAGAGAGGAGCTGTCAAATTAAGGGGAGAAATTGAAAAAAAATAGTAGAAAAGGTCCGGTGGTCTGATGTCGCTGAAGCTAGCCGTGAAAATATCAGTGAAAATATCCGTAGAATATTCGCTCGCTTTGGGCCTCATGTCAATGATGAGACCCACAGCATTTACACATTTTCACTGATTCAAAGGTATTTCTCGTAATGAAAGCCGTTTATCCCCGTTTTTATTCGAAAAGATTTTATAAAATAGGAAAAACAAGATTGGCTGACAGAAAAATGTTTTTATATATCCTAGGTTAACATACTAGAGAGACTGTAGAGGATTCATTTTACAAGTCTGGCCCTATGGCGAATTAAGAGATGAATTTTTTTTGGGTGAAAGGCGAAAGTGTTTGGAAGCCCTCTAAACAGGAAATTTGTGGTACGTCAGATTTAGAGGGTAGTGGGAATTTTTTTGAATTCTAAATTTCTCTATTTTCTGCATATTTTTTTTGTAAGTCCGGCCCTATAACGATTTGAGAGACGGTTTTTTTTGGGTGAAAGGCAAAGGTGCTTAGAAGCCCTACAAACAGGAAATTTGGGGTACGTCATACTAAGGGGGTAGTTGGAATTTTTTATAAATTTTACATTTCTCAGTTTTCGTATATTATTTTTTATAAGTCCGGTCCTATGACGAATTAAGAGCCAATTTTTTTTTTGATGAAAGGCAAAAGTGTTTGGAAGCCCTCGGAACTGGACATTTTTGGTACGTCATGCTTAGAGGGTAGTGGGAATTTTTTTCAATTGTAGATTTCTCATTTTCTGCATATTTTTTTTTATAAGTTTGGCCCTATGACGATGTAAGAGACGAATTTTCCTTTGGGTAAAGGGCAAAAGTGTTCGGAAGTCCTCGGAACAGAAAATTTGTGGTACGTCAGATTTAGAGGATAGTGGGAATTTTTTTAAATTATAAATTACTTATTTTCTGCATATTTTTTTTTATAAGTTCGGCCCTATGACGATTCAAGTGATGATTTTTTTTTGGGTGAGAGGCAAAGGTGTTTGGAAGTCCGCAGAACCGGAAATTTGTGGTACATCATGCTTGGAAGGTAGTTGGAATTTTTGTTAATTCTACATTTCTCACTTTTTGTATATTATTTTTTATAAGTTCGGCCCTATGACGAATTAAGAGACGAATTTTCCAATGGTGAAGTTCGAAGCCATCGAGAAGCCTTCACGATCGAAAATTCCACGGACGTCATATTTAGAGGGCAGTTAGAATTTTTTTTAGGGCTTAATTTTCCATTTTGTACACATTCTCTTTCATAAGTCCGTCCTTACGACGAATCGGGAGACGATTTTTTTCTGCGTAGAGGACGAAGTTATTGAGACACTCTCAGGACTGGAAATTTGAGAGATGTCACATTTGAAGGATACTTGGAATTTTTTCATTCCTTATTTTTTCCATTTTTCCCACATTTTTTTCACAATATCTTCCCTCCAAATAGGACGTCCCTCTGATTCCTCATTCTGGAGGCCTCTCAATATCATCGTCTTACACCGTTAAAAAAATCATCTCAATTCGTTATAAGGCCGGACTTATAAAAAAAATATGCAGAAAATGAGAAATTTAGAATTAAACTAAAGTCCCACTACGCTCTAACTATGACGAGCCAAAAATTTCCGGTTTCGAGGGCTTCCAAACACTTTCGCCTTTCACCGAAAAAAATTCATCTCTTAATTCGCTATATGGCCGGACTTAAAAAATTAATCCTCACAGTCTCTCCAGTATGTTAACCTAAGATGCATAAAAACATTTTTCTGTCACAATCTTGCTTTTGCTATTTTATGAAATCTTTTCGAATAAAAACGGAGATAAACGGCTTTTATTATGAGAAATATCCTTAAATCAGTGAAAATGAGTAAATGCTGTGGGTCTCATCATTGACATGAGGCCCAAAGCGCGCGAAAGTTCTACGGATATTTACACGGCTAGCTTCAGCGACATGCTGGTCTGACATTTTTTAACATTTCTTTTTTAAATTTTTTCCTGCAATTTGACCGTGCCACTCTTCTCCACAATGATCTTCATCGTTGCTGAAGAGAGGGAAATGCGTCAAGGCTAGGGAAAAGGTGAAAAGAAAAATTTAAAAAGCCAAGCTCGTCAGGCATTTTTTTTCAATTCTTTCTCTCAATTTGACCGTTCCCCTGTCTTTAACAATGATTTCCATCGTTGCTGAAGAGAGGAGAATACGTCAAGGCGAGGAAAGAGGTGAAATCAAAAAAATTTCAATAGCAGAAATGGGTGAGCGTCTCAGCCATTTTTTCTTTTCCAATTTTTTCCTGCAATTTGGCCGTACCCCTCTCCTCAGCAATAATTTTCATCGTTGCTGAAGAGAGGAGAATGCGTCAAGGCGAGGAAAGAGTTGAAAACAAAACAAATTATGAATAGTAGAAAAGAGTGAGCGCCCGAGTCGAAGATTTCAGCCTCATTTCGGCCCCATACTGAGGTTTGGGCTGAGGTTGATGAGACTAAAATGAGGCTCTTGGCATAGGAAAAATGTTTTGCATCTACGGTCTCATATCACCCTCAGATTGCTCAGTATTTCCCTTTTAGACGTCCAGAGGCTGATATGAGGCTTAGCTGTACAGCCGGGAAAGAGCCTCTCAGACCTCAAAATTTATTTTCGCGCTGCCCCTTGCCTCTCTCCCTCCCCTTTGTATTCACTGCTTTCAAAATAAATCTTAAAAATTATGAATTAAAAAAATCATTATTATTTGTTTTTTGATGACATTTTCTAAAAGTATACATGTGAATGTTACATTTCGTATAATCATATAATGAAAATGAGAGCAATTACAAAACTGTATATAAGAGTCCTGGAGGAGCGCCTATCATGGCATGTTTCCTTGTCCGCTTGATCGTGATTAGGGGCTGAATATGAATTGAAAATGGATGTTAATTTTTTGTTATTAGATTTTGGAAAACATCTCGCAAACTGCGTGAGATAGAGTGATTTAGCCTCAATCCTTTCTTGTAGTTCTTCAAATGTTCTACAAGGAAGCTTGAACGTATCGCTTAGTTTCCAAGATATTCCTGAAAACCTATTGACAGGTAATAATTAACACTTCGAGTGTTACACAAAAAAATTTCATTCCTTAATTCACCATAGAGAAAATATAACTTATGAAATTGCAGAATCTATGGTATGACGATGGAGAAGAATTCTAACACCCCTCTCCTTGTTACCTCTCACGAATTCCCAAAACTGAGGGCTCGTAAACGCTACCAGGTATCTCACAAAAAAATTTCACGTCTTAATTCGCCATAGAGAAGGACTTATAACGAATAAAATCCCAAAATCTATTGTGTGACGGTGAAAAAAAAATAACACCCCCCTTCTTGTCACCTCCCGCGAATTCCGAAAACTAAGGGCTCGTAAACACGTTCAAGTGTTACACAAAAAAATTTATGCCTTAATTCGTCATAGAGAAGGACTTATAACGAATAAGATACCGAAATCTATGGTGTGACGGTGAAAGAAAATTCTAACACCCCCCCTCCTTGTAACTTCCCCTGAATTTCCGAAACCGGGGGCTCCCGAATGCTCTCAGGTATTACACAAAAAAGTTTCATGCCTTTATTCGCCATATCGCCAAAGTTATTGAATATTATCTCTTAAATATGGATGAATCGTAGCAGTCATAAGCCCCAAATTTCTGAGAGTGTTTTCGACGATGTTTTCGACGCTGGCTTCAGCGACATTCTAAAAAGTCATCAGAATAGAGAGTCATTTTTTTTTGGAATAAGTCTATTTCATTCAAATTGATTGGATTTTATGATCGGTTTTCTTTCAATATCTCGAGATATAACGGAAGAAGGGCAATCCTGGCTCCATTTTTTTCTGTAAAGAATTCCGAGAGCTACAAAAAACGATTAGGACAAAATCGTATGAAGTGTCGTAATCCATGAAATCGAAGAATTAAAATTTACAAGAGTGAACTCACCACCAAATGCGGGCACTTTTGCGTCATTCTTCATCGTTTGTCCACTTGCTTTGTCCTTCCATGGAAGAGTTCTCATATCACCCACACTTGAGTGATTCTTCCCTACGAATTTTACTGAACTAACGTCCTTTTAAGGAATATTCACCCAATGAACGAGCATTAACATTGATTTTCGTGAATTGACTGGATTTTTTTTTGATTTGCCGCACCGTCATTCAACACTTATCTATTACATAACACACTTGAAATTTGCAGTCATAGTCAAATGATATTTATAATTTTAATTTATAACGGAATAGAAAATTGACTCGATGAAGCCTGCTAAGTAAACGATGTGTCCGAGCTGGAGTTCAACTGGCTACTGAAGGGTGAACGAAAATATTCTTTTCTCTGAAAATGGTTGACAAGTTTTGTTGAGAAAGAACAACGTTGCATTGTACGGCTTCTAGGCGCACATGTGTTTACTGCAACGGAATGCTGTTAGAAAAAAATTGAGAGAAAGTATGAAGAAGATTTACAGCCCTGCTCGATGGGCTTTCAAAAAGAGTCGACCGAGGACTGCGATGGGAACAATTGAGAAAAATAGTGTATCGAGACTCATCTGAGGTTAACGAGATTTCGGATACCCAAAAAAGTATGGATGGCTGTAGGAAAGAGACTGCAGAGGCTCAAATATGGTTCCAAGTGCTCTTGAGTCTCACCTGAGCCTCACATCTGAGTTCTCAGCGGTCTACGAGGGCAGTTAGAGGCTGAATGAGAGTGATGAGGGCTATTTCGAGGCTGAAATCTTCAACTCGGGCCTCAGCCATTTTTTCTTTTCCAATTTTTCCTGCAATTTGGCCGTACTCCTCTCCACAGCAATAATTTCCACCATTACTGAAGAGAGGGAAATGCGTCAAAACGAGGGAATAGTTGAAAAAAAAACTTTGAAAATGTGGAAGAGGCCTGGACGTTCTGCCATTTTTTGCAACTCTTTCCCTCAATTTGACCGTTTCCCTCTCTTCAGCAATGATTTTCATAGTTGTTGAAGAGAGGGTAATGCGTCAAGGCAAGGAAATAATTGAAAAAAAATAAAATAGTAGTAGAAAAAGTCAGGCCTCTCTGCTATTCTTCTTTCTTATATTTTTTTATCCCACTTTTCCCCTCAATTTGGCCGTACCCTTCTCCTCAGCAATAATTTTCACCATTGCTGAAGAGAAGAGAATGCGTGAAGGCAAGAAAACAGTTAAAAAAGAAAAATTTGAAAATGTGGAAGAGGCCAGGATTCTCTATCATTACTTTTTTTCTCCAATTTTTTCCCTCAATTTGACTGTTCCTCTCTCTTCAACGATGATTTCCATCGTTGCGGAAGGAGGAGGAGAATGCGTCGAGGCGAGAAAAGAGTTGAGAATTTTTTTTTAACATAGTAGAAAAGATCAGGCGTTTCAGCCAGTTTTCTTATTCTTTTCTTCAATTTTTTCCGGCAATTCGACCGTTTCCCTCTCTTCTCAGCAATGATTTTCATTGTTGCTAAAGAGAGAGGAATGCGTCAAGGCAAGGGAATTATCAGAAAAAATAAATAAAAAAGCAGTAGCGAAGGCCGGGCCTCTCTGCTACTCTCCTTCATTTTTCCATCCAACTTTACTCGTCAATTTGGCCGTTCGCCTCTTCTCAGCAATGATTTCCGTCGTTGCTGGAGGGAGGAGAATGTGTCAAGGCGAGAAAAGAGTTCAAATTTTTTTTTCTTAACATAGCAGTAAACGCCGACTCCCTTCAATTTTTTCCTGCAATTTGACCGTTTTCCCCGCTTCAGCAATGATTTTCATTGTTGCTGAAGATACCGGAATGCGTCAGGGCAAGGAAATAATTGAAAAAAAAAAGTAGTAGAAAAGGCCGGGCCTCTCTGTCACTTTTTGTTATTTTTGCTTTCAATTTTACTTGTCAGTTTGGCTGTTCCCCTCTTCTCAGCAACGATTTCCATCATTGGTGGAAAGAAGGGAATGCTTCAAGACAAAAATACAGTCAAAAAAACAATTTTTAAAAATGCGGAAGAGGCCTGGACTCACTGTGATAAAATTATTTTTTTTCAACTCTTTTCCCCAATTTGGCCGTACCCCTTTCCCTAGCAATAATTTCCACCATTGCCGAAGAGAGGGAAATGCGTCAAGGCAAGGGAATAGATGAAAAAAAAAAATTGAAAATGTGGAAGAGGCCTAGACTTTCTGCCATTTTTTTCAAAATCTTTCTGCTACTCTTTCCCTGAATTTGACCGTTTCCTTCTCCTCAGCAATGATTTTCATTGTTGCCGAAGAAAAAGTTATGCGTCAAGGCAAGAAAATAATTGAAAAAAAAAAGTAGAAAAGGCCGGGCCTCTCCGCCGTTCTTCCTTATTTTTTCAACCTATTTTTCCCCTCAATTTGGCCGTTCCCAAAAAGTTCAAATTTTCCAAGGTTTCAAAAAGTTGATAATTTCGAAATTTTCGAAAAATTTGAACTTTTTCAATTATTAAAAAAGAGGAAATTCAATTTTTCGAGGAGAAATGAATTCAGAATTCTCGAAAGAAGAAATCAAACAGAAATCGTGCAGTAACGGGTGTCTAATTAACCTCAAGAAAATTTCCCAAAGTTTCAATCCTCCAATTTCCTCCTGTTTTTAATCCGCAAAATTCCGTATTTTCTACTTTTAGGCAAACATATTTCGTAAATGGAATCGTTTCAGAATTTTCAAAAACTATTACTATTGGTCCATTTTACCTCAAGGGTCAGTATTATCCTATCGTCCCCTTCATGTAATAGGAAAAAGTTAATTTTTCATGAGCAGGAATGAGTGAATAATATTAGTATAATCTTATTCGAACAAATTTTTAGTCCAAAAAATTCTGATTCGCAAATTTCGAAAATCTCAAGGGGCCCTTCGTGATACGCTCCTTTCAATGTACCGACCAAGATGAGTAAAATCACTCGAGTTGCGGTAAGAATAATTACAGCGCCATCTGTTGAACATGCCATGCTGTATCGCATGGAGCAATGACAGCTACACGCTTCGAGTCGTAAATTTCAGATTTCATCGCGAATATTAATTATATTGTAAAGTGAATAGTTTTGAAAAATTGCAAAAAAAAGTTCACAGGGTGCTAGGGAAAGCTTTTTATTATCAATAGTGCATGTGCTGTGCAATTCGCGTTTTTTAAGAAGTGAATTCCCGTCAACGATGGCGGCCATTGTATCAACAAAAATGGCAGCCAAATGATGGCCAAATTACTCGTTTTGAATTATAACAAAATCAGCTAAATTAGACATTAAATATTCCAAATGGCTGCATAGCACCCTGCAGAAAATAATTTGTGATTTTTACGTATTTTTTTCATATTTTTCTGCGCATTATCCGAGACAAAAAGTGAAATCTACGAAATAGCCTTTTAGTAGATAAAATATTAGCTAAAGTTAGCTAGAAGATAGTATAGATTATCTGAATTGAGGAACTCCATCCGGGCCTTAAGAAAAAAAAAAAAAAAAAAATTATTAATAAAAATTAATTTATTAATAAATTTATTTGTTTAATGGCAGACTAAAATAAAAAATAGAATAATTCAATAAATTTATTTTTTTTACCAGTGAATGAACTCGCACGACTTCGTGGCGGCCAACACAATTTGCAAATTGGTTTCAACAAACGAAATCTTGGCCTCGGTATACGTAACAATACGTAAATATATGGATCCAGGGTGAAGTGTATGCACATAAGTATATCAGCAACAATATAAAATATACGTATTGATTTACGAAGAAAACGTGAATTACTTGGTAATCTCAATGAAAATTGAGCCAATGGTATTGACATCTGAAAAATAAAAAATTGTATTAAATTTTTTAAATAATTTTTTTTTTTTTTTTTAAATAAGTTATTATTAAAAAAATATTTTTAAAAAAATACACTTGTATTTTTTCAAAAATAATTTATTTTCAAAAAGAATAAAAATAATAAAAATTGTAAGATTTTTGTATTTTTTTATTATCTCGGAAACTAAGCGAGATAGAGCGATTTTTCCTTAATTCTTGTTTAATTTTAATACAGCTCAATCAGTTTTATTTTAGTATTTGAGATTTTTCAAAAAAATTTCAATTTTTGAAAATTTGAATTTTTTTGGAATTTTTTTTTGAACTTTTGAAAATTTGATTTTTTTTTTAATTTCTGAAAATTTGAATTTTTTTTTGAATTTTTGAAAATTTGAATTTTTTTCATTTTTTTGTGAATTTTCGAAAATTTGAATTTTTTCCAATTTTTGAAATTTTTTTTTTTTTCATGTTTTTTTGAATTTTTGAAAATTTGAATTTTTCTCATGTTTTTTTGAATTTTCGAAAATTTGAATTTTTTTCATGTTTTTTTGAATTTTTGAAAATTTGAATTTTTTTCGTATTGACATCTGAAAAATAGAAAATTATATTAAATTTTTTAAATAATTTTTTTTTTTTTTTTTTTTTTAAATAAATTATTATTAAAAAAATATTTAAAAAAAAATACACTTGTATTTTTTCAAAAATAATTTATTTAAAAAAAAAAAAAAAAAAAAAATTGTCAGATTTTTTTTTTTTTTGCTATTATAATTATTTTTATTGCAATTTTTTTAAAAATAAAATTTAAATTATTTTTAAAGAAATTTTGAATTACTTTTTTTTGAATTTACATATTCTTCTTATTTATTTATAAATAAATTGCGAGTGAATAATTTCGAATTTTTTAGTTACATCCGCTTAAAGTTTATTTATATTTATTTATAGACAATTGAATATTTTAAGAGAAAATAACTTCAATTCAATATTACGTGAGAATAATTTATAATTATGTGCAGTAATAATAATTGCAAATTGAATAAATAACTGCATAATAGTGATATGAAGGAAGTTATCAAAAATTCAGAGAATTTTTATTGTCAGATTCGAATTTTGTCCTTGTTTTGTAGTGGATAAATTATTTATTTAAGGTGATGCGAGTGATGCAGTTCCTGCGAATTTTGGAGTGGAGTGATGGAACAAAATTAAAGAGTTTTTGAATTATTTTCTTTTTTTTTTAATATTTAGAAGGTTTGATTGAAAGAGGATAATTCGATTTTTTTTGACAATTTTGTTTGGAATATTTCGGAAACTAAGCGAGATAGAGCGATTTTTCCTTAATTCTTGTTTAATTTGAATACAGCTTGATCAGTTTTATTTTAGTATTTGAGATTTTTCAAAAAAATTTCAATTTTTGAAAATTTGATTCTTTTTCATTTTTTTTGAATTTTTGAAAATTTGAATTTTTTTCTTTTTTTTTTGAATTTTCGAAAATTTGAATTTTTTTCAATTTTTGAAAATTTGATTTTTTTTCATGTTTTTTTGAATTTTTGAAAATTTGAATTTTTTTCATTTTTTTTTGAATTTTCGAAAATTCGAATTTTTTTGAATTTTTGAAAATTTGAATTTTTTTCATTTTTTTTTGAATTTTCGAAAATTCTAATTTTTTTGAATTTTTTGAAAATTTGAATTTTTTTCATTTTTTTTTGAATTTTTGAAAATTTGAATTTTTTTCAATTTTTGAAAATTCAAATTTTTTTTGATTTTTGAAAATTTGAATTTTTTTCATGTTTTTTTGAATTTTGGAAAATTTGAATTTTCTTTATTTTTTTTTGAATTTTCGAAAATTTGAACTTTTTTCAATTTTTGAAAATTTGAATTTCTTTCATTTGTTTGTGAATTTCTGAAACTTTGAATTATTTTCATGTTTTTTTGAATTTTTGAAAATTTGAATTTTTTTCATGTTTTTTTGAATTTTTGAAAATTTGATTTTTTTTCATGTTTTTTTGAATTTTCAAAAATTTGAATTTTTTTGAATTTTTCTTCGAAATTTTCTCAAATTCGATTTCGGCAATCTTCCTTTGCCACCATACATTTCAAAAATCCGTCTCTTGAATCCAAGATAATTACCAAATGAGTAAAAATAATCGAGTAATTACCATTTGTGGCATCCAGCATACGACGAATGATATCGACAGTACAGCCATCAATTTGGCAAATGCGCGTTCTTCAGCAGTCGAGCCACACTCTGAAGGTGATGTAGTTGTTGCGATTAAGGGCTTAGCTCGTGACGAAGACCTCGAAATTCTGCGCAATTGTCCAGCACGATGACCGAGCTGCCTCAATGCACGTGAAACAGCCAAATTACACCAGACAATTGACAGACACAAGAGAGTACCTATTTTAAAAAAATTTTAAAAAAGAAGATTCATCATTTTTTTATCATTTCTTCTTTTTATTCTACTCCATTATCAGTTTTTTGAAGATATCTCGGAAAATAAGCGAGATAGAGCGATTTTGGTTGAATCATTTTTTGTAGCTCTCAAAATTCTCTACAAAAAAGGATTTCACCAAAACTGCCCTATCTCGCTTAGTTTCCAAGATACTTCAAAAAAACTGAAAAAGAAATGAATCTGTCCGAAAATCTGGCTGAATCGGAAGTGACGTCACAATATCAAATGATTCGGCAGCGCTGTCTAGCGTGAGTTGAGAGAACTCGAATATCAGTGATAAACAATCCATATACATCCCCAAATCAACTTTAAAGATGTTTTGCGAAGATGCTTTCGTCTACTTCAGACATTATGTGAATAATAAAACTTCATAAGCAAAATTCTAATGATTCTTTATATCCACTACATAACCTCTGCATCATACAGAGTATAAGCGTTGACCAATCACATTGGAGCTGGAGCGCCAGCTAATGATACTTTTCGAAACTATATGGTATATCGACGTCACTTCCGCTTTCTGGCTGTTTGAAATTTATTCATTTTCAAAGTGAAAAAAAACATAAACAAACATTTTCAATGATTATTATTTTTTTTTCATATACTCAACTAATCTTAACGAGGTTCTACCCTCACACGGTAGTTCAAGAGAGCAACATAATTTTTTTATTTTTTTGATCAGTAAAAACCCGACGAAAATTAACTATTTTAATTATAAAAAATACATGTTATTTCGCTTCTTTTATTAATTGATTTTTTTAATAATAGAAGTATTAAAAATATTCAAGTAGTGGAATGGCGGCTGCGTGCAAACTTCAAATTCTTGGATGTCAATTTTCGATTATTGTGCTTTGTTCCTCAAAAATATTAATAAATTCTTCTACCAATGTTAAGAATCTGTTAGCAACAAATTATTGCATTTGAAAAGAAAAAATTACGGAATAGAAACATATCGGTATACATTGATATATATTCGATCAGCTGATGCATGCAGCATAGCTAGGCCCTCTATCGTTTCCGCCGCCATGACGTGTTTACTACAAATAAATTTTTTTGTATTGCGTTTCTTGAGCTTATTTGGCCGGTGAGGTGGGTCCGAAAGAATATCATTCAATTCTATACATATTCAATTATATCATATTAATTTTTAGTTGGAAAATATCTGTTAGATCTATAAAAAAAAAATACAAAACGTCGCCAATAGAGTGGTTCTGTCATAAGGGCTCTCTATAAGCATGTGAAATTACTCATTTTTACTATTTTTTTTCTCAATAACTAGACGGTCAATGCATTAATCATTCAACTGAAAAGTGTATGATAGATTTGTTTGTAACCTTAAAAAATTTCATGCAAAAATATCAAAAAATTTAAATTCACTCTTGAGAAGGGTAGAACCTCCTTAATTAATCAATTGCAGTGGAAAAAAAAATTGAAAATCAAATATGCAATTTCCCTATTCTTCGGATCATCTCAATTCATCAGACTTACCAAAGAAAAACCATACGTAAGCATAAGCCACATCCCGGGGCTCAGTTGCTTCTCTGTATCTCTGGCATTCGCCTCCGCTGTAGTAAATACCAAATCCAAATAATGGGAGACTAGTTAGAGTCAATGCTCCAATCCAAAGACCAAGCATACAACGTACAATTACTGGAAATGTGATCCTCTGCAATTAAAATGAATAGTTTGATTATTGAGGGATAGATGATACTGCATGAAGATGCGTCAGTAATCAAAGGGAGTTGATTCTCAATTGTATCAATCAAAGAAGGAGGTGTGGAGGAATTGAAGAGAATTAATTGGAGATGATGAAGTGTCTCTAGAAGCTTGAGGCTTTGGAGGTTCATGTCGTAATGGGCGATTTTTAATCGATCTTGCAGGATCGATTGGTTTTCTTTTCTTCTAAGAATTGATTTTTTTGAGGGATTTTGAGGAACTTGACTAAATTTGCAAAATAAACTCATAGAATTCACAGACAGATGAAATTTAGGCATTACGGGATTTCGATAGGAGAGAATGGGGCAAAATGGACACTGTAATAAAACGGTTGGAGATAGATTTTTTTTTATGATTCTATTGAAAAGCTGAGGAAATTTTAGCCAGAAAACGAGTTTGAGATGTTTTTTTTTAGATTTTTCTGAAAATTCAATAGTTTTCGGCATTTTTGAGGGGTAAAAAAGCCTTTCCTTGTTTGAAAATTTGCAGTTTTTTGCAAATATCTCTGGTCCTATCGGTCGTAGCGATTCGGTGTTGGTCTCAAATGAAAGGTGGGCTCATTTCCCATCGATTCATGGGGTTTTGAATTCAAAAATATCAATTTTTGGGATAGTTATAGGCTAAAAACTGTTTCACAAAACTGTTTCACAAAAATGCCCATAAATACCTTAAAAATCGATATTTTTAGATTGAAAACCCTATTAATCGATGGCAAATGATCTCACCTTTCACCTCCAATCGGAATTTTTACGCTACGACAAATAGAACCGAAGATATTCTCAAAAAACTGAAAATTTTCAAAAAAAGGAAGGTTTTTTCCCCTCTAAAATGCTCAAAAAAGACAAAATCGCCAAAAATTCAAAAAAATTAATTTCGGCACTTGTTTCCCGCCTAAAATTTCCTCAGCTTTCTAATGAAATCATCAAAAACAATCTACCGTCAATATTTCTATTAATTTCAAGAGTTTCCCATAATATTTGCCTAAAAATTTAGATGTGTCCATTTTACCCCTGATGTCCATTCTGCCCCATCTTCCCTTATATATTCGATATCGATTATCGCAGTTCAATAAAATCTCGCAATGTGTTTTTCAAGGAAGCTTAGCTATGATCCACTTTTATACAAAATTTCAATAGCTACAAATAAGAATAAGAGTAAAAAAAAAGCCTTATTTCCCCTATTTTCCGAGATATTTCATCCTCTTTAAACCTCATTCTTCTCTCAGATCTGCACTTCCGAAATTCTTCCCCCAGATATTACACAATAAGTCTTCAATTGTTCCTTCATCCCCTTATAATACCCTAGAGGAAAACATTATTTTCCTAGGGAAAAAAATGAAAGAATTTTCTCGAGAAAGCGATTATCGTATTTATCGCCCTCTTCAACTTGACTATTCTGCAATTTAATAGATATCCTAGCACCCTCAATTATTTATTGTGCGTGGGCACCCCACACGTGGAGATCTCTGTGTGATAACTAGTACTATAGTGATAACCTTTTCTCTATATCTTGTAGTAATCCTCCATAAGGGAACGTCTGTTTCGTGGCAATACGCCAACGTATCAGTAAGAAGCTTCCAAAAAAAAAAAAAAAAAAAAAAGAAAAAAAAAAAAAAAAAAACACCCTCGTTTCTTCCGGAGCTATTTTTTATTGCCCAATGACGTAAGTGTGTGTAGAAAAGACGAATGAGCTCTTGAATGAATGGAGAGTACGACCAAAGAATAATACAGAAGCGAGACTTTCTTCATCAACGTTCGGAATGGTTCATCACCTCATGTTTCATCGATTCCCTTGAGCATAATCTCCGCGAATATTAGGATGAAGGGGCAACACGAGTAATGAAAACGTGAAAATTTTTGAGGCCTCAAACTCCCATTTTCGGAAAGTACTCCCAAGATACCCGAATCGAAAAATAAGTCGTCATGAAATTTCATTGTGTCTTCCTCGACGACAATTTCTTTTATTTTCGAACTTTTTTTGGGGTTCTCACACTGAGGGGATATCTTTTCATACTGCCATGACTATCTGTTTAATAATTAATATAATAATATTTTGCTCCATTTGATTATTTATAAAGCAGAATATCCGAATTAAAGCTGTTAATTGCGACCATATTTTTAATTTATTACAAATTCAATGAGTTGAATTTTGACTGTCAAACGTCATTTTTAACGTTTTTATGATGAAATAGCTTCATTTTCAAATATTTACAGATTTTTGTTGCTTAACAACTATACCAGACTTTTTGAGACGTGGAACTTCAGAGTCTTAATTATAGTACTAAAATCAATTATGTCATTACTGCAATTCTTTCTTTTACTAGTCTTAAGGAAGTTCATCCGGTATGGGATTTAATAGTACGAAAAATTATCACGACTAGCGTAGTGGTTGTACGACTAACGTAGTCGTAACCTGTACAGCTGCTATATACTAGAAATTCTTGTTCGTCGATCATAATTGTTTTTTATGTAAAAAATCGAATTTATAGAAATAATTTTTTTGAAGATCAAATAGAGAAAGGTCAATTCAGCACATTTTCAACTAGTTTTGTATGATTTAATGTGCAAGCATAGCATACATTGCGTTATTCGGAAAGCATTCTTATTGATTTCAAAAAGCGCGCGGTTCTGACGTCACTGTCATGCGAGTAAGACAGAGGTTAACTTCCCAAAAATCAGCATTTTTCGAGACAAATTAATTTATTCTTAAATCACCAAGTATCTAATGCATTTGAGGAAGCTCTTAAACTGTTCTTTACATATTTATTTATCCATTATGGAAGTTTCTCCCCAAAAAACCTGTTAATTGCCACAAATTTCATGTTTATAGACGAAAACCCATAAGGGAGCGTGTTAATTGAAAAATCTTTATTTATCAATTTTTCCCGAATGAGATATCCGAAGAGTTTGAAATTTTAACAGGTGAATTTTTAGATTTTCAGAAGTATATTCAAATTTTTTCATAATTATTGGTCTGTTAATTCAGTTACCGGATGAACTCCCTTAAGTCACGAATGTCTATCTCATTAGGCTATTGACACGAATGTCACGTATAACTTGTTTAAACAGTCATATGTATTGCACTCTCGCAGCCCTGGGATTGGCTCCGGCTGTTGGGTTGCCTAATGTTAGATGAATGAATACATAAATAAATTACTATACTGAATCAAGAGGTCTAACATACTGGTTATAATATTTTCCTCCCCTTAGGGAAGTAAAGTACTACTTCTCTAACCTCGCTGCGTTCGATCACTCGGAGACGTAATTCTTTCCTCCCTCAAACAGTAAAATATTGTACACACTCCGGATGGAAAAATGTTGACTCGACCAATTATTTGCACCCTCGCTTCGCTCGGGAAGTAGATTTTTCTCGCAGTTGACTTCCTTACAGCATAGGTGCGCAATATACTATTTTTCCTTACAAGTAGGGCCCGGACGTTCCTTTAAAATCCTGACCAACGTAAATATAACGCTGATTCAAGATTTTTCATTTTATTTATTCATGTCAAACTATCAAACTGACAGCTCTTAAATGAATAGAATTTGAGAGAAAATTAAATAATAATAATTATGCTGGTATTTTTTTTTTCTATAGACCGAGTCTCGAGTGTTCATCACAATTTCTCCATCTCCTTTAACTCTCGAAATATTATACAGAAACTGATCCCAGGGTGAAAGTACACTGTTAAAAATATATGTGAATTTCTAGTACTTTTACAGTACAACAGTACAGTAAAATCATATACTTTGTACAATAATGAGTATTCGCCTGATTTTTACTGTAAAATTCTAGTACAAAACTTTAATTTTACTCTTCTGTACTAGAATTCTATGATTTCATCCTGTAATTTTACATGACTAGTACAGTACTCTGTTCAATGATAGAATTTTCTACTAAATGTGCTCGAATATATTGAATTTCCTTGTATTTTTACTGCACAACTGTACAATGAGTTTATAGAATCGATGGAAGAAAATGTAATTGTTCTATCCAAATGAATTTTCATATACTATATACACTACAGTGCATGAAAATTAGAGGAAAAAATGACATGACAATTGGTCCACCAGGATATTTATTACGTAAAAGACTAGTGATTTCATTTACACTATATAAATAAAGACCTTTCTTCATTTGTTTCATTCATTATAATTAGGTAATATAGGTGTAGATAAAGACATAGATTGCATAACTTAATTTGTAAAATACGATCCAGTTGCACCTCTCCCTACAGAAAAATAATTGAGGTGTTATTCCACATATTTTCAGGAAATATGTAAAAAATTCAGTATAGGAAATTTGTCATGAAATTTGTAAGATATGAAACGAAATTTCGAAGCAGTGGTTGACAATAGATGTCGGGTTTTTCCCCATTTACCCCTTTTCTTCTACCTGGAATTTTCCCGCAGCGAACATCTGTGTAGCTCTGAGGGCTGCAAGACGGCATTTTTCGTTACCTTCACGGACTATACTTTCGCAGTGTCCATTTTAGTGTTGACTTTGCTACCGTAGTAGCCACTTCAACTTGAGTTGGCATAACATTCAATGCGTGGTTTAATCTATTTTTTCAATTTTTTACATATGTATATGTCAGTGATGAATATCGAAAGTGTTCACTATTCACCGATGAATACTGTAAGGTAAATATCAAGACTATAAACTGAGATTTATATTATTTCACCCATGCCAGAAGAAAAAAAAATACGTTCAAAATATTTTATTTAAATATTTCTTTTTCTCAAACAATGAGTTCCACGTATTAACCCGCTGTGCCTCATTCATGATCGTATTCATTGTCCTTTTCTATTCTTTTTGACAACTTTTCGAACGGACACTCTATTTTTTCAAAGTTTTTCCCCATTTTTATCCTTGATGACACTACCTGACATAAAAATTTTCATTCATCATCGATTTATTAGGGTCATTTATGGTCGGGGAAAACCCAGCGCTTTGTCACCAACTACTTCCTACTCCCTTGTACCTGATCAGCACTCTTTCGTACTGTCTCACTAGATTTTACTTCATAAACATCCCTTCCACCTACCCTCACGTTTCCTACTTTATTTCTCCAATCAGGTAAATTTTCCACCAATCACAATCGATTTAAGACATCCCCACTAGTTGCAATGTCAAATTGCAAAGTTTTGAATATAAATGTTCAGTTGAAAACTAATCTTTAAATCGATTACTTCAGTTCCGGATAAAATCAGCTATTATTACTTTGATAATTTTTCTCCTGGCATTATCTCGTTGAAGTAATTAGTACATAGTTTCATGCAAGCTCTCTAAAAAAAGTGTCTTTTTTATTCAAGTGGTAAAAGAAAAACAGTTATTTTCATTTTCATTGGAAAGAGAAGGCTTCGATTGTTTGGGATTCTCAAGTATTCAACAGTTTGCAAACACAGGTAAGGATGAATACAATTATTCAATAGATTTATCATAATTCAAAGATGAAAGCTTCAAAAGGGTATCCGTGTTTCAATTTTAGATTTTTTTTTTAATCTAAAAAATTTAAATTCGAACGAATTGTGAATAATGATTGATGAGATTTCTCGTTTTAAACCGCTTTTGTATTCGTGTTGAAAATATTCAAATGCTTTATTGAAAAAGCTTCATCTCCAAGATTTGAAAATGTGAAGGTTCAAGAGAGAATCTCAGTGATTTTTTTAGGAGAAATTGTATTTTATGAACCTAGGGCAGGAAGAAGGTAATTTTTACGTTATTCTTCGGTTGAGCACAGCAAGGGTGACCAATGTTTCTCGAAATTCACTTTTTTCTTACATGGTGCGTCTAATGTTTTTCAACACAAGAGTGAAAACAACTTTAATCGAGCTAAGCGAGGTGGGAAATTTAATTTTCCTTAATTCAGTGACAAAAAAAAACTTTTATTTGAAAAAAAAATTCTATTCTGTTTCACAATTTAATGGTCGTACTTCGATAATAATTTTGTGATAAATACCTCTCATATTCGAAATAATCCTCGATTTTATTGATGACAGACTGGAGACTTAGATAAGAATTCTTTTTCATTGTTCATACTGAAAAAAAAAATCTATCATCGAAGAATTTATTTTTGAATTCAAGAAAAAAAAATTGACAATCATAGGCAGTTATCCATAGTTTAATTTAATGCAAACTCTATTTTTCTGATCAAGTTACTCATTGATTAATATGAAAACTCTTATTTTAAAGTAGTATATTTATTCTGCGAACAAGCGATGAGATAATAAACTTGAAAAGTTGTCAATTTGTTCCTAATAATGAGTAAAAATAAGTTCAGTCCAATTAGAAATATTCAATTCAAATAACGCATTATTACTTCCAATTAATAATTTTTCAAAACTCATAATTTTTTATTTTTCTCACTTTCAACAAATTTTTTCCTTGGGAATAAACATTTTTTTCTTAGTGTGATGATATTTATATTTGGTTCAAAGCTTTCGAGGAATCGGAAATCTCCAATTGTTTTATTTCTTAATTCAAAGACGAATTTTTCTATAAAATACATCTTTTCTCTGAGTGCATTTTTATCCATTCTCTTCCTACAATAATCAGTTCTAAAAATGGGGAACAATATGAATTTTATATTTGAGTTCTTGTGTGTTTCAATACAAGGACCTAGAAATCACGAGGAATATTTTGAAGTTTTCATTTTTTTTCTGCAAATTAAACATAGACATAAGATGCCACTTTATAAACATTGAGTTTTACGTTTTAATGTCCAGAATTGCTCTATTCAGGTGGAATGTTTTACTGCAAATTCTGTACATACACAACCAAAGTATTAACGGAATTCTTCAAACATCAAAGGCTGCACAAAAGTTTGAGTAGTAATCTTCATTGCGGATACAATAACTGTAAAAAAATCTATAGGTTTGAAAGCTCGTTGAGAACCCACTTATTGCGATCACACAATTTTCGCTTGAGGAACAAAAATTTATTTACCGAATGGAAAGTCTGCGATACCGATACTCATGGGAAGTTCATTTGTTCAGAGAATTTATGTAAAAAAAAACTTCATTCTAGATCAGATCTGACGAAACATATGACAAACCATATCCGTGATGGGTTGAAAATTAAATGTCCTTTTGCTGGGTGCAAACAGCCCAGTTATGATAAGGTCAAGTCATTCAGTTCTCATCTCTCAAAGTATCATACATCGCCTGACGTTTCGGAACGAGACAATAGTGTAGAAATCGCGATTGAAAATGTACCTCCCTCACCCGAAAAATCTGATTCAGTTTTCCATTTTCAAGATGAAACCGACGTAGAAGATTGTCAGACCAGTACTACCAGTACTGATAAATTATCAAATGATCCATTATTATCCACTTTAGCATTATTCTTCTTAAAATTAGAGAGTAGCTACTGCATCCCGTCATCAACAGTTCAATTCATTGCCACCCAAATACTTATTTTGCATGAGATAGGCGAAGACAGCGTAAGGAATAATATTTTACCGCACTTACTCGAGAAAGGGTTGTCTTTGGCTGATTCACATGATATATTAGAAAAAATTTTGGAATATAATCCATTCACAAAGATGACATAATTGAGGACACCCTATAAACGGAGAGAATTGTACGAAGAAAAATTTCCATACGTGGAGCCCATTGAAATCAAACTCGAGGAGGGAATTGATAAGAAGCTGAGCAAATTTTTTCATTACGTTCCAATTGAGAAAACCTTAGAAAAGCTCCTGAACAATAAATTTTTAAAGCCACAGCTCATATTAGAAACCAAACAGCAGAATGACAATATGTTGAAAGACTTTACAGATGGTCTGGTTTTTAAAAATAATCCTTTTTTCCGAGAAAATCCCAATGGGCTGCAAATCATTTTATATCAAGACAGTTTCGAAATCGTTAATCCTCTCGGTGCTGCTAGAAAAAAGCACAAAATTCTCGCTGTTTACATGAATATCGGAAATTTACCTGATTATTTACGGTCACACGTCAATGGAATACAGCTAGTTGCTCTTTGTAAAGAGAAAAATTTTAACCATGAAAAAGTCTATGGTCGAATCGTTGAAGACTTAAAAAAAATTGAAACTTAAGGAATCAGATTACAATGTGGTGAAATCGTCAAAGGTGCTCTAGTATTCATTGCAGGAGATAATTTGGGGAGTCATTCTTTGGGCGGCTTTATAGAGAATTTTAGTACGGCTAAATATTTGTGTAGATATTGTTTAGTAACAAGATCTGAATTCTATTCAGAAGAAGGAGATTCTCAAATTTATGAAAAAAGAACTCCAGAATCGTATAATAAAGTAGTTCAACAAATTCAAAAATCAAACCAACGAGATTCAAATGATGACAATGAAGATGAAACATCATTTGATTCCAAAGGGATTAAATTTGACTCAGTATTCAATCGTTTATCTTACTATCATGTATGCAATCCGGGCTTACCTCCTTGTCTTGCTCATGACATATTTGAATGTTTGATCGCATATGATGTTAAATTATTCTTAGATCAATTAATAAAAACAAAAAAGTGGCTGACATATCGATTATTAAACAGCAGAATTGAAAATTTTCCGTATTCGAACGAAGATCGAAGGGATAAACCTTGCACTATCGTGAGAGAATCAAAAAAAATTACGGGGGGTGCTTGGCAACTTTGGACTTTCTTGCGTTTATTACCGCTTTTGATTTATGATAAAATACAAGATATTGATGATGATAATTGGAAAGCCATACTACTATTAACTGAAATAATTGAAATTGTGATTGCTCCGGAGATCCATGTATCATGTCTACCAGTTCTCCAATCATTAATTAATGAATACATCTATTTGCGGAAAGCCATTCCTGTTCCACTCCGACCTAAGCATCATTACTTGATGCATTACCCTTATTTAATTCTACAATTTGGACCTCTCATGAAAGTATGGACACTTCGTTTCGAAAGCAAACATATGTTTTTCAAAAAATTAATTCGCAACATCAAAAATTTCATCAATGTTACTAAATCTTTGAGCATCAAACATGAATTATTCCAAAGTTACAATCGAATGGGTGGTGATATCCAGTATTATGTGGATGTGAAAGATGCGTCAAATTTCAATCCAAGTCACTTCAATGAAGAGATTCAAAGAGCCGTGAAAAGTGCGGCTGTTCCTATGAAAAGTCAAAAATGCAGCCAGTTAAAAATTAAGGGAGTAGTTTTCAAACATGGGGATGCTGTATTTGTTTCATTTGATGCTTATCAATATAATGTTGAAGTAGGCAGGATCATTAACATTTTATATGATGATATGACAGAAACTGTATTCATGATTCTAGAGATACTGAAATCAATATTCATTCCTCACCTTCGGACATATGAATTGGGCCATGTGCTGAAATACAAATGCGTTAACTTTAATGATCTTCCTAGTAAAGAAAAACTCAATGTGTATAATACCGGCTCTATGCTATGTTTGAAGCCTAATTTTGGACTTGTAGGAAAAAGTTTGTAGAATAAAAATAGTTTATAGACTCCATCGTCTCTCATTATTTTATATTTCATCTCCCTATTACTCATTTCAGTTATCGAACGATACACAATGTCAGTAATTGTCAAGGTTACTCCGCACAACGACAACAAAAAAATTGCCATCAAAGCCTCTTCATTAGCTGAAGTAATACGCAAAGGCTGTGAAAAATTGAAGCTCCCTGCGGAAGAGTATAAGGTAAATTGTGTGAATAAAATCTTCACAGATCAATCGTTCAAAGTTTGATATAATATAATGTATTCTTATAATGAAGTGTCTTCTTATAATAATTCAGGTAGTACTAGAAGAAGATGGAACAGAGATCGATGATGATGAAATTCTCCTGGACATGGCAGGAGCATCGACCTTGACACTCATGCTTCTACCAGAGGGTATCGATTTCAAAAATAGAGCGACCCACGAGGTTCCGAAAGGTGTTGTGAAAATATAAATTATTTGATGATAATCCTCATTCAATTATTTAATTTTTGTCATTATATTGTTCTCAGAAGGTATTTCTAGCTGCGACTCGGCCTCTTCATCTACAGATCCGAAGCTGCGTGAGCGTGTCGATTTCGAAGACGAAATTCTGTCTAAAGTTCCCACTTCTGTATTAGCAGTATGTGAAAAGCAGCAACGTGCGTCAGCAGATGATAGGAGGACTGTAGCAGCAACCATATCTGATTATATGTTGAATGACCTACATGATGACACACGCGGAACATCCTTCAAAATTGCTGAGATTCTATTTGACAAATATCCACAAACATTCGGTGATAATATCGAAGGAGTCATCATTGGCAAAGGCTATGAGTCCCTCGGGAACCAAATTTACACTGCTGTGCTATATCGCAAATCAAAAAATACGAGGAAAACAAGAAAAAGAAAAGAATTGACAGATTCCGATAATGAAGGTGAAACCGAAGCTAGAGTACCTAAAGTAAATGAGGAGGATGAGTATGGATGTGTAGCCTACAATCCAATCATATCAGAGGAAGAGCGTTCACTTCAAGAAGAGAGACGATTGGAACTGATTGAATATTATGAAAATTCAATAGAAATTGCTGATCCAAAGATTAAAGTATTACTCAGTGATACATTTGAACTTCAGAGAAACAGAATTATCAATTGTACTGATGTTTCTATGTTCATTAGTGATTGGCCATACCTAAAAAATGATTCTGCTCTGCTACAGCACTTTGCAAGAGTCTTAGATAGAGAGCAGATCCAACAAACATGGAGATACGCGCTAGATAAGTACTCTAAACCCATAAGGAGATTTGTTAAAGCAGAAGAGACTGTCAAATTAGCCAATAAAAAACAAAATCCCCTAAAAAATGACAATTATGTCCGGAAAATCATCGATGAAGCCAAGGGACAAGCGGTTGAAGTGACGCACAGTGTAGTGCCACTCATCACAGTGACGTTCCCCCTCATTGTGCATCATTTCCAAGAGAATCTGGATACATTGTATATTGTTGTGAGTGTGAGTATAAAATATGATATTCTATTGAAAATTGAAATATATTGAAATAAGCAAATTATTTACGCTTTATTTTTTGTGGATGAATTTTCCAGGAAGATTCAACTGATGCAGAAATTCTAGAGAAAATCCCAAATTTAACGCCAACGTTCATCGTGAAAGGTATACCGATTTTGTAAAGCATTTACTACTTCCGAAACTGAAATCAATCTACAAATAGTGAATTCAATGTTACAGGAAAATCACTTTACGATGAAGCCGCCATCTATGCAGTAGCAATGGATAAAAAAAATCCTCATTCCAGTGAGTGATGTAATTGATGGTTTTCTATTAACTTTCGCATTGTACTACATCTTCGGCTGTGCTTATCCAGAAAATTTGTATCGTTCCCTGGAATTCTTTCAAAGGTAAGAAAAAACGAAATTTCTTGAAGAACTTACGCCAGTTCTAAACGTTTACGAAATAATCATTTCATTTTCCACTGCCATGTTTAATATTTCAATTGTTGATAACATGATGTTAATAGACTGATTCTTCCCTTGATTTCAGATGTTTCCTGCAAATAAATCCTAAGAAAGGATGTAAAAAAGTGGCCAAAAGGAGGAAAGTGACCCCAGTAGATTCAAAAGTTATGAAATTTATTGATGGCCTGAAGGATCAATTGAGCTAATAAATTAACGTTTCATCGAAATTGTACCAAATATATTCAATTGAATAAATGAACGATTTACTACGTAAAGTCTCTGGCATTCATATTTTTATGTCTCGCAAGAGAAATAATATCAATATCAATTATATATTAAAATAACCGTGCACGTATTGTGGAATACGGTAAAATTACAAGAAATCCATGAATTTGTAATGTAATCTTACAGTATTATCATGCTAGAATATTATTTCACAATGCAGGAAAATGACCGTAAAGTGCTATATTCCAATGCAGTAATATTACTGTACACACAGTGAAAATCACCTTACAATAGTACCTATATATTACTATACATACCATGAAAATTACTGCACAGAAGTATTCGAATTTTACTGTACATGTAATGAATTTCACTGTACAGTAGTGTTTGAATATTATTGGACTGTAATGAAAATCACTGTACGGTGGTGTCCGAAAATTACTGTACCTGTAGAGAAAATTACTGTACATGTAATGAATTTCACTGTACAGTAGTGTTTGAATATTACTGTACCTGTAGTGAAAATCACTGTACATTAGTGTTGGAATATTACTGTACCTGTAATGAAATTCACTGTACAGTAGTGTCCGAAAATTACTGTACAAGTAATGAAATTTACTGTGCAGTACTGTGCATCGATGTACAGTAAATTTACAGTACCATGCAGTGAAAAAACTTCCAGCACATTTACAGTAATTTCTGGCCAAAAATTTTTAACAGTGTAATTGATCTCATTGTAGTGTCATTTTCCTGAATTGACGGTATATTATGACGAGTGTTAGTATCAATGAAAGGCATCAATGTGCAGTCATCCCTCTTATTTCGTCCCACTAATTTCATCAATAAAGCATTCGAAGCTGCTTCAATAAAGAAGAACAACCCCTCTATTTTTTGACTCAAATGCATTCCGACTCGGAAAACAAGTTGTCATCTTGTCTTCAAAAATTCTGAACAGCGTGAAAAAATGTTGTTCTTTCGATGAAAATCATGAAATTATTGAAGATTCTTGTCGTCGAAGGATCGTTTTGGAGTTGTAGTTAATCAAAAAGGACAAAATCGGGGCTTCTCCGTTCGATTAATTTTATTCCTTTGCCTTATTGTACAAATAACAATAATGAAAGAAAATGACAGATTATTTTAATAACTAGGCTTAAAAAGCTCTCTGTTCGCATGGAGTGACATTGTCTAACAAAGCCGATAAAGCCAAACATTCCATCATCATTGCATAATTTTGAGCAGCTAAAAAAGATGATAATCAATAATTACTTAGCAATCCAGCTACTTGCAGCTTATCTACTTGCAGCACACTGCCAAGAATGAGCTAAGCTCTGAAAATGCCAGCGAGAACGCAGCTAGATGGTAAGGAAAAGAAAGGAAAATATGGCTCATCATAAAAATGGGGAAATGAAAGGATGTTGCTGTTGTCGTTTTGCGCCACTTGGATGCGACATCTCTTCAATGAATTTGCTCGTTGGATAGCGATGAAAAATAACATTATGATTATGGAAAAATTTTGACACGGCTCGAGATGTAACAACTAGTCAATTTTTCAAAATCGAAAAATGTCATGACAAACAGTTTTCGTTATCCTATTTCACCCCTTCATTACTAAATTTTTCATCCATCTAATAATATTAGGGTATGAAAAATAGAGAAATTCATTGAATTCATTAACTTTAAACAACCAATTTTCATCAAAAATACTTCCTCAATCAACATATTGGTTGAGGCAATGGTTCCAAAATAGCCCCTGGGGTTAGAATTTGATGATATCTACTTAAATTAATAATAATTCAACTGATAAAAAAGAAAGCTTATTAAAACAGTAAAGTGATACTGTCTCTCAATAACTGTGACTTTATCATTTTTCATCATAAAAAACTCATTGCCGTTACGGTTTGTATATTTAATGTCAATAAAATGTTGTATTTATTTGAGGGTAACTTTAACTAGTTTATTCTGGCACGATATCTACTTTTGATATGCCAACGCACGCTACCCACACACTTTTATTATATATGCTGTTGTCTATCCAATTCAATGATGACATATTTCATCGTTATTCGAGAAAAATCGGTTCTCGTGCATGTTTACCAGAATTTTGTTGTTCATATTTGATGACAGACAATATAGTTACGACTATTATTGAGCCTGTCTGCAAATTGAAGAACAATCGAGAAGGTGTGGGAAGGGGCAGAGGAGGGGGGGGGGGGGGGGGGGTGATTGAGGTGAAGGACCGCATTTGTTGATACTAAGGAATATCATTAACATTTCAATTTTTATTGAATATTTGATGCTAATATAGGGAAAAATGGGGTGAAATGGAGATTTGATGAAACGGTTTGATAGATTTTTTAAAAATGTTTCCATTGGAGAACAAAGTGAGAAAGTGAGGAAATTTCGGATAAGAAAACATGTGTTTTGCCAAAATTGTAATTTTTGAAATAAAATTGATTCAATAACAATATTTAATAACAAACAAGAAAAAATAATTACACTCTGCTCAAATAAAATTAATCTCATGAATCCTATAAAGTCTAATTGCGTCGTTATTCCCCTCTATTCTTCAACATTGATCGATAATTTATTTCATCATAACCCAGTTCAAATAATGTTGATGAATTATCATAGATTACGTGATCTTTGGCACACAAGTTTGAAATGAAAAAAAAAAATTAGTCCATTAAATTTTTCATGGTCTATCATTCTGTATTCTAGAGGACACGCGCCAGACATTTATGAAGTGAATATTTTTCTCGTGTTTTATATTTATTATGATAATAGAATTCAAGTTTAGGGTTATTTCGCTGTTTCTTCTCTGTTAATTTTTGACTTGTAACCTTTTGTATCGTGCAGATAATGTATTCAGCAAATTTTTAATCATTTTTTTTCTTCCATCAAAGAAGAGGAATTAGTAACGAAGAAATAAAACTGGATAATTCGATTGCTCGCCCTTTTTTTTGCGGTCGATAGTTCGTGATGTATCAAAATATGATTGAAACCAAAGATGACAGTCATGATAATAATAATAATAAGAAAACTAATGATGAGGACATTGATAAAGCTCTCAATTCAATTAAATATGCAGAAGACAATAATATTGATGAGTTGTCTGATAATATTAACGAGTATTAAAAAATATTTAATTTTCAGATGTCTTTGATTGCCTAGAAATTGAAAATTTCTATATAGAATAGAATAGAATTTATTACCGTTAATTACACTGTAAGTTGTACATAATTAAGGTGAAACCACCTCAACAAGAAACAAAATTATACAATGCAACTCCTATAGAGGTAACAAAGTTACCTGTACATAGGTCGGTATAACAGCTTAAACCTAAAAAAGAAAAAAAACTTAAAAAACTTAATCCTATAAATAAGGCACATGTTGAATACCCTTCCTCAAGAGAAAGAACTTCCTGCTCGAGAGAAAAGGCAAGTGCAAGATCTATGAAAACGATTGTGTTCAATCTCGGAAACCACTATTAGTATCAACCCCCTATAAATCTCTAACGAAAACTTTTAATTTATTCTTTATCGCCGATTTGCTCATTGACAAATTTTTCAACTCTACTGGTAATTGATTAAACAATTTCTTAGCCACATAAATACTGTTTTTGGTACCTATTCTCATTGCGATAGGTGGCAGCTGTAAACTCTTGTATCTAGTATATTCTTCTATTGAATTAATATACTTTTTATGAATTGGATACAGAAATGATGAAGATTCCAAATTTAATGATTATCAAAATAAATATTTAGTGATATATATTGAATAATAATGATAGCATTTGTACTGAAAAATTATTCATTTCATGTCCGTCATTCAGAGTAATCGAGGCTACTTCAGCGCCACAGTCAGGCTACTCGTCAGCAAAAGAGTCTGGTTACCCTGATTGCATCCCTCAATGAGCTTTTTCATCATTGGCTGCCCTTTCTAAGTAACCACAATTCCAAGACGATTCTTCGACGACAAGTCTTCAATAATTTAATGACTTCCACCCAAAAAAAAACACCGTTCATCTTCCCGTTGTTGAGAATCTTCACAATATTATCGAAAACTAGAAGAATTTTGATGACGAAATGACCACTTGAAAAACAAATAACATAATAGCGAGAATAGAAAATCAGTTTTCGTTGAACATTTGTAATTATGGTAATAATCATCTTCGTTGCTTTAATTTTCTGTCATAACAACGATTTCTTCTTTCCTCGTTATAGAAATTCCGTTTTCAATATATTTTGAGGCGCCAGGCACCACATTCACCATATCGATATGACGCAAGATGGTTCTTGCATGAAGCAAGAACTACGAGAACACATTTCTTCTATCAATACGAAATGCTAGATTTTCTGGAAAGCTCTAGTTCCTCAAAGAATACGTGACACACAATCTAATTATAATAAATACAAATATTTAACTTTACCTTTTGATAAAGAAATGGTCTGGTCAAGGCCAGCCACCTCTCTGCTGCCATGACAATTGCCACACATCCACTGAATAAACCAAATAATCTCCAAACAAGTCTCAGTGAACAAAATGATCTCGATAATGTTGCTTCGTTGAAGTATATCGTGACGTACATTTGTGTCAGCATACCAAGGAGTGCAACTAGATCATTTGTAGCCAGACATCTGAGCATCAGCAAGTGCTTACGATTTCGTCTCTATTAGAGAAATGAAAATTGTGGATTAATATTTGATGCTTTTGTCTCGTTTTTAGTGAAGAGATATTGAATTTAGTTTATGGACTATCTCAGAATTGAAGCGAGTTGCAAAAACTTGCAAATAATTGCAAAAAAAGTGTTTTGGGGACATTTCCATATGAGAATTCCATATGATGAGATTTCGATCGATTTTTGTGAGGTTTAAATTTTGGTAAATTTCCCATTCCATTATAATGAAACTGATGAAACGGAACTATCGAATGCGATATCTCGAGCTTAATGCGAGATGTATCGATTGATCGAAATTTTGAAATATATCGATTGGTAGTTGATGTGATATTGTTTCTTCCCCCTTCGAACTGAAATGGACGAATCGAAATCGAATTATCGATCGATCCGGAATTCGATTAATCGAATTTTTAAATCGACTAATCGAAATTTTGAAATTGATCGATTGGGAGTTGATTCCCTCAGACCAAAATATGTAAAACAAAACTATCGAATGATATGCGATATCTCGAAATTAATGCGATAGATCGAATCGATTAATCGATTAATCTCATATTAAATTCGAGATATCGCATATGACTCAATATTCTATGTCATAACATCATATTTAGAAAAAATGTGGATGCATTTTTGAAAATTTGCTAGTTTTGAGGATAAAACGAGTCAATTGTTCTCTAGATGATCATTTCTTCATAATCTTATCAAACTTTCCAAAAAAACATGTTTTTCTTGCACTGCAACGTTAATTCCAATGTACCACATAGATAAGAGTTGAAACTATGACATAACTGCTGGAAAAAATAACTTTCCTCAAAAACATTCATTTCCCCGTAAATTTCAAGATTAAATGATCTATAAATTTGTTTGAGAAAAGTATTTTTCTTTTCAGGGTTTATAAAGAGCACTCCCCCTAGGGAACACCAAAATTACATACATATATTATCATCCAGAGAATAAGGAAATGTCCATTTCAACGTGAATTTTCTCCAACAAAATTCAAATCCAGACACCCTTGTCTTAACTGATATTTATGGACAGTGATTTTCACGCAATTTCTTCTGTCTGACAAGCAACTTGAACTGTTTTTTCAAGAACTGGCTCCTCCAACCCTAGTTTCCAGACTTACGAGCATATCCATGCGGAAATCCTCGGATTTCTGCATGAAAAAATCCTCAATTTCTCGGATTTGAGGGGAATTTTTATTGACATCTTGACACTTAAACGGGATTGAGACATTCTGTGAAGAAATTGCTTGTAGTCAAAGGTCAGAGCTACTGAAAATGGGCTCACGAAGATAACTTGATCGAGAGCTCTCTTGAGTGATGGACGATCTCTAAAGCAAAACAATTCTCGAAAAATCGATCTTTAGAAAATAGGATTTTTTGAGAATCGATTTTTTCAACGAAAAAAATCGAGACTTGGAAATTGACGAATCGATTTTTTTCAACAAGACAAAAGAAAGAATAATATCCCATCTACTTTCGATCGATTATTTTCAGTATCGATTAATAGATATCGATATCTCGCATTAGATTCGAGATATCGGATAATATTCGATAGTTCCGTTGCACTCATTTGAATTTGAAGGATTTGAAGGAAAGAACAACAGCTTCTGATCGAACAATTGCAAATATTCGATTAATCGATGCGATATCTCGATTCGAATTCGAGATATCGCATGTCATTCGATAGTTCCGTTTCACCAGTTTTAACTTGAAAAAAAAGACGGCAATCGAACGATTGCAAATATTCGATTAATCGATGCGATATCTCGATTCGAATTCGAGATATCGCATTTCATTCGATAGTTCCGTTTCACCAGTTTTAACTTGGAAAAAAAGACGGCAATCGAACGATTGCAAATATTCGATTAATCGATGCGATATCTCGATTTGAATTCGAGATATCGAATTTCATTCGATAGTTCCGTTTCGCCAGTTTTAACTTGAAAGACGGCAATAAAGATGAAACCCATTTATGATTGTCTTAAAAAAAAAAAAGTTCCCTTCAAAGAAAAGATCATTGCCCGAACGACAAAATCGCCCAATCTCCTTTAGTCTCCGATATATTCTCAAAAAAAATAGACACCTGTTTCATCTCTCCGCTATTGAATTAGCCATTGACCAGAATTTTTTTTACTTCAAATAACCTCATTTCAACAATAATTTCTATCAATGGAAAATCACTGAATTCTTTTCGTCCCAAAATAACCGAGCACATTGTTCTCGCCTCCTCATTTTTCCCAACTCTCACCTCCAGGTACTTATTTTTTCTCAAAGCATCCCCAAAAAATGATAATATCCGTATGTAAAAAGTGTCCGGTCAAAAAAAAAATCTGGAGACTTGCCAAACGTGATGCCATAAATATTACAGTTATCTCAAATTCAGTGAACCTTTTTCCCTCAACAGAATCTTTCACAATAACTCTCAAAATCTCGTGTTTTTTTTTCCTTACACTACCGATAACTTGAGACTTTCAAAAATTAAACAAACCTTATCTCTTTGAAAAAATGATGTATCTCCATCAGTTCTCGAGATATCTCAAAAAATAATGAATACAAAAAAAAATACTGATTAAAGTAAGATTAACGTATTTTTTTTTTCCAAAATTTCTCGGAAACTAATGGAGATACGCCTTTTTCATCGTAATCAATTTTTGTAGAAAATTTCAAGAGCTACGAAAAAGGATTAGAGTAAACTCGCTCTATCTCGCTTCATTCCTGAGGTATTCTAAAAAAAAAAATTATTCTCAAAATATCTCGGAAATCAATGGAATTACGATCTTTTCACTCTGATCTCTTTTCGTGAGAAATTCCAAGAGCTACAAAAGAGGTTCAGGGCAACAAGAGCATATCTTCATTTATCTTCAACATATTTGAGGAAAAATGTGGAAAGCCAACTCATATCTTTTTCCTCAAGTTACTGATAATTTGAATCTCTAAAAATTTGAAGAAACCTCATCTTTATCAATGTTTCAAAAATGGACCAGAAGAGGAACGTCCCTTGTTTGATTTCCGAGATTTTCTTAATAAAAGTTTTATTTCGTGAATATCTTGAAGATTAATCGATAGGGCCGAGACTTTGGTGTACAGTTTGATCTAGACTGAAGCTGCCTATAGATAAAACACATTTTAAATGGTTATTAATGCCAAATGGACTTTTATAAACGTTGAAGAATTCGTGTTCCCCAATAATTCAAAGAATTGGTTAACATTTAGATATTATTATTCATCATTCTCTTCCTCAGCGAATTTCCCAAAGAAGACCCCTAAAAGTTCCTCCAAAAGTTCCTCTGGAAGTTCCCTTAAAAGTTCCTTTGAAAGTTCCCTTAAAAGTTCCTCTGGAAGTTCCCCTAAGAGTTTTTAACATTCATAACTATTGGATTACTCCTTAAGGAGGTTCTACCCTTCTCAAGAGTGAATTTAAATTTTTTGATATTTTTGCATGAAATTTTTTAAGGTTACAAACAAATATATCATACACGTTTCAGTTGAATGATTAATGCATTGACCGTCTAGTTATCGGGAAAAAAAAAATAGTAAAAATGAGTAATTTCACATGCTTATAGAGAGCCCTTATGACAGAACCACTCTATTGGCGACGTTTTGTATTTTTTTTTTATAGATCTAACAGATATTTTCCTACTAAAAATTAATATGATATAATTGAATATGTATAGAATTGAATGATATTCTTTCGGACCTACCTCACCGGCCAAATAAGCTCAAGAAACGCAATACAAAAAAATTTATTTGTAGTAAACACGTCATGGCGGCGGAAACGATAGAGGGCCTGGCTATGCTGCATGCATCAGCTGATCGAATATATATCAATGTATACCGATATGTTTCTATTCCGTAATTTTTTCTTTTCAAATGCAATAATTTGTTGCTAACAGATTCTTAACATTGGTAGAAGAATTTATTAATATTTTTGAGGAACAAAGCACAATAATCGAAAATTGACATCCAAGAATTTGAAGTTTGCACGCAGCCGCCATTCCACTACTTGAATATTTTTAATACTTCTATTATTAAAAAAATCAATTAATAAAAGAAGCGAAATAACATGTATTTTTTATAATTAAAATAGTTAATTTTCGTCGGGTTTTTACTGATCAAAAAAATAAAAAAATTATGTTGCTTTCTTGAACTACCGTGTGAGGGTAGAACCTCGTTAATTTCGTTACTAAAAATTATTCCTCATTTAAATTAAGATTAAGGGTTCAAAAATGAATCGACGTGGAAAGAGTTAAAGAGGCTAACATAAACATAAACAATGATTTCATAGGGAGAAAGAACTGAGATACGCCTTTTTTGCTCCAATCCCTTTTTGTAACGAATTTCAAGAGCTACAATGAAGAGTTTTGAACAAAAAAAGGCGTATCTCCATCAAAAATCTCAGATATTTCAGAAAAACTGTTGAAAGTCAACTTGTTTTTTTTTTTTAAACTACCGATAACTTGAATCTCTGAAAAATTAAACAAACCTTATCTTTGTGAAAGAGAATAATCAACGCAGATATATTTCCAATAACTCCGCACATGTAAACAAGAGTTAGGACCACTTGTGCTGCAAGAGTAACGTGTCTCTTAGGATGTGATGCTGCTGTTATACTTGTTGCTGTTGTTGTAGCATTCATCATTATAGTTGTGGCGTTCTCCATTTTTCCTAAATCCTCTTAATACTAAATAAATAATAAATTTGGATAGATGGAATGTTTTCTTCAACTTCGAAACTTTCTTTTCCCCCCGGAGAGGAAAACGGCCGATTTAGACCTTTTTTCTGTCCCCTGCTCTGATTGGACGAGAAAAAATCCAGTCGTTAGGGTTCCGAATAACTGGCTTTCCCTTCGTTCCTTCCAAATCCACAAGTAATCTCTTCTCACAAATTATTTCCTTTGATTCCTCTCTTTTTTTTTCTTTCATTAAACCAAAATCCTAATGTCGATAATTTTTTTTATGTCGATAATTTTTTTTTTCGATAATTAATTTTTTTTTCACTTTTCAATGTAAATTTATTTAAAAAAGAGATTTTTTTCGTAAATTTTTTTTTCTTCACTTTTCAACGTAAATTTATTTAAAAAAGTGAATTATTTAATTTCACTTTTTTTCACACTGAAAACTTGAAACACTTTTTTTTTTTTTTTTTTTTTTTTTTAATAACGGTTATATGACTGCGACAACGAAAAAAAGAATCATCGAGATTCCCTTTGCGACAGCTGCCGCCTCACTGATCAAACCACGCGGTCCTACGAAGTTTTGTTTACTAGCATGGGGGTCCCCAAGGCAGACAGACAAAACACTTGGTTATGCGCACACGCTTCTGCGCATAATTGATTCATTTCGTTTTTTAAGGCATCACAATCGTATAAACATCAGTACACGGAGAGAAAAGTCTGAGAAAAATTACGGTGCTCAGCACTGTAACCGAGGTGCAAACATCTCACGACGGGGCTTTTTACAGAGAAAAATCGAAAAAATTAAAATTCGTATGTGAAAATTTAACAAACGTTTATTAATTTTCATTTTAAAAACCGAGAGTTTTTCTGAGACGGCACCGTAAAATGCTCAATTTCTTGAATTTTGGAGAGGCGTTCGAAAAAAAATGATAGATATCTCTTACTTAATGCGGGGCAGTGAAGAAATTTTACGGTGCTGTCAAAGAATTTTCCTTCTCTTTTTAATTTTTCTTTCAAATGTTTCCAATGATTTTTGAGAACTGATGGGAATTCAACGAATTCATTTGTTTGTGAAGTTGTGCACTATTGCATTGACAGGCGAACTAGAAGAGGAAAAAAATTCTATTGAAATTGTGTGAGTATTAATTTTTTCTTAGATATTTGCGTAGATTTGTGCATAATGTAGAGTATTATTTTCTTTACTAAATTGATACGTTTAATTGATAAAGAAGTAACGTGAGTGATTGGTCTGATTTAACCCCTTTCCCTTTGCACTCGGAGGGTAAGGGATTGGCACATATGTGAGATTTCAGAGATTATTAACAATTTTCTTTTTTTCCAGGAGAAATGGTGAGTGATGAGTGCATGGATTATAATTTTTTCTGATAGTTTATGGATCCAGAAAATAATCAAATTTTCTGCATTATAACTATAATATTTTAGTTTTCTTCATTCAACAATTTTTTGATAAAATCATGATTTCCACACAGGAGAAACGCCGAGAACATTTTCAAAGGCCTGAAATAATTGCCAATGTAAGTGTTAATAATTTATTCACCTTTAATTTGCTTTTATTCAATTTTAATAATGTTCAATATTTTCGTGTAGCCCATCCATGTGCTATTGAGAAAAACCACAGACGGGCGAAGTATCTTGAGATTTTATCTAAAAAATGGTCGCCTGAAGAAGAACTTGAGGAACTTACTAACTCGATTGATTGTTGATCCTGAAAAAGATCGGCAATTGGCAGGATTATTTGATCAGGTGGATCAAGTGGAGCGCTTCAAGTAAGATTGAGCTGAACTTTAATTGTATTGATGAAAATGTATGATAATCATGATAATAGTTCATAATGATAATTATATGAAATCACATCGAAATAGAATTAAAATGCTCACAATTTTCCCTTTCAAGAATAACCAAGGAACAATTTATTACCTGGTCAGAAGACATCAAGAAACTATTCCCTGCTGAAAGCAAATACGTTTATTACAAGCCATATCAATCTGTTCCGGTCAAAGTAGTTCAACCAGGTGGTGGTATTGTTATTAAAAAGCGAAAGCTGAATACTCGGGGTACTCTATTCGAGCATTACGATTATTTACTGCGTAAACTAAGGGAGCAGGACTTACTGGTTGCACCAAGGAGACGAGAAGAGACTGAGGAACCTCGGAACGAAGCTACTGGTGCGTTTATTTACGCCATTCTGTCATTTTTCATTTTCATCATTATTGCTACCAGGAGAAGACCTATAATAGAATCAATCTACTCACTCTCACGATGATTTTCTCTCCTTATTGGTTTTCAGAAGAAGAACGACATGCTGCAGACTGGCTAGCCACACATGTTGGACCACCAGACACTGTACGAGTCTTTTGGAGAAATGCCCGACAGATCAGACAGGAATTGTTACAAAATAATATCAGCGTCTCTGACTATTTTCTTCGGTTCCCAGTGTTGAAATCGGCTTTGGGTGCTGATTTGGTGAGTTTAAATACCAACTGGTGTCACAATATTTACGGATTCTTGTAATTTCAATTATCTAGCATACTAAGATGTCAATTCATTCCAGTTATCCGCTGACTTCAGGGTTCTGTACCCTGATGCTGGACAGGATTTCCAAGATCGATGGAACGTTGGTAAAGACGTAATTATTAACGCTCTCGCTGAATGTTCAAAGCTAAAGGGTGAAGATTTGGGCTATTATAAAGCATTACCGGCACTGGCACAGCATAATAAGGACTCTGTTATTCTTTACCTGCTACCGTACTTGGTGAGCCCCCCACGCAGCCGCAACCAAGCAGGACGACTTACAATTCTTGAAAAACAGGAAGCTTTTCTCATCCACGCGGCAACACCAGCGGATATCGAGGGAGCTCTACAGAGGCAACGTCAAATTTGTGTAACCACAGGAACAACGCTTCAACCGATTCCCGTTATTGTTGGCCCTATCGTCAACCCAGAAGGGTTTTATGTATATGTTAACGATTCTGTAGAGAATCCGACGATATATCAAGCACCAACGGTATTAGAGGCTGTGGCATTAACCGTAAGAATCGTATTTGCGCTCAATTGTTCTTATGCCACCAGAGCCCAAGCTCTCTGGGTTTTTATCCAAAAAACCTTTTTCAATATTGAGATACCAACAGACCATTGCAGTAGAGAAGTAACTGCGTTAATAGCAACTATCTCACAACAATTCACAGGTGTAAATGAGAATATTGCTCCCAATGGAGTTTAGCCTTCAGGATGTTTACTTGTGAAACGTGTGAGATTGATTTTCAAGAATACCAAAAATATTTGAGTCATTTAAAGATAAGTCATCTGAATTCCGAAAGTTTTACGTGTGGTAAAGTAACATGTCTAAGAAAGTTCAAATGTCTGAGCTCTGTACGATCTCATATGAAGAGACAGCACGGGGAGACAAAATCAGAGCTCGTTAGAAAAAAGCAAAAATGTGGTGAAGATTATTCAGTTATTAACGACCCGGTATTAAAGGGAAATGAGCCAATTGATAGTGCAGTTGACGATTTAGTTTCGGGTCACCCGTCTGATTCTCGAGAAAATGCACTTTCTACATCATTAGATTCATATTCCATAATACCAAACACGCGTGATCAATGGGTTAAACTTACTGCTAAAATATTCGATTACCCAGATATTCCTAGAAGCCGTGGTATAGAAATCCTGAATGAGTTCCGAAATTTAATGAAAAATGTTTTGAATAATAACTCCCAGATAGTCTCTAATTTTCTGAGTTCCGAAATTTCTAATATCGATGAAGAAGTCAAGGGTAGACTCATGACACAAGTTAAAAATAACACTGATGATCATTGTAGTTCACTGGATGGCCTTAATACAGAGCATCTTATTTTCCGTGAATTTGAGAAATCAAAGAATTTTATCAGGCCAATATCATATTCGTTGGGAGAAAGGAAGGATTATCGCAAAAAAAATGAAACAAATGAGTTTAAGATGGTTCCAGTAACTGCACAGCTCATTCCTCTGCGTTTTGTCTTTCGAAAATTCTTCGAATTACCATCGATATTTGAAGAGACGTTGGCTTATGTAGAATCATTAAAGAATCTTACAGGAATGGTCGAAAATTTTATACAAGGAGAACTTTGGAAAAATTTGAGTGAAAATGATGGGGATAAAATAGTATTCCCCCTATTTCTTTACTATGATGATTACGAGAATAACAATCCATTGGGCAGTCATCGGGGTATATCTAGATGTGGCGCGGTTTACATCTCAATACCTTGTTTACCTCCGAGATTTCAATCAAAATTAGAAAATATATTTCTATTTGTACTATTTAACACTTTGGATCGAAAGGTGTTCAAGAACGCCATCATCTTTGCTAAAGTTAAAGAAGAATTAATGTTTTTAGAAAAGACAGGTGTTACTATCAATACTCGACAAGGGGAGAAAACAATTCACTTTCGACTATCCTTAGTGCTCGGGGATAATTTAGGCCTCCACGCTCTATTAGGATTCACAGAAAGTTTTAGGCAAAAAAAATTCTGTCGGTTTTGCCTAACGGATAAGTCCGATATAAATTCTGTCTTCACGGAATATCAGTGCTGCCTACGCACTGAATTGAATTATGAGTCTGATGTAGATCGGAATAATGCGAAAGAAACAGGAATAAAGGAAAAATGCATATTCCTAGGGATGACGGACTTTCATCCTGTCAAAAATTTATCCGTCGATGTAGCTCATGATCTTTTGGAAGGAATTTTGAGGTACGATGTTGGGTTGATCCTACGCTATTTTATAAAAAAAAAATATTTCACACTCGATCGACTAAATAATCTTATCAAAGGTTGCAATTACGGTCCCATAAAAAATAAACCTCCAGAAATTCTTCAAAATCACATCCAAAAAGCACATATAATCATGTATGCATCAGAAATGCTCACATTAATAGTTCATCTACCCATCATAATTCATCATTTGATTCCCCATGACGATGAAATCTGGCAATTGCTCCTATCTTTACAAAAGATCATGACAATTTTGATTAGCAATCAAGTAGAGACAAATGACCATTTCGTATTAGATATTTTAATATCTGAATATCTCGAATTATTAACGACATATTTTCCTAACTCTTTGAAACCTAAACATCACTTTTTGGTTCATTATCCGCGAGTATTGCGTCTTTGTGGCCCACTTTGGAAAATCTCTACCATACGGTTTGAAGCGAAACATAAAGAAGGTAAAAAAATTTCTCATGCTGCCGTGAGCCGTGTCAATGTTTGCAAAACCATTGCCATAAAACACCAGCTCCGCCAAAATTATCGATTTTTAAGTAATCAGGTCCTCAATCCAGTTTCATACGATTCGATGAAAATTGTCACCATGCCGCTCAATTATTTGACAGGATATTTTGAACTCTGCAAATCGTCACCTGCACTACTCAACACTTTGAATAAAATGATAAATACTTTAAATAAAGTAGAATTAGAGGGAAATGTGATAACAATTGGTAGTATTATTATGACACCTACTGAAGAGAAACCTATTTTTTATCTAGTTGATAAGATCATTCAAAAATCTTCATTTAAATTTTGTTTTGTTGTTAAAAAACTATTAAGTGTATACTGGAATAAGCATACAGAATGCTACGAATTACTGCAACAGAAATACTGTTGGCGAATCATAGATTCTGAAGAGCTGTTCAGTTGCTATGTAACACGGTTAATTCGAGCCTCTAATGGTGCCACATTCATTGTTAAAAGCTGGTTATAATGTAACTTTTTTAATTTTGTATTAAAACTCATATTTGTAACTTTGAATAATAATAAACTCTTATCACGAAACCAATTGTTCAATCAATTTGAAATCTCCCCCTTTATCTACGCAAAAAAAAAAAAAAAGAATAAATAAAAATTCATCAATAAGCAATGTAAAAGTTAATTCATAACCAACAAATTTTCTGTGCCTTATAGAAAAATTGTAGTGAAGCATAACAAATTTTACGGTGCCATCCGTATTTTTTAGTATGCTATCATTTTGCGCCTCGCTTACCGGAAAGCACCGTAATTTTTCGGGGATTTTCACTACAAAAATTCATTGACTTTTCTCTCCGTGTAGTTTCGTCACAAGTGATAGGTTTTTTAAAATTCTCTTTATTTGAGCGATGAAGAGGTAAATCGGGATGAGTCAATTATTTTTCTTGCTTTTTTTTAAGAATATTTGAGAAAAATAAGGGGGATAGGGCGAGAATTTGTCTTAATTCTGTTTGGAGCATTTTTAAGACGTGGAAAGAAGAATTGAGGTGAAAAAGATGTATCTTCATCAGTTTCTAAGATATTCGAGGGAAACTAATGACAAAAAAGTACTGAATTTAGCAATGAAGAGGTGACAACATAAGGAAACACATCATTTTCTCGACAATTTTCAATTAAATGTATTTTTTGGTGTCTCGAACTAAAAAATATAGTAGAAAAAGGCCTTTGACTATAATCATATAGTTAGTAAATATTGTGATCAGAAATATAAATTTTTATTCTGAAAATGAATTTTTTAGCTTCAAGTATGATTATCAGATAGTAGACATGAGTATCAACTGTTGGTTTTCGTTATGTGAAATTTGATTCTCATAGCTGTAGTACAAAATCAGTTATGATACCCAAAAGAAGACAATTTATAATTTTTTCCTTTTTTATAACTTTCAAAGTTTTTTATAATTTTGTTTCTGCTAGGAAACTCTTCAGAAAAATCGGATATTAATGACAAATTTACACAGATAGAATTTTCACTTACTCAATCATTAGTAAATCACATATGATTCAATCGATTCTGTTCTATTGCAGTCGAGCAATACTTCATAAAGTGTGGGTTATGATATGAAAATGGCTAACAGAACTAAAATATAATAATGAATATATTCCGCGTCTTCATTCAATGCAGTGATCTCAAATAGTGACCCTAACATTATAATTCTGGGCGTGATAAATAGTTTGAAATAGTTGATTTTGATCTTGACTATAAGCAGACAGTCAGGGCAGTATGAAAAAAAATTCCCTCAATGTAGGAACTAATGGAGATACGCCCTCATTATCTACCCTGCATGTTTTTGTAGAGCATTCTAAAAACAAGAAAATAGGCTTAGGGCAAAATCGCTTTATCTCTCTTAGTTTCCGAAATATGTTCAAAAAAATATCGATAATAGGATCAAGTCAATAAGGGCGTATCTCCATTAGTTTCCAAAATATTCTCAAAAAATGGCTAAATCAGAATTAATGACTTTTTTCTCTTCTTTTTCCAGAATATCTCGGATACTAATGGAGATATTAGTTACTAATTAACCATTAGTTACTTGGATACTAATAGAGATACATCTTTGTGGGGGAATTTTTGAGAATTTTCGGATAGACCAACTTATCGGGACAAAGGGATGCATTGAGCGGGAAAACTGAACGTGTGACGTCAGCCCTGGCAACACTGTTCTTCCTTTTATGACGCAATAGACGGGAGACCAGTCCCTGCAGTCCCAAGGGACTGAGGATGTTCGATGCTTGAAAAAAAAATCGATTTTTTTTTATGTCGATGTTTTTTCATCGATGCATTGAAAAAAATAATCGGATTTTCGATTCATCGATTATTAGCAAGAAAAAAAAATTACGTTTCATTTTTATTATTACAAGGCTATATAGGTTTGACGGTATAGTTACAATACACCCTGTATGATAATATAATATATTATAATGCAATATATAATATAATAATATAATAATTGTTTGAGTTTTTAATTTTTGTTAGAATGGCAAAAGAAGAGAGGAACTGACATAATGACGATAGACTGAAGCGGTGATTCACTTCTACGATCGATAAATCAATATAATAATAATAATAAATCAATTTTTTTGCAGATCTTTTTTTGAAAATATCTCGGAAATTAAAAAATAACCGAGAAGAGCAATTTTGCGCTAAAACTCTTTTGTAACTCTTGAAATTCTCTACAAAACAGATAAATAATATCGCCTTATCTCGCTTAGTATCCGAGATATTCCCTTCAAAATGACCTCAAAGATAAGTCGATTTATCCTGTTTTACCTCTTCACCACTGAATTATATAGCATTCAAAAAGAAAATAACAAAGTGGCGTAAGTGTGGAGATACGTCCCTTTCATTTTAACATTGGTAATTACGCCACTTTGTTATTTTAATTTTCAATAACCCGAATAATGTTCCAGAGACCATAAAAAACATTTTGGAATGATAAGTGGACATACGCTCCTTTCATACCAGAATTTCATGTTTTTGGCACTTACGCCCCTTTCACTCTAAGGCGACGATATCAATAGCACTTTTCTCGCCATTAGAATCTAAAAAAAAAAAAATTCTTCAATTTTCATGAATATCCTTCATTGAATCAAATTTACAATGATAATTTTATGATTCTTCCATTATCTATAGAATCTTGTACAATGTTTTATGCATTATGATCGATTCTGCCAATCTCATCCGACAACTAATGAAAAATCATTTCACGTTTCATTTCCCTTGTTTGAAAAATAAATCATCATCTCAGAAACAAAGTGACGTAAGTACTGTACTTATAAATAGCACTTACGCCACTTTATTTCCAAGGTGACGTAATTTATATAAAAATTGTTATGTTGAGCTTTGCATTCTTTGCGCGCATCAAGGGACAACAAGTAATCCAGAAGGGGAAATCGCGGTATATATTATTTACGTGCGATTGACCTTCAACTCTTGTTGATACGGGCAATGAATAAATTTATCGCTTTCGAATTCTTCTCATCACATTTTTTTGCATTCAAACAGTTGAAAATAATAAAAATCAATGGAATGAAGAGAATTAATTCAATTCAATAGTGAAGAAGTAAAATAGGAAAAATCGACTTGCAAGGATTTTTTTTTAATATTTTGGAAAATAATAGAGATATGCCCTTTTTATTTCGAGATATTTTTGAAGTTATTGAAATTTTCCAATGAAAAGAAATCGGGCAAAAAAAAAGCGTATCTCCCATTGATTTTGCAGATATTTGAGAAAAAAATGTGAAAAAAAATTCTACATGGTTGTCCCCCCTTAAGTTCGTCTTCTCTTCTTCCATTAAAAAATTACAAAATTTATAAAATTATTATAAAATCATGAAATATTATCATTTTAATTTTCGCAAGAACTTTTTCTTTTTAAATGAGGTAAAATTTCTGAATGATACAATTTTTTAAAATATATATATCCAATTTTTCTGTGTTTTTGTAAATACAACTATTTTTATCATTGATATTCTCTTTTATTCTAATTCGTCGTTAGAAAAATCACATGCTCCCCTCAGAATGCCAGGGATTTCGCTTGATGACACTTGAAAAATCGTAAATGTCGTTGTTTGTCAGATATATATTTTACAGACGTATTTTTTTGTGAATAAAAGTATTTTTATGGTCGAGGTCTTCTTCGAAGTTCGAGAATCCATGTTTATTCAATGTTTATTCGTAGAAAAATCTAATAATTATTTTCAGGGGTAACGAAAAACCAAGAAAATGTCGAATTTTCAAAGAATTCTTCATTTTTTCAAACAATAATTATGAATTTTTTCGACAAATCACAGGAGCATCGATTTTCTCATTCGATCGAAAATGAAAAACGAGTCAATTTTTCCGCGATTTTTTTGAGAATAATAAAAGTGAAAATTAAGGTGGTATTACAGAGTACAGTCGATAAAACAGAAAAAAATGAGGATTTGTACGTTAATTTCCAATAAATTGCTGATAATTCGGGTAAACCTGCTTTAATTGCATGAAATTCTCAAATCTGATTCAGTGAATCTGTAAAGAATGTAATGAGGAATGAAATAAGTCCTCGAACTCAAAAATTAATTGAAAATTGAAAAATTTCCATTATTTTTTACATTTTTTCGAATTGTTCAAGATTTAAAGAAATGTAAAAAATAATGAAAATTTTTTAATTTTCAATCAATTTTTTGTTTTTAGGACTTATTTTATTCTTCATTACATTCTTCACAGATTCACCGAATCAGATTTGATAATTTCATCTTGTATAAATTGTTATTAACGATTTTAATACACAACTTCAATTTTTTTCCCCGATTGTACCACCAAATCATCCTTAAAAAACGAATTCGTCCTGTTTTACCTCCTCACTACCCGGGAAAGAATATTCAGATCTGATCAGATCTAATTAGATCTGATCAGATCTAATTAGATCTAATTAGATCTGACAAAATGGAAATTTTTAACATGAATAGATCTGAATAGATCTGATCAGATCTAATTAGATCCGATCAGATCTAGTTAGATCTGAATAGATCTGATCAGATCTAATTAGATCTAATTAGATCTAATTAGATCTGATTAGATCCAATTAGATCTAAGTCTGATTGGATCTGTTTAGATCTAACTAGATCCGATTAGATCCAACTAGATATGGTCAGATCTAACTAGATCTGATCAGACCTAACTGGATCTGATTGAGTTCATTCATATTGGCTCATCAGATCTGATCAGATCTAGTTGGATCTGATCAGATCTAATTAGATCTGATCAGATCTGAGAAACTTGGATCTAATTAGATCTGATCAGGTCTAAAGAACTCAGATCTAATTAGATCTAATTTGATCTGATCAGATCTGAACATTTTTTCCTGGGCCGATTGTATCTCCAAATCATCCTTTAAAAACGAATTCTTCCTGTTTTACCTCCTCACTACTAAATCCACTCTTTTATGATAAAATTATTGATGAAGGTCGTTAAACAATTGCTTCGGAAATTCAACGCACACAAGACCTTCTATTACCCTTGACTATTTTTTTTGGACTCCACAATGTTATGGGAAACGGCTAAAAGCTTTTCTTTAATGTTTATCCACGGGTTTTATTTGATTCATTGATGGGCAGGAGAACAAAACAAAATATACAGACTCGTTTGCTACTTAAGTGGGTGAAATCTCTAAAGAGAATCCATAAAATAACGATTTTATATCATAAATCCATTTTTTCTTTGTAAAAATTAAATAATAAGTCCATTTTTTGTCACCAGTTTATTGAAAATATCTCGGAAACTAAACGAGATAGAGCGATTTTGCCTGAATCCTTTTTTGTAACTCTTGAAATTGTCCAGTTTTACGTATTTAAATATATGAGAAAATATACAGAGGTATGAAAAATATGCATGAAAAATCATATCATCGCCTTAGAGCCAAAGTGACGTAAGTGCTATGTAAAAAAATAGCACTTATGCCACTTTGACTCAGAGTATTATCATTTTCTATATAATGGGAGAACGGTATTCATCAAATTCATGAAAGAAAACTCGACATAGACATAGAACAATGTTTATTAATGACTAATATAATTTTTTTTAATAATTTTGTCGTCCTAGAAAAAAATCGGCGTAAATGCTGTGGGTAAGGATGGCCTTTACGCCTTTTTAATTCTAGCATGACGATTTTATTTATGATTATTGCCATTTATTCCAAAGATAAGTATAATTATACATAACATAGGAAACGAGAAACACGTGTGGAAACGAGCATTCTGAGCTACCATTTATATTCTTTGTTCTCATAATTTCTATAGCACTTGGATCAATCGTTCTTAAAGGGTTAATACAAATAAAAAATGTCTGCGTTTCCAAATCAAAAGAGAAGACTTTTGATTCAGCGTGATCTTATGATTTTCTGGGTCTTCCTGGACGTTTCGGTGGAATTGCCAGAGGGTCTGTTTCTTCAAGTCTGGAAAAGGGAAACATTAAGAAAATTAGAATTTAAAGTATTGAGGAGTACGGTCGTTTCATTATTTAAAAGGATCTCGCAAACCATTGGGTTTAGGAGAATTTGTCAAGAGACGATTTTTGTAGAGAATTCAATTCTCCATAAAAAAGGTCTCTTCATAAATTCCCCTAAACCCAATGGTTTTCGAGATCTTTTTCAAAATCACGGAAAATTCCGTTTAAAACTGAAATACGCTTCAATAAGAGACATTTCCACTCGAAATCTCAAAATCTATTTTTTCAATACTTGCAAAATGTTGAAATAAAAATCAAGTAATTTGTTTGATTCATTTAATTGAAGTTTATCATTTTAATAATTTAATTCTGACTTGTCCGGGAACTGGTACCATTGCCTTCACCGTCCGGTAACTGGTGCCTTCACTGTTTTTTTAAAATAAAATTGGAATAAATAATCTTACGGCTCTTGGTACAACTGGTCCATGTCTTCTGAAAAGACTTGAGGTTCTTCCGAAGCACCACATTTACATTTACATGAATCTACAGCAACAGCTTCCACTCCAGGACCAACTTCTCGTTCATGTTGTTTATATATATTGAGTGGAATTCCGGGTATGTCAAGGCATGTTAGTACTTTGTTCAATCCGGTGTAACCCATTCCTGATTCCATAGCACCTGAAATTAATTTAATCAATCGCATATTAATATTATTCGTATTAATTTAATATAATATAATTTAAGTAAATTTTAATTTTAATTTAATAAATCGTATATTAATTACATATTCTCAATTAATTTAATAATATAGTCATCTTAGAAACAAAGGGGCGTAAGTCCTATGCTTATACACAGCACTTACGCCACTTTGTTTCTAAGGCGATAAGAATATTATCATTGCAATAAAGTGATATAATAATAATTATTATTAATCAATAATTATGATGACTGAAGTTTTCAGAGAGATCAATTTGGTCCATAATCAGTTTTTTTTAAAGGATACCTCGGAAATTAAACGAGATGGAGCGATTTTGGCCGAAATTCTTTTAAAGTTCTCAAAATACTCTACAGAAAGAAAATAAAAACGAATCACTCTATCTCACTTAGTTTCCGAGATATTAAAAAAAAACAAGTGGATAACAATATTGCTTTTCAACTGATATAGGGGAGAGTGGGGCAAAATGGACACTGTAATGAAACGGTTAGAGATAGATTTTTTTTGATGATTCTATTGAAAAGCTGAGGAAATTTTAGCCGGAAAATGAATGTCAGATTTATTTTTTTCGATTTTTTTGAAAATTCGATATTTTTGGGTGTTTTTGAGGGGTAAAGGCTTTCCTTTTTGGAAAATTTTCAGTTTTTCGCAAATATCTCTGGTTCTATTGGTCGTAGCAATTTGGGGATGGTCTCAAATGAAAGGTGAGCTCATTTCCCATCGATTTATGGGGTTTCGAATTCAAAAATATTAATTTTTGGGATAGTTATAGGCCAAAAACTGTTTCACAAAAGTGTTTCACAAAAATGCCCATAAATACCTTAAAGATCGATATTTTTTAATTGAAAACCCTATGAATCGATGGCAAATGATCTCATCTTTCACCTCCCATCGGAATTTCTACGCTACGACAAATAGAACCGAAGATATTCTCAAAAAACCGAAAATTTTCAAAAAAAGGGAGGTTTTTACCCCTCTAAAATGCTCAAAAAAGATAAAATCGCCAGAAATTCAAAAAAATTAATTTCAGCACTTGTTTCCCGCCTAAAATTTCCTCAGCTTTCCAATGAAATCATCAAAAACAATCTGCCGCCAATATTTCTATTAATTTCAAATTTATTAATTTTCATAAAAAATTAATAATTAATCGGAAAAAAATATTAATTTTTCTAAAAAATTAGTAATTAGTAAGGAAATATTACTAATTACTTCAAAAAATTAGTAATTAGTGAGAAAAATTACTAATTGCTTTCAAAAAATCCTCAAAATTAGTAATTGGACAAGTAAAATCAATAATTTTCCCAATCAATTTGTTATTATTAATTATTTTTATCTGAAAATTTGTCAATGTGACATTATTTCCCTTTTCCTTCCATTCTACTTTCGTATTTCTTTATTATGCCTTTTTTCCCTCCAGTTACATTGAGTAAAATGTTCTGAAAATTAATATAAATAGTAGGATTAAGCAATCGATCGTACTTGAAGTCAATCGACTAGAGTCAACAACATTATTAATTATTTTGAAAAAATTAGTCGTTTTCGTCGGCTAATTACTAATTTTTCAGAAGAATTACTGATTTTCCAGAAAAATTAGGAACTTTTTTCGGCTAATCACTAATTTTTCAGAAAAATTAGGAATTTTTCTCGGCTTATTACTAATTTTTCAGAAAAATTAGGGATTTTTCTCCGCCAATTACTAATTTTTCAAAAAAATTGGGAATTTTTCGCGGGTAATTACTAATTTTTCAAAAAAATTGGGAATTTTTCGCGGGTAATTACTGATTTTTCAAAAAAAAATTGGAATTTTTCGCGGGTAATTACTAATTTTTCAAAAAAATTGGAATTTTTCGCGGGTAATTACTAATTTTTCAAAAAAATTTGGAATTTTTCTCGGCTAATTACTAATTTTTCAAAAAAATTGGGAATTTTTCGCGGGTAATTACTAATTTTTCAAAAAAATTGGGAATTTTTCGCGGGTAATTACTAATTTTTCAAAAAAATTGGGAATTTTCTGCGGGTAATTCCTAATTTTTCAAAAAAATTGGGAATTTTTCGCGGGTAATTACTAATTTTTCAAAAAAATTTGGAATTTTTCGCGGGTAATTACTAATTTTTCAAAAAAATTGGGAATTTTTCGCGGGTAATTACTAATTTTCCAAAAAAATAGGGAATTTTTCGCGGGCAATTACTAATTTTTCAAAAAAATTGGGAATTTTTCGCGGGTAATTACTAATTTTTCAAAAAAATTGGGACTTTTTCTCGGCTAATTACTAATTTTTCGAAAAAATTGGGAATTTTTCGCGGGTAATTCCTAATTTTTTAGAAAAATTGGGAATTTTTCGCGGGTAATTAATTTTTCAAAAAAATTGGGAATTTTTCGCGGGTAATTACTAATTTTTCAAAAAAATTGGGAATTTTTCGCGGGTAATTACTAATTTTTCAAAAAAATTTGGAATTTTTCGCGGGTAATTACTAATTTTTCAAAAAAATTGGGAATTTTTCGCGGGTAATTACTAATTTTTGAAAAAAATTTGGAATTTTTCGCGGGTAATTACTGATTTTTCAAAAAAATTGGGAATTTTTCGCGGGTAATTACTAATTTTTTAAAAAAATTGGGAATTTTTCGCGGGTAATTACTGATTTTTCAAAAAAATTAGGTAATGAAAATAGATAGATTTCTTAGATTTCTCTCTTTTTAAATCATTTTAAGTATCTTCTCTTAAAAAAATTACAATCAAAAATTCTGATGATTACATAGCTTCCATTCGAAAGCAAAAAACAAATAAAAACAACCTACCAAGCACAGATTTCGTGTTGACATTAGCAAAATTTTTGAAACAGCCCTGCGCCATGTGTGTTTTTCCAGTCGCAACTTCGGTTACTTCTTCGCAAAAATCACATCGAATATTCCAAACTGACTGAAGACCCAATCTTTTTTCACCGACAATGTCTTTCAAATGTAGTACACCATTACAGTCTGAACAAAATAAATTTTTCACGAGTTCTTGGACATCGATAATACGACTGCCCTCACAAACATACTTAACCTGTTCTTGTGTTCCTGGCATTGCCTTCAATTTTTGTCTTCGTTCTGCCATTTTTTCAACTGCCTTCAATTTTTTCGTTAAAACACTTTTTTTTATCCATTTGCCTTTGTATCTCGCGGGTTCCGACATTTTTTTTTTTTTCAAAAGCTCTTCTGCGCCTTTTATTATCCGATTTTTCAAGTTTTTTCAAGTTTTTTCAAGTTCACTGTGTATATTTACAAAAAAAAAAGAAAAATGTGCGATGTTGCCGCGTGCGCTGTTGGCAACGAGAGAGTGGAGGCTCTCGGGTTGGGTTAGGAATGGGCGGGAAATTTGAAAATTTGAAAGGGAGATGAACGAGTTGATTTGATTTTTCAGCCGTTTTTTTGGAATATCTAGGAAAGTAAGGGAGATAGAACGATTTTGCAGGAATTATTTTTTGGCGGGAATTTTGAGAGGTTTGAAAAAGGATTGAGATAAGTCGCTCTATCTCGCTTGAATTCCGAGATATTTGAGAGAGGGGTGGGTGAAAAAAGAGAGGAATGGAGAGATAAAATGGGACAAGACGACTTTTTTTTTTAATTTTTTGGCTTTTTTAATTTTTTAAAAAAGAGAAAAAAAAATCAGTTTTTATTTTAATATTTGAGATTTTTTCCGATTTTTTTTCAAATTTTTTCAAATTTTTCTGAATTTTTTCAATTTTTTCTGAATTTTTTCAAATTTTAATATTTGAGATTTTTTCCGTTTTTTTCCAATTTTTTTCAAATTTTTTCAAATTTTTCTGAATTTTTTCAATTCTTTTCAATTTTTTTCAAATTTTTCTGAATTTTTTCAAATTTTTTCAAATTTTTTCAAATTTTTCTGAATTTTTTCAATTTTTTCTGAATTTTTTCAAATTTTAATATTTGAGATTTTTTCCGTTTTTTTTCAATTTTATTCAAATTTTTCAAATTTTTCTGAATTTTTTCAATTTTTTCTGAATTTTTTCAAATTTTAATATTTGAGATTTTTTCCGTTCTTTTTCAAATTTTTTCAAATTTTTCTGAATTTTTTCAAATTTCTTTCGAAATTTTGAATTTTTTTTCGAAATTTTCTCAAATTAAACTCCTGCAACCTTCCTTTGCCACTATACATTACAAAAATCAGTTTTTATTTTAATATTTGAGATTTTTTCCGATTTTTTTCAATTTTTTTCAAATTTTTCTGAATTTTTTCAATTTTTTCTGAATTTTTTCAAATTTTAATATTTGAGATTTTTTCCGTTCTTTTTCAAATTTTTTCAAATTTTTCTGAATTTTTTCAAATTTCTTTCGAAATTTTGAATTTTTTTTCGAAATTTTCTCAAATTAAACTCCTGCAACCTTCCTTTGCCACTATACATTACAAAAATCAGTTTTTATTTTAATATTTGAGATTTTTTCCGATTTTTTTCAATTTTTTTCAAATTTTTCTGAATTTTTTCAATTTTTTCTGAATTTTTTCAAATTTTAATATTTGAGATTTTTTCCGTTCTTTTTCAAATTTTTTCAAATTTTTCTGAATTTTTTCAAATTTTTCTGAATTTTCTCAAATTTTTTTCGAAATTTTGAATTTTTTTTCGATATTTTCTCAAATTAAACTCCTGCAACCTTCCTTCGCCACTATACCTTACAAAAATCAGTTTTTATTTTAATATTTGAGATTGTTTCCTTTTTTTTTTTCAATTTTTTTCAAATTTTGGCTTGAATTTTTCATTGGTAAAAAAAAAAAAAAAATCTTTTTTTGTAGAAAATTTTACTAGTTAAAAGAGAGAATTCTGGTGGAATTGCTCCATCTCGCTTAATTTCCAAGGCATTCCCAAAAAACCCATAAAATCATTATTTACCCAAAAATTTCACATTCGTAACAAAAAATGTGATTTCATGTCATTTCCCATTGTAGTCCGCTCTCCGAGGCTGCTCCCACCCCATTGGTCAATCCCTTCCCCCCACCCCGCTCCCCTTCCCCCCACCCCACTCCCCATTTCCCCCTCCCCCCCTCTCCGCACAGCGTTTCGCCTGTGTGTCCAAGTATCAAATCAAGTTTCCACATGGATTATTGACAAATTCACCCAAAATTCATCACACTTCCAATTAACTAAAAATTGTGAAAAATAAAAAAAATCATAATAATCATAATTTTATTAATCAGGTAACAATAAACATCATATTGTCACAATTATCGCAACAATTTCTCCCCTTAAACTCGAAACTAACCTCAAAATTTTCTCATATCCCATGTTTGCCGTGTAGATTGCATCAGAATCCACTGATTCTTCAAATTAATAACAATTTTATTTCATTTTTTCAGGCAAAATGGTTCTATCCTGTCGATTTTATAAAGAAAAATATCCGGAGGTCGAGGATGTTGTTATGGTTAATGTACGTAGTATAGCAGAAATGGGTGCATATGTTCATTTATTGGAGTACAATAATATTGAGGGCATGATACTGCTATCTGAATTGTCAAGAAGACGTATTAGATCAATCAATAAACTTATAAGAGTAGGAAAAACTGAACCAGTTGTTGTCATTCGTGTTGACAAAGAAAAAGGTGAAATTTTATTTGTTAATTGTTTTTTATTTGAGAATGAAGGCAAAATCGCTCTATCTCTCTTAATTTCAGACACATTTGATAAAAACGCATAACTGAAAAAAATTAATTTGAATAATTTTATTTTTTAGTCATTCATTTTTAGAGGATATCTCGGAAACTAATGGAGATACATGCTTTTTTGATCTGACACTTTTTGTAGAAAATTTCAAGAGCTACAAATAAGGATTCGGATGAAAAAGGCATATCTCTCTTAGTTTACGAGATATTTGGAAAAAACAAATGACAGAAAAAAATAAAGTAGGAAAATTCAATTTTTTCGACATTCGTATTTGGACAATATCTTTTAATATTAATAAAAATTATGTTTAATGAATGAATCATGTTTAATAAAATTTGAAAATTTAATTTATTCTTCAAGGATACATCGATTTGAGCAAACGCAGAGTTTCAGCTGAGGACGTTGAAAAATGTACAGAGAGATATGCTAAAGCTAAGGCAGTTAACTCAATATTGAGACACGTTGCTGAACTTTTGCACTACGACAGTGACGAACAATTGGAGGAATTATATCAAAAAACTGCGTGGCACTTTGAAGAGAAGTATAAGAAGCAAAAGGCATCTGCTTATGACTTCTTCAAACAATCAGTATTGTGAGGCCCATCATATTTTCATTCTTTACTTCAATTTTATCGATTAATTACTTATTTAAAAAAAATGAAACAACACGTTTCTCGAAAATATTTCGGAAAATTTCGTTTATTTCGTTTTTTTTCAAAAATTAATATATGTATGAAAAATTAAAAAAAAAATGAATTGATTCGCAGGGATCCATCAATCTTAGCAGAATGTGGCCTTGACGATCACACGAAAGAAGTCCTCCTCAGTAATATCAAGAGGAAACTAACATCTCAGGCTGTAAAAATTCGTGCAGATGTCGAGGTTGCTTGCTATGGATACGAGGGAATTGATGCTGTTAAAGCAGCACTAAAGGCAGGCCTTGCCCTCTCGACTGAAGAGCTTCCCATTAAGATTAATCTGATTGCACCACCTCTATATGGTAATGAACTCATCAAATGATTTTTTTTTAAAAATCAAAAATCATGACCACTAGACTATACCGGATTGATATTTTATTGATAAATCAGGACCACTAAATTGTGATGGGGCGATTTTGGATCGATTTTTGGGAGATCCATTCTTTTTTCTCAAAAATCGATTTTATCGAGCGATTTTAAGAAATTCGATTAATCGATTTTTCGACTTTTTTTTTGAAAAAAATGAAAAAAAGGTTTTTTTCCTTAAATTGAAACTGGTGGAACGGAACTATCGAATGATATGCGATATCTCGGAGTTAATGCGAGATATCGCATCGATTAATCGATTCTTGAATATGATCGATCGGAGAAATTCCTGTTTTTGAATGAGAGATTTCTTTGCTCGAGATAAAATTAGCAAAAAGGAATTATCGAATAAAATGCGATATCTCGAAGTTAATGCGAGATATCGCATCGATCAATCGAATATTTGAAATTGATCGATCTAAAGCTGGAGTGATATATTTTTTTAAATTGAATCTATTCATTCAATTTCAAAATTCAATTTTTTTGCTTGAAAAAAATCGATTTCCAAGAAAATCCAAGTAGCAGGTTCAAATGATCTACTTTTCCTTTTTCTTCTAAGCTGTCATAAATATTCTAATTATTCCACTTTTTAACATTTTACAAATATCAAAAAGATGTCAACGATGATAAATTGTTATTAAATAATATTATAAATATCCAATAATGTTCCGAATTTGACTCAAGCTGTCCCAGCATCCAGGACTGTGATTGGAGGATCCTCGGATTTCAAATACCAATATTCCCGCCAATTCATGTTTTCATGTAATTAATTGGATTAATCGTCGCTATTTGTCCGGTAACAGGCGTTTTTTATGATTTGAAAAATTAATAGACATTCTGACGAACAAAAATATATATAGTAGGGATGTGCAAATTTTAAATGAATCGAATTGAATTGAATAATATCATTCAATTCGAAATTCGATTTGAATATTCGAAAGATGAATTATTCGATGAATTCGGAATATACGTAGAATTCGAAGTACTCGTAGGATTCAAATCATTCGAAATATTGGAATGATTTGGAAAATTCAAATAATTCAAATAACTTGAATAATTTGAAAAATTCAAACAATTCAAATAATTCAAAAAATTCAAATATTTTGAATAATTCGAAAAATTCGAATAATTTGAATAATTCAAAAAATTCAAGAAATTCAAATCATGCAAAAAATTCAAATATTTTGAATAATTCGAAAAATTCGAATAATTCACGAAATTCAAATAATTCGAATAATTAAAAAAATTCAAATGATTTGAATAATTCAAAAAATTTGAATAATTCGAAAAATTCAAATAATTTGAATGATTCAAAAAATTCGAAAAATTTGAAAAATTTGAATAATTCAAAAAATTCAAATAATTTGAATATTCGAATAATTCAAATATTCGAGAATTTAATTTGTTTTCGAATTGAATTATTCAAATTCAATTCACACTGAATAATTCGAAACTTCGAATATTCGCACACCCCTAATATATAGTTATACAATGAAAAAATAGATCTGTTACCATGAATTGTTGCAGTGAAACTGAAACTGAATCTCGCTTATGGAGTTCTAATGTTAATTTGATTTTTTTCAAAAATTATTTTTGGCTCAATTCGTGTCCGGTAACATGGTGTAGAGTGAATTTTAAAAAAATCTCCTCATACTACTCTATCGAAAGTGGCCAAAATTGAAAAGGAAAAATAGATTATCGGAACTATTTGGATATCCTTACAAATCTCAAAACTATATCGAATTGATCATTTGCTTTCAGTCATGACAACATCTACCCCTGAAAAAACCGATGGTTTGAAAGCGCTTAATGACGCAATTGCTGCAATAAGCCAGAAAATAACAGAATTAGGTGGTGTTTTCAATATCCAAATGGCTGTAAGTATTTCCTACGAAATTCGCATATTTTTCCTCCTTTTATCTAATAAAAATAAATTAAAAAAGTGAATTTGAAATTTCATTTGCTATTTATTTTTTTAGCCTAAAGTTGTTACCGCAACAGACGAAGCCGAATTGGCGAGACAAATGGAACGTGCAGAGATGGAAAATGCTGAAGTTGCTGGTGATGATGATGAAGAGGAAAATGAAGGCATGGGCGACTTCAGTGGAGGTGAAGGCGGCGATGAAGACCACAAGGGTGACGATGATTCTCAAGGCGATGATTGATTGTCAATGTAATGCAATTTTTTTTACTGTGGAGTTATACCTTTTTTTCATTTATGAATTATTCAGATGGATGAATAAACTATGTAATAATTCGTAATTCCAGACTTTTTTTGAAGACAATTTTTACCTTTAAAAACATGAAAATATATTTTTTTTAAATTAATTTAGTAAAAGGGATAAGCACTCGGAAAGTAAGCGAGATAGAGCGATTTTTCAAGAACCCTTTTTTGTAGAGAATTTCAAGAGCTACAAAAAAGGTTCTTTGACAAATCGCTCTATCTCGCTTATTTTCCGAGTGCTTATCCCTTTTTACTGAATTAATTTCCGAATATTCCAAAAATAAACAAAAAAAAAAGACTTGAAGGACTAAATAAATAGACATGAAAATTCGGTTCAAAGTTTTATTAAAATAAAATCGTTTGGTCTTGAACGATTTAATCGTTGGCAATTGTGACCTCGACCTCTACACCAGGTTCAATGGAGATACTAGTGATCTGCTTGACGATCTCAGATGGTGAATAAAGATCAATTACACGCTTGTGAATGCGCATTTGGAAGCGATCCCAAGTCTTTGAACCCTCACCACAAGGAGTTTTACGTGTTGTAATTCTCAGGATCTTGGTTGGCATTCTTACTGGACCCTTGACCTTTAGTTTCTGTTTCTTAGCACCGCTGATCAGCTCGGAGCATACTAAATGGAAGATAAAACAGGAATTAATTCATAATTAAAAAAATTGAGTCTTAAAGAGGTAAAATCGGATAAAGTCTATTCTTTGTCATTTTTAGGGAATATCTCGGAAACTAAGCGAGATAGCAAAATTTATGAAGAGACCTTTTTGGTGGCCCTTGAAATTCTCTATAAAAAAAGATTCAGGCAAAATTGCCCTATCTCGCTTAGTTTCCGAGGTATTTCAAAAAAACAAATTTCGAAAAAATGACTTTTTTTCGTTTTACTTTTTTACTGATAAATTATCGAAATTTCGATTATAATATCATTTTTTAATAATTAGTTATACCTTTCTCGAGGGATCGAACGTTGCGAGAGGTCAGAGTGATCCTGATACGATGGATTGTAGCTACCTCTGCTCCTGGCTTCTCAGGGTTATCGGTCTTCAAACTTGCCTGAAAAATCAAGAAAAATGGTAAAAAATTTATTTTAATAGGCAATAAAAAATATTATTGAGGAAATATTGATTCCTATTTTTTCTTGTCTTTGTGAACCATTAAATAATATAATTTAATAGCAAAGAGGTGAAATGCAATATTCCTTCCAAGAATATCTCAGAAATTAAGGGAGATAGGGCGAATTTGGCCAAATCCTTTTTTAAAGAGAATTTCAAGAGTTACAAAGAAGAATTCAAGCAAAATCGCCCTATCTCGCTTAGTTTCCGAGATATTTAATTGAGAATGAACGAAGAAATAAGTCAAATTTGTTCTGTTTCAGAAATGGACCTTTTTTTCATTGGTTTATTTTGAATATCTCGGAAAATAAGCGAGATAGAGAAATTTTAGCTATATACTTTCTTTTTCCTTATTTCAAGAGTTACAAAAAAGGAAAGGGTCAAAAAGGGCGTATCTCCATTAATTTCCGAGATATTCACTGAGAAGAGATTAAAAAATTGATTTATCCTGTTTTTTTTCTTTATTATTACTTGATTTTTTTTATCTTTTTCCTCAAATATCTCGGAAACTAAGCGAGATAGAGCAGTTTCACACGAATCCTTTTTTGTAGCTCTTGAAATTCTCTACAAAAAAGGATTCTCTCAAAAAAGGCGTATCTTCATTAGTTTCCAAGATATTCAACAAAAAAGATTTAAAAAATCAATTTATTTCGTTTTTTTTCTCTTTAATACTTGATTTTTTCCCCTTTTCCCTCAAATATCTCGGAAACTAAGCGAGATAGAGCAATTTTACCCGAATCCTTTTTTGTAGCTCTTGAAAATCTCTACAAAAAAGGATTCCCTCAAAAAAGGCGTATCTCCATTAATTTCTTTCAAATTCTCCAAAAAAACGCTAAAAAATGCGTTTTTTATTTTTTTTAGAAGAATTGAAGGAAATTATTGAGTAAAGATGATTAATTATGAATTTTTTAAAAGAATTGAGGAAAATTCTCGACTGAAAAATCGATTTCATGAAAATTTTGGGCGAACAAAGCATCGACCTAACCTCAAACCCCAAAAAATTCCAGTTTTTTCCATTTTTTAAGCCTAAAATTTCCTGAAATCAATAATCAACAATTAAATAATTAATTAATCTGTCATTCTCACCATGATTTATTGATTACTCTGGTCGAGATGATCAATTTTAATTGATAATAACTGATCAGCGCTGAACCAGTTGACACACACGTTCCACGTGTTAGAGCGAAAAGAATCTCATTACTCCAACTTCACGCGCCTTTACCTCATTTCCATGACTTCCGGTTCCCAACAGGCGATATTCAAAAAATTCCCCCTCATCGCTCCCCCCAAATTCGCCCAAAAAATCGCATAAAAATCCCTCCAACCCAATTTACCCAATTTTTCATCCCCTAAAAAAGCCAAAAATCCCTAAAAATCGAAAAAAAAATAAAAAAAAAATTCAAAACCGGAAGTTCGTTCTATTGATCAGCGTCATTATTCTCAACTCTCCTAGGCCACCATAAGCCCCCCCCCCCCCCCCTTCGCCCTAAAAAAACCATAAAGAAACAAAACTCTAAATAAAAAATTGCCAAATTTTTTTTTCTTTCTTTTTTAAAATGAAAAAAAGAAAATAGAATTTTTTTTTTTTTTTAAATCTCTGAATTTGTTTCAAAAATTTGCCGCCTTAGAAACAAAGACGCGTAAGTGCTGTGTTTGAGCATAGGCACTTACGCCCTCTTGTTTCCAAGGTACTGATATTTGTCAGTCTCGAGTCAAAAAGGCGCAAGTGCTATGCTTAAGGTACGGCCTCATGTAGGCGTTTTTGACACTACCGTCAGCGTCAAATCGGGTCACGTGACACTATTTTAAATTTCCCGCTGCTCAAAAAAGTTTAGCGACAAGTCGCCGCTTCAAACAGTAACGTCAACATGGCTGTTTACAGGAGTTAAGTGTCAGTAGATGATGAAAAATAGCAATTATTGTCTAAATCTATATTTTTATCATTTAATAAAGCATTTTTCAATATTTGCCTCATCTGAAGTCACTATTTTTAATACTTCATGACGACAATTTTGACGCTCTTTTTCCAGCGATAAAACTCAGATTGTTAAAATTGTGTCATGTGACCCGATTTGTCGCTGCCCCTAGCGTCAAATCGGGTCATGTGACAGCTTTTAAATTTCCCGCTGCTCAAAAAAACGTAGCGACAAGTAGCGACTTTTCAGCTCGGGGACAGTCATCACAAAAAGCATTGCTCGGTTCGTAGAAAACCTACGAAACTTGAAGTCCCGGAGTTTGAAATTGGCCGGAAAATGATTCTCATGGAACAAGCAGAACGTGAAATTCAAAATTGTTCGGAAAGTAAAAGTCTTGGTATTATTCTGTCGTCGTGATTTTACAATTCGGGATATCTACAAAGTCCGGAAACTGAATAATTCGGAGTGATCGATTGCCAGAAATCTCATTTGGCGGAAAACTGAATGTTCGGAAACGTCACGGACCGGAATGTGATGCCAATAACGCCAGATTTCTACATTGCTGACAGCAGGTTATAGCCCAGCAGGTAAAGGAATCGACAATCTAGCTTATCATATATCATAGACGGCTTCTTTATCAACGTTGGCTGAAATAGTTAGCACGGTAATCAAGAGAGGGCAGCACCTTCATTAGATTATAACATTCTGACTGATTTGATGAGAATTATTAATATAGAACTAGAGTTACATCGCGCACGCAGCGCGCGCTGAGTTTCTATAACATAACTGTGGATGTTCGATGTTCTGAATATTTATAGCTATTGACCCTCCAGTTCCTTCATCATCACGCTTTTAAGAAACTTTTGCCAAATTGGCTTTCGACAAAGCACGACATTTGGGGAACCCAGGGGACCGAAAATAGGAAGGAATTTAGAAAATCGATTTTTCGTCGAATTTTCGATTTTTAATTTCCATTCAAAGTCATTTTTCACCCATTTCTCTTGGAGATACGAGGTTTTCCTTGAAATTTGGCAAAAGTTGCATAAAAGCCCGATATTGGGGGAACCCAGGAGACCGAAAATAGGAAAGGATTTAGAAAACGATTTTTCGTCGAATTTTCGATTTTTAATTTCCATTCAAAGTCATTTTCCACCCATTTCTCTTGGAGATACGAGGTTTTCCTTGAAATTTGGCAAAAGTTGCATAAAAGCCCGTTATCTTGGGAACCCAGGGGACCGAAAATAGAAAGGGATTTAGAAAATCGATTTTTCGTCGAATTTTCGAACTTTAATTTCCTTTCAAAGTCATTTTTCGCCCATTTCTCTTGGAGATACGAGGTTTTCCTTGAAATTTGGCAAAAGTTGCATAGAAGCCCGATACTGGGGGAACCTAGGGGACCGAAAATAGGAAGGAATTTAGAAAATCGATTTTTCGTCGAATTTTCGAACTTTAAATTTCTTTCAAAGTCACTTTTCACCCATTTCTCTTGGAGATACGAGGTTTTCCTTGAAATTTGGCGAAAGTTGCATAAAAGCCCGATACTGGGGGAACCTAGGGGACCGAAAATAGAAAACCATTTAGAAAATCGATTTTTCGTTGAATTTTCGAACTTTGATTTCCTTTCAAAGTCATTTTTCACCCATTTGAAGGAACTGGAGGGCCAATAGCTATAAAGATTCAGAACATCGAACATCCACAGTTACGTTATAGAAACTCAGCGCGCGCTGCGCGCGCGATGTAACTCTAGTTTTATATTAATAATTCTCATTAAATCAGTCAGAATGTTATAATATAATGAAGGTGCTGCCCTCTCTCGATTACCGTGCTAACTATTTCAGCCAATGTTGATGAAGAAACCGTCTATGATATATGATAAGCTAGATTGTCGATTCCTTTACCTGCTGGACTATAACCTGCTGTCAGCAATGTAGAAATCTGGCGTTATTGGCATCAAATTCCGGTCCGTGACGTTTCCGAACATTCAGTTTTCCGCCAAATGAGATTTCTGGCAATCGATCCCTCCCAAATATTCAGTTTCCGGACTTTGTAGATATCCCGAATTGTAAAATCACCACGACAGAATAATACCAAGACTTTCACTTCCCGAACAATTTTGAATTTCACGTTCTGCTTGTTCCATGAGAATCATTTTCCGGCCAATTTCAAACTCCGGGACTCTAAGTTTCGTAGGTTTTCTACGAACCGAGCAATGCTTTTTGTGATGACTCTCCCCGAGCCGATAAGTCGCTACTGGTCGCTACGTTTTTTTGAGCAGCAGGAAATTTAAAATGCTGTCACGTGACCCGATTTGACGCTCGGGGCAGCGACAAATCGGGTCACGTGACACAATTTTGAATTTTCCCGCTGCTCAAAAAAATGTAGCGACAAGTAGCGAGAAAGCTCAACAATCTGAGCTTTATCGCTGGAAAAAGAGCGTCAAAATTGTCGTCATGAAGTATTAAAAATAGTGACTTCAGATGAGGCAAATATTGAAAAATGTTTTATTAAATGATAAAAATATAGATTCAGACAATAATTGCTATTTTTTATCATCTACTGACACTTAACTCCTGTAAACAGCCATGTTGACGTTACTGTTTGACGCGGCAACTTGTCGCTAAACTTTTTTTAGCAGCGGGAAATTCAAAATAGTGTCACGTGACCCAATTTGTCGCTGACGCTAGTGTCAAAAACGCCTGCATGAGGCCGTACCTTTACCCCCTGGATCTCACGATATGATGCACAGCCAACTTCACGTCATTGAAATAAGTGAACACGGTTCGCGTCGTTTAATACGGTTAACCGTTTTATCGTGGCAAATAACTTTAAAAGAAAAAAAAAAAAAGATAGAAGAAGAAAGCAGTATAAAATAATAATCGTGAGTTATTATCGTTAATAAAAAATTACTATGATTAAATCTGATATTTCAAAAATTTGATTAAACGTAAAATGTTAATTAATTATTTGTCAATAATAATATTACGTAAGGTTGAATTTATTTGATGTACAAATGACATAAAAACATTTAAAAAAAAAATTTTTTTTTGCGAATAATTCCGGAAGTGAGTGAAGTGAATTTGAGTGAAGATAATTTTTTTGGGGAATTTATATATTTTGGTGAATTGAACGTTTGAAGTGTGATTTTTAGGGAACTTTTGGTGTAATTTTTTGTTGATATTTGCGAGGTGTCAGGTGCCTCATCGGTGTCTATGCATAATTTGAGGTAAATATTTTATCTTTTAAATTTTAGGGGATTTTAATGATTTTAGGGGGGAAAATGGGGGGATTTAGGGAAAAAAGGAGGAATTTGTTTACGTTGGGGGAAAATTTGTATACGTGTGAGACAGAGACATAACCTCAAAATTGAGAAGCACCTTATGCATTAGTTAAGTTACATATATAGGGGAGAGTGGGGCAAAATGGGCATTGTGATGAAACGGTTGGAGATGGATTTTTTTTGATGATTCTATTGAAAAGCTGAGGAAATTTTAGCCGGAAAATGAGTGTCAGATGTATTTTTTTCGATTTTTTTTGAAAATTCGATATTTTTGGGTGTTTTTGAGGGGTAAAAGGCTTTCCTTTTTTGAAAATTTTCAGTTTTTTGCGAATATCTCTGGTTCTATTGGTCGTAGCAATTCGGGGATGGTCTCAAATGAAAGGTGAGCTCATTTCCCATCGATTTATGGGGTTTTGAATTCAAAAATATCAATTTTTGGGATAGTTATAGGCCAAAAACTGTTTCACAAAAGTGTTTCACAAAAATGACCATAAATATCTTAAAAATCGATATTTTTAAATTGAAAACCATATGAATCGATGGCAAATGATCTCACCTTTCACCTCCAATCGGAATTTTTAAGCTACGACAAATAGAACCGAAGATATCCTCAAAAAACTGAAAATTTTCAAAAAAAGGAAGGATTTTTCCCCTCTAAAATGTTCAAAAAAGACAAAATCACCAAAAATTCAAAAAAATTAATTTCGGCACTTGTTTCCCGCCTAAAATTTCCTCAGCTTTTCAATGAAATCATCAAAAATAATCTACCGCCAATATTTTCATTAATTTCAAGAGTTTTCCATAATATTTGCCGAAAAATTTAGATGTGTCCATTTTACCCCTAATGTCCATTTTGCCCCACTTTCCCCTGTAATAAATTCAATTGTGAGAAAGTATTCATTTATTAAAAACAAAAATTACAAATTATTTACTTTTTTATTTTTTTATACTTTTAAAGAAATGTAAAAAACAGAAAAAAATTAAGAAATATTGAATTTTTTTAATTTAAAATAGAAAATTGAAACAGAAGAAATTCAAATTTTTGATTCATAATTGTCTTTCGATTCATATAATATAGGAAAAAAATGGAAATAATATTTAAATTAATGAAAAACATTGAAATTCTTCATTCATAGTTGTTTTTGATTCATACAATGTTTTAGGCAAAAAAAAGAGAATAAATTGACCCTTTTCGGAAGTATTTTGGAGGATATTGATGAAATTAAGGGGGATAGGGTAATTTTGGTGGAATGCTTTTTTGTAGGTCTTGAAATTGGCTACAAAAAAGGGCTCTATGAAAATCGCGCTATCTTGCTTAGTTTCCGAGATATTTGAATTAGAATGATCACAAAAAAAAGTCAATTTATTTTGTTTCATGATTTTAGTTTTTTTTTCGTTGGTTTTTTGTTGAATATGTTGGAAATTAAGCGAGATAGAGCAATTTCACCTCAATCCTCTTTTGTAGCTCTTGAAATTCACTACAAAAAAACGTTCTATAGAAATTGCCCTATCTCGCTTAGTTTCCAAAGTATTTAACTGAGAATGATCACAAAAAAAGTCAATTTATTTCGTTTCAAAAATTTCATATTTTTCTTTCTTTTGTTTTTTTCAGATAGCTCGGAAATTAAGCGAGATAGAGCCATTTCACCTGAATCCTTTCTTGTAGCTCTCAAAATTCTCTACAAAAAAGATCTCGATCAAAATCACTTTATCTCCTTTAGTTTCCAAGATATTTGATTCATAATGATCACAAAAAAAAGTCAATTCAATTTTTTTTCAGAAATTCATAATTTTCTTTCATTTGTTTTCTCCCAAACATTCCAAAAAAACAAATGAATAAAAGCGATTTTACCTCAATTCTCTTCTGTACAGAATTTCAAGAGCTACAAAAAACAAAGGTTGTCGGAAAAATCGCTCTATCTCCCTTTCCTCGAAAATGAAAAAAAACAAGCAAAATTCTCAAAATAGAAAAAAAATCAAATTTCCCCCTAAATTACTCGCACTAATTAATAAAAACCAATTTTCTTTTTAATTTCAGAATTTGGACGGTATTCTAGATAATCATTCGTTAACACCATAACTTCAAGGAATCCCAGGCTTCATCCCAAAACGTCAAAAATGTCGGAGATTATATACCCGCAAGGGTGTAGATCAGTGACCGAGGACCTAGGAGCAGACGAATTGATCAGAAGACTAAAGACCCTGGCTCACACCCTCCAAGCAATGGGTCAGGACGAAGGAATGTATCAACAGTACATTCCCCTAGCGCTTCATCTAGCCGAGGAGCATTTTCTCGGTCATCCAAGTAAAGACGTCCAGCTGCTGATCGCCTGTTGCATCGCAGACGTCCTCCGCGTTTACGCACCGGAAGCGCCCTACAAAGACGCAGAACAAGTCAAAGGCATATTCCTGTTCCTAATAAAGCAATTAGCAGGTCTAAAAGACCCAAAAGATCCAGCCTTCAAGCGTTACTTCTACCTCCTCGAAAACCTCGCATACGTAAAATCCTTCAACATGTGTTTCGAACTCGAGGACTGCCAGGAGATCTTCTGCGCTTTATTTTCCCTAATGTTCAAAATAGTTAACGACGAGCATTCAGGCAAAGTCAAGAGTTTCATGCTCGAGGTCCTATGTCCCCTAATAACCGAATCCGACACAGTAAGCAATGAGCTTCTCGACATAATCCTAATGAACATAGTCGAGCCAAATAAAACCCAGAAGAAAAACGCCTATTGGTTAGCGAAAGAGCTTGTAATCAAGTGCAGCGACACTTTAGAGCCCTACATTCAAGCGTTTTTCAATCACGTTCTGATCCTCGGAAAGGAGGAGAAGGGTCTGCAAATCTGCAAGAAAGTCTACGACTTGATTTACGAACTGAATCACATTTGCTCATCGGTATTATTGTCAGTACTGCCACAACTTGAATGTAAATTGAAATCAGCACTTGAGAGCGAAAGATTGAACGCAGTTGCGTTATTAGCGCGTATGTTTTCGGAAAAAGGATCACAGCTTGCCAGCCAACATACGCAATTGTGGCGAGCGTTTTTAGGCAGATTCAATGACATAAGTGTAGCTATTCGCATAAAGTGCGTCCAGTACTCTATGCATTTTTTACTTAATCATCCTGAACTTCGGAAGGACATAACGGAGACCCTAAAAATGAGGCAGCACGATGCAGATGAAAACGTACGTTACGAGGTTGTGATGGCGATAGTATCGACAGCGAGAAGGGACTTTGAAGTAGTTTCTGATAACGAGGATCTCCTTGAATTCGTTAAAGAAAGGACCTTAGACAAGAAATTCAAAATTCGGAAAGAAGCTATGGCTGGTCTTGCCATGATCTACAAGAAGCATTTGAATGACGCTGATGTACCGCAAGCCACGAAAAAAGCGGTTACCTGGATAAAAGACAAGATTCTTCATGGCTACTATATGACCGGGATGGAGGACAGATTATTGGTCGAACGTTTGTTGAACACGTGTCTTGTACCGTATCAGCTCCCCGCAGATGAAAGGATGAAGAAGCTGTATCACTTATTAGGCACTATTGATGATCATGCTTCAAAGGCATTTGTCGAACTTCAGAAGCATCAATTGGCGGTTCGCAGAGCTGTCGTCGAATGGTTGGAGATCGTCAAGAAGCCAGACGCCAACAGTGAATTGATGACAAAAGTCCATCAAATATCCCGTTTCCTCCCCGATCCAATGAAGGTTATGGAGTTCTTGCAGAAATTTTCAGGTCACATGAAGAAAGAACCCTCGCTTTTACAAGGAATGGAGACAATTGTTCAACCGAATGTGTCCTGCAAAGAATGCGCCGAGACAATATCAGCGGTTTTGAAGAAACTTGGACAACCGGTTATGACTAACCTTTATTACAACACGATAAAGATGCTATTAGAGAGGGTCAGTTCTGTTCTGATCGACGAGGAAGCGATCAGAATACTAATTGGATACGTTCAAGACTGTCTGAAAGGTGGTAATGTCATCGAGGAAGTCGGATTGAACCCAAATAACGCCGGCGAAAAAGGCCTGCGTCTTCTCGTCATCCTGTCCTTCGTTTTCGGACCGCATTTTCTGCACAACGACATCCTTTTACAGCTCGTCGATCTTTTGGAGATGGAGGACGAAATGGTAGGAGCACTAGTCCTCTCGATTTTCACGTTCCTAGGAAAATACAAGCCTTTATGTGAAGTTGCGCCTGACATTATGACCCGAATGGTACCGATCTGCAAGAATTTCGCGTTATCGGGGACTCCAAAACAGGCGAAACAAGCCATTCGTTGTATATTCGTTAATATGGTTGACATACATGACTCCATATTCCCTGACATTATCGACAAAATCAAGACGACCCTAACACCGAGTTCCAATGACTATCGCACATCAATAGTAACACTCGGGCATATTGCTTACAATTTACCAGACAAGTATCATGTACAGATTAAGAATATGGTGTCTCGTAAGATTGTCAAGGAACTATTGGTCAAGGAGACTAGCGAATCGAGTGCTGATGCTATTGATGGTGATTGGTGTAAAGAGGAGCTCCTGCCCGAGGAAACGCGCTGCAGGCTGGAGGGGCTAAAGTGCATGGCGAGATGGTTACTCGGTCTGAAAACCGACAACTTATCAGCACAGAAGACATTCAGGATGCTTAATGCTTTCGTCGGAAATAAAGGGGATCTCCTGCAGCAGGGGCGATTGAGTCGTGCGGAAATGAGCTGGTTGCGTCTGCAGGCCGGTTGCTCCATGCTGAAAATCTGCGAGCAGAAAGGCGTTGGCGATCAATTCACTGCTGAACAATTTTATAATCTATCGCAATTGATGGTGGATGATGTTAAAGAAGTGCGAGAGGCCTTTTCAGCTAAATTGCACAGGGGTCTGGGCACTGGAATCCCAAACAAGTGTCTGCCACTTGATTTCATGGGATACTATGCACTTGCTGGGAAGGAACAGGACAAGAAGCAGAAACAACTGCTAAAAACTTTTATGGTTACGGATATTAACAGAAGAAGGGATTATGTTAGGGCACTGTCCCTCGGCACTGTTGAACGTGCTATGGGACAGTTACCTCATATTTTACCGGATTATATGCTCGTTTTTGCTGTTCCGATACTGGCACATGATCCTGAATTCACAAGTCATAAAGATATTAGCCAGCTCAAAATAATTGAGGGATGTTTGAGATTCATACTTGAACCACTTATCACCAAAAATGAATATTATTGTTATGGGTTTTATAAGAATCTTATTGAAAAAATGAAGAGCCACAAGGATGCTATCAGGCCGGATGACGATGATATGAATTTCAAATTGTGGGCTGTTTGCGATCTTGCTATGAATGTTATTTATACGAAAACAACCAATTTTGATATGAAGGAGTTTCCGAGCGAACCAAGAATTCCAACGATGTATTTTAAAAGGGCTGATGAATTGTTAACCAATTCGATCAATTATTTACCACAAGAGATGCAGATTAATATGACTAGTCCTAAGGGAAAGGGATCACATTTGGGGGGAATCAATATGAGCGAGAGACCTCAGAGGAAGAACAAGGGCAAACAGGCGAGAGAAACTGTCGGCATTGGACCCAATGAAACTGATGCAAGGGTGAGTTGAGATTTTTTTTTTTTTGGATTTTAATTTGATTTTTTTTGCAGGTGGGGGAGGGGAAGTGAGGGGAGGCAGTAGTGGAGGGATGGAATATGAGAAAAAAATTCTAAAAAATTCTAAAAAAGGAAAATTAAATGATTTTTCTCATAATTTTTTTTTCTTTTCATTTTTTTAAATTTTGAAATTATTCAATTTTTTTAGTTATTTTTTTTTATAAATAGGTGGAAAGTAAGGGAGATAAGGCGATTTTGTTTTCATGTTTTTTAGAGCTTCTGAAATCCTCTGTAATAAAGGTCTCCATGAAAATCACGTTATCTCGCTTAGTTTCCGAGATATTTTAGAAAAAATTTGAAAGAAAAATTGAATTTTTCGAAAAAACATTTTCTTTTTTTAGAAAATATCTTGGAAATTAAGGGAAATGGGGAAATTTTTGTAAAGACCTTTTTTGTAGCTTTTGAAATGCTCTATAAAGAAGAATTAGGGTAAAATCGCTTTATCTTGCTTAGTTTCCGAGATAAAAAAAAATTATTACAAAAGAAAAGAAAATTATTACATTTTTTTGTTTTTTTTAGAGTATCTCGGAAACTAAGCGAGATAGAGAAATTTTTGTAGAGACCTTTTTTACAGCTCTTGAAATTCTCTAGAAAACAATATTAGGGCAAAATCGCTCTATCTCGCTTATTTTCCGAGATATTCTCCAAAAACAAATGAACAAAAAAAAATAACTAAAATAATTCCTTTTTTTTTGTCATTTGTTTTTGATAGATATCTCGGAAACTAATTAGTTCTCACGCTGGCAACACTTTTGTCCCGAAAATGAGCTCCCCAAGAAAACTTGATTGATTCTGACTAATTCGAGGGTGTAGAATCCGAATTTGTTGGTTATCTTGTCCTCCGATTTGCCTTTCTAATTGTTATTAACAATTTAATTGTTTAAACCGACATAGCGTATAAGCTAGAGGGCTTACAAAGAAATACTTCAAACAAAAGTTGTTCGTCTTTTCAAAATAAAGAGATTGGTTTTTTTTTTCGTCACGATAACTTCATTTTTGACCGAGTTACGGCTAAATAACCGTACAAATAGACCGTTGATGAGATTTGGCGCGCGAGCGAGATAGCGAGAAGAGTCTTAACGCGCCGTTGGAACGGTTATTCAGCTGTAACTCGGTCAAAAATGAAGTTATCGTGACGAAAAAAAAACCAATCTCTTTATTTTGAAAAGACGAACAACTTTTGTTTGAAGTATTTCTTTGTAAGCCCTCTAGCTTATACGCTATGACGGTTTAAACAATTAAATTGTTAATAACAATTAGAAAGGCAAATCGGAGGACAAGATAACCAACAAATTCGGATTCTACACCCTCGAATTAGTCAGAATCAATCAAGTTTTCCTGGGGAGCTCATTTTCGGGACAAAAGTGTTGCCAGCGTGTGAACTAAATGGAGATACGTCATTTTTGCCCTGATCCATTTTTGTAGCTCTCAAAATTCTCTATAAAAATGAATTCATGCAAAATTGCTCTATCTCGCTTATTTTCCTATTTATTCTCAAAAAACAAACGAAAAAAAAAAATCATCTCTTCACTACTGAATTTAATTTGTTAATTAGTCTTTGTAATATATATATATATAAATAAATAATTGAGATAGAGAAAAATATTCTGTAATTTTTTTCTCTCTTCAGATAATTTAAAAAATAAATAATTTAAATTATCTGAATTGAAAAAAAATTAATCTCAGTTAAATTCCAAATTTTTTAAAATAAAAAACTGTTCTTCAAAGTCTTTTTGGTTTTCCAAATTCTTTGACTGATAAAAAAAAAATATAAGATGCTTGTTAATAATTGTGTTAAGATGAGTTGATTCAATTTTCAAGCTGCAAATTGGAGAAATGGAATGTATTGATGCACAGGTAATGTTTTCAATCTGTGCTTGTTTTCAGAAATTCATTTTTTTTTTTTTAATAAAATCTTTTGTTTTTTCATTTAATATTTCTTTTTGTCAAATTTCTCAATTTTTCAAAGAAATTATTAAAAAAAAAAAAAAATTGATGTTTTATGTTATAAAAATTATTTAAAATATGTGGAAATATCTAAAAATATGTCTTTTTTGACGATTTCATCGAAAATCTGAAGAAATTTTCATTAAAAAATATATTTTAAGATTTATTTTTGATAATTTATGGAAAATTTGAATTTTTTTAGGAGAAAATTGTAGAAAAATATTTTTAAAAAGCAAAAAAAAAGTAAAAATTCTTTAAAAAAAATCAATTTTCCATCGAAAATTTCCTCAACTTTCCAATAGAATTGTTGAAAAAAAAATTCAAATTTTTCCCCCACTTTTACTTATATTTTTTTCAATTTTTCTTTTCTGTAATCTGGAAAATTTTATAAAATTGAGCGGATTTTTCAAAAATTCAATCATTAAATCATCTATAACTCTGTAAATAATGAAAGTTCTTGAGTAATATTGGAAAAATTGAATTTTTCTAGCCTGCTGAAGCATCGGAAACGAGAATTCAACTTCCTGGTATGGAGGAAGAAGTAAGTTTATCTTCAAACATAAAAAAAAACGAAAATATTGCAATTTTCAGAAAAATCGATTTTATTATATGATTAGTTTTTTGAAGATATCTCGGAAACTAAGCGAGATAGAGCAAAATTGCTGGAATCCTTTTTTGTAGCCCCTAAAATTCTCTGCAAAAAAGGTCTCCACAACAATTGTGCTATCTCGCTTACTTTCCGAGATATCTTCCAAAAACTGGTAAAATAAAATAAATTTTTCTAAAAATTCGAAAAAAATTCTTTAAAAAAAAAATTAAAATTAATATCTAATTATTAAAATTATTTTCAGATTGATGAACCACCAGCAAAGAGAACAAGAGAATCTGAAAAACTGAGTAAATAATTTGTTTGATCGAAAAAAATGATTTAAAAAAAATGAGACTTCAATAATCGTTGAAAAAGAAGAAATTAAAAATGGAAAAGAAGATAATTAACCAACTGAAAATGAGTAAAGAGTGAAAGATACACATTAACAAATTAGAAAACAGAATATTTTGGTTATGTACAACAATTAATATTACCTAAGTCGTTCGCGTATAGAAACTTAAGCTGTTAAGATTACAATACCATTTATCCTTAAAAAAGAAATTAATTTAATAATTTCTAATTATTTTTTTTCTTCGTTTTAATGTGAAATTCGTCTCTGCATCAATTACCCCATTGGTAAAACATTTTGCACGTGGAAATAACGAGATACACCGCATTAGCATAAAAATCCCAAAAATTGTCTAATTTTTCCAGAAATTAATTTAAAAAAATAGATTTCATTTTCACATTTTCATTGAATTTTCAGTTTTTTAAAGCGCTCTCGGAAACTAAGCGAGATAGAGCAATTTTTGAAGAGACCTTTTTTGAAGAGAATTTTAAGAGCTACAAAAAAGGTCTCTTCGAAAATTGCTCTATCTCGCTTAGTTTCCGAGATCCTTTTAAAAAACAGTTGACAAAATAAAATCGATTTTTCTGAAAAATTTTCATTGAATTTTCAGTTTTTTAAAGAGCTCTCGGAATCTAAACGAGATAGAGCAATTTTCGAAGAGACCTTTTTTGTGGAGAATTTTCAGAGCTACAAAAAAGGTTTTTTCGAAAATTGCTCTATCTCGCTTAGTTTCCGAGATCCTTTCAAAATTCTTAAGTTTATTGTTTTTCATTGACTTTGAGAATTCCATCATTTAATTAATTATTAATAAACATCAAGAAAATATCTCAGATTCAAAAAAAATAATAATAAGATTTCCTTTTTGTATTGAAAAAAAAAAATAATGACTTTCCCCCAATTAATTCGTAATGAGTACGTGTAATTGAGTAAAAGTGTGAAGTTAAAAAAAAAACGAAATGAATGAAAAAAAAAATTATTCTCGAATGCAAAAGGTGACAATGTGACTGTGTTATAGTGGTTCAATGGGACATAATTCATATTTCAAGGAAAAAAAAAAAAGAAATGAGTTGTTGTAATGTACGGATCAGTTTTCAATTTTATATGTTTATTATTTAAACTATGATAATCTTCCGAAATTATAAAACGTGGAAAAAAAAATACAAAAAAAAAAAAAACATTGGATTTTCTATTTTTTATAATTTCTAGTTAATGGATAAATTATAACGAAAAAAAAAAAATTATAAAAAATAATCATTAATTAATTATAAAAATTTATTGGTTGCAAGTGCAGGTGATATTAATTTTTTTTCACAGTTTCTTCCTTTTTTGTTTGTGTTTTCTCTAAATGACGAATTTTTTCTTCTCATTCTCACAGAAATTTTTTAATTGCAATTAAAAAATATTAGATTTTTTTTTTTTTGCTTTTTCAATCTTTTCTGGAAAATATCTCGGAAAGTAAGCGAGATAGAGCGATTTTCGACGAATCCTTTTTTGTAGAGAATTTCAAGAACTACAAAACAAGTTTCGGGGAAAATTGCGCTATCTCGCTTAGTTTCCGAGATATTTATCAAAAACGAATGAATTTTGAAAAAAAGTAAAAAAAAAAATTCGATTTTTTAAAGAAATTTTTTGCAAAAAAAAATTCGGAAATTGATGGAGATACGCTCTTTTCGCTTTGATCCTCTTTTGTAGAGAATTTTAAGAGTTACAGAAAAGGTCTTGGGCAAAAAGGGCGTATCTCCATTAATTTCCGAGATATTCTCAAAAAAAAAGAAAAAAAAAATTCAGTTTTATCTCTATTTCTCAGAAACTAAGCGAGATAGAGCGATTTTACCCGAATCCTTATTTGTACAGAATTTCAAGAGCTACAAAAAAAGATTGAGGCAAAATTGCTCTATCTCGCTTAGTTTCCGAGATATACTCAAAAAACGTGAAAAAAAATCGGTTGTACGAAAAGTAATAAAAATTCATTTTTTTTCCTTTTCAAGAATATCTCGGAAACTAAGCGAGATAGCGCAATTTTACCCGAGACTTGTTTTGTAGTTCTTGAAATTCTCTACGAAAAAGCATCCAGCGAAAATCGCTCTATCTCCCTTACTTTCCGAGATATTCCATTGAGAATGAAAAAATCACTAATTTTTTCCTGTTTTATCTTTTTCACTCTTTCATTTTTTCTTAAAAAATTTCCAAAATTTCCGCCAAAATTTGAATTTCTTCGAGCTGTTCGAACACTTCAATAAAAAAAAACTTCACCCCCCCCCCCTTTCGTTAAAATAATTTAAAAAAATCATATTTAATGATTTCTGAACAGTTTTTCGAATAAATAATTTTTTTTCACAATTAAAATTCACAATTTTTCTATAAAAATTCATTGAAATTTTGTAAAAAAAAAAATTTACATAGAGTTTCCATTTTTCAATCAATTTTTTTTTGTTTTTCACGATCAACCACATTGTCAAACACAATTAGAAGAAAAAAAACGAGCAAAAAGAAAATAATGATACAAAAAATAGAAAAAAACTAAAAAAAAATCGAAGACTTGGTTGCATTTTGTGTTTTTCTTTTTTGCACGAGTTCTCATAATTTTTATTTTTCAAAAAAAAAAAAAAAATATCATATTACAATTAATTAGAATATATTTGAATAAAAATTAAAAATAATTAATAATAATTAATGATAAAATTAATAATTAATAATAAAATAAAAAAATGAAAAGTAAATTTATGATTGAATGATTGAATGAATTTTTTTTCTGCGTTTTGTGAGTAAAAATGATGTGAATTGTGTGCGAAACTTATTATAATATGATTATTGAATAATGAATCACATAAATTACAGAATAATAATAAAAGAATAATGAAAAAAAAGAAGAAAAAAAGGAAAAATGAGAAAAAATTAATATGTAAATCATCTCTCGTCTCTTCACGGAAGTTACAGTGTTGTTTTTCATCTGAAAATTAAAAAAAAAAATTAAAAAAAAAAATTTTATATTCAATTAAAAGAAATTAATTTTAAAAAAAATTTTAAAAAATTTTAAAAAATTGTATTTAATTTAATTGAGTATAGAATTGATTTTTTTAATGATTGTAGATAATTTGGCTCTTCATTAGAGACATTAAATAATTAAAATCATAATTTTTTAACTTGAATACAAAAAAAAATGATGAAATAAAAAATAAAAAAATTAAAAAAAAAATGGAAATAATGAAGAAATAATTTTCACTGCAATTTCTGTGGATTGGAGAAAATAGTTTTGTCTGATTGAGAGAAAAGAGGGGAAAAGAGGAGGAAGGGAGGAGAAAAAAGAAAAAATTAATTATGCTACTCATCTGTCAATCTGTGACGTAAATGAAGTATTATATTGGTTCTATAATAAAAAGAATGAAAAAAGAAAAGATAAAATTTGAAATTCATGAATTTATTGAAAGAAAATGATTACTGGAAAAAATAGAATGATACTGAAATTCTTATAATTTTCATTTTTTCAACAAATAAATTAATTTTTAAAAAATTTTAAAAAATATGCGCATATAAAAAATTCAAAGAATTTTAATTGCAATTTTTTTAAATATTTTTTTTTGTAATAATTTATTTGTTTAAAAAAATGCAAAAAATTGTCAGATGTGTGATAATTTAATTATAAAAAGTTTTGGAATTTTTTTGAAACTGTATTTCCTTAATTGTTACTTTATTTGCATGAAAAATAGAATATTTTGATAATGTTTTTTCGGTAAATTTTTTTTTTCGTATTTTCATATTTTTTTTTTGTTTTTTTTCCGAAATTCATGAATAAATTAGTCGTAATATTTAAGAATTGTGTATTTATTTTTGTAGCATAATTGTAATTTTTAGTGAAGAGAGAAATTTCTCAATTAGGAGAAAGTGGGGCAAAATGGACACTATGATGAAACGGTTGGAGATGGATTTTTTTCGATGATTCTATTGAAAAGCTGAGGAAATTTTAGCCGGAAAACGAGTGTCAGATTTATTTTTTTCGATTTTTTTGAAAATTCGATATTTTTGGGTGTTTTTGAGGGGTAAAAGGCTTTCCTTTTTTGAAAATTTTCAGTTTTTTGCAAATATCTCTGGTTCTATTGGTCGTAGCAATTCGGGGATGGTCTCAAATGAAAGGTGAGCTCATTTCCCATCGATTTATGGGGTTTTGAATTCAAAAATATCAATTTTTGGGATAGTTATAGGCCAAAAACTGTTTCACAAAAGTGTTTCACAAAAATGCCCATAAATACCTTAAGAATCGATATTTTTAAATTGAAAACCATATGAATCGATGGCAAATGATCTCACCTTTCACCTCCAATCGGAATTTTTACGCTACGACAAATAGAACCGAAGATATTCTCAAAAAACTGAAAATTTTCAAAAAAAGGAAGACTTTTACCCCTCTAAAATGCTCAAAAAAGACAAAATCGCCAAAAATTCAAAAAAATTAGTTCCAGCACTTGTTTCCCGCCTAAAATTTCCTCAGCTTTCCAATGAAATCATCAAAAAAAATCTACCGCCAATATTTCTATTAATTTCAAGAGTTTTCCCCTTTTTTCCTACAAATTCCCTTTTTAAAATAACGCCAAACTCCCGCCTTTTTCACGAGCCAATCACGTGGTGTAGCAGAAATCACGTGGCAGGGGGGGGGGGGGGGATTGAGACTTTTTCGCTTCTTTTTCCCTCAGTTGGCAACACTACTTTGCAGCTGCATGAGTATTTGTCCATTCAACCAAACAGTAGAAGAAAAAAAATTGGAAAAATTTGATTTTTCTCAAATATCTCGGAAAATAATGGAGATACGCCCTTCTTCCCCTAATCCTTTTTTATACCTCTTAAGATTCTCTACAAAATGCTCCAATCCAAAATCGCTCTATCTCCCTTAATCTCCAAAATATTTCCCTTCAAAATCATCACAAACTCGATTTTCCCCTTTTTTCCTACAAATTCCCTTTTCAAAATAACGCCAAACTCCCGCCTTTTTCACGAACCAATCATGGTGCAGCAGAAGTCACGCGGCAGGGGGGGGGGGGAGAATTGAGACTTTTCCGCTTCTTTTTTCCTCAGTTGGCAACACTACTTTGCAGCTGCATGAGTATTTGTCCATTCAACCAAACAGAAGAAGAAAAAAAATTGGAAAAATTTGATTTTTCTCAAATATCTCGGAAAATAATGGAGATACGCCCTTCTTCCCCTAATCCTTTTTTATACCTCTTGAAATTCTCTACAAAATGCTCCCATCCAAAATCGCTCTATCTCCCTTAATCTCCAAAATATTTCCCTTCAAAATCATCACAAACTCGATTTTCCCCTTTTTTCCTCCAAATTCCCTTTTCAAAATAACGCCAAACTCCCGCCTTTTTCACGAACCAATCACGTGGTCTAGCAGAAGTCACGTGGCAGGGGGGGGGGGGGGGAATTGAGACTTTTCCGCTTCTTTTTCCCTCAGTTGGCAACACTACTTTGCAGCTGCATGAGTATTTGTCCATTCAACCAAACAGAAGAAGAAAAAAAATTGGAAAAATTTGATGTTTCTCAAATATCTCGGAAAATAATGGAGATACGCCCTTTTTCCCCCAATCCTTTTTTATACCTCTTAAGATTCTCTACAAAATGCTCTCATCCAAAATCGCTCTATCTCCCTTAATCTCCAAAATATTTCCCTTTAAAATCATCACAAACTCGATTTTCCCCTTTTTTCCTCCAAATTCCTTTTTTAAAATAACGCCAAACTCCCGCCTTTTTCACGAACCAATCACGTGGTGTAGCAGAAGTCACGTGGCAGGGGGGGGGGGGGAGAATTGAGACTTTTCCGCTTCTTTTTCCCTCAGTTGGCAACACTACTTTGCAGCTGCATGAGTATTTGTCCATTCAACCAAACAAAAATCCTCGGAAATATTCGGCTTTCACCCTATAACATGTGAATTTCAACTTCGGGCAGCTTCGGAAGTTCCCTTCTTCCTCCGAATTTCGACAATCGACAATATTCGGAGGGAAGAAGCCGCTTACACTGATCAGCTGGTTTTCAATCCGAACGAGATGTTCGTCCTACAAAGACCTGTATTGTAAGTATATATATATTTTTTCGTTAAAAAAATTGAATTTTCAACAAATTTTACTGCTTTTTTCGTTTTTTCATTGAATTAATCGCAGTAAAAAAAAATAAAAATTTGAAAATTCAAATTTGAAATGTGTTCATTTATATATATATAACAAATTAAATTCTCAGAGTTTTCTAAAACACATTGTGATCAATACTTCGAGGAATGCAAAATGTGCGAAAAAAAATTCAAATTAATTTAATTTTATTTTATAAGAAAAATTCGAAATGCACAATGTTTTAATAGCGAATTGAAGGAAGTTTTGAGGTAAAATGGTGCTAAAAATAGTGCGAGAATTTTTTTGAGTCGATACAGAAGAAGTGTCTCAAGGGAATGGGAAGAAGAAGTTGATGCAGGAAAAAATTTGCATTTTTACAAATTTTTTCGTTGAATTTTTGAGGATTCGATAAAATCAGTGGAAAAGATTAAAAAGTCGATTTTTTTATTTTAGTAGTTTTTTGAGGATATCTCGGAAATTAAAGGAGATACGTCCTTTTTGCCCGAACCCTCTTTTCTAGAGAATTTCAAGGGCTACAAAAAAAGATTGGGGTAAAAAGGGCGTATCTCGCTTAGTTTCCGAGATATTTGAGAAAAACTATTGAAAGAAAAAAATTGATTATTAAATAGTTTTTTGAGAATATTTCGGAAATTAAGCGAGATAAGGCAGTTTTGGCCTATTTTCTTTCTATAAAGAATTTCAAGAGTTACAAAAATGGGGCAAGGTCAAAATTGCTCTATCTCGCTTATTTTCCGAAATATTTTCAAAAAACGATTGAAAAAAAAAATTGAATTTTTTAGATTTTTTTTTTTAATATTTTTTTTTTTGTCTTAAAAAATAATTTTTGTCAGTGCACAATACATTTCTTCTCTAAAATAAGAAAAATGGTCTTGAAAAAATATTTTGGTGACAGTATTAAAGTATTTCGTTTATTTTTCAAGGTTTCCTTTTCTTTTTCTCAGAAATAGAGTGAGGAAGAAAAATTATTACGATGACTTCGAAGATTTCAATGAGGAAAACATAAAAAGTGTTGGATGACAATAATTTTTATTAGTTCAACAATACATGTGAGATAGTTTTCAGTATAAAACTGAATAATAAATTCAGAACGTTTTGGTTGACCTTGGCATCGTAAAACTGTCCTTCACGCTCCAAATACTATCGGAAATTCACGCGTTTGTTTATTCACAAGCCGAATATTTTCGGCTATTCTTTCATATCATCGCTTCGGAAACAAAGGGGCGTAAGTGCTATGCTTATATATAGCACTTACGCCACTTTGTTTCTACGGCCACTTTGCTTCTATATAGCACTTAGGCCACTTTGTATCAAAGAAAAGGGCTTAAGTGCTATATAGCATAGCACTTAAGCCCTTCTTTTTTGTTTCTAAGGCCACTTTACTTCTATATAGCACTTAAGCCACTTTGTATCAAAGAAAAGGGCTTAAGTGCTATATAGCATAGCACTTAAGCCCTTCTTTTTTGTTTCTAAGGCCACTTTACTTCTATATAGCACTTAAGCCACTTTGTATCAAAGAAAAGGGCTTAAGTGCTATATAGCATAGCACTTAAGCCCTTTTGTTTCTAAGGTCACTTTGCTTCTATACAGCACTTACGCCACTTTATCTCAAACAAAGTGGCGTAAGTGCTATATAGCATAGCACTTAAACCCTTTTGTTTCTAAGGCCACTTTACTTCTATATAGCACTTACGCCACTTTATATCAAAGAAAAGGGCTTAAGTGCTATATAGCATAGCACTTAAGCCCTTCTTTTTTGTTTCTAAGGCCACTTTACTTCTATATAGCACTTAAGCCACTTTGTATCAAAGAAAAGGGCTTAAGTGCTATATAGCATAGCACTTAAACCCTTTTGTTTCTAAGGCCACTTTGCTTCTATATAGCACTTACGCCACTTTGTCTCAAACAAAGTGGCTTAAGTGCTATATAGCATAGCACTTAAGCCCTTTTGTTTCTAAGGTCACTTTGCTTCTATACAGCACTTACGCCACTTTATCTCAAACAAAGTGGCGTAAGTGCTATATAGCATAGCACTTAAACCCTTTTGTTTCTAAGGCCACTTTGCTTCTATATAGCACTTACGCCACTTTGTTTGAGACAAAGTGGCGTAAGTGCAATATAGAAGCATAGCACTTACGCCCCTTTGTTTCTAAGATGACAATGATTGAAAAAATGATTGAAAAAGAAAAATAGATTTATTCTGTTTTATCTCTTCACTATTTGACGCCTCTTTTCTCCAAATATCTCGGGAAAAAAGAATAAACTAAGGTAGAATTGAGTGATTTTATTCTAATTTTTTTATGTAAAGAATTTCAAGAGCTAGAAAAAAGGATCAGGGTAATGAATTGGTTCAATGGCACTTCATTCCGTGATTTCTTACAATAAAATCACCTTTTTTTCGTTTCTCTGCAAATGAATTGACCCAAATTTACGATCTCACGTCCATATTTTTTATGGGCTTGTTAATTCAGTAGGCAAAAAAGTAAAATAAGAAAAATTGCTTTATTTCCTGACTTATTCTCTATAGAATAACCCAGAACCTAAGTGACATTCGTCCTTTTTGCCTCAATTCTTTCTTCTGAAGCATTTGAAGAGCTAAAAAAAAATATTAGGATAAAAAGGACGTATCTCCAGTAGTTCCTGAAATATCCTTAATAAATGACCAAAAAAAGGGATTTTTCAATAGTTTAACTCGGAAACTAAGTGGGATAAGGCAATTTTACTTACATCCTTCTTTTCTTCGTAAATTTCAAGGTTTGAAAAAAAAGTATCAGACGAAAATCGCCTTATCTCGCTTAGTTTCCCATAAATTCCCAAAAAACTGATGAAATAATTTCGGCACTACTTTTTTCGAGATATCCCAGAATTTCAGCCGAAACCTTGTTTTTAGAAAATTTCAAGAGCTACAAAAAAGGATTCTTGCAAAATCGCTGTATCTCGCTTAGTTTCCGAGATATTCCCAAAAAACTGGAATAAAATAAATTCAGTCGCAACTTTTTTTTGTGTTTCTTCCTCCACCACTAAAATGAAGCATTATTGGATGAAAAATGTAGGATTCTTTTCAAGGTCTCTTCGCACTATTGATTTTCCTGATTCCTCTTGTCACTTTCCTGTTGAGCTAAAATTAAAATGACTAATATCGACCTCGTCGTGTAAATTTACATGAACATTATCGGTGATAATGAAAAAAAAAGGAATAACTCGAGTCCAAACAAATGTTGTAAAGTTTACCGAATATTCATATCACCTTTTGTATTCCGAGTGATACTTCAAAAGTCACAACCGAAACTATAATAGAAGTTGTACCTCATTGGGTCGGTTTTATTTTTATCTCACTCCAAACTGATCAACTTACTGTACTATTATGATTGTGTCTTTTGAGAAATTTTCACGCGGATCCAAATGTTTAAAATATATTTTTGATGTCTTCGAATTATTACATTGTGCCAAAAGCTTATGAAATGAAACGAAAATCAAGTTTTCAGACAAATTCGCTTTATTTTATCAGTTTTTTGAATAAATATCATTTTGTGAAGGATTTCGAGAGCTACAAGAAAGAATTAGGGCAAAATCCTCGTATCTTGCTTATTTTCCAAGATATTGTCGAACAAAGAATGGAAAAAAATCCCAAAAATATGAAAAAATCATTTTTTTGCTATTCATTTTTTGAGAATATCTTGGAAACTAATGGAGATACGCCCTTTTTGCCCTAATCCTTTGTCTTTATAGAGCATCGCTCTATCTCCCTTAGATTCCGAGATATTTCTGAAAAAATTGGTGGCAAGATAAAATCAATATGAAATATTCATATTCATGAAGCAGTATTCTACTTAGAATGCTCGAAAAGAAAATTATTTTTGTGAATTTTTAATGAGATTATTGATAAAGGTATTGATGTAGGGTTTGTTAGGTTTGATAAATACACTCTTGACATACATTGGAAAAAAAAATTTTTTGTGTATTTTATACACTTATTAGGGGCCATCCATAAATTATGTCATACGAATTTCAAGATTTCCAGACCCTTCCCACCTCTTTCTGTGTCACACTTTCATTGCCCTCCACCTGCCTTGCGATGTCACACTATCACTTTTTTACCCGATTCAATAATTGTAGTTATAGGGGAGAGTGGGGCAAAATGGACCCTCGTGATAACATGATTAAGGAATTTTTTTCGGAATGAAGGACTTGACGAAAAATTCTGAAAAAATTTGAGAAAATCCTCCAACATGTCTATATTGTTTGTAAATTTTTTCAGATTTTTTGAAGCAACCGCCGCGTTTTTAAAAAATTTCGAGTCATCACATCTTCTAGGTCCATTTTACCCCACCTTCCCCTACATCAATGTGAATTCATATATAAACATGAATAGAACATGAAAGAGAGATAACAGGCCAAATAGTCTTATACAGTAGAGTTTTAAGCACATAAACTCTTTCCGATACATTCCAAACCAGAAAGTTTTTATTAATAAAATCACAATCTAATTTTTGTGAATAAATGAATATATTCAGGAAATGAATCCTTACTTATAAAAAAAGAGATTATTCATAGAAAAAAAATGAAATGTTGTGGCCAAAAATTGTTTGTCTTCATTTTCTTTCTCTAGATTTTTTTCTTGACCAACATTTTTGGGCTAAATTAATGATAGCGTAGAATCTAAACATTATATCCTAAATTTCTAGATTTTTTTAGATTTGACTTTTGTGACATCTCAAATTTTAAAAATTTTCCTTTCCCCCCTTCTGTCATATTTTGTCACGAATCTGAGATGTCCCCCTCCGTCAGTCGTCAGAGGAAAGACGATCTTCTCACCGCTGAATCATCAAATATTCAGTTTTGCACAAACTCACTACTTACTCACAATGAAAAAACTGAACTTCAATCCATTTATGACTGTTCATTTTTCAGGAAATCATGGTCAATCGTCAGTAATTCAATCGTACTCAACAAACCGTTAGGGTAGTGCAATATTGTAACGAATAATTGAGTTTGTATTTATTCATTGTACTGAATTAATGTGCGAATGTTGTTGATTTTCAGCATGTACCAATTTCGAATTATTTGACAAGATACTAAAAATGTCAAGAGCCTGTTGAGCTTAAATTATAAGCGAAACATCGGGAATTGACAATCTTTTAGTATCAGATTTTGAAACCTTTCAATTTCCCATGATACTTTAAATTAATGATTATGAACATGGAAGTGAATAAGAGTATCACTCGTATTAAAACAATTTTTGTGTATAAAAACTGCATAAAATATGTGGAAAATTCCTTTTTAATATATTTCAAGAGTGAATTTATCAAACCTAACAAACCCTTCTCCCTCAATCTCCTTTATTAATAATCTCATAAAAAATTCATAAAAATAATTTTTTTCTTCGTGCGTTGAAAGTAGAATACTGTCTCAAAATGAGAACTATTCTGACGCAAGAGATAAATGAATTAATAAAAAATTTATGACCATGAGAGATTATTATCAGGAATTTCCCCAAATGAATTTCGTCAAAAATTAAAATTTCATAGCTCAACATTACACAACCTGCTATTATCTAGAGTATCAACTTCAACTCAAGGTTATCTAGAACAGTTTTTCTTTTTAATTTATTAAGCATATTTTTATCATCATTAATTCTAGGAAACTTGATTTTTCGAATGGATAAGATAGGGATATCGATTTCACAGGGAAACTAGATAACATCTTTTATCGGTCTATGTCAATCCTCAGGGTCATAAGAAGAAAAAGGAGATAAAAAATCGGTAGAAAAGAGGTAAAATAGAATGATTCGATTTTTTTCATTTTTTTGAGAATATCTCGTTTAATTTCTGAGATATTCTCAAAAATAGACCGAAAAAATCGACTCTTCCCGTTTTACCTTTTGACTACTAAATTCATGATTGGATGAAATGTGGCTAACATGAATGTCTGTATAATGACTTCCAAATTGCCAATTCAATTCGTGTGTGAAAAACTCCCACGATAATAATGCATTTCATTCCCACAAGTATTCTCACCAAGATCATATTTCTCATAAAAATCATATAAAATGATTAAATTTGAAATTTCCTATTTTTTCAGATCATCAAGATGTAAAGTGTGGATGCGAGCACTGTCACCTGCGACTCCACCAATCCAAGAAACTCATCGAAGAGACATCCATGAAGTCTCAGGTGATGTCGTGCCAATTAATATGGTCAAAGGTATTGGCCATCTTAGGGATCCTCGACTCAACAAAGTGTGTATCAAATCAGTATTATTCCATAGCATAAGTATTTAATTCATAAGAAATTGATTTTCATATTAATCTGATGGTTCTGGTTCATACGGAGGTAAAACAAGATTTTCTTTTATAAGTATTGATCCTGTTAAATGCATCCATATAATGATAGCTTGAATAAATTCTCGGAGTGAGTGCTCCAGTGCTGAAATGGATGCGACTCGTCATTCGACTAAGGTTTGACCCTAGGTTCAAACCTAGGTTCGATCCTAGTTGACCCTAGGTTCAACCCGAGTTCACCCTAGGTTCAACCCAAGTCCAGAATATATTCATATAATTTTTTTTTTTTTTTTTTTTTGACGAGACACCAGTGATTGAACATAAAATATTTGACAATCACTGATATATTTACGAGTTTCATAGGCTTTTATTTGAGTTGATGGAAATTAGATTGCGTTTTGAAGATTATGCAAATTATATTTCCCTTGATTGAGCTTTTGCGTCCTCTTAAATACTACGCAGACTACTTAGTCAGCTGCACTTCGGATCCTCGGATGTGAGAAAAATAATGAAGGAATTTGAAATAATACGATGCGAGGAGATTCAGTTAGAACTTCATTTATTATATCGCGTTACTAATGCCAAAAGGGCGTATCGCGAATTTTACGCCCTTTTGGCTTTGCAGAACCAAAAGGGCGTATCGAAAACAATGTTCCTCTCCTGTTTGATTCAAAAATGTTGAAAACGTATTTTTCTGTCAGAAAAATACAGAAAAAATTTTTTTTTTGTGTACGCCCTTTTGCCTTTAAGAGACAAAAAATTTAAAGCCAAAAGGGCGTATCCCAACTTTTTTTCATCGCAATTATTATTTGGGATCAGGAGGGTGTTTATCCAGTTCTTTGTGATTATCCCGGTAAATAAGCGAGATAGAGCGAAATGGACATTAGTATGGGATCAGGAGGGAGTTTTATCAGATTTTCGGGATTATCTCAGTGAATAAGCGAGATAGAGCGAAATGGACGTTAATTTGGGATCAGCAGGAAGTTCATTCAGTTTTTCGTGATTATCTCGGTCAATAAACGAGATAGAGCGAAATGAATATTAATATGGGATCAGGAGTGAGTTTTATTCAGTTTTTCGTGATTATCCTGGTGAATAGGCGAGATAGAGCGAAATAGACGTTGATTTGGGATCAGGAGGGAGTTTATTCAGTTTTTCGCTAGTATTTCGGTAAATAAGCGAGATAGAGCGAAATGGACATTAATTTGGGATCAGCAGGAAGTTAGTCGTTTTTTTCGTGATTATCTCGGTGAATAATCGAGATAGAGCGAAATAGACATGAATGTGAAATCGGCAGGGAGTTTTTCCAGTTTTTGCCGATTAACTCGGAAAATAAGCGAGATAGAGCGAAATAGACGTTGATATGTGATCACCAGGGAGTTTTCCAGTTTTTCGTGATTATTCGGTGAATCAGTAAGATAGAGCGTAGCGGTCGTTAATTTGCGATCGGAAGGGATTTTATTCAGTTTTTCGTGACTATATCGGTGAACAAGCGAAATAGAGCAAAATAGACATTAATATGGGATCAGGAGGGAGTTTCCACATGAAAGAATTCCTCTTGATCCCAAACTAACGTCCATTTAGCTTTATCTCCCTTGTTCACCCGGATAATCACGACAAACTAAAAAACTCCGTGATGATCCCATATCAATGTCCATTTCGCTCTATCTCCTTTATTTACCGAAATAATAGCGAATAACTGAATAAACTCCCTCCTGATCCCAAATCAACGTCTATTTCGCTCTATCTCGCTTATTTACCAGGGTAATCACGAAATACTGGAAAACTCCCTGGTAATCCCATATCAACATCCATTTCGCTCTATCTCGCTTATTCACCAAGATAATTCCAAAAATCTGATAAAACTTCCTCCTGATCCCATACTAATGTCTATTTCGCTCTATCTCGCTTATATTCCGAGTTAATCGGCAAAAACTGGGAAGACTCCCTCCCGATTCCACATTAATTTCTATTTCGCTCTATCTTGCTTATTCACCGAGGAAATCACGAAAAAAACGACAAACTTCCTGCTGATCCCAAATTAATGTCCATTTCGCTCTATCTCGCTTATTTACCGAAATACTAGCGAAAAACTGAATAAACTCCCTCCTGATCCCAAATCAACGTCTATTTCGCTCTATCTCGCCTATTCACCAGGATAATCACGAAAAACTGAATAAAACTCACTCCTGATCCCATATTAATATTCATTTCGCTCTATCTCGTTTAATGACCGAGATAATCACGAAGAACTAGAGAAACTCCCTTCTGATCCCATACCAATGTCCATTTCGCTCTATCTCGATGAACTTCCTGCTGATCCCAAATTAACGTCCATTTCGCTCTATCTCGCTTATTCACCGAGATAATCACGAAGAACTAGAGAAACTCCCTTCTGATCCCATACCAATGTCCATTTCGCTCTATCTCGCTTATTCACTGAGATAATCCCGAAAATCTGATAAAACTCCCTCCTGATCCCATACTAATGTCCATTTCGCTCTATCTCGCTTATTTACCGGGATAATCACAAAGAACTGGATAAACACCCTCCTGATCCCAAATAATAATTGCGATGAAAAAAAGTTGGGATACGCCCTTTTGGCTTTAAATTTTTTGTCTCTTAAAGCCAAAAGGGCGTACACAAAAAAAAAATTTTTTCTGTATTTTTCTGACAGAAAAATACGTTTTCAACATTTTTGAATCAAACAGGAGAGGAACATTGTTTTCGATACGCCCTTTTGGTTCTGCAAAGCCAAAAGGGCGTAAAATTCGCGATACGCCCTTTTGGCATTAGTAACGCGATATGATTATTAAAACTGATCATTTTTTTATTCATGAGACAGAATTCCTCTTTGGAAAGATTCGTCAACAGTGTAGACATGGCGCATCTTCACAATTTTCCCCGAATTCTTTTAGGGTGAAAGTCTCTACATCGAAAAAAATCTGCTTCATTTTACCACGATCTCCTCTATTTTCTACGCACTATTCGTTTAGATCATGGTATAGCAATTGGCTTCATCCAGATATTACACTTTTCTTCCGGATTCATTGGAGAGTTTTTTGGACAATTGAAGGTTTCAGCGAAAATTAAAGTATTGGATAGTGTATTAATCACTCGTAAGTTACTTGGACTGTAAGACAAGCCTTGTATCTGTTCGTTGGATGCAGCACAGAATCCCTTAAAGGAAATGACAATACAGCACATCAATAATTTTTGGAATTAACTAAAAATGTCGTTGAATCAAATATTATAGCAACCTGAGCAAAAGATATGAAGAACATTTTTTCATCAGAGAATGCCTGAAATTTCGGCAGTTTCAATTCTCCATCTGGGTATTTCTCAGCTCTCACTCCTTTATAGGCATCGAATGCAGCTTGTATCCCATACCAATCAGCAATATTTTCATGAAGTGTCTGGAATCCAGTGCCATTGAAATACTTATCAAACATATCAACAAAACACTGAGCACGTTCAAATAAAGTTACATTCATATTATCAGTGAATAAGCTCTCATTTGACTGAAGACCGAATTGGGATCCTGAAAATGGTTTAAATTCTCCAAAATATTGAGCTAAACTCAGTTAAATTTGTAACAACTATATTTACCATACGTGTCAACACTATGACCTAATTCATGACCAATCAATCTACCCATTGCACCGTATTCAACGTATCTGTAAAAAAAACATCCCTATTGTTATACGGAAATTGATTCTTTCTTCCTCTACTTACTCAGGTAAAGCTCCATGGAATAGAGGAGGCTGGAAATCAACTACTGGAAAAACTGATAATAATTTATTGAATTATATTATATTATATATTCTGCTTCAAATTATAATCAGGATAATGAACCCTTCGTCACTAGCATTTTTCTGCCCGATGTGAGCGCTTCGCCGCCGTGTTAAATCACATTCAGTGCTGCCGAATGGTCAACAAGTAATTCATACTCACTAGCATAAGGCGGCGTAGTGCCGCCTTTTAATGCTTGCTCCATAAAATCATATTTTTACAGAAAATTTTTAATGATTCTGTATTTGTCAATAATTTTTAACGTTTTTAACAGCTTCAATAAGAGTAGCAATTTTTTTATCTGAATATTTTTATGGGTAAAAATAAAAATAAAACGTTAGAACGTAAGAAAAACGATGCCGTGCTCATTAAGCTAGTGACGAAGGGGCAATCCTATGGAATCTTTGTCTATAATACCTAGGATATTTATTTCCAGAAAATTGTAAGAATTGACGGTTAGTAGGTCTATCGGCGAGCTGTAAAAGTATACCATTTCTATAGAATATAACTGATATGAATCCAACAGTTAACGTGTTTCTGTCCGTACGGTCATATCAACAAGTGATGAGAATTGAAAGAATCACAATATATTACATGTATGTATATATATATATTTGTAAGGTGGATGCTGACGTCACCCTGGATATATAAATTATAGTTATTAAACGAAACTGCAAATTCGATTGAGATTTTTCTGGGATTTTTCCCGATATTTGTAGAAGATAACTGTGATTTTTTGTTCATTTCTCTGTGGATTGAGAATACCGACAGAAACACACTAATACAAATTTTCATACGTATCATATATCATGGCTTTTTTCCAACGTCTTATTTGACTTGTCCAGTAAGTTTTCATCAAGCTGAATACATTTTCTAAATGACTGTTACCAATTGTGAGCTACACACAGATAAATTCCTTTAATTCAATCTAATGAAAGCGAATAATCTCAATCTTATTGGATAATAATTCATGAATTTACATACGCCATTATAGAAATCAATGAGGATGGTTTCATTACTATACCACTCTGGATATCCAACACGATATTCCATGCGATTAAGTTTTTCCTTTATTGCTTCCTTTGCTTCCATTGATAACCAATTAGATTTTGCAGTTTGGAACTCGAGTGATTTTCTAATATTTGTAATCATTGTTTGAATCTGCGGAATTACAAAATTGACTTAAACGTAGCTTGAATGTAACTTTTATTATTCATTCTGTTTTTAATTTGATTATTATGTAGCATCACCTTCGTACTGTTCCCACTGAATTCTCTCCCAAATAGATGAATAGTTGCAGGATCCTGTCGCTGAATACATCTGAGCCAACTGGAAAGGAAGAAAGTTATGAATATTTTTTTCATTCTTTAAGATAATAATAGAATAGAACAAACCGTGGCCCCAGCGACCCAGAATTTTCCATGACTGAGGATAGTGGTGACCATATATTCCTAATTTCCATAGGGCAATGAGGGTATATGTATAGCAAAAATTGCCAGTGAATAAAGTTAACTGAAAACAACAGAGAATATCGTTAAATATTTATCTTAGTACAGTGAATTGGAAAATGAAATATGGTACGAAGCGTTTCAAAAATAAAAACTTGATTGACATTACCAATAGTTCGTTTATCCGTTACTTCCAAAAGTCCATTCAATAGGTAGAAATAATAGAAATTATGAAGGTCAATTGGAGTTTCATCGGTTATTGAAAGATTTGTAATATTAAGAAGTCTTTTGAGGAGTTCCTCCCAGTCAATCTGAGTCAATAATAAAAATAATTATGAAATGTAGGATATTGAAAATTATGAGCTCGATCAAGTTTAAAAATTACTTTTCCTTGTGTAGCGTTCGATTTTGCGTTGGGATTCCAGACTGCTACAAAAGAACTAACATTTGCGTAGGGTACTGTGAAAAAAGTGTAGCGCTGGATCTAGAAATAATGTAAATGTACAGCCTGATCATTAGGAGTGTGTGAATAATGATGTTTTTTTCGAATTTCCGGATATTCATCGTTTTTCAAATATATTCTACATCTTTTTTAATGTTTCAATTATCAGATATTTGATTCAACTATGAAATTAGCAATCGATACGATCTTATTATTTGTTGAAAAGTAATCCTGCACCAAAAGACAATGGAAGGATTACATCTCAATGGATCAATCAACCATTCACATGAAAAAGAAATCAAATATTTGAATGAATGACGAATATTCGATCGAGTATTGAATATTTGCTTTTCGAATTATTCGATTTGCGTCGAAGTATTTGACAATTTGAATAATTCGCAAACCCTTGATGATTATATTTTTTGTCTTTATTCAACAATACCTGGACGAGTGCCATTTCAAAGTTCCAAACATCATCGATGTCTTTTTCCAATTGTTCATCGGAGATGCTTGCGTTATTTTCGTTGATGAAAAATTGAGCGAGGTTTTTCATGACAGATCGGTATACATCTATTCCTTTGCGAGTAAGAGAATCTGCTAGTTTGGGTGGCTGAATCTGAAATAAGCATGGCATTAAAAAAGATATGATTCTTAAGGGTCAAAGCAATTTACCACTAGCTCTCCATGTCCCGTCGAAGAATGACGTATATTAAATTTCCAAAAGGTGGAATAACCTAACAAGTGTTCATAATAGTGCTCAATCTCTTGCCATGTCATAGCATCTCTATTCCATGTATTATTATTCATGATCATTGGCCATCCATTCGCTTCCCGGAGTACTTGCATGATTGGCTCAATTTCTTCCGACGCTACAATTCGAAGTATATATTGAAAAATCATAATTAATAAACTATATTGTTTGGCTTAATTTGGCGTAATATTTACAATTCATGCATGACTTGTACATATTTTTCATCTGTTTGATTGGTAAAATATCCTCTGCAGAAGGTTCAGTCTCTAACAGGCCTAAATATATATATATTTCATTATGATATGTTTAACTAACAAGTTTCCTATTCCTTTATGTTTGTAATTTTATTTCTAATGCGTGTAGCGACTACAGACCCTATTTTTTTTTCACAATGTAATTAGTATTTACCTCGAAGACGATCCTCTGCAAGACTAGTGAATCGTGTAATTGCATCCCAATCAATTTCTGATATATAATCCGGAAGTGGATTGCTAGAGAACCAATTGCCGCAGGCATATTCATAAAAATTGACGCAAGGATCGATCGATTCGTTCATAGAACTGATGAAAGCATCAGCCACTTGATTGCATGCTTCTGTATCACATATTTCACTATTGTTGAACACTTCACTATCATTGATATGGACTCTATTGCTAGATGGAGTTTGTTTACCAAGCAATATCCAAGCTGCAAGAGATATCCCAATTAAACAGGTGATCCACGGATCCATTCTATATTCATGTGGATTTGAATCAATTATAAGTCGAAAGCTGAGAATCGATAGCAAAAAATGAGACACACTGAGAGAAATTATTTTACATCAATCGTCGACAGTCAAAAATTTGTAGAGCTATCATGCTGAGGAAGCTTGCTTAAATAGGAAAGATTTTATGTCGTCAAAAAAAGGGGGAAGTGTTGTTGAAATAATACCTGTCGTAAAATACGTGTCGTGAAATAGCCAATGATAGAGCTCCAGCTGTTGGAATTTTTTTTACAAAACCACATAAATTACTGAAAAAAGTGGTAGTACTATCGTTTTATCGCTATATATTAGAATCACAAGTATCCGGAATTTATTTCCTGAAATTCCGAGAGCAATTTTTTCTTTTTCATCATTTTACATTCAAACATAAAATTACAATGACGCACAGAAAATATAATCAAAATTTTCTATTATCTCTGCAAATATTTTTCCTTATCCACACGGTTTATCGTAAATGTGTTCGATTCGTCGTTCGTTCTATCATGAAAATCGTGTGAATATAGAGCAAAATTCATGCCGTGAGGTTTTCCCACGTGCCGTGATGTTTCTTTTGGCAATTATAATTTTTTTTTCAAATAAAAATTGAAAAATTTTGCGTTGAACCACAATTTGGACTCCACTTCTATGAGTATGTTGATGTCTTGTAGGTCTGAATCATCCTTCTTTCGTCCTTTTTTGTAACCTTTAAAATTCTCTATGGAAAGGATCAGTACAAACCGCCCTATCTCACTTACTTTCCGAGATATTCTCCAAAAACAAACAAGCAGGGGCTTCACCCCATGGGCATTCTTTGTAAATTTCAATCCTCGTTATTTACTTGATAGTGTCTTTACTATTGAAAAATTTATCGCAAAGAACTTTTAATATTACGCCAATGCAATTGGCATGAAGCTTCCGAATGGGATGTTTAGCTCTCCATTTTTTATAAATTTAAAATGATATCAGGATGAATGCGGTCTTCTTTTTTAGCGAAAATTATCTACTTTCTAATGATGAAATGATAAATACTAGTGACTTTAAAAAAAATTGAAAAAAATTTGAATTTCTGAAGAAAAAAAAAATTTCAGCATTCTTGTAGAAGAATCCTTTGAAAAATCTGAAATTTTTAGGATTGGTGATGGTCATCTAAATTGATCTTTCAAGCTCAACTTGGATATGGTCAGACAAGCAGCTCCGTGTATATACGCTCATTGCATGGAATAGTTTTTCAACAGTATCTCAGGAGCTGTTCGGTCGATTACGCTGAAATTTAATACCGAAATTCGCACTCATAAGATTTGAAGTCTCTAACTCAAATATTTTTTACCTTATCGCGATAACCGTGATTTTTCAAAAATCACAGTAAAAAAAATATAATAAAAAAAGTAAAAATGGGAGCATTGGTCAGCCCCGGGGTTTAACGTGCGCCCTGTCCGTGCACATCTCCTCGCGGAGGATAGACGCTGTAAATTGATTTTTCGCTGAGAAAACTCGAAAAAACGATTTTTTGATGATTTACTTTTTCTCGAGAACTATTGAACTGATTTAGCTGAACTTCAATAGCAAAGTTGGCACTCATAAAATGTATAAACGCACCAAATTTGAAGTCGCTAGCTGAAATATTTTTTGAGTTATCGCCATAACCGCGATTTTTCAAAAATCATAGTAAAAAAAATGTAAAAAAAAAACTAAGGATCGGAGCCCTGGTCAGCCCCGGGGTTTAATGTGCGCCTCATCAGCGCGCATCTCCTCGCGGAGGATAAACGCTGTAAATTGATTTTTCGCTGAGAAAACTCGAAAAAACGATTTTTTGACAATTCGCTTTTTTTCGAGAACCATTGAACCGATTTAGCTGAAATTTCGCAAAGAGCATTGCGCTCGCGTAGTGAATATTCCCTTAAAGTTTCATATCGATACATGCAGCCGTTTCCGCATAAAGTGATGAAACCTGTCATCACACACATACACACACACACACACACATACATACACACAGACATGTGAAAAAAATATTTTTTCCGATATTTTAGAACATTTGGAGTCATAATCCGATGAAATCTCAAATTCGAAAAAAATGACGATTACAATGCTTCCATTCGGAAGCAAAAATCGATTGATTTGCCTCGATGAGACCCTAAACATGAATCATTAACTATCCAGTGGTCCTTAACTTGCAATTTCAATGATGCTGAGAGTAAGAAAGCAAAAATTAAAGATTTGCTGATCAGACTCACTAGCCTGGAGACTGAAATTGGACTCATACACGATTTTTTAACTGCCCATCGCAATCATTTTGCAAAAAATCGATTGATTTGCCTCGATGGGACCCTAAACATGAATCATCAACTATCCAGTGGTCCTTAACTTGCAATTTCAATGATGCTGAGAGTAAGAGAACAAAAATGAAAGATTTGCCGATCAGACTCACTAGCCTGGAGACTGAAATTGGACTTATACACGATTTTTTGACTGCACATCGCAATCATTTTGCAAAAAATCGATTGATTTGCCTCGATGGGACCCTAAACATGAATCATCAACTATCCAGTGGTCCTTAACTTGCAATTTCAATGATGCTGAGAGTAAGAAAGCAAAAATTAAAGATTTGCCGATCAGACTCACTAGTCTGGAGACTGAAATTGGACTCATACACGATTTTTTGACTGCCCATCGCAATCATTTTGCAAAAAATCGATTGATTTGCCTTGATGGGACCCTAAACATGAATCATTAACTATCCAGTGGTCCTTAACTTGCAATTTCAATGATGCTGAGAGTAAGAAAGCAAAAATTAAAGATTTGCCGATCAGACTCACTAGTCTGGAGACTGAAATTGGACTCATACACGATTTTTTGACTGCCCATCGCAATCATTTTGCAAAAAATCGATTGATTTGCCTTGATGGGACCCTAAACATGAATCATTAACTATCCAGTGATCCTTAACTTGCAATTTCAATGATGCTGAGAGTAAGAGAGCAAAAATTAAAGATTTGCCGATCAGACTCACTAGTCTGGAGACTGAAATTGGACTCATACACGATTTTTTGACTGCCCATCGCAATCATTTTGCAAAAAATCGATTGATTTGCCTTGATGGGACCCTAAACATGAATCATTAACTATCCAGTGGTCCTTAACTTGCAATTTCAATGATGCTGAGAGTAAGAGAGCAAAAATTAAAGATTTGCCGATTAGACTCACTAGCCTGGAGACTGAAATTGGACTCATACACGATTTTTTGACTGCCCATCGCAATCATTTTGCAAAAAATCGATTGATTTGCCTCGATGAGACCCTAAACATGAATCATCAACTATCCAGTGGTCCTGAACTTGCAATTTCAAGGATGCTGAGAGTAAGAGAGCAAAAATTAAGGATTTGCCGATCAGACTCACTAGCCTGGAGACTGAAATTGGACTCATTCACGATTTTTTGACTGCCCATCGCAATCATTTTGCAGAAAATCGATTGATTTGCCTCGATGGGACCTCAAACATGAATCATTAACTATCCAGTGGTCCTTAACTTGCAATTCCAATGATGCTGAGAGTAAGAGAGCAAAAATTAAAGATTTGCCGATCAGACTCACTAGCCTGGAGACTGAAATTGGACTCATACACGACTTTTTGACTGCCCATCGCAATCATTTTGCAGAAAATCGATTGATTTGCCTCGATGGGACCTCAAACATGAATCATTAACTATCCAGTGGTCCTTAACTTGCAATTTCAATGATGCTGAGAGTAAGAGAGCAAAAATTAAAGATTTGCCGATCAGACTCACTAGCCTGGAGACTGAAATTGGACTCATACACGACTTTTTGACTGCCCATCGCAATCATTTTGCAGAAAATCGATTGATTTGCCTCGATGGGACCTCAAACATGAATCATTAACTATCCAGTGGTCCTTAACTTGCAATTTCAAGGATGCTGAGAGTAAGAGAGCAAAAATTAAAGATTTGCCGATCAGACTCACTAGCCTGGAGACTGAAATTGGACTCATACACGATTTTTTGACTGCCCATCGCAATCATTTTGCAAAAAATCGATTGATTTGCCTCGATGAGACCCTAAACATGAATCATCAACTATCCAGTGGTCCTGAACTTGCAATTTCAAGGATGCTGAGAGTAAGAGAGCAAAAATTAAGGATTTGCCGATCAGACTCACTAGCCTGGAGACTGAAATTGGACTCATACACGATTTTTTGACTGCCCATCGCAATCATTTTGCAGAAAATCGATTGATTTGCCTCGATGGGACCTCAAACATGAATCATTAACTATCCAGTGGTCCTTAACTTGCAATTTCAATGATGCTGAGAGTAAGAGAGCAAAAATTAAAGATTTGCCGATCAGACTCACTAGCCTGGAGACTGAAATTGGACTCATACACGACTTTTTGACTGCCCATCGCAATCATTTTGCAGAAAATCGATTGATTTGCCTCGATGGGACCTCAAACATGAATCATTAACTATCCAGTGGTCCTTAACTTGCAATTTCAATGATGCTGAGAGTAAGAGAGCAAAAATTAAAGATTTGCCGATCAGACTCACTAGCCTGGAGACTGAAATTGGACTCATACACGACTTTTTGACTGCCCATCGCAATCATTTTGCAGAAAATCGATTGATTTGCCTCGATGGGACCTCAAACATGAATCATTAACTATCCAGTGGTCCTTAACTTGCAATTTCAATGATGCTGAGAGTAAGAGAGCAAAAATTAAAGATTTGCCGATCAGACTCACTAGCCTGGAGACTGAAATTGGACTCATACACGACTTTTTGACTGCCCATCGCAATCATTTTGCAGAAAATCGATTGATTTGCCTCGATGGGACCTCAAACATGAATCATTAACTATCCAGTGGTCCTTAACTTGCAATTTCAATGATGCTGAGAGTAAGAGAGCAAAAATTAAAGATTTGCCGATCAGACTCACTAGCCTGGAGACTGAAATTGGACTCATACACGATTTTTTGACTGCCCATCGCAATCATTTTGCAGAAAATCGATTGATTTGCCTCGATGGGACCTCAAACATGAATCATTAACTATCCAGTGGTCCTTAACTTGCAATTTCAATGATGCTGAGAGTAAGAGAGCAAAAATTAAAGATTTGCCAATCAGACTCACTAGCCTGGAGACTGAAATTGGACTCATACACGACTTTTTGACTGCCCATCGCAATCATTTCGCAGAAAATCGATTGATTTGCCTCGATGGGACCCTAAACATGAATCATCAACTATCCAGTGGTCCTTAACTTGCAATTTCAAGGATGCTGAGAGTAAGAGAGCAAAAATTGAAGATTTGCCGATCAGACTCACTAGCCTGGAGACTGAAATTGGACTCATACACGATTTTTTGACTGCCCATCGCAATCATTTTGCAAAAAATCGATTGATTTGCCTCGATGAGACCCTAAACATGAATCATCAACTATCCAGTGGTCCTGAACTTGCAATTTCAAGGATGCTGAGAGTAAGAGAGCAAAAATTAAGGATTTGCCGATCAGACTCACTAGCCTGGAGACTGAAATTGGACTCATACACGATTTTTTGACTGCCCATCGCAATCATTTTGCAGAAAATCGATTGATTTGCCTCGATGGGACCTCAAACATGAATCATTAACTATCCAGTGGTCCTTAACTTGCAATTTCAATGATGCTGAGAGTAAGAGAGCAAAAATTAAAGATTTGCCGATCAGACTCACTAGCCTGGAGACTGAAATTGGACTCATACACGACTTTTTGACTGCCCATCGCAATCATTTTGCAGAAAATCGATTGATTTGCCTCGATGGGACCTCAAACATGAATCATTAACTATCCAGTGGTCCTTAACTTGCAATTTCAATGATGCTGAGAGTAAGAGAGCAAAAATTAAAGATTTGCCGATCAGACTCACTAGCCTGGAGACTGAAATTGGACTCATACACGACTTTTTGACTGCCCATCGCAATCATTTTGCAGAAAATCGATTGATTTGCCTCGATGGGACCTCAAACATGAATCATTAACTATCCAGTGGTCCTTAACTTGCAATTTCAATGATGCTGAGAGTAAGAGAGCAAAAATTAAAGATTTGCCGATCAGACTCACTAGCCTGGAGACTGAAATTGGACTCATACACGACTTTTTGACTGCCCATCGCAATCATTTTGCAGAAAATCGATTGATTTGCCTCGATGAGACCCTAAACATGAATCATCAACTATCCAGTGGTCCTGAACTTGCAATTTCAAGGATGCTGAGAGTAAGAGAGCAAAAATTAAGGATTTGCCGATCAGACTCACTAGCCTGGAGACTGAAATTGGACTCATTCACGATTTTTTGACTGCCCATCGCAATCATTTTGCAGAAAATCGATTGATTTGCCTCGATGGGACCTCAAACATGAATCATTAACTATCCAGTGGTCCTTAACTTGCAATTCCAATGATGCTGAGAGTAAGAGAGCAAAAATTAAAGATTTGCCGATCAGACTCACTAGCCTGGAGACTGAAATTGGACTCATACACGACTTTTTGACTGCCCATCGCAATCATTTTGCAGAAAATCGATTGATTTGCCTCGATGGGACCTCAAACATGAATCATTAACTATCCAGTGGTCCTTAACTTGCAATTTCAATGATGCTGAGAGTAAGAGAGCAAAAATTAAAGATTTGCCGATCAGACTCACTAGCCTGGAGACTGAAATTGGACTCATACACGACTTTTTGACTGCCCATCGCAATCATTTTGCAGAAAATCGATTGATTTGCCTCGATGGGACCTCAAACATGAATCATTAACTATCCAGTGGTCCTTAACTTGCAATTTCAAGGATGCTGAGAGTAAGAGAGCAAAAATTAAAGATTTGCCGATCAGACTCACTAGCCTGGAGACTGAAATTGGACTCATACACGATTTTTTGACTGCCCATCGCAATCATTTTGCAAAAAATCGATTGATTTGCCTCGATGAGACCCTAAACATGAATCATCAACTATCCAGTGGTCCTGAACTTGCAATTTCAAGGATGCTGAGAGTAAGAGAGCAAAAATTAAGGATTTGCCGATCAGACTCACTAGCCTGGAGACTGAAATTGGACTCATACACGATTTTTTGACTGCCCATCGCAATCATTTTGCAGAAAATCGATTGATTTGCCTCGATGGGACCTCAAACATGAATCATTAACTATCCAGTGGTCCTTAACTTGCAATTTCAATGATGCTGAGAGTAAGAGAGCAAAAATTAAAGATTTGCCGATCAGACTCACTAGCCTGGAGACTGAAATTGGACTCATACACGACTTTTTGACTGCCCATCGCAATCATTTTGCAGAAAATCGATTGATTTGCCTCGATGGGACCTCAAACATGAATCATTAACTATCCAGTGGTCCTTAACTTGCAATTTCAATGATGCTGAGAGTAAGAGAGCAAAAATTAAAGATTTGCCGATCAGACTCACTAGCCTGGAGACTGAAATTGGACTCATACACGACTTTTTGACTGCCCATCGCAATCATTTTGCAGAAAATCGATTGATTTGCCTCGATGGGACCTCAAACATGAATCATTAACTATCCAGTGGTCCTTAACTTGCAATTTCAATGATGCTGAGAGTAAGAGAGCAAAAATTAAAGATTTGCCGATCAGACTCACTAGCCTGGAGACTGAAATTGGACTCATACACGACTTTTTGACTGCCCATCGCAATCATTTTGCAGAAAATCGATTGATTTGCCTCGATGGGACCTCAAACATGAATCATTAACTATCCAGTGGTCCTTAACTTGCAATTTCAATGATGCTGAGAGTAAGAGAGCAAAAATTAAAGATTTGCCGATCAGACTCACTAGCCTGGAGACTGAAATTGGACTCATACACGATTTTTTGACTGCCCATCGCAATCATTTTGCAGAAAATCGATTGATTTGCCTCGATGGGACCTCAAACATGAATCATTAACTATCCAGTGGTCCTTAACTTGCAATTTCAATGATGCTGAGAGTAAGAGAGCAAAAATTAAAGATTTGCCAATCAGACTCACTAGCCTGGAGACTGAAATTGGACTCATACACGACTTTTTGACTGCCCATCGCAATCATTTCGCAGAAAATCGATTGATTTGCCTCGATGGGACCCTAAACATGAATCATCAACTATCCAGTGGTCCTTAACTTGCAATTTCAAGGATGCTGAGAGTAAGAGAGCAAAAATTGAAGATTTGCCGATCAGACTCACTAGCCTGGAGACTGAAATTGGACTCATACACGATTTTTTGACTGCCCATCGCAATCATTTTGCAAAAAATCGATTGATTTGCCTCGATGAGACCCTAAACATGAATCATCAACTATCCAGTGGTCCTGAACTTGCAATTTCAAGGATGCTGAGAGTAAGAGAGCAAAAATTAAGGATTTGCCGATCAGACTCACTAGCCTGGAGACTGAAATTGGACTCATACACGATTTTTTGACTGCCCATCGCAATCATTTTGCAGAAAATCGATTGATTTGCCTCGATGGGACCTCAAACATGAATCATTAACTATCCAGTGGTCCTTAACTTGCAATTTCAATGATGCTGAGAGTAAGAGAGCAAAAATTAAAGATTTGCCGATCAGACTCACTAGCCTGGAGACTGAAATTGGACTCATACACGACTTTTTGACTGCCCATCGCAATCATTTTGCAGAAAATCGATTGATTTGCCTCGATGGGACCTCAAACATGAATCATTAACTATCCAGTGGTCCTTAACTTGCAATTTCAATGATGCTGAGAGTAAGAGAGCAAAAATTAAAGATTTGCCGATCAGACTCACTAGCCTGGAGACTGAAATTGGACTCATACACGACTTTTTGACTGCCCATCGCAATCATTTTGCAGAAAATCGATTGATTTGCCTCGATGGGACCTCAAACATGAATCATTAACTATCCAGTGGTCCTTAACTTGCAATTTCAATGATGCTGAGAGTAAGAGAGCAAAAATTAAAGATTTGCCGATCAGACTCACTAGCCTGGAGACTGAAATTGGACTCATACACGACTTTTTGACTGCCCATCGCAATCATTTTGCAGAAAATCGATTGATTTGCCTCGATGGGACCCTAAACATGAATCATCAACTATCCAGTGGTCCTTAACTTGCAATTTCAAGGATGCTGAGAGTAAGAGAGCAAAAATTGAAGATTTGCCGATCAGACTCACTAGCCTGGAGACTGAAATTGGACTCATACACGATTTTTTGACTGCCCATCGCAATCATTTTGCAAAAAATCGATTGATTTGCCTCGATGAGACCCTAAACATGAATCATCAACTATCCAGTGGTCCTGAACTTGCAATTTCAAGGATGCTGAGAGTAAGAGAGCAAAAATTAAGGATTTGCCGATCAGACTCACTAGCCTGGAGACTGAAATTGGACTCATACACGATTTTTTGACTGCCCATCGCAATCATTTTGCAGAAAATCGATTGATTTGCCTCGATGGGACCTCAAACATGAATCATTAACTATCCAGTGGTCCTTAACTTGCAATTTCAATGATGCTGAGAGTAAGAGAGCAAAAATTAAAGATTTGCCGATCAGACTCACTAGCCTGGAGACTGAAATTGGACTCATACACGACTTTTTGACTGCCCATCGCAATCATTTTGCAGAAAATCGATTGATTTGCCTCGATGGGACCTCAAACATGAATCATTAACTATCCAGTGGTCCTTAACTTGCAATTTCAATGATGCTGAGAGTAAGAGAGCAAAAATTAAAGATTTGCCGATCAGACTCACTAGCCTGGAGACTGAAATTGGACTCATACACGACTTTTTGACTGCCCATCGCAATCATTTTGCAGAAAATCGATTGATTTGCCTCGATGGGACCTCAAACATGAATCATTAACTATCCAGTGGTCCTTAACTTGCAATTTCAATGATGCTGAGAGTAAGAGAGCAAAAATTAAAGATTTGCCGATCAGACTCACTAGCCTGGAGACTGAAATTGGACTCATACACGACTTTTTGACTGCCCATCGCAATCATTTTGCAGAAAATCGATTGATTTGCCTCGATGGGACCTCAAACATGAATCATTAACTATCCAGTGGTCCTTAACTTGCAATTTCAATGATGCTGAGAGTAAGAGAGCAAAAATTAAAGATTTGCCGATCAGACTCACTAGCCTGGAGACTGAAATTGGACTCATACACGACTTTTTGACTGCCCATCGCAATCATTTTGCAGAAAATCGATTGATTTGCCTCGATGGGACCTCAAACATGAATCATTAACTATCCAGTGGTCCTTAACTTGCAATTTCAATGATGCTGAGAGTAAGAGAGCAAAAATTAAAGATTTGCCGATCAGACTCACTAGTCTGGAGACTGAAATTGGACTCATACACGATTTTTTGACTGCCCATCGCAATTATTTTGCAGAAAATCGATTGATTTGCCTCGATGGGACCTCAAACATGAATCATTAACTATCCAGTGGTCCTTAACTTGCAATTTCAATGATGCTGAGAGTAAGAGAGCAAAAATTAAAGATTTGCCGATCAGACTCACTAGTCTGGAGACTGAAATTGGACTCATACACGATTTTTTGACTGCCCATCGCAATCATTTTGCAGAAAATCGATTGATTTGCCTCGATGGGACCTCAAATATGAATCATTAACTATCCAGTGGTCCTTAACTTGCAATTTCAATGATGCTGAGAGTAAGAGAGCAAAAATTAAGGATTTGCCGATCAGACTCACTAGCCTGGAGACTGAAATTCGACTCATACACGATTTTTTGACTGCCCATCGCAATCATTTTGCAGAAAATCGATTGATTTGCCTCGATGGGACCCTAAACATGGATGGCTAACTATCCAGTGGTCCTTAACTTGCAATTTCAATGATGCTGAGAGTAAGAGAGCAAAAATTAAAGATTTGCCGATCAGACTCACTAGTCTGGAGACTGAAATTGGACTCATACACGATTTTTTGACTGCCCATCGCAATCATTTTGCAAAAAATCGATTGATTTGCCTCGATGGGACCCTAAACATGAATCATTAACTATCCAGTGGTCCTTAACTTGCAATTTCAATGATGCTGAGAGTAAGAGAGCAAAAATTAAAGATTTGCCGATTAGACTCACTAGCCTGGAGACTGAAATTGGACTCATACACGATTTTTTGACTGCCCATCGCAATCATTTTGCAGAAAATCGATTGATTTGCCTCGATGGGACCCTAAACATGAATCATCAACTATCCAGTGGTCCTTAACTTGCAATTTCAAGGATGCTGAGAGTAAGAGAGCAAAAGTTAAAGATTTGCCGATCAGACTCACTAGCCTGGAGACTGAAATTGGACTCATACACGATTTTTTGACTGCCCATCGCAATCATTGCATGGAATAGTTTTTCAACAGTATCTCAGGAGCTGTTCGGTCGATTACGCTGAAATTTAATACCGAAATTCGCACTCATAAGATGTACAAACACACGAAATTTGAAGTCTCTAACTCAAATATTTTTTAACTTATCGCGATAACCGTGATTTTTCAAAAATCACAGTAAAAAAAATATAATAAAAAAAGTAAAAATGGGAGCACTGGTCAGCCCCGGGGTTTAATGTGCGCCCTCTCCGTGCGCATCTCCTCGCGGAGGATAGACGCTGTAAATTGATTTTTCGCTGAGAAAACTCGAAAAAACGATTTTTTGACAATTCGCTTTTTTTCAAGAACCAATGAACCGATTTAGCTGAAATTTCGCAGAGAGCATTGCGCTCGCGTAGTGAATATTCCCTTAAAGTTTCATATCGATACATGCAGCCGGTTCCGCATAAAGTGATGAAACGTGTCATCACACACATACACACACACACACACACACATACATACACACAGACATGTGAAAAAAATATTTTTTTCCGACATTTTAGAACATTTGGAGTCATAATCCGATGAAATCTCAAATTCGAAAAAAATGACGATTACAATGCTTCCATTCGGAAGCAATAACTAAAAAAAAATACATCTTATTTTACCTCCTCGCTACTGATTCCATCAACAATTTTTCTCGAATATTTCAGAAATCAATGGAGATACGCCTTTTTTTGTCCTCAACCTCTTCTGTGATTCTCAAAGATTTCTACAAAAAAGACACACGATGAAAAAGGCATATCTTCATTAATTCTCGAAACAGAGAAGTACCGGTTTTGGCCACCTTTGCACCTTTTTTGGACACTTTACATTTAACTTTATAAAAAAAATATCACATCAAAATCAGTAGCGAAGTAGTAAAGGGAGTCAAGTCATATAGAATAACCATATATAGGGGAGAGTGGGGCAAAATGTACCTAGAAGATGAGATGACTCGAGATTTTTTTAAGAAGCAGCGGTTGCTTAAAAAAATCTGAAAAAATTAACAAACAATATAGACATGTTGGAGGATTTCCTCGAATTTTTTCAGATTTTTCCATCAAGTCCTTCATTCCGAAAAAAATTCCTTAATTATGTTACCATGAGGGTCCATTTTGCCCCACTCTCCCCTACTTAACTCCCTTTACCACTTCGCTACTGAAATATTTCCATAGAATTTTGGAATTTTCATAATCATATGAATCTAACTTATTATGTTATTGTACTCATAATAATGATTCATATCCGAATTTGGATCTAAAGTGGCCAAAAAATGTACAGTGGTCACAAACGGAACTTCTACCCTATTCCATAATAAATACTGATATAACGAAATTAACGAAATAAAAAAAAATTATTCTACTCCAGGGTCTGGCGTTCACATTGAAAGAAAGGATAGCACTCGGTATACATGGGCTTCAACCTCCTAGATTTAAAACACAGGAAGAACAACTAGCACTATGCAAGGCGTCAGTTATGAAGTACACGGAGGACCTCAATCGTTATCTCTATCTCGTGGAGCTCCAGGTGAAGCCTGAAGCATCTCTTAGACCATTCTAACATCAATTTTTAATTAAATTAAAAAAAAAAAAAAAAAAAAATGATGGGCAAGTATTTTGTAATCATGCCATTTTGTATTAATTTGAAAAAATCATTCCGACGTGTTAGGAGAGGAACGAACGTTTGTTCTTCCGACTCCTGAGTGAGAACATCGAGCAGATGATGCCAATCGTCTATACACCAACCGTTGGGCTTGCCTGCCAGAAATTTGGTGTTATTTATCGTCGACCCAGGGGACTCTTCATAACAATCTACGATAAGGGCCACATCTATGAAATATTGAACAACTGGTGGGTTTTTAATTTATATGTAGGGGAATAAAATGGACACATTCTGGTGAAACGGCAGGAGATGGAATTTTTTAAATTATTTCATTGAAAAGCTGAGGAAATTTCCGATGGAAAACATGTGTCATTGATTTTTGTGATCTTGCAAATTAAGTAAAATTTCTACTTTGTAAATAATAACATAATGATTTCGATATATCGATATATATACATCATTTATCTCAAATTCTCTCAGCTTTTCAATGGAATCATCGGAAAAATATTTCTCATAATTTTTCTCTATTTTCATAACATAAACCATCAAAATTGAAATTTCCCCGTTTCACCCATTATGCCCATTTTACCCCATCTTCCTCTATCTCAATGAATTCAGTTTTCTAATCATCACCATTAACGTTTTAGGCCAGAGCAGCAAGTTCGCGCCATTTGCGTCACAGACGGTGAACGGATTCTGGGGCTCGGTGATCTTGGCGCCTGCGGCATGGGAATCCCCGTGGGTAAATTAGCCCTTTATACTGCTCTCGCAGGCATCAAACCTCATCAGTGTCTTCCTATCACAATTGATGTTGGCACAAATAATGAACAATTACGAGACGATCCACATTACATTGGACTCAATAAAACCCGAAGTCAAGGAGCAGAGTATGATGAGCTCATTGATGAATTCATGGCTGCTTGTGTTAGAAAATATGGACAAAATGTTTTAATTCAAGTAAGAAATCAAACCTCAAGGGAGTTCATCCGGTAACTGAATTAACAGACCAATAATTATGAAAAAATTTGAATATACTTCTGAAAATCTAAAAAGTCACCTGTTAAAATTTCAAACTCTTCGGATATCTTATTCGGGATAAATTAATAAATAAAGATTTTTTAATTAACACGGTCCCTTATGGGTTTTCGTCTATAAACATGAAATTTGTGGCAATTAACAGGTTTTTTGGGGAGAAACTTCCATAATGGATAAATAAATATGTAAAGAACAGTTTAAGAGCTTCCTCAAATGCATTAGATACTTGGTGATTTAAGAATAAATTAATTTGTCTCGAAAAATGCTGATTTTTGGGAAGTTTACCTCTGTCTTACTCGCATGACAGTGACGTCAGAACCGCGCGCTTTTTGAAATCAATAAGAATGCTTTCCGAATAACGCAATGCATGCTATGCTTGCACATTTAATCATACAAAACTAGTTGAAAATGTGCTGAATTGACCTTTCTCTATTTGATCTTCAGAAAAATGATTTCTATAAATTCGATTTTTTTACAAAAAAACAATTATGATCGACGAACAAGAATTTCTAGTACATAGCAGCTGTACAGGTTACAACTACGTTAGTCGTATAACCACTACGCTAGTCGTGATCATTTTTCGTACTATTAAATCCCATACCGGATGAACTTCCTTAATGCCTTCGTCTGATTATTCATTGAATTTTATAATTTAATGAATTTCGAATTGTATAAATAATTTTAAAAATTTGAAAATATTAAAATTACTAATTTAAAAAATTTAAAAATAATTCTAATAATATTTTAATTATTTTTTTTAATTGAAAAAAGAATGTTTTTTTAATTTAAAAAAAATGTTTTTTAAGTTTGAAGATTTTGGAAATCACAATGCCTTCCGTTTCCTGGACAAATACCGGGACAAATATTGCACTTTCAATGATGACATTCAAGGCACTGCTGCTGTAGCTGTAGCAGGAATTATGGCCTCGAAGAGGATCACGAAGAAGAAAATGTCGGATAATAAATTCGTTTTCTTAGGCGCTGGTGAGGTATGTAAAATAATTTGTGAATATTCTGTTCCATTTCTAATAGAATATCTCGAAAATTAAAGGAAATATGCCATTTCTGCTTGAATGCTTTTTTGTTGAAATTTCAAGAGCTACAGAAAGAGGATCCAGGTTGAATTAAGCGCTATATCGCTTAGTTTCCGAGATATCCTCAAAAAAGTGAATGTTTCCATTTTTTTGTCATTAGTTTTTTGTAAATATCTTGGGAAGCAATCGAGATAGAGCGGTTTTGCTGAAATTCTTTTTTTTTAGAGAATTTCAAGAGAATTTCTCTCAATCTCGCTTAGTTTCCAAGATATCCTCAAAAAACGAGTGAGTTAATTTGTTCATAATTTTTATCTAAATTTCCCAGAAAGTAAATGAGATAGAGCGATTTCACGTCTATTCCTTTTTGAACAAAATTTCAAGTGTTACCAAAAAGAATTTAGGCAAAATCGCTCTATTTTACACTGCAAATCCAGGGGTCTCATTCTGAGACACAATGGCAATTAACCCTCTAACGCTAAAGTCGGACTGACTCGTACCCGCGGCGCTAGAGTGGGGATAGCCAATCGCGTGCGCTCTCAGTCTCCACTACCTCAATTTACGAGACTCAGGCTCGGTCATTTTCGTGCTACACACATCTGATGGGTTCCCTCAGTGCCCCCTTCTTAGTTATTTAAATAATCTTGAATTATCTTTTCTTTTTTAATCATTTCTGATGATGTCGAATAATAGTATATTAGACAACGAGTGCGGGAAGCGCCGTATTACCCACGAGCACGGTTTGAGCGCACGAGCGAAGCGAGTGCGCTTAAACGTGCGAGTGGGTACGGCGCCCCGCACGAGTTGTTTATACCATTTTATATTACTCACATGCGGTGTGAAATGGCGCTTGACCTTACTCTTTAGAGGTTAGTAAGTGCTGTTTTAATCCATTGAAACGTCTTACTCATCGTGTTCGATGAATGAGATTTTTGGCGTGTATAAAGAGTATTACCCATGCTTGGAGTGTGTGGTAATGACATTACCCACGCCGCAGGCGTGGGTAATGTTATTACCGCACGCTTCAGCGTGGGTAATGGTCTTTATCCACGTCAAAAGTCTCATTTGTCGAACGCGGTGGGTAAGACGTTTCAGTGGATAAAACAGCGCTTGCCAACCTCTAAAGAGCGAGGTAAAGCGCCATTTTACCCGCGTGAGTGATATAAAGAATTATAAAAAATGGAACGTAAAAACTCAAAATTATTGACTAACAATAACATACCCGATAAAATTTTAAAACAAACAGTAACCCCATAGTAGGTACGGTATTGCTCGCCAGACCTCACGGATACACACTAACGCAGATATGCGCCGCCTGCTTAGCAGGCCGCAAAGTAGGGGAAACGCCCATAAAGGTACGGCCTCATGCAGTCGCTTGTCGCTCGATTTCCACGATGAATTGGGTCACGTGACATATTTTTACGTTTCCCGCCAATTAAAAAAAATTTAGCGACAAGTCGCGGCGACAAATATGGCTATTTGCACGGATTTATTTGCATGAATTAAAAGGCCTCCCGCATATTTGATGCTTCAGTTGTTCCAAATATTGGGGAATCATATATTATCTATCTAATGCCGACATTTATTAACTCGGATTCACTTCCAGAGACCGTTATTTCATCTCGCTCCTTCCTCAGCGATAAAGCTCAAATTGTTGAGCTTTGTCGCTACATATCACGTGACCCGATTTATCGCAGAAAACGAGCGACAAGCGACTGCATGAGGCCGTACCTTAAGCGTTAAAGGGTTATAATGGAGAATTGTCGATAATACAGTTATAGAAGTCTCCAGGGAAGATATGATGCATTCTAAGATGGTAGAGTCTGAAAATGGCATGACGTGATTTGTAGCAGAGGTGGTAGTACAAAAAGACGGCCAGATTACATTCTTCTCTGATATATTCGAGCATGGAGAAGTATGTAATGCATTCTTCTTATAGTTCATGAGTAGGAAAAGTTCAAAAAGTGTAAGAAACTTAGCATTGAAGCTTATCATAAAATTTTATGAGTTTTGTCCACAGAATACTTTTCATTTAATATCGAAATTAAAGAAGTCAACATTTTTTTTTCGAAAAAAAAACGATCAATGTATTCTGGGCATAGTTTTTAGCAGAAGGTCTTAATTATTGTGGACAGAAAAAAATCATTATTCCAATCATTTCGTTCAATTTTGTTGACTTTTCCAGATTCATTTCCGTATTGATAATACATTTCTAGAATTTTTTATTACTGCATTTATTGCAAATCGTGGAATACATTTCGAAAATTAAAAGACAATTTCAACTGTGAAGAACTTGACATTGAAGCTTATCATAGAATTTTTCGATTGTTCTCCACAAAAAAATCTTTATTTAATGTTGAAGTTAATGTAATCGTAGTAGCAGGTCCAAACTATCTACGCTTATTTTTGTCTAAGTTACCATAAATATTCTCATTATTTTAATTATGTGACTGAAATTGACCAAAATTGAAAAGCAGAAGTGGATCGCCGAAACTACTTGGATTACCTTAAGGAAGTCACCATTTTTTTTTGAAGAAAATCGAAAGGCAAATGAAATATCAATAAAGGACTCTCCTTTATTGCCTAATAATTTTGTTATCCACGTGAAAATTTTCTCGTTATATTTTTCAATTTTTTAATTAATTTTTTATTTCAGAATACATTGTGTCGATTTTTCGAACAAAAATAATCTTGACTTCCTCAATTTCGATGTTGAATAGAAAATATTTAGTGGAAAAAACTCGTAAAATTCTATAATAAGCTTCAATGTCAAGTTCCTCACATTCGAGATTATCTTTTTATTCTCAACACGTGTTTTACGATTTGCAAAAAATGCAGCGATAGATAATTCTAGAAATGTATTATCAATACGGAAAGATATGTTACACGATTATAAGGTAAGAATCATAATTTTGATTTTGCCGTTTGAAAATTGCTTGAAATTCGGACAAATGCTTTTGATCCCTTAATTTTTTTGCTGAGTGTATTATTTATATATTTTGAAAGGAAGTTTCATCTTTCAATAACTTGAGTGAAAAATCCATTCATCAAATTACAATTAGCAAAGCTGTCACCAAATTTTGCTGCAAAGCTGTCTTTAAGTTTGGTTGCTAATATGTTCTAAGGATTCTCATCCAAAATGCAGCAATATTTAAACACAATCTTAGTCTAAATAGTTGACGATAACTTGCGTATGCTTGGATAACTCAAATAAATATGGATATTTGTGCAGAAGAGCGCCCATAAAATTTAAATAATTATCAAAGTCGAATTTTCGGAAAAAAATATGGAATGCGCAAGCAGGATTTGAACCAGCCCCCTGACACTGTGAGATTTTGGTGTCCCCTTACTGTTACCGCCGAGAGTGGCGCTGGCAGTCTTCTGGGCACTTCCCCCACCACGCGCTCTCGGCGGTTTCAGAGCATTATTTGAATAGACGAGGAAGAGAGGCACTTTGAATTATTAAATGTCAAATATCTACACATTGTATATGAATCTCTATTACTTGAAATATATGATAATAGACTATCGAAAGAAAGTTATTGTAATATTAACACATATGTATTTTTCGAGTAACAACAATTAAGTTTTACAAAATTTAGAGATTTTTCTCCTCTTTTGTGCCAATTTTCGTTGTTCAGCATTGAAACGAGAGCAAAAGTCTTGTACACGTGTGGTTACAAAATACTGGATAATTTGCGAAAGTATTTCACACGCATGTTCACGACAGGGGAAAGACAGCTTTGGATATTTATGTACATCTCGAATAATATTTCCAAAAACATGGGATGAGTGACGGTGTAATAAAAATCGCTCTTCTAAGGAAAGAACCAAGCGCTACGAATGTCCTCTAGGGTGAATGATAGACCCATGCATTGAGAGCATCAGAAAATTAATTTTATTTTGAAAAGCCCGCCAATCTACATATTTACCATTAAGAGCCTTTTTTATAAAATTTGAAAATCTTAGAATCAAATTTCGGAAAAAAATAGGAAATGCGCAAGCGAGGTTTAAACTTACAGCCATCAGATTAAGGCATCAAATTATTAAAATAATACAAAAATTACAATTAAATGAATCAAACAATTTACTTGATTGTTATTTTAACATTTTCCAAGTATTGAAAAAACTAGATTTTTTCACTCAAATATTAGAATAGAATAGAATTTATTTCTTTTAATGGTACATTTTCCATGTTTAACAAAGTTTTTCACGGTAACAGTGTCATCATTTTCACGGTCAATACCCCGTTTCCAGTTTAGGAGATTTTCTTGGCGTATTTGAAAGAAATGACGCTTATCACTTTCACTTTCACTTTTTTTTTTTTTGAAGTTCTTGATGAATTTTGTAATTTTTAACACAAGTTGAGTAACATTTGCGATATTAACAACACTGGAGGAGGTTAGAGCAGTTTGAAACTCCGAATATGAATTGAGCGTGGTTTGAGGTGCCCAGAAGACTGCCAGCGCTGCGTAGTGGCGGTAACATTAGTGGGGACACGTTTATCGTAAGGAGAATAGTCTCAGTGTCCGGGGGCTGATTTCAACCCACGACCCTCTGATTACATGTCAGGTGCTCTGACCACTGAGCTATTGCGAGTTCCTATACCTTCCTTCAAATTTTTGACCAAGATATATTACATCATTTTCGCCACCTCCCTTCCTGAGGTAATTTAAATTAAATCAATTAATTTTATTGTGGGCTCTATTATACACAATTACCTGAATATGTGTTATGTCCGAAGATGTCCCTCGCGTCTGAGGACAATTCAATGTTTTTCGAATACTAAACTTGGAATTATAATTTTATTTACAAAGAACGCGACTATGTTTTGTACCTTTTTACGTCGTGATGAGGGAATATGGTTTTTCGGAATTTTATGGAAAGGAGATTTCAAGTGTCTTATAAAAGAGAGACAAAGATAAATTGATCAAGTTTTGTAATATTTCAAGCACTGATAATTTAGCAGAATTGATAATAAGGTTTCACAATTTTATTTAACGTTGAAAGTTTGAATTTAGATGTTTTTAGGGTGACGGTACTCACTCTTCGTTTAATATTTATTCTAATTATTTAGGGTTTCGAGTTTACACCTTATCTAAAGGTGATTCCTTCGACCGTCTTTCGTAAAGGGTTTTTCTATACCGGCATTACCGAAAATTCCCCATTTTAGCCACCATTGTGTCTCACAATGAGACGCCTTTTTGGGGTCCTAAAAGCGACTACAAAATGAGACACTCGGGGTGTCCAAATGAGATCCCTGGATTTGCAGTTTACTTACTTCTCGAAATATATCACGAAAAACTAACAATAAATTGATTTTTTATCAAATTAACAGAAAAATAAAGTTTTTCTAATACTTTGTTCATTTCGAAAATATAGGCTGCAATCGGAATTGCCGATTTATGTGTGAAAGCCATGGAAGCTGATGGATGCACACAACAAGAGGCAAGAGATAAAGTCTGGATGATGGACATCGATGGACTTCTTACAAAAGCCCGAAAAATCGGTAATTTGGATGGTCATAAAGTCTGGTATGCCAAGGAACATCGAGACATAAAAACTCTTCTAGATGTGGTAAAAGAAGTGAAACCAACATGTTTAATTGGTAAGTCATCAACAAAATTACTGTAATAATATATTCAATGGAATCTATAAATTTTTCAGACAAATCGAATTTATTCCATAATTTTTTCTCAAATATTTCGGAAATTAAGCGAGATAGAGCGGTTTTGCCTCTATTTTTTTATGTAATTCTTGAAATCCTCTTCAAAAAAGCATAAGGGCAAAACCGCTCTATCTCGCTTAATTTCCAAGATAATCTTGAATTAATGATGAAGAAACTAAATTAATTAAAATTAATTAATAAATTGATTAAGAAATTAATTAAAATCAATTAAAATTGATTAGAATTAATTAAAATTAATTAAAATTGATTAAAATGAATTAAAATTAATTAAAATGAATTAAAATTGATGAAAATTAATTAAAATTAATTAAAATCAATTAAAATTGATTAAAATTAGTTAAAATTAATTAAAATTAATTAAAGTTAATTGACATTAATTTAAATGAATTAAAATTAATTAAAATTAGTTAAAATTAATTAAAATGAATTAAAATTAATTGAAATTAATTAAAATTAATTAAAATTAATTAAAATTAATTGAAATTAGTTAAAATTAATTCAAATTAATTCAAATTAATTCAAATTAATTAAAATTAATTCAAATTGATTAAAATTAATTAAAATTAATTGAAATTAATTAAAATTAATTAAAATTAATTAAAATTAATTAAAATTAATTAAAATTAATTAAAATTAATATTTTTGTTCAATCGAGGAACTTTGATATCGTCACCTTAGAATCAAAGTGGTTCAAGTGCTATTCATTAGCACATAATAGCACTTACGCCACTTTGCTTCCAAGGTGACGATATAATCGGCCTTTTTTAGGGGCTTCGGCTGCGGCAGGTGCTTTTACTCCCGAAGTGCTTCAAGAAATGGCGAAACACAATGAGAGACCTCTTATATTCGCCCTCAGCAATCCAACTAGTAAAGCCGAATGCACTGCACAACAGGCGTATGACAATACCCAGGTAATGAGAAATTTAATAGCAAAAAGGTAAAATGGGACAAATCGACTTATTAATGATTTTGATTTTCATTATCAGAAATATTCCGAAAAACCTGAATTTTTTGAAAAATCAAGAAGTTTTTTTTATCCCTCAAAAATGCTCAAAAAATCAAATTCATCGAATTTTCTAAAATTTCCTCAGTTTTTCTATGAAATCATCAAAAAGAAATTATTTCCAAAATTTCGTTCATTTCAAGATTTTTTCATAATATATGCGAAGAAAATCAAATGTGTCCATTTTGCCCCATATGTCCGTTTTGCCCCACCTTCCCCTATTTTTTTGCAATAATTTGTATTTTTAAGAAAATTCAAAAAATTCTCATGTGTTATAATTCATTGTTATCAAAATTTTCATTTAATCTTCAGGGAAGATGTCTTTTTTCCTCGGGATCACCATTTGGAGAAGTCAAGTATGGTGGAAAAATTTATAAACCAGGACAAGGAAATAATGCATATATTTTTCCGGGAATTGCCCTTGGTGTAATTGGTACTGGTGTTCATCATATCACGGAAGAGCTGTTTCTCATTTCGGCACAAGCTGTTGCTGATCACGTTTCTGAGGAGGATCTTGCAAAGGGAAGTGTTTATCCACCACTTGGCCTTATCAAGGAATGCTCGATTGATATAGCTGTCAGAATTGCTGAATACGCTTACGGGCAATGTGAGTCTTTTACTATTATAATGGAAATTCAGTAGTCAACAAAGAATATCTCGGAAAATAATGGAAATAGGGAAATTTTGCTGGAATTCTTTTTATTTCGAAAAATTTCAAGCTACAAAAAAGGATTGAGGTAAAATCGCTCTATCTCACTTAGTTTCCGAGATATTGACGAAAAAGTGAAAAAAGAAAGATGATTTTTTTTTTACCTCTTTGCTTTTGAATTTTTTTACCAATCATTTTTTAAGAATATCTCGAAAACTAAGCGAGATAACTAAATTTTTGTAATTTTTGAAATTTTTCACAAAAAAGGCTTCAAGTAAAATCGTCCTATCTCGCTAAAACCGGATGAATCGACTTATCTTTTCTTATTTTTTCTTCTTGCTTCTAAATCATTGAATGATAAAAAAAAATAATGAATAATTTTCTTTAGGTGGGCTGGCCAGCGAGTATCCTGAGCCTAAAGACAAGAGAAAATTCATTACAAGCAAAATGTATGATGCAGATTACGACAGTCCTCTTCCTAACTTTTACGAGTGGCCACAAGAGTTTGCACATCCACGAGTCCTGCCAGAAAAGTAAGTAATTCCTCAGGATCTCGAAAACCATTGGGTTTAGGAGAATTTATGAAGAGACCTTTTTTATGAAGAATTGAATTCTCTACAAAAAAGGTCTCTTGACAAATTCTCCTAAACCCAACGGTTTGCGAGATCCCTTTAAATAATGAAACGAATGTGAGAAATTTAAAAAATACCTCTATGAAAATGGACCTCCATGGTAATATAATTCAGGATTTTTTTTTTCTGAGTGAAGGACTTTCCAAAAAAATCTCAAAAAATTTGAGAAAATGCTTCAATATATGTTCATTGTTGATGAATTTTTTCAAATTTTTTTGCGAAACTCTTCACTCTAAAAAAAAATCCCGAATTATTTTGCCCCGTTTTTCCCTAAATATTAAATATTAATAATTTTCATACAATTTTAAAATTATTAACTTCTTCATTTTAACTAATTTTCACTACTTTTTTTTTGTTTTAGAGAGCAACTTGAAATTCGTCACAATTTGAAAGGTCTGTAAAGAGACCGCAAATTGATATAAAAAATCAACGTAAGATGAGATTCATCGAAATAGCCTTATTTCAATTTAATTTAATTTTGAATTTAAAAAACTGAACTCAATTCTATTCAAATCCGTACTCTACAAATTAGGATTAATCATCCATTTAAAATAATTTCATAATTTTCAACGACTGGAAAATCTTTAAAAAAAATCGATTTTATTTAATCATCAGTTTTTTAAAGATATCTCGGAAATTAAGCGAGATAGAGCGATTTATGAGGAAACCTTTTTTGTAGAGAATTTCAAGAGCTAAAAAAAAGGTCTCTTCGAAAATTTACCTATCTCGCTTACTTTCCGAAATATTTTTATTTTTCAAACTCGTGACAAAATAAAATCGATTTGAAAACTTTTTTTTTTCGTTTTTCATCGAAACAGAGTGGGCAAGTGTGACTATTATATTCATAATTTATTTAAAAAAATCTTCATAATAATTTAAAATACTGAAATTTTTCAACACTCATGTTTCTCATTTGTAACTATTTTTCAATCATGAGCGAGAAAAATTATTGAAATAAATAATTGGACCGCAGAATGTTTATTTTAATGCGCATGGATGATTCATTCCGTATTTTAAGTGAAAAAAAATGTAAAATACAACTGCAAAAGGTCTTGATGTTACTTAAAAACCGTTTTATCCCGGTTTATTTCAATAATTTCACTTTTATTTATAAAAAAATCAGTAGAAAAAAAGTAAAACAGGAAAAGTCAATTTTTTCTGTTGATTTTTTTTGAGAATATCTTCAAAACTAATAGAAATACGCCTTTTTTTATAAAAAGGACCCAAATCCTTTTTTGTAGCTCTTGAAATTCTCTGCAAAAAAGGTTACCTGCAAAATCGTCCTATCTCGCTTATTTTCCGAAATATTCTCGAAAAACGATTAAAAAAAAAAAAAAACTCATCTTTTTTTACTTTTTCACTACTGAAAAAAATTCATAATTTCAAAATTCATTATTTTTTCTGGGATGAAATTATCTTAATGTGTTATATCGTCACCTTAGAAACAAAGGGGCGTAAGTGCACGCACTTACGCCACTTTTTTTTAAAGTCGATATGAAATTTAAGGATAATTTAAGGGAGTTACAATCGGGGAAAAAGTTAAATTTTGGTATAAAATTGTTAATAACAATTTATACAAAATGAAATTTTCAAATTTGATTCAGTGAATCTGTAAAGAATTTAATAAACAATAAAATAAGCCCTAAAAACAAAAAATTGATTGAAAATTAAAAAATTTTCATTGATTTTTACATTTTTTCGAATTTTTCAAGATTTAAAAAAATGCAAAAAATGAAGAAAATTTTTCAATTTTCGGTTAATTTTTTTTTTTTAGGGCTTATTTTATTTCTCATTACATTCTTTACAGATTCACTGAATCAAATTTGAGAATTTCATCTTTTATAAATTGTTATTAACGATTTTATACAAAAATTCAATTTTTTTTCGATTTTATCTCTCAATTCATTCTTATAAACGATATAAAATTTAAGACTCTTAAAAAAATGGAGAAAATTAGAAGTATAATCTAGTATTACTAACTTAACTAGCTCCATTATTCATCGAAATTTAAACCGACAAAAACTACAGTATATAAATATGTATATGAATAATGGTCGATTTTTAAAAAAATTTATATTCAATATTTGAGCCAATAATTGCCGTCACTTAATTTCTAAAAATACGTGAAAAAATAAGTATTATTTATTGCTGGCCACTAATGTGACTCGCACTAGATGTGCAAGCATCGTACTTATGTATTAATACGTATTAATGCCTACAAGTATCATCAGAGAAAATATAAAATAAGTATTGAACATTTGAAGACTAAATTAATTCATTGATGAAGAGATAAAATTGGAAAAAGTAAATTTTTTTCAGGATTTTTTGATTTTTTGGAAATATCTCGGAAATTAATGGAGATACGTCTTTTTTTAATCAATCCTTTTTTGCAGAGAATTTCAAGAGCTAAAAATAAGAATTCGAGTAAAATCGCTCTATCTCGCTTAGTTTCCGAGATATTTGAAAAAAAGAAAAAAATGAAAATTTTTAACAGGATTAGTCTTTTTTTGCAGTTTTTGAAGAATATCTCGGAAACTAAGCGAGATACGGCGATTTTGCTTGAATTCTTTTTTGTAGCTCTTAAAGTTCTCTACAAAAAAGGACTCGGGTAAAAGGGGCGTATCTCCATTAGTTTTCAAGATATTCGAGAAAAATGAAGAGAAAAGAAAAATGAGCGATTTCAGCAGGATTTGTGTATTTTTTTTACTCTTTGGAGGATATCTTGGAAACTAAGCGAGATAGAGCAATTTTGTATGAATCCTTTTTTGTAGAAAATTTCAAGAGCTACAAAGAAAGATTCGTGCAAAATTGCTCTATCTCGCTTAGTTTCCGAGATATTTATAAAAACGACTATTAAAAAATCGTCTTTTCCTGTTTTACCTCTTTGCAACTGAATTCTTCAAGATTTAATTTAATAAAAAAGGTGGAAAAATTTATTTATAGCAAAAAAAAATTAATTTCAGAAGAATTTTCATGTAGAGACGCGCAATGCCCACTTTTATTAATTATCCTCATTACCTCCATAAAATATTTCATCAAATCAATATTATTTATCGAATAAACCCCCAAAAAATCGGGGATTAATTCAAAAAAAAATGAGAAAATTGATGAAAATTAATGAATTTCAAGAAATTCTTTATGAAAGTATGAAATAAAATAATCCCGTTGCAAATACTTCAAAAAAAAAAAAAGTACAATAGAGAAATTGATTAAAAAATCGAATTATGCCAATTTTTGAGAATATATAATAATCTTATTAATTATAAAATTGAAAAATGCAAAAAAAAGAAAAGAAAACATTTTTATAATAATATTTTGTTCTCTGTTTCTAAAGTTTTGCGTTTTATACACAAAATTTATCGATGATCCCATTCAATTACTAATTTTCAGTAAAAAATATGAACGTCAATTCGTAAATATTGTATTATTATTTGAGAAATTTTGTAAACGGAGTTTTTTTTCTTTTTTCTACGAGTGAATAATTATGTGAAACCAGAGATTTTTAATTTTCTAATTTTTTTTATTTCTGTAATTTCCATCGAAAAAATTTTAATTACTTTCTTAATGAAAAATTTGGATTTTTAAATTTTTCATTAGTTTGAAAATTAATTTTTTTTTAACAATTTTGATTACTATTGTAATTAAAGATTTGACTGATGAAATTTTATAATTCTTTTTCTTATTCGAAATTTTGATTCTTTCTTACTTATTAATTGATTGGAATAATTAATTTTATAATAAAATCAACGCTACTATTTTTAATCTTCCCAAATATAATCGTCTTTCAGACAAAAATTTTGAGTTGAGAGTTTTAACTAAATGTAACACAAATAAGAATTTATAATTTAATCCAATTTAAATGACGCTTATGTGACATTTATAATTCAATTTAACTAATAAAAATGTTAATAAGTTTGATAAAGAAAATAATTATGAAATTCCATCAGTCAAATTTTAAATTACAATAGTAATCAAAATTGTTAAAAAAAAAAATTAATTTTCAAACTAATGAAAAATTTAAAAATCCAAATTTTTCATTGGGAAAGTAATTAAAATTTTTTCGATGGAAATTACAGAAATAAAAAAAATTAAAAAATTAAAAATTAACTATTACTGTAACCATTATTGTGTCAATTTTCTTATTGAAATCTTAACTTATTGTTGATGTCTGTAATAAAGAATGAAGAGCAAATACACTTGTTGCAATGCCAATTAAATTTCATTTTGTCGATTTTTTTAATTAAATCATTTGTATCACAAATTGGACATTTTATAGATGATAAATTAATTACAATTTGTTTTTTAACAAATAAATTATTTAAAACAAAAAAATATGCACGTGTAGAAATTTAAAAAAAAATACAAGTGCAAATTTTTTGATTATTCTTTCTTATAATAATTTATTTGTTTAAAATAATGCGGAAATTTTCAGATGCGTGATCATTTCATTGAATTTAATTAATTAATTAATAGGGGTGTGCGAATAGTGTTCGAATCGAATCGAATCGAATAATTCGAAAATTCGAATTATTCGAAATTATTCAAATTATTCGAAAATATTAAAATTATTTGAAATTTTTGGAATAATTCGAAAATTTTTGAATTATTCGAGAAGTTCGAATTATTCGAAAATTAAAATTGTTCGAAAATTCGAATTATTCAAAAAAAAACGAATTATTCGAAAATTTGAACTATTCAAATTATTCGAAAATATTAGAATTATTTGAAATTTTTGGAATAATTCGAAAATTCTCGAATTATTCGAGAAGTTCGAATTATTCGGAAATTCAAATTGTTCGAAAATTCGAATTATTCAAAAATTCGAATTATTCAAAAATTTGAATTATTCAAAAAAATTCGAATTGTTCGAAAATTCGAATTATTCGCACGCCCCTATTAATTAATAAGCTATTGATTATTGCATTCACATCTGTACTTTTTTTTTGCTTTTGGAAGCTCAGCTACTGTCGTCTGAGCACTGGAGAGGATCGAAATCCGGATCATCTTCGTCGTTGTCATCCAATTCTAGATCATCGAGATTTTGGAATAAACTTTCATCAACTTTTACTGCATCTCCTATGAAAAAAAATCAATTTTTTGAGTTTTAAAAAAAAAAAATTTGTTCTCTGACTTTTTTTTTTGCTAAATTAATTTGTTTTTTTTCGAACATATTTCGGAAATTTTTTTTGCCCTAACTTTTTTTCTAGTTTTTGAAATTCTCCACAAAAAAAATTTCGAGATATTTCTCTTATGGCACTTCATTTCCAAGATATTCTCAAAAAACTAAGGATTTTTAGTAAAAATATTTTTTTTTTTTAAGAGCAAAAATAAATTTTACCATCATCCAAGAACTTGAGATCAGATTGATCTAGTGTTTTGTCAGTCATGAAAAGTTCTCTTCCAGTCAATTTTTTTCCCTGTAGTGCTGCCAATTCTCGTCGTCTTGTGTGACCCATTTCTTCATCAAATTTCTCTTTCCAATTCATAAATGTTTCGACTGATACTCTCGTGCCTTCGAATCGTTTCTGCAAAAAAAAAAGGAAAAATCATTAATTAATAAAAAATTACATAAAAAAATAGAGAATTCGAGGAAAATTCAATAGTGAAACAGGAAAAGTCAATTTTGCCGATTTTATTTGGAGGAAATATCAGAAAAAGTTTCGAAAAAAAAATTCATAAAAATTTTATGAAAATTTCAAAAATTTTATAAATATTTCAAAAATTCTGAAAAATCTCAAATATTAGAATAAAATTGTTTTTTGAAATGCATATAGGCAAAGGAAGTTTACTGGAATTAAATTTGAGAAAATACCGGAGAAAAATCTCTATTATTTTCCAAGATATTTTCAAAAAATTAAAAAAAAAAATTTTAAAAAGTGATTTTTTTACATGATTTTTAAAAAAAATGAATAACTCGGAAATGAAGCGAGATAAGGCGATTTCACCCGAATCCTTTTTTGTAGCTCTTGAAATTCTCTAAAAAAAAGTATTGAAGTAAAAATGACAAATCTCACTTATTTCCCAAGATATTATCAAAAAACGAATCGCAAAAATAAAATAAACGAAAAACTCAATTTTTTAAAATTGATGATTTTTAAAAGAATGGCTCGGAAAATAAGCGAGATGGGGCGATTTTGCCTTAATTCTTCTTTAAGGTCCTTGAAATTTCCTACAAAAAAGAATTCAAGTAAAAAAGGCGTATCTCCATTAATTTCCAATATATTCCCAAAAAAATGATCATAAAAACTGAATTTCAAATATTTTAAATATTTTAAGTGTTTTAAATATTTTAAATATCTTAAACTTTTTAAATATTTTAAATATTTTAAATATTTTGAATATTTTGAATATTTTAAATATTTTAAATATTTTAAATATTTTGAATATTTTCAATATTTCAAATATTTTAAATATTTCAAATATTTTAAATATTTTAAATATTTTAAATATTTTAAATATTTTAAATATTTTAAATATTTCAAATATTTTAAATATTTTAAATATTTAGAAATATTGCAAATATTTGAAATATTTTTAATATTTCAAATATTTCAAATATTTTAAATATTTAAAATATTTAGAAATATTGCAAATATTTGAAATATTTTTAATATTTTAGATATTTTGAATATTGTAAATATTTGAAATATTTTAAATATTTTGAGTATCTTAAATATTTTAAATATTTGAAATATTTCAAATATTTTAAATATTTTGAATATTGTAAATATTTCAAATATTTTAAACATTTTAAATATTTCAAATATTGTAATTATTTTAAATATTTTTAACATTTTAAATATTTCAAATATTTTGAATATTGTAAATATTTTAAATATTTTAAGTATCTTGCATATTTTAAATATTTTAAATTTTGTGAATATTAAATTTTACCTCTAAATTAATTTATTATTAATAAATAACTCACACGTTCTGCTTCTTCTTCTTCAATTAATTTTTTAGCAGCACTCTCTGATCTCAAGAGTTTAATATTGTCCCATTGAACATTGAGCCACTCTTGTGCTGCACTAACTAACGTAAAAACCATGACCATTCCCATATTTTCATCCATTTGTTCAGCTAAATGATTCTGCAATTTTTCCTTATCACTCTCTTGAAAATTCTCTGCATCCTCAATTTTAATAATTAATGGCTCCTCTGGATAATTACTTGTGTATGTAAATTCTAAATTACATGCTAGACCATTGTTTGTTTCCGGTTCGTATTCCTCTGATTTTATTGGTAGACTGAATTTATAATGAGGCTCTGTCTCTAGAACTAATAATTATTTTTTAAACATATGAATCCATACTTTTCCACTCCAATTTTTGTTTTTTCTCTTTTTTGGAAGTTGATGATAATAGGGGAAAGTGGGGTAAAATGGACACATCTAAATTTTCAGGCAAATATTATGGAAAACTCTTGAAATTAATAGAAATATTGGTGGTAGATGGTTTTTGATGATTTCATTGGAAAGCTGAGGAAATTTTAGGCGGGAAACAAGCGCCGGAATTAATTTTTTTGAATTTTTGTCGATTTTGACTTTTTTGAGCATTTTAGAGGGGAAAAGCCTTCCTTTTTTTGAAAATTTTCAGTTTTTTGAGAATATCTTCGGTTCTATTTGTCGTAGCGTAAAAATTCCGATTGGAGGTGAAAGGTGAGATCATTTGCCATCGATTCATAGGGTTTTCAATTTAAAAATATCGATTTTTAAGGTATTTATGGGCATTTTTGTGAAACACTTTTGTGAAACAGTTTTTGGCCTATAACTATCCCAAAAATTGATATTTTTGAATTCAAAACCCCATAAATCGATGGGAAATGAGCTCACCTTTCATTTGAGACCATCCCCGAATTGCTACGACCAATAGAACCAGAGATATTTGCAAAAAACTGAAAATTTTCAAAAAAGGAAAGATTTACCCCTCAAAAATGCCGAAAAAAATCGAATTTTCAAAAAAATAGGGGTGTGCGAATATTTCGAATCTACGAATTATTCGTACCGAATCGAATATTAATATTCGATTCGAAATTTGAATCGAATAATTCGAAAATTCGAATTTTTTCGAATAATTCGAATTTTTTTGAATAATCCGAATTTTCGAATAATTCGAATTTTTTCGAATAATTCGAATTTTTTCGAGTAATTCGAATTTTTTCGAATAATTCGAATTTTCGAATAATTCGAATTTTTGTGAATAATCCAAATTTTCGAATAATTCGAATTTTTTCGAATAATTCGAATTTTTTCGAGTAATTCGAATTTTTTCGAATAATTCGAATTTTTTCGAGTAATTCGAATTTTTTCGAATAATTCGAATTTTTTCGAGTAATTCGAATTTTTTCGAATAATTCGAATTTTCGAATAAATCGAATTTTTTCGAATAATTCGAATTTTTGTGAATAATTCGAATTTTCGAATAATTCGAATTTTCGAATAATTCGAATTTTCGAATAATTCGAATTTTTTCGAATAATTCGAATTTTTTCGAATAATTCGAATTTTTTCGAATAATTCGAATTTTTTCGAATAATTCGAATTTTTGTGAATAATTCGAATTTTCGAATAATTCGAATTTTCGAATAATTCGAATTTTCGAATAATTCGAATTTTCGAATAATTCGAATTTTTTCGAATAATTCGAATTTTCTCGAATAATTCGAATTTTTGAATAATTCGAATTTTTGAATTACTCGATTCGAAATTCGAATCGAATAGTAATATTCGATTCGAACACTATTCGCACACCCCTACAAAAAAATCTAAAAAAATACATCAGACACTCGTTTTCCGGCTAAAATTTCCTCAGCTTTTCGATAGAATCATCAAAAAAAATCCATCTCTAACCGTTTCATTACAGTGTCCATTTTGCCCCACTCTCCCCTAATTAGAGGGGAGAATGGGGTAAAATGGACCTCTGCAACAACATAATTCAGGATTTTTTTTCAAACTTAAGGACTCGAAGAAAAAATCTGAAAAAATTTGAGAAGATGCTCCAATATGTCTTCATTTTTATAGAATTTTTTCAAATTTTTTCATTGAGCTGCCTCTTCTCTAAAAAAAAAACCCAAATCATTCTAACAAACAGGTCCATTTTGACCCACTTTCCCCTATTAAACTGGGGCACAATGAACTTGACTTTTCTTTCAAAATAAAGGCTTCTGTAGAAAAAAAAAATTGGAAGTAAATCGAAATTTTTGGGATCATTCTCGAGAAAATATCTCGGTAACTAAGCGAGATACGACGATTTTATGCGAATTCTTTCTTATTATAGAGACTTTCAAGAGCTACAATGAAGAATTCAGACCAAATCGATCTATCTCGCTTAGTTTCCAAGATATTTTGAAAAAAGGAATTTTTAAAAAATGGAAATTTTGTTTTACCTCTTCCTACTGATTTCTTTTTGACGAATATCTCGGAAACTAAGCGAGATAGAGCGATTTTACTAGAATCCTTTTTTGTAGAAAATTTCAAGAGCTACAAAAAAGGATTGGGGCAAAAAGAGCCTATCTCTCTTAGTTTCCACGATATTCTCAAAAAAACAGAATAATAAAAAAATGGACGTTCCATTTTACTTTTGCATACTGATTCTATATTCGTTAATATCTCGGAAATTAAGCGAGATAGAGCGATTTTACCCGAATCCTTTTTTGTAGAAAATTTCAAGAGCTACAAAAAAGGATTAGGGTAAAAAGGGCGTATCTCCTTTATTTCCAACAATATTCTCTATTTTCAAGATATTCTCAAAAAAAAAATGGCAAAAAACGAAGAATGATCCTTTTTTACCTTTTTACTACAAAATTCTCAAAATATTCAAGAATTTCTATATTTTTGCTGTCATTTCCCAATCTTTTTCTTTCGTAGAAGCCTTTATTTTTTTTTTTTAATAAAAAATCTCTGAATTTACTCCGAATTTTAGAATCAAATGTGAGCAATTGGAGGTTATGTTTCTGCACCTAAAAGAACAAAACATTAAAAAAAAAAAAGAAAGAAATTAATTCTCACTGTTTAATTCTCCAGAATAAATTGAATCGAGTGCCTCAATTTCATCGTGCTGTTCAGCTTTGTGATCCATGATAAATATAACAATAACTAAATATTAATAAATAAACTTTCAATAGAGATTATGGCCCATGGACAGCAGCCTGTGTTTTTCTGACACACACACAGACACGGACACACAGACACAGCGTTGTGGTGGTAGAAATAGTCATTTTTGGTCGTTTTTCAGTGATATTTGAATTTTTGCGGCAATTGGTATAGGGGAGATTGGGGCAAAATGGACACTGTAATGAAACGGTTAGAGATAGATTTTTTTTGATGATTCTACTGAAAAGCTGAGGAAGTTTGAGCGGGAAAACGAGTGTCAGATTAATTTTTTTCGATTTTTTTGAAAATTCGATATTTTTCGGCATTTTTGAGGGGTAAAAAGCTTTCCTTTTTTGAAAATTTTCAGTTTTTTGCAAATATCTCTGGTTCTATTGGTCGTAGCAATTCGGGGATGGTCTCAAATGAAAGGTGAGCTCATTTCCCATCGATTTATGGGGTTTTGAATTCAAAAATATCAATTTTTGGGATAGTTATAGGCCAAAAACTGTTTCACAAAACTGTTTCACAAAAATGCCCATAAAAACCTTAAAAATCGATATTTTTAAATTGAAAACCCTATGAATCGATGGCAAATGATCTCACCTTTCACCTCCATTCGGAATTTTTACGCTACGACAAATAGAACCGAAGATATCCTCAAAAAACTGAAAATTTTCAAAAAAAGGAAGGGTTTTTCCCCTCTAAAATGCTCAAAAAAGTCAAAATCGACAAAAATTCAAGAAAATTAGTTCCGGCGCTTGTTTCCCGCCTAAAACTTCCTCAGCTTTCCAATGAAATCATCAAAAACCATCGACCGTCAATATTTCTATTAATTTCAAGAGTTTTCCATAATATATGCCGAAAAATTTAGATGTGTCCATTTATTCGGATCAATAGGTTCATTAATAATTGAGACTTCACCTAAAAATTCCTAAAGTGTCAAAAATTCCAGTATATTAAGGGGGGGGGGGGGATTTAAATATAATAAATGAAATATTTCATTCAAACTTTTTATTGTCTTGAAGATACACATTTGAGAAAAGATTCCTGAAATTTTTGAAAAAAAAAATATCAAAAACTCTGCCATTGTGACGTTATTTTCGGGCTTAGGCTTCGAGATGCTCTTCTGAGCGAGGGGTTACTCACTCAAGGATTGAGTGACACCATGACTTCAAAATGAAATTGACTTCACGTGAATTCAGTCGCTGACTTCAATGACTTCAACAAAATGTGAAGTCAATGACTTTAATGATTTTAACAAAATGTGAAGTCAATGACTTCAATGACTTCAATGATTTCAACAAAATTCGAAGTCAATGACTTCAATGACTTCAACAAAATGTGAAGTCAATGACTTCAATGACTCCAACAAAATAGGAAGTCAATGACTTCAAGCATTGATCAACGTGACTCCATGACTGCCAATGACTTCATCAATTTGTAGTCAGTGACTTCAAATAGAATGAAGTCATTGAAGTCACAATAAATAAAATTTAAAAACCTGAAGTACGTAATTCGAGTGACTTCAACTGATTTCATCGACTTCAAGTGACTTCAGTGACTTCAAAATTGACTCCAGAAAAATCAAATCATTTGACTTCAATGATTTCAACAAGTTGAAGTCACCTGACTTCAACTTGACTTCAACTTGACTTCAACTTGACTGCAACTTGACTTCAACTTGACTGCAACTTGAGCAACTTGACTTCAACTTGACTGTAACTTGACTTCAACTTGACTTCAACTTGACTTCAACTTGACTTCAACTTGACTTCAACTTGACTTCAACTTGACTTCAACTTGACTTCAACTTGACTTCAACTTGACTTCAACTTGACTGCAACTTGACTTCAACGTAACTTCAAATTGACTTCAACTTGACTTCAACGTAACTTCAAATTGACTTCATTGCGGTGTGGCGCCATGACTTCACGAGTGAGTAACCCCTCGCTTCTGAGAATTCTTCCAGAAAAAGTGGAATTCTCCCATTTCGTCTATTTCCAGTCTCAAAGAGATGTATTTTATACAAGTAAATATCCTAAATTTCTATAGATATAGATATAGATGATCAATGCCTTTTCAGCACAAAATACATTTCTTCGACCAGAATTTTTTTTTTTCTACTTTTCCAAATCTCTCAAAAAATAATTGATGTCTTTTTTTTTTTTTGAAAAATTTCCTTTTTTTTGTGCTTCTTGAAATTATCAAAATAGGGTGATTTTTACGTGTCCTGCTAATCGTAGTGTTCGTTAAAGCCGTGAGAGTTCGTAGTAAACTCGAAGAGACACAATCAATACGTACTACCCCCGGGACGTGGGAAGACGTTGAGTGCTGTAGCATGTTTCAAAAACTGGGGTGCAGTTATTCCACCCACAATTAAAGACAGTTAAGAAATTTTCATTGACTTGTTCCATATTTGCAAAAAAAAATCTTCAAGTTAAAACGGCCTCAATCGTGTCTCATTGAAATTGCTGCAAAATTTTTTCCGATCCTTTTTTCATTCGAAATTTTCTTTTGAATTATTCGATTTTTATATTTGAGAGGGTGCAAAAGTGCAGAAAGGAGCCACTGACACTTTTATCATGGCTGTCAAATGACAATTATTAAAATTTTATTGTTCATGTAAATACTAATGTAAATGAGCTTTTTGTGATTATTTGAGACTTTTTGTTTTTGCTGATTTTTGTGAAAAAATTAGTAATTTTTTCATTAATCGAAAAAATTCATGGAATTTTGAGGAAATTATTGACATATGTCTTGACTGCCTTGATTTTTTTTTTTAAATTATAAGGAAGTAATTTTTAGGGAAGTGAACTTGAAGCTCAAAGTGCAATAATAATAATAATAATAATAATAATAATAATTATTAGAAAAAATTAGGACTGATGGGTTGAGTCAATATTCAATTTCGAGTGGAAAAAAAGGGAAAAAAATGAGAATCTTGGAGATTAGAGTTGAATTTTTTCGATGAATTGAGTAAATTAAGTGGAAAAAATGCATCTGCATTTTGAGAAGAATACTAATGCCAAGTGCGACTGCAATATCCTGTCACTCAGCTGGATGGGAAAGGTACCAGACGAATTACCAGAGGTGAGAAGCTCTATTTGAAATTGTAGATATATATATAGGTAGCTTTTCAGTGGAAAAGTTGGATTTTCCTGGAAAATATTATTTTAACGGAAAAAGCCGAAGGAAAGTCGATGGAGGAGAAAAAAGCTATATTTCCAGTGAAAAAGTTGAATTTTTCCGAAAAATACTATTTTTTGAAAAATATTATTTTTTTATAGTTCAGAGGATAAAGGCAAATTTTCAGAAAAAGCGAAAAGAATGATTTTTTCGTCATTTTTTCGATAAAATCTCGGAAACTAAAGGAGATACGCCTTTTTTGCTCCTATCTTTTTTTATAGCTCTTGAAATTCTCTACAAAAAAGGATTCTAGCTAAATCGCGCTATCTCGCTTACTTTCCGAGATATTCAAAAAAATAGGATAGAATAACGAAAAGGGAAAAATAGGGTGATTTTATTTTTTTAGCACTTTTTTGAGTGAATCTTGGAAACTAATGGAGATACGCCTTTTTTGCTCATATCCTTTTTTATAGCTCTTGAAATTCTCTACAAAAAAGAAATGAAGCTAAATCGCGCTATCTCGTTTACTTTTCGAGATATTCAAAAAAAATGGGATAAAATAATGAAAAAGGAAGAAAAGGGTGAATAAATTTTTTTATCATTTTTTTGAGAATATCTCGGAAAATGATCGAGATAGAGCGATTTTGCTTGAATTCCTTAAATCTCAGCTCTTGAGATTCTCTGCAAAAAAAGGATTTAGCCAAGATTGCACTTTCTCACTTATATTCCGAGATATTCATTAAAGAAAATTTGTAAACGTAAATACTTCTTTTATAATTAATTTAAAAAAATGTATTTGACTCTTCCATAATTCCAGTTTTATTCATCAAGTCGTACTATATTTTTCATCTCTTTCGGATCTTTTGTTCAAAAATTTATGAATATTGTGGCGTGCTGTATCTCCATTACTTTAGTGCTATAAAAAACCCTGACCTCTTCCCTCAGTGAGGATTGTGTCTCTTTGGAAAAATTATTCAGTAGCAAAAGAGGTCAAACAGGACAAATCGATATATCTTTGTGATTATTCCCAATGGAAGCTCTACAAACGTGAACTATTTATTTTGAGCCCTATTTGATCAAAATTGGATGAGTAGTTTTTGAAAAATCGATGATTTTCAATTTTTTTTTTTTTTTAAATCTAAAAATTCGTTAATCGATTTCGTCCAAAATCACAGTGGATGATTCTCATCTCATCATTCAGTTGTGTGAATTTTTTCAGATTTTTCTTATCATTAGTTTTTTCGGTTATTTTCGTTTCAAGGTTTTTTTCATGAAATTCCGTGGCAACACGATAGTCATTGAACTATACACAGTGGAAACTCCAAATTGAGGGACTTTCTAGTCCTACTAAAGATTAAGACTGGGATTGATTTCGGATATGATCGAACAAAGAGTTCTTGAGTTACTCATGAAAAATGATTTCTTCAAATCATATTTTTGGACCTTTGAATTTTCGTCAAATCTTTTCCAAAATTTACAATTGGGTGATTCACATCTTGTTATATGAGAAACTGAAAAAAAGAATGTTCCTTCAATGACTGGGAGAAAAACTAAATACTGATAACTTTGTATATGCGTATATGGATGTCTACATAAACAGCAATATTTCAATTACTTGAAGACAGTCTCATGGAGCGATATGATGTTTTGTTGAACAATCTTTTCCAAATGGAATAACTAATTCAATCCAATCTCCAATTCAGCATCGTTACGAACTTTCAATGAAGATGTTCATTAGTGTATTGTATACAATGTTCATGAGTGAATTTCATTTGAAAAAAAATATGACGACCATTCGGAAGCGAATCGCTAATGAATTAGCAGAAAAAGCTGCATGATGAAATGTGAGCAAGATACGTGCCATGTAGCAAGATAGGAAATGTGTAGTATTTACGCCCTTTTTGCGCTAGGACGACCATATAATTCGATCCAATTATATCTCATTTTATCTAATTAGATAGAATTAGATATAATTAGATCTGCAGTCATATCTTGGTAGATATGACGTCATACCTACAAAGGAAGCACCGAGGCTGACGATGAGTACAGCCTTGTACAGGCTTATTCGTTTCGTCAAAATTATGCTGATATTATGTCCCAGCCTTGCCATCTAAGCCTTAGACTATTCAGCCTCAGTCTTGGGCAAAGGCTGAGTAAGGCTTGTCCTGATCTCCAAGTCCTGCCTGGGTATCTGTGGAGATATGATAGATTTGACCAGGTCTGATAAGATCTAAGAAGCCCACAAGAAAACGGCCCCGATCTGCATCAGATATATAGTCATATATATTTAGGTCTTGGGAGATCTGTGATTTGATAGAATTGGATCTGATCAGAACTGAAGTTTAGAATTTTTTTGACACTCTTCGATATCTAAATATGTCTAATTAGATATAATTATATCAGAATTTTTCAATATTTCTAAAATCGATAGCTTCTGAACAAAACTATCAATTCCCAAGACCTAAACTATCAAATCCCAATTTCTTAATTTACCATAAATAGTATATTACACACCTAGGGAGGGAAGAAGTTAACCTCGACAAGAATATTTCGATCAATTTAATCATATTTGAAGCGAAGGAGGATTTTAGGGTCCAAGCCTATTTTAGGGTCCAGCGGAAAATTTTAGGGCCACCCCCTGTGTGCTTCGAGGAGTATGAACAGCGTTGCCAGATCTACTATTTCAGCGGGAAATATTGAGTTTTTGAAAAAAAACTCAACATCTTCCGCTGTACTGCTATCACTCAAAGATCTTGTGCTCTCTCAAAACTTCAAAATTTCAATATTTTTGCTCTCTCATTGAATTCTCCCGGTTTTTCTCATAGTTACAATTGATTGTTGCAGGACGAAGGCTGGAAGTTAAACCGGACTAATTATTATCAAGAAGGATGGCTAGCTACTGCGAATGCCCGAGGTCTTGTAGGTGTAACTTTTACAACTTCTCACTGTCGCACAAGGAGTACAGAATTACCATTACGAGCCAATTATAATCTGCGAGGACATCAGAGTGAGGTGAGCTCATGAATAATGATCTTCTTGGAGAGATACTTTATTTTGAATATTCATTTAATTTGAATTTTTTTGGTAGATTATTCAGTAACAGGATAAGTCCATTTTTCTTGCTATTCTTTTTTTAACACTTTGTTACTCGACCTATAGAGAGTTACTGCAGTGCAAGTGAAATACTAAAAAAAACACGCAACTAACGAAGGGTTGAGGATATTTCGGAAAATAATGGAAATACACTCTTTTTGTTTTGAGCCTATTTTGTAGACCACTTCGCGAGTTACAGAAGAGGATTTGCACAAAATTGTCCTATCTTGCTTAGTTCGCAAGACTTTCGCAAAAAATCACGTCAGAAAGTGTTTTATTAAAAAAGCTCGAAAAATTGGAAAAAAGCAGACTTGTAAATCCAATCCGATGACTTGGTTGAATAATTATCATCATTTTTTACCAACAGGTCATACTAGTGAAATGGAACGAGCCATATCAGAAACTAGCCTCTTGTGATAGCTCAGGAGTCATATTTGTGTGGATCAAATACGAAGGGCGATGGAGTATTGAACTGATTAACGACCGCAGTACTCCTGTGACTCATTTTTCCTGGTCTCACGATGGACGAATGGCGCTTATATGTTATCGAGTGAGTTTCGAATGAAAACTATTTAATCCTGATACGTTTTTATTCCGGAATTTCTTTAAAAAATTGATTATTTGGCTTGATTTTCAGGATGGTTTCGTGCTGGTGGGAAGCGTGGCTGGTCAACGGTACTGGTCATCAATGCTTAATGATCAAGCAACCATAACTTGCGGTATTTGGACTCCAGATGATCAACAGGTATTCTTACTCCCAAGTTCTATCCTGGACATTTTCGAAAAGAGTGGATTTAGGGAAATTCACTTGTTTCAGGTGTATTTCGGCACTACCTCAGGACAATTGATAGTCATGGATGTTCACGGAGCCATGGTTTCAGAAGTTCAACTTTCAGCTGGAATAACGTCAATGGCATGGAGTGCTGAAAAATTCAAAATGGAAGAGGGAGATGATGATTTTTCTGGTAATTCCGTTCAACAAGATGAAAGGGGTTATGTCCTAGCTGTGTGTTTGACAGACGGCAGTATCATGATGTTGCGGTCCTACGATGACGTTTCACCTATCACTATCAAGACTGGTCTCAAATCACCACTCCACGCGGAATGGAGTAACTCCAGAAAATTACTCGCCATTGCTGGTACTAACGAGTCAGATATCGCACCAGGAAATCCTCAAGAATACAATAATCTGCTCAAATTTTATTCAGACTCTGGGTCTCTTGTTTATACAACTGCAATTCCTTATACTCAGGTAGAAAATTGCGTTTCTCTTATTTAGGTTTATTAGTAGATGAGTTCAGTAGCGAAGTGGTAAAGGGAGTTAAGTCATATGGGATAACCATATATACTTAACTCCCTTTACCACTTCGCTACTGAATTCGATAGCCTAATCCTTCTTTGTGGATGTTAAAATGAAATCGAATATCCAATCGCTTAATTACTGAATTCGCAGGCAAGGAGCTGCTAATTTCTTGAAATTTCCAAGGATCCCAAAAATCGTCTCAATTTTTTAGAAACCTCCGAATTTAGAAAAACTGCGAATCTCATTATAATTGTCCTTTTAATATGCTCCTACTCAGGTTTTTTGGTTCACTTTGTTCTAGTGCCAAGTTTCCGCACTAACATGGGGTCACAATGACAGACGCCTCTTCATCGCGACTGGAGCACGAGTTCACGCTGCCTGGGTATCCAGGTATGAGACATAGATATTTTTTTTCCCTAATCTTTTGCGATGAATATCTTGAAAAATAAGCGAAATAGGGCGATTCTGGCCTAACTTTCTCTGTAAAGAATTTCAAGATCTACTGAAAAGGAATCGCATACAATTGCTCTATCTCGCTTAGTTTCCGAGACAATCTCAAAAAACTAAAAAAAAATCGACTACTCATGTTCACCTCTCCACTCCCAAATTCTCATTATACATTGATACTTGTACAGACGTGTGGGATCCCTCCAACTGCTCGCAAGACTAGCCGTAAGAGCAGCGCTAACACGAGAATCCAGTGCCCAACAGCTCCCTCTTCCTCCGAAGCTCCGAGCCCTTGTCGCCGCCCTCTTCGCTAACACAATAAGGTAAAACCAAAACCCCTGACACACAAATTGAAAGATGACTATTTCACTTTTTTCCTCAAAAAAACAGGTCTTGTGTACCAGAACCTCGAGACTTACGAAGATTCGTCTCTCGACCGCCTCCTGCAGGTGGTAGACTGCATTGCACAATGCTGCGGCATGCTGGGGAGCCAGCGCCATGCTATACGCTTTACCTAGAGTATCTCGGAGGTCTAGTGCCTCTTCTCAAAGGTCGTCGAACAAGCAAAATCCGACCGGAATTCGTTATTTTCGATCCACAAAGCCAAGACACGCTTCACGTTCCAGACTATTCCTTCCAGTTTCCCTCATTCAGCGATGGTTCTGACACAGAGAGAGACACTGAACTATGTGGTTCTCCGAGGAACAGAAGGAAATATCGGCGGAAACGAGACGACAAGTGCTCCGATGAAACTGACGATCTAACATACATCGACACTCTTCCTGAATACGCGAGACTTGTCGAAGTCACATCGAACATTTGGGGCACTAAATTCAAAATCCACGGCTTAACTGACAGTGTTCCTGCAAATTTAGGGCAAGTCACTTACAGAACATCTTTGCTCCACCTTCAACCCAGACAAATGACCCTAGTCATGACGGAATTGCGCGACGATTTACCATCCGGTCCGGACCCGAGTTTCAATCCAAACCTCTTCTCTGAAGACGAGGAAGAGAGCTTTCAAGAACCTCAGGGTGAATCGAAATTGCCCAGTGAAGCTCAGGCACTGCCAATTGCTCCAATGACCCCTCGCACTCGCATGAACTCAAGCCGTCCGAAATCTCAAATTTCGAGTCCATTTACCGACTCTTGCTCTTCAGCACTGGCGCATGATTACGATGACGATTTCGCTTATGACCGCCAGAATATGTTGGATTTCTGTGACAGTCTTCGAGCATCGTCGAGCAGCTATCGAACATCGAGGCTCAATTCTCCGAGGTGCTGCGATGTCCCTGCTCTGCAATCTCCGAAAAATGCAGTTGCTCCCACGCAAATGCTCATCGCCACATCCACCTCGAACGATTACTCCAGCAGTCTTCAGAGGGTCAAGACAACACTCAGTGATCAGCAGATCATACGGAAAGGCATGGAGAACAATAAAATTAATCAGGCTGATGTACCATGTCAGGTGAACGTCATTCCTGTGATACAAAACGGGCAGAATGGCGCGACGAAGCAGATCGCTGTCATCACCACCAACGCTTCTCCGTCTCAACCGATTTATCTGAATGCACCCAGAGCTCCAATGCTTCCAAGCTGCCTTAATAATTACGTGCACTCAAAAAATAATCACAAGAATCTAACTTCACCTCCATCGAATTCTCAAACGTCGACTCGTTTGAATTCACCAACATGTTCTCATCCATCTGGGAATAATAGTTTTGGGTCTGTTTGTAGTTTACATTGTGCGCATAATAAACGGAAAGAAGTCAAGACAACTGGTTGCTGTGGCAAATCCAGTGGAAACCATACCAATCAAGTTGGAATATCTTCTGGGAAAAATGATGAATTCAGGTTTATTGATGAAGAGTCTAAGGATTTTGATGGGGTACAGACGAGCGTCAGGAGGACGTCAACTATCGTTAGTATTGGACCAATGTGTCCGTCACTGGAGCCAATTGTCAGGAGCTGCAGTGTTGGATACTTGGATCTGGTGGATGCACAGATGGTCCCTTGTGATGTTGCTTTAAGGATGTTGAGGAAGGAAGCTCCGAATAAGCGGCTGGTGCTAGTGTCTAGGAAAACGAGAAGGAGAAAAAGGAATAAGGCGCATGAAATCGGTCCTGCTAAATTGAAGCTGAAGACTTGTGGGAAGTCTAAGAGTTTGGATTCTAGTGATATGTTTCCGAGTACTGAGCTTATTTCTTTGTCACCGCAGCTTCCGGGCCATATTGAAGAGGCTGTGGATTCTGCTATTGAAGCAGTAAGCGCTGCTTGTGAGGTTCATGAACCGGATGAGGAAGTGTTCGTGGATACACCGGCCGAAGAATTGACGGAATGTGTGAAGTGGAGGAAAGAGGAGAATGTTCTTGAAGAACACAAGTCTAGTGGGTCTTTGTCGTCTTCGTTAGATGGATTAGCAGCGAGATTACGAGATTTTGATGATACTCATAGTTTACCACCTCCTTCACCACGTCTCACTGCACGACTACCACGGAGCTCACCGAGTAGTCCCGCACCGACAAAGAAAGGGAAAAGACCGGCTTCAGCGTCACCAATAAGGCGGAGACTTCTGTCTAGTCCGTTATTGAGTAGACGAGCTAGAAAAAGCCGCGGGGAGAGCTCCGATGACGAGGGACAGGGACTAGAGGATTTAGCAAGTAATTACCAAAACCTGGAAACGTTTCAGAAAGCGCAACTGAGACAAAAGGTTTCGATTCTTTCAATTTTTCAGTATTTATTAGTTTCTGGTTTTTAGTTTTTTCAAGTGGAGGTTCTTCTGGATTACGAATACAAAATTCTTGATTATGATCAGTTGAGAAGTTCCACTTTCAGAATATTGGTTATTTCTAATTAATTTTGTGTATTTAATTTTTATATTTTACCGAATTTCGCGGAACTCATGTATCGGAATTCAGTAGTAGAGAGGTAAAACAGGTGGAGTCCATTTTTTTTTGTCATTTAGTTTTCTGAAAATATCTCAGAAAGGGAGCGATTATGAGGATTTTATGAGAGTTGAAATACTCATAATGCACGTCAATCAGTTCAATATTCATCACCATTTGTCTATGGGCTCTCAGCTTCAGGGGTCGATTCCACCCTCCAAAAACGTTTCTTGCAGATGGAAACAATCCATATGACTTAGATTCAGAATCTTAGAACAGAATCGATGAAGGACACTTGGAACAGTTTCCTCATTATTTCTCGAGATGTTTTCGAAAAATGATCAGTCGAGAAAATCTCATCCTGTTTTACCTCTTCGCTACTGAATTAGATTGTGAAAAGGGCTTTTTTGTTTTGTAGTTAAAACAAAGGGCTGCCAGTACGTCCCGTCACAAACCGGAGGAGCTGGTAATGCACAATAAAGCGCCTATGTGGAATGAATCCAGTCAAGTGTATCAGCTTGATTTTGGTGGTCGTGTTACACAAGAAAGTGCAAAGAATTTCCAAATTGAGTACAGAGGCAAACAGGTAAGTACACTAGACTTCCAATAAAGTTCCGCCCGTTAAAGTTCTCAGGACTCTTTCATTAAAGTTCCTCGCTGGCTCTCTCACTCTGATTTTTTCAGTGAGCTTATCAGAATTGAGTTCAGAAGGGTGGCATTTCAAATGTACTTTTGACAGAAGGGTAAGGACAAAACGGGAACTTTAACGAGAGATTCTGAGCGGACGGGTAAACTTATCCGGAAGTCTACTGTAAACAAAATCTCTTCTGCAAATGTACAGATAATTGATTATACGATATTTCGCTTTTCCCATTAGGTCATGCAGTTTGGAAGGATAGATGGAAATGCCTACACGTTAGATTTTCAATATCCATTCAGTGCACTTCAAGCATTCGCCGTTGCCTTGGCCAATGTTACGCAACGGCTCAAGTAACCATCAATCCTCTCGAGTACCTCATTCCATATATGTACGAAATTGGTTACGAATGAAGGTTCATCCACTTGGAATTCGAACTATGAGGTTATGAGCTGGATGAACAAAAAGATCAAAGAGCAAAAAACGGAAATCCCGTCTGGTATGAGTTAGCAGTTACGACTCTTAGAATTTTGGGATAGTCGATTATGAAAATTGAGCATTGCATACATTCGATTACCTGATAGCTTTTACCTCTTTTTGATAATATCTCAAAAGCGAAGAAAGATATGGCAATTTTGCCTTGGTTCTATTTTTGTAGAATTTGAAACTCTACAAAAGAGGATCAGAGTGGAATCGCTCTATCTCGTTTAGCTGCCGAGGTATTTGAAGAAAAGGCAAAAACATACACTGATCATGTTTCAACTGGTCATTTTCCCAGCTATTCATTGTTTGGATAGCATGCGCATGCGCAGAAAGCATCTGAGCCTCAGATAGTAACAGAGAGCAACTCAGATTCTGAGTAATGTTCAGTCAAAGTGAGATGAGTAAGAGCACATGCCTCAGACAAGAAGAAGAGCAAGCCCAGATTATAGATGCCTCCATTTCAAGAAAGCGAGATAGTGCGATTTTACCCTAATCTTCTTTCGCAGCCCTCAAAATCCTCTATGAAAAAAAGTATTGTGGCAAAAAAGGCCTCATCTGGCTTAGTTTCCAAGATTTATCTTTTCATTAGTTGGGATTTTCACCATTTTTTGAGACATTCCATTGAGAATCATCACAAAAATAAGTCAATTCGCTTCATTTTAGCCCTTCACTATTAGATGTTAAAATTAAGCTTCAAAAATTGACTGAGATTCATGAGCTCTCTATTCATTGATGTATCCATCGTCGAGCTCGTAACCTCTCATTACTATAATTCAAGATTTCAACGCAAGAGTTCCTTCTCATTGAGCTATCATGCATTTAATAATCCAACTATTATGTATCTTCCAGATCTGTACGAAATTTGGAGTACGAGTACTACTGAAGGAAACTGCGTCTACTCATAGAGAAGATAGAAGGCACGAATCCGGAAGGAAACGAATATAACTGAAATCAATGGAATTGATCTCATCAAAAAAAAAAAAAAAACAAATGCTTCGATCGTATTACCGTCCAGTTGCTTTCATCTTTTAATCTTTATCCGGTCTAATCCACAGAAATAACTCCTATATTAACTTTGTTTTGTATATTTCAGTATATAACGTTGAAAGTGAATCCGTCTACATTATTGAAATTTAAAACTTGTTTGTTGTGTATAATATATTATGAAATTAATTATTCTTCGATGATTTCACGCTTCATGTGTACTCATCTCTCTTAGCGTTTATTGCAATTTAATCCATAGAACCAAAAAATAGTGAAAAAAAAATTGAATGGTATCCACAATAAACAGATTCTTTTGTATACAAGGCGGCCTGATCAATTGTAAAGTTATTTGTACGCATGTGAAGAATAAAATGCATAAATTTGAATGAAATATAGAGTAATTGTGATTTAATCCTCGAATTTTTCGATATTTTCTTGATTTCAAGTTTTTTGAGGTTGCAAATTGTATTGGCAGGATATTAAATTTGAGAATGGTAATGGACTTTTTGAAGATTCAATAATGTTACTTATCCAGGAAAAAATGTTCAGATCTGATCAGATCCAATTAGATCTGACAAAATGGACATTTTCAACATGAATAGATCTGATCAGATCTAATTAGATCTAATTAGATCTGATTAGATCTAATTAGATCTGATTAGCTCTAATTAGATCTGATTAGATCTAATTAGATCTGATTAGATCTGATTAGATACAATCAGATCTAAGTCTGATCAGATCTGTTTAGATCTAACTAGATCTGATTAGATCCAAGTAGATCTGGTCAGATCTAACTAGATCTGTTCAGATCTAACGAGATCTGGTCAGATCTAACTAGACCTGGTCAGGTCTAACTAGATCTGATCAGATCTAATTAGATCTGATTGAGTTTATCTAAATTGGATCATCAGACTGAAAAATACTGTTTACTTTTATGAATTGATCAAAAAATATACATTTCATAGAAAATTCTCCAGAAAAGATTTATGAGTTTATTTACATTTCAATCAATTTTATAAGAATTGTGCATAGTTCATCATGAGACTCAGCAGATTTTCACCGAACACATCTCTTCTTTCGTTGGCAGAATAGAACTGTATAATACCATGAAATCACTGAAAGGACAGGGATCCTCGCAATTTGGGACAGCTACCAGATGCCTCACTTCCGGAATTCCTTTATAATAATAGATCTGAAATGAAGGATGTAAAAATATTCAATCATCCCTCGAAAGTACTACAAAATAATTTTTGATTTACTTACTCGAACATAATATTGATAATTATCCTGCAGTAATTCAATGAATATTGCACTTGAGTACTGAGGCTCAAACCATTGATAAATATCAAGAGCGATTAAAAGAGCTGCAATGTTCACATCATGAGCACTCAATAAAAGCATTTTATTCTCGGGGTTCCAAGTCTCAGCTATTATGGCACTGGCAGTGTCCGTAAAATTTTTCAAAATCATACCTGAAAAATTCACAAACAAGAAAAAATTTAGGGAAAATTTTCTAAGGCCTTCAGAATATTTCTTGAACAGTAATTCTATTCCAGAAGAGAATTTGTTTCGAAGAAATCAATCCCAGTTAGCGATTCCACTATAATTTTCGTATGTTTATAATCAAAATTATTTCTTCACCTCCATTTAATTTGATTAGCTTCTGATTATAACTCAAAATATCGAAGCCTAGAATCGTAGCATCTAGCAATGCACCGTTGGGAAAAATTCCGAATGACCAGCTAGGAAGTTTATATCCCATTGCTTTCATTGATACTAGATCATCATAAAGAAAACCCAGAGATTTAAACTCCTGCACTGGTTCGCCGATGGACTCATTGAGATATGTCACTAAATCATTGAATTTCGCGGTTTTTTCCTTGACCTCTGGCAGCGCCCCCACAGTGTCTAGTTCTGCTACATATCTGTAAAAAAAAATTATATCCTATAGCAAGAACGGCGGTTCTCGACGTTTTGGGTCATTTGCAGTCATACTATGATGAAATCTCAAACTCGAAAAAAATTACGATTACAAAGCTCCCATTCGGAAGCAAAAACTAAATCATTACAGTTCAATAAATTTCTTAAGATAATTCCAAAATTGAAGAACACTTGTCTAACTCACTTTGGACACGATAGCGTTGGTAGTAGAAAATCATAAGCACCTGGAACATAATCCACGACTACTGGTTGCCAGTAAATATTTTTATTCCATTGCTGTTTCTCCGTAGGTGGAAATATTCCAGCCATTACTAGTTGCAGTGACATTTTCGTTCTATCATTATCTGTACTGCGAGTCAATATCATTCTAGAATCATAAATTTCATCCAAATATCGAGCATACTCTTCACGAATATGTTGACCGAGTTCATATTCGCGTTGCATTCCTGCCTGAAAGAACGAAAAATGTTGATTCATTCTTAATCCATAATATAATATTTGATTGATCGTAAAACTTGCCTTAGTTAACTCTCCTAAAGCAATAGGAAATTTATGTCCAAGAGTATACTTTAAAGGAGTTCGATCTCCATGTCGAAAAAGCTGCCAATAAAAGTGTCATCGAATTAATCAATTTCTTTTTCATCGAACATCACTCTAATGAAATGTAATGAATTCATTGAAACTTACTACACTGACAAATTTCCGCTCCAATTCAGCTATTGCAAGCGTTTCTAGGATGCATAAAACTGCAATAATCGAGCAAATTCTTACCGACATCATCATTATCTTCCAAACACGAGAGAGATTCAACTGAAAATGGAAGATAAAAATTGAAATGTTATATCAACTGCAATTTTTTTTTTCCTTCGATCAGACTTATGATCAATATTTATTTATCAAATCTGAATCAATTGGTAGACAGCCTTGGAAGCTGAAACGAAGAGATAACGCATTCGATGATGTATGAAAAGATACATTCGAAATATTGAGGATGACACGTAATGGTTCATGAATACCGGATATTAATATTATTATTGTTATCAAGCGGCTCCTTCGGAACTACCGCATCCTCTCAGTTAAGATGGTGATATATAAGTGCAGGGCTTTTTCTTAACTTTCCGATTAGGGAAGTTTATGTATTTGCCCCGAAAATGAAAAATTGATTTTTTGATTGATCTTTACGTTTTGAGACCTCCACAACATTTTCTGATAATTTTTAGGAACATGTCTGTATGTGCGTGTATGTGACAATTTGACTAAAAAATGATTGCGAATGGCAATTTCTAATTCACGCATGAAAATACGCTCTTTTGACGTGGTGTTTATACCGCAAGTTCAGCTAAACACGGAATTTCATTAAGAATTTCGGATATATGAAGGTTCTAGTTCTCGTCAATAAATCGAGTTTCTAGAAAGAATTTGTACATTGATCTACATTTTAATCAATTTTATTAGAATGGAGCACAGAATACAATCAATCCATCATAGTTCTTGATGAGACTATGAACATATCTTCACCGAACACATCTCTTCTTTCGTTGGCAGAACAGGACTGTATAATGCCATAAAATCACTGAAAGGACAGGGATCCTCGCAATTTGGGATAGGTATTAGGTACCTTCTTTCTGGAATTCCCATGTAATAATATATCTGAAATAGAAGATATCAGAATGTTCATTAATGAATAATCCTGCTGACCGAAAACATAGAGGAACGAATCAAGAAATCAAAATGAAAATTAAGTTCACAACAAATGAATCATCTTCAGAAAATAATACAAAATAATTCCTGATTTACTTACTCGGACATAATATTGATAATTATCCTGCAGTAATTCAATGAATACTGCACTTGAGTACTGAGGCTCAAACCATTCATAAACATTAAGAGCTATTAAAAGATCTGCAATGTTTTCATCATGAGCACTTAATAGAAGCATTTTAGTGTTGGGACTCCAAACTCCATCGATTATGGCACTCGCAGTGTCCGTAAAATTTTTCAACACCATTCCTGAAAAATCAACTCTAAAAAATCTAGGGAAAATTTCCAGAATATTTCCAGCTGTAATCTCTCCTATGGAATCTTTCAATTGCAAATTCTATTCCAGAGGAGAATCAATTCTGAAGAAATTCATACCAGTTACAGATTCTACCGTAATTTTCGTCTGTTCATAATCAGAATTATTGTCTCACCTCCATTTAATTTGGTCAATTTCTGATTGTAGCTCTGAAGACCGTAGAACTGAATCGTAGCATCTAGCAATAAGCCCCTGGGAAAAATTCCGCGTGACCAAGTAGGGAGTTTGAGTCCCATCGACTTTATTGATACTAGATCGTCATAAAGACAAGTCAGAAGTCCAACGTTCGACACTGGTTTGCCTAGCAAAACAGTCAGGTTTTTCATTAAAGCGCCGTATTTCGCAAGTTTCTTTTTGACCTCTGGCAACGCCATCACAATTTTTGATTCTGCAGCAAATCTGTGAAAAGAATAATATCCTATTGAATATTTTTTTCGAATTTTTGAACATCTAATTAGAGCATTATTATGATCAACGTAACATTATATCTGAAATTGCGATGAATAAGACTGAATTTTAGCTGAGAGTCCAGTCAATTTTCTGCAAAAAGATGATGTATGAAGTAATTTGTGGAAGTCAAGATGATGAGATCGAGCCTGAGTAAGGAGTTGCGGATAACAGGAAAAGTTCTGAACATAATTTGTTCATAGAAAACAGATGAATTACCCGGGAAAAAATATTCAGATCTGATCAGATTAAATTAGATCTGATCAGATCTAATTAGATCTAATTAGATCTGACAAAATGGAAATTTTTAACATGAATAGATCTGAATAGATCTGATCAGATCTAATTAGATCTAATTAGATCCAATTAGATCTAAGTCTGATCGGATCTGTTTAGGTCTAACTAGATCCGATTAGATCCAACTAGATATGGTCAGATCTAACTAAATCTGATCAGATCTAACTGGATCTGATTGAGTTCATTCATATTGGCTCATCAGATCTGATCAGATCTAGTTGGATCTGATCAGATCTAATTAGATCTGATCAGATCTGCCAAACTCAGATCTAATTAGATCTGATCAGGTCTAAGGAACTCAGATCTAGTTTGATCTGATCAGATCAAATTAGATCTGATCAGAGCGTGCCAATTCTCAAATCTGATCAGATCTAAGGAACTCAGATCTAACTAGATCTAATTTGATCTGATCAGATCTGAACATTTTTTCCTGGGTAGTTATATAGCTGAACTGTTCTTGGTCTGCTGTGAACGGAAAGAAATTCTCACCAAAAAGTACCGAACTTTCGCATCAATTGCGGGACATTTCACAGGTCCACAAAAAAATGATGAGAATTCGATAAAAATCGATAACAATCGATTAGAAGTCTGAAAACACCCATATGTCTTGTACAACTAGGTTTTTCAGCTTGGGGTAACGAGTTACGCAATACACCGCTAGGTGGACTGGCCGAGACGTGGCCGCTGAGGGTTAAGATACTCCAACATTGAAGAATACTTGTTCAACTCACTTTGGACACGATGCCGGTGTTAGTAGAAAATCATAAGCACCTGGAACGTAATTCACGACTGCTGGTTGCCACAAAATATTTTCATTCCATCGCTGCTTTTTTGTAGGTGGAAACATTCCGGCCAATACTAGTTGCAGTGATATTTTTGTCCTATCAAGATCTAAACTACGAGTCAATACCATTCTAGGATCATAAATTTCATCCAAAAATTTACCATACTCTCCACGAATATGTTGACCGAGTTTATATTCACGTTGCATTCCTGCCTAAAAGAACAATAATTTCGGCTTTATTATTCATCCCTGATACAATATTCAGTTGTTCGTAATACTCGCCTTAGTCAATTCCCCCAAACTACCTGGAAATTGAAATCCAAAAGTATAACACGTAGGAGTTCGATCTCCATGTCGAAGAAGCTGTCAACAAAAGTGTTGTAAAATTAATCAATTTCCTTTCTTTCGATTATGATAGTGAGATTGAAGAAATTCACTGAAACTTACTACGCTGACAAATTTCCGCTCCAATTCAGCTATTGTTAATGTTTCTGAGATGCATAAAATTGCAACCATCAAACAATTCGATATGGACACCATAATCATATTTCAGTATTACAACACGAGAGAGATATGACTGAAAATGAACAATAAAAATCTTCAACTGTTATATCAGTCGTGATTTTTTTTTGGTTTTCATAAGCTCGAAGACGATTTTTGTTTATCCGAATCGTAATCAATTGGTAGACAGCCTTGAGAGCTAAATGAAGAGATAACGCAACCGAAGCTCTTTCGAATGGAAATGCACGTGTGTTTATGTGCGTTGGATTTCTCCAAAATCGTTGTACTCAGTGATCTGAGAATTTGGAACCATTCCATTCTTCTATCGTAATGTTCTCAATAAAATCGGTATAGAATAGATGCAATAGTTTCGAAGAAAAATGGAGTTTTCGAAAAATCGTTTTCTCTCGTTATCTCAGATTAAACTAATACCTGCTCGGGGGATGTGGACTGTACAAATTTGTTGTAATTTAATTTATCAACGCCAAACGGCTTCTTTACGACAATAATTTACGGAACTTATATAACAGTATTGCAAGAGAGACGAGTGAGTGAAGGTTCCATTGTTAATTTATATGAAAGTATTGCAAGAGAGGCTAGTGGGCGAAAAGCCCTTTTTGTACCTCTACCAGTATAAAATACATAGATTCATAATACATTCCATTTCTCGTGCTTACTGTTCCCATGCCATGTCTCGCGAACGCACTAAGTTCACACAGTTGTTATACGGAATTTACACTGCATAAATCTTGCACAAAAAAACGGTATATATTCCGTGAAAATTTCGTGTAAACACGATTTTTACACTCCAATGATGTATACACGGTGTTTGCACCGCATTTTCGGAACCGCTAGGGTTCTGTTAGAAATACTTCGTTACTATAATAGTATATTACGCACCAAGGGAGTAAAGAAGTCAATATGGCCAAAAATTTGCCTCCCGAGCGAAGCGAGGGTGTCAAATTTTTGGCCGAGTTGACTTTTTTTATCCATGGTGCGTACGATATTTTTCTGTTCGAGGGAGGAAAGAACTACGTCTCTAACCGAGCGCAGCGAGGTTAGAAACGTCGTACTTTACTCCCTGAGGGCTGAAAAAGAAAATAACTTATTGCTGGGATCGTAAAAGTATTCAATAAAGATCAAAATCATTCAAATATCTAGACCATTTCATTCGGCTCCAACGAAAATTCCATTCACTGTTCGTACAGAACCTGTATCCTATTAACTTGAACGTTCTGATTCATATTCCGATGAAATCTCGAAATCAAAGGAAATCGCGTTTACAATGCTTCCATTCGGAAGCAAAAAACAGTTTATCTAATAGAATCGTTGATCATACTCTTTTTGATATAGTGTTTATATCACAAGTTTTGCTCAGCACGGAATTTCGTCAAGAATTTCGGATATATGAAGGTTCTAGTTCTCGTCAATAAATCGATTTTCTAGAAAGAATTTGTACATTGATCTACATTTTAATCAATTTTATTAGAATGGAGCACAGAATATAATCAATCCATCATAGTTCTTGATGAGACTATGAACATATCTTCACCGAACACATCTCTTCTTTCGTTGGCAGAACAGGACTGTATAATTCCATAAAATCACTGAAAGGACAGGGATCCTCGCAATTTGGGATAGGTATTAGGTACCTTCTTTCTGGAATTCCCATGTAATAATATATCTGAAATAGAAGATATCAGAATGTTCATTAATGAATAATCCTGCTGACCGAAAACATAGAGGAACGAATCAAGAAATCAAAATGATAATTAAGTTCACAAAAAATGAATCATGTTCAGAAAATAATACAAAATAATTCCTGATTTACTTACTCGGACATAATATTGATAATTATCCTGCAGTAATTCAATGAATACTGCACTTGAGTACTGAGGCTCGAACCATTCATGAATATTAAGAGCGATTAGAAGAGCTGCAATGTTTTCATCATGAGCACTTAATAGAAGCATTTTAGTGTCGGGGTTCCAAACTCCATCCATAATGGCACGTGCAGTGTCCGTAAAATTTTTCAACACCATACCTGAACAATTAAGGAGGAACATCAGTTTTTAGGCTAAAACAAAAAGCATTAAATTTTTTATGAAACTTTCAATGATTTTCTTCAGACTAACAACTGATGCTCCTGAAGTCTAAAAAATCTAGGGAAAATTTTCATAATATTATCAGCTGTAATTTTTTCTGGGAAACCTTTCAAATGATAATTCTATTTCAAAGGAGAATTAATTCCGAAAAAAATTAATAGCGGTACCGATTGCACCATAATTTTCGTGTATTCATTATCAGAATTATTCTCTGACCTCCATTTAGTTTGATTAATTTCTGGTTATAGCTCAAAAGATCGTAGTACTGAATCGCAGCATCTAGCAATGAGCCTTTGGGAAAAATTCCGTGTGACCAGGTAGGAAGTTCAAGTCTCATCGCTTCCATTGATACTAGATCAGTATAGAGACAACACAGATTTCTGATGTTCTGCACTGGTTTGCCTACCAAAACAGTAAGATTTTCCATCAAGTCATCATATTTCGCAATTTCCTTTTTGACCTCTGGTAGCGCCATCACGATTTTAAATTCTGCTGCAAATCTGTGGAAAAAATAACATCTAATCATTAAATATTTCTTTCGATTTTTGTAAGCATCTAATTAGATGATTATATAAAGAATTATTCTTGAGATATTTCCGAGTTGAAGAATATTTGTTTAACTCACTTCGGACACGATAGCTCCTCCAGTAGAAAATCATAAGCACCTGGAACAGAATTTACGACTACTGGTTGCCACAAAATGTTTTTATTCCATCGTTGCTTCTCTGTAGGTGGAAACATTCCGGCCATTACTAGTTGCAGTGACATTTTCGTTCTATCATAATCTGTACTGCGAGTCAAAATCATTCTAGGATCATAAATTTCATCCAAAAATTCACCATACTCTTCACGAATATGTTGACCGAGTTCATATTCGCGTTGCATTCCTGCCTAAAAGAACAAAAATTTCGGCTTTATTATTCATCCCTAATACAATATTCAGTTGATCGTAAAACTTGCCTTAGTTAATTCTCCTAAAGCTTCTGGAAATTGAAATCCTAAAGTATAACACGCAGGAGTTCGATCTCCATGTCGAAAAAGCTGTCAACAAAAGTGTTGTCAAATTAATCAATTTCCTTTTTTTCGATTGTGATAGTGAGATTGAAAAAATTCAATGAAACTTACTACGCTGACAAACTTCCGCTCCAATTTAGCTATTGTTAACGTTCCTGAGATGCATAAAATTGCAACCATCAAACAATTCGATATGGACACCATAATCATCTTTCAGTATTACAACACGATAGAGATATGACTGAAAATGAACAATAAAAATCTTCAACTGTTATATCAGTTGTGATTATTTTCTGGTTTTCATGAGCTCGAAGACGATGTTTGTTTATCCGAATGTTAATCAATTGGTAGACAGCCTTGAGAGCTAAATGAAGAGATAACGCAAACGAAGCTCTTTCGAATGGAAATGCACGTGTGTTTATGTGCGTTGGACTTCTCCAAAATGGTTGTACTCAGCGATCTGAGAACTTAAAACCATTCCATTCTTCTATACGTAATGTTCTCAATAAAATCGGTATAGAATCGATGCAATGGTTCCTAAGAAAAGTGGAAAAGAAAAAGTTAGAAGGCATCCTCCAGGATTCGCACTTTGTTGAATCCAAGCGATTGATAATTATGTGTGTGTTAGTCCAGCTCAATTCTGAAATTACTCTTGTAGTTCCGTAGTTTTTATTGTTTCTCCATTCAAGTTCAATAAATTCATGTAATTCTGTAATACTGATGCTCAATTTGTTCCTCAGCATTCTCTCAGTTTGAGGAATAATTCGTCGATTATTCTTTGGATTGAACATATGCAAAAACATTTGCATGAAAATCATTTTTTTTTGTGGGCTGCACAAGAAATACTGCAATTTTAATTAAAATGTTATTGCATATGTTCAATTTCCGATTGGATATTATTAGCTTCATGATGACTTCATACTCATGGTATTATGAACCTGAGGAAGCCTGAATTAACAGGCGAAACGTCGTGTCATCGACAATTACTTAGTATTGTTATATTCAACTATTCCAACATCTGGGGATCATCCCTACATCTGAATTTATGAACATGGAAATCGACATCCCAATTAATGATAGACCTTTTCTATTCTATCGTAAATCGACCGTGATTCGATCACGATGTGATTGCATCGCAGTCGCATCACAGTCGCATCGCGGTCACATGACAGTCGATTTCATGAAAAAATGGTCTGTCTGATCGATTTATAGTTGATATGCAATCGCCCGATCCATCATGGTAAGGAAGACAAATGTGAAAAGGATGATTATGGGAAAGTTTATTCGTTTCGAACGCAATAACTCGAAAAATATTGATGATAGAAAAAGAAGTTTTGACCAAAAAAGTTAGGAAATTTAGTTTAATAGAGGAAGAAATCTCAATAATTTTCCGTTAAGATATATAATTTCAATACAATTTCTTTATTTCCACAATTCATTACAATCATAATTTCAATTTCATCAACGAAATTTATCTTTACTCGGCGCACATCCTTCCATTCTCAATTTCTTCGTAGCATCATCGACTTTCTTCGAGTCCTTAGGTACCTTGTAATTCGACACATGATCAACCCTAATAACTCTGCCGAGTATCTTCGTAGAATTCAAATTATCAACTGCTAAAACAGTACTTCGTTGATCCTCGTAACACAGGAAGCCATATCCCTTTGATTTCCCCGAGTCTTTATCTCTGATCAAATTGATGTTAACAGGCTCTCCGTATTGTGAAAATATTGTTATTATATCACCTTCTGTCAGATCGTAGGGTAATCCCCCGATGAAAACCCATGCACTGTCTTTGTACTGGTCATGCCATGATGTCTTATTATTTCCTGATAACTCTTGTTCGCCAAGTTTTTTTATGTTTTTAACGTTAGTCAGAGGATTCATGATTTATACTCCTTACACAAATTGCATCGATATGACTCTAACCATTAGACTATCCAACCATCTTTTATTTTGAAATATATCTCTATTTATTTATTGTTATGACTGCAGCGCGTGAACATTCACTTTTGTTTACGTACGTAAATGATGTTAGAGGATTGAAGGTTGGGTTGGGATCTTCAGTAATTTTATTATTTGGATTTCGTAGCCTCTGGAGGCGCTGAAGCGCTCTGCTCAAAAGCGCGGGAAGTTTGAAATTAATAAGTCACTATTAAATTGACACTAACACTTGATTGTTCATTAATTAACATAAAATATTGACTCGAATGAAATTTATAGATTACAATTACATTCACTAAACTCTAAAGTTCAAACAGTAATACGATTCATCACTTATTCAAATTATACTTAAATTCATAACTATTTTTATAGAAACTTTACTAATTATTCTGAGGTCTCGACTATTTGGAAGTTCTATTTCTTTGCTCTATACATAGAAATGATAACATTTTATTGAAAATAGATTATTAAGGAAGTTCATCCGGTATGGGATTTAATAGTACGAAAAATTATCACGACTAGCGTAGTGGTTATAGGACTAGCGTAGTCGTAACCTGTACAGCTGCTATGTGCTAGAAATTCTTGTTCGTCGATCATAATTGTTTTTTTGTAAAAAATCGAATTTATAGAAATAATTTTTTTGAAGATCAAATAGAGAAAGGTCAATTCAGCACATTTTCAACTAGTTTTGTATGATTTAATGTGCAAGCATAGCATACATTGCGTTATTCGGAAAGCATTCTTATTGATTTCAAAAAGCGCGCGGTTCTGACGTCACTGTCATGCGAGTAAGACAGAGGTTAACTTCCCAAAAATCAGCATTTTTCGAGACAAATTAATTTATTTTTAAATCACCAAGTATCTAATGCATTTGAGGAAGCTCTTAAACTGTTCTTTACATATTTATTCATCCATTATGGAAGTTTCTCCCCCAAAAAACCTGTTAATTGCCACAAATTTCATGTTTATAGACGAAAACCCATAAGGGACCGTGTTAATTGAAAAATCTTTATTTATTAATTTCTCCCGAATAAGATATCCGAAGAGTTTGAAATTTTAACAGGTGACTTTTTAGATTTTCAGAAGTATATTCAAATTTTTTCATAATTATTGGTCTGTTAATTCAGTTACCGGATGAACTCCCTTAAGGATGTTAGGGTGAGGTGGTCGGACATAACCTTAATTTTTTGTATAAAATTGTAAATAACTTCGTATACACATTAAAGTTCTAAAAATCATTTTCTCCATGTTTGAGGGATGTAATGAGGAATAAAATAAGCCGTAGAAACAAAAAATTGATTGAAAATTGAAAAATTGGCTGCATTTTTTACATTTTTTGAATCTTGAAAAATTTGAGATATGTAAAAAATGCAGCCAATTTTTCAATTTTCAATCAATTTCTTGTTTTTACGGCTTATTTTGTTCCTCATTACATTCTTCAAACATGGAGAAAATGATTTTTAGAACTTTATTGTGTATACGAAGTTATTTACAATTTTATACAAAAAATTAAGGTTATGTCCGACCACCTCGCCCTAACATCCTTAAATTATCCTTGCTCATATTCCAACAGTTTTCAACATATTCTCAAAAAAAAAATACTAAGAAAACAAAATATATAAAAATTTTCAGATTGATCTTATTTTGTCACGTCTTTCTCAGATATCTCAGGAACTAAGCAAGATAGAGTGATTTTGCCTCAATCCTCTTTCTCTAATAAATTTCAAAAGCCACGAAAAAGGCGTCGTTAAAAATCGCTCTATCTCGCTTAGTTTCCAAGATATTCTCAAAAAAGCTGATGATGGAATAAAATCCATTCGCAGCCTTTAAAAAAAAACTCATCCTATTTTATTTAAAATAATTAAATAATTTGTTAATAATTAAAAAATGATAATTCGTTAAATTTTCCGTTAAAAAATGTCGTTCCATTTTTCAAATTCAAATACCGCGCCAATTCAAATTTCAAGGCTACTGCGCATGTCAGCGACTGCAGTGCCACAAATTTACGGTGAATCGACAAATGACGAACGAATGAAATAGCTCCAACGGAATTCACCAATGACAGCACAGATAATCGCCACTAGTCAGCCATATTTCATTTTTTTTTTTATGTTTTCATGAAAATTGACTAGCACGCCCCTGGCACATCGTATTTCCTCCATTGTACTTTCTTTCCGGGATTACTCTGACGAGGAAAGGATGGCTCAGAATAATTATTTCGGTTTTACACACGGAGGAACACAATATGGGTGAGTAAAATAATAATCAATTAAATTTCATAAATTTTATTAATAAAATGTTTGATTAAAATTGAATTAATCGATGAATTTTTTCCAGTTTGATGAAAAAAAAAAAAAAAAATTGGTCGAAAATTTTTGAGCCACGCGAACTCTTTGAGTGCCGGCTTGGTCGCCATTTTGCTTTTTTTAGAAAAAAAATTGCCTCGTTAATTGGAATTATAACTTTTTTTTTCGTTTTTATGGATGAATCATCGATAAATTTAATTTCATAATTTTATTGATTTAGGCAATTATCGATTTTATTGTGTTTTACTGATTTGGAAATTTTTTTTTGTTGATTTTGAAAAATTTTAGGGCAGCTACAGCATCAGCGGCTTATCCTACAGGCCAAGCAGGATATGCAGTAACACCAGCAGCTACTGCTGCTACTTATACGCAGAGGCCAGCAGCAGCAGCTGCCACTGGCTACGAGACTTATCAAGCTGCTGCTGCTGCTGCTGCTACAGGCACGACTTATGCTGGTAAGTTATCATATATATTATAACTTGAAAAAATTTATTTAAGGGAGTTCATCCGGTAACTGAATTAACAGACCAATAATTATGAAAAAATTTGAAAATACTTCTGAAAATCTAAAAAGTCACCTGTTAAAATTTCAAACTCTTCGGATATCTTATTCGGGATAAATTAATAAATAAAGATTTTTCAATTAACACGGTCCCTTATGGGTTTTCGTCTATAAACATGAAATTTGTGGCAATTAACAGGTTTTTTGGGGAGAAACTTCCATAATGGATAAATAAATATGTAAAGAACAGTTTAAGAGCTTCCTCAAATGCATTAGATACTTGGTGATTTAAGAATAAATTAATTTGTCTCGAAAAATGCTGATTTTTGGGAAGTTAACTTCTGTCTTACTCGCATGACAGTGACGTCAGAATCGCGCGCTTTTTGAAATCAATAAGAATGTTTTCCGAATACCGCAATGTATGCTATGCTTGCACATTAAATCATACAAAACTAGTTGAAAATGTGCTGAATTGACCTTTCTCTATTTGATCTTCAAAAAAATTATTTCTATAAATTCGATTTTTTTACAAAAAAACAATTATGATCGACGAACAAGAATTTTTAGTACATAGCAGCTGTACAGGTTACGACTACCTTAGTCGTATAACCACTACGCTAGTCGTGATAATTTTTCGTTTTTCGTACTATTAAATCCCATACCGGATGAACTTCCTTAACGTGATTCTAGGGTCACACGACCAATAGCTGGACACTGCCCTGAAGATGGACGCTTTCTGTTATCGAGGATTTTCACAAATAAATTAATGATTCTTATACTTTTTACGTCAATTCCTGATTATTACATTCATAACATTCATATTGATTTATAAACTATCTATTACGTATCGATTGATCGAAATTTAAAATCATACCACTGCAAATATGTAAGTGTTCATCTATTGGGGGTTCAAGTTATTTTCCAGTTTTTCCTTGATTTTCTTTAATTATTTCTACATTATTCGAGTTTAATTGATTTTTACTCGATTCACTTTATATTTTTCTGTACGTCATTCTTTTCTGCAGGTTTTTAACGTGATTTGCCTATTTCATAGGAATTAATAAAGTCTAATATTTCCTTAACCGTCCATCTATTGGTCATGTTACCCTATCTGTACAGTGAGAAAAGAAAATAAGGCTAGAAAAATGAATTAAAATAATATTTTCTTATACTTGATACATTAAATGTATAGGGGAGAGTGGGGCAAAATGGACACTTTCATGAAACGGTTAGAGATGGATTTTTTTTGATGATTCTATTGAAAAGCTGAGGAAATTTTAGCCGTAAAACGAGTGTCAGATGTATTTTTTTCGATTTTTTTGAAAATTTGATATTTTTTGGCATTTTTGAGGGGTAAAAGGCTTCCCTTTTTTGAAAATTTTTAGTTTTTTGCCAATATCTCTGGTTCTATCGGTTGTAGCAATTCGGGGTTGGTCTCAAATGAAAGGTGAGCTCATTTCCCATCGATTTATGGGGTTTTGAATTAAAAAATATCAATTTTTGGGATAGTTATAGGCCAAAAACTGTTTAACAAAAGTGTTTCACAAAAATGCCCATAAATACCTTAAAAATGGATATTTTTAAATTGAAAACCCTATGAATCGATGGCAAATGATCACACCTTTCACCTCCCATCGGAATTTTTACGCTACGACAAATAGAACCAAAGATATTCTCAAAAAACTGAAAATTTTCAAAAAAAGGAAGGCTGTCACCTCTCTAAAATGCTCAAAAAAGTCAAAATCGCCAAAAATTCAAAAAAATTAATTCCATCACTTGTTTCCCGCCTAAAATTTCCTCAGCTTTCCAATGAAATCATCAAAAACCATCTAGCGCCAATGTTTCTATTAATTTCAAGAGTTTTCCATAATATTTGCCTAAAAATTTAGATGTGTCCATTTTACCCCTGATGTCCACTTTGCCCCACCTTCCCCTATTTTTCCTCCCTATTATTATTGAAAAAAAAAAAATTGTTGGAAAATGAAGAGTTGAAACAGAATAAGTCCTTTTTTTACGTTTTTTTTTGTGGGGGGGGGGGGGGGGGATATCATGGAAAATAAGGGAGATAGGGCGAATTGAGGCTTTTTTGTGGAAAATTTCAAGAGCTACAGAAAAGGATTGAAAAAAGGCATATCTCCCTTACTTTCCGAAATTTCCTCTAAAAGAGCTTTTTCAAAAAAAATATTTTCCAATTTACTAGCGAAGAGGTAGAATCGAAAAATCTCGAAAAAAAGCGACATACGCTTTTTTCACCTCAATTTTATTTCTGTAGAAAATAGTAAAAACTCAAAAAAAAAGGCGCAACTTTGTTATTTCTCGAAATATGAAAAAAAATCAACTTATCCTGTTTTGCCTTTTTTTTGCCAATTAATAATTAATTATGCATCACATTTTGGAAAATTTCTTCTTTGATTTCGACGAAAATGTTGAAAAATCTTCTCATTTCAACCTGAAATTTCATCATTTGAAGCTCAAAAAAAAAAAAAAAATGAAGCATCTTCCTCGAAAACACAAGAAAAAATTATTCCAATTTTTTTTCTTTCTTTTGGTATTATCGTAGAACGTTGATCGATTCGTTATTAGGTTTTGTTTCCCCCGTAGCTGCTAATCCAGGTACAGTAGCTCAAACATATGACTACGGTTACGGTAGAGCAGCACCACCAGCAACATACGACGCAACAAAAACGTATTATCAGCAGCCAGCTGCTGCAGCAGCTACCTACACAACAACAGAGACTCATTATCAAGCAGCAAAGCCAGCTTACAGTACAACAAACGCGTATACTGGTACAGCAAGACAGGCAACAACAACTGGACAGGCAAAAACTTATCAAGCATCAAGTACAGCTTATCAGCAGTCAAATCCAACGCAGAGTGCAACTTATTCGTCTGGTTATACAGCACCAGCTGCACCACCAACTGCACCAGCTGCAGCTGCTAATAGTAAGTTGATAGTTGGATTTATTTCCATGTTGATGATTGGTTTGAGATATCGTGGGAAATTGGAAGGTTTTGCTATCGAATGGAAGCTATGTGATCATCAGAATTTTTATTTTTTTTTTATTTCTGTAATTTCCATTGAAAAAATTTTAATTACTTTCTCAATGAAAAATTTGGATTTTTAAATTTTTCATTAGTTTGAAAATTAATTTTTTTTTTTTAACAATTTTGATTACTATTGTAATTAAAAATTTGACTGATGAAATTTTATAATTCTTTTTCTTATTCGAAATTTTGATTCTTTCTTACTTATTAATTGATTGGAATAATTAATTTTATAATAAAATCAACGCTACTATGTTTAATCTTCCCAAATATAATCGTCTTTCAGACAAAAATTTTGAGTTGAGAGTTTTAACTAAATTTAACACAAATAAGAACTTATAATTTAATCCAATTTAAATGACGCTTATATGACATTTATAATTCAATTTAACTAATAAAAATGTTAATAAGTTTAATAAAGAAAATAATTATGAAATTCCATCAGTCAAATTTTAAATTACAATAGTAATTAAAATTGTTGAAAAAAAAATTAATTTTTTAACTAATGAAGAATTTAAAAATACAAATTTTTTTTTGCTGATTTCTGATTTTTTTGATAGAAGATACTCAAAATGATTAGGGGTGTGCGAATAATTCGAATCCACGAATTATTCGTACTGAATCGAATATCAATATTCGATTCGAAATTTGAATCGAATAATTCGGATTGTCGAATATTTCGAATTATTCGAATTTTTTCGAATAATTCGATTTTTTTTGAATTATTCGAATTTTTGAATAATTCGATTTTTTTTGAATAATTCGAATTTCTTCGAATAATTCGAATTTCCTTGAATAATTTGACATTTCGAATAATTCAAATTTTCGAACAATTCGAATTTTAAAATTTTTGAATTTTCGAATTTTCGAATTATTCGAATTTTCTTGAATAATTCGAATTTTCGAATAATTCAAATTGTCGAATATTTCGAATTTTCAAATTATTCGAATTTCTTCGAATAATTCGAATTTCCTTGAATAATTTGAGATTTCGAATAATTCGAATTTTCGAACAATTCGAATTTTCAAATTTTCGAATTTTCAAATTATTCAAATTTTCTTGAATAATTCGAATTTTCAAATAATTCGAATTTTCTTAAATAATTCGAATTTTCGAATAATTCGAATTTTTTTGAATAATTCAAATTTTTGAATAATTCGAATAATTTCGAATAATTTGATTTTTCGAATAATTTCGAATAATTCGATTTTTCGTATTATTCGATTCGATTCGAACACTATTCGCACACCCCTAAAAATGATCCAAATAGAAATAAAATACTATTATCCACTTGTTTTAAAAAACCAAATGCTAAAATTGTCAATTCAGAATATTTCGCTTATAATTTCAGCTTCATCAGACTCTTGATTTTATATATAGGATTAGGATCATATATATAGGTATAGGATTAATTTCACAAGATACTGATTAATGTCAAGAGCCTGATAAAGCCCAAAAAATAAGCGAAATTTTGCGAATTTACGATACTTTAATAAAAAAAAACCTTTTCAATTTTCGATGATATTTCAAATTAATAGTAAGTTAATTGTTTTTTTTTATTGAGAAATTGAAAATTTTCAGACAAATCGATTTTAGTTCGGCAGTTTTTTTTTGAGAATATCGGAAATTAAGGGAGATAGAGCGATTTTGCACGAATTTCTTTTTTTTGTAGAAAATTTCAAGAGTTACAGAAAAAAAAATCGCTTAAATCTGCTTTATTTCGCTTATTTTCGAAGATATGTGAAAAAAATAAATCATTAGTCAATTTTTATTTTTTTATCATTTTTTTGAAAATATCTCGGAAATTAATGGAGATACGCTCTATCTCGCTTAATTTCGGTGAAAATTCTACAATTCGAGATTTCCTGGAATTTTCAAAATTATTTTGTAATTTTCGAAATTTTTTACGAAAGAGAATTGAGCTAAAATCACTTCATCTCGATTAATTTCCGAGATATTTCGAAAAAAAAAGTGGGGAAAAAATTTAATCGATTCGTCTGGAAATTTTAATTTGATTTTTATCGAATTATTGTTTGTCGTTATTTACTCGGTCATTATCAGAATATGAAATTGAGGCCCATTAAAAAAAGTCTTTTTTTTTTTAATTGAGTTGAATTTAATGAATTCGTTGAATTATGAGTTTAACCGTAACTAGTCGTACTTGATGGATAAATAAGAAATTCAGTCGTGAAAAAATAAAAAAAAACAGGAAAAAATTAATTTTTGTTTTCTGTTTTTTTTTCTGAGAATATCTCGGAAAGTAAGCGAGATAGCGCAATTTTTGTCGAGTCTTTTTTTGTACGAAATTTAAAGAGCTACAAAAAAGGGTCTATGGATAATTGCGCTATCTCGTTTAGTTTCCGAGATATTCCAAAAAAACTACTGAATTTGAAAAAATTGTTAAAAAATCCTAAATTCCTCAAATTCCTCAAAATTTCCCATTTAATGATGAAACTGATGACGAGACTGAGTTGTGTATTGATCCCCTGTTAAACAATATTGAGATCAAGTTTTTTGAGATCAGAAATTGTTGATGGGCATATTGACTCACGACGCAGATGATTTTGGCAGTCTGAAAATCCCAAAAAATCCTTTAAAAAACTTGAATTTAAGGTAGTATCCCAGTGAACTCGAGTACAGTTAACTCCTTATTTTTTTGATGCGGTATCAAAAATCGATTCTCAGGAAATTGTATTTTTCGACAATCGATTTTTTTAGAAAAATCGATTCTTCGAGATTCAGTTTGGTTTAAAAAAAAAAAAATCCTATTTTCCAAAGATTGACTCTTCGAGAATCGATTTTTTTCTTAAAGATCGATTCTTCGAGAATCGATTTTTTTAGACAAATCGATTTTTCGAGATTCAATATTGTTTCCTTAAAAAATCGTATTTTCCAAAGATCGACTCTTCAAGAATCGATTTTTTTTTGAAGATCGATTCTTCAACTTTCAATATTGTTTTTTTGAAAAAATCGTATTTTCCTAAATTCGATTCTTTAAGAATCGATTTTTTTTAAAATCCTTTCTTGAAAAATCGTTTTTCCTAAAGATCAATTCTTCGAAAATCGATTTTTTTCTTAGAAAAATCGATTTTTCGAATTTCAATATTGTTTTTTGAAAAATCGTATTTTCCAAAATTCGATTCTTTAAGAATCGATTTTCTTTTGAATCGATTCTTAAAAAATCGTTTTTCCTGAAGATCGATTCCTCGAGAATTGACTTTTTTCTTAGAAAAATCGATTTTTCGAGTTTCAATATTGTTTTTTGAAGAAATCGTATTTTCCAAAATTCGATTCTTCAAGAATCGATTTTCTATTGAATCGATTCTTAAAAAATCGTTTTTCCTAAAGATCAATTCTTCGAGAATCGATTTTTTTTTCTCGAAAAATCAATTTTTCCAGTTTCAATATTGCTTTTTCAAAAAAATCCTATCTTCCAAAAATCAATTCTTCAAGAATCGATTTTCTTTTAAATCGATTCTTAAAAAATCGTTTTCTCTAAAGATCGATTCTTCGAGAATCGATTTTTTTAGAAAAATCGATTCTTCGAATTGAACTATAGTGAACTATAGTTTTTTGAAAAAATCATATTTTCCAAAATTCAATTTCTCAAGAATCGATTTTCTTTTAAATCGATTCTTAAAAAATCGTTTTTCTCAAAGATCGATTCTTCGAGAATCGATTTGGTTTTTTTTCGAAAAATCGATCCTTCGAGTTTCACTATAGTTTTTTGAAAAAATCATATTTTCCAAAATTCAATTTCTCAAGAATCGATTTCCATTCAAATCGATTCTTAAAAAATCGTTTTTCCTAAAGATCGATTCTTCGAGAATCGATTTTTTTAGAAAAATCGATTATTCGAGAATCGATTTTCTTAGAAAAATCGATTCTTCCAGTTTCAGCATAGTTTTTCAAAAAAATTCTATTTTTCGAAAATCAACTCTTCAAGAATCGATTTTCTTTCAAATCGATTCTTAAAAAATCTTTCGTTTTCCCTAAAGATCGATTCTTCGAGTTTCAATATAATTTTTTTGAAAAAATCGTATTTTCCAAAATTCGACTCTTCAGAGAATCGATTTTCTTTTAAATCGATTCTTAAAAAATAGTTTCTTCTAAAGATCGATTCTTCGCTCATCACTCCCTACAAATCCTCATTTTTCTCGGTTCTACCCCCCCCCCCCCCCCCCCCCCCCGGTACTCTGAGATACTACCTTAAAAACCAAAAATCTCAAAGAGATGCCCATGATTTATCCCATCAAGTACGATTAAGTCTATCGGAAAAAACCCCCTAGCTATGAGGTTTCAATTTCATTTTCTTCATAGAACCAGCAAGTACAACGTATTCCGGCTACGACGCAGCGCTTTATAGCGCTGCAACAATGTACGTAGCCCAACAAAGTGCAAACAACAATTCGACTAACCAGAAGACTGGAGGTTGGCAGGGCTATGGACGCAAGGGCTTTGGAGCTGGTGGCGGTGGAGGAGGTGGCGGTGGTGGAGGAGGAGGTGGTGGTGGTGGCGGTGGTGGTGGCAGTATGAAGAGTATGCGTGCTAAACAGCCACCAAAGCCCCAACAATTGCACTACTGTGATGTCTGTAAAATAAGCTGTGCTGGACCACAAACGTATCGCGAACACTTGGAGGGACAGAAGCACAAGAAAAAAGAGGCATCACTCAAAGTACCACAGCAGCCACCAGCACGTGGAGCTGGCAATTCACTGAGATGCGAATTGTGCGATGTTACGTGCACTGGCAATGATGCTTATGCTGCACATATACGTGGGGCTAAACATCAAAAAGTCGTTAAATTACATACGAAACTTGGCAAACCAATACCGAGTGCTGATCCGACTGTACTGAATCCTAAACCTGCTGTTGCTGCTAAAGCTACTGCTGCTGCTGCTAAAAAACCTGTTGTCACGGCAACACCGAAAATCAATTTTGTTGCATGTAAGTATTTTTTTTTATCGTTAATTAATTTAGTTATAGGGGGGAGTGGGGCAAAATGGACCCTCATTGCAACATGATTGAGGAATTTTTTTTGGCATGAAGGACTTGACGAAAAAATCTAAAAAAAATTGGGAAAATTCTACAACATGTCTATATCGTTTGTGAATTTTTTCAGATTTTTGGAAGCAACCGCTGCTTTTTAAAAAATTCTCGAGTCATCTCATCTTCTAGGTTCATTTTGCCACCACTCTACCCTATAAATAGAAAAAAGAAGAAAAAATATATATATATGTTTATATATATATATATGTATTTAGAAATATATATTCTACCCTGGAGAGTGGGGCAAAATGGATTTCTGTAAAAAAATGATCCAAGATTTTTTTTCAGAGGGAAGGACTTGATGAAAAAATTTGAAAAAATTTGAGAATATGCTAGGATATGTATATATTGTTGGTGAATTTTTTCAGATTTTTTATACTAGCTGCCGCTTTTCAAAAAAATCTCGAATCACTATATCTTGTAGGCTCATTTTGCCCGGGTCTCCCTATATAGGGGAAGGTGGGGTAAAATGGACACATCTAAATTTTTCGGCAAATATTATGGAAAACTCTTGAAATTGATAGAAATATTGGTAGTAGATTGTTTTTGATGATTTCATTGGAAAGCTGAGGAAATTTTAGGCGGGAAACAAGTGCCGGAATTAGTTTTTTTGAATTTTTGGCGATTTTGACTTTTTTGAGGATTTTAGAGGGGTAAAACCTTCCTTTTTTTGAAAATTTTCAGTTTTTTGAGAATATCTTTGGTTCTATTCGTCGTAGCGTAAAAATTCCGAATGGAGGTGAAAGGTGAGATCATTTGCCATCGATTCATAGGGTTTTCAATTTTAAAATATCGATTTTTAAGGTATTTATGTGCATTTTTGTGAAACACTTTTGTGAAACAGTTTTTGGCCTATAACTATCCCAAAAATTGATATTTTTGAATTCAAAACCCCATAAATCGATGGGAAATGAGCTCACCCTTCATTTGAGACCATCCCCGAATTGCTACGACAAATAGAACCAGAGATATTTGCAAAAAACTGAAAATTTTCAAAAAAGGAAAGGTTCTACTTGTTTTTAAAAATGTTTTTAAAAATTCAAAAATTCAAAAAAATTTGAAAAAATTCACAAAAACTTGAAAAATTCAGAAAAATTTGAAAAAATTTGAAAAAAATCGAAAAAAATCTCAAATATTAAAATGAAACTGATTTTTGTAAAATATATGGGCAAAGGAAGGTTGCTGGAGTTTGATTTGAGAAAATTTCGAAAAATTTTCAAAATTTCAAAAATTCAAAAATTCAAAAAAATTTGAAAAAATTCAGAAAAATTTGAAAAAATTTGAAAAAAATCGAAAAAAATCTCAAATATTAAAATGAAACTGATTTTTGTAATATATATGGGCAAAGAAAGGTTGCTGGAGTTTGATTTGAAAAAATTTCGAAAAATTTTCAAAATTTCAAAAATTCAAAAATTCAGAAAAACTTGAAAAAATTCAGAAAAATTTGAAAAAAATTGAAAAAAATCGAAAACACCCCTCAAAAACACCCAAAAATATCGAATTTTCCAAAAAATCGAAAAAAATACATCAGGCACTCATTTCCCGGCTGAAATTTCCTCAGCTTTCCAATAGAATCATCAAAAAAAATCCATCTCTAACCGTTTCATCACAGTGCCCATTTTGCCCCAATCTCCCCTATATTATTAATTAAATAATATTCCATTTTAACAATATTTTAATTATTTTAATTATATTATTAAATTAAAATAACTAAAATTTATCTAAAATTTGATAAAATACAATTAAAACAAAAAAAATTAATTAAATTAATAAAAACTATAATTTCAGCTGGTAATCTTGGCTCAGTAGCAGTAAACCAGTCTCAGCCCCCCGACGCAAAGCCCGAGGAGCCAGCAACCGAAGAAGCCCCCGAAGAATCCCCAACCGACGAAAAAGACGTTCAACCAGTAGGCCAAGAATACATAGAAGAGAATAAATCAGACGACGGTAAAATAATAAGTTTCAATTGCAAACTGTGCGAGTGTCGTTTCAACGATCCAAACGCCAAAGACATGCACATGAAGGGCAGGCGACACAGACTCGCCTACAAGAAGAAGGTGAATCCAGATTTGGTGGTTGATATGAAGCCAAGTCTGAAACAACGTAAGATGCTGGAGGAAAAGTCCCGCAGACAATTGGCAAGGGAGGAATTTTCGCGCAGACGAGAGGACATGGGCCAGATGGGTCAAATGGGTCCGATTGGTCCAATGGGTCCAATGGTTGACGAGGAGATGATTTACTGGGAGGAGAGACGCAGATACGAGGAAGAATGCGAGTATTACGAGTGGTACAGACGCTATGGAAGAGGTCCAGGCGCTCCTCCTTTATCTCGTCCCTTCCCAGCACCGCCAATGATGATGTTCCCTGGACCCCAACGTCGTCCAGACTCGTCCGATGACAAGCACGTGGCTGCACATCACTCAACTATTTACCCGAAAGAAGAGGAGCTGCAGGCAGTTCAAAAAATCGTGTCCCACACAGAAAAAGCACTGAAATTCGTGTCTGATGCACTTGCTGAGCAGACGAAAAAAGCAACACCTCCACCTGTTGCTGTAACACCAGTAGCTACACCAGCATCACCGACAGCACCAACAACACCAACTCCAAATAATTCTACTGATGTTAAAAAAGAAGATGACAAGAAAAAAGGATCACCGCAAAAAGAGGATGGAAGCGATGGGAATTTGTTCTCATTTCAAAAGGAAAAAGAGGACTCGAGGATTTTGAGAGGCGTTATGAGAGTCGGAAATTTGGCTAAAGGGCTGCTATTGTCTGGAGATAATCATGTTTGTCTCGTTGTGCTGTGCCTTGAAAAACCGACGAGGACGTTGTTGAACAAAGTCGCCGAGATACTGCCAGCACAACTTAAAATTGTTGCTCCAGAGGACACTTATAATGTTGGAAAACATCCAGAATCTGCTGCTATCACTGTTTCTGGGGGCAGTGTTACTGTTAGTGTTACTTTGACCAATCCATTGATGAGAGAAACACCAAAAGTTGCTGCTACTGCAGGTGATTATATTTATTTTTTTAATTTGACTTTTCTGATGGCCAAGGAAAGGATAATAATTATTGGTTTTTTTGCGAGTTTAATTATTTTCTTTTCATGGCCTCAGTCAAAAAATTTAATTAACTTCACTTTTTTTTGGCTTTTTTTTCAAATTCTTTTTAAACAACGAGGAAGATTTACTTGCTATGTGTGTTTATGAGAGAATTTGAAAAATTGAAGAAAAAAAAATTATTTGATATAATTTTAATTTTTTTTTCTTTTTTATTGTATTTTCTTTTTTTGGGTTTTTTCTTTTTCTCGATAATTAAACCATTTTTCTAGATTATTTTATGAAATATAGCAGCGATCTACAGCTTAACACTGGTATCCTGGAGGACTTGGAATCTGTTTGTGTGTTCAACGTTACGCGTAATTTATATTTTAAATATAAATATATATTTATTTATTTATTTATAATGATTTATTAATTTAAAATATTTGCACAGGGCAGCCCCTGTTCGTAAAAAGAGGTATCACAAAAAACAAAAAGCTAAAGAAATTAGAGAAAAAAATGCGTTATCCAATTTTTGCCAGAAAAACAGTAGAGTTCTTTGATTTTTCATGAAAATTTTTTAAAAAGGCGTTCTATTTAATCAAATCAATGAATATTATGAAAAAAAACGCCAACTAGCAGTCCAATGAACAACGCTAAGGCAATCTAAAAACTATGGACTTTTTGATCATGCAATTTGTGTTGATAAAAAGATTAAATATCAGGGCTCCCTCAATTTCATCGAATTTTTTTTTTATTGAAAAAAAAAGGAATATAATTGATTAAATGAATTCTATTTATATTTTTTTCCTCAATTTTTTTATCAGAGGAAAAAAATATCGAATTTAATTGATTATCATTCAAGAAAAAAAAAATAGAAATATAGCAGTTGTAAAGAGATAAAATAGGGGAAATCGATCTTTTTTTAGAAAAAAATATTCCGGAATCTAAACGAGATAGAGCCCTTTTAGGAGAATCCTTTTTTATTGCGAATTTCAAGTGCTAAAAAAAAGGAATTCGTGAAATTGTGCTATCTCTCTTAGTTTCCGAAATATTTCGAAAAAATAAAAGGCAAGAAAGAAAAATTGAGTAAATGAAAATTATCCTTTTAGTCTGACTAAAAAAAAGGATAATTTTTTTTAGTCTGACTTGAAAAAGGATAATTTTTTTTTGGTCTGACTAAAAAAAAGATAATTTTTTTTTGGTCTAACTAAAAAAAGGATAAGTTTTTTTTGAGTCAGACTAAAAAAAATTATCCTTTTTTAAGTCAGACTAAAAAAAATTATGCTTTTTTAAGTCAGACCAAAAAAAAATTATCCTTTTTTTAGTCAGATCAGACTAAAAAAAAATTATCCTTTTTTTAGTCAGACCAAAAAAAATTATCCTTTTTTAAGTCAGACTAAAAAAATTATCCTTTTTCTAGTCAGACCAAAGAAAAAATTATCCTTTTTTAAGTCAGTATAGGTCAGACTAAAAAAATGATCATTTTTTTAAGTCAGACTAAAAAAGAAATTTTTTTTTTTTAAGTCATACTAAAAAAGAAATTATTCTATTTCAAGTCAGACTAAAAAAAATTATCCTTTTTTTAGTCAGACTAAAAAAAAAATTATCCTTTTTCAAGTCAGACTAGAAAAATTATAATTTTTTTTAGTCAGACTAAAAAAAAAACCATCCTTTTTTAAGTCAGACTGAAAAAATGATCATTTTTTTAAGTCAGACTAAAGAAAAAATTATCCTTTTTTTAGTCTGATTTAAAAAAAGATAATTTTTTTTAGTCTGCCTAAAAAAAGGACAATTTTTTTCAGTCTGACTTAAAAAAGGATAATTTTTTTTTGAGTCAGACTAAAAAAAGGATAATTTTTTTTTGAGTCAGACTAAAAAAAAATTATCTTTTTTTAAGTCAGACTAAAAAAAAAATTATCCTTTTTCAAGTCAGACGAAAAAAAATTATCCTTTTTTAAGTCAGACTAAAAAAAAATTATCCTTTTTTTAGTCAGACTAGAAAAATCATAATTTATTTGAGTCAGACTAAAAAAATGATCATTTTTTTAAGTCAGACTAAAGAAAAAATTATCCTTTTTTTAGTCTAACTTAAAGAAGGATAATTTTTTTAGGTCTGCCTAAAAAAAAGGATAATTTTTTTTAGTCTGACTTAAAAAAGGATAATTTATTTTCTGCCTTTTTTAAAAAAGGATAATTTCTTTTTTGCCTTTTTTTTTAAATATCTTGGAAATTAAGCGAGATATTGCAGTTTTGCCCTTTAAAAAATTGGTGTAAAAACGGCGTATCTCCATTATTTTCCCAAAATATTCTAAAAAAATAAAAAAATCGATTTCTCTTCAATTTTATCACTTTTCTACTCAGTTTAATATTCAGTAATAAATTTTTTTGCAAAAAAATACACAATTTTTCATAAGAGGGGCGTAAAAAAATAGTTAAAAAAATTAGTAGCTCGATCTGGGCATGATCAAACACTCTAAGTATTGTCTAAGCGTGTTTTGTGCTTTCTTTTGTTTTACACTCAGATAATGCTGGACAGCAGCAACAGGGAGCTGCTCAACAGCAAACAACACCTGCTACGCAGACATTGACCAAACCAGATCCACCAGATGTACTACCCAAGGCTAAGTGTTTGGAGGCTTTAGCTGCACTCAGGCATGCCAAGTGGTTTCAGGTTTGAATAAAAAAAAAAACTTCTAAATTCCACAAAAAAAAAATTATGAAAAAAAAAAAAAATAGGATAAATTGATTTTGAAAAAAAAAATTTAAAAATAGAAAAATTCAATTTTTTTGCATAAAAAAAGGAGTGAAGATTTTTTTTTATCCTCTATTCACTGAAAGAAATTTTTTCTCGATATTAAGATTAATGAGGAAAAAAAAAAGAGCAGTCTCAGAACTTCCAGCCTTGTGAATTTAATTTTAAACAAAAAAATGACAAACCAAAATTTCTCTTGAAAAAATGTATTATTTTTTATCGATTTGCTTGATTGTTTGCATTTTATATAAAAAAAAGTCTCTCTTATAAATAGATGAAATTTTCCCAAAATTTGAATAATTTTTTTTAAAAAAAGAATGATATTTTAAATAATGAATGCGATCAAGCAAAAATTAAAAAAAAAACAAATTTGATTAATAAAATCGTCAGCAGTATGTAAATTTTATACGAAAAATTAGGAAAATTGTATATATTCACATCTGCTGTTAATAATTCATGACATCCAGAATAATAGGGATTAATTAATTAAATTCAATTTTTTATAAAAAATTAAAATTGATAATTTTTTTTTCATTTTTATGACTAAAATGTCTAATTTTTTTGGATATAAATAAAAATAATTTGTTATTCTGGATAAATATTAATTTATTGAGTATGTTCTGAGTCTGTCTTAATAAATGAACGAACGTAGTGCAAAATTAGCTTAAAATAAATGAATTAAATTTTTTTTTTTAATTTAAAATTAAATAGGAAAATAATTAGCACCGTTGAGGCATTAAAAAAAGACAGACAAGCACAAAACCAAGTCATAAATGTGTGTACCGGGTGTTTTTTTTTGTTAAATTGTATTTTTTATAAAATTATTTTATTTGCAAATTAATTTCTTTAAATAAATGGAAAAAAAAAATTAAGTTTTAATGTTCAGTGTAGAAATGAAGAAAAAAATGGCCTGAAACACCCGGTAATTAATTTAATAATGGGTTAATTAAATTGATAATTATGATGAGAAGGGGCACACGAGGCTGGAAGGGATAGCTAAAGCCCACACAAAGCAATTAAAAACATTTAAGTCGATTAAGACGTATTATATTAGGTAGTTTTAGGCTCTCCAAAAAGAAAGGTATACATAATTCACTTTTATAAATTAGTGATTTTTTATGAAAAATTTTTTTTTTTGTTTTACAGTGATTTTTATGGTTTTTTTCTATATTCTATGTTTTTTATTCCCTTTTTTTTATAATAGGCTAGAGCTACTTCTCTGCAGAGCTGCGTTATGGTTATTAGGATCATGAGAGATCTGTGCAATCGTGTACCAACATGGGCACCACTCAATCCATGGGTGAGTTCTATTTAATTTTTTCAAAATTTAGGGGGAAGGTGGGGTAAAATGGACACGAGTTGATAACATGATTAAGGATTTTTTTTCAGAATGAAGGACTTGACGAAAAAATCTGAAAAAATTTGAGAAAATCCTCCAACATGTCTATATTGTTTGTGAATTTTTTCAGATTTTTTGAAGCAACCGCTGCTTTTTAAAAAAATCTCGAGTCATCACATCTTCTAGGTCCATTTTGCCCCACTTTTCCCTACTATAAAAATTGGGAGAAATCGATGGAAATATTGGAGATAGATTTTTTCTGATGATTTCATTGGAAAGATGAGAAAATGTCCCATGAAAATCATATGTCAAAAGTTATTTTTTGGAGTTTTTCAAAAATTGAATTTTTCGCGCGAAATTTGAAGGTGAAACTCTTCTGTTTTTTGATAAATTTCAGGTTTTTGAGGATATCTATGGTTCTATTGATTGTAGCGACCTGGGGCTGATCTTAAATGAAAGGTGAGCTCATTTTCCATCGATTTATGGGGTTTAAAAAGAAAAATATCAATTTTTTCAAGTATTTATAGGGCAAAAACTGATTTTTCAGAAAATGACCTATAAATAATTGAAAAATTGATTTAAAAAAAATTTCAAACACATAAATCGATGAAAAATGAGCTCTCCTTTCATTTGAGATCAACTCCAGGTCACTACGACCAACAGAACCGGAGATATCACCAAAAAAGTGATTTTTTTCAATTTTTTAAAGGGAAACTCCTTCAAAATTTGGCCAAAAAAGGAAATTTTTCCAAAAATTGAAAAAGAAAAAAAAATTTACAAATATTTTCTGCCTAAAATTTCCTCAGCTTTTCAATGGAATCATTAGGAAATTTCTATCTCCAACCGTTCAATTAAAGTGTCCATTTTACCCCACCTTCCCTTATTCATTTGAAAATGAAGACTCAGGGTGGCGATTGACCTGGAAAACTTGGAAAAGCTGAAAAATTTAAAATTTCTGGAATAAACAGGGAATTTTAATTTTAGTTAGGGAGATTTGCAGTTTATTTCTTATTATCTTCATATTTTCGAAAATTATAGATATTTTTATGAGCAAATAAAAGGAAATTTCGATTTTTTCTTGAGAATAAGCTCGATTTTTTGCGTTTTAAATTTTCGTTTGGGTTTTGAAAGTATTTTTGGAAATTTCAATTTTTTTTTTGGTAACAGGATCAAATGTGCTTTTTTTAAAAAAAATTCTTGGATTTTTTTTAGTATTTTTAAAAGAAGTTGAAGTATTTTTTGTGAAAATTATCAAAGCAAATGATTTACGTGATTTTTATTGTTTTCATCTTCAACAGGCTCTAGAATTGCTAACTGAAAAAGTCATCAGTACTGCTGGCTGTCCACTGTCACTTGGAGAAGCACTCAGACGACTATTGGAGTGTGTCGCTGGAGGAATACTGCTTCCAGGAGGTCCAGGTAATAATTCCACTCTAAAAAAAAAAGATTTTTTTATTAATCTTTTTTTTTATATCTTGGAAACTAAGCGAGATGCGCAATTTTGCCCCAATTTCTTTTTCTACAGAATTTCAAAAGCTAGGAAAAAGGTTCCCTATTGAAAATTGCGCTATCTCGCTTAGTTTCCGAGCTATTTAAAAAAAAATACTAAAAAAAAAAGTCTAAAATTCAAAAATAAATCTCCAATTCTTCTCAATTTACATTTTAAAGATTCAAAGAAGAAAGTCTTAATTTCAAAAAACAAATTCCGAATTTTTCTCAATTAAAATTTTTGAAATTACTAAAAAAAATCTCAAATTCAAAAATAAATCTCAAATTCTTCTCAATTTACATTTTGAAAATTACTAAAAAAAAGTCTCAAATTCAAAAATAAATCTCAAATTTTTCTCAATTTCCTTTTTGAAAATTACTAAAAAAAAGTCTTCAAATTCAAAAAAAAAAAAAACTCAAATTCTTCTCAATTTACATTTTAAAAATTACAAAAAAAAGTCTCAAATTCAAAAAATAAATCCTAAATTCTTCACAATTTAAATTTTAAAAATTACAAAAAAAAAAGTCTAAAATTCAAAAATAAATCTCAAATTCTTCACAATTTAAATTTTAAAAATTACTAAAAAAAAGTCTCAAATTCAAAAAATAAATCCCAAATTCTTCACAATTTATATTTTAAAAATTCAAAAAAAAAGTCTCAAATTCAAAAAAAAATCTCAAATTCTTCACAATTCAAATTTTAAAAATTAAAAAAAAAAAGTCTTAAATTCAAAAAAAAATCTTAAATTCTCCCCAATTTTCCTTTTAATGATGAAACTGATGACGAGACTGAGTTGTGTATTGATCCCCCGTTAAACAATATTGAGATCAAGTTTTTTGAGATCAAAAATTGTAAACAGGCACATTGACACACAACGCAGATGATTTTGGCAGTCTGAAAAATCCCAAAAAAATCCCTTTAAATTAAAAAAAATCCCTTTATATTTAAAAAAATTAAATTTAAATTCCCAAAAATTAATTTTAAAATTTCCTAAAATTTTTTTAATGATTTCCAGGACTTGCTGATCCATGCGAGAAAGAGCCAGTCGATGCAATTGGAAATATGACAGCCCAACAAAGAGAGGACATAACAGCATCAGCTCAGCACAATCTTCGATTAGTTGCATTTCGTCAAATTCATAAAGTCCTCGGTATGGAGCAATTGCCACCTCCAAAGCACAAAGCACGTTTTACACGTAAACGTAGACGTGATAACAGCAACGGCGAAGGAACAGACAGTGAAACATCAAAGAAGGACAAAAAAACTGAGGAAACAAAAACTGAAATAAAAATGGAAACAGACTCCAAGTAAAATAATTATAATTGTGTAAAAAAAAAAATGAAAAAAAAAATGAAAAAATTGATTAATTAATTGATTATGTTAACGTAGGCGTATTAACATGGCAATTTCATTGAAAAAGTTCATTCATTCATAATTTTCACCAAAAAAAAGCAAAAAAACATTATTTATATTATTAAACAGCAAAATTATGTAACTTTTGCGCGATAATTGAGAAGAAAAAAAATGTTTAAAAAACGAAAAATTCCAGGAATTTTTCTCTTTTTTTTGGTAAATTGCTTTCTAATTTTCAAATAATGAGATGAATTTAGATGATTTTACGAGTGCAGAATGAATGAGGGAATTATTGATTAATGAGTCAACGAAAGTTAGTAGATTATAAAAGAAAAAGAGGAAATATTAGAAAATTCTCGCTGGATCTCGAAAAAAATAACATTTTTTTTTTCTCATTATCTTTTTGAATTTAATCAAGTTACTATTATATAATTCATTTAATTTTTCATTAATTTTAGGCTCTTATAGGGGAGATGGGGCAAAATGGACCTAGATGAGATTACTCGAATTTTTTTTAAATAAACAGCGGTTGCTTCAAAAAATCTGAAAAAATTTACAAACAATTGAGACATGTTGAAGGATTTTCTCAAATTTTTTCAGATTTTTTTGTCAAGTCCTTCATTCCAAAAAAAATTCCTCAATCATGTTATGAGGGTCCATTTTGCCCCACTCTCACCTATAATTTACAAAATATGACAAATTCTGTTTTTTTTTTTCCTTTTTTTTTCTTTCTTTTATTTGATTGAAATGGAGTCAATTTTGCAAATTTTAGGGAAATTTTTCATTTTACAATCTAAAAAAAAATTAGATGTAGTTTGTATTCGAGAGTTGATATGTGTATGTTGTGTGTGTAGTAATGAGGACAAAACGGAGTGAAAATTATTATTAAAAATAACATATTTACAATTAATATGGGCTACGCATAAAAATTTTCATGTATTTTGGGCCCCCCCGAATTTTCTCTGATTTAAAAATGAAAAAAAGATATAAAATTAATATGTATATCACTTTTGACAATTTCTGTTTGTTTCAGTAGACAAATTTTGATTTTTTCAGATATACTATTCAATTATTTCAATGACAATTATTTATGGCACTGCTACTGTACTTTGAATATAAACGAAAAATTAAATAAACCAAATCATTTAAAAAGTCAAATTATTTTATTTGTTAATTTTTTATTTTTATTGGTTTTTCCAATTATTGATTTATTTACCGATACAATTGGTGGAATTTTTTAATAAAATTGTAATAATTTGTTTATAACTAGAAAATATGAAAAAAAAAAATTTATGATAATTCATTGAATATCTGAAATTTTATTTTTCATTTGAATATTTTGAAAAATGAAAATATTTGCAATTCAAGTTTTTTTTCAATTTTGGGGAAAAGCTTTCGCGGTTTTTATTTGAAAAAAAAAATTTTTTCCCTAGATTTTCTCTAATCTTTCTCAAATTCTTCTAAATTTTCTCTAATTTTTCTAATTTTCCTAAATTTTCTCTAATTTTTCTAAATTTTATAAAATTTTTCTAGCTTTTATCGAACTTTTCTAAATTTTCCTGAATTTTCTCTAATTTTTCTAAATTTTCTCCAATTTTTCTAATTTCTCTCTAATTTTTCTAAATTTTCTCTAATTTTTCTAAATTTCATGAAATTTTTCCAGATTTTTTCCAATTTTTCTCTAATTTTTCTAAATTTTCTCTAATTTTTCTGAATTTGCTCTAATTTTTCTAAATTATCTCTAATTTTTCTAAATTTTCTCTAATTTTTCTAGATTTTCTCTAATTTTTCTAATTTCTCTCTAATTTTTCTAATTTCTCTCTAATTTTTCTAAATTTTCTCTAATTTTTCTAGATTTTCTCTAATTTTTCTAATTTCTCTCTGATTTTTCTAAATTTTCTTGAATTTTTCTAGATTTTCTCTAATTTTTCTAATTTCTCTCTAATTTTTCTAAATTTTCTCGAATTTTTCTAGATTTTCTCTAATTTTTCTAAATTTTCTCGAATTTTTCTAGATTTTCTCTAATTTTTCTAATTTCTCTCTAATTTTTCTAGATTTTCTCTAATTTTTCTAATTTTCCTAAATTTTCTCTAATCTTTCTAAATTTTCTCTAATTTTTCTCTAATTTTTCTAAATTTCATGAAATTTTTCCAGATTTTTTCTAATTTTTCTCTAATTTTTCTAAATTTTCTCTAATTTTTCTAAATTATCTCTAATTTTTCTAATTTTCCTCTCATTTTCCTAATTTTCCTCTAATTTTTTTAGATTTTCTCTAATTATTCTAAATTTTCTCTAATTTTTCTAAATTTTCCCTAATTTTTCTAAATTTTCTCAAATTTTTCTAAATTTTCTCAATTTTTTTTCAAATTTCCCCCAATTTCCATTAATTCTTTTTCCCAAAATAACCAAAAAATTTCCCCCAAAAAAAAAATTTGCAATTTATTATTCCAGGAAATTTTTGTTGACGTCTTCACTAATTTCCTCATAACACGAAATAGAATGTGCTAGAATCTTTTTGTGTTCTGCACACAAATTGAATTTCGAACTGCGCATGCGCATGGCGTCAGTTTATTGCGCAACAAACTGTACCTTGTCGTCAGCTGGTTTCGTGTGGACCAATGAGAAGCGAGGAAGTGTCCCAATGCCTCGTCATTGCTTCCAGCAGAATTATAAAAGACCTGTGCATCGAGAAACTGGCTTCAGTTGAAATTGACAATTGACTAATACGAAATTTCAAGTGTTTTTCTATCATTGTGTGAATTCAGTCGCAGAGAGAACTAATTAACTTGCATATTCGTGAACAAAGAGGTGAGATTAATTAAATTTAATTGAATTTAATTCGATTTAATTTTCGAAATTTTTATTAATTCTGAAATATTTATTTTTATTCAATTTTATTAAAATATTTTATTAATGAAATGAGAAAAAAAGGGAAAAAGCGTTTTTTCGAGTTCGTAACAATTCAAAATGGCGGACATGATGATGAATTGCATATTTTTGGATATTTTCGATGGTTAAAAATGGAAAATGAAAGTAATTTTTGAGTTAAAAAAAGAAATAAAGGAAAAACTGCTAATTTTTTAAAGAATTTTTGGGGAAAGTTGGTCGAATTTTGAAAAAATGAGAATTCGGTTGTTTCTTTGTCTTTTGGCTTCAAACAAAGGATATCCTCCATTACATGGCCATTTTATTATTTTTCAAATATTCAAACAATTTCATTTAAATTCGAATAAAATTGCAGTTTGCTTTTTTAAAATTATTTTTCTATTTTTTAATTTTTTTTTTATGTTTTTTTATTTTTTAATTGAAATGAATTTTTTTTTCAAGGATTAATCGATCTTTTTTTGGAGATTTTCTTGGGAATTGATGGAGATACGCCCTTTTTGCTTGAATCCATTTTTGTACAGAATTTCGAGAGCTACAAATAAGAATTTGGACAAAATTCTTCTATCTCGCTTATTTTCCGAGATATTCGAGAAATTTTGTTTGAAAAAAAAAAATTAACGTATTTTTATTTTTTTATTTCTTTTTTTTTTCTAATAAATTCAATAATTCTAATAAATTTCTAATAAATTCAATGAGTAGATTAAAGTTAAAAATATCAGGAGAATTTTCAAAAATTTGTAAAATTATTTAGGAAAAAAAAATTATTTGCAAATTTTTTTGATGAATTTAGTTATTTTGAATTTTTTTGACGAATATATGACAATAATTCGTTTAAAATCGTTTTTCTGTTGACTGTAAAGTATTGATTTGACTGGGGAAACCATTTCCCTATAGTCTAATGAATGCTCATGCGCAGTAGAATTCACAAATTTCATATAATTATGACATCATTTTTTTTCCAATAATTTTACATTATTTCTGTTCTAAAAAATTTTTATTAAAAAAAATTTAATTGAAAAAAAAAAATATCTCGAAAACTAGTGGAGATACGCTTTTTTTGCCCTAATCCTTTTTTGTAGCTCCTGAAATTCTCTACAAAAAAAGATTCTTGCAAAATTGCTCTATCTCGTTTAACTTCTGAGATATTCTCAAAAAAAATAAAAAAAATTCTCTTTGTTACAATTTGTTATATAAATATCTCGTGAACGAATGGAAATTCGCCTTTTTTACTCCAATTGGAATTACGATAAAAAAGGCGTATTTCCATGAATTTTCGAGATATTTTCAGACAGAGAACAAAGGAATGAACTCATCCTACTTCATCTCTTATGAAAAATTAATGTGCGTAAATATTTATAAATTCTTTTTATTGTTTCAGAAGAAAATGCAAATATTCGTGAAAACTTTGACGGGCAAGACCATCACCCTTGAGGTGGAGGCTTCAGACACTATTGAGAATGTTAAGGCGAAGATCCAAGACAAAGAGGGAATTCCTCCAGATCAACAACGATTGATTTTCGCTGGTAAACAGTTGGAAGATGGCCGCACATTGTCTGATTATAACATCCAGAAGGAGTCTACTCTTCACTTAGTACTTCGTCTTCGTGGAGGCATGCAGATTTTCGTCAAGACTCTAACAGGAAAGACCATCACTCTTGAAGTTGAAGCATCAGACACTATTGAAAATGTAAAAGCCAAAATTCAGGACAAAGAGGGAATTCCTCCAGATCAGCAGAGATTGATCTTTGCTGGCAAACAGTTGGAAGATGGCCGAACACTTTCAGATTACAATATCCAAAAAGAATCTACACTTCATCTAGTCTTGCGTCTTCGAGGAGGAATGCAGATCTTCGTTAAGACCCTGACAGGAAAGACGATCACTCTTGAAGTTGAAGCATCAGACACAATCGAGAATGTTAAGGCAAAAATCCAGGACAAAGAGGGAATTCCACCAGACCAACAGAGATTGATTTTCGCTGGTAAACAGTTGGAAGATGGCCGAACATTGTCAGACTACAATATTCAGAAGGAATCAACACTTCATCTAGTACTTCGTCTTCGTGGAGGCATGCAGATTTTTGTCAAAACTCTTACAGGAAAGACCATCACCCTTGAAGTAGAAGCATCCGACACGATTGAGAATGTTAAAGCGAAAATCCAAGACAAAGAGGGAATCCCACCAGACCAACAGCGATTGATCTTTGCTGGTAAGCAATTGGAAGATGGACGAACACTCTCTGATTATAACATCCAAAAAGAATCTACACTTCATCTAGTTTTGCGCCTTCGAGGAGGAATGCAGATTTTTGTCAAAACTCTTACAGGAAAGACCATCACTCTTGAAGTTGAAGCATCAGATACTATTGAAAACGTCAAGGCGAAAATTCAGGACAAAGAGGGAATCCCCCCAGACCAACAGAGATTGATCTTTGCTGGTAAACAATTAGAAGATGGCCGAACATTGTCTGACTACAACATTCAGAAGGAGTCTACACTTCATCTGGTACTTCGTCTTCGTGGAGGAATGCAGATTTTTGTCAAGACTCTCACAGGGAAAACGATCACCCTTGAAGTTGAAGCATCAGACACGATTGAGAATGTTAAAGCCAAAATCCAAGACAAAGAGGGAATTCCTCCAGACCAACAGAGATTGATTTTCGCCGGTAAACAATTAGAAGATGGCCGCACATTGTCTGACTACAACATTCAAAAGGAGTCTACACTTCATCTAGTCTTGCGTCTCCGAGGAGGAATGCAAATCTTCGTCAAGACTCTTACAGGAAAGACCATCACCCTTGAAGTTGAAGCATCCGACACAATAGAAAATGTAAAAGCAAAAATCCAAGACAAAGAGGGAATTCCTCCAGACCAACAACGATTGATCTTTGCCGGTAAACAATTGGAAGATGGCCGAACATTGTCTGATTACAACATTCAAAAGGAATCCACTCTGCATTTAGTACTTCGACTTCGTGGAGGAATGCAGATCTTCGTTAAAACTTTAACAGGAAAGACAATTACCCTTGAAGTTGAAGCATCCGACACGATAGAGAATGTAAAAGCAAAAATTCAAGACAAAGAGGGAATTCCCCCAGACCAACAACGATTGATCTTTGCCGGTAAACAATTGGAAGATGGCCGCACATTGTCTGACTACAACATTCAAAAGGAGTCTACACTTCATCTAGTCTTACGTCTTCGTGGAGGTCTTTAAATTCATCCACAATCCTCTGTTTGAACTGAAAAAAACTGGTATTATTTAAAAAAAAAAACCTTTCGTTCAATTTAGTTAAATAAATTTACTTGCAATACAATTTTTTTCACGATTAATAAAAATGATTTTCAAACTTTAATCACTTGTTCATTATTTCCATTTTTCTATTCCTATTTCCTGAAAAAAATAAAAAAAAAGGTAAAATAAAGAAAAATGTATTTTTTTCAATAAGTAAGGTTATCTCGGAAGCTAAGCGAGATAGGGCGATTTCGCATGAAACCTTTTTTGTAGAGAATTTTGAGAGCTACAAAACAAGATTCGGGCAAAATCGCTCTATCTCGCTTAGTTTCCGAGATATTAAAAAAAAAAACAAAAAAAAAACATTTTTTCCCTTTTTCTACTGAATTTATCCGTTTTTCACGAATATCTCGGAAACTAAACGAGATAGCATAATTGTACCTCAGTCAACTTTTGTAGCTCTTGAAATTTTCTACAAAAAAAGATGCGGACAAAAAGACGTATCTCTTTTAATTTCCTAGATATTCGCTAATAACCAGAAAAATCGTTATCCCTGTTTTACCTTTTCCACTAAATTACTCTTCAGGTAAATCAGTTATTCTAAAAAATCCAAAAAATTCAAAGCAGTTGTCGATAATGTCGGAATTATAATTTCAAATTATCAAGGAAAAAATTTCAAATACCCCTCAAAAATCCCCAAAATATTTGAAATCTGGTTGTTTCCCGCTCAAAATTTTCCTTTTAATATTTTCTACCAAAATTCCCCTTCTTTACTCCAAAATCCCCCAAAACATTTGAAATCCGTTTATTTCCCGCTCAAAATTTTCCCTTCAATATTTCCCACCAATCACAACCCTTCCCCCCCTCCTTTCCCACAACCCAAAAAAAAATGATTCAAATCCTCATAAAAACCTCATTTTTTCCGTATTTTCCAAAAATTCCCCTTTTTTCACTTCAAAACCCCCCAAAACATTTGAAATCCGTTTATTTCCCGCTCAAAATTTTTCCTTTAATATTTCCCACCAATCACAACCCTCCCCCCCCTCCCTCCCTTCCCTCAACAAAAAAAAAATAATTTAAATCCCCATAAAAACGGTATTTTTTTCTGTATTTTCCAAAAATTCCCCTTTTTTCACTCCAAAATCCCCCGAAAACATTTGAAATCCGTTTATTTCCCGCTCAAAATTTTCCCTTTAATATTTTCCACCAATCACAACCTTCCCCCCCTCTCCCCAATAAAACTTGTTTTTTAAATCCCCATAAAAACCATCTTTTTCCCCCTATTTACCAAAAATTCCCCTTTTTTCCTCCAAACCATTAAAAATCCACTCAAATCCCAATAAAAATTTCCCAGAAAATCATTCCCCCCCCCCCCTCCCCCCCTCCTCAGGGTCAAAAGGGCACAACTCCCGGGAATACCCAAGCACTTGCGCCTTTTTCCCACCCAATCTCCACCAATCACAATCACTCAAGGAAAGAATCATCTACAGTATAGTCATGTCCAGATGTCGCCTCAATCGCTTCATCGCACTATACCACAATCCCCCCCTCCTCATAACCAAAAAGGCACAAGTCCTATATACAAGCATACACACTTGCGCCCTTTTGGTTCCAATAAAAAAATATCCTTTATTGTCGTGCCATCGAAAGAATCGACTTCCGAAGTTCACCGAAGTTTGCCGAAGCGAAAATTTATATGTTGTACTATAGAAGCCGAATATTTCCGAAGTTACTTCGTTGGCCAGCACAACTTTAGTTGTATTTCCTACCACCCCTCTCTCTCTCTCTCGTGTTTCTCGAAACTCAAGAAAATAATGTCTACTTATCGGTGATTGGCTGGTGCGTAACGTGACCCCGCCCACCAGGTGGCTCGTTCGAAAGTGTGTAGTTGTGTAGTTTTCTTACGTACACGAAAGAGTGGATCTCTCTGGCAGTGATTCTAACACATCTCACTTGAAGAAAAAGGAGAAAAAAAAGTTAATAATTTAGTGTCTTAAATTCTTTTTTGAAAAAAAGGGCAAATAATTGCAAGTTTGATTAATTAAAATAAAAAAAGAAGCTAATAAACAAGTAAAATATGGAAATTAAGAGATCTTGAGATATTAAAGCACCTTTTAACAATATGTAATCGGCAATCGTGTGTGTGTGTGTATGTGTGTGTGTGTGTGTGTGTGTGTATGGAGGAATTTTTTTTTTTTTTTTTCTTCACCCAACCAACACACAATTCGTTGAAAGTCTCTGGCGGATTTAACGTTCGTCACGTTAAAAAACGATATATATATATTCTGCCAGAAGGTAGAAAAACACACACACAGACAAGGGGACAAGTGATTATTTCTTTCTTCCTTTTTGCTTTCGTTTTTGGGGAGAAAAAAAAAAAGTGTGTTAAAGGGCAGAAAACGTGAGGAAAATTGTGAGACTAAGATAGAAGAAAGAAACGTTTTTTTTTTGAATTTATTTACAATTAATTTTTTGGAAATTGCTCGTTTCTGGGAGATTGACTGATTTGAGGTTGATGAAAACTTTTGTTTCGGGAACAGTGCGAAATTACAAAATTTTTGACTTTTTTTTTTTTTTTTTTTTTTTTTTTTTTTTAGTAGCAATATTTTAAAGTGGTGGAATTGTGACCAGCCAACGTCAGCTGGTCTTTCGGTGTGAGAGAGAATACGAGAGATATAGAAATGGCGGCACTGGTGGCAGGTGTCCAGTATGGTTTGTCATCGCACAGTAATTTTCACGAAAATAAGTCACTAATATTTGTTAAATTAACGGATTCTGCACAACGTGCTATAGAGGATTTTCTCAAGAATCGAGTAAGTTTATTTTATTTGTATTAATATTACAATGATTAAATTAATTAATTGGTAATTTTTTTTTTTTTTTAATGTATATATATATATTTGTCTAAACGCAATAATCCGACACAACTTTAAATGTCATTAAATGGCACATTCGTAATTATTATTATTATTTTCCAGAAAAAATCAGGAATTTTCGAAAAATCGGGAAAATCGTCAATTTTTAAAAAAAATTGAATTTCCACAAATTCTCATTATTTTATCATTTTTCGCATATTTTTCTTCCAGAAAAAATCAGAAATTTTCGAAAAATCCCCAAAAATCTGGAAAAAAAAGTCAATTTAAGAAAAAAATGAATTTTCCAAAAATTCTCAGTATTTCACTTTTTTTGCATTTTTTTCATTATAAATTTTTTTAAAGAACGAAAAAATTAATTTTTCTTCTTTCAATTGTAATAATGTTATGTAATAATTTTTAATGAAAATTGCCATTTTTTCTTGATTTCTTGGAAAAAGATATCTTAATTTTTATCAAATTAAAAAAAATGGATAAAGAAAATTGGAGGGGGGGAATTTTTCATTAACATGCAAACAGAATAATCTCTATTTTTTTTTCATTTTTGAGGGCAAGGGGGGGGGGGCGGTGATTTTATACACTTGAATAAATATTTCGTAGACATTATTACTATTTATGAGCTCAAGAATTTTATTCTACTTCTAATTGTGTGAAAAGGTATTTTTTCAACATTTTTTTTTTTGTATTAAAAAGTTGCAGACACTCGATAAGCAAGTCTCTGGGCCCCTCTGGGAAAAGTGAAAGGACGTGTGAATTAAATTTATACAATTTTAGAATTGAAAAAAAAAAAAAAAATGGGTTTAATTGTTGCAATAAGAATTGTCTCTGATTTTTTTAAAGAATTATCAATTTTTTTATTTTTCTCTTTTTGATCTGTAAATTGATAAATTTAAACTCAACATTACGATATTTTTAGATTATGCATTGGATTATCTCCTCGACTTTTCGTTCCATATGTTTCATTCTTTTTCCACTGTAACTCGAGAATTTAACGTTTTTTCAAACGAATTTACTGTGGAAATTTATTTTATTGGTAAATAATTTTTTTTTAAAATTGTAAAAATAAGATAAATTCGTTTTTTTGGCGATTTTTTGGAAATATCTTGGAAATTAATGGAGATACGCCCTTTTTTGTTGAATTTTTTTTCGCAGCTTCTATGAAATTCTTTGGAAAACATTCTTAGGGTAAAAAGGGCGTATCTCCATTAGTTACAGAAATTTTTTCAAAAAATTATGGAAAGAAAAAAAATTGAGTTTTTTGTCTTTTTAAAATTTTTTTTTAGTTTTTTGAGAATTTCTTGGAAACGAAGCGAGATAGAACGATTTTGCTAGAATCCTTTTTTGTAGCTCTCAAAATTCTCTACAAAATATTTTCAGAGCAAAAAAGGTGTATCTCCATTGGTTTTCAAGATATTCTCAAAAAAGTGAAAAAAAACTTGATTTATCCAGTTTTTCACTTTTTCATTAGTTTATCTCCTTCTTTTTTTGAAATATCTCGGAAAATAAGCGAGATAGAGCGATTTTACTGGAATCCTTTTTTGTGCAGAATTTCAAGAACTACAAAACAAGATTCTGACAAAATCACTCTATCTCGCTTACTTTCCGAGATATTATCAAGAAAAGCTGTTGAAAAAAAAATCAAATTTCCTTTTACCCCAAAATTTTCCTCAATTTATCAAAAATAAGAGAAAAAAATTCCTATTACTTAAAAAAAAAATTTCAATTAAATTTAAGAATTCTCATTCATTTCCGTGAGATTAACTTGTTTCTCAAGAAAATTTCATTTGACAGGAAAAAATCATGTTTTTTTTGTTTTTCAAATTTTCTTCACTTCCTCAATCTGCGACCTTGATAATCAATTTTTTTTTTTTTTTTTTTTTTTTGTTCAAAACTGCCTTTGGGCCATTTTCGTAGCTACAGATGAGTAAATAAACTCAACCATAAACTCAGTCAATATGTATACACATGTATTATGACGTCTCCTATCATTTGTCCCAGTAGTTTCTTAATTTTTTTTTTTTTTTTTTTTTTTTATCAAGATGTAAACTAAATATTTTTTTCAAATTATTCTCTTCAATGTGTCTCATTATTTTTCTTGTTTCTCTATTAACTTACGTAGTTATATTTTAAAGAAAGAAGAAGAAAAAATGGGGGAAAAGATATGCGTCATCGATTGGGAAATCTGGAGAAACAGAAAGATCTACATTGTTGTACAAACATTTACGTAAATTTGCAATTTCTAGAGACAAAGAGATCAATGATCCAGAAAAAATGATTGTTTTTTTTTTTTTTTTAAACGAATTTTATATCGGAAATGTGCCTAATCTCGAAAAGATACGAAACAAAGTCGCGTTTAAGGATGTTATACCGGTATTCTATCAAAATTTAAAAATGTACGAATTCAATGAAATTTTTTTCCAAGGTTCTCCAATTCATAAAGAAACCGTATGCAAAATTTTGGATTTTTTTCATACCTGGTTTGAAAGTTATGAATTTTTTAAAAACCATCTTTTAACATGTGTTCTTATGGGAAATTCACAAAAGCTTGAGAAACTTTTCGAAAAATTCTTCAAATTGGATGAAATTTCGGATATAGGTGAGAAATTATCCCCCAGCACAAATGCTCCATTTTTATACGATGATTGGGTCAATAATTGGCATTAAAATTAATAAAAATGATTGAAAAATTGTCACTCGCACGTAAGTGCTGCCAACTTGTGTCGCCAGAATTTCCTAGAATGCAACGCTTTTTTTCAAGATAATTCTCAAACTAATTGAATAAAGAATAAAAAAAATATCTGTGAAATGTAATGATAGTAATATAATATTTGAACACTCGCAGCGTTCCATAATTCCCTGAAAATAATTTTAATGAGGAATTTGAAAACTCATTTTTTCATGTTCAGGGATTGGAACATCCTTAAGAAAAAATGTCTGTTTAGAATTATCTAATTTGTCAATTTTTTTTTTTTAATTGGAGTAAACTGATTTTTCAGTCTTTTTTAATGAAAATCTCGGAAACTAAGCGAGATAGGTCGATTTTTCATGAATTCTTTTTTGTAGAGAATTTCAAGAGCTATAACAAAGGATTCTAGCAAAATCAGTCTATCTCGCTTAGTTTCCGAGAAATTTAAAAAAAGGAGTAAAAATGCAGAAATTTTATTTTAATGGGTCATTTCTTTTTTTTTTCATTTTTTGGAAATATCTCGGAAACTAAGCCGGATAGAGCGATTTTGCCTCAATCCTGTTTTCCAGCTCTTGAAATTCTCTACAAAAAAGGATTCATGAAAAATCGACCTATCTCGCTTAGTTTCCGAGATATTTCATCGAAAATGATCACAAAAATGATAATACAAAAAAAATACATTAAAATTGATGAAAACTCATATCAAAGATTCAATTCACTAATTAAGTTATTATTGCTTTATTATTCAGCAATAAATTCTCAATTCAATAGCACAACAATAGAAAATTATCAATAAATTTTTTTTCCCATTAAAAAGGTCATTTTTCTACATTGAAGAGTATCAAAAATCGCTCTATCTCTCTTAGTTTCCAAGATATTCTCAAAAAATAAAAACTATCGCAGTAATAATCAAAATGAAAATAAAAAACAGAACTTTTAGAAACCAATTTATTCTTTGGAAAAAGATAACAAAAAAGTAGTTGGAAACATTTTTTGCTCCATTTTTTATAAACTCAATAAAACTTTTTTTTTTTTTTTGGGGGGGGGAGGGGTAATTGAATTATTGATAATAGCACGGAAATTATCAGGACAAGTTTATACAATTGTACAGACTATCCTAAATTTTTTATAATTTGAGAAATTATTAGAAAAAATTCGAAAAAAATTTCATAAAAATTTTACAAAAATTTCATAAAAATTGCAAAAAATTCTAAACAATCTCAAATTTTAGACCAAAAAAGATTTTTTCAATCTGTATATATATAATATATGCCCTGAATTTTTTTATAATATACTCTGGTTTGCTAATTTTCCTATCTACATTTACTTCCACGTGTCTACTGAAAAGATAAAGGAAGAAATAGCCAGTACATTTTATCCCCAAGTGCTTATGACCACCCTTGAACTTTGCAAATATATTTTACAAGTATATATATATATTATATATATATTATATACATATATATGTATATAGTACAACTAAACTGTGCTTGGTAATGCTAATACAAAAATTCAATAGATTTTTTTTTCCTCAATTTTTTATTTGCGTCATAAATGTCTTATCTATTAATTTATTTGATTGAGCTTCATTTGTGGTTAATCGTGATAATAATTCATAGAATATGAAAGAGTTTTAGGATAAAATTGTGAGGGAAGGTAAGTTTAAAAATGATATCTGTTTTCAAAATATCTTGAAAACCTTCGGAATTATGAGAACTTTTTGGGGGCCTTTTTTTTCGTTCGTTGAACTTGGTAGAAAAAAAAGTGATAAATTTTGATCAACTCCTATCTATAGGAAACTTATTCTTCTTTGCTTAAGGTAGTATCCCAGGGAACTCGAGTACAGTTAATTCTTTATTTTTTTGATGCCATATCAAAGATGATATGTTTTTACATTTTTCTGAATTTTTTCATAATTTTTGACCGTCCAGTTTATGAGATATGAATTATCAAAGTTACTGAAAAAAGCAGTGGTGGGGATGAAACGCCTTAAATCGGACAGAAATAACGAAATTACTAAAAAACCACACGGTTGACCCATTATTTAAAAACAATTGGCGAAGAGAACAGCATTTTAACTAAATAATAGAAGAAAAAAATATTCAATTCACCGTATAGTTATTGAGATATTTTAATTAGAAGGTAATCGTAACTATTTGCCTCTCTCTCTATCTCATGCATGTGATAGGAGATTAGTAATGTTAAAAAAAATTCGAGAAAAAAAAATTATATTCACAAGCTGAAGATGACTTTCGAATAGTTTAATCACTTTTTTCGGGTGAATTAAAGCACATTTTCCCCGAATTAACAGCAATTAATTGGAAATTAACCTACAAATCCTCATTTTTTTTCTGTTTTATCGACCGTACTCTGGGATACTACACAGAGAAAAATGTTTTCTTAATTTAAGAATGTGCAGGTCACTTAAATTAAGTGACTCTTCTCACTTAAATCAAGTGACTTTTTCTTTCTTAATTTAAGAAAGTAAAACTCACTTAAATCAAGTGCGTTTTCTCACTTGAATCAAGTGACTTTTTCTTTCTTAATTTAAGAAAGTAAAAGTCACTTAAATTAAGTGACTTTTTCTTTCTTAATTTAAGAAAGTAAATCTCACTTGAATCAAGTGCGTTTTCTCACTTAAATCCAGTGACTTTTCTTACTTAAATCAAGTAACTTTTTCTTTCTTAATTTAAGAAAGTAAAAGTCACTTAAATTAAGTGACTCTTCTCACTTAAATCAAGTGACTTTTTCTTTCTTAATTTAAGAAAGTAAAACTTACTTAAATCAAGTGCGTTTTCTCACTTAAATCAAGTGACTTTTTCTTTCTTAATTTAAGAAAGTAAAAGTCACTTAAATTAAGTGACTTTTTCTTTCTTAGTTTAAGAAAGTAAATCTCACTTAAATCAAGTGCGTTTTCTCACTTAAATCCAGTGACTTTTCTCACTTAAATCAAGTAACTTTTTCTTTCTTAATTTAAGAAAGTAAAAGTCACTTAAATTAAGTGACTTTTCACACTTAAATCAAGTGAGTTTTCTCACTTAAATTAAGTAACTGTTTCTTTCTTAATTTAAGTGACCTGCACATTCTTAAATTAAGTGACTGCACATTCTTAAATTAAGAAAACATTTTTCTCTGTGTATCTCAAAAGGAAAAATTGTGAACGATATTCTTGAAATACCCGTCTTTTTCTTGTAAATATCTCGGAAGGTAATGGAGATACGCCCTTCTTGCCCTAATCCATTTTTCTAGCACTTGAAATTCTCTACAAAAAAGGATTCGGGCGAAATTACGCTATCTCTTTTATTTTCCTAGATATTTCGCAAAAAAGCTTCACTTCTCACTTTTCTCAATATTCATAAAAAAGCTTAAGGTAGTTCTACCCGAAAGGGATGTATAGAAATTGAGGCACCGGGCCCTCCATGGAAAGTGTTCTCGATGCATATATAACATATTGATTATCATTTGCATACATCCAAAATTCATTCATTCGATATTCAAGTATGAAATTTCGCATCTAATTATGAATTTAACGAAAATTTTAAGATTTTTTAGTAAACTCGCGATATTCCCCAAATGATGCGGTGCTGTATGCACACATCTGAACATTCATTGCACGTATAGGACCATAGAGCACACACACAACTATGCAGAAAGAAGCAGCCAATCACGTCCAAGCACCGGCCAGCTGATTGCCTCGCTCAATCGTGGATTTTGCCAAATTTTCCTGTCTTCAAAATTAAAAAAAAAAATACACGGTGAAAAAATCTGAATTAATTTCAAATTACTCCGAAATACTGGAAGAATCCCTACATACTTTTTTTATCAAAATCTACCGACTGGATTTTGAGAAAAAAAAACGAAAACCTGGCGAATTTGATTGATTTTTGAGGTTACGTCATTTACTCTGTGTTAAAAGTTGAAACTTTGAGATCGAATATCTCATCAACTAGACGGTCGAAAATTTTCAAATTTTCCACAAAAATCGAAAATAACATGAACAATAATTTCCCAAAATCTGAAGAAGATCTCACGACAACACAAAAACCGATACAACCACCTTAAGACTTGAGTCATTGAGGCTCAAATTAAGAAGTTGACAATTGTGTCTAGACGTCATAATACAGTCATGAGACGTATTTCCTGTTGAAACAATAACCAGCCATCATTAACTTGCTTGTTAATGTCATTGGAAATTCCACTTTGACGTGAAAATCTAAATGTGCAGTTGGGGACAGACGACTAAAATTCTTCGAATTTTCTCCTTGAAAAGGTTTTGAACAGTATTGTTGGAGTAGTGCCTACTCCAATTGTTTATTGTTAACTCTCCTCGAGACTCGTCCAGCAGTTGGTTCATTTCCCCCCTTCTTTACATTGAAAGGAAACTCTGTTCCAGGTATATTCCATTGATACTCTTGAAAGTCGTCAATGAGCTCTTTTCTTGTCAAAAAAAATATTTTTAATTTAGAAAATTTTATCAATTGTAAGAAAAAAAACAATTTTTTTTTTTTTTTTTTTTTTTTTTTTGTAAACATTGTTCAAAAATTTTTTTTTTCAAAAAATCAAAAATTGATAAAAAATAAAAAAATTAATCTATTTGATTTTTTTTTAAATTGGAAATATTGTTAAAACAGAGGAAATAATATGCAACTAATTGTTACTAATGTTCAATTAATGTGAGTTAATATTTTTATATTCAAGTATCACATTCTGATTCTTTTTCCTGTTCTTTTTTTTTAATCCACTTTTTTTTATGAATTATTTCAGGCCAATAATTACTATGGTCAGGTGAGCTTTGCCTCTCCAGGACACAAAGACTCGTATATATATATATATATATATATATATGTATCCCCCCACCTTGTTTCACGTCCTCCTTTTGGCTTTGTACATTGAAATGCAAAAAAGGAGAAAGAAAAAAAAATTTTTTTTTCAAGAGAGAAAAAGAAAATAATGGACAGAAAAATGATTAACCAGAGAAACTCGTGCACATGATTGCGTAATGTCTGTACAGTTTTTGTCTTTAATTTTTTTTATTTTTATTTTATTCGGGGGATACACAGGCAGTCGTGAGTGTTATATATAGTGATAAAGCTTGATAATTACAGTAAAAAAATTATTTCGTGGAAATGAGTATTTATTGAATTAATTGGTGAAGAAAAATGATAAAAAGGAAAAAAAAAAGTTTTTTTCCTGTCAATAGTTTTTTTAAAGAATTTCTTAGAAACTAATGGAGATACGCCCTTTTTGCATTTGCAAAAATGCTGTTTTCGTGGCTCTTTAAATTCTAAAAAAAAAAAATTACGGTAAAATCGCTCTATCTCGCTTATTTTCCGAAATCTTCCATTGAGAATTATCACAATAATAATAATAATAATAATATATTTTTATAGTTATTATCATTATTATACTAATTATTATAATTATTATAATAATTATTATAATAATTATAATAATTATTATAATTATTATAATAATTTTTATTATTATTATAATTATTATATTATATAATAATAATAATAAAACATTAAAATTGAAGAAAACTGATATCGAAAATTCAATTCAATGATTAATCTTTTATTAAAATATTATTCAGAACTAAATTTTTTTTTTAAAAAAAGTCAATAAGTTTTTTACAAAATCTAATTTTATAGATAATTATTAATAAATTTTTTTTTTACATTAAAAAGATAGTTTTGCATGTATGTGTGTATTTGTGTTTGTAGTAAAGAGAATTTAAATCGAAATGTGCAGAAGCGTCTCGTCGTCTCTGCACGAATCAATAGCTGGCAAAAGGTCGTCGTCTCTTGAAGCTATTGTCAAGTCTCAAAGCAATCATAACCTTCGTTTTCATTTCTCTCTTTCTGGTAAAAATTCCCACCGCCTGTGTTCTGAATAATTCAATTTTTTTTTTCCTTTTTATCTTTAATTTTTTCGAAAAAATTGGTTTTTTCGATATTTTCATGGAATTGAATTTGAAAATGATAGTACTGGTGTTTAGCATGAAATGAAAACAATCTACGTAATTGTAAAACTATGGAATGAATAATATTTATCTATTACGTCTGACTTAGTTTAGTTTTATCTGAGTGTGATCATGATTAAGGTAGTTCTATTGGATTTTGCGTCATTGATAGATTTTCTTCAAATTTTGGGAAATCATTGTTCATGTTATTCTCGATTTTTGTGGAAAATTTGAAGATTTTTGACCGTATAGTTGATGAGATATTCAATCTCAAAGTTTCAACTTTTAACACAGAGTAAATGGCGTAACCTCAAAAATCAATCAAATTCGCCAGGTTTTCGTTTTTTTTCTCAAAATCCAGTCGGTAGATTTTGATAAAAAAAATATGTAGGGATTCTTCCAGTATTGCGGAGTAATTTGAAATTAATTCAGATTTTTTCAACGTGTATTTTTTTTTTTAATTTTGAAGACAGGAAAATTTGGCAAAATCCACGATTGAACGAGGCAATCAGCTGGCCAGTGCTTGAACGTGATTGGCTGCTCCTTTCTGCATAGTTGTGTGTGTGCTCTATGGTCCTATACGTGCAATGAATGTTTAGATGTGTGCATACAGCACCGCATCATTTGGGGAATATCGCGAGTTTACTAAAAAATCTTAAAATTTTCGTTAAATTCATAATTAGATGCGAAATTTCATACTTGAATATCGAATAAATGAATTTTGGATGTATGAAAATGATAATCGATATGTGATATGTGCACCGAGGACCTTCTCCATGGAAGGCCAGGTGCCTCAATTTTTATACATCCCTTTCGGATAGAACTACTTTAATATCCTTCAAGATAATTAAATAGAGAAGACGTAAAAGTAGAATACTTCGTTTTTCTCGATTAAGAATATCTCGGAAACTAAGCGAGATAGAGCCAAACCTTGTCGTCTCTTTTTCGAACATCTGCCGAAGAGGATTAGAACGAAAAAGGCGTATCTCCTTTAATTTTCGAGATATTTGAGGAAAAAAAATCTAATTATTCTGTTTTACCTCTTCGCTACTGAATTAACACTCCCACATTATTAACTTACATAATAGGAATTATTTCGTGGAATTATGCTCGTAAAATGATGTTCTATTTTTCTTTTTAATCAAGAGTTTTATTCTTAAATCAATATTTTCCCTCTGTGAAACTAGAGGAACTTTTTGTGAAGCGATTACTTGAGCTAATTCCAACACTTGTTTTGACGTTTTCTTTATCTTTATACTTTTGATAATTGGGAAGTGGATTTCGAAATTGAAGTTGCCTGAGAGTCTCAATCTGAAACTTCATGTTTTTTTTTCGTTTTTTCGTTGAGAATAAAAATGTCTATTTTTTTTCATCATTTTTTTGAGAATATCTTGGAAGCTCAGCGAGATGGAGCGATTTTGTCTGAATTCTTTTTCATAATTCTTGAAAATTACTACGATGAGGATAAGAAAAAAAAGGGCGTATCTCCATTAATTGTCGAGATATTTAAAAAAAAGTAGAATATATAAACATTACAAAATTAATTTGTATCTTAGAATATCGAGGTTAATGATGGAGATACGCCCTTCTACCCCAATTTTTTTTGTCTCTCTTGAAATTCTCTGCAAAACAGCCCTGAAGACGAAATCGCCTTATCTCCCTCATTTTCCGAGATATTCTCCCTCAAAAATGACCAGAAAAACACTCATCTCGTCTCACCTCTTCAAACTACTGAATTATTTTCAACTAGATTATGACGCACCTCTCGTGCGCACCTTGCGAATTGTGACTTTAACCCAACCAATATTAATGCATATCATGCGTCATCATTTTTGAAATCTAAAAAGGAAATTTTCATTGATAATCGGACTCATTTCCATGTTGACAATAATTGATTTAAAGAATCATGGGAAATTGGAAGGTTTTTTCTTTCGATACAATACTAAAACATCGTCACTTCACAAAGTGTTTGCTTATAATTCAAGCTTCATCGAACCGAACAACAAAACGAAACTTCTGACTGAACCTGGAAATATAAAACAAGTGATCAAATTCATGAAAGAAACTAAAATATTGAAATTAATATGATAAATGTACATGTTTATACATTAATCTCGTGATTTGTACAGATGGTCGCTTATAAATATAAAAAAAAGCCGAAATATTATGAATTACCATTACTTCAAAAGGTAAATATATCACGTAATTATAATATCACAAAAAATATCACACTTCAAAATATCATGGTCTCAAAATATCAAAAAAAAGTATAAAACAACTAAAATGTCCTAAATTTCATAATGTAGATATCGCTCGGTCATTCAACAATCGATACATTGATTTAGTTGATGTATTTACTCCTTTTGTAAACTTTAGTAGCTTCATGAACCTCATTTCTCCCTTATTTCTTCAGTCAATTACTGTTCTCTGCGGTGGAAGCATCCATATGGGTCTCCAATTTCTACTTAGTCAGAAAGGAAAAAAACTTATTTTATATTTCGTTTAGGAATCATTATTCATGAAGATACTCATGAACATGCTGAACGATGATATCGTGATCATGATGAACGTCTCTTTGCGTTGGTTGATGATTTTGATAATGATACTGATGTTTTAGATCATTTGCGCAGTATAGCGCACAATATTGAAATATAAATATGAATTCACGATTACTATATTCTTCAATTCACGAGTGTAGTGGAATAACAAGTTGATTCAATTTTTGTCGAAAATGAGATTTCATCAGAATTTGCTTCAGGATGTATGGACACGTGTCCCACAGAAAGGATTTGGCTCAATATGACCATTTGAGGCCTCATTTTTGAACATGCATAACAGGTTAAGTTCACTTTTTGCAATTTACAGGAGAAGATTTGAGGTATGTCGACTTGACTTGAAAAATAATCATACGTGTCAAAGTCAAGTCGACATAACTCAGTCTCTCTTCATTGATTTTATATTGTGTTATGATCTGCTCAGACGATCTTACTCAATATAAATATATTCTTCGTATACTTCAAATAAATACTCATCGATTATAATAATTATAATCGACAAGTATTCATTTAATATTAGTATTTATTTTATTTGGGGAGTCAAGTCGACATAACTTGAATTTCTTTCCAGACATTTCAAGTCAAGTCGTTGAAATTATAGAAAAAAAAAGACTGCCGACAATAATAGCTTTTGAATATCTAAATTGACTGCGAATCAATGACGTTCATCATGAATGTAGCGCATAATCAAGATCGCATCATCGTTTTACGGTTTTTCGGCTCTCCTGGAAAATTTACTTTTTTCGACTCAACCTGTTATTCCACTACACTCGTGAATTTAATTCTGTGATATTTTTGAGTGTGATTATTTTAAAATATGATATTCTAATTTCATGATATTTTTAGTTTGTGATATTATTTGAAATATTTCAAAATTTGATATTTTGATGTGATATTTCGAGGGTGTGATATTATGATAGGCAACCTTACAGGATTTCGATATATTGGATATCGATTATCACAGTTTCAACAAAATTTTGCAACTTTTTTTGTTATTAGAAAGGAGATATCTCGGAAACTAATGGAGATACGCTCTTTTTGCCCAAATTCTGTTCAATAGCTTTTGAAATTGTCTACTTAGAAAAATGATCCTTGCAAAATCGCCCTATCTCGCTTATTTTCCGAGATACTCTTTATCAAAAATCACAAAAAAAACATATTCCTTCTCCCTCATCTCTTCATACTGAATTATTCCCAATTTCTCAGTGTTTTTTTTTCTTATTTCGTATTCCCTTTTTTTTGCACCTCCAAGTGAATAATTTTTACAAGCTCTCATTGTGTGTGGAACGGGTTCCACATGTGTGTAGAACCCACTAAATTCTCGTCTCTTTTATTCCGTCTGAGAATTAAAAAACTCGGGACAACACAAAACGTTGTATCCAACGAATTAAATGACTAGTGGCAGTTGCTCAAAAGGGGGAGGGGGGGGGGGGGGATTTCATCCTGATCTCATCTCATTCGCAGGTCGACGTAGTACTGTATAAAGAATTCTATCTGAAAAAAAAAAAAAAAAAAAAAAAAAAATTGGTTTAAAAAAAATTGGCATGGGAATTTTTTTTCTGCATTGAGTAGTTTTTTTTTTTTTTTTTAAACCTGTATAAGCCTTCTTTTTATTCCCTTTAATATTAAAATTTATTCGTGACAAAACAATGGTTTATGTTTATCAAATTTATTCGTTTTTTGCTTCTTTTTATCGCCACTTCGCCTGAAACGAGGCAGTTGTCAAAAGACATATATATATATATATATGTGGTTTTAACTTAAATGCGCTAAATAGATAGGAAAGAATAACCAAATGAAAACAAGTATTTTTCGTGTTAAACTTGAGGAAAAAAACACTATTATTGACACTACGAATTTAATGTTTATATAATTGGCGCTTTTTTTCAAAAATTATCTTTAGTGATTTTTTTATTTTTGAAATTCGTGGTTTTTATTATTTTTTTGATATTTTTTATAATAAAATGAATATAAAAAGAATAATTTGGGTTTTTCATTTTTTTCTTTTAAGGAAGTTCATCCGGTATGGGATTTAATAGTACGGAAAATTATCACGACTAGTGTAGTGGTTATACTACTAACGTAGTCGTAACCTGTACAGCTGCTATGTACTAGAAATTCTTGTTTGTCGATCATAATTGTTTTTTTGTAAAAAATCGAATTTATAGAAATAATTTTTTTGAAGATCAAATAGAGAAAGGTCAATTCAGCACATTTTCAACTAGTTTTGTATGATTTAATGTGCAAGCATAGCGTACATTGCGTTATTCGGAAAGCATTCTTATTGATTTCAAAAAGCGCGCGGTTCTGACGTCACTGTCATGCGAGTGAGACAGAGGTTAACTTCCCAAAAATCAGCATTTTTCGAGACAAATTAATTTATTCTTAAATCACCAAGTATCTAATGCATTTGAGGAAGCTCTCAAACTGTTCTTTACATATTTATTTATCCATTATGGAAGTTTCTCCCCAAAAAACCTGTTAATTGCCACAAATTTCATGTTTATAGACGAAAACCCATAAGGGACCGTGTTAATTGAAAAATCTTTATTTATTAATTTATCCCGAATAAGATATCCGAAGAGTTTGAAATTTTAACAGGTGACTTTTTAGATTTTCAGAAGTATATTCAAATTTTTTCATAATTATTGGTCTGTTAATCCAATTACCGGATGAACTCCCTTAAGTAACAAATAAAAACTGAAAAGAAGGCTTAGAATGAAAAGGGCGTATCTCCATTACTTTTCGAGATATTCTTTAAAAAATCCTCAATTTTCGTAAAATTTTGAATGAATTCAATGAATTATCTGTCAATTATCTACTGAATATTTCCATTAATTTTTTTTTTTCTTTTCCAATTAACCGGATTTTACGTGCAGTGGAAGAAGTAAAAAAAAATAAAATTGCCCCCGTTGTGCTTTCAACCGCAAAACTTCGGCTATTTATCGTACAAATTATTCGGTGATTCGACGATACGGAACGAAGTTTTTATTGTTTGGTCACGAAGGAAATATAAATAAATGGTACACGACCTCGACTCTTTTTTTTTTTTTTTTTTTTAATTTTTTTATTCGCTTCAATGATCATTTATGAAATTAAAATAATTTTATTTGTCATTTTTTCAATTGTGGAATTTCTCGTGATAAGAAAAAATAAAAAAGTATTCCATTTTTGCGAATATCTCAATTTTTAGAGAATTCCATGTTTTTATATGGAAAATAGGATTAGGGCTAAAAGGGCGTATCTCCATTAATTTTCGAAAAATTCCTAAAAAAATGAATTATTCACTTTTTTAAAAAATATCTCAGAAACTAATGGAGATACGCCTTTTTTGCCCTAAGCTTCTTTTGTAGAGAATTTCAAGAGCTTCAAAAAAGAATTGATGCAAAATTGCCCTATCTCGCTTATTATTATACCACAGCTTAAGCACAGCATTTGAGATATGTAAAAAATGCAGCCAATTTTTCAATTTTCAATCAATTTTTTGTTTCTACGGCTTATTTTGTTCCTCATTACATTCTTCAAACATGGAGAAAATGATTTTTAGAACATTATTGTGTATACGAAGTTATTTACAATTTTATACAAAAAATTAAGGTTATGTCCGACCACCTCGCCCTAACATCCTTAAGGATGTTCTACCGGTATTTCATCCAAATTTAAAAATGTACGAATTCAATGAAATTTTTTTCCAAGGTTCTCCAATTCATGAAGAAACCGTATGCAAAATTTTGGATTTTTTTCATACCTGGTTTGAAAGTTATAAATTTTTTAAAAACCATCGTTTAACATGGGTTCTTATGGGAAATTCAGAAAAGCTTGAGAAACTTTTCGAAAAATTCTTCAAATTGGATGAAATTTCGGATATAGGTGAGAAATTATCCCCCAGCACAAATGCTCCATTTCTATACGATGATTGGGTCAATAATTGGCATTAAAATTAATAAAAATGATTGAAAAATTGTCACTCGCACGTAAGTGCTGCCAACTTGTGTCGCCAGAATTTCCTAGAATGCAACGCTTTTTTTCAAAATAATTCTCAAACTAATTGAATAAAGAATAAAAAAAATATCTGTGAAATGTAATGATAATAATATAATATTTGAACACTCGCAGCGTTCCATAATTCCCTGAAAATAATTTTAATGAGGAATTTGAAAACTCATTTTTTCATGTTCAGGGATTGGAACATCCTTAAGAAAAAATGTCTATTTAGAATTATCTAATTTGTCAATTTTCTTTTTTAAATTGGAGTAAACTGATTTTTCAGTCTCTTTTAATGAAAATCTCGGAAACTAAGCGAGATAGGTCGATTTTTCATGAATCCTTTTTTGTAGAGAATTTCAAGAGCTATAAAAAAGGATTCTAGCAAAATCAGTCTATCTCGCTTAGTTTCCGAGAAATTTAAAAAAAGAAGTAAAAATGCAGAAATTTTATTTTAATGGGTCATTCCTTTTTTTTTCATTTTTTAGAAATATCTCGGAAACTAAGCGGGATAGAGCGATTTTGCCCGAATCCTGTTTTCCAGCTCTTGAAATTCTCTACAAAAAAGGATTCATGAAAAATCGACCTATCTCGCTTAGTTTCCGAGATATTTCATCGAAAATGATCACAAAAATGATAATACAAAAAAAATACATTAATATTGATGAAAACTCATATCAAAGATTCAATTCAATAATTAATTTATTATTGCTTTATTATTCAGCGATAAATTCTCAATTCAATAGCACAACAATAGAAAATTATCAATAAAATTTTTTTTCCATTAAAAAGGTCATTTTTCTACATTGAAGACATTTACCCACATTTCACATTTTTTCCTCCTGAAAATTCCAATTTTTTTTTTCTTTTTCCTTTTTTTTGCGATTTGCGAGTTCATGAGAGTCGAATTTAATGAACGATCGATCCTACAAACGGTGTTGAAAATCATTCAAGAGTGAAGGGGGAGTATAAGCAATAAGTATGGGTAGTTCAGACAGTGTATATAGTAATTGAAGTTAGTCTACCGTCTCGAGAGAAAGTGAACCAGTTGGCGGTGTTGCCGAATTCTTTGGCAACTCATAAAAACTCGTATAAAATACACGAACTGGCAACCTCGTTCAATTTTATTATTCTTTATTTTTTTTATCCTCTTTTTTTTTTTTTTTACTTAGTATTGCATTTAATTAACAGCATCGAAAATGTGATACACATATATTATGTATATATATATTCAAATATTTTTCTCGAGATGGCCTTGATGCTTCATTCTTCCTATGATCTCATTTCTTATTCAAAGATTTTTTAAATTAATTTTATATAATTTTTCAAAATTAAAAAAAAAAAAATTCAAAAAATTTTTTTTGAAATTTTTTTTTTTTTTTAAATTCGTAATTTTTTTTTTTCATTTTTTGATATTTTTGAGGGAAATTGATGCAGTAAAGTGCATCACCTCATTTTTTTTGGGGGGGGGGGGGGGGGGGAGGGGGGGGGGATAACTCGATTTTTTTTTAATATTTCGAATTTTTATCGAAATATTTTATAAAAAATGATTTTAATGAATTTTTTTTTTAAGAAAAAAAATTTAGGAAATGAATTATTAATTATGTTATTAACTTTGTTTTCTTGTTTTATTTTTTTCAGAATAAGACCAGTCAAAATCCAACGATACAATTCTCAGGAAACGAAGGGGTAAGTGAAATTAAAAATTAAAAAATTTTGAATTTATTTCGAAAAATTTATTTTTCATCGATTTTTTTCCATATCTCGGAAAATAAGCGAGATAGAGCAATTTTGCATGAATCCTTTTTTGTAGAGAATTTCAAGAGCTACAAAATCAGATTCGGGTAAAAAGGGCGTATCTCCATTAGTTTCTGAGATATTCTTCGGAAAAGAAGATCGAAAAAAAAGTGCTAGATCAGTGGAGTTTTTTGTCTTTTTTTGAAATATCTCGGAAAGTACTGGAGATACGCCCTTTTTACCCCAATTCGTTTTTGTAGCTCTTGAAATTCTCTACAAAAAAGGATTGATGTAAAAAAAACGTATCCCCATTAATTTCCGAGATATTCTTAAAAGAAGATTCAAAAGATCGTATTTTTTAAATTATTTATTAATATTTTCACTGATGCAATCTTTTTTTTACTCCAATTTTTAAAAAATTCGATAATAAATATAAAGAGGTGATGTTTATACAGATGCGCCAGTTATTGACACTTTAAAATAACCCAATAAGCCAAAAAAAAACAATTAAAAAAAAAATTCTCATTTTTAAAATTTTTATTATTAATTTATTAATAATAAAAATTGATGAAATAAACAATTTAATAAAAATCGTCAGTTACCCCCTCACCCCCCCCCCCTTTTTCATTAGTCGGGCCTTTTGCCTATTGACATTTTTGGAATTTACTCCAAAAAAAAAAAAAAAAAAATTATAAAATTTTTCATTTTTATAAAATTTTTTTATCATTAATTAATAATAATAATTTTTAAAAATGAGCAATTCAATAAAATCGTAAGTTATTCACCCCCCTCCCCCCCCCCCCCCCCCTTTTCAATAATTGAACTTTTCCTATTGCAATTTTCAACTTTACTTCCGAAAAAAAACTACAATTTTTTTCTAAAATTTTTCATTTTTTTTTTAATTTTTTTCTAAAATTTTCAATTTTTAAAAAAAAATTTTTCTAAAATTTTTCACTTTTAAAAAAAAAAATTTTTCTAAAATTTTAAATTTTAAAAAAAAAAATTTTTCTAAAATTTTTCACTTTTAAAAAAAAAAAATTTTCTAAAATTTTCCATTTTTAAAAAAAAATTTTTTCTAAAATTTTCCATTTTTTCATTAGTAATAGATAATAAAAATTTTAAAAAGCAACAATTACATGAAAATCATTGGTAATTATATATTACTATATATATATTACTATATATATTACAATATATATATATATATATATTACTACCCCTTTTTTGCCTATTGACATTTTAGACTAGACCACCCCAAAAAAAAAAAAAAAGTGAGAGTCACTTTAGGATCATCCGGCTTTTTATAGTGCGAATTCGATCTTCGAAAGCAAACGCATCGACTCGAAACTTCACCTATACTTCTCTATCTCGAATTTCCCCCACTCTGCCGAAAAAAAACCCGCGGCCCCTCGTGCGGTTTTTCCCCCTCCCCTCCCTCCCTTCACCCCCCCCTCTCTTTCTTTACCACCTGATGGTGAAGGCGATCGAGGTCGCCTGACAAGGTTACACCATTTTCACCGTGCTATACACTTTTTTTTTTATTTTTTTTTATTTTTTTAATGCGTATACGCAGAGTCGTATCAGATTATACTACCGCGTGTCCTCAATTTTTTTTTATCCATGCCAACTCATGTAAATCAAAGTCTTTGATAATTTTGGATTTTTCAAAAGTGTCATATTAATTTTTTTAAAAATAATTTTATTTTATTTTATTTTTTTTTAATTTTTTTAATCAAATTTTCAATTTTTACGAGATATTCTTCAAAAAAATGACAAAAAAAATCGACATTTATTTTGTTAATTTAATTAATTTGATTAAAATAAAAATGAAAAAGATAAAAATTTACGTATTTTAATTAAAACAATTAAGAAAAAAATATATACTCATAAAACATTAATTTTTTTTAATTAAGTATGAAGTTAAAAATCTTTCAACTTCATTAATTTTTTTACTTCCCAGTGAGTAAATGAAACCCTCTGTTTTCTGAAACTTCATTTTGCTTTTTTTAACTCTTTTTTTTCTTTTTACATAACTATGACTACAAAGTCATGAAATAGTGAAAGTTTCTCATTGAGTCGATTGTTGTAATAGAACATTTCAAATTAATTGCTGGATGATTATAGTCAAGAGCATTCATTTTTTTATACAATTTTCGACTGTGAATAATTATGTAGATTTGTAGGAAAGAAAAAAAATGATTCGCATGAAAGTAAGAAGTACTCGAGTTTTTTTGATTATTATTATTAATAATTATTTAATTATTTTAGGGTAATAACCCATGAATTATTCGACATTTTTCCTTAAATTCACGATATTCTTCGAATAATTGAGAGTTAGAGACAATTATTACATTTAAGGTAGTATCCCAGTGAACTCGAGTACAGTAAACTCCTCATTTTTTCGATGCCATATCAAAGATGATATATTTTTACATTTTTCTGAATTTTTTCATAATTTTTGACCGTCCAGTTTATGAGATATGAATTATCAAAGTTACTGAAAATAGCGGTGGTGGGGATGAAACGCCTTAAATCGGACAGAAATAACGAAATTACTAAAAAACCACACGGTTGACCCATTATTTAAAAACAATTGGCGAAGAGAACAGCATTTTAACTAAATAATAGAAGAAAAAAATATTCAATTCACCGTATAGTTATTGAGAAATTTTAATTAGAAGGTAATCGTAACTATTTGCCTCTCTCTCTATCTCATGCATGTGATAGGAGATTAGTAATGTTAAAAAAAATTCGAGAAAAAAAAATTATATTCACAAGCTGAAGATGACTTTCGAATAGTTTAATCACTTTTTCGGGTAAATTAAAGCACATTTTGCCTGAATTATCAGGAATTAAGGATGTTCTACAGGGGAGCTATTCTTGTGTCTTAATATATTTACGATTTCGATCCGGCAGAGGGCATCTCGGCCGGATTTGAACCGAACTGATGAAATTTACGAACGCTATGTGTTTCACTAAACAATCAAAATGGTTGAAATACGATTTTTAGTATTGCTCTGAAATAAAAGAATCATTTTATTATCAATAAATCGAATTAAAATGATAATTTCAAGTTTAGATCATGTTTTCCGCTATCAATATGCTGTAATCATGTAGTGGAGAAATAGGCAAGTGTTATGAAAATCCAGCAAAATGACTGAGTATTACTCACATCGCCCTCTGACGGGAGCAAAATAATAAATATTTTAAGGAAGTTCATCCGGTATGGGATTTAATAGTACGAAAAATTATCACGACTAGCGTAGTGGTTATACGACTAACGTAGTTGTAACCTGTACAGCTGCTATGTACTAGAAATTCTTGTTCGTCGATCATAATTGTTTTTTTGTAAAAAATCGAATTTATAGAAATAATTTTTTTGAAGATCAAACAGAGAAAGGTCAATTCAGCACATTTTCAACTAGTTTTGTATGATTTAATGTGCAAGCATAGCATACATTGCGTTATTCGGAAAGCATTCTTATTGATTTCAAAAAGCGTGCGGTTCTGACGTCACTGTCATGCGAGTGAGACAGAGGTTAACTTCCCAAAAATCAGCATTTTTCGAGACAAATTAATTTATTCTTAAATCACCAAGTATCTAATGCATTTGAGGAAGCTCTTAAACTGTTCTTTACATATTTATTCATCCATTATGGAAGTTTTTCCCCAGAAAACCTGTTAATTGCCACAAATTTCATGTTTATAGACGAAAACCCATAAGGGACCGTGTTAATTGAAAAATCTTAATTTATTAATTTCTTCCGAATAAGATATCCGAAGAGTTTGAAATTTCAACAGGTGACTTTTTAGATTTTCAGAAGTATATTCAAATTTTTTCATAATTATTGGTCTGTTAATTCAGATACCGGATGAACTCCCTTAAGATACGAGAATAGCTCCCCAGTGATTTCGTCAGTGTTCCAATCCCTGAACATGACAAAATGAGTTTTTAAATTCCTCATTAAAATTATTTTCAGGGAATTATGGAACGCTGCGAGTGTTCAAATATTATATTATTATCATTACATTTCATAGATATTTTTTTTATTCTTTATTTAATTAGTTTGAGAATTATTTTGAAGAAAAGCGTTGCATTCTAGGAAATTCTGGCGACACAAGTTGGCAGCACTTACGTGCGAGTGACAATTTTTCAATCATTTTTATTAATTTTAATGCCAATTATTGACCCAATCATCGTATAAAAATGGAGCATTTGTGCTGGGGGATAATTTCTCACCAATATCCGAAATTTCATCCAATTTGAAGAATTTTTCGAAAAGTTTCTCAAGCTTTTGTGAATTTCCCATAAGAACACATGTTGAACGATGGTTTTAAAAAATTTTTAACTTTCAAACCAGGTATGAAAAAAATCCAAAATTTTGCATACGGTTTCTTTATGAATTGGAGAACCTTGGAAAAAAATTTCATTGAATTCTTACTTTTTTAAATTTTGATAAAATACCTGTAGAACATCCTCAATTGAAAATTAACCTAAAAATCCTCATTTTTTCCTGTTTTATCGACTGTACTGGGATACTATCCTAATCTCATAAATCTTGTTTTTCTATCGCTGTATCGAAATTCAAACTGCGTCATATCAATCATGTCAAACACGTGCCTCCAAATACCAGAAAATTACGGTGGGAGGGGGAAGAAGGGAGGGGGGGGGGGGGGAGATAAAAGTCTCCATTATTGACTGGATAATTCATTATCTCTAAAAAATAGTAATTCGCCTAAAATCGCTCTATCTCGCTTAAATTCCAAGATATTCCCAAAAAAAATCAACAAAAAAAAAACTAATTTCCGCCCACAATTTTTTCTTTACAATTTTTATATCTATATACATTGAAATTTTCTGAAATGAAGTGAATTTTCTTCAACCAAGTGAATTTTCTGAGAAAATTTTTTTTCCTCAGTGCATTATCTCTAGAAATATTTTCATAAAAATGAATTTTTTTTTTTTTTTTATATAAATTGATTTTTTTTTTTTTCGAAAAATCCACGAATGAAACGAGAATTGCCATACTAAATACGAATGTGTCTCGGTCGAGATAACGTGTCGATGATGAGACAAACCTGTTCCACTGGTCCATTTATATACATATATATATATATGTATATATCTATATAATGTATGTATATACATATATATAGGTTCGGGGCTGTCTTCTGTGTCCGTTTCACGTTGGACTTCGACAAGACTTGTTAATATTCATCGCCTTAGGAACAAAGGGGCGTAAGTCCTGTGTTTAAGCATAATACTTACGCCCTTTTGTTTCTAAGAGGACGATATTATAAGTCGTAGCTGCTGTGGCTCCATCAAACGTTCACATTGTTGCCTTTCACTCGCTGCCAAGTCTGTCTCACACTTCGTATCATTTCTTATGCATATATATATATATATATATATACATATATATACATATATATATATGAAATACATTAACAGAAGAATTATTCAAATTAATGAATAAATAAATACGTATAAATATTCTATTGGCTATTTTTAACCTTCACTTAACGTGCATGCGGAAACTAATGGAGATACGTCTTTTTTGCACTGAATATGTTTTGTAGAGAATTTTGAGAGGTACAAAAAAGGATTGATGTAAAATCGCCCTATCTCGCTTATTTTCCGAGATATTTGAGGAATACGAAATGGTAAAAAATGGATTTTTCCGATTTTCCTTTTTTTTACATTTTTTTTTCATTCTGTTTTTTTGAAATATCTTGGCAAATAAACGAGATACGTCATTTTTGCTTCAATTCTTTTTTGTAGCTCTTGAAATTCTCTTGAAAACATTATTAGGGCAAAAAGGGCGTATCTCCATGCCTTTCCGAAATAATCATTTAGAAGAAAAAAAACAAAAAAAAATTACATTTTTTTCTCTTTTTTCGCTGAATTGCCAGTAAAAGACATTTTTACCCAATAATTTGCATTATTTATTCATTCATCTCTCTTTCTCAACATTTTCTTCTTTCTGCACGGAAACAAACGCCCCCTCCCCCTCCTCCCCTTTTCTCGCTCTTCTTTCGTCTTTTTATGTATTGCCACCTTAGAATTAAAGGGGCGTAAGTCCTGTGTATGAGCATAGCACTTAGGCCATTCTGTTCCTAAGGCAACTATATATATATACTACTATCAACCCTCTGTCTTCTCTCCTTCATTGAGTCGAAGAATACTATAACGTTCAAACGTGTTTTCATGTGTTCGTACACACCTCACTGGGAAAGTTAACCATAGGTCAGAGACCCTGACATGTACAATTGCATGAAAAAAAAAAAAAAAAAAAAAAAAAAAGTTAGAAAAGAAGGAAAGAGGGCTAGAACTGGGAAAAACTCGGTATAATCGATCTTTCCAATCCCTCTCAGGAGGGTAGATCTCACACACAGGTATATATACCTATATATATATATATATATACATTCACCATCACATGCCTTTTTTTTCTTCTTTTTATATAAAAGAGAAAAGAAGCTGGCCTTTCTGTTTTCCCCATTATCTGTCTCTTTCTATTATATACCTAAGCTGAAAGGGAGAACACGTGGAGAGACGTAGGAGAGACGTTGTATGCAATTATTTTATTTTTTTTTCTCTCTTTTTTTCCCCCCTTCATTTTACCCCTCGTGGACACGAAAAGAGTCTGCCACCTGGTAACTTACTGAATATTTTATTTTATTCTTTTCGAAGTAAGAGAGAGAGAGAGAGAGAGAGGGAAGAAATCGAGAAGGAATGAGAAAGGAAAAGTCTTAAAATTTGATAATTTTTTTTTATTCATATTTTTTTGTGTTTTTTTTTGAGAATTTCGGAAAATCATGGAGATACGCCCTTTTTTGCACTGAGAATTTTTTTTTCAGGTTTTGAAAGTGTCTAAAAAAATAGGTTTAGGACAAAATTACTCTATCTCGTTTATTTTTCATGATATTAAAAAAAAAAAATGGTCTAAAAAAAAAAAATCAGAAAAAATGATAAAATCTATTTTTTTTTGTTGCATTTTTTTTGAGAAAATCTCAGAAAATAAGCGAGATAAAACGAATTTTGGGCTAAACCTTTATATGAGATTTATCCCCCCCCCCCCCCCCCCCCCTCCTCCTCCTCCTCCTTAACTCTTTCCTTTTGACTTTTGATAAAAAAAGCCAAAAGGAAAAAAAAACAGGATGAATCATTTTTTTTCGTCACATTCCCTCAAATATTGAATAAACTAAATGGACATACGCCCTTTTTACATCAACACTTTTTTTTATGGCTCTAAAAAACATGAATGAAGCTCTAATGTCATATCCACGTGGAGACTGATAAGGAAAAAAGAATATCTTGGGTTTGCTGGAGTGAAAGTTATTCAGATAACGTAATGAATTCGAAATTTGAGACATCACATTCTTGTCACTTATATAAAAAAAATGGTTATGGGCTTAAGGTAGTATTCCAGTACGGTCGATAAAACAGGAAAAAATGAGGATTTTTAGGTTAATTACCAATTAATTGCTGTTAATTCGGGGAAAATGTGCTTTAATTTACCCGAAAAAGAGTGATTAAACTATTTGAAAGTCATATCTTCAGCTTGTGAATATGATTTTTTCATTGTTTCTCGAATTCACGAGTGTAGTGGAATAACAGGTTAAGTCAATTTTTGTCGAAAATGAGATTTCATCAGAATTTGCTTCAGGATGTATGGACACGCGTCCCACAGAAAGGATTTGGCTGAATATGACCATTTGAGGCCTCATTTTTGAACATGCAAAACAGGTTAAGTTCGCTTTTCGCAATTTTCAGGAGAAGATTTGAGGTATGTCGACTTGACTTGAAAAATAATCATACGTGTCAAAGTCAAGTCGACATAACTCAGTCTCTCTTCATTGATTTTATATTGTGTTATGATCTGCTCAGACGATCTTACTCAATATAAATATATTTTTCGTATACTTCAAATAAATACTCATCGATTATAATAATCATAATCGACAAGTATTCATTTAATATTAGTATTTATTTTATTTGGGGAGTCAAGTCGACATAACTTGAATTTCTTTCCAGACATTTCAAGTCAAGTCGTTGAAATTATAGAAAAAAAAAGACTGCCGACAATAATAGCTTTTGAATATCTAAATTGACTGCGAATCAATGACGTTCATCATGAATGTAGCGCATAATCAAGATCGCATCGTCATTTTACGGTTTTTCGGCTCTCCTGGAAAATTTACTTTTTTCGACTTAACTTGTTATTCCGCTATACTTGTGAATTTTTTTTAACATTAGTAATCGAAAAAGAATGGAAATGCGCCTTCCAGCTTCTGAAATTTTCCACAAAAAAAGGATTCGTGTAAAAAAAAAAGACAAATTTTGCCTAATTTTCAAAAAAATGAACATCAAAATTGAATTATCCTCTGTTTCATCTCTCTTTACTACTGAAATGTCAGAATTCTACATAGTTTGTCTACCTAGTTGAGCTACCTTTAGCCATTGGGGATGTCTCGATGAAGTATGTTCACATGTTTACCGTTGCAAGAGATTTACTGCACGTACTAGGAAACAGGGGCCAGCATATTTCCGGTCTCATTTGCGATCAGGAACACGAACGACCTTGCAAGAATTTCTTTCAAGTATATATTTGTGAAATTGTTGGGGCATGAATTTTTCCTTGATTTTTCATTTTTTTGTGAACTTCAAATTTCATCAATTTTGAAAATCAGAAAAAAAAAAAACAAAATTCTGTTCATTTTTTTAAATTTCATTTTTTAATGAAAATGCATTAGTCCAAAATCGCTCTATCTCGCTTATTATCCGAGACATTTTTCAACAAAAGAAAATCAAAGAAAAAATTGGTCATTTTAATTTTATTATGAAATAAAAAATTAAAATTACGTAATTTTTCATGAAATAAATAATTTGTGAAATTCCAAAATTTTTGTTTGTTAATGTTTTTTAATTAAAAATTTATAAAATAACGTGTTAATAACACGAATAAAAAATATTTCCTGAAAACAATTTGATGTATTATGAAATTATCACTTCTTTCAAGATCTCTTATCTCTTGAAAATGGTAAAGTTAATTTTTTTCACAATTATCTTGTTTGAAAATTCCGTGATGTTCTAATGTGTGATTCGCGTTTTAGTTAATGTGCATGAGATAATGTCAAAATTAGACTCATTTAATTAATGTTTCCTGAGAAAAATGTTATCAAATCAATCTAGCAGTGAAGTATTTATGACATCAGTAGTGAAAATATATAAATAGATTGAATCTATTGTTTTTTGTCATTTATCATTTTTTTTTGATCATATCTTGAAAATTAGATTAATAATCATAATAATAATAATAATAAGCGAGATAGTGAAATTTTTGGAGACCTTTTTGCTTCCGAATGGAAGCTATGCAATCATCAGAATTTTCGATTGTAATTTTTTAAATAGAAGATACTCAAAATGATCTAAATAGAGAGAAAATGATATTTTTAGGGCATGTCTGTGTATGCATAAAAGTCTCAATTACAGCAAAACGGTTTTATAGAAAAATTTCATATTTTGTGGAAAACTTCCTCTCGACAAACTCTATTTTTTAAGCTTTATTTGAAGAGAATTCGATCGATACTTTTTGAGATATGTCCATTTTTCGAAAATCAGTTTTTAATGGAATTTCTGGAAACTATTGAACTGATGTTATATATACTCATATATTATCTCGAGAGCTGTATACAAATAAACAGCCTGTTACTTCTTTCTGAGGATCGAAAAGGAACGAGTGCAATACTTCATATGATTTAATTATTTCTGTCTTTTCTAAATTTCGCCTTTGTGCAAATTTTCCCCATAAAGAATTCAGCATCAATTTGGCCACAGCTCTTTTACCCGCATTAAATTCTATCAGGGATGGATCTAAGTCAATACCCACCTTATCTTTGATTTCTCTAATATAATTTTCTCTGCTTTCACATGAATTTGGCCACCCATCTCCTGTGAATTTCGAGCTTATTTGCATGATTAGTTCTCGAGTTATTGGCGTTTCAATGAATTTCTTCAAAATTTGATATTTTGATGATGGTTTGAAAAAAGTTGTATCACTTCCATTCGAAAGCATATTGCTAAAGTATCAGCAGAAAAAGCTATATCAGTTGGAAAGCAATACTATTCAGTAGCGAAGTGGTAAAGGGAGTTAAGTCATATAGGATAACCATATATACTTAACTCCCTTTACCACTTCGCTACTGTATTATCCACTTGTTTTGTAGCTCTTGAAATTCTCTACAAAAGACGATTAGAATAAAAGGGATGTATCTCCATTAGCTTCCGAGATGTTCACAGAAAGACGAATTTTCAGAACAATTCAAGAGGAAATGTCGATTTTTGCTTCTAATTTTGCTCTATCTTGCAATTAGATTTGAGTTCGATGGGATAATGCCTTAATTTCTGGGAATATTGCAACATTTTGTTGAAAAATTCCGAAACATCATTTCATTCGATTGTTTAAACTTTCGTAACTCTTTCATTCGATTATTTTATAATAATCAATTTCCTCAGTATTGTTTTCTCAAAAATATGATTCATTGACTTGTTATGATGCAGATGACTATCATATAGTTATACTTGATTAACGTGGGTTAGGAATTTCTTATTATCTTTGGAAATCGATGCAGAAAAGACTCAATTGTCTGGAAATAATTTTCACCATTTATTTGACATGTGGAATTTAAAGTTAAAGGGAAGAGTAAAAAAAATAAATTAAAAAAAAATATATTCTAAAAAAAAACTTACAAAAACTTCTGATTTCTCAAATGAATAATAGATTCTTTCAGAATAATAATTCAGTGTAGCAGAAAATATTCGCCTGACTTTCACTTTGATCATCAAAAAATTTGCATAATTTTATTGAGAATCCTTGTATTACATAGTGTATAAAAATAATAATTCATCAAAGTTCCAAAATTTTTTTAAATTCTTTCATTAAAATTCTCACAATTATTTCGTTCGAGAAAAAAAACATAAATCTTCTTATGAAAAGTGCCAGAATGCATTCTCTTATTTTCAAAAAAAATATCTCCACGTAATGATTCACATTGGAAACATGTCGAAAGTCAAAATAATTGTCTTAATTCTTTCAAGCAAAGAGAAGGAAAAATTATTAATAAAATTGCAATTCGTGTCAGAAATAATCGCGAGTGAGCCAGTACGATTACGCACTGGTAGAGAAAGTAATCTCTGTATATATATATAAATATATATATATATATATATACATATATATACTTTGGCTTTAAACCATTGTGTTGCAATAAATCCACTCGCTTAACTTCAGTCACCCCGTTCACATATTTTTTATTTGTTATTCATTAATTACTTTCTACTGAATCTTCAATAAATTCGAACACAAAAATTGTAACTAATCGATTCAAGAAAATAAATCGATTTTGAGAAAAAAATCGATTCTGAAAAAATCGATTTTGCAACAATCGATTTTGTTAAAAAATCGATTCTGAAAAAATCGACTCTGAAAAAATCGATTTTGCAACAATCGATTTTGCAACGATTATGAATCGATTCAATCGATTATGCATTGATTTAGTCGATCATGAATCGATTGAATCAATTATCCATCGATCAAATCGATACATAATCGATTCTTCCAAAATCGATTGAATCGACTTTTCCGAAATCGATTAAATCGACTTTTTCAAAATCGACTGAATCGATTTTTTCAAAGTCAATTGTTGCAAAATCGATTGTATCGATTATAAATCGATTCGATCGATTATTAATCGATCCAATGATTGATAATCGATTCAATCGATTTTAAATGGATTCAAACTATCATAAAACGATTTAATCGATCATAAAACGATTTAGTTGATTATAAATCGATTTAATGGGTTACAAGTCGATTCGATCGATTATAAGCCGATTCAATCGATTCTCAATCGATTTTTTTTTCAAGTCGATTTCTTCGATCTCAAATCAATTGAAAGAAAAATCGATTTTTGAAAATAATCGATTTTAACCAAATCGATTTTTGAAAAAAATCGATTTTAAACAAAATCGATTTTCGAAAAAAATCGATTTTAAACAAAATTGTTTTTTTTTTATTCCTCTTTCAAATCTGAACACTAATTGAATTTTTAAAAAAAATATTTTCATGACTCGTAAAATTATTTTCAATAAGTGTGACAAGGAGATAAAAATGGCCTCGTTTCTGTCAAACAGAGGCGAAGTAACTATACCATACCCAAGCACATGATATACTTCCTTTCACTGTGAATTCGTGTATATATAACCAGTAGAGACAACTGCTGACACAATCTCTTTGGTTTTCTTGATTCAAAAGAAAAAAACAATTTTTTTTTTTTTTTTTTTTTTTTTTTTTGAAATCCAAAATAATCAATCAAAGAATGATGAATTAAAAATTTAATGAGAGAAATGAGAGGAATTAAGGCGTATGTCACATCCAATGAAGCATGTGAAAGTCTCAATGTATTGAGGGAATTCAACAGCTCAAATACAAGTTTTATATATATACGAAAGAAATTTCTTTTTCATCTTTTTTTCTTTTTCTCAATTTTTTCCCACTACTCATTGATTTTTCTTGTTTATTGGCTGTTGCCGGATTCTCTTGAATAGCCCAGAGAGAGAAAGAGAGAGAGAGAGACGGTAGTGTATCGGTGGTATGTAGGCTGTGCCACATCCCTGCTAAGAAACCGTTACCTGCCTCTACTACTCGAAACACCTTTGGAATCAACTTATTTCATGTCGTTTAAAGGCGCCCAGTAGTTTTAAGGTAGTTCTATTGAATTTTGCGTCATCGTGAGATTTTCTTCAGATTTTGGGAAATCATTGTTCATGTTATTTTCGATTTTTGTGGAAAATTTGAAAAATTTTGACCGTCTAGTTGATGAGATATTCAATCTCAAAGTTTCAACTTTTAACACAGAGTAAATGGCGTAACCTCAAAAATCAATCAAATTCGCCAGGTTTTCGTTTTTTTTCTCAAAATCCAGTCGGTAGATTTTGATAAAAAAAATATGCAGGGATTCTTCCAGTATTTCGGAGTAATTTGAAATTAATTCAGATTTTTTCACCGTTTATTTTTTTTTTTAATTTTGAAGACAGGAAAATTTGGCAAAATCCACGATTGAGCGAGGCAATCAGCTGGCCGGTGCTTGGACGTGATTGGCTGCTTCTTTCTGCATAGTTGTGTGTGTGCTCTATGGTCCTATACGTGCAATGAATGTTTAGATGTGTGCATACAGCACCGCAACATTTGGGGAATATCGCGAGTTTACTAAAAAATCTTAAAATTTTCGTTAAATTCATAATTAGATGCAAAATTTCATACTTGAATATGGAATAAATGAATTTTGGATGTATGAAAATGATAATCAATATGTGATATATGCATCGAGAACACTTTCCATGGAGGGCCCGGTGCCTCAATTTTCATACATCCCTTTCGGATAGAACTACCTTAAGCTTTTTTATGAATATTGAGAAAAATGAGAAGTGAAGCTTTTTTGCTAAATATGTAGGAAAAAAAATTGTCATCAAATTTTCCATAAATACTATTATATCCAACAATGAAATTAATCAGTTCACCCTCAACTAGGAGCATCAATTGAGTCCACCTTGAATTGCCTCTGACATCATCATTCTCCCCGGGCTTCTGTCTAATTGTCAGGGCTTCCAAAGCTTTCCTCCCCTATCTCCCCCCCCCCCCTTCCACCCTCCCTTCCCTCCCACCTAATACCCCGAGTCGAAACCTTGAATCTATTATTTTCCTCATTTATTTTCTATTAATAATTTCGTTATTATTTTCGATAACACCTTATGTTCCTCCACTTTGTCCATGTATTCATCAACAGCAATAAAAAAAGACACGCCCACTTTTTTCCCCCACTCCCCTCCATCCCTCTTCACCCCTTTTTTTAGTGGCTCTTTGGCGCATAGCCTACACTTTATATAATGCCCCCCCCCCTCCCCTCCAAGAGCTTACCAGACGATTTCGTCTCTTAACAGACGCCTGTCATTTTTATTTACAATTTAAAAAATTTGAGAAATGCTTTGGAAAAAAAAAAAAAATTTTGGAAAAAAAATTGAACAAATTCTTTGAAAAAAAAAAATTTTTAATAGTTAAAAAAAAAGTCATTAAATAAAAAAAAAGGTTTTTATTTGATAACTTCTGCACTTTAATGAGAGGGGAAACATTAATTTCTCATTAATTTTTATAGTGGAAGGGGCAAGAGGGGGAGAGGGGAAAGGGGGTGGAGAATGAACTTTTGTTGCAATTGATCAATTTTTGGATTCAGAAACTCATAATTTGTGGGATTACAATGACATGTATAAATAGAATTAATTTCATTTGGGAAGGGAGATAAACGTATCGTTGTTGTGCACTGTGTAGCATGCTAAACAATGTAATTAGCAATGAGTAATTAAAAAATATGAAGATTTTCTTAAATTGAAAAAAAAAAAAAAAAAAATTCTTGAACTGGAAGAATAGAATGGGCTTAAGGTAGTTCCATCGGATTTTGGGGCATCGTGAGATTTTCTTCAAATTTTGGGAAATCATTATTCATGTTATTTTCGATTTTTGTGGAAAATTTGAAAATTTTTGGCCGTTTAGTTGATGAGATATTCAATATCAAAGTTTCAACTTTTAAGGTAAAACTATCGCTCACGTCACCACTAAGCGTGGGGGCAAGGGAGGTTAGGAAAAAATCATTTGGAACAACCAAAGGAGGGAGAAATTGTTCAGCCTATAATGCTATTCAGCCTCAATAATTTCTTGCTTTCATATGAAAGCATAATTTAATCAAAATAATTATATCTACTAATATTTTGATTTTTTTTTCGAGGAACCATTTTTTAAAATTCTGATACGGGCCTGCCTACGCACACTAATGTGCGCGTATACGTATGCGCGCACACTAGAGAATACTCCTGTAGTTGTACACACATACAGAGCGACCGCGTGTACGTACACAGTGGTGCTGGCCTGCCATTAATCGTTTATTTTTTTTTCTCCAAAACTATGGGTCAGAAATAACTGATTTTGGTCTCAAAAAATTCTTAAAAGTGGTGACTATGGACTACAATTTTTTCAGAAGCCCCGTAAATGCCGTTTTTCTTTAAATTTATAATGATTGAATCGCGACTCAATTTACTCGTTTTCTTATGGGAAAAATGCACTTTTTGCAATTCAATATCTCGGATTCCACGGGTCAGAAAATTTTTCACCATGAGGAAAAGTTGTTGGGTTTCCTGTGAAGAATATCTCTGAATTTTTTCAGATTTTTCGTATTTCAAGCCTCTGGTGATAGTCATACCTTAACACAGTAAATGTGGCGTAACCTCAAAAATCAATCAAATTCGCTAGGTTTTCGTTTTTTTCTCAAAATCCAGTGGTTAGATTTTGATAAAAAAATATATAGGCATTCTTCAAGTATTTAGGAGTAATTTGGAATTTATTCAGATTTTTTCACCGTTTTTTTTTTTTTTCTAATCTTGAAGATGGGAAAATTTGGTGAAATCCACATTTGAGTGATGCAATCAGCTGTAAAGTAGAAATTGGAAGAAATCAGTGAAAATATTTGAGATAGGATTTTTCTGATGATTCCATTGGAAAGCTGAGAAAATTTCCCTCAGAAAACAGATTCCAAAATTCATTTTTTAGCATTTTTGGAAAATTTAACGTTTTGAAGGGAAATTACGAAATTGAAATTTTTGGTTTTAGGGGATTTTTTTTTAGAGTGAAGGCCTTTACGGAAAAATTTGAAAAAATTCAGTAACAATGTAAATATATTGGAGCATCTTCTCAATTTTTTTCAGATTTTTTTGTGGAGTCCTTCGACCCAAAAAAAAACAGAAATCGTCAGAAATCAAATGTTTTCAAAAAAAGTGTTAAAAAAAAATTCTCAAAAATTAAAAAAAAAAATAATTTTCAATTCTTTTTTTAAAATAAATTTTCAATAAATAACAAGGAATTCCTAATTGTCATGGACTACTTGCAGTTCAAAAAAAAAAATTATAAAAAAAATTCCCGTCAATTCACGAGCGTGCAGAAGCAGCATGTCCATAATTTTGTCGTAAACAAACGGTAGAATCGAAGAAAAAAAAAAAATCCCAGTACATAACTGCATTACTCCATGCGATTCAAATCTGGGTTAAGTATGTTAAAAGATTGTTCTTTTAGATCATTCTTATTATATTATTTGTTCTTTTTTTCTTTTCACACAAAACACATCCCAACTACTTCCACGCGTCTGTGACTGTCCCCATCTAAATATAATTCACGTAACATCTTGTGACTATTTTCCTAGATTTAATTTCATCTTTTCACGGATCTCCAAGTATTTTCTAATTTCAAATCATTTCTATTTTTCCTGTTGCATAATTTTCCATAAAAAAATTTTTTTTTTTTTAAAACGTAAAAAAAAGGTCATTTAATTTTTTAAAAATAATAAAAATAATTAAAATTTGAAAAAAAAAACCTTTTTTTTTCCTGCAAAAAAAGGCATATTTTCCTTATTTTTCAAGACATCTTGACTTTTTTTTCTTCAAAAGTCCATAAAATAAATATTTTCATATCAATTTATCACAATTAAAATTCAAATGAACTCAATTGATACTTCATAACATTTCCTCTGAATTATCGACTTGCAAATAATTCTTTGAAGAGTAATATAATACAATCCGGAAGAAGAAAAAACTAACACACAAGTCTCCCTCCTTCTCCCCCCCTCCCCCTCACCCCTCCCCCCCTCCCCCCTTCCCCTCTCTGGCTACTGAAGACAAATGGAATCATGATGCCTTCTTCTGAATTTTCCTCCTCAAGTTATGCATCAGTCACATGAACACAAACACACACACACTCACACACACACACACACACACACACACACACACACACAAACACACAGACACACAACCTCATAAACATGAGTGTCAGTTGGCCTAGTAGTCTCTATAAAATTGTATCTCCATCTCTCTCCTCCCCCCCCCCTCTCTGTCACTCAACTCGAAAACAAAGTCCATGATGCTTCTGCGCATGCGCAGTCGATCATTTTCCATGACCAATGCGAAAGAAAGAGAGAGAGAGACAGAGAGATGGTAACTAATGCGAAAGAGAGAATGAGAGAGAGAGAGAAAGAGAAGGAGAGAGAGAGAGAAAGGGAGAGAGAGAAAGAGAAGGAGAGAGAGAGACAGAGAAGGAGAGAGAGAGAACATGACTAAAGCGAAAGAGAGACAGAGAGAGAGAGAAGGTGACACTGTGAGCCTTGGATTTGACTTGTTTTAAAGTGGTGGGGGTAATGGTACGAGTGTCACGTGACTTTTGGTGCAGCCAAGGGGTATATAAGAGCGACGGTTCAAGCAATCGTCAGCCACTCGATCTCCCGACTGGCTCCAACGTTCATCGAGAAGGGAAACTAAAAAAGGAAGAAGGACTGGCTCATTTTATTTATCGAATAAAATAAATATATAATTCGTTGAGTAAAGAAATTTAACGATTTCTTGAAGGCGAAAGTGAGTGGAATTCTCTGAGAGTTGCCAATAGACACGGATTTCCGTTGTGGTAGGTCAATGGAGAACCTTTCTTTTATTAAAAAGAGAGAAATGGAATTTTTGAGGATTTTTATAAAAAGAAATAAAAAAGAGAGAATCTACGCAAAATGGCATTGAAGCAGAAGGTTTCTCTGGTTACATTCACTCTTGCCTTTTCTCAAGGTGATTTCAACTGAAAAAAAAAATGAATTTTTTTTTTTTTTTTTAAATTGAAAAAAAAAATGAAGAATTTTTTTTTTTTTTTTAACTTGGCTCAAGAATTTTAATGCTTACATTCTCTTCTGAATGCATTCATTTACTGATATTCATCAATTTACTGTCCAACTGGAAAGTGTATGAATCAAAAACAACTATGAATCAAATATTTTGACTGATTTTTCCTTCTTTTTTAATTCAAAATGGGAATTTATTTATTGATAATTATCAATTAAATATCCCGAGAATTAAAAAGTGTATGAATCAAAAACAACTATGAATCAAATCTTAATTTCAACGGAATTTTCCCCCTTTTTTTTGCATTGCAAAATTCAATGGAAAATACGTTGCGTAAACGACAGAGAGAGAGAGAGAGAATTCACTGAGGAAAAACAGGAACAGATAATAATGGCCGGATCGGTTGACTGCGCATGCGCAAATGTTTCGTTTTCTTCTGTGTGTTTCTCCTTCTCACTCCTTTTTTTGGCGATGGAAAAATACGTGTGACGTCACACACACACATACACAAGCAAACGTCTTGGATTCAATGAAGAGTTCTAGATATCGAATTAAGTGCACTGAGGACAAAAAAATGATTTTACCAAGAAAATTGTCTTTGCTTTAGAAAATTTCGATATATATAGACATGATCATTTTTTTTTTTTTTTTTTTTTTTTTTTTTTTTTTTTTTTTTTTTTTTTTTTTTTTTAGTATCGAAATTGCGAAGAAAATTGTTTCTTTCATAAAAAAAATTTTTTGCCTCAACTTTTCTTTCGTCAATGTCAAAATTTTCCAAAATTTTGTTGATGATTGAGGTTTTTTAATGGATAATTATTGGACTTTGTACACATGCAAGGTGAAATGAGAATGTTGGTATGATTTTATTTAACTTCCTGGTAGAGTGATGGGGAAAAATTCACCTTCGTCATAAGACCATTCACTTCCTTCATTCATCAACAAAGTTGTTTCCCTCAGAATTTTTCATTGCCTTTATTTCTTTTTTTATTTGAAAAAAAAAATAATTCTTGTTGACTTGTCTTGATAGAGACGCGATTAGTTGGAAAGGAATTGCGTCAGAATAATTGAGGATAAAGAGGGGGGGGGGGGAACAAGAGTATTGATAGGGATTTATCCAATCGAAAGAAAACAAAATAATTAATGATTTTTTTCTTTATTCAGTGAAGAACAATATTTTATCGATTTTATTAATGGAATATTCTGGAAATCGATGGAGATACGCCCTTTTTGCCCTAAAAATATTTTGCAGAAAATTTTAAGAGCTTCAGAAACGATATCAGAATCAAAAGGGCGTATCTCCATTAATTTTCGATATTTTCTCAAAAAATTCATTGATTTATCAATTAATAAATAATTAAAAAAAATTGTAATTAAATTGTTGCCTTAGAAACAAAGGGGCGTAAGTCCTATGCTCATATATATATATATATATATATATATATATACATATATATATAGGTGATGAAATATTGAGGGAAACATTCTTTTATCGTAATCACTAAAAATATTTAAATAGAAAAAAAAATCAATTTTTTAAATAATTATCCAATGACTTCCTTTTTTTTAAAAAATTCCAATTTACGAACTACGTAGATTTTACAGTTTTGATATTAATGATACATAAGGCCGTTTAAGGTACCGTTATTAAATCCATATGCATGGAATTTTTCACAGTGAATTCTCGTCAGTTATGTATTTTTTTTTATCAACATATATTTAGTTGACACAATTTTTTCTTTCAACTTTGTACTTTTTTTTTTTGTTTGTAAATTATTATTTTCAATTATTTCAATTACTGATGACAGTTACAATTATTCTTATCTTCAATAGTCTTTTCTATTTCTTCCATTTTTCGAAATTGAGGAAACAAAATTTTCAAGTCATTTTTGTTGTTTTTTTTTTTACTCAAAAAATCAAAGATTGAAAAAAATTGACTTTTATTGTTTTTTTTTAATCTAAAAATTATTATAACAATTTGAAAAATTTGTAAAAAAAAATTCAAATGTTATTTACTTTCATTATTTTTGATATTTTAAAACATTGAAATGTCGAGATAAGTGCCTGCATGATGAAATTCAAGTCATTATATACACTCCCATGTAAAAATTTCTCCACTCAAATTCATTTTGAAAATGAGTGGAACACTCCCAGGCTCTTTTCCAACTCCATAACCTTTTATACGGGTTAACCTTGCCATTAAAATGGAATTCTTATGAGAAAATTGAACTAAAAATGGAATTTCGAAAGATTTGAGCACATAAAATGAGCGATAAATAAAATTGAACGAAAATAATTCTAATAATCTCTTCTTTTTCAAATTCAATGTCACTTTTTCGAGATCCTAATTAGGTGCATTTCATTGATTCACGAGTGTAGTGGAATAACAGGTCAAGTCGAAAAAAGTAAATTTTCCAGGAGAGCCGAAAAACCGTAAAATGATGATGCGATCTTGATTATGCGCTACATTCATGATGAACGTCATTGATTCGCAGTCAATTTAGATATTCAAAAGCTATTATTGTCGGCAGTCTTTTTTTTTCTATAATTTCAACGACTTGACTTGAAATGTCTGGAAAGAAATTCAAGTTATGTCGACTTGACTCCCCAAATAAAATAAATACTAATATTAAATGAATACTTGTCGATTATAATTATTATAATCGATGAGTATTCATTTGAAGTATACGAAGAATATATTTATATTGAGTAAGATCGTCTGAGCAGATCATAACACAATATAAACTCAATGAAGAGAGACTGAGTTATGTCGACTTGACTTTGACACGTATGATTATTTTTCAAGTCAAGTCGACATACCTCAAATCTTCTCCTGAAAATTGCAAAAAGCGAACTTAACCTGTTATGCATGTTCAAAACTGAGGCCTCAAATGGTCATATTCAGCCAAATCCTTTCTGTGGGACACGTGTCCATACATCCTGGAGCAAATTCTGATGAAATCTCATTTTTGACAAAAATTGACTTAACCTGTTATTCCACTACACTCGTGAATTTATCAAGTTATTTATTTATCTGATAGACGACAACCTAACAGCTGAAGCCAATAACAGGATTGATAGTGATCCATACAAATCTGATAACAAAGCTCAAAAAGTAGTGATTTCAATGTCATTTGCAAACAAATTGAAGATGTACGGAGGTGGCTTAAGGATGTTAGGGCGAGGTGGTCGGACTTAACCTTAATTTTTCGTATAAAATCGTAAATAACAACGTATACATGGGAAATGTCTCAGAAATCATTTTCCTAATGTTTGAAGAATGTAATGAGGAACAAAATAAGCCATAGAAACGGAAAATTGATTGAAAATTGAAAAATTGGCTGCATTTTTAACTTTTTTTGAATCTTGAGAAATTTGAAATATGTAGAAAATTTACTTAATTCTTCAACTTTCGAAGCCTTTATCGTAAATTTTCAAGAGCTACAAAAAAGGATTAAGGGAAAGAAGGCGTATCTCCATTAGATTTCGAAGATATTTGCAAAAAAATGAGAAAAAATAGAATTTTACTGTTTTTCATTTATTATTTTTATTTAAATTCTCCAATTATTCAATATTGTCCTCCGAAAAAGGATTGAGGGACCCAAAAAGCATTTAATAAATTGATAAAATGGAATTCTAATAATCAAAATTGAAATTCTCGAAAAATCATTATTTCTTCAATTAAAAAAAAAAAAAAATTAATTTTAAAAAATAATTTTTCACCGATAAAATTTTAATTGACAATGAAAAAATTCCTCATATTTCCAAATATTCAGGAAATTATATCACAGGACAATACGAGTGAAAGTCTACCAGAAAGTGAAACAAGCTAGTATGCTATATATCTACATGTAACCACTAAAAAAAAAAAAAAAAAAAGCAGAGCACTGTGAGGAAGCAAAAAAAAAATTCAAGTCTAATTGTCACATGGTCATTTCGAAAAGAGAAATTTGAGGAAGAAAAGGAAAAAAAAAATTCAGGACTACGATTAATCAACTTGCAAACTTTTTCTTCTGGAAATTTCTAAATCGTAATTTTAGAGTCAAAGAGGCTTAAGTCCTTTGTATAAGCATAGCACTTACGCCCCTTTGTTTCTGAGATGATGAAATTATTAAAAATTTTACGATATTAAAAAATAAAAATCATGAGGAAAAAAATACGAATTATTGACAGAATAAACAATGTAGATAACATTTTGATTTCAATCATGTTTAATCTTAATGTGATTCAGTATTTTTTTTGGTGTCATCATAAATTTTTCAAATTTTAATAATATTTTTTTTCTGATGAAAACAAAAATGTTGGGAAAAATTTAAAAAAAAACCTTTTTTGAGGAATTTTTTTTTGCGAATATCTCGGAAAATAAGCGAGATAAAGCAGTTTTTATCCCAATCCTGTTTTATAGCTCTTGAAATTCTCTATAAAACATTCTTAGGTCAAAAAGGGGCGTATCTCCATTATTTTCTGAATTATTAGAAAATTATTTAAAAAGTAACTATTGAGAAAAAAATAGAGAAATAATTTAATTTCTTTAAGCGCAAATTTTTCGGGAAAATCCCTGGAAATTAAGCGAGATAGCGCGAAAAAGACGTATATCTCCATTATCTTCCTAGATACTCTAAAAACAAAAAAAAGAAGCGTTTACACTTAATTTTTAACCGATTTTTGCATTCGAATAGAAGCTATGTAATCATCAGAATTTTCGATTGTAATTTTTTTAATAGAAGATCCTTAAAATGATCTAAAAAGAGAGAAAATCATATTTTTAGCGCATGTCTGTGTGTGCATAAAAGTCTCAATTACAGCAAAACGGTTTTATAGAAAAATTTCATATTTTGTGGAAAACTTCCTCTCGACAAACTCTATTTTTTAAGCTTTATTTGCAGAGAATTCGATCGATACTTTTTGAGATATGTCCATTTTTCGAAAATCAGTTTTTAATGGAATTTCTGGAAACTATTCAACTGATGTTATTTATACTCATATATTATCTCGAGAATTGTATACAAATAAACAGCCTGTTACTTCTTTCTGAGGGTCGAAAAGGAACGAGTGCAATACTTCATATGATTTAATTATTTCTGTCTTTTCTAAATTTGGCCTTTGTGCAAATTTTCCCCATAAAGAATTCAGCATAAATTTGGCCACAGCTCTTTTACCCGCATTAAATTCTATCAGGGATGGATCTAAGTCAATACCCATCTTATCTTTAATTTCTCTAATATAATTTTCTCTGCTTTCACATGAATTTGGCCAGCCACCTCCTGTGAATTTTGAGCTTATTTGCATGATTAGTTCTCGAGTTATTGGCGTTTTAATGAATTTCTTCAAAATTTGATATTTCGATGATGGTTTGAAAAAAGTTGTATCACTTCCATTCGAAAGCATATTGCTAAAGTATCAGCAGAAAAAGCTATATCAGTTGGAAGGCAATACTATTATCCACTTGTTTAACTAATCAATTAATTTTGAACAAAAAAAATCAACAAATTAATTAACAAAGATTGTCGATGTTCAGCGACCTCGATAGGTTGGCCAAATTTGGGCCGTCAGCAATGCACCACACACAAGTTTAGCAAACGATGCGAAACATTATAGTAGTCGTAGTGGTAATCGGAATCGGCAACCTACTGACACACAATCCGTGTCTGTGTCATCATGAAAGAATAAAAAAAAGAAGAAAAAACAATGAAGAACTCGTAAAACATTTCTTTTGACTCGAACTATTACGGAGTGATGCAGGCATTTATGTAAGCCCTTCTTCTATTCAGTATATTTCGCGTGTCGAGATGTAATAGAAAAGAAAATAACGCGATATGGAAAAGGTCGAGCATTTCATATTGTGTCAAATTGTTATTCATTTTGCTTGAAGGAATTATTATGATGAAATTAAAGTTTACATGATATGGCTATTATAATTTATTTTATTTAAAAAATGGATTTTTCGAATAAATAAAAAGGATTTTTTATTTATTCATACAGTTTTATATATATTTGTTGGGGACCTTAAGGTAGTTTCCCAGTACAGTCGATAAAACAGGAAAAAATGATGATTTTTAGGTTAATTTCCAATTAATCGCTGTTAATTCGGGGAAAAAGTGCTTTAATTTACCCGAAAAAGTGATTAAACTATTCAAAAGTCATCTTCAGCTTGTGAATATAATTTTTTTTTCTCGAATTTTTTTTAACATTACTAATCTCCTATCACATGCATGAGACAGAGAGAGAGGCAAATAGTTACGACTACCTTCTAATTAAAATTTCTCAATAACTATACGGTGAATTGAATATTTTTTTCTTCTATTATTTAGTTAAAATGCTGTTCTTTTCGCCAATTGTTTTTAAATAATGGGTCAATCGTGTGGTTTTTTAGTAATTTCGTTATTTCTGTCCGACTTAAGGCGTTTCATCCCCACCACCGCTATTTTCAGTAACTTTGATAATTCATATCTCATAAACTGGACGGTCAAAAATTATGAAAAAATTCAGAAATATGTAAAAACATATCATCTTTGATGTGGCATCAAAAAAATGAGGGATTAACTGTACTCGAGTTTGCTGGGATACTACCTTAAGCCTTAAGACCGTAAAAAATGATTTAGATTTTGACCAATAAATAAAATTTTTCCATAATATTTAATGATTATTTTTATCATCATTATTAATAATAAATAACAAAAAGTCATTTGTTTATTTCAAAAGATTTTCTGTCCTTTCGAAAAAATCAATAAATAATTGAATAAATAAAATGCATGACTGTTTAAATATTATTAATATAATTTTGGATGAATAATTCAGCAAAAATATTGCAGATGAGTCTGTAATTCGCGTATTTATAGTAACAACAGGCCTTGCTAGGTGATTCACACCTTTGAGCAGCTTCACGAGAATAAAGAAAGAGACTGAGTTTAAATGACCAGACGATTAAGTGCAATTTTGTCGCATATATCGTCTGTTACAAAATAAATTGATGCAAATTAATTTTTTTTTTTTTTATTCCTAAATTTTTTTCAACGAACATTTTTGAAGATATCTCGGAAACTAATAGAGATACGCCCTTTTTGCCCTAATAACGTTTTGCCCAGAATTTCAAGAGCTACAAAAAAGGATTCCAGCAAAATCGCTCTATCTCGCTTATTTTCCGAGATATTGGGGGAAAATGATCGAAAAATCAAAATTTCTCATTTTTTACAATTTTTTTTTTTATCCCTTTTTTTGTGAATATCTCGGAAACTAAGCGAGATAGGACGATTTTATGCGAATCCATTTTTGTAGAGAATTTTAAGAGCTACAAAACATTCTTAGGGCAAAAAGGGCGTATCTCCATTAGTTCCCGAGATATTCTCGAAATATCGAAAAAAACGTGGAAATATCGAAAAAAATGAACTTTTTCTATTTTTATTAGTATTATTATTATTATTTTCATGTGATATTTCACGATTTCATGTAATTCCAACGTTTCATACCTTTCGAAATAGATCTCATCTGACTGTTCAAACGTCTCTACAAATGATGCGCATCAAATTTAAAAGATCCATGAACTTTAGATAAATTAAACGTTCAAAAATTTTTTACAAAAAATGCTTAAAAAAAAAAACATTTAATTTTTAATTTTTTTTTCTCTTTTGATTTTAAAAAAATAAAAAAAAAAAATCAATTGAATTTATTTTTAATTAAAAAATTTTTAAAAAAATGAAATTAATTTTATTTTTAATTAAAAAATTGAAAAAAAAAATTAAAACAAATCTCAGAGTCAAATTTCGGGAAAAAAATGGGAAATGAAAAAAAAAAAAAAAAAGTTTTCCCGGCAAAAATTCAAAGTGTGAAAGTACTTATTTTTATCGCAATGGAGGACTCAAATGACTCGACCTCGCGTAAATCCGTGTCGAGGCCGATATAACCTCTCTCGCGAAAGAGTAAATTTAATTCAATCGTTTCACTCGTCGAAGATTAAATTCTAATGTTTTCAATTTCATCCCCCTCCTCCCCACCCCCACCCTACCCCCCTCCCACTCCCTGAGATACTTTTAATTATTTGTAAATAAATTATTTCTTCCTCATTAATTAATGATAATAATATGTAATTATTTTGAATTATTAATTTTTTTTTTCGAAATTTTTTTAAAAAAATTCAAAATTTCGAAAGTTGAACTCTTTTCTTAATGATTATTAATTACTGCATATTATATATATATATATATATATATATATATATATACATATATATATAGATATATTATATACATATATATAGGTATATATATGCATATATAATATTCGTGAAATTTTGGAAATTTATGGAGATACGCCTTTTTTGTACGAATCCTTTTTTGTAGAGAATTTCAAGAGGTACAAAAAAGGATTCGGCTAAAATCGTCCTATCTCGCTTATTTTCCGAAATAATTCCAGAAAAAGAATTAGGGAAAATAACGAAAAGAGAAAAAAAACAAAATTAAACAAAAAGTGATTTTTTAGCATTTGTTTTTTGAGAATATCTTGGAAACTAAGCGAGATAGAGCGATTTTACCCCAATCCTGTTTTGTAAAGGATTTCAAGAGCTTCAAAAAAGGATTCGAGCAAAATCGCTCTATCTCACTTATTTTCTGAGATATTTTGAAAAAACAAAATTAAAATGAGATTTATTCTGTTTTACTGAAATTTTATTTTAAACAAAATTTCTGGCAACAATGCTGTCGCACTGTTGCCAGATCTCATTGACCAATGGCATCCTCGACTCACCAGTCACAACCAATCAGCGCCATCTATTTGAGATATTACGAAGGCGTGACTTTACGACTAAATCAAAATTTCTCGACTTTTTCTCAGTTTTAATCAGATTTTCTTTTCTCAGTAAAAGGCAATCATCAAAAGAATTACGAAAAAAATTGACAAAAAAGTAGACATATAGAGTTATCTTCCCAAATTTTTTCAGATTTTTTCGTCAAGTCCTTCACTCCAAAAAAAAATATCAAAAAAATTTCCAACATTTTCCACAATTTTTTTTTTTTTGTATTTTCTTCTCTCAATAAAAGGCGATTATAAAAAAAATTACAAAAAAATTTGACAAAAAAGTAGACATAAAGAAGCATCTTCCCAAATTTTTTCAGATTTTTTCGTCAAGTCCTTCACTCCAAAAAAAAAATCCGAAAATTAAATTTTTTTTTTTTTTTCAATTTTCTGAAATTGTTATTAAATATTATAAATAAAAATTTGATAAAAAAAAAAAAATGAATGTTAATAAAAATTTTCGATTGTCTTTTTTTTGTTCACGAAGATAAGATACTCATTGAGAATGAAATAAACATGATAACACGTTTCTCCTCAAACATTCATTCTCTTTTTTTTCCTTAATTTATCGCAATTTATAATTTGTTAACAAAAAAAAAATTGGAATTTAACGGGCTCTTGAGGTTATCAATGCCCCTCCCCTCTTCCCCCCTCCCCCCCCTCCCTCTTTCGACCACTTTCTAATTCAAACATAACAGTGACATTGTTGAGCAATTTTGCTTCAGGTAGAGGTTCCTGGTAGTCACCCAATTTTTTTATCACCTTCTATTATAGGAGAAATCGAGGCAAAATGAACCCCCCAATCCATATGACTTCAAAAGGAGTCTAAAAAAAAATTTGAAAAAATTCACCCATAAAGTAGACAAAAAATCAAAAAATTCTGATTTTTTCCAATTTTTTTTTTCAAATTTTTCGATTTTTTTTTCAAATTTTTTGAAATTTTTTTCAATATGCAAAAAAAAAAAAAAAGGAACAATAATAGTTGATTTAAAATAAAATAAAAACATTGTAATGAAAAAATACGATTTTTTGATGATCGATTTTTAGAAAATTCGATTTTTTGAGAGTCAATTTTCAGAAAATACTATTAAGGGAGTTCATCCGGTAACTGAATTAACAGACCAATAATTATGAAAAAATTTGAATATACTTCTGAAAATCTAAAAAGTCACCTGTTAAAATTTCAAATTCTTCGGATATCTTATTCGGGATAAATTAATAAATAAAGATTTTTCAATTAACACGGTCCCTTATGGGTTTTCGTTTATAAACATGAAATTTGTGGCAATCAACAGGTTTTTTTTGGGAGAAACTTCCATAATGGATAAATAAATATGTAAAGAACAGTTTGAGAGCTTCCTCAAATGCATTAGATACTTGGTGATTTAAGAATAAATTAATTTGTCTCGAAAAATGCTGATTTTTGGGAAGTTAACCTCTGTCTTACTCGCATGACAGTGACGTCAGAACCGCGCGCTTTTTGAAATCAATAAGAATGCTTTCCGAATAACGCAATGTATGCTATGCTTGCACATTAAATCATACAAAACTAGTTGAAAATGTGCTGAATCGATCTTTCTCTATTTGATCTTCAAAAAAATTATTTCTATAAATTCGATTTTTTACAAAAAAACAATTATGATCGACGAACAAGAATTTCTAGTACATAGCAGCTGTACAGGTTACGACTACGTTAGTCGTATAACCACTACGCTAGTCGTGATAATTTTTTGTACTATTAAATCCCATACCGGATGAACTTCCTTAAACAAAATTGAATTATTATTTTTTTTTTTTTTTTTAATAGTTGATTTGAAATAAAATAAAATCATTGTAATAATGTTCTTGTTTTTTTTCTTGTTTTTCTAGCAATTGTCATTTCCATCCACTCAGTCAAGCCATGGATCAGCTGGTTTTACATTTACCCTTTCGGGAAATCAAGACATCGAGGGTCCCCAAGGTAGCTTCGAATGTGTACAACAGACTGGACAAAAAACACTTGAGAATCTTGGGGCATTGCCATGTAAAATGCGGATTCAGGCTAATGATGATGTCTATGAGACAACGAGACATCGTATGGCTGTTGCCGAAGAGAATAGCAAGAACAAATGGTGAGGATAATAGGGAAAATATGAGATAAATTTGGAAAATTTCGATGAATTCAATGATTTTTTTTCTTTCAAAAAAAAAAAAAAAATGATTTTTTCAAATTTTTTTCATTATTTTTTTTTTTTAATTCAATGCTTAAATTAAAAAAAAAAAATATATATATACTTCCCTTTTTCAAAATCAATTTTGAAGGTAAATTGAAGTTTTTTTAAAAATTAAATAAAATGTGGAATTAAAAACAAAATAGAAATTGCGATTTAAAATACAAATTTGAAAAAAATTGAATTAAAAAACCAAAAAATAAAGTCGAATTTTCAAAAAAAACTCAGATTTTAAGAATTTTTTTGAAAAAAGTCGAATTTCAACAAAATAAAAGAGTCGAATTTTCGAAAATAATGAAAAGAAGTCGAATTTCCAAAAAAAATTAAAGTAAATGTCGAATTTGAAATAACAAAAACTCAAATTCTCAAAAAAAAATTGAATTTAACAAAAAAAAAGTTGAATTTTCAAAAATGTTAAAAGAATCGAATTCGCAAAACAAAAAAAAATCGAATTTCAAAGAAAAAAAATCGAGTCTTGAACAAAAAAATTCAAGAAAAAGTCGAATTTCCAACGAGAAAAAGACGAATTTTCAAAAAAATCGAAAAAAATACGAATTTTCAAAAAAAAAACATATTTTTCAACATAAAATCTTAGTTTTTCATTAGAATCCTCAGAAAATTTCTATTTCAAGTACTTGCCCCCCTCCCCCGCAAAAAAAATCATTTTTTCAGAATTTTCGAAATTTTTATTCGATTTTTTTTTCGAAATTTTTTTTCGATTTTTTTTCGAAACTTTATTTCGATTTTTTTTTTCGAAATTTCATTAAAATTCTTTTTTTTACCATTTTTTTCAAAATTTTTTCAAATTTAAAACTCCAGCAATCTTCCTCGACATTTATTTAAGACTTCAAAACTAAAAAAATCCCCCCCCCCCTCCCCTTCTTTCCCCCCATAAACTCAACAAAAAACCTAATTTTTTCCCTTTTTTTTCAGTACGAGGGTGATAAAGCCAAATGGTCCAGACATAGGAAGAAAAGTTAAAGTTAAAACAACTGGTAGACCAATACCACCTCCACCACCATCAAATTCAAGACACCGTGATACATCCCAGAGCATTCCAAATTCTGTTAGCCAATCATCCCGGCTTATTTCAAACACCACACAAGTGTCACGTTCACATGCCTCATCATCTTCCAACAATTTAAATTTAAATTCAAATTCATCGCCTTCTTACAAGTCAATGTCAAATAATAACAATAATAATAATAATATAAATAATAATAATAATGTTAATAGTAATAATAATAATAATAATAATAATAATCAACAAGGACGTTATCAACCTGAGAAAAAGCTCTCTGAATTGGTACGAAGGCCACTGAAGGAGAGACTCATTCATGTACTTGCACTGAGGCCTTACAAAAAGCCTGAGCTCTATGATCGCATTACCAGAGGTAAATTTAAAAACATTCATAATGATTCATAAATATAATTTTTACCCGAAGTAATTTTTAAAGCAAAAAAAAAATCGATTTTTTGAAAATTTTACAGTAATGTTACCCCTTAAGGTAGTTTTTTTTATATATCTCGGAAAATAATGGAGATACGACTTTTTTACCCCAATCCTTTTTTGTAGCTCTTGAAATTCTCTATAAAAAAGGATTCGGCTAAAAAAAGCCTATCTCGCTTAGTTTCCAAGATATTGAGCTTGGAATAAATGAAAAAATAAAATTTAATTTTTTTTTCTAAAAAAAAAATAAAGGAAAATTGTGATAAATAAAGAAATTCATTGAATAATGATTAATTTAATTTTCAGAAGGGATAAAGGAACGTGATAGAAGCACAATGACAACGATTCTAAAGCAGATAGCATTCATGAGGGACAATACTTATCACTTGCAGAGGCACGTGTGGAACGACGTGCAAGAAGACTGGCCATTCTATACTGAACAAGATAAAGCTATGTTAAAGAGAAGAAAACCCCAGAATTTGACACCACCAGGATCCAGTGATGGTTCGAGTGGTGAGACCATTGATAAAAATAATAATAATAATAATTATTATTATTCCTATAATTTTCTAATAATTGATAATTAAATGAGAAAAGTTTTTTAGTTTTTTGAGAAAATCTCGGAAACTAATGGAGATACGCCCTTTTCACCCTTATACGTTTTTGAAGCTCTTGAAATTCTCTACAAAAAAGGATCCAGGGGAAATCGCTCTATCTCGCTTAGTTTCCGAAATATTGAAAAAAAATGATTTGGAAGAAATTCACTTTTATTTTTTAATTGAATTTTTTCTGATGTTTTTTGAAAAATATCTTGGAAATTAAGCGAGATAGCGTGATTTTGCTCCCATCCTTTTTTGTAGCCCTTAAGATTCTCTAAAAACCCAGTCTCAAGTAAAATCGCCCTATCTCGTTTAATCTCCAAGATATTCTCAAAAAAACGATTCAAAAAAAATTAATTTTCATTTTTTAATCAAATTTTTCCTAAATTTTTCTAAAAAATATCTCGGAAATTAAGCGAGATAGCGCAATTTCACCAGAATCCTTTCCTGCATCACTCTAAACTATCTAGAAAACCACTCTAGAATGAACCCCCCACCCCCTCCCCCCTCTTCCCAACCCATCCCCCAAAAAACCTCAAAAACCCCCAAAAATCCCCAAAAATTCAATTTAAAAAATTAATTTTTCAATAATTAATAATTAATTCAATTATAAAAATTACAGGAAGTGTAATTTCCTCACCCCCCTCCCCTTCACCAAGCCATCCTCCAAAAATCCTCGAAAAACCCGCGAAAATCCCCGAAAATTCAAATTTAAAAAATTAATTTTCCAATAATTAATAATTAATTCAATTAAAAAAATTAATTTTCTAATAATCAATAATTAATTCAATTAAAAAAGTTACAGGAAGTGTAATTTCCCCACCCCCTCCCCTTCCTCCCCCTCCCACTTTCCAAGCCATTCCCCCAAAAACCCCCAAAAAACCCGCGAAAATCCCCGAAAATTCAAATTTAAAAAATTAATTTTCCAATAATTAATAATTAATTAAATTAAAAAAAATCATTTTCTAATTATCAATAATTAATTCAATTAAAAAAGTTACAGGAAGTGTAATTTCCCCACCCCCTCCCCTCTTTCCCCCTCCCACTTTCCAAGCCATTCCCCCAAAAACCCCCAAAAAACCCGCGAAAATCCCCGAAAATTCAAATAAAAAAATGAATTTTCTAATAATCAATAATTAATTCCCTTTAAAAAATTACAGGAAGTGTAATCTCCCCCCCCCCCCCCCCCCCACTTTCCAAGCCATCCCCCAAAAAACCTCAAAAAACCCGCGAAAATCCCCGAAAATTCAAATTAAAAAAATTAATTTTCCAATAATTAATAATTAATTCTTTTTAAAAAAATTACAGGAAGTGTAATTCCCCCCCCCCCCCCCACTTTCCAAGCTATCCCTCAAAAAACCCCAAAAATCCCGCGAAAATCCCCGAAAATTCAAATTAAAAAACCTAATTTTCCAACAATTAATAATGAATTCCCTTTAAAAAATTCCAGCAAGTGTAATTTTCCCACCCCTCCCCCTCCCCGCACGTTCCAAGCCATCCCCCAAAAAACCTCGTATAAACCCGCGAAAATCCCTGAAAATTCAATTAAAAAAATTAATTTTTAAAATTTAAATGATTAAATTTTTGAATAATTGATAATGAATTTCCTTTAAAAAATTCCAGGAAGTGGAACATCGCCGAATTCGACTCATCCAGGATCTCCCCCAGCAATAAGTGCACCTCCCCCCTCTCTGATGTCATTAAAACGTCCAGGATACTATCAAGGAAGCGATGGATTGCAGACAAAACGTCCGCGCATCTCGCATTACCGTAAACCAGCAGAATCCACAAGTGCATCTAGTAATACAAGTGTGAATAAAGATAATACAAGGACAACAAGTGCTGATGTGATAAAAAATGATACAAATTACGAGGCAAAATCATCAAATCAATTGCAACAACAGCATCAACGTGAACGTATTGAAAGAACATCTGAAAGAACAAGTGATTGTGTCTTAAACAGCTACAATCAACCAATAAAATCATCAAATACACCAACAAGTGACAATGAAGACAATTACATTGGACGTTACAATAATTGTACAACAATTAATAATCCAAGTACAAGTAGAAATCAATCAAACATCATAACAATTAATAAATTAACAACGAGTGATAATGCAACGAGTGAAATTGATTATTCACGTGTTGCTAATAATTATGGAACTAGTCCAAATTTGCCTGGAGACAATGAATTTACGAAAAAAGGAGGACGTGATATGAGAAATCGTGATGATAAAGAGAGAGAACAACGCATTAAATTACGTGATAATAATGATAAAATAAAGAAATGTGAAAGGGATAATAGTGCATCTAGTACTAATACGTACAATGAATTTCCGAATATTGGTGCTTCCAATTTTACTGATAACAGTGCAGCTACTAGCTCATTAGCAGCATCACCAAGTGTTACTATCGGTGATAGTACTGGTGAATTTCCTGATTATGTTACGTAAGTGGTTTTTTTAAAAAATTGTTATTATCTGTATTTTTAGGCAAATATTATGGGAAACTCTTGAAATTGATGGGAATATTGGAGGTAAATTGTTTTTGATGATTTCAGTGGGAAGATGAGGAAATTTTAGGCGGGAAACAAGCGCTGGAACTAATTTTTTTGAATTTTTGGGGATTTTGAGTTTTTTGAGGATTTTTGAGGGGTAAAAGGCTTCGTTTTTTTGAAAATTTTCAGTTTTTTGAGAATATCTTTGGTTCTATTTGTCGTAGCGTAATAATTCCGATGGGAGGTGAAAGGTGAGATCATTTGCCATCGATTCATAGGGTTTTCAATTTAAAAATATCGATTTTTAAGGTTTTTATGGGGATTTTTGTGGAACAGTTTTGTGAAACAGTTTTTGGCCTATAACTATCCCAAAAATTGATATTTTTGAATTCAAAACCCCATTAATCGATGGGAAATGAGCTCACCTTTCATTTGAGACCAACCACAAATTGCTACGACCAATAGAACCAGAGATATTTGCAGAAAACTGAAAATTTTCAAAAAAGGAAAGGTTTTTACCCCTCAAAAATGCCGAAAAATATCGAATTTTCAAAAAATTCGAAAAAAATACATCTGACACTCGTTTTCTGGCTAAAATTTCCTCAGCTTTTCAATAGAATTATCAAAAAAAATATATCTCTAACCGTTTTATTACAGTGTCCATTTTGCCCCACTTTCCCCTATATTGTTTTTCTTTTTTAGATTTTTTAGTAATTGATGGAGATACGCCTTTTTTGTATCTGGATTTTTTTTAGAGGATTTCAAGAGTTCGGAAGAGAATTAAAGGGAAAAAGGGCGTATCTCCATTGGTTTTCGAGATATTTTGGATAAAACAAGAAAAATCTATTTTTTTCGAATTTTTCATGAATTCTTGTCTTTTTTTCTTCCTCTATAAAAATTCTGGACTCCAGGTTTGGAAATCCTTGGAGACCAAAAATTGAATTTCTTGGAAACTAAGCGATATAAGATGATTCTGCCCTTTTTTGTAGAGAATTTTGAAATGTACAAAAAAAAATATGGAGAAAAAGTCTCCATTTTTCAAGAATATCTCAGAAATTAATTGAAATAGGGCATTTTCACCTGATTTCTGTTTGTAGCTCTTGAAATTCTCTACAAAAAAATATTTTTTTCGAAATTACTCTATCTCGCTTAGTTTCCTCTATATTTCTAAAAAAAAAACTATTTTTTTATTATTATTGTTATATTATTATATTATTAATTCTAAGAAATAATCCTATTTTTTAGAAAATTTCGAAAGCTACAAAAAAAATATATTCAAAAAATCTCCTTCGAAATTGCTCTATCTCGCTTAATTTTCAAGATATTTCTAAGAAATTCAAAATAATTTCTTTTTTTTTTTATTATTATAATAGATTTTATTTTAAAATTAATTCTTTGATTTACAGACAATATCCACCAATAACAACATTCGAAGAAAGAACACGATACAAACTTGACTGGTATGCTGATCACGAGGTTTATCTAAAGCTTTACGATGAATTGGCCAGGATAGTTAAATATTTCGATCAATTAGCACAACATAGGAATCGTGAATTAGAGAGTGGAAATTACGAGAAAGTTGAGGTAAATTTATTATTTTTGTCGTTTTTTTCATAATTTTACGAAAAAAAAAACAAAAAGAATTACGAAAAAAGAAGATGATATTGAAAATAGCAGAAATCTGAAATTTTTCTGTAATTTTGTTTTTTTAACAAATAAACTATAAAAAAAAAATAAATATGCACATGTAGAGAATTTAAGAACTATAAGTGCAATTTATAAAAATATTTTTTTGAAATCAATTTATTTGTTTAAAAAAAAAATACAAAGAAAATTCAGATTTTTGCTGAAATTTATGATTTATGAAAATAGCAGAAATCTGACAATTTTTATTATTTTTTATTCTTTTTCAACAAATAAATCATCGTCTCAGAGGCAAAGGGGCGTAAGTCCTATGCCCTCAAAGCAACAAAATAATTTTCGAAAAAATAGAAAAAAAATGTTTGCCTATAGAAAATTAAAAAAACTAAAAGTGCAAATTTTTCTTGATATTTTTTTTTTATAATAATTTATTTGTTTAGAAAAATGCAAAAAATTGTGAGATATCTGCTAATTTTATTATCATATCCTATATTTTCTAGGGGTGTGTGAATAGTGTTCGAATCGAATCGAATCGAATATTACTATTCGATTCGAATTTCGAATCGAGAAAATTCGAAAATTCGAATTATTCGAAAAAATTCGAAATATTCGAGAAGTTTGAATCATTTAAAAATTCGAATTATTTGAAAATTCGGATTATTCAAGAAAATTCAAATTATTCGAAAATTCGAATTATTCGAAAATTCGAATTATTCGAAAAAATTCGAATTTTCGAATTATTCGAAAATTTGAATTATTCAAAAATTTGAATTATTCGAAAAAATTTGAATTATTCGAAAAAATTCGAATTATTCGAAAAAATTCGAAAATTCGAATTATTCAAAAAAAAATCGAATTATTCAAAAATTCGAATTATTCGAAAATTCGAATTATTCGAAAATTTGAATTATTCGAAAAAATTTGAATTATTCGAAAAATTCGGATTATTCGAAGAAATTCGGATTATTCGAAAAAATTCGGATTATTTGAAAAAATTCGGATTATTCGAAAAAATTCGAATTATTCGAAAAAATTCGAATTATTCGAAAAAATTCGAATTATTCGAAAATTCGAATTATTCAAAAAGTTGAATTATTCGAAAAAATTCGAATTATTCGCACACCCTTAATATTTTCATTATCTTAAAGAATAAAGATGAATAAATTCGAAATGCATGATTCGATATTTATTTAAAAAAAGGAATCAACGAAAAAAAAAATTCTGATAAATTTCTCTTTTTTTCCCTTTTTTTTAATTTTTAATTTTTTTTTCAAATTATCAACAGGCACTTAGAGAACAAATAGTATCAGAATATTACAACGTTAGGAGAGAACATGTTGCACTGAAGAAACGTTACTACTATTTACACGCAAAATTATCACGTATCAAAGAAATGATTGACGACTATGATGCACAATTTAAAAATAAAAATAAAGATTGTGCTAATAATAATAATGGCACAAAAAATAATGGTGATAATTTAAAGAATGGCAATGGATTGAGATACTGACAAAAACTAAGTTTCCAATTAATAATTGTTGTTAAAAAAAAAAAATCAATTATTAATGAAATTTCATCGAATTGTGGAGAAAAAAATTTGCATTTTTTTTTTTTTCAAATTTTTTTTTTGCACATTTAAAATAATTTCAACAATTATTTTCTTCAAAATGAGAGAAAAAAAAAAGGAAAAAAGGAAAGAAGAGAAAAAAAAAATATATTTTTCGATTTCTCAGAGGAGAGAAAAAGTGACAATCTACTAAAAATAATTTGGAAGATGAAAAAAAATTCCATCCGAGGATTTTTCGAAATGTGCCCCCCCCCCTCCCACGAAAGTACTATCATAATTTATTAAAGTGCGATGGATCGTCCAATTCAACAAAAACGAGTGCTTTTTACCTACAAGACGCCTCATATCAATGAAAAATCGATGAATTACGACGAATTTAGTGAAATATTGAAGAATTTCATCGATTCTGCAAGAATCATCATTTCTGGAATATTAAAAAAAATTTAAAAAAATGAGTATAGATATATCTATATCGATATTACACGGTGACGCGACTGTGCCAATAAAATCTGTACATTGATTGAAAATTTTAGAATAATTGAAAAAAAAAAAAATAATTTTATATAAAAAAAAATTCACGAAATCGAATTTTTGGGCTTTTTTTTGGTCATTGTACAGTATTTATTAATTGTCCATTTGTTAATTAACGTTTGATTTATTTTTTCTTTCAAATTCATCGAAAATTAACGATATTTGTGTTTTCCAATTTTCGTCATTTAAATATCTTCCCAATTTTTTTTTTTTTTAGAATAATTAACAGTTTTTAATTTTTGTTTAATTGGGGAAAAAAGTTATTTAATGGCTTTTTCGATGATTGAATGTTAAACGCACATCTTCAATTGTGACTCACGTTCCTAATTATTTTTTTCATTTAAATTAAAAAATAATAATTTTATTAAATTTTGCAAAAAAAAAAATTGTATAAAAATTCATTGGAAAACGCATAAATTTAATTTTTTAAAAATGTGAAAAACATCAAATTTTTCATTAAAAAAAAACAATTTAGCAATTGTTGATTAATTAATTATTTTGCGTGAGAAGAGAAAAGACTTGAATGTTAATGTGTTAATGAAAAAAAAAAATTTACTGTTAATTTTGACACTATAATGAAAATTTGCTTTTTTTTTGCTAATAATTGTTAAAAAAAAAAAAAATTTTTTTTTAGAAATAAAAGTGTCAAAAGTCTTTTCTTCGATTTTTTTACGAAAAAAAAAATGCTCATTACAATTTTTTTGAAAAAGTGATTACTAATTAATTAGAGATTTGAATTAACGTTGAGTCACCATTAATGAAATTAAAATGAAGCCAAATACGTAAATGAATTGTTAATTCTAAAGAAAACATCAAAATTTTGCTTTTTTACTGAATGAAACTTAAAAAAAAAAAATTGAATTTCAATTCGTTTTTTTTTTTGTCTTTCTAATACGAATTTTGTTGTAGAAAATAATTAATTAATGTAAAGTTCAAGTGCCAATTGTAATGAAAGCAAGACTTAACACAAATACGACCATATTAAACATATTATAATGCGTAACAATGTATTAAATAATTTGATTTAATTAGCTGCGAAAAAAAAGAAACTAATCAAATAATTCAATTTAAAATTAATTTTTAAATGAAAAAGGGTGGGAAAAGCCTGAGGAATTTGCGAATAGTCTAAAATTTCCAATTAAAAAGGAAAAAAATTCGGAAAAAAAAAATTTCTCGTTTAAAAATAAAAATTGTTAATTTTTATTTTCAAATTTGAGATTAAAAAAAAAAATTTGAATTAAATTTTTTTTTTTCGATTGTATTTTTAAAATATCTCGGAAACTAAGCGAGATAGGGCGATTTTGCCCTGAACTGGTTTTGTTAAGAATTTCAAGAGCTACTAAAAAGGATTCGAGCAAAATCGCTCTATCTCGCTTAGTTTCCAAGATATTTAAAAAAAAAGATTGACAAAAAAATGAAAAATGGGAATTTTCATTTTTTTTCTTTAGAAAAATTTAGAAAAAAACACTTGTTTGTGTGCTACATGTAATTCGATAAATTTGTGAAGAAAATTGATTTTCTATAAATTGCCTATGAATTTCAGAAGCCTTGAAAATTCAAGTTATAGTGAAAATTGTTAAGAAAAATTAATTTTTTGAAAAATTCATTATTTTTTTAAGAAAAATTGATTTTTTTCAAATTTATTATTTTTCCTTTTTTCATGTAAAAAAATTCAAATTTTTATTGCACTGGAATTATCTGTATTACAGGATTTTCCAACGATAATTCCCCTGGCTTGTCATTAAAATATCGATTTTCACTTAAAAAAATCATTTTTGTAGTCGAAAAAAAGTAAAAAAGGAAAGATAATTTTTTTTTTAATCTCAATTAAAGAGTATCTCCAAAACCGATGGAGATACGCCTTTTTTACCTCAACAATGTTTTGTAGAGAATTTCAAGAGCTACAAAAAAGCATTTTTGCAAAATCGCTCTATCTCGCATATCTTCCAGGATATTCTCAAAAACGTAAAAAAAAACTACTTTTTTAACTGTTTTTGAAGATATCTTGGAAACTAAGCGAGATAGCGCGATTTTCCTTGAATCCTTTTTTGTAGCTCTCGAAATTCTCAACAAAACGTCCTCAGGGCAAAAAGGTCGTATCTCCATTATTTTCTAAGATATTCCCAAAAAACTGGGAAAAAATCCGATTTTACCTTTTTTCGACTAAATTTTTCTTTTTTGTTGTTTTCGAAGATAAAACGAGATATAATTAAATTAATTTTTATCAGTGTAATTAATCAATCGCTAATGATATGTATCGATACTAAAGCAATGTTTCGTCCTTCGATAATCAAACATCCTGTCCAATTTTACAATTTTTCGAGAATAAATTGAGAATTTTAAATAGAAAAAAAAGTAAAAAAAATCAAATACTAATTTGATAAATCAAATTAGCAGCTGATAAATTAATTATAATTATTTGAAAAAAAAAGAAGAAAAAAAAATGTAAATACGCAGCCTTATTCATTATTAGTGTGTACATAATGTGGATGGATTTGGATGGAGTCAGTGCATAAAAAGCTCTTTATTAATTAGTGAAAAGAAATAATAAATAGATAAATCGAATTTTTCACTCAATAGTAAAAATAATAAGAATAAATGAAAAAATAAAAGTGAGGTGTAGATTATTTCTCGAAAATCATTGGAAAAATCAATGAAATTAATGAAAAAGCTCTTTTTTTTGTAGTTTCTCAAATTTTTCGAAAAAAAAATTTCGAATTTTCGAAAAAAAAATTTCGATTTTTCGAAAAAAAATTTCGATTTTTCGAAAAAAAATTTCGATTTTTCGAAAAAAAATTTCGATTTTTCGAAAAAAAAAATCAATTTTCTTTCTGTTTTTTTGAAATGTAAATAAAAATAGAAATTTTGAGTTTTATTTAAAAAATGAGGTTTAGACTGATGAGAAAAAATGTTTTCGAAACTTGAAAAAAAAATAATAATTAAAAAAAAAAATCAAAATTTCTTTTTTCATGAAAAAATCTACACGATTTAATTTATAATGAATTTAATCATAAAATTGGTTGTGGTTTAAATAAATTTTATGCACATAACTGGCGCTAGATGAAATAACGAAAAAAAAAACAAGTAAAAAAAAGGTAAAAAAAATAGAAGTGAAAGAAAAAAAAATTCGTTTAATTGTATTAAATAATATTATTATTTTTTTTTTTGACTGTGATGATATTATTAATTAAAGTACAATTAATCTCTTTTTTCTTCTACTTTTCAATTAAAAAAAGGAAAAAAAAAAATAGAAAAATTTAGCTGGATTGCTTAATCGTTGAATTTAATTGAAGCTCACATTAAAAAAAAAAATTTCGATAAAAAAATTAATTTTAATTATTTCATTATTTTTCTGTGATTAATATTAAATAATGAAAGAGAAATAATCAATGAAAAAAAAAAAAACACAGTATGCGTCACTGTTTTACGATTAATTTATAATTGAATAAATTTTTTTTTTTTTGCTTCAGAGTCGATAAAAATCGCACTTTCGTGGAAAAATGAGGAAAAAAAAGAATTAATAGTCATTTTTTTAATAAATGACGAATGAACGTTGAGTTACCGTTCTTTTCTCTGTTTTATTGATTTAATTGTGTGTTAATTATTTGATTTAATTGTTGAAAAAAAAATTTTGCGTTATAAAAATTGACGAATAATGAGAAAAAAAAAATGAGAATGGGAAAAAAAGTGAGAGCTGAGAAGAAAAAAAATTGTAAATAAAAGGAAAAAAAAGGCAATTCTCTGCACTTTTTTTCCTCTCCACTTTCTGATAGAAGAAAATGAAAAAAAAAATGATAATGATAAATGAAACACAAAAAACTCTTAATGACGACGACTGCATTGCTCCCCTGACGAAGGCTCGTATATTCATTATATATAGTTGTATTTGCAATTATTATCTATATTAATATTCAATTACTTAAAGTAACAAGAAAGAAAATTAAACGAAAAAAATGAAAGAATGATAGAAAAAAAAACAAAAAAAAATGATTAAAAAGGATATAGATGATAATTTCTCTTTTTTTTTTTAAATGAAAATAAATGATGGAAGAGAACGTGAGAATTAGGTAATTAGTGGGGAACTTTTTGTTTAATGGGAATTTATGTGTTTTTAATTTTTTTTTCTGTAGATTTTTGGGAAAAATGGAAAATTGAGAATTTCGATGGAGTGATAAAATATTTTTTTGTAAATAATTTTATCATTTTGGTCTGAAAATATTTTAGTGAAGGGATAAAACGAGATCAGTCAATTTGAAGAGAAAGAAAAATCACTGACGTTCATTTAATGGAAAAAAGGCAATTTTTTTCACAGAAAAAGTCATTTTTTCTTAGAAAAAAGTCAATTTTTCTTAGGAGAAACTCAATTTTTTTTACAGAAAAATTCATTTTTTCATAGGAAAAAGTCAATTTTTCTTAGAAAAAAGTGACTTTTCCTTAGAAAAAAGTGAGTTTTTCATACAAAAAAGTGAGTTTTTCTTAGAAAAAAGTGACTTTTTCTTGGAAAAAGTGACTTTTTCTTAGAAAAAAGTGACTTTTTCCTAGAAAGAAGTGACTTTTTCTCAGAAAAAAGTGACTTTTTCTGAGAAAAAAGTGATTTTTCCTTAGAAAGAAGTCACTTTTTCTTAGAAAAAAGTCACGTTTTCTCAGGAAAAGGTCACTTTTTCTTAGAAGAAACTCAATTATTTTTAAAAGGAAAAAAGTCGATTTTTGTCACAGAAAAATTCATTTTTCCATAGACAAAAGTCACTTTTTCTCAGAAAAAAGTCACTTTTTCGTAAAAGAAACTCAATTATTCTTCCATAGAAAAGAGTCACTTTTTAATGGAAAAAAGTCAATTTTTGCACAGAAAAATGCATTTTTTCTTAGAAAAAAGTGACTTTTTCTTAAAAGAAACTCAATTATTTTTCCATCCAAAAAAGTCACTTTTTCTTAGACGAAAGTCACTTTTTCTTAGAAAAAAGTCACTTTTTCTTAGACGAAAGTCACTTTTTCTTATATAAAAGTCACTTTTTCTTAGAAAAAAAGTGTCTTTTTTTTAGAAAAAAGTGACTTTTTCTTAGAAAAAAGTGATTTTTTCTTAGAAAATAGTGACTTTTTTAAAGAAGAAGTCACGTTTTCTTAGAAAAAGTGACTTTTTCTTAGGAAAAAGTGTCTTTTTCTTAGAAAAAGTGACTTTTTCTTAGGAAAAAGTGACTTTTTCTTAGGAAAAAGTGTCTTTTTCTTAGGAAAAAGTGACTTTTTCTTAGGAAAAAGTGTCTTTTCCTTAGGAAAAAGTGTCTTTTTCTTAGGAAAAAGTGTCTTTTTCTTAGGAAAAAGTGTCTTTTTCTTAGGAAAAAGTGTCTTTTTCTTAGAAAAAGTCACGTTTTCTTAGAAAAAAGACACTTTTCCTTAGAAAAAGTCACTTTTCCATAGAAAAAAAAATTTTTATAAAAAAAAGTCGATTTTTTTTATCATTTTCTTAAAATTACTTTAAAAAATTGAATTATCTCAGTTTATCTCTTCACCCCCAAAATAGTCTCATTTTCCATTTCAATTAATTCAAAAAAATGAAAATTTCCCCACAAAATTGTTAATAAAAAGTGCAAAACAGTTTATCAGCAGTGCCAACAAAACCCAATGACTCATAAAAAATTAAAGCTAAAAAAACGTCCAATTTCCGAAATTTTCATGTTCTTTTTCAGTAAAAAAAAAACTGTATCTTTTGTTGCTATTAAAAAATTTTTGTGCATTACAAATTTTTCTGTGAAACAAGAGAACAAAAAAGTTGAAAAAAAATTAAATAAATTGCAAGATTGAGAAAGACGTAAGTTAGAATAGATTAAAAAAATTAAAAAAAAAAAAAAAACAATGTTTTTCCTCTTTCTCTGGGTTAAATGAATATGTAAAACTTTTATTTGAATTATTACGTTATATTTATAGAATTTGTATGATTGACGATGGATAAAAAAAAAAAAGTGGAGAATGTATAAAAAATGTATTTTACGATAGTTTGAACGTTGGAAAAAAGTCCAGGTATAACTTTGCTTTCTGATTTCTCAAAATTTCTTCAAAAAATCGAAAAAAAGTGAAAATAATCGAAATGTTAATTTAAAAAAAAAAAAAAAAAGAAAAATTTAACGTAAAGATTATTTTTAATTTTTTTTCTTTTAATGTTTTTTTTTTTTTTTTTTTTTTTTTTATGAGAAATTGAAAAGCATACTTTACCATTTTTTACGTTTTTTTTTGTTTTTAATTATTGTCAATGCGGGATGATAAATGAGTGATAAAAAATTCACAATTTCACTGTAAAAAGAGAATTAAATCGAAAAAAATGGCAATTATAAGAATTTAAATGAATAATTTTTTTTTTTTTTTTTCGATATAAAAATTCAAATTTTTTTTCATTTTTTGAGTGAAAAAAAAATAAAATTCCTATTTTATTAAACGTACTTCATAAAAAAAAACCCAGTGCGATGAAAAAAACCGTAAAAAAATTCAGGAAAATAATAAACTTATAAAAAAATAAAAAAATTAATTTTAATTAATGAACATGTTGAGAACAAATTGATGATAAATAATGAATTAAAGATAATTAAACTTGCCAGACTCCATTGCACAATGTACAATGAAGAAATGTGTGTTATTGAACAGATATAATGACCTACAATATGAAAGATTTATAAATTTAATGGAATTAACCGGAGACAAATTGAGGAAAAATGAGAAAAAACAAAAAAAAACGTTTCACAAGATATTGATGTATATATTTTAAGTTTGTATTATAACTATTCCTCCAACTTAATTTGTATGAAATGGAGAATATCATTAAAATGATCAATGAAAATGAAATAATGGTTTTTTTTAATTAATCCCATTAAAAAATTTTTAGCAGCTGTTTTTTTGGAAAAAGGACGTATCTCCATTAGTTTGCGAAATATTTGAAAAAAACAAGATTTATTCAGTTTTACAAAAATTCGAAACATTTTTCGAAATATTTTCAAAATATTTCGATTTTTTTTCGAAATATTTCAAAAAAATTTCGAAATTTTTTCGAAATATTTTAAAAAATTTTCGAAATTTTTTCGAAATTTTTTCGAAACTTTTTCGAAATATTTCGAAATTTTTTCGAAATATTTTCAAAATTTTTCGAAATATTTTCAAAATTTTTCGAAATATTTTGAAAATATTTCGAAAAAATCTCGAAAATTCTGGAAAATTTTGAAAAATGAAATGTAATGGATTTTTGAAAAATCTTTCAATTCAGAGAAAAATCTTCAAAATATTTCGAAAATAATTTCAAAATATTTCGAAAATAATTTCAAAATATTTCGAAAATTGAGGAAAATCGTGAATAGTGAAAAAAGTCATAAAATCGATTAAAAAAAATTTCAAATTAATTTTTTGTTAATTAAATCGATTCTATATTTAAAATTTGTGGATTTTTGATTAAAAAAAAGAAGAAAATAAATTTTTAATTTACAAAAAATTTATTCAATTACAATGACTCTTAACGATAAATTGACATTCGTGTTTTTTTTTAAATGAAAATAATTAAAGAATAAAAAATTTAAAAATATAGAATTTAAAATTAATTATGATTATAACAATTAATAAATAAATATACAGTAAATGGTGAATTGCGAATTTTCAGAAGAAATGAAAATCCGCAGATTTACAACAAGAGAAGAGAAAACATGAAACCCTGTACAATCATATACAATATTTTAATTATTCTATTAATCCAATTAAAATAATGATAATTCAATGAATGATATATACAATACGTTGAGGAAATAGGCACGAACCTATTAACATTTTTTAAAAAAGGATAAGCCAATGTTTTTCCCTTTTTTTGGGAAAATCTTGGAAATTAAGAAAGATAGTGCGATTTCACCAAAATTTTTATTGAAATCGCTCTATCTCCCTTATTTCCGAGATATTCACAAAAAGTGATAGGCATAAAAAATCGACTTATTCCGATTCCCCTTTTCGCTACTGAATTGATCCTCATTTGAGCATAATTATAGGCATAACATAAGATTCATAAAAAATTCCCTAAAATTTATCAAAAATCTTTTTTGCAACCAAAGTTTTTTTTATCTAAAAATTTTTCTCTGGAATCTACAGAATCTAAATTTTAAATTGTCGCCTCAGAAACAAAGTGGCGTAAGTGCTATTTTTTCCATTTTTATTTTGTACCACCTATTACGAACAAAGAGACGTATCTCCGGCACTTGCGTCTTTTTGTTTTTAGTTCTTTATTCAATTTTTTGCTGATCTCCGGAAGAATACTAATAACAAATAGGCGTATCTCCGGTACATGCGTCTCTTTGTTATCAGAATTTTACTGACTTTGGTTTTCTTCTGGAAAAATTGATAACAACAAAGTGACGTATCTCCAGCACATACGTTTCTTTGTTATTTTAAATTGTTAGTAACAAAGAGGCGTATCTCCATTACATGCCTGTTTTTGTTACAAGTAACACAAGGCCTGCTTGTATTTCTTCCGAGCATTTACTATCTCATTACAAAATTTTAAAAACAAACAGGCGCAAGTCCAGAAAAAAAATTTAATAAAAAACCTATAAAAACAAAAAGGCGCAAGTGCCACAATATGGCATCTTTAGACAAAGAATTCGAAAAAAAAAACAAAAAAGACGTAACTCCAAATATTCTCATGTCCTATGAAGAAATTATAAAAAGAAAAAGGCACAAGTGCCAAATTAGAATTTCTTGAAATGAAAAATCCAAATAATGAAAAGACGCAAGTCCAAGACGTAGCCTGGAGAATAAAAGAAAAATAAAGCGATGTAAGTGCGGAGATACGCCCCTTTCACTTTAACATTAGCAATCACCCCACTTTGTTATTCTAATTTTCAATTACCCAAATAACGTCAAGAACATCATAAAAAAGACATTATCACGTGATTTAGGGAGATACGCCTCTTTCACTCCAGAATCTAGCATTTTTGGCACTTGCGCCACTTTGTTTCCAAGGCGACAATATAATCCCCCAGAATTTTCAAATCTCTTAGAAACAAAGTGGCACAAGTGCTGTGTAGGGGAGAATGAGATAAAATGGACCTCTGCAACAACATAATTCAGGATTTTTTTTCGAACTTAAGGACTCGAAGAAAAAATGTGAAAAAATTTGAGAAGATGCTCCAATATGTCTTCATTTTTATAGAATTTTTTCAAATTTTTTCATGGAGCTGCCTATTCTCTAAAAAAAAATCCCAAATCATTCTAACAAACAGGTCCATTTTGCCCCACTTACTCCTATAAAAACAGCACTTACGCTCCTTTGTTTCTAAGACAACAAAATAATAAAATTTCGATAAAAGACAAAAAAAAAGTACAATTATTCGATTCACGAGCCACTCTCCTCTTCCAGAGTAGTAACATTATCATGATTTTTATATGCAGAAAAGAATGCAAGTGCTTTCATCAATTGATAACTTTTGCTGATGGGAATATTACTGTCATACAAATTTTTTGAATTTTTGCACTCAACGTAGAACCACCAGTTGCATTTTAGAATTGTCTGATCGAAAAGAGTCGATTCAGGGCACAAAAAGCTCTTCATTATTAGCCCCTCGTCTGTAAGTGCACAAACGTGGAAAACCATACAGCCAAGATCCTCATCTGCATATAAACCGGGAAAATGCTTCTGATCACCGCAATAAAAACTCGTGTCTGGTAGATCAACGCGACTTGCAAAATTGTCGTCGAAATTCTTGTCGTAACCATTTGGATAGTATTCACGTGGTGCATTCATGACTTTTGTTGTACCGGGATTACTATTGTAGTTGCTGCAAAAAAAAGCAATTTTAGAACATTTTTAAGTGGGGGTAAAATCGGAAAATTTGATTTCATGGTCGTTTTTTGGGAATTTGGCGGAGAATAAGGGAGATGAGCGATTTTGCTTTGATCCTTCTTGTAGAAATTGAAATTTTCTGTGAAACCACACGGTTGACCCATTATTTAAACAATAATGTTTAGAGGAAAGTGGGTTTGATCCATCAATTTTTTCAGATTTAGGGGAACTTTTTACGGAACCCCCAGAGGAACTCCTAGGGAATTTTTTTATGGAACTCTCAGGGGAACTTTCTATGGAACTCCCAGGAGAACTTTCTATGGAACTCCCAAAGGAACTCTTAGGGGAACTTTCTATGGAACTCCCAAGGGAACTTTATATGGAACTTCCATGGGAACTTTCTATGGAACTCCCAGGAGAACTTTTAGGGGAACTTTCTATGGAACTCCCAAAGGAACTCTTAGGAGAACTTTATATGGAACTCCCAAGAGAACTCTTAGGAGAACTTTATATGGAACTCCCATGGGAACTTTATATGGAACTCCCATGAAAACTTTCTATGGAACTCTCAGGAGAACTTTCTATGGAACTCCCAAGGGAACTCTAAAGGGAACTTTGTATGGAACTCTCAAGGGAACTTTATATGGAACTCCCATGGGAACCTTCTATGGAACTCCCAGGAGAACTTTTAGGGGAACTTTCTATGGAACTACCAAAAGAACTCTTAGGAGAACTTTATATGGAACTCCCAAGAGAACTCTTAGGAGAACTTTATATGGAACTCCCATGGGAACTTTATATGGAACTCCCATGAAAACTTTCTATGGAACTCTCAGGAGAACTTTCTATGGAACTCCCAAGGGAACTCTAAGGGGAACTTTGTATGGAACTCTCAAGGGAACTTTATATGGAACTCCCATGGGAACCTTCTATGGAACTCCCAGGGGAACTTTTAAAGGAACTGCTAGGGAAACTCATCTCAATTATAACTCAAGATGAATAATAATATCCAAATGTTAATCAATTCTTTAAATTATTGGGGAACACGAATTCTTTAACGTTCATGACGTCAAATTAACGTTCATAAATTTGACAGTTTGACATTAATAACTATTTAAAATGTATTTGATCTATAGGCAGCTTCAGCCCAGATCAAACCATACACCAACGTCTCGGCCCTACTATTAAACAAATAAAAATAATGATAATTACCTTTTAACTGGTGCTGGTGTCGTAGTAGTAGTCGTAGTGGGTCCCTGCTGTTTCTCCAAAAGCTGCTTCTGTCTCAACAGAATAGCTGCCTCCAATGCCTCCAACGTAATATTACTAGCTTCAGCAAGAGCTTTCAATGACGTTCCCATTTCTTGAATTGGTCCTAATGAAGGATACGATGACGCAGTCTTACGTTTATTATTCTGCGGCTTGGATAATTGAACAGAGTTCTCTCTGTTATTCGAATTCAACGACTGTAATGTCATTTCGTTGACAGTTGCAGCCATTTCCTCAGTCGGAAGTGGCAGCTAGAAAAAAAAAACAAGATTTTTTATTTGATTTTGTAAATAAAAACAGGGAAATTCTATTTTTTAAGCGGAATTTTGAATATTAAAGAATTTCTAGGAAACAAGCTACAAAGAAGAATTCAAGCAAAATTGCCCTATCTCATTTAGTTTCCCAGATATTCTGAAAAAACTGTGAAAAATAACGAATTTTCTACCTTTTCGCTACTAAATTAAGGTAGTATCCCAGAGCTCAGTCGATAAAACAGAAAAAATGAGGATTTTTAGGTTAATTTCCAATTAATTCCTGTTAATTCGGGGAAAATGTGCTTTAATTTACCCGAAAAAAGTGATTAAACTATTCGAAAGTCATCTTCAGCTTGTGAATATAATTTTTTTTTCTCGAATTTTTTTTAACATTACTAATCTCCTATCACATGCATGAGACAGAGAGAGAGGCAAATAGTTACGATTACCTTCTAATTAAAATTTCTCAATAACTATACGGTGAATTGAATATTTGTTTCTTCTATTATTTAGTTAAAATGCTGTTCTCTTCGCCAATTGTTTTTAAATAATGGGTCGACCGTGTGGTTTTTTAGTGATTTCGTTACTTCTGTCCGATTTAAGGCGTTTCATCCCCACCACCGCTATTTTCAGTAACTTTGATAATTCATATCTCATAAACTGGACGGTCAAAAATTATGAAAAAATTCAGAAATATGTAAAAACATATCATCTTTGATATGGCATCAAAAAAATAAGGAATTAACTGTACTCGAGTTCCCTGGGATACTACCTTAATTTCTATTTTTTATGCATTACCTGTATGATGTTATCTTTAGATACTTCATTGACTGAATCAACTAGAATTGTTGGACTATTGCTGATGCGATTAGTTAGCTGTGAAGATGAAGCTGGCATTGCTACGAAAGCTGGTAAATTTGTGCCCTTCATCAGAATTCCAGCTACTGGATTTGTGTTTGTTAATTTGCCGATATTAGCTGCTTCTGCGCTACTTAAACCAGTTGCAATATTTCCTATTGCAGGATTGTACACTGGATTATTTGTTATTGAAACTGGGCTCTGTGACATCTATTACGGGAAAACAAGCACAAATTAATGAATCATGTCGTTGCCTTAGGAACGAAAGGGCGTAAGTGCTGTTCTTATACACAGCACTTGTGCCACTTTGTTTCTAAGATATTTGAAAATTCTGGGGGATTATATTGTTGCCTTGGAAACAAAGTGGCGCAAGTGCCAAAAATGCTAGATTTTGGAGTGAAAGAGGCGTATCTCCCTAAATCACGTGACAATGTTTTTTTATGATGTTCTTGACGTTATTTGGGTAATTGAAAATTAGAATAACAAAGTGGGGTGATTGCTAATGTTAAAGTGAAAGGGGCGTATCTCCGCACTTACATCGCTTTATTTTTCTTTTATTCTCCAGGCTATGTCTTGGACTTGCGTCTTTTTATTATTTGGATTTTTCATTTCAAGAAATTCTAATTTGGCACTTGTGCCTTTTTCTTTTTATAATTTCTTCATAGGACATGAGAATATTTGGAGTTACGTCTTTTTTGTTTTTTTTTTTCGAATTCTTTGTCTAAAGATGCCATATTGTGGCACTTGCGCCTCTTTGTTTTTATAGGTTTTTTATTAAATTTTTTTTCGGGACTTGCGCCTGTTTGTTTTTAAAATTTTGTAATGAGATAGTAAATGCTCGGAAGAAATACAAGCAGGCCTTGTGTTACTTGTAACAAAAACAGGCATGTAATGGAGATACGCCTCTTTGTTACTATCAATTTAAAATAACAAAGAAACGTATGTGCTGGAGATACGTCACTTTGTTGTTATCAATTTTTCCAGAAGAAAACCAAAGTCAGTAAAATTCTGATAACAAAGAGACGCATGTACCGGAGATACGCCTATTTGTTATTAGTATTCTTCCGGAGATCAGCAAAAAATTGAATAAAGAACTAAAAACAAAAAGACGCAAGTGCCGGAGATACGTCTCTTTGTTCGTAATAGGTGGTACAAAATAAAAATGGAAAAAATTGCACTTACGCCACTTTGTTTCTGAGGCGACAATTTAAAATTTAGATTCTGTAGATTCCAGAGAAAAACTTTTAGACAAAAAAAACTTTGGTTGCAAAAAAGATTTTTGATAAATTTTAGTAAATTTCTTATGAATCTCATGTAATGCCTCAATTATACTCAAATGAGGATTAATTCAGTAGCAAGAAGGAGATACGTCTCTTTTTTCGTAATGAACCAGACCAAAAAAGGCGTATCTCCATCAATTTCCGAGATATTCAATAAAAAGTTGAAACTTCACTACTAAATTTGTCCCTCAAAATTAATTTACCTGAATTCTCTTCGTTTGCAAGTTCAATTTTTGCTGTTGCGCTAATTTCTGCTTTATCGCAGCTTCTTGCTGTTGTTGCCTCTGTTCTTTGAGCATCTGCAGTGCAAGTGCCTCTTGCTGTATTCTCTGCTGTTGACGCAAATTCATCTCCTGTTGCATCTTCTGCTGCTGCTGCTGCAATTTCATCTGTTGCTGTTGCATTTTTGCCTGTTGCTGACGCACATCCAGGCTTTGAACTGGAGCTAGTGGAGGTGCTGGTATTGTCCTCAAGGCAGAAGAATTCTGTTGTACAACGAGCCTCTGATGCTCTGGTTGCTGTCCCATGGGACGTGATGCTCCTGGTGGCAGTGGTTTGAATGGTGGCACCATTCGAGGATTTTGACCAGTTGCTCTGACGTCATTATTTTGGCCCTAAAAAATTCAAAAAATGAGTCAAGATTAGTTCATATCTCGTTAAATGAAAAGAAAATAAAAATTCGCATTTTTAATTTTTTTTATTTCTGTAATTTCCATCGAAAAAATTTCAATTACTTTCTTAATGAAAAATTTGGATTCTTAAATTTTTCATTAGTTTGAAAATTAATTTTTTTTTTTTAACAATTTTGATTACTATTGTAATTAAAAATTTGACTGATGAAATTTTATAATTCTTTTTCTTATTCGAAATTTTGATTCTTTCTTACTTATTAATTGATTGGAATAATTAATTTTATAATAAAATCAACGCTACTATGTTTAATCTTCCCAAATATAATCGTCTTTCAGACAAAAATTTTGAGTTGAGAGTTTTAACTAAATGTAACACAAATAAGAACTTATAATTTAATCCAATTTAAATGACGCTTATATGACATTTATAATTCAATTTAACTAATAAAAATGTTAATAAGTTTAATAAAGAAAATAATTATGAAATTCCATCAGTCAAATTTTAAATTACAATAGTAATCAAAATTGTTAAAAAAAAAAATTAATTTTCAAACTAATGAAAAATTAAAAAATCCAAATTTTTCATCAAGAAAGTAATTAAAATTTTTCGATGGAAATTACAGAAATAAAGAAAATCAAAAAATTAAAAATGCGAATTTTTTTCTTGCCGATCTCCGAGTTTTATGAGAGAAATGAAGTGATAATCCTCTTTTTTCTCATATTCACATAAAAATGATTTACTCATGATTTACGACTGTTCTTACCCCATTTCCAATACCAATAAAATTAGCTTTTCCTGTCTGAACACTTCGTCTCTTGCTCGACTCTAGATTTGTTAAAGACTCTCTGAATCCAAGCTCATCGCCAACGGTAAATCCTAAAAAAAAAGAAAAAAAATCAAAATTTCCATCAATCCATTAATTAAAACGAAATAAAAAATCATCACGCAATATCATTACAACACTCGGATCTGATAAAGATCGTAGGTCGATTTTTTTTGTGTCATCAACCTCGTAAGATTTCTAGCTTATTGACTTATGAAAATGCGATGATATTGACTCAATGTCTATGAATAATTTATATATATGCTGAGAAGGATCTTTTGAAGCTCAGAAGTGGGTCAGATAGATTTTCCCAAGTAAAGTCTCATTCATGCACCAAAAAAAGATTTATTTATTAATATTTAATTAGTATTAATTAATTATTCATTTTCATGAACACTTGCTTTGTACAAAAAATATAAAAATGAGGGCTACAAAAAAAATTCTTATTTTTTACCAGAATTTAAATTTAACGATTTTTTTTAAATTTTTTATTCCAATTTTTATGAACGAGAAATTGTTTCAGCAATGAAGAGGTAAAACAGGATAAGTCTCGGTAGATATGACGTCATATATGTGGAGATATAGGCAGCTATGCTAGTAGATCTGACCAGATCTGACGAGATCTAACAACGCCACAATGGAATGGCCTAGATTTTAATCAGATATAATTATATATATTTGGATTTTGGCAGATCTGAAAAGTTGATTGAATTGGATCTGATCAGATCGAATTCGATATGGATTGATGAAAACAGATCTAGCGTCAGATCTCAGTAGATTGAAGACCAAATTTCATTAGATCTGAGCAGATCGAAGCAGATCTGAAACTCAATATAATCAGATCTGTGCTGGATCAAATCAAATCTAGACAGATATGCGCAGATATGAACGTAGATCTGATCATATCTGGACAAATATGAACAGTTATGGACAGATTGGAGCCCAGATCTCATTAGATTTGAGCAGATCTAATCACTTCAGACCCAACATTCTCAGATTTTAATTGGATCAAATCAGATCTAAACAGATATGGACCTAGACCTGCTCAGATATTCCCAATATCCCAATGTAAGATCCCAGATCTGTTCATATCATGGATTGATGAGAACAGATCTAGCGTCAGATCTCAGTAGATTGAAGACCAAATTTCATTAGATCTGAGCAGATCGAAGCAGATCTGAAACTCAATATAATCAGATCTGTGTTGAATCAAATCAGATTTAGACAGATATGCGCAGATATGAACCTAGATCTGATCATATATGGACAAATATGAACAGTTATGGACAGATTGGAGCCCAGATCTCATTAGATTTGAACAGATCTAAGCAGATCTAATCACTTCAGACCCAACATTCTCAGATTTTAATTGGATCAAATCAGATCTAAACAGATATGGACCTAGACCTGCTCAGATATACCAATATCCCAATGTAAGATCCCAGATCTGTTCATATCTAAACAGATATAAACAGTTAGAGGCCGATCGCAGACACAAATCTCATTACATCTAAGCTGATCTCCAGAAACTAGATGTAATGAGATCAAATCTCTTAAGATTAAACATTCTCAAATTTGAGCTGGATCATATCAGATCTAGACAGATATGCGCAGATATAAACCTAGATCTGATCAGCTATGTGAATATCACGATCTAGGGTAAAACCCTAGATCTGATTATATCTGGGCAGATATCCATATGATATACAGATATACGGACATACATACTGGTAGGCATATATTCATGTCTGTTCAGATATAATCAGATCTGGGATCTCACATTGTGATATCGGTATATCTGAGCATATCTAGGTTCACATCTGCGTATATCTGTCTAGATCTGATTTGATCTAATTCAAATCTGAGACTGTATGATCTGGGAAGCTATTCTCGTGTCTTAATATATTTACAATTTCGCTCCCGTCAGAGGGCATCTCGGCTGGATTTGAACCGAACTGATGAAACTTACGAACGCTATGTGTTTCACTAAACAATCAAGATGTTTGAGATACGATTCTTAGTATTGCTCTGAAGTAAAAGAATCATTTTATTATCAATAAATCGAATAAAAAATGATAATTTCAAGTGTAGATCATGTTTTCCGCTATCAATATTCTATACTCATGTAGTGGAGAAATGAGCAAGTGTTATGAAAATCCAGCAAAATGACTGAGTACTACTCACATCGCCCTCTGACGGGAGCAAAATCATAAATATTTTAAGACACGAGAATAGCTCCCCTGCTGATCCCTAATCTACTGAGATCTAACGCTAGATCTGTTCTCATCTATCCACATCTAATTAGATCTAATTATATCTAATTATTAGATCTAGATATATCTCCAATTTTGATAATATGCCGTGTATGCTCACTTTTTATTCGGAAACCAATGGAAATACAGCCTTTCTATCTTAATCCCTCTTTTTTTTAATATTGGAGAAACTAAGCGAGATAGAGCATTTTTGCACGAATCCTTTATCGTAGGTTTTAAAATTATCTAAAAAGGAATTATAAAGGATGAAAAAGGCGTATCTCCATCAATTACTGAATATTCCGGAATATTCTCCTAAAAAAATCGGCAAAAAATAGACTTATCTTGTTTTAACTCTTCTCTACTGATTTTTCAATGAAAAAATCATCTGAAAAATCCGAGAAAAAAATTACAATAAACCTCATTTATTTATGTACAAAAGCAATGATTTTGTAATGCTTCATGCTGATGAAGATGACCTGCAATTGACATCGTATTTACCATGAACATAAACATTACAAAGTCTTCATGAAAATTTAGGTCAAACACATGCAAAATCTACTCATATGTACTTGTTAATTTTTTTTCTCATAATTCGAAGGTCATTCACATTATTGATACATTAGTTGAGGACAATTATTCATGTACAGGTTTTTTTTTCAATTATTGATTATATACATCGATTTAAGAAAAAAATTAATTATTTACATCGATGACTGGGATTTATTGAGGAAAATGGATCTATTATGATTTCGACTGTTTTATCGAGAAAATTTCGATTTTTTTCGATGAAAAAAAGCAATCGATCGAAGAGAAATCAATGAAAAAAAATCGATATTTTTAAAATCGATTCTTAAAAAAATCGATTTTTTTTATGAATCGATTGAAAAATCGATCTTTTTTATAAATCGATTAAAAAATCGATCTTTTTTATAAATCGATTAAAAAATCGATCTTTTTATAAATCGATTACAAAATCGATCTTCTTATAAATCGATTGAAAGATCGATCTTTTTCATAAATCGATTCTTAAAAAAATGATCTTTTTTCAAATTGATAAGAAGAAATCGATTGAAAAATCGATCTTTTTCGAATCGATAAGAAAAATTCGATTAAGAAATCGATCTTTTTTTAAATCGATAAGAAAAAATCGATGAAAAAATCGATCTTTTCTTCAAATCGATTCCAAATAAAATGGATCTTATTTTCAAAAAATCGATTTTGAAAACATCGATTTTCAATAAAATCGATTTTTCTCAATCGATAAAAAAAATTTTGATTTTTGAAATTTTTCCAAAATCTCAACTGCTTCCAAGATATTTACAAGATAATCTACTTATGATTTTCCAACTTACCCTATTTTACTTCACTAGTGAATCATTGAATTATGAATGGCATTCTCAGATGATTTGAAAAAAAAAAAGCCGAGGATTTAATTTTTTTTATTATGATTTTTTTTTTTTTTTTGTTATTTGAGTCGGACACTCACCGAGGCCGACGTAGCCTTTGACACCCCCTAGATTTCTCACCCGGAAGAGACCAGATTTTTTGAAGGCACAGTTAAGAGTAAAACCAAAGTCTGATTCCAGGACACATGTGCCTACAGTCTCTCGCCATGTACATCCTAGAAAATATCAAATCCCAACACAAAACGATCTACGTATATTCTTTTTTTTTTTTTTTGAGGGATTTTTTTGAATTGATTTGGATCCTCGATTCAGAGTTGATATTGTATCTGTGCTATGATCTGATATTGGAGTAATTTCTGATGATTCATCGGTTATTTTTATGATTGTTTTAGTTTGAGAAAATTCAAATTTTTTGGAAATTTCTGCGACATTTACTACTTAAATAAAAAAAGTCACTATTTTTAAATTAAAGAAGTCACTTTTTTTTAATTAAAAGAGTCACTTTTTTTAATTAAAAAAGTCACCTTTTTTAATTAAAAAAGTCAATTTTTTGCAATAAAAAAAATCACCTTTCCCAATAAAAAAAAATCACGTTTAAAAAAAAAATCACGTTTAAAAAAAAAGTCACTTTTTTTTAAATGAAAAAAGTCACTTTTTTCAAATAAAAAAAGTCACTTTTTTATAATAACAAAAGGCAATTTTTTGAAACAGAAAAAATCACTTTTTTAAAATAAAAAAGTCACGTTTTTAAATTAAAAAGTCACTTTTTTGAAATAGAAAAAGTTAATTCCTTAAAACAGAACAAGTCACTTTTTTAAAATAAAAAAGTCACGTTTCTGAATTTAAAAAAAAGTCACTTTTTTAATAAAAAAGTCACTTTTTAAAATAAAAAAATCACTTTTTTAAATAAAAAAGTCACGTTTTTAAATAAAAAAAGTCACTTTTTAAAATAAATAAGTCACTTTTTTAAATAAAAAAGTGGCGTTTTTAATAGACAAAGTCACTTCTTTTAATAGAAAAAGTCACTTTTTCAAAATAAAAATAGTCACTTTTTTTTCTTAATAAAAAAAAGAAGAAGTCTTTTCATTCAATAAATTTACGATCAAGTGAAAACAAATTCTCGCTTTTCTCCAATAAACTATACGCAATAGAAATCGAATACATTTTACTTTAATAATAATAATGATGTTTTTTCATTTGAAAATGATGATGTACGTGCGGTGTGATTGACAAAAATTGTTATTTCCAACGGATTGACGATGCATTAGGTAGCCGCAGTAGACTCCTGATAATAACTGTGATTCGTCTATTGGTCACACAAGAAAGTACGTTGTGGTGAGTGAATTTGAATTGTCGCGACGACATTTTCATATAATAATGATCATTTAATGAGTATGCTTGATTTTTTTCATGCGAAAAAAATGAGACAATTTTGAGTAGTAATGGTTGATTGTGTCTCAATCTTTGTAAGATCAATTATTATTTTTCCTAAAAAATCGATCTTTTTAGGCAATTTTGAGAAACTCGATTAATCGATTTTTCGATTATTTTCTGGAAAAATCGTATCGATTTTTTTTCCAGAACAGGAAAAAAAATTAAAAATAGAATTTTCTTTGGAACTTTTACAGGTGAAACGGAACTATCGAATGTGATGCGACATTTCGAATTTAATGCGAGATATCGCATCGATTAATCGATACGATATCTCACATTGGATTCGAGATATCGCATTCTATTCGAGATATCGCATTTTAGAAAGTTTAAGGGTATCGATGTCAAATCGATCGATTTCAAAATTTCGATTAATCGATGGTGAAATTCGATTAGTCGAATTTCGATTAATCGATAGTTAAATTCGATTAGTCAAATTTCGATTAATCGATGGTTAAATTCGATTAGTCAAATTTCGATTAATCGATGGTAAAATTCGATTAGTCGAATTTCGATTAATCGATGGGAAAATTCGATTAATCGATGGGAAAATTCGATTAATTGATGGGAGAATTCGATTAATCGATGCAAAAATTCGATTAATCGATGCAAAAATTCGAAGCGCTTATCATACTCTTGGAGCACACGCACACCTCTTTACGCATCGTGCTCATTGGCCCAAACCCGGTCGATAAAGCAGAAAAAATGAGGTTTTGTAGGTTAATTTCCAATTAATCGCTGTTAATTCGGGAAAAAGTGCTTTAATTCACCCGAAAAAATGATTAAACTATTCGAAAGTCATCTTCAGCTTGTGAATATAATTTTTTTTTTCTCGAATTTTTTTTAACATTACTAATCTCCTATCACATGCATGAGATAGAGAGAGAGGCAAATAGTTACGATTACCTCCTAATTAAAATTTCTCAATAACTATACGGTGAATTGAATATTTTTTTCTTCTATTATTTAGTTAAAATGCTGTTCTCTTCGCCAATTGTTTTTAAATAATGGGTCAACCGTGTGGTTTTTTAGTAATTTCGTTATTTCTGTCCGATTTAAGGCGTTTCATCCCCACCACCGCTATTTTCAGTAACTTTGATAATTCATATCTCATAAACTGGACGGTCAAAAATTATGAAAAAATTCAGAAATATGTAAAAACATATCATCTTCGATATGGCATCAAAAAAATGAGGAATTAACTGTACTCGAGTTCACTGAAAGACTACCTTAACTCTAATAATAACTTAATTTTTTTTTTCGGGCTATCGTCACTTCCTGGAAGATGGGACTCGAGGAATGTACCGAAGCTCGCCCGATACAGGAGATTGGAGGTATGCCATCGTGTCACAGCCTAGTGACCTACTTTTCCAGTAAAAAGAAATATAAAAAAAAAAAAAAAACAACGAATGACGAAGTCAGTTGAATGGCTCGATGTTCATTTAAAAACTACTTTCATCTCGGAAGGTTTTGACAAATCGCCAGAATTTCGAGTCAGCCAAGGTTTTTCACCTTGAACGGTTATATTAACGGGGAAATCCATTTGATTTCAAGTTTATATGTATGAAAGCTATTACATTGAAAGAGACTCGACAATAGAAGTAGAAAAATATTCCCATTTTATTAAAGACAAAAGAATTTGCTTTACTCTTAATTATTTGTTAATTTTTCGAAATAATAGGAGTTTTGCAAAAAAATATCTCGGAAGCTAATGGAGATACGCCTTTTTTCCTCTGAGGATCTGTTTTGAGGGGAATTTTAAGAGATATGGAATAGGATTGAGGCAAAAAGGGCGTATCTCCATTAATTTTCGAGATATTTAGGAAAAAAGAGGGATGAGAAATTGGAAATGAGAAGAAAAAAATGGAAATTTAAGAGATTTTTGGGGGAATATGTTTCGGAAATTAAGCGAGATAAGGCGATTTTATCTGAATCTATTTTGGAGAAAATTTCAAGAGCTACTGTTACGTCTGAGTTAACTGCATCATCCGAAAAAATAAAAAAAATATATATGTATATATTAATCCAATTATTGAACTAGCATAAAATTACGAACTTTTGATAATAAAGTCATAATAACAAGATTTTAAATAAAAAAAGACAAGAGGTAAAAAGACAAGACGCTGATGACATTTACCTTGAAAAAACGCGCATTCTGAAATTAAAAGATCAGAAAAACCCTATCTTTAGACGAAAAACGAAGAATAATAGACATTGTCCATGGTGAGGAAATATGGACATAAAGGGTAAAATGGACACATTTGAGTTTTTATGCATGTATTATGAAAAAATCTTCAAATGAATGAAAATATTGGAGATGGTTTTTTCTTAATGATTTCATCGGAAAGCTGAGGAAATTTCAGTCGAAAAACACGTGTCAGAATTAATTTTTTCCAATTTTTTGAGAATTCGATTTTTTCTGGCATTTCTTTCGATTTTTGAGCAAATTCAGTTTTTTGGAAATATCTTTGGTTCTATTGGTCGTAGCGACCTGGGACCGATTTTGAATGAAAGGTGAGATCATTTCCCATCGATTTATGGGGTTTTGGATTCAAAAATATCGATTTTTCACATAGTTATAGGACAAAAACTGATGATCATAATTTTTCACAAAAGTTCTCATAACTATGTGAAAAATCGATATTTTTTAATTCAAACCCACATGAATCGATGGGAAATGATCTCACCTTTCATTTAAGGGAGTTCATCCGGTAACTGAATTAACAGACCAATAATTATGAAAAAATTTGAATATACTTCTGAAAATCTAAAAAGTCACCTGTTAAAATTTCAAACTCTTCGGATATCTTATTCGGAAGAAATTAATAAATAAAGATTTTTCAATTAACATGGTCCCTTATGGGTTTTCGTCTATAAACATGAAATTTGTGGCAATTAACAGGTTTTTTGGGGAGAAACTTCCATAATGGATGAATAAATATGTAAAGAGCAGTTTAAGAGCTTCCTCAAATGCATTAGATACTTGGTGATTTAAGAATAAATTAATTTGTCTCGAAAAATGCTGATTTTTGGGAAGTTTACCTCTGTCTTACTCGCATGACAGTGACGTCAGAACCGCGCGCTTTTTGAAATCAATAAGAATGCTTTCCGAATAACGCAATGTATGCTATGCTTGCACATTAAATCATACAAAACTAGTTGAAAATGTGCTGAATTGACCTTTCTCTATTTGATCTTCAAAAAAATTATTTCTATAAATTCGATTTTTTACAAAAAAACAATTATGATCGACGAACAAGAATTTCTAGTACATAGCAGCTGTACAGGTTACGACTACGTTAGTCGTATAACAACTACGCTAGTCGTGATAATTTTTCGTACTATTAAATCCCATACCGGATGAACTTCCTTAAAATCGGTCCCAGATCGCTACGACCAATAGAACCAGAGATATTCCCAAAAAACTGAATTTCCTCAAAAATCGAAAGGCTTTTCACCCCTCAAAAATGCCAGAAAAAATCGAATTCTCAAAAAAATTGAAAAAAATTAGTTCTGGCACATGTTTCTCGACTAAAATTTCCTCAGCTTTCCGATGAAATCATCAAAAAAAATCTATCTCCCACCGTTTCATTACAATATCCATTTTGCCCCTTTCCTATAATAAAGAACGAAATCAGTTATATTTCACTATTTTTGATTTTTCAAAATTTCCAAAATTATTTCGTAATTATTTCCAAAGAATTTTCAAAATTATTTCGAGAATATTTTCTATTTTTTTTTTATTTATATTCTGAAGAATTGAAAATTCCTTAAAATGTTAAAGAAATACAAAATTCACCAAAAATCTGAAAAATTCTCAAAAAAAATCTCGAAATCTCAAAATTTCGATATTTTTCGTTAATTTTAAATGATTTGAAAGCTTCGATGAATTCATCATTTCATCGTCTTAGAAACAAAGTGGCGTAAGTGCGATTTATGAGCACATTTGAAAGTGGAATGACATAAAATTGAAGAAGTCATAAAATCTTCGATTATCTGTGAATAAATAATCGCCTTAGAAGCAAAGGGGCGTAAGTTCAAATCTCGCCTGCGCATTACATATTTTTTCCGAAATTTGATTCTCTTAAAAAATTTATTAAAAAAAATTTATTAATAAAAATTTATTAATAAAAATTTATTAATAAAAATAAATTTATTAATAAATTAATTTTTTATTAATAAATTTTTTTTTTTTTTTTTTTTTCAAGAGAATCAAATTTCGGAAAAAATATGTAAGTGTTATGAAGAAAAATAGGCACTTACGCCACTTTGTTTCTAAGCTAATGATTTATTAATGCACTTTTTTTTTTTATTGAGGCTCTTCGTCAATCTGACTCTTTAATAGTCATCATTGAACAATTGTCTGTACTTTCAACAGATAATAATATTTATTTCTCAATTTTCTCTACTTTTCATATCAAATGGACGAGTATGAATAAAAAAAAAAAAAAAAAAAAAAAATATGAGTACTAAAGTTAAAACTACAGGTGGATATTACGCAAAAGCTATAGTACAAGAATCGTCAACAATTTCATAACCCGGGTCAATCTGAGACACATATATCTTGCATTTAATAATTTTATTTGAAAAAAAAAAAAAAAAAAAAATTTCCTCATATTCGAGATAACTATTTCTTCTATTTTTCATTAATGTTGTATCACGATAGTATTTTGTCGGTATTTATTATATCAATTGGTAATAGCTCCTCCAGTTACATTCGATACATTCGACGATGGGATAATTATGCGTTACTAAAAACGAGGGATAATTATTCAAGATAATAATTAATCATTTTTTTTTTCTAAATGTCTGTGAGAAAGTGTAAAAATCGAAAGTTTTTCCAGAAAATTCTCATAATCGATGCATTATTTAATTTTTCGATAATTAGGATCGATTTTTTTTTGTCGGTAATTTTTTTAGAAATATCTTGGAAAATAAGCGAGATAGAGCGATTTTTGCAGTTTTTCCTTTGAGAAAATTTCGAAAAAAAATAACAAAATCGAAAATTTTTTTCAAAAAATTTTCAAAAAATTTCGAAAAATTTCATAAAATTTGGAAAATTGGAAAATAGTGAAATCTCACCAATTTTTTCTTTCAAACTCATGATTCTGGCCGAATCCTCTTTTTTATCTCTTGAAATTTTCCACAAAAAAGGATTGAGGCAAAAAGGCCCTATGTCCCTTGATTTCCGAGATATCCTCAAAAAATAATTGGCAAAAAAAATAACTCATCTTTTTTTGCCTTTTCTCTCCTCAATTTGACCTATTTATTCACGCCTGATTTAATTACGAATTTCATACACCGGACATTAGTCACTTAATTCCTCACTTTCTAGTTTAATCAAGTGTCCCAGAATTTTTCCATTGAATGCAGAAGAGATTCGGGGGAAAATGAATCAGATTTTTTTTTTTAGTGAAGTCTTGCATTAAAAAAATTCAAAAAAAATCATTCGATGATGTCGACAAGTTCCACCATTTCCACGATTTTTTTCAGATTTTTTTATAATTTTTTTGCAACAAAAAAAAAATTTAAAAAAAAATTTAACTCATTTTTTTTTTATAAATATCAATTTTTTTTTATTTAATAAATTTAGAATTTATGATAAATATTAATTGTTCATATTTTTTTTTGCAGTCTCAATTTTTCATCAATAATTACCCCAACCAGCAGATGAATTTCCATTAAACTTGTGTTAATTTAAAAAATTAATAAAATTAGGAGAATAGATAAATGAAATCAGTAGCGAAGAGGTAAAACGCGATTACTCGATTTTTAAAAAATAATTTTTCTATTTTTTTTGGAGTTGTAGATATTTTGGGAGAACTAAACAAAAAGTGAAATCGACATTAATTTTCATTTCCACTCGATTTTTTTCTTTTTTATATCTTGAGATTTGAAAGAGGTAAAGAATCTGAGGGAAAAAAGGAGGGGGGCGGAGGGAATGGGATTTCTGATGAAACGGTTCGAGATGAGATTTTTTCGATGATTTCATTGAAGAGCTGAGGAAATTTTAAGTGGAAATAATGTGTCACAATTGACTTTTTTTGAATTTTTAAATTTTTTGAGAATATTTCGAAAACTAATGGAGATACGCCTTTTTGCTCTACTCATTTTTTGTGTCTGCTGGAATTCTTTCCAAAAGGAGAATTACGACAAAAAGGTCGTATGTCCAGTAGTTTTAAGGATATTTTCATCAACTTGGATTTATTTTTTTAATGAAATCAATTTTGAATTTTTAGGAAAATTCTACTTTTTTAAATTTTTTTAATTTAACAAAAAAAAAAAAAAAAATTTTAACATAGATTTGCTAACAGAAATTCTCTCAGCTCACCAATGAAGTTATTTGAAAAATCCTATCTTCAGAAAATTTCATTGATTTTAAGAGATTTTCGTAATATGAATTAATATCTGTCTTTATAATGTAATTCTGTCTACAACTGTCTGCGAATCAACTACTTTCTTGCCTGGTTTCAGCCAGGCCTTACACAATCAGAAAATCTATTGTTAATAATGAATTCTAACGATTTGAGATGTCTTCAAAATTTTTATGTTTTTCATTCGCCTATTCAAATTACGTTTATTTATATCCAATCAGAAGACGCGAGAGTGTCTTGCGCCATGTGCACATTTAAGGATGATTGAGAGGTACAATCGGAAAAAAAGTTAAATTTTTTGTATAAAATCGTTAATAACAATTTATACAAGATGAAATTCTCAAATCTGATTCAGTGAATCTGTAAATAATGTAATGAGGAATAAAATAAGCCCTAGAAACACAAAATTAATTGAAAATTGAAAAATTTCCATTATTTTTTACATTTTTTCAAATTTTTCAAGATTTAAAGAAATGCAAAAAATAATGGAAATTTTTTAATTTTCAATCAATTTTTTTGCTTTTACGACTTATTTTATTGCTTATTACATTCTTTACAGATTTACGGAATCAAATAAATAAATATAAATTAATTAATTTAAATTTTAATTAATATTCATTAATATTTCAATATTTCAGATTAATTAATTCAAAATATCTAAAAATCTGAGAGAAATAAAAATAAATTTTCCTTTATTTTACTTTTTTTCAAAGAAAAATAAATCTACAGAAAAAGTTTTTAGAAAATTTCTCCATCTCAGTTTTGTTTTTGTTCGAGTTATTTCAACATTTCTTACAAAATAAAATTATCTCCGATTGCTTTACCAATTTACTAAAGAATCCTAATAAAAAAATTAGGAAAAAATTGACGATGATTTTCGAAAGATAACAAATAGTGACGAAATTTTACATAAATATTTACGTATTTACATAAATTATTATTCAAAATTGTATTTATAATGAAACGTATGTTCAGATAAGAGAGAAAAATAGATGGATCATGGGATATAATCAATTTTCAAATCATTTTCAAAGAAATCTTCTCGATTATCTTGCTTAGCGCATTTTACTCTGGAATTATTAGTTGAAATTTTAGTCATTGAGTATAATTTTCATTGGAGCTTTATTTTACCCGTCCTCCCCAGTTTATCATGCATCAGTCGATACTGATAACGTTAGTTGAAGTTATCGAATAATTCAGTAGCGAATAGATATAAAACAGAATGTTTTTTTCTTGTTATTAGTTTTTTTTTCCAAATATCTTAAAAACTAAGAGAGATAGAGAGGTTTTTGCTATAACTCTTTTGTAGAGAATTCTAAGTGTTGGAGGAAAATGATCCGTTAAATGTATTTTTTCAACTTTGTTCCTCAATATCTCGGAACTAAGCGATATAGAGCGATTTTATAGTAATTAACAATCATAATTTCATCTTATACATAGGCTCTTATGCATGAAACCTGTCCTAGCGAGAGACCTTCGTTAGCGAAGCTAACCATTAAACAAATAAATTTATTAATAAATTAATTTTTATTAATAAATTTTTTAAGAGAATCAAATTTCGGAAAAAATATTTAATGCGCAAGCAGGATTTGAACCCACGACCCTCTAATTACATGTCAGGTGCTCTGACCACTGAGCTATTGCGAGTTACTATATTTACCTTCGAATTTTGATTCTCACATCTTTTCTCCACCTCCCATCCACGAGGCAATTTCGCCATTAAACAAATAAATTTATTAATAAATTAATTTTTATTAATAAATTTTTTTTAAGAGAATCAAATTTCGGAAAAAATATTTAATGCGCAAGCAGGATTTGAACCCACGACCCTCTGATTACATGTCAGGTGCTCTGACCACTGTCTTAGACAGGTTTGATGCATAAGAGCTACACGGAGAGAAATTCTGACGAAAATATAATGAAAGATCTGAGTAAAAAGTACCGAACCATTCCGGAATCGCGGGACATTTCGTGATGTGTACAAAACATTGAAAAAATTCTATGGCAATTTTTCACAGGAGTACATCAAAAAGTCACATCTGAACATCAAAAATGGCGCTGTTAGCGCGTCAAAAATTACTGAACCATGTTCGTTAATTTTTGACGCGGTAACAGAGCCATTTTTCATGTTTAGATGTGACTTTTTGATGTACTCCTGTGAAAAATTGCCATGGAATTTTTTGAATATTTTCTACACATCACGAAATGTCCCGCGATTCCGGAGAGTTCGGTAATTTTTAGCGAGACCTTTCGGGACTTTTTACTGATAATTTCATTCCGTGTAGTGATGTGACCGAAAAATTTGGCATGTCAATGACGGGTCACATGATACGTCAATGACCATCACATGACAGAGCTCAATTCTGAGCGAATTATCAACTGACGGTAAGATTACATCTAAGTAAATGATGCACCATCCGCGTCATAAATTTGATGATGGCAATTTTATTGAGTTCTCTAGGAGAAAGCTTTACTAAAAGTTAATGTTATGTTCACGCGAGTTTATCAAAAATATGTTGATGATAAAATTCACATGTTCTCCTAATTTATTAAACAATATTTTATATCGAATTATCAATGACAATTGCAGATTGTGACAAAACTATGACAAATAGAAAAACACTGACCGTCATTTTACATCTAATAAGATGATATGTGGCACATTTGATGATCATTACAGAAATTCTGACCCGAAAAAGGCTTGACATCACATGACGGTCATAAATCCGTCACATGACCATTTTTTTTTTTTAAATGACCGTCATTTCACATCACTAATAAGAGCCCATGTATAAGACCCAATTCTGATCGTTAATTACCTTAAAAACGATCAGATGAAAATTTAGGAAAAAATAGCACATAATGAGCATAACATTAAGAACGTCATGTATGAATTTCACAGCAATATGACTGAACCCAAAGTGCTAACGAAACTCCTTGATCTCTCAAGTCCGGCATTCAGACATCGTATCGACCCGCCTACTCATTCCATCGTTTGGATCCATGCATCATATCGATTCTACAGCATACTTAGGCAAGAAGACACACTCTTCATTTTTTGCAAATATCTCGAAAACTCATTAATTTGGAGATATGCCCTTTCTCCCCTGATCCTTCATAGAGCTCTTGAAATTTTCTATTGAAAATTGTTAGCGCATTATCGTCTTATCTCTCTTAGTTTCCAGAATATTCGCAAAAAAAAATCAAAAATTAATCGATTTGTCCTGTTTTACTCTTTTCGCTACTGAATCGATTAGAGTTCTCAGATTCGAAATTTTCGATAGGTTGCAAAAAAAAATTACACTTGAAATATGAAGTCAGTGAGAGAGATAATAGCACAGAATACAGTATAAACATCATAATAATAGTAATAATAATAATAATTGCATTTTACAAGGCATTTCTAATAGCAGTAATAGTGAGAAAAATCCTTACTCTTAAATTCGATGTAAATTAATCAGGAAAAAAAGGAGTAAGAACAATTTTATTCAAAGGAGAATCCCAATCATATTCTAAGTATTTATTTTCATTTTTTGTTTATTATCGAAGAAATTGAATAAAAGTAAAAAAATAAAAAAAATCAATTTATTCAATTTTGAGTGAAAAATTTGTTCATTTAATTTGTAAATTTCGAAGAGAAAAAATTTAATTAGATTTTATCGAAATTTGTTGAGAGCCTTTTTTTCCAAATTTCATAATGTACAGAGAAAAAAATTATCGACAAATTCTCTTAAGGTAGTATCCCAGTACGGTCGATAAAACAGAAAAAATGAGGATTTTTAGGTTAATTTCCAATTAATCGCTGTTAATTCGGGGAAAAAGTGCTTTAATTTACCCGAAAAAAGTGATTAAACTATTCGAAAGTCATCTTCAGCTTGTGAATATAATTTTTTTTTCACGAATTTTTTTTAACATTACTAATCTCCTATCACATGCATGAGACAGAGAGAGAGGCGAATAGTTACGATTACCTTCTAATTAAAATTTCTCAATAACTATACGGTGAATTGAATATTTTTTTCTTCTATTATTTAGTTAAAATGCTGTTCTCTTCGCCAATTGTTTTTAAATAATGGGTCAACCGTGTGGTTTTTTAGTAATTTCGTTATTTCTGTCCGATTTAAGGCGTTTCATCCCCACCACTGCTATTTTCAGTAACTTTGATAATTCATATCTCATAAACTGGACGGTCAAAAATTATGAAAAAATTCAGAAAAATGTAAAAATATATCATCTTTGATGTGGCATCAAAAAAATGAGGAATTAAGTATACTCGAGTTCAGTGGGATACTACCTTAAGCCCAATAATCATTAAGATATCCCCGAAATGATTGAACATTAAAAAAAAAAATTAAACATTTTTTTTTATTGATTTTTTTTTTCAAATTTAATGTTAAATTATTCAACAATCAAATTTTTTCTCTTTATCAAAACAATGAAGAATACAATTCTAGAGCTTACGGTACATGTACGACGTAGCTGCCATTCAACAGTTGAACTTGCAACCACAAATGATTTTAATAATGCAATAACTGTAAATTCTACGAGTTATTATATTAATTGAAAGGAAAGATACGTTGTACAGGTATTTTTTATTTGTATTGCGAAGAAAAATGTTGTAATACCATCACAATTAAACCGATAGTTTTTCCAATCATTAATTAACAATTTAATAATAAATTTAAAAAAAAAGTAATTTTTTTTCCCCATTCCTTTTTTTTCTGAGTATCTTGGAAACTAAAGGAGATACGCCTTTTTCGTCCTGATCCTTTTTTGTAGAGAATTTCAAGAGCTACAAAACAAGACTCTTGCAAAATTGCTCTATCTCGCTTATTTTCCGAGATATTCTTAAAAAATGAATAAAATTGCAAAATTACCGATTAAAACACGATTTCTGTACTTTTTCTCTTTTTTCAAAATATCTCGGAAACTAAGCGAGATAGGGCGATTTTACAAGAATCCTTTATTGTACAGAATTTCAAGAGCTGCAAAACAAGACTCCTGCAAAATCGCTCTATCTCGCTTATTTTCCGAGATATCTTTAAAAAATGAATAAAATCGCAAAATTACCGATTAAAACACGATTTCTGTACTTTTTCCCTTTTTTTCAAATATCTCAGAAACTAAGCGAGTTAGCGCGCTTTTATTTAAATCCTTCATTACACAGAATTTCGAATCGTCCTATCTCGTTTAATTTCCGCGATATTTTCTCAAAAACTATCGGTTCAAAATTGACGATAAAATCCCAATTTTCACTGCAAATTCATTCTAAAAAAATTTAATTCACCTCTAAAAAAAAAAAATTCATTTTTTTTTTCTTCAAATTTTAATTACTTACCAATGAAGAATAAAAATAGGGTCACACTTTTCATGGTCGCTCCAGTATATTCCCCACAATATCTCAAAAAAAGAAAAATTTTAAAAACTGAATTACACTTGATAAACTTTTTCGCTCTTTTTCCCCGCGAAATACAAAAATTTCGTTTGAAAAAAAAAAAATTTATTCATAAATTCAAAGAAAACTAGAATAAAGTTGCGAAAGGACTAAGTCGGTCCAACGTGCATGCTGCACTTACTAATACAGCTCAATGTTCATGGAGAAGAGAACCTGCTCGGTTAACTTTCAGACTATAACACCCCCCTCCCCCTCCCTCCTCCCCCCCTTTCCCGCGAGTCTCTCCTACCTCGTGCGCGTTTTTTCCACTTTTTTTAAATGGTATTCTTGTTTTTTTCTACGCACAATGCCGATGTGTGAGGAGAGCACCTGGTGACCCACTCGCATGAAACTATAACGGGATAAGGATGGTATATCAATGGCTCAGAACCAAAGGGGCGTAAGTGCCTTTCTTCTAGAGGAGGGGGGAGAGACGCGGAAAAAGTGGACTGGCGAGTCGAAATGATCTTTGGGATTTTTTAAAAAAGCCGCGGCTCTCCGGAAAAATCTGAAAAAATTCAACAACAATGTATATATATAGGACCATTTTCTCAAATTTTTTCAGATTTTTTTGGGGAGTCCTTCATCCCGAAAAAAAATGCGGAATAAGATTTTTTGGTGGAGGAGAATTTTGGATGACTTTTACCTGGATATTGGCACTTACGCCCCTTTGGTTCTAAGCCGGCGAAATTTTTTTCTAATTGGGAAGGCAAAGAGAAATAAGAAAGGAATACGCTTCATTGACGATGACGATAGAGTCAAGGCTATTTTTTTTATTAGAATTAATTTCAATTATTTTATTTTTATGAGAATTTTTATTATTATTGATTATTTTTTTTTTATCAATTTTTTTTTTTTAAGGGGATATCGCGGATACTGATAGCTATATGCTTTTTTTGCACTCATTTTTTGTTTTTTTTGAGTTCTTGAAATTCTCAAAAAAAGAAGATTAAGACGAAAAAGGGCGTATCTCCATTAGTTTTCGAAATATTTTTTTGAAATAATTGAAATAAAATAATAAATTTATTCTTCTCATCAGTTTTTTGAAAATATCTCAGAAACTACTGGAGATACGCCTTTTTTGCCCTAATCTTGTTTTATAGAAAATTTCAAGAGCTACAAAAAAGAATTCGGGTAAAATCGCTCTATCTCACTTAGTTTCCGAGAAATTTTTGAAAATTGAGTGAAACAGTGGAAAAAGACGATTTTTAAATGAGATTATCTCGAAAACTAGTGGAGATACGCCCTTTTTGCCCGATCCTCTTTTATAGAGAATTTCAAGAGCTACAAAAAAGAATTCATGTAAAATCGCTTTATCTCGCTTATTTTCCGAGATATTCACAAAAAAAAGTAAAAAATTCTCCCTTTTTCCCTCTTTTTTCTGTCCAAATTTTTATTTTTATTTTTTTTTAAATTATATTTTCATTTAATTCAAATTTTGAATTTTTTTTTTAATTTATTTTCATTTAATTGAAATTATTAATTTTTTTTAAAATTTATTTTCATTCAATTCAAATTATTAATTTTTTTAAAATTTATTTTCATTTAATTCAAATTATTAATTTTTTTTTTTACTTCATTTTCATTTAATTAAAATTATTAATTTTTTTTTTAAATTAATTAATTGAAGAAAATAAAAGTGGAAATGAAAGGAAAAACTGTTTTTTTTTTTTAATAGCCAGTCCATTTCCTTTTCTTCTGTCTGTCGAGTCTGTCAACATTAATTTTTTTATCATTAAAAAAAATATAAAAAAATTAATAGAAAAATTGCGAATGTGAATTTAGATGAAATACTAATTACCGGATAGGGAATACTATAAGAGAAAGTAGGAGCCACTAACCGTATAAATTTAATACCGATGTTTATTGTAAATAGACTACTTTCGGTAAAATTACCCATTTGTCGTTAAACATTGAAAAATAAAAAAAAATAAAAAAAAAGAAATGATAAAAAAAAAAAAGTGAAACATTTTTTTTTTAACATCGAATTTCATATTTTTATTAATATAAATTAGAATAAATTTGAAGAAAATCAGAGAAATTCTAGTCTAATTGTGATATTTTTTTTCTATAATTCAATTTGTCATGATTATTTATAATTAAGTAAATAAATTATTATTATTTGATTTTTTTTTTCAATTGAAAAAATTGTTGAAAATTATTTTATTAGTGTAAGACGAAAAACATGAAAATTGAAATACAATTATTTTTTTAATAAGTGATAACAAATTAACAAATGTTTTCACTTTCATTTTATGAACTATCGATGAATTATTATTACTTTATTAAAATTCTCACTGAGAGTAATTCCTTTTTTTTGTTGATAATTTTCGAGAATTCAGTGGAACTATTGAAATCTATCTCTTCTTCTTTTTTCCATCCTGAAAAATCATTTTTTTAAATTGTCATTAATATTTTGTATTTTAAAGAGCGGGAAAATTTGAAAATATTTGAAATTGATTTTTTTTTTAAATGAGACTTTCAATGAAAAAATTAGGGAATTTATTTAATTTATTTTGTGATAATTTAAAAAAAAAAATAGTTTTTTTTAGAAACTTCGATTCACCTAAAAATTCGATTTTGAGTTAAAAATTCGATTTTTCGAAGTTCCATTTTTTTTTAAATTTGATTTTTTCAGGAAATCCAATTTTTTTGAAAATTCCATCTTTTAAAAACTTTTTTTTTATAAATTAGATTTTTTCCAAAAATGAGATTTTTTTAAAAAATGAGATTTTTTCAAAAAATGAGATTTTTTCAAAAAATGAGATTTTTTCAGAAAATGAGATTTTTTCAAAAAATGAGATTTTCTCAAAAAATGAGATTTGTCAAAAAATGAGATTTTTTCAAAAAAATGAGATTTTTTCAAAAAAATGAGATTTTTTCAAAAATTAGATTGTTCAAAAAATTAGATTGTTCAAAAAATTAGATTGTTCAAAAAATTCAATTTTTTCAAAAAATTAGATTTTTCAAAAAATTAGATTGTTCAAAAAATTCAATTTTTTAAAAAAATTAGCTTTTTCTAAAAATTAGATTTTTCGAAAAATGAGATTTTTTAAAAAAATGAGATTTTTTCAAAAAATGAGATTTTTTCAAAAAATGAGATTTTTTCAAAAAATGAGATTTTTTCAAAAAATGAGATTTTTTCAAAAAATGAGATTTTTTCAAAAAATTAGATTTTTCAAAAAATTCAATTTTTTCAAAAATTCAATTTTTCTAAAAAATTCCATTTTTTCAAAAATCTAATTCTTTAACAATAAAATTATTTCAGAATTTTTTTTTTCTTCGAAATTGAGCAAAAACTGATTTTCACTCAAAAAAATGCTCATAAACCTCACGAAAATCGTTATTTTCCTTTCAATTCCATAAAAACCTGAGTAATCCTCAAAAAAATTCAAAAAATAAGAAAAAGTGAAGAATTTCCAAAATAATCGAAATTCTAAGTAATTCCTGAATTTTTCTCATCTTTTCACTAAAATCATCAAAAAAAAAATCCATCAAACCCTTTTCTTAAAATTCAAATTTTGCATAATTTCCATAAAATTAAAAAAAACTTAACATGAATTCTATAGAATTAAATTTCAATACTGACCTTTCCTTTTTTCGCTGAATTACTCTTCACTGTCTCCTGACCCTGTTCCAGACTCCCCTGCCCACAAAATTCATTACAATTTTTTACCTCCCCCTCATCATCCCCCTCTCTTTCTCCAGCAAGTGGGACATTTTCATTTTTCCCTAATGAAATTAAAATTTCGTGAGCAACAATTTGTTCATCACCACTATTACAACTGACAATTGTGGTTTTATCGTTCTCAATTTGTGGATCCGATGACGATTGAATTATTCTATTAGTTGACATCGAATTATCCTCATTTTTTTCATCCGATAAATTGCATTTCTCTTGATCATCAATTACCTCAAAACTACTAATTTCAATTGAATTTTCATCATTGCTCTTAATTATCTCGGATTTGTCAGGATTTTCTGTGTTATCATCAGTCTTGGGAGCGATTTCTTCTGGAGTTTCGGCTATAGGATCGTCCAATGAGTCCTGCAATTAAAAATGGGCAATTAGTGATAGGCGATTTTTAATCGATCCTGCAAGATCGATCTTTTTTTCCCGAAAATCGATTTTTTTTCGGGCGATTTTAAGAAATTCGATTAATCGTTCTTTCGATTCTTTTTTTTCTGAAAATCGATTTTTCTTGGGCGATTCTTAAAAAATCGATTAATCGTTCTTTCGATTAATCGTTCTTTCGACTAATCGTTCTTTCGATTCTTTTTTTCTGAAAATCGATTTTTTTTCAGGCGATTTCTAGAAATTCGATTAACCGTGCTTTCGATTAATCGTTTTTTTCGATCAATCGTTCTTTTAATTAATCGTTTTTTTTTCGATTAATCGTTCTTTCGATTAATCGTTCTCTTAATTAATCTTTTTTTTCGATTAATCGTTCTTTCGATTAAACGTTCTTTCGATTAATCATTTTTTTCGATTAATCGTTCTTTCGATTAATCGTTTTTTTTCGATTAAGCGTTCTTTTGATTAATCGTTCTTTCGATTAATCGTTTTTTTCGATTAATCGTTCTCTTAATTAATCGTTTTTTTCGATTAATCGTTCTTTCGATTAATCGTTCTTTCGATTAATCGTTCTTTCGATTAATCGTTCTTTCGATTAATCGTTTTTTTGATTAATCATTCTTTCGATTAATCGTTCTTTTGATTAATCGTTCTTTTAATTAATCGTATTTTTTCGATTAATCGTTCTTTCGATTAATCGTTTTTTTTTCGATTAATCGTTCTTTCGATTAATTGCTCTTTCGATTCTTTTTTTCTGAAAATCGATTTTTTTCGGGCGATTTTAAGAAATTCGATTAATCGTTCTCTCGATTAATCGTTCATTCGATTAATCGCTCTTTCGATTAATCGTTCTTTCGATTAATCGTTCTTTCGAGGTCCATTTTGCTCCGATCTCCCCTAATCACTCATTAATAAAAAAAATGAGACGTTCATTTTTTTTTTTTTGCTAATAATCGATGAATCGAGAATTCGATTATTCTTTTCTATGCATCGATGAAAAAAAATCGACCTCAAAAAACATTGATTATTAGAAAATCTTTTTTTTTTTTCAAAAATCGAACATTCCTACCTGCAATTGCACTAAATTATCCTTCAATTGTTGACAGTCCTTTGACAATTCTTCAACCTGTTGTATATCAATTTTGCTATTTTTTTCATCCTCATTTTGCAAATGTGCCGAACGTAATTGTGCCAATAATTCAGTTCTCTCCTTTTGAAATGCTTTGCATAATTCTTGCAATAGTGATAATTTATGAGTCAATTTTGACATTTCGGCGTCACGTGACTGCTTGTCAGCTGCCATTTCCAATAATGCAGCGTGACTCTTTTCCCATCTCTGTTTCCATAGACTTGTTTCTTTTTCTAATTTCAATATCTTCTTGGACATCTGGAAATAATGAAGAAAAATTTTAAGATAGTGTGCTGGAGGATGTCGATAAAACAGAAAAATGAGGATTTTTAGGGTAGTTTCTAATTAATTGATTATTGGAATCATCAGGGGTAAAATGGACACATCTAAATTTTTGGGCAAATATCATGGAAAACTCTTGGAATTAATAGAAATATTGGTGGTAGATTTTTTTTGATGATTTCATTGGAAAGCTGAGGAAATTTTAGGCGGGAAACAAGCGCCGGAATTAATTTTTTTGAATTTTTGGCGATTTTGACTTTTTTGAGGATTTTAGAGGGGTAAAAGCCTTCCTTTTTTTTGAAAATTTTCAGTTTTTTGAGAATATCTTCGGTTCTATTTGTCGTAGCGTAAGAATTCCGATGGGAGGTGAAAGGTGAGATCATTTGCCATCGATTCATAGGGTTTTCAATTTAAAAATATCGATTTTTAAGGTATTTATGGGCATTTTAGTGAAACACTTTTGTGAAACAGTTTTTGACCTATAACTATCCCAAAAATTGATATTTTTGAATTCAAAACCCCATAAATCGATGGGGAATGAGCTCAACTTTCATTTGAGACCAACTCCGAATCGCTGCGACCAATAGAACCAGAGATATTTGCAAAAAACTGAAAATTTTCAAAAAAGGAAAGGTTTTTTACCCCTCAAAAATGCCGAAAAATATCGAATTTTCAAAAAAATTCAAAAAAATACATTTGATACTGGTTTTCCGGCTAAAATTTCCTCAGCTTTTCAATAGAATCATTAAAAAAAATCCATCTCTAACCGTTTTATTACAGTATCCATTTTGCCCCGCTCTTCCCTATTACATTCGAAATTTTTTATGGAAGATTTTCATAGAATATTTCTTTAGGAAATTCCTATAGAATAATGACAAATTGAGATTTCTATAGATTATTCCTATAGAATAATTCTAGAAAAGATTTTTATAGAATATTTCTATAAATCCATTCTATGAAAAATCCTATAAATTATTCGAATACGATATTGGCCATATTTTCTTTAGATATTGTTTTTATAAGAATTATTTAAGGAGTTACACCACTGTAGAATTTTCAAAAAATCGATTTTTTTTCTTGCTTTAAAAATTACTTTGGGCTTTCCAGAATACGGGCAAGAAAAATTATCACCTAAAACCCATTATTTCACATGAAATTTTGAATTTTTCCCAAGGCATTTCTTCATATTCATAGCCCAAGTCAAATCTTCAATCGTGTTTTTCTCGAAACATGATTTTTCAAATTGGCACGCAGCATAACTCCAATAATTTTCATTATTTTCATTTGAATTTCCCGCCAGCATCTTGAAAACAATATTTCGAACAGTAATACGTAGGGAATTTTCAAAAAATTGATTTGCACATTTTTTATTGATAAAAAATTGCCGATTTTTTGGCCGAAATTTGAATTTTTTCATTCAAATCGTCACCAATCACACAAAAAACAATATTTTTGAAATTCCCTACGTATTTCTGTAGCTATATGTATCTAGACTGAGCCAATTTTTTTTTTTTTTCAATTGAAATTTGCAACAGTTACACTGCGTGCCGCAGAGTGTTTTAAATTCGAGGGGCCTCGCAAGAATGGCTCTTGTGTCGTCATTTTTTGATATTTTCTGATGATTTTTTTTTCTGAAGACTCAAATATATGCTCAATCACTGCCTCAAATATCATTACTTCATTGCCACTTTTTCTATAGAAAAGAAATAGCCAAAAAACGCCTTTTTTAGGCTTTTACAGTGGTGTTACCCCTTGATAAGGGGAATTAACTATACTCGAGTTCGCTAGGATACTTTAGAATACCTTAAATTCAATTTATTAAAATCATTAAATTGTTGAATGATAATAGTTCACGAACCTTTTCCATTTCCTCGTTGAAACCACTGAATACCTCATTACTCTTAGTGAGTGCATTTTGAAAATCATCGTATTTTTCTGTGTACATACTTATTTGACTGCGTAGGCCTACTTCTGTTGCTTGGAGATCCTGGATTCTCACTTGGTACTCCGTTAATTTCTGGAAATTAAGGTTTTAAGGGAAATTATCATCTTTTTTGTTATTATGATTATTTTGCAAGTACTAAAAAATGTCGAAAAACCTTTTTTTGTAAAGAATTCAATGAAAAAAAGAATTTTTTTCAAAATATCTTAAAAAAAATATCAAAATATCTTTTTCTAAATCTCAAAATTCACAAAAAAAATGAATTAGAGTAAAAAAGACGTATCTCCATGAATTTTCGAGATAATTTTCCAATTTTCCGAAAAAAATTGATTTTTAACTGAATTTTCTAAAAATAAATTTTGCCAATAAATTAGGGGTGTGCGAATAATTCGAATCCACGAATTATTCGTACCGAATCGAATATTAATATTCGATTCGAAATTTGAATCGAATAATTTGAATTTTCGAATAATTCGAATTTTCGAATATTTCGAATTTTTCGAATAATTCGAATTTTTCGAATAATTCGAATTTTTCGAATTTTTTCGAATAATTCGAATTTTTCGAATTTTTTCGAATAATTCGAATTTTCGAATAATTCGAATTTTCAAATAATTCGAATTTCGAATAATTCGAATTTTCAAATAATTCGAATTTCGAATGATTCGAATTTTCAAATAATTCGAATTTCGAATTTTTGAGTGATTCAAACTTCTCGAAGAATTCGAATTTTTTCGAATAATTCGATTTTTTTCAAGTAATTCGAATTTTTTCGAATAATTCGAATTTTCGAATCATTCGAATTTTCAAATAATTCGAATTTCGAATAATTCGAATTTTTGAGTGATTCAAACTTCTCGAATAATTCGAATTTTCAAATAATTCGAATTTCGAATAATTCGAATTTTCAAATAATTCGAATTTCGAATTTTTGAGTGATTCAAACTTCTCGAAGAATTCGAATTTTTTCGAATAATTCGATTTTTTTCGAGTAATTCGAATTTTTTCGAATAATTCGATTTTTTTCGAGTAATTCAAATTTTTTCGAATAATTTGAATTTTCGAATAATTCGAATTTTTTGGAATAATCCGAATTTTTGAATAAATTCGAATTTTCGAATAATTCAAATTTTCGAATAATTCGAATTTTTGAATGATTCAAACTTCTCGAATAATTCGAATTTTCGAATTATTCGATTCGAAATTCGAATGGAATAGTAATATTCGATTCGATTCGACCACTATTCGCACACCCTTACGATAAATCCAATAATTTCCGATTATTTAAATAAAATAAATAACTAAATTACCAATAACAATTGCTGTTTTTCCTTCAACAAAGTTTCCTTTTCTGCAGTCATTTCCAATTTAGTTTTAGCCATTTTAGCTTCAGCCAATTGCAATTCAAGTTGTGCCTGTTGTCTAACTTTTTCCAATTGTTGTTCGCTCAGTTCAATTCTCTCTTTAACAGATTTGATTTTTTCCCTCATTTCCAAATTTTCTTCTCTCATTTTTGTATTTTTTTCTGTGTTCTGATTGGTCAATGTATTCATTTCAGCAAATGCACTTTGAAATGTTGCCGATATTTCTTTGCGTTTTTCCTCCTCGAGACGTAATTTCAGATCGATTTCTTCTTTTTGGGCTTTGTTTAGTTTTTGTAATTCACGACACAAATTTTCCAATCTTGAACGTGCTAAAACAGCTTTTGAACGCTGCTGCTGACATTGTTCATTTTCTTGTTGGATTTTTGTTATTCTAGCTTCAGCCATTTTATATGCCATCATTAATTTACGATTTGCATGCAACATTTCCGAATATTTACTGCATACAACTGTTAATTTTTGGTCTGGTGTCTGATTTGACTTCAATATTTCGGCTACTTCGTTGCCATAGAGAAATGTGGAGTCTCGTTTTTTCAATTTCGAGTGCTTCTTACTGTGAGTTGAAGATGTTGCCTGGAAAATAAAGGAAAATTCATATAATAAGTAGGGGTGTGCGAATAGTGTTCGAATCGAATAATTACTATTCTATTCGAATTTCGAATCGAATAATTCGAAAATATTAGAATTATTTGAAATTTTTGGAATAATTCGAAAATTTTCGAATTATTCGAGAAATTCGAATTATTCGAAAATTCGAATTATTAAAAAATTCGAATTATTAAAAAATTTGAATTATTCAAAAATTGGAATTATTCAAAAAAATACGAATTATTCAAAAATTTGAATTATTCAAAAAAATTCGAATTATTCGAAAATTCGAATTGTTCGAAAATTTAAATTATTCAAGGAAATTCGAATTATTCGAAAAAATTCGAATAATTCGAAAATTCGAATTGTTCGAAAATTTGAATTATCCGAAAATTCAAATTATTCAAGGAAATTCGAATTATTCGAAAATTCAAATTATTCAAGGAAATTCGAATTATTCGAAAATTCGAATTATTAAAAAAAAAATCGAATTATTCGAAAATTCGAATTATCCGATTCAAATTTCGAATCGAATATTAATATTCGATTCGGTACGAATAATTCGTGGATTCGAATTATTCGCACACCCCTAATAATAAGTCGATTTTTTTAGTAATTTGATCAAAAAAGGAGGAAAAAAAAAATTTCCAACTACTTTTCTCGGAAAATACGTGAGATAGAGCGATTTTACTCGAGTTCACAGAAAAAGGGGCAAAAACGAGTTTTTTATTTTTTATTCTATGAGAATATCTTGAAAAATAAATGAGATGGAGCGATTTCGTTCGAATCTTTTCTTGTAGCTCGTGAAATTGCTTACAATAAATGATCAGAGCAAAATAGGCATATCTCCACATGTTCCTAATATATTAAAAAAAAAAAACGCAAAAAAAAAAGAGGCAATTAGGGAAAACTGGGGCAAAATAGACCCCCAAGTCTAAATGATTTACAATTTTTTTTAGAAGTGATGGTGTTGGCTAAAAAATCTGAAAAAAATTTGAGAAGATACTCCAACATGCCTACTTTGTGGGTGAATTTTTTCAAATTTTTTCTGCAGAAGTCTTCGATCCGGTAAAAAAATCGTGAATCATTAAATTATTAAATAAATAATTATTTTTATTTTTCTTACATTATCATCAGTGACTTGAGGAGTACTCTTCAGCATCTCCTGCATGACGTCCAAATTATCTTTTCCAATATCCAGCTCCATTTTTCTCAAACCTGAAAATTAAAAATCACCGTAATTAGAAAGAAAGCTTTTAGAAGCCAAAACTGAATAAATCAATTCAACTTCCAGTTTTCTGAGAATATCTCGGAATTTAAGCGAGATAGAGCGATATTACTTCAATTCTACGTTGTGATTCAAATTCTCTACTAGGGGTGTGCGAATAATTCGAATTGTCGAATTTTTTCGAATAATTCGATTTTTTTTGATTAATTCGAATTTTCGAATAATTCGAATTTCCTTGAATAATTTGAATTTTCGAATAATTCGAATTTTTTTGAATAATACGAATTTTGGAATAATTCGAATTTTTGAATAATTCGAATTTTCGAACAATTCGGATTTTCGAATAATTCGAACTTCTCGAATAATTCGAAAACTTTCGAATTATTCCAAAAATTTCAAATAATTCTAATATTTTCGAATACTTCGAATAATTCGAATAATTTCGTAATAGTACTATTCGTAGTACTATTCTAATAGTAATATTCGATTCGATTCGATTCGAACACTATTCGCACACCCTTATTCTCTACGAGAAGGGATTTCAAGGAAACAAATCCCAGAATAAATTTTTTTAAATTTTTTCGAGAATTTGATTTTTTTGAGCATTTTTGAGGAGTAAAGCCTTTTGATTTTTGAAAAAATTCAATTTTTTTGGAATATCTCTGGCTCTATTAGTCGTAGCGACTTGGGACCAATTTTAAATGAAAGGTGAGATCATTTCCCATCGATTTATGTGGTTTTGAATTCAAAAATATCGATTTTTCAGATAGTTATGGCAATTTTTGTAAAAAAATATGATCATCAGGTTTTGCCCTATAATTAAGTGAAAAATCGATATTTTTGGATTAAAAACCCCATAAATCCATGGGAAATGATCTCACCTTTCATTTAAAATCGATTCCAAGTCGCTACGACTAATAGAACCAGAGATATTCCAAAAAAACTGAATTTTCTCACAAAAAAGCCCCAAAAAAATCGAATTTTCAAAAAATTGAAAAAAAAATAATTTTCGCACTTTTTTCCCGCCCAAAATTTCCTCAGCTTTTCAATAAAATCATCGAAAAAAATATATTTCCAATATTTTCATTGATTCCATGATTTTTTCATGATATATCCATAAAAATTCAAATTAGTCCATTTTGCCCCACTTTTCCCTAATTTAAATTTAAAAACAAATAAATAAATTTCCTCAAAAATCCACTTTTAGAGAAAACTCACCAATAAATCCAAAATTCACCTATTTAAATTTTTTTTCCCAACACTTTCAGGTTATAACCGTAAAAAACATGTAAATTCCTCAAAATTTCATAGATTTTAATAAAAACCCTTATTTTAAAATTTATCAAAATTGAATAAAAAGAAAATGCTTTTCACTCAATAAATTCATTACTTTTTAAACAAAAAAAAAACAAACTTGTGTTTATTCCTTTTCAACACTCAAACACACGATAACAGAGTAAACTTTTGGAATTTTCGGTGAGAAAAACTGCAAACTGTTACGAATTTCCCGCTGATTTAGGTTAGAATTTCAAAAATAAAGAAAAAAAAAATGTTAACTCGCAAAAAATTATGCAACAGTAAAATTCTTTTTTAAAATTCGAAAAAATGAACATTTTTCATTTTTTCTCAATTTTTTATTTATTTGTTATGAATTAATTGTTTATTTTTCATGCAACAAAATATATATTTTTTTAAATTTAATTAAAATTTAATTAAAATCTTTTTTTTTTTAGGAAAAAAATTGGATAAATTCGTTATTCGTCCGTTATTTTTTTAAATTAAAAAAAACCGTTACTTTTATTCGATTAATATATTAAAAATATTTTTTTAAATTCGTTAAATTTGTAAAAAAACATGAAAAACGAATTATGCAAGAAAAATTGTTAAAAAAGGGGGAATAAATTAAATAACACTGAATTTGAGTTTTTGAGGGGAAAATTAAAGGTTTTTGTCAAAATATTTACCAGTATCGATTCAAGAAAATTGTAATATTTAATAAAGAGAAGAAAAAAACGTGAAGACTCCAGGAAAAATGAAAAAAAAATAATAATAATAATTTAGAGGATTAAGAGTCGTAAGACGCTGATGAAGATGGGGAAAGAACGAAAAAAGCTGTGAACTCTGGTTATTTTTGGATCTCGTCCAAATGCAGAGAATAGTTTTTGGTGCCGAAAGCACGTACCGAGTTTTTAGGATGACAGACGACCAATAGATAGACAGTTGAGGGATAACACCACTAGAATTTTCAAAAAATCCATTTTTGCTTCAAAAATTACTTTGGGCCTTCCAGAATACGGGCAAGAAAAGTTATCACCTGAAACCCATTATTTCACGTGAAATTTTGAATTTTTCCCAAGGCATTTCTTCATATTCATAGCCCAAGTCAAAAACTTCAATCGTTTTTTTCTCGAAACATGATTTTTCAAATTGGCACGCAGCATAACTCCAATAATTTTCATTATTTTCATTTGAATTTCCCGCCAGCATCTTGAAAACAATATTTCGAACAGTAATACGTAGGGAATTTTTAAAAAATTGATTTGCACATTTTTTATTGATAAAAAATTGCCGATTTTTTGGCCGAAATTTGAATTTTTTCATTCAAATGGTCACCAATCACACGAAAAACAATATTTTTGAAATTCCCTACGTATTTCTGTAGCTATATGTATCTAGACTGAGCCAATTTTTTTTTTTTTTCAATTTAAATTTGCAACAGTTACACTGCGTGCCGCAGAGTGTTTTAAATTCGAGGAGCCTCGCAAGAATGGCTCTTGTGTCGTCATTTTTTGATATTTTTCGATGATTTTTTTTTCTGAAGGCTCAAATATATGCTCAATCACTCCCTCGAATATCATTATTTTATTGACAATTTTTCTATAGAAAAAAATAGCCAAAAAACGCCTTTTTTTAAGACTTTTACAGTGGTGTTACCCCTTAAGGAAGTTCATCCGGTATGGGATTTAATAGTACGAAAAATTATCACGACTAGTGTAGTGGTTATACGACTAACGTAGTCGTAACCTGTACAGCTGCTATGTACTAGACATTCTTGTTCGTCGATCATAATTGTTTTTTTGTAAAAAATCGAATTTATAGAAATAATTTTTTTGAAGATCAAATAGAGAAAGGTCAATTCAGCACATTTTCAACTAGTTTTGTATGATTTAATGTGCAAGCATAGCATACATTGCGTTATTCGGAAAGCATTCTTATTGATTTCAAAAAGCGCGCGGTTCTGACGTCACTGTCATGCGAATAAGACAGAGGTTAACTTCCCAAAAATCAGCATTTTTCGAGACAAATTAATTTATTCTTAAATCACCGAGTATCTAATGCATTTGAGGAAGCTCTCAAACTGTTCTTTACATATTTATTTATCCATTATGGAAGTTTCTCCCCAAAAAACCTGTTAATTGCCACAAATTTCATGTTTATAGACGAAAACCCATAAGGGACCGTGTTAATTCAAAAATCTTTATTTATTAATTTCTCCCGAATAAGATATCCGAAGAGTTTGAAATTTTAACAGGTGACTTTTTAGATTTTCAGAAGTATATTCAAATTTTTTCATAATTATTGGTCTGTTAATTCAGTGACCGGATGAACTCCCTTAAGGAAAAATTGGGGTTTATGGGAGGGTATGGAACAGGCAAATCATATAGAGAAACTGCAGAAGGGAGCAACGCATAGGAGAATATATGGGGCATTCCATGTCAAATCACCAAAAAATATTGAGAAAAGTCGTAAAAGACGTGTAAACATAAAAAGACAATTTTAAAATTCGAGGGATTTTTTGACGTCCAAGGTTATCGTAATCTTGGTCGAGTTTTTTTCCATGGAAAATTTTTCATTTAAAATTAGAATTAATAGAGTCACCTGAGTCAAAATATTTGCATTGATAAGCCGTCAGTATTTGTTCACGTATGATATCACATAACAGGAAAAAGTAATTTTTTAGTTTTTTTTTTTAAATTCGACATATCGTATGCTTCATAAGTTTTGTATGAGGGATAATTATCTAAAATTGCTGCATGTGAAAAGCGCGTAGAAAGAAAGATATCTCTCAAACCGTTACAGATAGTACAATGAAAATTTGGAGAAAAATCAGAAACAGTTCAATCTATATCATATATTTTTTTCAGATTTTTAAAACGATGATATCATCGATTGGCAGCCGTTTTTCCATTTATTTTGTTTATAACAAATAGAAATATTAAATTTCAAAAATTGAAATAAATGTTGTTGTAATCATACGCTCTTTCGCAATAAAAAAGTACTCTTGCATTTTCTTCGTAAAACTGATATTTAACGAAATAGGCGCATTCAAAGTTGGAGTAAAAAGGGCATCTTCACCGTTTTTTTCAAACTTCAAATGGTCATAATTTTTGAAAAAAAAAAATTTATTTGTTTATTCTTATGGAAAATGATTTTCCTAAGCCATTCCAACAACATATCCAAAAATGAACAAAATCGAAAAAGAAAGTTCGAAAAATAAGTGAAATAGCGTTGAATATCTCACATACTACGCATCAAATTTTTTTGAAATATTCCAAATGATACAAATTATTCTACAAAAATTAATCGAGTCCCCCACCAGCAGTTCCAAAAAAGCAGCCTTATCAAAAAGTAAATTTGAGCTTTAACCAAACAATTGCCACAATGACTAGCAAAAGTCTCCTATAAAAGCAGATGGATAGAGCGTAGAAGCCATAGTGTACTAGAGTCGTAATAGATTCGAATAAGAAGTGATTCTTTCTGTTTTCATAATGAAAATGATAATCATCTCGTTAACAATTGCTGTTCTGCTGGGTGAGTCTTTAAATTTGTTATAGATTTAAAAAATTTGTAGCTTAGTCGCTATTTTTTCTATGTTATCTTTTCAATCGCTATTTCATCCTTTCAATTTCTGCTGAAGGATTAGTAGAATGCTTCCGAATGTACCCTTTCTGATTGTCTTATGAAGGGCGAATAAGGGCTTATGTAATGAAAATATGAAAATCGATTGTTCTTATAGGATCCAGCGAAGCAGGGCCGACTAAGGTAAAATCATATTCAGAACTCAATTCATCGTCAACTTTAAATGTTACTGCTCCACTGGGACCAATCAGGATAAGCATGGTAGAAGTTGAAGGTGGAAGTTTGATGATGACTTGTAGAGCTGCTGGTGACCAATTGTCCTATAACTGGACGGCGGAGGGAGGACTGCTCTATAATGAGAGGCAGTTCCGACAGCATCTTACAATTACCAGATTTGAAAAGGCAAATGATCGTAAGTCAAATTGATATGGGAATTTCAAATGAAACATATGAAGTCAGTAGTGAATAGATAGAACTAGATGAATCAATAGCTTCTCGGATATTCGATTGAGAATCGTCAGCAAAATACATCGACTTATCTTGTTTCACCTCTCCACTACGAAATGAAATTATTAGGAAACACATTTCAGCTCATATAGCTTGCAATATATTTGAGAAAGAAACTCCCCTTCGTCCCAGGAAAATCCTTGAACTAATCATGAATTCATCAATTTCCAGGTAACTTCTGCTGCATTGCTTCTAATGTGGCAGGGCAAGTCCAAGAATGTACACGCGTGTCTAGATTTGTTAGATTATTTACGCCTGATGAACTCATTAGCGTTGGTGATTCATTTGAGCTGAAATGTCAAGTTTTTGGTAGTGATGCTTCGAAAATTCATCTCCAGTGGCAAAGACCGACAGATCAAGAATTTTCGAAAAATGCAACTATAATAGATGGTGTTCTCAAAATTCATAGTGTAACAATAGCAGATGGCGGTTCTTATTATTGTATAGGATTGGATAAGGATGGCAATCAACTCATCCGGAAAGAATATCGTCTGGCATTACCGGGCTCACCGATGATAGGTTTCTCTATCGATGCAAGAAATTTTGCAATTGGTGGTTCTTTATCGGTTACTTGTCAAGTGTACGGTGAAGAACCAATGACGGTTGAGTTGAAAACCGAGGACTACGTTTTGCTATCTAATGAAAAGATTGAGGGCCTTGTAGTTACGGTTGACAATATCCCAGAATACTTTCAACGTGAGTAAAGCTATCATGAAAATTCTTATTGGAAATTGTTTGAGCAACACCGGAAAATCTCCCTTTCAAATCAAATGAGCCTAGAGATTAATCATGAATTTATTAATTTTTAGGTACATACAAGTGCACGGCCTCTAATAGATTTGGGACTTTCAGTGAGAGAACCCACCAGAGTGTCCAGAGATACGGATATTAAAATAAAGGCAAAAACCAAAAATTGGAATATTCGGAGAAGGAATCGTTTTTCCTAATGCGAATTTGTCTTGATGTGATTCATTCTTTCAATTATTCTTCCTTTCAATAATCTAAGGACATCAATAACATAGTCAGAATTGAATGTAATGTTTTCCACTTATGAAATGATTTAATGTGAGAAGAGAATAAATAGATTTGTTATGGATGATATTTTTGTGTTCTTCTTTAATCCTTTCAAATCATCGAAATAGCTTCGGAAGTAGAGCGAAGTAAAACTAGATTAATATTTTTTGAGATACAGATGAGATGTTCAATTGGGTTGCCCACTCAAAGCTCCAGCTGAATGGCACTAGGTTACTACAAGGAGACCCGGGAAAATGTTCAGATCTGATCAGATCAAATAAGATCTGATCAGATCTAATGAGATCTGATCAGATCTAATTAAATCTAATGAGATACAATTAGATCTGACAAAATGGAAATTTTTAACATGAATAGATCTGAATAGATCTAATTAGATCTGATTAGATCGAACTAGATCTGATTAGATCTAACTAGATCTGATCAGGTCTAGCTAGATCTGATTGAGTTGATCTATATTGGCTCATCAGATTTAATCAGATCTAATTAGATACCAATGAGATATGTGATGGCAGTAATGGGTTCCATCGGTTTAGCCATCATTTATGGATTTAAGGTCAATGTGAGCATTGCACTCATATCAATGGTGAATCACACAGCTCTCGATCATAATTTACATGACTCCAGGGATAATGAATCAGTGATATTAAAGGTAATCAACATAGAGAATTGAATGAATTACACTTCCAAGACTTGAAAATCGTCTATTATTATTATTATTATTATTTTCAAGGATGGTCCATTCATTTGGAACAAGGAAAAGCAAGGCATGATTATGTCCATGTATTTTATCGGATATTTAATTTCCATGATACCAAGTGGTATGCTAGCTGAAAAATTTTCTGCCAAATGGGTAATGAACATTGCTGTGCTCCTCAATGTGATTGGATCAGTATTGACTCCAATTGTGGCATCTATACATTACTCTGGATTCGCAGTGTTGAGAGTGATTCAAGGTTGTGGTGGGGTAGGTGGTATTTTATTGCCTCCTCTCGACCTTTAGAGGGCCGGGATGACGCCTTGAGGCGTCATAGTTTTGTCTGAATATTGAAGTAGGATCAAAGTGGTTCCTTAGAAGGGGGAGGAGGGAATCACATCTGCGATTCCAAAAACCAGTCTTTGAATACATTCAAGTTTTGGTATGTTCTTACAGATCATTTCAACCATAATCAGTGAAAAATATCAAATTTAGTTCAAAAAGACAGCCATATTAGATGCGTCACTTTTTATTTTACTATTCTGACTGCAGAATTGTGTTCAGTGACCTCGAAAATCTGTGTCTACATATTTTCAAGCCTTGATAAGGTTATTTATACGTTTTTATCAACTTTGAAAATAAACTCATAATTTAACATGACCCTGGTGGATCCATCGATTACTATTCGATCGCCATTCGATTCGGGGGTCGACTTGTGCGCTCACCTGATCACTTGTCGAGCCTGAGTCGATGGTCATATGAATAACGAGATGACCAGCGATCAACTGAACATTGGGTCGACTGCCGGTCGATCCCAAGTGGAAACCTCGATTCGACTAACGATCGACCATCCCGGGCTGGGATGATGCATTGAGGCGTCATGGTCTGACTCCCCAGCATCCGGCCTTAGTTTGTTTCTATTTTGGGGAACTCAGTTCTCTTTTCAGTACAAATTATGAGCTTTTGAAATTTTTAAAATGCCGGTCCTCTAAAGGTTGAAGAAAGATGCTATTTGGATTATTTTATCAACTGATTATTATTTTCATAAACTCATCAATTTTATCCAAAGGGAGCAAGTTTTCCGGCAATGCACGTGATGATAGCCAAATGGGCTCCTCCTCAGGAACGCAATGCAATAGGATCCATTGTTTATGCGGGTACAGCATTGGGGACTGTAATATCCATATTATTAACAGGCTTGATAGCTGCAGATATTGGATGGCAAGCTGTATTCTATATTGAGGGTGGACTTTGTCTCATATGGTGTACATTATGGTGGTTAATTGTAGAAGATTCACCAGCCGATCAACGTAAATTCATATCATCAAAAGAGAAGCAGTATATTTTGAACTCCTTGGGAAAATCTGATTCGAGAGATCAATCATCAGGCACCAAACATTGTATTCCATGGAAAAAAATGATGACATCCATGCCATTTATTGCAATTCTCATTGCTCATTTTTGCAATAATTGTGGATGGTACATGCTGCTCACACAATTGCCCACATACATGAATGAAGTCCTTCATTTTGACTTGAAAACAGTAATTTTGAATTCTATATACATTACACACCAAATGAATATGGAGAATTATTCTCTTCATTGTGAAAATTTCCACTTATTGCTCTTTCTTTCTTTCTCCAGAATGCGGGTCTTTCGTCATTGCCTTATTTCTGTATGTGGATCTTCACTCTTGTTCTGAGTAATATTTTAACAGTGTTACAAAGAAAACAAATTATTTCTATGACAATTTCTAGAAAAATTGCAACTTTAATTGGTAAGTTTGGCGAATCATTTCTTTCTCTCACACGCACGAAAACACACACAGGGGAGAGATTCCGCGCGTTATAAGGTACTGCGTTATAACGTAAAAGCGTTAGCTTTGTGTTATATTTTATTTAATTACAATTAACCAATTAACTCTTAAACGATTTTAACAGCACTACAATCACTCGCGAACGAAATACTAACGTTTTAGTAAGTGCAATTATAAATAATTCAAAATTAAAAAAAAAAAAAGGCTAATTGGATACTGCTTATAACGCGCGGAATCTCTCCCCAGGAGAGAGATTCCGCGCGTTATAAGGTACTGCGTTATAACGTAAAAGAGTTATAATTTTGCTCCCGAGAGAGGGCATTTCATTCACATAGGGGACAAATTGATTGTGGTTTGGAACACTCTTTCATTTTGGAGCGTTGGAATTTTCAGCAATATGGCTGATGATCGTGAGTTGCATTACTCCAAAATGCGTAAATTCATTTTGGAGTAATGCATATTTCATTCAATTGTGATTTACCTGGCAAGTCTCTGTGAACAAACTTACGAAAATACTTTCGAAAATTTTCTCGCTTTGAATTTGAATCGGTTCTGTGTTCTCGAACTCCACTGAATGAATCAATTAGTTTCTACGATGCCCTCTGCCGGGAGCAAAATTATAACGCTTTTACGTTATAACGCAGTACCTTATAACGCGCGGAATCTCTCCCCAGGAGACATTAGGCGTAAAACTGTAGAAACTCACTAAAATATATTTTTCATCATTCTTACTCTATAGCTTCTGTTATTCCAATGATTTGTTTTGTGGCTGTATCCTACGTTGACAATGCAGTTGGTGCTGTTACACTTATGACGATTGGAGTTACCAGTATAGGCGGAATGTATTGTGGTTTTCTAGCAAATCATATTGATATTGCTCCCAATTTTGCTGGAACACTTGTGGCTATTACAAATGCAGCAGCAACAATTCCTGGGATTGTCATGCCTCTTGTAGTTGGATATGCAACTTCTACTTCTGTGAGTTGATCTTCATATCAGTGATAAGTAGCGTGGTGATAATGAGATAACAAATGTTCCATTATATCATACATGCTTGTGAAAATATGTTTCAGGATCCGAATGAAAGAAATTTTGCCTGGAAAATAATTTTTTTCATTACTGCCGCCTTCTATGTCATTGAAATTATAGTGTATTGGATATTTGGTACCACCATTGAGCAGCCGTGGAACAAGGTAGAGATGTATGGGGATCCTCATCCAACACAGATTCTTGCTTTGAAAGAAGATGAATAACGAATTCGCAGAAAGAGAGATACTCTTGAAGAGATATCTTGAACAGGATTGGAAAATAAAGATGTTTCTTGATCAATATGAGAAAATATTCTTCTCAACGTAGAATAAATATGAAAGAATATCCCAAAGGATGAATAATATTATTCACATAGAAAAATCAATAAATGAAAAAAAAATTGATACTAGATTGTAATTGTGAACATTTATAATCGATCACCAACACCCAACATAACTCGACGCTCTCGTCCCCATTCTAGTTGCTCATAATTGCTAAGTCGAAATTCAGTCGATTTTATTCAGCGTATCTCCATGAGTTTCCGAGATATGCTCGAAAAACAATTTTATAGTAAAAAATAGTGTCCATTTCTCTGCCTCTAGAACGAAATAGTCTAAGTGCTTTCACAATAATTTATATTTAGGCTTGCAAAATGTAGAGCGTTTGGCGCGAAATTCCCCCTCCACGATGCCACGCCCCCCCCCCCCCCCCCCCCCCCCTCTTCTACTTGCGGCCAATGGTACAGTGCTCTCAGGAAAACGGCGGAACATCGTGGAAAGGGAATTCGTCACCTCAGAAACAAAGTGGCCCAAATGCTATGCTTATACATAGCCCTTACGCCACTTTGTCCCTAAGATAACGAGTTTCATCGCTCTCCACTTCTTTTCTTTCGTTAGTGTTGAAATTAATTACTTTACTGGCGCGCAATCCTTATGGAAACGTGACTTTATTTATACGTAGTGGGGTAGAGGAAGAAGAAGAGGAGACTGAAAGAGAACATGTCGGAAATGTGAATGTTTGTCTGTAGTAAGAGAAATAGTAATTCATCGAGATTAAGTTTTATGGAAGCAATCGTTAGTCAGTATGAATTCGAAAGGAAAGAATAATATAATTCGAAAGGTTTATAGGAAAATTTAGATTGTATTGACAGGATTTAAGGCGCCTTTTTTTTCTTGTTACTTTTCTCACTATATGATTAATTAAATAAATCTCAATAAACAACTCAATTATCATTTCTCTCGTATACCTACTTCCAAGTTGCAACAGTTAGTCTGTCTATTGTTGAATTAGCGAATGAAGGTACGGCCTCATGCAGACTAAGGTATGATAAAAGAAGGTATTGGCAACCTTTGAGGAGCCGGCACTCCCAGGATGCAATGCGTAGGGGACAGCTTTTCAGACAGCCGTTCGATGTTGTTACTGCCGTCTTCTGATTTACTCGATGCGCTACTTGAAAGCATGGGCAATATTTGATTAGCCGGAATCCCTATTTTCTGCTCATATTTCGGTGAATAAGGTTGGAACAGCTAATGTAAATTAGTAGGGGATTTAGCAGAGATCATCAAGATGCTGGAAAACTCTAAATAAACTCGAAAAATATAAACCGAAAAATTTAATTGACTGTTGAAAGGAACTTGCTCGATTTTTTCAATCGAGACCCCATTATTTAATGCAGAGAAAAAAAACGTGAAGACTCCAGGAAAAATGAAAAAAAAATAATAATAATAATGCAGAGGATTAAGAGTCGTAAGACGCTGATGAAGATGGGGAAAGAACGAAAAAGGCTGTGAACTCTGGTTATTTTTGGATCTCGTCCAAATGCAGAGAATAGTTTTTGGTGCCGAAAGCACGTACCGAGTTTTTAGGATGACACACGACCAATAGATAGACAGTTAAGGGATAACACCACTGTAGAATTTTCAAAAAATCGATTTTTTTTTTGCTTTAAAAATTACTTTGGGTCTTCCAGAATACGGGCAAGAAAAGTTATCACCTGAAACCCATTATTTCACATGAAATTTTGAATTTTTACCAAGGCATTTCTTCATATTCATAGCCCAAGTCAAAAACTTCAATCTTTTTTTTTCTCGAAACATGATTTTTCAAATTGGCACGCAGCATAACTCCAATAATTTTCATTATTTTCATTTGAATTTCCCGCCAGAATCTTGGAAACAATATTTCGAACAGTAATACGTAGGGAATTTTCAAAAAATTGATTTGCACATTTTTTATTGATAAAAAATTGCCGATTTTTTGGCCGAAATTTGAATTTTTTCATTCAAATGGTCACCAATCCCACAAAAAACAATATTTTTGAAATCCCCTACGTATTTCTGTAGCTATATGTATCTAGACTGAGCCAATTTTTTTTTTTTTTTCAATTGAAATTCGCGCCAGTTACACTGCGTGCCGCAGAGTGTTTTAAATTCAAAGGGCCTCGCAAGAATGGCTCTTGTGTCGTCATTTTTTGATATTTTTCGATGTTTTTTTTTTCTGAAGGCTCAAATATATGCTCAATCACTCCCTCAAATATCATTATTTCATTGCCAATTTTTCTATAGAAAAAAAATAGCCAAAAAACGCCTTTTTTTAGACTTCTACAGTGGTGTTACCCCTTAAGGAAAAATTGGGGTTTATGAGAGGGTATGAAACAGGCAAATCATATAGAGAAACTGCGGAAGGGAGCATAGAAGAATATATGGGGCATTTCATGTCAAATCACCAAAAAATATTGAGAAAAATGAAAAATCGCATTGAACTATGACAGAGAAAATAATTTTTAAAATTGTTTAATGTAGGAATTGAATTTGGGATGAATGAATAATTAGTAGGCCTATAAATTTTGAGCTAATCATACTTTAAAAAATTAATTTTGAACCGATTTTATTTTTTGGAGAATGGGAACTTGCCCGAAAGAAAAATTCCTCCTCTACCGACAACCGATATTGGAGAAAATCCAAAAGTCAAAGTAATAGAAGAGATAAACCATTAATTCCTGACTGTCTAATGGGAAATATTTCAATGGCAATGAAATATTTGGCCTTTTTACCTCACTATTTTCCATCACTGGATTTTTTGTAAGTCGTAAAAGACGTCCAAAAAATAAAAAGACAATTTAGAAATTCGAGGGATTTTTTGACGTCCAAGGTTATCGTAAACTTGGTCGAGTTTTTTTCCATGGAAAATTTTTCATTTAACATTAGAATTCATAGTCACTTGAGTCAAAATATTTGTATTGATAAGCCGTCAGTATTTTTTCACAAAATTTAAGCAATCGTCAACTCAAACACTCTTGAATTTACATATGAGATTACATAACAGGAAAAAGTAATTTTTTAGTTATTTTTTTTTAAATTCGACATACAGTGCTCCCTCTATTAATCGTGCCGAACGGGGCTCTAATTCCAGGAAAATGATCAGTAGAGCGGCCCCCACTCCATGTAAGAGGCGGGGCATAATCCGAGTGAAAGGCCGCGCGCTCTTCGTTCAAAATTTAAACATAATCTCAACGTTCCAGCTGTGCTTCGCGCAGCCCAAAAAAGAAGAAGAAGAATCTCAACGTTCGTCCCTTAGTCTACTAGTATGCATTGAATATTTTTTTCAGTATACGAAAAAAAAACTTTTTTTAAATCCTCTGAACAGCTTATTCTTTATTTGAAAACATATTCAATTACAACAATTTTTTTTTGTGATAATATTAAATTTTCCGCAACAACTTACGACTGAGAGATTCTATATAATAATCCGTAAAACTTTTTATAACATGGAGATATCCCTTTTTCCATTTCTCTTATTGCATTCAATTTTACTTAAATTTCCATATATTTTCTCTTCTTCGTTTTTTCACACATTATCAAAATTTTCTCACTCGAATCACACGTGTTCACTACAATGCATGCAAACAAAAATACCCAAGGCACGTTGCCATGGTTACCGCGCATGCGCACTCGAGATGAGTAAAGAAGTGAGGGTAAAGGGGAAACAGCAGGATAGGAGAGGTACGATCAAACGAGAGACGATCAGTAGAGGGAGCACTGTTCCTGAAAGATGAGAGCCTCTTCTCAATATATGAATGTAGATGACGCTGAGTTGATAATCTTCTGACTCATTTGATTTTTATGGTCCAGTCAAATGAGAAAGCAAAATGCATTAAATTTACAGTGCTTAAAAAATTTGAAAAAATTATAAATGGCTAATTTTTGGAGTGGAAGGCCAACGTTCGAACAGCTTTTAGGGGCATACCATCTTTTCTGTTCATGAAAACTATTAAAGTTCGGCGAATTGCGTTTTTTCGTTAGTTAAGTAAAGGGCGGTTTAAAAACCTTCATTCGCATAATCAGTTTCATTTTTTCCTTTTGATAAGTTGGTTCTGATTCATATTTTGACCATCTCTAGTTGAAAAATCCTAAAAGTGTTACGGAGGCGTAGGAAAAAAGTCGAAACTACCCCAGAAATGAGTTTTATGCTAATATCTCGGAAATAGCAAACAATATGGACAAAATTTCAGAGCAAAAGTTGAGGATATCAAAATTATTTTTTTAAGGATTTTCCTCTAGTGGATTTTTTATGACTCGTAAAACACCTCTGAGGAGTAAAAAGATTTGGTTTTTTTCCACAGAAAATGTTTCATTTAACATTAGTCTCGATAAGTCGTCAGTATTTGTTCACGAAATTCAAACAATCGTGACTTCAAACAACTATTCAGTAGAAAACGAAAACATCTACTGATTACGTAGAAGATTCGCCAACAGAGAAAGTGATTTTTTTTCGGTTTTTCAAAATCCAACTAGAAGTTTCAAACTTTTATGAACATTAAAATTTTTAATTATTGGTCGAGGAGATTTTCGAATCTGATTTTCACGATTCTTCCTTCGTCCAATATTCATTACTGTTTCATGCAGAAATTCGAGGCCATTTTCCTGATCAAATCCTATCATCGTAACCTCAAATTTCAACAGAATTTTACTGATTACGCTCTTCGAGGGAATATACATATCTTACTATTTACATTTACATATTTTTCAGCAAAAGGTGTCAATAATTGCATAAAGAAACAATTATTATTCATTGAATTGTTCCGTTGAATTTTGTTTTACTGTTCAGATTCATTTCCATATTGATAATATGTTTCTAGAATTTTCCATCACTGGATTTTTTGTAAGTCGTAAAACACGTGTAAAAAATGAAAAAAACAATTTAGAAATTCGAAAGATTTTTTGACGTCCAAGGTTATCGTAAACTTGATCGAGTTTTTTTCCATGGAAATTTTTTTATTTAACATTAGAATTGATAGAGTCACCTGAGTCAAGATATTTGTATTGATAAGCCGTCAGTATTTTTTCACAAAATTCAAACAATTGCCGGCAAACACTCTTGAATTTACGTATGAGATTACACAACAGGAAAAAATAATTTTTTAGTTTTTTTTTTTTAATTGACATATCGTATGCTTTATAAGTTTTGTATGAGGGATAATTATCTAAAATTGCTGCATATGAAAAGCGTGTAGAAGGAAAGACGATTTTAAATGTAAGAAACTTGCTACTGAAATTAATAATAGAATTGTTTATGCAGAGTTATGGTTGGAGCTCTTGTCGAGAAATTTTGCCTCTAATTTTCCGAAGAATTCCTGCAGATTTTGGTCTTACTTCAATGGCTAATAAGTGCCAGTTCCGAGACATTTTCATCGGTAATTTTTTCCGACAATTTGGCCGTTGGATGCAGATTATCTTTGCAGCATATTTCAACCCAAATACTCCGATAACTTTCTCTAGTTATCGTCTATATTTGACGGTAAAATGTCGACAATTTACATTTAATTAGCCGACAATTTAGCCCTAATTTATACTCTAAAATTTGAAGAAAAAAATTTAGAGTCATCGGCAACTTTTGCTATCTGGGTTGAGATGCACATTTAACCCCCGGGGTAGCAGACACTCCGATTTTCGATTTATTCGCCATACAACTTTAGAAAAAAACATTTTGTAAATTTTTTTACCCTCGTGACATGATCAATAATTAACAATTGAGCTAGAAATATTTTTTATTCATCATCAGAATTTATAAAGCCACCTGAGTCAAGAACTAAATTTCGTTAAGTCATCAGTATTTATTTACAAAATTCAAAAAATCGTGAACTAGAACAATTTCTCAGTAGAAAATGAGAATAACAAATTACGTCAGAGATTACACAACCGAAAGGGATCTTCTGAGTTGAGTCCACTGCTCCCCACCCTCTCGCACATGTATTACGATTGGCTTTCCTCACTCTGACCTCGAACAATCCAAAGTCGGCACATGTAAAACACGTGCAGATGAAAAGGATGATTTTTAAGGATGTATGATCGAGGGAGTGGGGGAAGCGGTGGTGGGGATGGGCTCGGGGGGTTGCGGGGCTCTCCTCTGTTTCTCTTATTGGCCGGCTGTGGCGCTCATGAGAGCAGAAAATGGCGAGTATGACGAGAAAAGAAGCATTAAATGGAATAATTTGAATTTCAATTGGATTTTTCTTCTCAGGATGGATGGATGCATAGTATTTTAAAAATATTGTCAAGTTACTACACTATCCATCTTTCTTATGCATAGTAATTTTTCATACTACGCAAGCTTGAACATCTAACATTTATTTAATTTATGGCCGTAACCCCTATTCCTCCATAAGAGCCCATGTATTTTCTGTCAATTTTCAATAATTTTTTGCTTTCTTATATGCATGGATAGCTACCTCAGACTTTTGACAATAAAATTCTTCGAGGAATAATCTAACTATAGAAAAATTTTGACGCCCCAAATCGAAAATTGTTGTCATGATTAGCATGTTTAATTTATGGCCGTAACCCCTATTCCTCCATAAGAAACCATGCATTTTCTGTCAATTTTCAATAATTTTTTTCTTTCTTATATGCATGGATAGCTACCCCGGACTTTTTACGATAAAATTCTTCGAGGAATAATCTAACTATAAAAAAATTTTGACGCCCCAAATCGAAAATTTTTGTCGTGATCATACATCCTTAATGCAAAGAAAGATGTCTCTCAAACCGTTACAAATGGTATAATGAAAACCTGGAGAAAAATCAGAGACAATTCAATCTATATCATATATTTTTATCAGATTTCAAAAATGATGAGAACATCGATTGGCAGCCATTTTTTCATTTATTTTGTTTATAGCAAATAGAAATATTAAATTTCAAAAATTGATATGAATTTTGTTGTAATTATACGCTCTTTCGCAATAAAAAAGTACTCTTGCATTCTCTTCGTAAAACAGATATTTAACAAAATAGGCGCATTCAAAGTTGAACTGAAATGGGCATCTTCACCGTTTTTTTCCAAATTTCAAATGGTCATAATTTTTGAAATCAAAATTTTTATTCGTTTGTTCTCATGGAAAATAGCGTTCCTAAGCGATTCCAACAACATATCCAAAAATGAACAAAATCGAAAAAGAAAGTTCGAAAAGTAAGTGAAATAGCGTTGAATACCTCATATACTACGTATCAAATTTTTTTGAAATATCTCAATTGATACAAATTATTTTACAAAAATTAATCGAGTCCCCCACCAGCAGTTCCGAAAAAGCAACCTTATCAAAAAGTAAATTCGAGCTTTAACCAAACAATTGTCACAATGACTAGCAAAAGTCTCCTATAAAAGCAGATGGAAAAAGCGTAGAAGCCACAGTGTACTAGAGTCGTAATAGATTCGAATAAGAAGTAATTCTTTCTGTTTTCATAATGAAAATAATAATCATCTCGTTAACAATTGCTGTTTTGCTGGGTAAGTCTTCAATACTACAAAATTTATCACTAAGAACATTTTATATTCTGCCAATCCAATTGGTAGAGAGCTTCCGAATGGAATTTTCAACTCTTTATTGATTAATAAATTCTAATTACGTCAACTTATGTTATTTCTCATGAATTTCAAACGAATTCCATATTATGTGAAAACTGAAATTCTATTATAAAATTTCAAAATCTGGAAATTATAGTTTAGGTTTCAGAAATTATTTCAAGTTCTTCTTGTTATAATATCAGGATGAATACGGTTTTATTTTTGAACAAAAATTATCTACTTTCTAATGATGAAATAAGAGATACTAGTATTCTTAGAAAAAAATTGAGAAAAATTTGAATTTCTGAAACACAATTTTTTTTTAGCATTCGTTTAGAAGGATCCTTTGAAAAATCTAAAATATTTAGGATTGGTGAGGCTCATCTAAATCGATCTTGTGAGCTCAATTTGAATGTAATCGAGCAAGTAGTTCCGTGCATTAACTCTCTTTTCATCAAATAGTTTATCGAAAATATCTCAGCACCTATTGGGTCGATTTCTCGGGAATTCAATACCGAAGTTGGCACTCGTAAGATGTACAAACCCACCAAATTTGAAGTCTCTAACTCGAGTATTTCTCAAGTTATCGCAATAACTGCGGATTTTCAAAAATCACATTCAAAAAAATATGATAAATAAACCAAAAATCGGAGCACTCGCCACCCCGTGGCGTATCAGTGCGCATCTCGTCGAGGAGAATACATGCTGTAAATCCTTTTTTCGTTGAGAAAACTCAAAAAAACGATTTTTTGACAATTTATTTTCCGACATTTTAGATCATTTGGAGTCATAATCCGATGTACTCGGAGTCATAAATCTCAAACTTGAAAAAAATGACGATTACAATGCTTCCATTCGGAAGCAAAAAACAAGCAGGCTTTCGTCACAGCGTTAGTCGCTATTTTTTCTATGTTATCTTTTCAATTGCTATTTCTTCCACTCAATTTCTGCTAAAGAATTAGCAGAATGCTTCCAAATGGTTCTCCCTGAATTTTCTCTATCATCTCTTTGTTCCTTCGTGTTATCATGGATTAAAATATAGAATAAAATGATTGGATTTCATTGAGTTCAATTATTTTCAAATTATATTGAATTTTACATAAAAAAATTACTTTTTCATTTTTAATGTTTCCTCTTCGGTACTCTTTCTGATTGTCCTACGAAGGGGAATAGGAACTTATTTTGAAGAGAAAAATGTGTTCCTCCAGAAAATCAAATAAAAAATATAAAGGTTCGTTCAAAAGCGTCGAAAAAATGGCATTTTTTGAAATTTCTTTGAAAATATTGAGAGAAAAATACATTTTTTAATGTAATAAGCGGAGGATTTTATCTAAACATTCAAAAATTGACGGTTTTTTCAGCTCATGAAGGCAAATCTTTTGAGCTTTCTCCCGATGAAATCAGATTAGTAGTTTGGGAGAGACAGCCTTTTTTCTGAAAAATTCATTTCGCCCCACTCTCCCCTACCCGTTATTCAACGGAAGCCCTTTGCTCTTTCATTTTCTGCTCATTATTTGCCTGAATGTAATGAAAATGTGCAAAATCAATTGTTCTTATAGGATCCAGCGAAGCAGGACCGACTAAGGCAGAATCATATTTGAAATTCAATTCATCGTCAACTTTAAATGTTACTGCTCCACCGGGATCAATTGAGATAAAGATGATGGAAATTCAAGATGGAAGTTTCAGCATGACTTGTGAAGCTACTGGTGACCAATTGTCCTATAACTGGACGGCGGAGGGAGGACTGCTTTCTAATGAAGAGCAATATCTACAGCATCTTTCAATTGACGGATTTGAAAAGGCAAATGATCGTAAGTCAAATTGATATGGCAATTTCTAATGAAACATATGAAGTCAGTAGTGAATAGATAAAACAGGATGAATCAATCGCTTCTCGGATATTCGATTGAGAATCGTCAGCAAAATACATCGACTTATCTTGTTTCACCTTTTCACTACGAAATCAGATTATTAGGAAACACATTTCAGGTCATCTAGCTCGCAATATATTCGAGAAAAAACTTCCCTTCATTCCAGGAGAATTTTTGGAACTAATCATGAATTTATCAATTCCCAGGTACCTTCTGTTGCATTGCTTCTAACTTGGCAGGGCAAGTTCAAAAATGCACACAAGTGTCTAATTTCATTACAATAAGGCGATCTCATTATTCAACTGAGGTTGGTGATTCATTTGAGCTGAACTGTCAAGTTTTTGGTAGTGATGCTTCGAAAATTCATCTCCAGTGGCAAAGACCGACAAATCAAGAATTTTCGAAAAATGCAACTATAATAGATGGTGTTCTCAAAATTCATAATGTAACAATAGCAGATGGCGGTTCTTATTATTGTATAGGATTGGATAATGATGGCAATGAACTCATCCGGAAACAACATCGTCTGGCATTACCGGGCTCACCGATGATAGGTTTCTATATCGATGCAAGAAATTTTGCAATTGGTGGTTCTTTATCGGTTACTTGTGAAGTGTTCGGTGAAGAACCAATGACGGTTGAGTTGAAAACCGAGGACGACGTTCTGCTACCTAATGAAAAGATTGAGGGCCTTCAATACACGGCTGACAATCTCCCGGCAAACTTCGAACGTGAGTGAAGCTATCATGAAAATTCGTTAAGCTCGTATTTCATCGAATTAGAGTACAGTTAATCCTTCATTTTTTTGATGCTGTATCGAAAATGTAATTTTTTTACACTTTTCTGAATTTCTTCATAGTTTTTTGTTCGTGTAGTTTATGAGATATAAATTATCAAAGTTTACTGAAAATACCGGTGGTGGAGATGAAACACCCTAAATCGGACAGGAATTATGAACTGTTATAGCTCATGCAGTTTTTGAGAAACACCGGGATATCTCCCTTTCAAATCAGATGAGCCTAGAAGTTAATCATGAATTTATTAATTTTTAGGTACATACAAGTGCACGGCCTCTAATAGATTTGGGACTTTCAGTGAGAGAACCCACCAGAGTGTCCAGGGATACGAATATTAAAATAAAGGCAAAAACCAAAAATTGGAATATTCGGAGAAGGAATCGTTTTTCCTAATGCGAATTTGTCTTGATGTGATTCAATCTTTCAATTATTCTTCCTTTCAATAATCTAAGGACATCGATAACATAGTCAGAATTGAATGTAACGTTTTCCACTTATGAAATGATTTAATGAGAGAAGAGAATAAATAAATTTGTTATGGATGATATTTTTGTGTTCTTCTCTTATCCTTTCAAATCATCGAAATAGCTTCGGAAGTAGAGCGAAGTAAAACTAGATTAATATTTTTTGAGAAACCGATGAGATGTTCAATTGGGTTGTCAACTCAAAGCTCCAGCTAAATGGCACTAGGTAAAATGGTACAAGGAAACCCGGGAAAATGTTCAGATCTGATCAGATCAGATCTAATTAAATCTAATGAGATACAATTAGATCTAACAAAATGGAAATTTTTAACATGATTAGATCTGAATAGATCCAATCAGATCTAATTAGATGTGATTAGATCGAACTAGATCTGATCAGATCTAAGGAACTCAGATCTAATTAGATCTAATTTGATCTGATCAGATCTGAAAATTTTTTCCTGGGGAGGAAAATCCGTGAAAATTTGTGGTGAAAGTTTCGGAAAAATTACTGGACTGAGCAGTAACCGTGGGACCTAGTGGCCTTAGTATGGAAAGATGCGAAGCCAGTCCGGTAAAATTTGACACTGACACGGGTTCCAGTAAAAATTTCAGTCTTAGTGAATATAAATTCAGTTCTTCTGAATGAAAATGTATTGAGACGTCACAGTAATAATTCAAATTTCCGGAATAAAAATTCAGTTCTAATTAGTAAAAATTCTGTTCCTTCCATCAAAATTCAGGTTCAGTGAGTGAAAATTTAATCACATAGATAGAGTACTCGCGAGATACTCGTCATATTTATCTCGCTTCTAATCATTTCCCATCACCTTTAACTGTACATTTCGTCATTGGACTCGATGTAATCAATGTTTCTCTCGCACAAGCTGGCTTGTTTACATGAATTTTTACCAATGATAACACTGATGATGGCTGGGTGGAGCATTTATGGAACCCTCGCATGATACCCGATCTGGCAATATAGTTTCTCAGCACTTCAAAAGACTTAATGATTATTATCCACTTTGAAAATAGAATCTTTGTGACACGTGTGTCAATAGAACCCTTTTAGCGTTTATGCCTCAGAATTATGACTATTTTTTTATTGTCCCTCAAGTCTAAAGACTTTTATTTTTTTTTTGTATTTTCTCCAACCATCTTTACATCATCATCATCAGTATGGCAGCTGAAACTCTTGCAGCAGCAACTGCAACGGCAGGCAAGTGTTTCATTATTCCATCTCATTCTATAATTTTACTCAATACCTGCGACAGTTTCTCAATATTCGTGAATAGAATAAAGTGACACTCTCGTCATAAAATTCATGCAACGATACCATTGATCAGCTGTATCTTAAACTTATAATATTATTTTCTCCATGTAAAATATAGAACAACAAAAGATGAATATCATACCAATGAGATATGTGATGGCAGGAATGGGTTCCATCGGTTTAGCCATCATTTATGGATTCAAGGTCAATGTGAGCATTGCACTAATATCAATGGTGAATCACACAGCTCTCGATCATAATTTACATGACTCCAGTGATAATGAATCAGTGATATTAAAGGTAATCAACGTTAATAGAATTGAATGGATTACACTTCCAAGACTTGAAAATCATCTATTATTATTATTATTTTCAAGGATGGTCCATTCATTTGGAACAAGAGAAAGCAAGGCATGATTATTTCCATGTATTTTGTCGGATATTTAATTTCCATGATACCAAGTGGAATGCTAGCTGAAAAATTTTCTGCCAAATGGGTAATGAACATTGCCGTGCTTCTCAATGTGATTGGATCAGTATTGACTCCAATTGTGGCATCTATACATTACTCTGGATTTGCAGTGTTGAGAGTGATTCAAGGTTGTGGTGGGGTAGGTGGTATTTTATTGCCTCCTCTCGACCTTTAGAGGGCCGGGATGACGCCTTGAGGCGTCATAGTTTTGTCTGAATATTGAAGTAGGATCAAAGTGGTTCCTTAGAAGGGGGAGGAGGGAATCACATCTGCGATTCCAAAAACCAGTCTTTGAATACATTCAAGTTTTGGTATGTTCTTACAGATCATTTCAACCATAATCAGTGAAAAATATCAAATTTAGTTCAAAAAGACAGCCATATTAGATGCGTCACTTTTTATTTTACTATTCTGACTGCAGAATTGTGTTCAGTGACCTCGAAAATCTGTGTCTACATATTTTCAAGCCTTGATAAGGTTATTTATACGTTTTTATCAACTTTGAAAATAAACTCATACTTTAACATGGGTTTTTACTATCCCGGGCTGGGATGACGCCTTGAGGCGTCATGGTCTGACTCCCCAACATCCGGCCTTAGTTTGGTTCTATTTTGGGGACCTCAGTTCTCTTTTCAGTACAAATTATGATCTTTCCAAATTTTCAAAATCCTGGCCCTCTAAAGGTTGGAGAAAGATGCTATTTGGATTATTTTATCAATTGATTATTATTTTCATAAACTCATCAATTTTATCCAAAGGGAGCAAGTTTTCCGGCAATGCACGTAATGATAGCCAAATGGGCTCCTCCTCAGGAACGCAATGCAATAGGATCCATTGTTTAGGCGGGTACAGCATTGGGGACTGTAATATCCATATTATTAACAGGCTTGATAGCTGCAGATATTGGATGGCAAGCTGTATTCTATATTGAGGGTGGACTTTGTCTCATATGGTGTACATTATGGTGGTTAATTGTAGAAGATTCACCAGCCGATCAACGTAAATTCATATCATCAAAAGAGAAGCAGTATATTTTCAACTCCTTGGGAAAATCTGATTCGAGAGATCAATCATCAGGCACCAAACATTGTATTCCATGGAAAAAAATGATGACATCCATGCCGTTTATTGCAATTCTCATTGCTCATTTTTGCAATAATTGTGGATGGTACATGCTGCTCACACAATTGCCCAAATACATGAATGAAGTCCTTCATTTCGACTTGAAAACAGCAATTTTTGATTCTATATACACCACACACCAAATGGATATGAAAAATTATTCTTTTTATTGTGAAAATTTCCACTTATTGCTTCTTCTGTCTTTCTCTAGAATGCGGGTCTTTCGTCATTGCTTTATTTCTGTATGTGGATCTTCACTCTTGTTCTGAGTAATATTTTGACGGTGTTACAAAGAAAACAGACTATTTCTATGACAATTTCTAGAAAAATTGCAACTTTAATTGGTAAGTTTGGCGAACCAACACACACACATAGGAGACATTAGGCGTAAAATTGTAGAAACTCACTAAAATATATTCTTCATCATCCTTACTCTATAGCTTCTGTTACTCCAATGATTTGTCTTGTGGCTGTATCCTACGTTGACAATGCAGTGGGTGCTGTTGCACTCATGACAATTGGAGTTACCAGTATAGGCGGAATGTATTGTGGTTTTCTAGCAAATCATATTGATATTGCTCCCAATTTTGCTGGAACACTTGTGGCTATTACAAATGCAGCAGCAACAATTCCTGGGATTGTCATGCCTCTTGTAGTTGGATATGCAACTTCTACTTCTGTGAGTTGATTTTCATGTCAGTGATGAGTAGCACGGCGATAATAAGATAACAAATGGTCCATTATATCATACATGCTTGTGAAAATATGTTACAGGATCCGAATGAAAAAAATTTTGCCTGGAAAATAATTTTTTTCGTTACTGCTGCCTTCTATGCCATTGAAATTATAGTGTATTGGATATTTGGTACCGCCATTGAGCAGCCGTGGAACAAGGTAGAAATGTATGGGGATCCTCATCCAACACAGATTCTTGCTTTGAAAGAAGATGAATAATAAATTGAATGTGTCCATTGTCAAACGAGTCCCCCCTTGTCATCTAATCAAATTAAAATCATAAATTTCATAAAAATGAGAAAAAGCCGATTTTTCAGTTTTTTCGGGGAGTTTTTGGAAAATAATAAAGATATGGTCTCTCTCCCCGGAGCTTCTCTTACGGCTCTTCAAACTCACCAGACAATCATCTTAGGGCAAAAGGACGTATCGACATCGCAGAAAATCAAATTTTCTTGAAAATTCGAGACAAAAAATCGGCATCAAATTGTAATTTTAAAATGTTGCAATTGAGAAGGTATAGCGCAGTAAGAGCGATACCTTTGGAGAGATATCTTTAACAGTATTGGAAAATAAAGATGTTTCTTGATCAATATGAGAAAATATTCTTCTCAACGTAGAATGAATATGAAAGAATATCCCAAAGGGTACATAATATTATTCACATGGAAAAAATCAACAAATTGAAAAAAAATTGATACTAGATTGTAATTGTGAACATTTATAATCGATCACTAACAGCCAACATAGCTCGATGCGCGCATCCCCATTCTAGTTGTTCATAATTGCTAAGTCAAAATTCAGTCGATTTTATTCAATGTATCTCCATTAGTTTCCGAGATATGCTCAAAAAACAATTTTATAGTAAAAAATAGTGTCCATTTCGCTGCCTCCAGAACGAAATAGTCTAAGTGCTTTCACAATAATTTATATTTAGGCTTGCAAAATGTAGAGCATTTGGCGCGAAATTGCCCCTCCACGATGCCACCGCCCCCCTCTTCTACTTGCGGCCAATGGTACAGTGCTCTCAGGAAAACGGGGGAACATCGTGAAAAGGGAATTCGTCACCTCAAAAACAAAGTGGCGTAAGTGCTATGCTTATACATAGCACTTACACCACTTTGTCCCTAAGATAACGAGTTTCATCGCTCTCCACTTCTTCTCTTTCGTTAGTGTTGAAATTAATTACTTTACTGGCGCGCAATCCTTATGGAAACGTGACTTTATTTATACGTAGTGGGGGAAAGGAAGAAGAAGAGGAGACTGAAAGAGAACATGTCGGAAACGTGAATGTTTGTCTGTAGTAAGGAAAAAAGTAATCCATCGAGATTAAGTTTTATGGAAGCAATCGTTAGTCAGTATAAATTCGAAAGGAAAGAATAATATAATTCGAAAGGTTTATAAGAAAATTTAGATTGTATTTACAGGATTTAAGGCGCCTTTTTTTTCTTGTTACTTTTCTCACTACATGATTAATTAAATAAATCTCAATAAACAACTCAATTATCATTTCTCTCGTATACCTACTTCCAAGTTGCAACAGTTAGTCTGTCTATTGTTGAATTAGTGAATGAAGGTACGGCCTCATGCAGACTATGGTATGATAAAAGAAGGTATTGGCAACCTTTGAGGAGCCGACACTCCCAGGATGCAATGCGTAGGGGACAGCTTATCAGACAGCCGTTCGATGTCGTTACTGCCGTCTTCTGATTTACGCAATGCGCTACTTGAAAGCATGTGCAATATTTGATTAGCCGGAATCCCTATCTTCTGCTCATATTTCGGTAAATATGGTTCAAACAGCCAATGTAAATTAGTAGGGGATCTAGCAGAGATCATCAAGATGCTGGGAAACTCTAAATAAACTCGAAAAATATAATACGAAAAATTTAATTGACTGTTGAAAGGAAATTGCTCGCTTTTTTCAATCGAGACCCCATTCTTATTCCAATTGGCTATATCCCCATAGAGGGGCAAGTGCCATATCGAGACCCCATTATTCATATTCACTGGCTCATATTTCGGTAAATATGGTTTAAACAGCCAATGTAAATTAGTAGGGGATCTAGCAGAGATCATCAAGATGCTGGGAAACTCTAAATAAACTCGAAAAATATAATACGAAAAATTTAATTGACTGTTGAAAGGAAATTGCTCGATTTTTTCAATCGAGACCCCATTCTTATTCCAATTGGCTATATCCCCATAGAGGGGCAAGTGCCATATCGAGACCCCATTATTCATATTCATTGGCTCATATTTCGGTAAATATGGTTTAAACAGCCAATGTAAATTAGTAGGGGATCTAGCAGAGATCATCAAGAAGCTGGGAAACTCTAAATAAACTCGAAAAATATAATACGAAAAATTTAATTGACTGTTCCCGGGAAAAAATTGTCATACATGTCCATACATGATCATATATGATCATATATGAACGCTCCATGCATGTACATATATGCGAATTGACCGTACATGTACATATCTGAACAGATATGTGCATATATGGACATATATGCACATATATGTCGATTTTTTCCCGGGTATGGCAGTTCCGTATATGATCATATATGGGCATGTATGATCATATATGGGCATATATGATCATATATGGGTATATATGTCGATATTTTCCCAGGATGTATCATCAAAATGTTCTCATGTATGAATATAATACATCAGTATTAATTCCCTTGATCACTCAATTCCTCATTAATAACGAATTTCAATGGAAAAAAAAAAAAAAAAAAAACATACAGCTGGGATCGAACCCGGGACCGTCACATGATGAGTCTACCATCCTACCACCTTTGCTATCCGCAATTCACATACTTGCTGAATGAATTTTAATCCTGATATAGTGATCAATGTTTTTCGGACTTAGAAAAAGTGAATTCAATTGAATTATTTCAATCATTGGAAATCATTTAGTGATACCAAAAAAAATGATTTTCGAATGCTGGCAGGATTTGAAAGTCTCAAAGTAAGCGGTAAACAACTAACAGAACGTGCATTTACTATTAATTATTCAAATTTTTCATTTTATACGTTTTTATATGGATTGAGTGAGCATTTTTTCATATGTTTGATATATGCACATATATGTTCATACATGTTCATATACGTTCCATATATGCTCATACATGTCCATATATGTCCATATATGCTCATATATGCCCATGCCTGCTCAGTTTCCACAGGATCATACGAACATACATGACCATGCATGCCCATATATGTCCAGATATGTCTCATATATGTCCATATATGTCTCATATATGTCCATATATGTCTCATATATGTCCATATATGTTTATATATGTCCATATATGTCTCATATATGTCCATATATGTCTCATATATGTCCATATATGTCTCATATATGTCCATATATGTCTCATATATGTCCATATATGTCTCATATATGTCCATATATGTTCATAAATGCGCATATATGTTCCATATATCCCCATATATGCTCATATATGTCCATGTGTGTCTCATATATGCTCATACCTACTCGGGTTCCACCACATGATACGACCATATATGCCCATGTATGCTCATATATGTCCATATATGTCTCATATATGCCCATATATGCTCATATATGTTTCATGCATGTCCATATATGTTTCATGCATGTCCATGTATGTTCATGTATGTCCATATATGCCCATAGCTGTCTGATTTCTCGGAGAAACGTATGAGCATATATGTCCATATACGTACATATATGTTCATATATGGTTCATATATGTCTCATATATGTACATATATGTCACATATATGTTCATATATGTCCCATATATGTACATATATGTCACATATATGTTCATATATGTTCATATATGACGATTTTTTCCCGGGTTGAAAGGAAATTGCTCGATTTTTTCAGTCGAGACCCCATTCTTATTCCAATTGGCTATATCCCCATAGAGGGGCAAGTGCCATATCGAGACCCCATTATTCATATTCATTGGCTCATATTTCGGTAAATATGGTTTAAACAGCCAATGTAAATTAGTAGGGGATCTAGCAGAGATCATCAAGATGCTGGGAAACTCTAAATAAACTCGAAAAATATAATACGAAAAATTTAATTGACTGTTGAAAGGAAATTGCTCGATTTTTTCAGTCGAGACCCCATTCTTATTCCAATTGGCTATATCCCCATAGAGGGGCAAGTGCCATATCGACACCCCATTATTCATATTCACTGGCTCATATTTCGGTAAATATGGTTTAAACAGCCAATGTAAATTAGTAGGGGATCTAGCAGAGATCATCAAGATGCTGGGAAACTCTAAATAAACTCGAAAAATATAATACGAAAAATTTAATTGACTGTTGAAAGGAAATTGCTCGATTTTTTCAGTCGAGACCCCATTCTTATTCCAATTGGCTATATCCCCATAGAGGGGCAAGTGCCATATCGAGACCCCATTATTCATATTCACTGACTCATATTTCGGTAAATATGGTTTAAACAGCCAATGTAAATTAGTAGGGGATCTAGCAGAGATCATCAAGATGCTGGGAAACTCTAAATAAACTCGAAAAATATAATACGAAAAATTTAATTGACTGTTGAAAGGAAATTGCTCGATTTTTTCAGTCGAGACCCCATTCTTATTCCATTCGGCTATATCCCCATAGAGGGGCAAGTGCCATATCGAGACCCCATTATTCATATTCATTGGCTCATATTTCGGTAAATATGGTTTAAACAGCCAATGTAAATTAGTAGGGGATCTAGCAGAGATCATCAAGATGCTGGGAAACTCTAAATAAACTCGAAAAATATAATACGAAAAATTTAATTGACTGTTGAAAGGAAATTGCTCGATTTTTTCAGTCGAGACCCCATTCTTATTCCAATTGGCTATATCCCCATAGAGGGGCAAGTGCCATATCGAGACCCCATTATTCATATTCACTGGCTCATATTTCGGTAAATATGGTTTAAACAGCCAATGTAAATTAGTAGGGGATCTAGCAGAGATCATCAAGATGCTGGGAAACTCTAAATAAACTCGAAAAATATAATACGAAAAATTTAATTGACTGTTGAAAGGAAATTGCTCGATTTTTTCAGTCGAGACCCCATTCTTATTCCAATTGGCTATATCCCCATAGAGGGGCAAGTGCCATATCGAGACCCCATTATTCATATTCATTGGCTCATATTTCGGTAAATATGGTTTAAACAGCCAATGTAAATTAGTAGGGGATCTAGCAGAGATCATCAAGATGCTGGGAAACTCTAAATAAACTCGAAAAATATAATACGAAAAATTTAATTGACTGTTGAAAGGAAATTGCTCGATTTTTTCAGTCGAGACCCCATTCTTATTCCAATTGGCTATATCCCCATAGAGGGGCAAGTGCCATATCGACACCCCATTATTCATATTCACTGGCTCATATTTCGGTAAATATGGTTTAAACAGCCAATGTAAATTAGTAGGGGATCTAGCAGAGATCATCAAGATGCTGGGAAACTCTAAATAAACTCGAAAAATATAATACGAAAAATTTAATTGACTGTTGAAAGGAAATTGCTCGATTTTTTCAGTCGAGACCCCATTCTTATTCCAATTGGCTATATCCCCATAGAGGGGCAAGTGCCATATCGAGACCCCATTATTCATATTCACTGACTCATATTTCGGTAAATATGGTTTAAACAGCCAATGTAAATTAGTAGGGGATCTAGCAGAGATCATCAAGATGCTGGGAAACTCTAAATAAACTCGAAAAATATAATACGAAAAATTTAATTGACTGTTGAAAGGAAATTGCTCGATTTTTTCAGTCGAGACCCCATTCTTATTCCATTCGGCTATATCCCCATAGAGGGGCAAGTGCCATATCGAGACCCCATTATTCATATTCATTGGCTCATATTTCGGTAAATATGGTTTAAACAGCCAATGTAAATTAGTAGGGGATCTAGCAGAGATCATCAAGATGCTGGGAAACTCTAAATAAACTCGAAAAATATAATACGAAAAATTTAATTGACTGTTGAAAGGAAATTGCTCGATTTTTTCAGTCGAGACCCCATTCTTATTCCAATTGGCTATATCCCCATAGAGGGGCAAGTGCCATATCGAGACCCCATTATTCATATTCACTGGCTCATATTTCGGTAAATATGGTTTAAACAGCCAATGTAAATTAGTAGGGGATCTAGCAGAGATCATCAAGATGCTGGGAAACTCTAAATAAACTCGAAAAATATAATACGAAAAATTTAATTGACTGTTGAAAGGAAATTGCTCGATTTTTTCAGTCGAGACCCCATTCTTATTCCAATTGGCTATATCCCCATAGAGGGGCAAGTGCCATATCGAGACCCCATTATTCATATTCACTGGCTCATATTTCGGTAAATATGGTTTAAACAGCCAATGTAAATTAGTAGGGGATCTAGCAGAGATCATCAAGATGCTGGGAAACTCTAAATAAACTCGAAAAATATAATACGAAAAATTTAATTGACTGTTGAAAGGAAATTGCTCGCTTTTTTCAATCGAGACCCCATTCTTATTCCAATTGGCTATATCCCCATAGAGGGGCAAGTGCCATATCGACACCCCATTATTCATATTCACTGGCTCATATTTTGGTAAATATGGTTTAAACAGCCAATGTAAATTAGTAGGGGATCTAGCAGAGATCATCAAGATGCTGGGAAACTCTAAATAAACTCGAAAAATATAATACGAAAAATTTAATTGACTGTTGAAAGGAAATTGCTCGATTTTTTCAATCGAGACCCCATTCTTATTCCAATTGGCTATACCCCCATAGAGGGGCAAGTGCCATATCGAGACCCCATTATTCATATTCACTGGCTCATATTTTGGTAAATATGGTTTAAACAGCCAATGTAAATTAGTAGGGGATCTAGCAGAGATCATCAAGATGCTGGGAAACTCTAAATAAACTCGAAAAATATAATACGAAAAATTTAATTGACTGTTGAAAGGAAATTGCTCGATTTTTTCAGTCGAGACCCCATTCTTATTCCAATTGGCTATATCCCCATAGAGGGGCAAGTGCCATATCGAGACCCCATTATTCATATTCACTGGCTCATATTTCGGTAAATATGGTTTAAACAGCCAATGTAAATTAGTAGGGGATCTAGCAGAGATCATCAAGATGCTGGGAAACTCTAAATAAACTCGAAAAATATAATACGAAAAATTTAATTGACTGTTGAAAGGAAATTGCTCGCTTTTTTCAATCGAGACCCCATTCTTATTCCAATTGGCTATATCCCCATAGAGGGGCAAGTGCCATATCGACACCCCATTATTCATATTCACTGGCTCATATTTTGGTAAATATGGTTTAAACAGCCAATGTAAATTAGTAGGGGATCTAGCAGAGATCATCAAGATGCTGGGAAACTCTAAATAAACTCGAAAAATATAATACGAAAAATTTAATTGACTGTTGAAAGGAAATTGCTCGATTTTTTCAATCGAGACCCCATTCTTATTCCAATTGGCTATACCCCCATAGAGGGGCAAGTGCCATATCGAGACCCCATTATTCATATTCACTGGCTCATATTTTGGTAAATATGGTTTAAACAGCCAATGTAAATTAGTAGGGGATCTAGCAGAGATCATCAAGATGCTGGGAAACTCTAAATAAACTCGAAAAATATAATACGAAAAATTTAATTGACTGTTGAAAGGAAATTGCTCGATTTTTTCAGTCGAGACCCCATTCTTATTCCAATTGGCTATATCCCCATAGAGGGGCAAGTGCCATATCGAGACCCCATTATTCATATTCACTGGCTCATATTTCGGTAAAAATGGTTTAAACAGCCAATGTAAATTAGTAGGGGATCTAGCAGAGATCATCAAGATGCTGGGAAACTCTAAATAAACTCGAAAAATATAATACGAAAAATTTAATTGACTGTTGAAAGGAAATTGCTCGATTTTTTCAGTCGAGACCCCATTCTTATTCCAATTGGCTATATCCCCATAGAGGGGCAAGTGCCATATCGAGACCCCATTATTCATATTCATTGGCTCATATTTCGGTAAATATGGTTTAAACAGCCAATGTAAATTAGTAGGGGATCTAGCAGAGATCATCAAGAAGCTGGGAAACTCTAAATAAACTCGAAAAATATAATACGAAAAATTTAATTGACTGTTGAAAGGAAATTGCTCGATTTTTTCAGTCGAGACCCCATTCTTATTCCAATTGGCTATATCCCCATAGAGGGGCAAGTGCCATATCGAGACCCCATTATTCATATTCACTGGCTCATATTTCGGTAAAAATGGTTTAAACAGCCAATGTAAATTAGTAGGGGATCTAGCAGAGATCATCAAGATGCTGGGAAACTCTAAATAAACTCGAAAAATATAATACGAAAAATTTAATTGACTGTTGAAAGGAAATTGCTCGATTTTTTCAGTCGAGACCCCATTCTTATTCCAATTCGCTATATCCCCATAGAGGGGCAAGTGCCATATCGACACCCCATTATTCATATTCACTGGCTCATATTTCGGTAAATATGGTTTAAACAGCCAATGTAAATTAGTAGGGGATCTAGCAGAGATCATCAAGATGCTGGGAAACTCTAAATAAACTCGAAAAATATAATACGAAAAATTTAATTGACTGTTGAAAGGAAATTGCTCGATTTTTTCAGTCGAGACCCCATTCTTATTCCAATTGGCTATATCCCCATAGAGGGGCAAGTGCCATATCGAGACCCCATTATTCATATTCACTGGCTCATATTTCGGTAAAAATGGTTTAAACAGCCAATGTAAATTAGTAGGGGATCTAGCAGAGATCATCAAGAAGCTGGGAAACTCTAAATAAACTCGAAAAATATAATACGAAAAATTTAATTGACTGTTGAAAGGAAATTGCTCGATTTTTTCAATCGAGACCCCATTCTTATTCCAATTGGCTATATCCCCATAGAGGGGCAAGTGCCATATCGAGACCCCATTATTCATATTCATTGGCTCATATTTCGGTAAATATGGTTTAAACAGCCAATGTAAATTAGTAGGGGATCTAGCAGAGATCATCAAGATGCTGGGAAACTCTAAATAAACTCGAAAAATATAATACGAAAAATTTAATTGACTGTTGAAAGGAAATTGCTCGATTTTTTCAGTCGAGACCCCATTCTTATTCCAATTGGCTATATCCTCATAGAGGGGCAAGTGCCATATCGACACCCCATTATTCATATTCACTGGCTCATATTTCGGTAAATATGGTTTAAACAGCCAATGTAAATTAGTAGGGGATCTAGCAGAGATCATCAAGATGCTGGGAAACTCTAAATAAACTCGAAAAATATAATAAGAAAAATTTAATTGACTGTTGAAAGGAAATTGCTCGATTTTTTCAGTCGAGACCCCATTCTTATTCCAATTGGCTATATCCCCATAGAGGGGCAAGTGCCATATCGACACCCCATTATTCATATTCACTGGCTCATATTTCGGTAAATATGGTTTAAACAGCCAATGTAAATTAGTAGGGGATCTAGCAGAGATCATCAAGATGCTGGGAAACTCTAAATAAACTCGAAAAATATAATACGAAAAATTTAATTGACTGTTGAAAGGAAATTGCTCGATTTTTTCAATCGAGACCCCATTCTTATTCCAATTGGCTATATCCCCATAGAGGGGCAAGTGCCATATCGAGACCCCATTATTCATATTCACTGGCTCATATTTCGGTAAATATGGTTTAAACAGCCAATGTAAATTAGTAGGGGATCTAGCAGAGATCATCAAGATGCTGGGAAACTCTAAATAAACTCGAAAAATATAATACGAAAAATTTAATTGACTGTTGAAAGGAAATTGCTCGATTTTTTCAGTCGAGACCCCATTCTTATTCCAATTGGCTATATCCTCATAGAGGGGCAAGTGCCATATCGACACCCCATTATTCATATTCACTGGCTCATATTTCGGTAAATATGGTTTAAACAGCCAATGTAAATTAGTAGGGGATCTAGCAGAGATCATCAAGATGCTGGGAAACTCTAAATAAACTCGAAAAATATAATAAGAAAAATTTAATTGACTGTTGAAAGGAAATTGCTCGATTTTTTCAGTCGAGACCCCATTCTTATTCCAATTGGCTATATCCCCATAGAGGGGCAAGTGCCATATCGACACCCCATTATTCATATTCACTGGCTCATATTTCGGTAAATATGGTTTAAACAGCCAATGTAAATTAGTAGGGGATCTAGCAGAGATCATCAAGATGCTGGGAAACTCCAAATAAACTCGAAAAATATAATACGAAAAATTTAATTGACTGTTGAAAGGAAATTGCTCGATTTTTTCAGTCGAGACCCCATTCTTATTCCAATTGGCTATATCCCCATAGAGGGGCAAGTGCCATATCGAGACCCCATTATTCATATTCATTGGCTCATATTTCGGTAAATATGGTTTAAACAGCCAATGTAAATTAGTAGGGGATCTAGCAGAGATCATCAAGATGCTGGGAAACTCTAAATGAACTCGAAAAATATAATACGAAAAATTTAATTGACTGTTGAAAGGAAATTGCTCGATTTTTTCAATCGAGACCCCATTCTTATTCCAATTGGCTATATCCCCATAGAGGGGCAAGTGCCATATCGAGACCCCATTATTCATATTCACTGGCTCATATTTCGGTAAATATGGTTTAAACAGCCAATGTAAATTAGTAGGGGATCTAGCAGAGATCATCAAGATGCTGGGAAACTCTAAATAAACTCGAAAAATATAATACGAAAAATTTAATTGACTGTTGAAAGGAAATTGCTCGATTTTTTCAATCGAGACCCCATTCTTATTCCAATTGGCTATACCCCCATAGAGGGGCAAGTGCCATATCGACACCCCATTATTCATATTCACTGGCTCATATTTCGGTAAATATGGTTTAAACAGCCAATGTAAATTAGTAGGGGATCTAGCAGAGATCATCAAGATGCTGGGAAACTCTAAATAAACTCGAAAAATATAATACGAAAAATTTAATTGACTGTTGAAAGGAAATTGCTCGATTTTTTCAGTCGAGACCCCATTCTTATTCCAATTGGCTATATCCCCATAGAGGGGCAAGTGCCATATCGACACCCCATTATTCATATTCACTGGCTCATATTTCGGTAAATATGGTTTAAACAGCCAATGTAAATTAGTAGGGGATCTAGCAGAGATCATCAAGATGCTGGGAAACTCTAAATAAACTCGAAAAATATAATACGAAAAATTTAATTGACTGTTGAAAGGAAATTGCTCGCTTTTTTCAATCGAGACCCCATTCTTATTCCAATTGGCTATATCCCCATAGAGGGGCAAGTGCCATATCGAGACCCCATTATTCATATTCACTGGCTCATATTTCGGTAAATATGGTTTAAACAGCCAATGTAAATTAGTAGGGGATCTAGCAGAGATCATCAAGATGCTGGGAAACTCTAAATAAACTCGAAAAATATAATACGAAAAATTTAATTGACTGTTGAAAGGAAATTGCTCGCTTTTTTCAATCGAGACCCCATTCTTATTCCAATTGGCTATATCCCCATAGAGGGGCAAGTGCCATATCGACACCCCATTATTCATATTCACTGGCTCATATTTTGGTAAATATGGTTTAAACAGCCAATGTAAATTAGTAGGGGATCTAGCAGAGATCATCAAGATGCTGGGAAACTCTAAATAAACTCGAAAAATATAATACGAAAAATTTCATTGACTGTTGAAAGGAAATTGCTCGATTTTTTCAATCGAGACCCCATTCTTATTCCAATTGGCTATACCCCCATAGAGGGGCAAGTGCCATATCGAGACCCCATTATTCATATTCACTGGCTCATATTTCGGTAAATATGGTTTAAACAGCCAATGTAAATTAGTAGGGGATCTAGCAGAGATCATCAAGATGCTGGGAAACTCTAAATAAACTCGAAAAATATAATACGAAAAATTTAATTGACTGTTGAAAGGAAATTGCTCGCTTTTTTCAATCGAGACCCCATTCTTATTCCAATTGGCTATATCCCCATAGAGGGGCAAGTGCCATATCGAGACCCCATTATTCATATTCATTGCCTCATATTTCGGTAAATATGGTTTAAACAGCCAATGTAAATTAGTAGGGGATCTAGCAGAGATCATCAAGATGCTGGGAAACTCTAAATAAACTCGAAAAATATAATACGAAAAATTTAATTGACTGTTGAAAGGAAATTGCTCGATTTTTTCAATCGAGACCCCATTCTTATTCCAATTGGCTATATCCCCATAGAGGGGCAAGTGCCATATCGACACCCCATTATTCATATTCACTGGCTCATATTTCGGTAAATATGGTTTAAACAGCCAATGTAAATTAGTAGGGGATCTAGCAGAGATCATCAAGATGCTGGGAAACTCTAAATAAACTCGAAAAATATAATACGAAAAATTTAATTGACTGTTGAAAGGAAATTGCTCGATTTTTTCAGTCGAGACCCCATTCTTATTCCAATTGGCTATATCCCCATAGAGGGGCAAGTGCCATATCGACACCCCATTATTCATATTCACTGGCTCATATTTCGGTAAATATGGTTTAAACAGCCAATGTAAATTAGTAGGGGATCTAGCAGAGATCATCAAGATGCTGGGAAACTCTAAATGAACTCGAAAAATATAATACGAAAAATTTAATTGACTGTTGAAAGGAAATTGCTCGATTTTTTCAATCGAGACCCCATTCTTATTCCAATTGGCTATATCCCCATAGAGGGGCAAGTGCCATATCGACACCCCATTATTCATATTCACTGGCTCATATTTCGGTAAATATGGTTTAAACAGCCAATGTAAATTAGTAGGGGATCTAGCAGAGATCATCAAGATGCTGGGAAACTCTAAATAAACTCGAAAAATATAATACGAAAAATTTAATTGACTGTTGAAAGGAAATTGCTCGATTTTTTCAATCGAGACCCCATTCTTATTCCAATTGGCTATACCCCCATAGAGGGGCAAGTGCCATATCGAGACCCCATTATTCATATTCATTGCCTCATATTTCGGTAAATATGGTTTAAACAGCCAATGTAAATTAGTAGGGGATCTAGCAGAGATCATCAAGATGCTGGGAAACTCTAAATAAACTCGAAAAATATAATACGAAAAATTTAATTGACTGTTGAAAGGAAATTGCTCGATTTTTTCAATCGAGACCCCATTCTTATTCCAATTGGCTATATCCCCATAGAGGGGCAAGTGCCATATCGACACCCCATTATTCATATTCACTGGCTCATATTTCGGTAAATATGGTTTAAACAGCCAATGTAAATTAGTAGGGGATCTAGCAGAGATCATCAAGATGCTGGGAAACTCTAAATAAACTCGAAAAATATAATACGAAAAATTTAATTGACTGTTGAAAGGAAATTGCTCGATTTTTTCAGTCGAGACCCCATTCTTATTCCAATTGGCTATATCCCCATAGAGGGGCAAGTGCCATATCGACACCCCATTATTCATATTCACTGGCTCATATTTCGGTAAATATGGTTTAAACAGCCAATGTAAATTAGTAGGGGATCTAGCAGAGATCATCAAGATGCTGGGAAACTCTAAATGAACTCGAAAAATATAATACGAAAAATTTAATTGACTGTTGAAAGGAAATTGCTCGATTTTTTCAATCGAGACCCCATTCTTATTCCAATTGGCTATATCCCCATAGAGGGGCAAGTGCCATATCGACACCCCATTATTCATATTCACTGGCTCATATTTCGGTAAATATGGTTTAAACAGCCAATGTAAATTAGTAGGGGATCTAGCAGAGATCATCAAGATGCTGGGAAACTCTAAATAAACTCGAAAAATATAATACGAAAAATTTAATTGACTGTTGAAAGGAAATTGCTCGATTTTTTCAATCGAGACCCCATTCTTATTCCAATTGGCTATACCCCCATAGAGGGGCAAGTGCCATATCGAGACCCCATTATTCATATTCATTGCCTCATATTTCGGTAAATATGGTTTAAACAGCCAATGTAAATTAGTAGGGGATCTAGCAGAGATCATCAAGATGCTGGGAAACTCTAAATAAACTCGAAAAATATAATACGAAAAATTTAATTGACTGTTGAAAGGAAATTGCTCGATTTTTTCAATCGAGACCCCATTCTTATTCCAATTGGCTATATCCCCATAGAGGGGCAAGTGCCATATCGACACCCCATTATTCATATTCACTGGCTCATATTTCGGTAAATATGGTTTAAACAGCCAATGTAAATTAGTAGGGGATCTAGCAGAGATCATCAAGATGCTGGGAAACTCTAAATAAACTCGAAAAATATAATACGAAAAATTTAATTGACTATTGAAAGGAAATTGCTCGATTTTTTCAGTCGAGACCCCATTCTTATTCCAATTGGCTATATCCCCATAGAGGGGCAAGTGCCATATCGACACCCCATTATTCATATTCACTGGCTCATATTTCGGTAAATATGGTTTAAACAGCCAATGTAAATTAGTAGGGGATCTAGCAGAGATCATCAAGATGCTGGGAAACTCTAAATAAACTCGAAAAATATAATACGAAAAATTTAATTGACTGTTGAAAGGAAATTGCTCGATTTTTTCAATCGAGACCCCATTCTTATTCCAATTGGCTATACCCCCATAGAGGGGCAAGTGCCATATCGAGACCCCATTATTCATATTCATTGCCTCATATTTCGGTAAATATGGTTTAAACAGCCAATGTAAATTAGTAGGGGATCTAGCAGAGATCATCAAGATGCTGGGAAACTCTAAATAAACTCGAAAAATATAATACGAAAAATTTAATTGACTGTTGAAAGGAAATTGCTCGATTTTTTCAATCGAGACCCCATTCTTATTCCAATTGGCTATATCCCCATAGAGGGGCAAGTGCCATATCGACACCCCATTATTCATATTCACTGGCTCATATTTCGGTAAATATGGTTTAAACAGCCAATGTAAATTAGTAGGGGATCTAGCAGAGATCATCAAGATGCTGGGAAACTCTAAATAAACTCGAAAAATATAATACGAAAAATTTAATTGACTGTTGAAAGGAAATTGCTCGATTTTTTCAATCGAGACCCCATTCTTATTCCAATTGGCTATATCCCCATAGAGGGGCAAGTGCCATATCGACACCCCATTATTCATATTCACTGGCTCATATTTCGGTAAATATGGTTTAAACAGCCAATGTAAATTAGTAGGGGATCTAGCAGAGATCATCAAGATGCTGGGAAACTCTAAATAAACTCGAAAAATATAATACGAAAAATTTAATTGACTGTTGAAAGGAAATTGCTCGATTTTTTCAATCGAGACCCCATTCTTATTCCAATTGGCTATATCCCCATAGAGGGGCAAGTGCCATATCGACACCCCATTATTCATATTCACTGGCTCATATTTCGGTAAATATGGTTTAAACAGCCAATGTAAATTAGTAGGGGATCTAGCAGAGATCATCAAGATGCTGGGAAACTCTAAATAAACTCGAAAAATATAATACGAAAAATTTAATTGACTGTTGAAAGGAAATTGCTCGATTTTTTCAGTCGAGACCCCATTCTTATTCCAATTGGCTATATCCCCATAGAGGGGCAAGTGCCATATCGAGACCCCATTATTCATATTCATTGGCTCATATTTCGGTAAATATGGTTTAAACAGCCAATGTAAATTAGTAGGGGATCTAGCAGAGATCATCAAGATGCTGGGAAACTCTAAATGAACTCGAAAAATATAATACGAAAAATTTAATTGACTGTTGAAAGGAAATTGCTCGATTTTTTCAATCGAGACCCCATTCTTATTCCAATTGGCTATATCCCCATAGAGGGGCAAGTGCCATATCGACACCCCATTATTCATATTCACTGGCTCATATTTCGGTAAATATGGTTTAAACAGCCAATGTAAATTAGTAGGGGATCTAGCAGAGATCATCAAGATGCTGGGAAACTCTAAATAAACTCGAAAAATATAATACGAAAAATTTAATTGACTGTTGAAAGGAAATTGCTCGATTTTTTCAATCGAGACCCCATTCTTATTCCAATTGGCTATACCCCCATAGAGGGGCAAGTGCCATATCGACACCCCATTATTCATATTCACTGGCTCATATTTCGGTAAATATGGTTTAAACAGCCAATGTAAATTAGTAGGGGATCTAGCAGAGATCATCAAGATGCTGGGAAACTCTAAATAAACTCGAAAAATATAATACGAAAAATTTAATTGACTGTTGAAAGGAAATTGCTCGATTTTTTCAGTCGAGACCCCATTCTTATTCCAATTGGCTATATCCCCATAGAGGGGCAAGTGCCATATCGACACCCCATTATTCATATTCACTGGCTCATATTTCGGTAAATATGGTTTAAACAGCCAATGTAAATTAGTAGGGGATCTAGCAGAGATCATCAAGATGCTGGGAAACTCTAAATGAACTCGAAAAATATAATACGAAAAATTTAATTGACTGTTGAAAGGAAATTGCTCGATTTTTTCAATCGAGACCCCATTCTTATTCCAATTGGCTATATCCCCATAGAGGGGCAAGTGCCATATCGACACCCCATTATTCATATTCACTGGCTCATATTTCGGTAAATATGGTTTAAACAGCCAATGTAAATTAGTAGGGGATCTAGCAGAGATCATCAAGATGCTGGGAAACTCTAAATAAACTCGAAAAATATAATACGAAAAATTTAATTGACTGTTGAAAGGAAATTGCTCGATTTTTTCAATCGAGACCCCATTCTTATTCCAATTGGCTATATCCCCATAGAGGGGCAAGTGCCATATCGACACCCCATTATTCATATTCACTGGCTCATATTTCGGTAAATATGGTTTAAACAGCCAATGTAAATTAGTAGGGGATCTAGCAGAGATCATCAAGATGCTGGGAAACTCTAAATAAACTCGAAAAATATAATACGAAAAATTTAATTGACTGTTGAAAGGAAATTGCTCGATTTTTTCAATCGAGACCCCATTCTTATTCCAATTGGCTATACCCCCATAGAGGGGCAAGTGCCATATCGAGACCCCATTATTCATATTCATTGGCTCATATTTCGGTAAATATGGTTTAAACAGCCAATGTAAATTAGTAGGGGATCTAGCAGAGATCATCAAGATGCTGGGAAACTCTAAATAAACTCGAAAAATATAATACGAAAAATTTAATTGACTGTTGAAAGGAAATTGCTCGATTTTTTCAATCGAGACCCCATTCTTATTCCAATTGGCTATATCCCCATAGAGGGGCAAGTGCCATATCGACACCCCATTATTCATATTCACTGGCTCATATTTCGGTAAATATGGTTTAAACAGCCAATGTAAATTAGTAGGGGATCTAGCAGAGATCATCAAGATGCTGGGAAACTCTAAATAAACTCGAAAAATATAATACGAAAAATTTAATTGACTGTTGAAAGGAAATTGCTCGATTTTTTCAGTCGAGACCCCATTCTTATTCCAATTGGCTATATCCCCATAGAGGGGCAAGTGCCATATCGACACCCCATTATTCATATTCACTGGCTCATATTTCGGTAAATATGGTTTAAACAGCCAATGTAAATTAGTAGGGGATCTAGCAGAGATCATCAAGATGCTGGGAAACTCTAAATAAACTCGAAAAATATAATACGAAAAATTTAATTGACTATTGAAAGGAAATTGCTCGATTTTTTCAGTCGAGACCCCATTCTTATTCCAATTGGCTATATCCCCATAGAGGGGCAAGTGCCATATCGACACCCCATTATTCATATTCACTGGCTCATATTTCGGTAAATATGGTTTAAACAGCCAATGTAAATTAGTAGGGGATCTAGCAGAGATCATCAAGATGCTGGGAAACTCTAAATAAACTCGAAAAATATAATACGAAAAATTTAATTGACTGTTGAAAGGAAATTGCTCGATTTTTTCAATCGAGACCCCATTCTTATTCCAATTGGCTATATCCCCATAGAGGGGCAAGTGCCATATCGAGACCCCATTATTCATATTCATTGGCTCATATTTCGGTAAATATGGTTTAAACAGCCAATGTAAATTAGTAGGGGATCTAGCAGAGATCATCAAGATGCTGGGAAACTCTAAATAAACTCGAAAAATATAATACGAAAAATTTAATTGACTGTTGAAAGGAAATTGCTCGATTTTTTCAATCGAGACCCCATTCTTATTCCAATTGGCTATATCCCCATAGAGGGGCAACAGCCATATCGACACCCCATTATTCATATTCACTGGCTCATATTTCGGTAAATATGGTTTAAACAGCCAATGTAAATTAGTAGGGGATCTAGCAGAGATCATCAAGATGCTGGGAAACTCTAAATAAACTCGAAAAATATAATACGAAAAATTTAATTGACTGTTGAAAGGAAATTGCTCGATTTTTTCAGTCGAGACCCCATTCTTATTCCAATTGGCTATATCCCCATAGAGGGGCAAGTGCCATATCGACACCCCATTATTCATATTCACTGGCTCATATTTCGGTAAATATGGTTTAAACAGCCAATGTAAATTAGTAGGGGATCTAGCAGAGATCATCAAGATGCTGGGAAACTCTAAATAAACTCGAAAAATATAATACGAAAAATTTAATTGACTGTTGAAAGGAAATTGCTCGATTTTTTCAATCGAGACCCCATTCTTATTCCAATTGGCTATATCCCCATAGAGGGGCAAGTGCCATATCGACACCCCATTATTCATATTCACTGGCTCATATTTCGGTAAATATGGTTTAAACAGCCAATGTAAATTAGTAGGGGATCTAGCAGAGATCATCAAGATGCTGGGAAACTCTAAATAAACTCGAAAAATATAATACGAAAAATTTAATTGACTGTTGAAAGGAAATTGCTCGATTTTTTCAGTCGAGACCCCATTCTTATTCCAATTGGCTATATCCCCATAGAGGGGCAAGTGCCATATCGACACCCCATTATTCATATTCACTGGCTCATATTTCGGTAAATATGGTTTAAACAGCCAATGTAAATTAGTAGGGGATCTAGCAGAGATCATCAAGATGCTGGGAAACTCTAAATAAACTCGAAAAATATAATACGAAAAATTTAATTGACTGTTGAAAGGAAATTGCTCGATTTTTTCAATCGAGACCCCATTCTTATTCCAATTGGCTATATCCCCATAGAGGGGCAAGTGCCATATCGACACCCCATTATTCATATTCACTGGCTCATATTTCGGTAAATATGGTTTAAACAGCCAATGTAAATTAGTAGGGGATCTAGCAGAGATCATCAAGATGCTGGGAAACTCTAAATAAACTCGAAAAATATAATACGAAAAATTTAATTGACTGTTGAAAGGAAATTGCTCGATTTTTTCAGTCGAGACCCCATTCTTATTCCAATTGGCTATATCCCCATAGAGGGGCAAGTGCCATATCGAGACCCCATTATTCATATTCATTGGCTCATATTTCGGTAAATATGGTTTAAACAGCCAATGTAAATTAGTAGGGGATCTAGCAGAGATCATCAAGATGCTGGGAAACTCTAAATAAACTCGAAAAATATAATACGAAAAATTTAATTGACTGTTGAAAGGAAATTGCTCGATTTTTTCAATCGAGACCCCATTCTTATTCCAATTGGCTATATCCCCATAGAGGGGCAACAGCCATATCGACACCCCATTATTCATATTCACTGGCTCATATTTCGGTAAATATGGTTTAAACAGCCAATGTAAATTAGTAGGGGATCTAGCAGAGATCATCAAGATGCTGGGAAACTCTAAATAAACTCGAAAAATATAATACGAAAAATTTAATTGACTGTTGAAAGGAAATTGCTCGATTTTTTCAGTCGAGACCCCATTCTTATTCCAATTGGCTATATCCCCATAGAGGGGCAAGTGCCATATCGACACCCCATTATTCATATTCACTGGCTCATATTTCGGTAAATATGGTTTAAACAGCCAATGTAAATTAGTAGGGGATCTAGCAGAGATCATCAAGATGCTGGGAAACTCTAAATAAACTCGAAAAATATAATACGAAAAATTTAATTGACTGTTGAAAGGAAATTGCTCGATTTTTTCAATCGAGACCCCATTCTTATTCCAATTGGCTATATCCCCATAGAGGGGCAAGTGCCATATCGACACCCCATTATTCATATTCACTGGCTCATATTTCGGTAAATATGGTTTAAACAGCCAATGTAAATTAGTAGGGGATCTAGCAGAGATCATCAAGATGCTGGGAAACTCTAAATAAACTCGAAAAATATAATACGAAAAATTTAATTGACTGTTGAAAGGAAATTGCTCGATTTTTTCAGTCGAGACCCCATTCTTATTCCAATTGGCTATATCCCCATAGAGGGGCAAGTGCCATATCGACACCCCATTATTCATATTCACTGGCTCATATTTCGGTAAATATGGTTTAAACAGCCAATGTAAATTAGTAGGGGATCTAGCAGAGATCATCAAGATGCTGGGAAACTCTAAATAAACTCGAAAAATATAATACGAAAAATTTAATTGACTGTTGAAAGGAAATTGCTCGATTTTTTCAATCGAGACCCCATTCTTATTCCAATTGGCTATATCCCCATAGAGGGGCAAGTGCCATATCGACACCCCATTATTCATATTCACTGGCTCATATTTCGGTAAATATGGTTTAAACAGCCAATGTAAATTAGTAGGGGATCTAGCAGAGATCATCAAGATGCTGGGAAACTCTAAATAAACTCGAAAAATATAATACGAAAAATTTAATTGACTGTTGAAAGGAAATTGCTCGATTTTTTCAGTCGAGACCCCATTCTTATTCCAATTGGCTATATCCCCATAGAGGGGCAAGTGCCATATCGAGACCCCATTATTCATATTCATTGGCTCATATTTCGGTAAATATGGTTTAAACAGCCAATGTAAATTAGTAGGGGATCTAGCAGAGATCATCAAGATGCTGGGAAACTCTAAATAAACTCGAAAAATATAATACGAAAAATTTAATTGACTGTTGAAAGGAAATTGCTCGATTTTTTCAATCGAGACCCCATTCTTATTCCAATTGGCTATATCCCCATAGAGGGGCAACAGCCATATCGACACCCCATTATTCATATTCACTGGCTCATATTTCGGTAAATATGGTTTAAACAGCCAATGTAAATTAGTAGGGGATCTAGCAGAGATCATCAAGATGCTGGGAAACTCTAAATAAACTCGAAAAATATAATACGAAAAATTTAATTGACTGTTGAAAGGAAATTGCTCGATTTTTTCAGTCGAGACCCCATTCTTATTCCAATTGGCTATATCCCCATAGAGGGGCAAGTGCCATATCGACACCCCATTATTCATATTCACTGGCTCATATTTCGGTAAATATGGTTTAAACAGCCAATGTAAATTAGTAGGGGATCTAGCAGAGATCATCAAGATGCTGGGAAACTCTAAATAAACTCGAAAAATATAATACGAAAAATTTAATTGACTGTTGAAAGGAAATTGCTCGATTTTTTCAATCGAGACCCCATTCTTATTCCAATTGGCTATATCCCCATAGAGGGGCAAGTGCCATATCGACACCCCATTATTCATATTCACTGGCTCATATTTCGGTAAATATGGTTTAAACAGCCAATGTAAATTAGTAGGGGATCTAGCAGAGATCATCAAGATGCTGGGAAACTCTAAATAAACTCGAAAAATATAATACGAAAAATTTAATTGACTGTTGAAAGGAAATTGCTCGATTTTTTCAGTCGAGACCCCATTCTTATTCCAATTGGCTATATCCCCATAGAGGGGCAAGTGCCATATCGACACCCCATTATTCATATTCACTGGCTCATATTTCGGTAAATATGGTTTAAACAGCCAATGTAAATTAGTAGGGGATCTAGCAGAGATCATCAAGATGCTGGGAAACTCTAAATAAACTCGAAAAATATAATACGAAAAATTTAATTGACTGTTGAAAGGAAATTGCTCGATTTTTTCAGTCGAGACCCCATTCTTATTCCAATTGGCTATATCCCCATAGAGGGGCAACAGCCATATCGACACCCCATTATTCATATTCACTGGCTCATATTTCGGTAAATATGGTTTAAACAGCCAATGTAAATTAGTAGGGGATCTAGCAGAGATCATCAAGATGCTGGGAAACTCTAAATAAACTCGAAAAATATAATACGAAAAATTTAATTGACTGTTGAAAGGAAATTGCTCGATTTTTTCAATCGAGACCCCATTCTTATTCCAATTGGCTATATCCCCATAGAGGGGCAAGTGCCATATCGACACCCCATTATTCATATTCACTGGCTCATATTTCGGTAAATATGGTTTAAACAGCCAATGTAAATTAGTAGGGGATCTAGCAGAGATCATCAAGATGCTGGGAAACTCTAAATAAACTCGAAAAATATAATACGAAAAATTTAATTGACTGTTGAAAGGAAATTGCTCGATTTTTTCAGTCGAGACCCCATTCTTATTCCAATTGGCTATATCCCCATAGAGGGGCAACAGCCATATCGACACCCCATTATTCATATTCACTGGCTCATATTTCGGTAAATATGGTTTAAACAGCCAATGTAAATTAGTAGGGGATCTAGCAGAGATCATCAAGATGCTGGGAAACTCTAAATAAACTCGAAAAATATAATACGAAAAATTTAATTGACTATTGAAAGGAAATTGCTCGATTTTTTCAGTCGAGACCCCATTCTTATTCCAATTGGCTATATCCCCATAGAGGGGCAAGTGCCATATCGACACCCCATTATTCATATTCACTGGCTCATATTTCGGTAAATATGGTTTAAACAGCCAATGTAAATTAGTAGGGGATCTAGCAGAGATCATCAAGATGCTGGGAAACTCTAAATAAACTCGAAAAATATAATACGAAAAATTTAATTGACTGTTGAAAGGAAATTGCTCGATTTTTTCAATCGAGACCCCATTCTTATTCCAATTGGCTATACCCCCATAGAGGGGCAAGTGCCATATCGAGACCCCATTATTCATATTCATTGCCTCATATTTCGGTAAATATGGTTTAAACAGCCAATGTAAATTAGTAGGGGATCTAGCAGAGATCATCAAGATGCTGGGAAACTCTAAATAAACTCGAAAAATATAATACGAAAAATTTAATTGACTGTTGAAAGGAAATTGCTCGATTTTTTCAGTCGAGACCCCATTCTTATTCCAATTGGCTATATCCCCATAGAGGGGCAAGTGCCATATCGACACCCCATTATTCATATTCACTGGCTCATATTTCGGTAAATATGGTTTAAACAGCCAATGTAAATTAGTAGGGGATCTAGCAGAGATCATCAAGATGCTGGGAAACTCTAAATAAACTCGAAAAATATAATACGAAAAATTTAATTGACTGTTGAAAGGAAATTGCTCGATTTTTTCAATCGAGACCCCATTCTTATTCCAATTGGCTATATCCCCATAGAGGGGCAAGTGCCATATCGACACCCCATTATTCATATTCACTGGCTCATATTTCGGTAAATATGGTTTAAACAGCCAATGTAAATTAGTAGGGGATCTAGCAGAGATCATCAAGATGCTGGGAAACTCTAAATAAACTCGAAAAATATAATACGAAAAATTTAATTGACTGTTGAAAGGAAATTGCTCGATTTTTTCAGTCGAGACCCCATTCTTATTCCAATTGGCTATATCCCCATAGAGGGGCAAGTGCCATATCGAGACCCCATTATTCATATTCATTGGCTCATATTTCGGTAAATATGGTTTAAACAGCCAATGTAAATTAGTAGGGGATCTAGCAGAGATCATCAAGATGCTGGGAAACTCTAAATGAACTCGAAAAATATAATACGAAAAATTTAATTGACTGTTGAAAGGAAATTGCTCGATTTTTTCAATCGAGACCCCATTCTTATTCCAATTGGCTATATCCCCATAGAGGGGCAAGTGCCATATCGACACCCCATTATTCATATTCACTGGCTCATATTTCGGTAAATATGGTTTAAACAGCCAATGTAAATTAGTAGGGGATCTAGCAGAGATCATCAAGATGCTGGGAAACTCTAAATAAACTCGAAAAATATAATACGAAAAATTTAATTGACTATTGAAAGGAAATTGCTCGATTTTTTCAGTCGAGACCCCATTCTTATTCCAATTGGCTATATCCCCATAGAGGGGCAAGTGCCATATCGACACCCCATTATTCATATTCACTGGCTCATATTTCGGTAAATATGGTTTAAACAGCCAATGTAAATTAGTAGGGGATCTAGCAGAGATCATCAAGATGCTGGGAAACTCTAAATAAACTCGAAAAATATAATACGAAAAATTTAATTGACTGTTGAAAGGAAATTGCTCGATTTTTTCAATCGAGACCCCATTCTTATTCCAATTGGCTATACCCCCATAGAGGGGCAAGTGCCATATCGAGACCCCATTATTCATATTCATTGCCTCATATTTCGGTAAATATGGTTTAAACAGCCAATGTAAATTAGTAGGGGATCTAGCAGAGATCATCAAGATGCTGGGAAACTCTAAATAAACTCGAAAAATATAATACGAAAAATTTAATTGACTGTTGAAAGGAAATTGCTCGATTTTTTCAATCGAGACCCCATTCTTATTCCAATTGGCTATATCCCCATAGAGGGGCAAGTGCCATATCGACACCCCATTATTCATATTCACTGGCTCATATTTCGGTAAATATGGTTTAAACAGCCAATGTAAATTAGTAGGGGATCTAGCAGAGATCATCAAGATGCTGGGAAACTCTAAATAAACTCGAAAAATATAATACGAAAAATTTAATTGACTGTTGAAAGGAAATTGCTCGATTTTTTCAATCGAGACCCCATTCTTATTCCAATTGGCTATATCCCCATAGAGGGGCAAGTGCCATATCGACACCCCATTATTCATATTCACTGGCTCATATTTCGGTAAATATGGTTTAAACAGCCAATGTAAATTAGTAGGGGATCTAGCAGAGATCATCAAGATGCTGGGAAACTCTAAATAAACTCGAAAAATATAATACGAAAAATTTAATTGACTGTTGAAAGGAAATTGCTCGATTTTTTCAATCGAGACCCCATTCTTATTCCAATTGGCTATACCCCCATAGAGGGGCAAGTGCCATATCGAGACCCCATTATTCATATTCATTGCCTCATATTTCGGTAAATATGGTTTAAACAGCCAATGTAAATTAGTAGGGGATCTAGCAGAGATCATCAAGATGCTGGGAAACTCTAAATAAACTCGAAAAATATAATACGAAAAATTTAATTGACTGTTGAAAGGAAATTGCTCGATTTTTTCAATCGAGACCCCATTCTTATTCCAATTGGCTATATCCCCATAGAGGGGCAAGTGCCATATCGACACCCCATTATTCATATTCACTGGCTCATATTTCGGTAAATATGGTTTAAACAGCCAATGTAAATTAGTAGGGGATCTAGCAGAGATCATCAAGATGCTGGGAAACTCTAAATAAACTCGAAAAATATAATACGAAAAATTTAATTGACTGTTGAAAGGAAATTGCTCGATTTTTTCAATCGAGACCCCATTCTTATTCCAATTGGCTATATCCCCATAGAGGGGCAAGTGCCATATCGACACCCCATTATTCATATTCACTGGCTCATATTTTGGTAAATATGGTTTAAACAGCCAATGTAAATTAGTAGGGGATCTAGCAGAGATCATCAAGATGCTGGGAAACTCTAAATAAACTCGAAAAATATAATACGAAAAATTTAATTGACTGTTGAAAGGAAATTGCTCGATTTTTTCAATCGAGACCCCATTCTTATTCCAATTGTCTATATCCCCATAGAGGGGCAAGTGCCATATCGACACCCCATTATTCATATTCACTGGCTCATATTTCGGTAAATATGGTTTAAACAGCCAATGTAAATTAGTAGGGGATCTAGCAGAGATCATCAAGATGCTGGGAAACTCTAAATAAACTCGAAAAATATAATACGAAAAATTTAATTGACTGTTGAAAGGAAATTGCTCGATTTTTTCAGTCGAGACCCCATTCTTATTCCAATTGGCTATATCCCCATAGAGGGGCAAGTGCCATATCGAGACCCCATTATTCATATTCATTGGCTCATATTTCGGTAAATATGGTTTAAACAGCCAATGTAAATTAGTAGGGGATCTAGCAGAGATCATCAAGATGCTGGGAAACTCTAAATGAACTCGAAAAATATAATACGAAAAATTTAATTGACTGTTGAAAGGAAATTGCTCGATTTTTTCAATCGAGACCCCATTCTTATTCCAATTGGCTATACCCCCATAGAGGGGCAAGTGCCATATCGACACCCCATTATTCATATTCACTGGCTCATATTTCGGTAAATATGGTTTAAACAGCCAATGTAAATTAGTAGGGGATCTAGCAGAGATCATCAAGATGCTGGGAAACTCTAAATAAACTCGAAAAATATAATACGAAAAATTTAATTGACTGTTGAAAGGAAATTGCTCGATTTTTTCAATCGAGACCCCATTCTTATTCCAATTGGCTATATCCCCATAGAGGGGCAAGTGCCATATCGAGACCCCATTATTCATATTCACTGGCTCATATTTCGGTAAATATGGTTTAAACAGCCAATGTAAATTAGTAGGGGATCTAGCAGAGATCATCAAGATGCTGGGAAACTCTAAATAAACTCGAAAAATATAATACGAAAAATTTAATTGACTGTTGAAAGGAAATTGCTCGATTTTTTCAATCGAGACCCCATTCTTATTCCAATTGGCTATACCCCCATAGAGGGGCAAGTGCCATATCGAGACCCCATTATTCATATTCACTGGCTCATATTTCGGTAAATATGGTTTAAACAGCCAATGTAAATGAGTAGGGGATGTAGCAGAGATTGATAGCGTCCAGCGTCAATAGGGAACTTGCTCATTTTTTTTTTTCATATCTATGCATTCTACAGCATTGTCTGAGATTAGGGAAATTTTTCTTCTTGTTTTTAAATTGTTAATTATGGAGAAATTTACAATTAAAAATCTCAAAATTTCATACTACTCTAAAACGGCTCTGACGTCATAATACCACATGCGTAATTCAAGCTGTGGCCAGTGATGGCGCGGCTGGAGGATATTTGAATTTTCGATGCGCGATACTCATAAAGAGGTTATGTGTATAAATTTCTTTGAGAGGAAACACATATTTAATTGAAATTCTTTAAACAATGTTCGAAGTAAAGAAGAGGAAAATAAAGAAATACGCATTTTTTGACAATCATAATAACCTTCATACGCCTGTCAATGAGTAACGACAGGTGACCACAGATGGCGCGCGCAAAGATTTTGGTATTCTGACGTCATGTCCGATTTAGAGACGTTCAAAAAAATGATTTTTTAATTAATGTTTATGAATTAATTAACGAATAAAAAAATTTTTTCTTGCATTTTCTGTTAATCACTATCAATAAATATTGAGAAAAAAAAATAAAAAAAAAATATCCAAGTTCCCTATTCAGGTCACGTGACACTATTTTGAATTTCCCACTGGGGAGAGATTCCGCGCGTTATAAGCAGTATCCAATTAGCCTTTTTTTTTTTAATTTTGAATTATTTATAATTGCACTTACTAAAACGTTAGTATTTCGTTCGCGAGTGATTGTAGTGCTGTTAAAATCGTTTAAGAGTTAATTGGTTAATTGTAATTGAATAAAATATAACACAAAGCTAACGTTTTTACGTTATAACGCAGTACCTTATAACGCGCGGAATCTCTCCCCTGCTGAAAAAAAAAGTAGCGACAAACCTGAATAATTTGAGCTTTTTGGCTGGTAGCGGAGGGTCAAAGCATTAATCCATACTAAATACGTGTTGTGCAATTTATGTAATAAATTGGTGCGAATAATTGCTTCAGACCAAATAAATGTCTCCGATGATTTAATTAACTAGCTAATGATGACAATATAGGTTCCAACAATAATTTTTTATTATCATGAAGTTTTATTTCAGTGAGGTTAAGGAGGTTCTACCCTTCTCAAGAATGAATTTGAATTTTTGATATTTTCGCATGAAATTTTTTAAGGTTACAAACAAATATATCATACACGTTTTAGTGGAAGGATTAATGCATTGACCGTCTAGTTATCGAGAAAAAAAATAGTAAAAATGAGTAATTTTACATGCTTATAGAGAGCCCTTATGACAGAACCACTCTATTGGCGACGTTTTGTATTTTTTTTTTATAGATCTAACAGATATTTTCCTACTAAAAATTAATATGATATAATTGAATATGTATAGAATTGAATGATATTCTTTCGGAGCCACCTCATCGGCCAAATAAGCTCAAGAAACGCAATACAAAAAAATTTCTTTGTCGTAAACACGTCATGGCGGCGGAAACGATGGAGGGCCTGGCTATGCTGCATGCATCAGCTGATCGAATATATATCAATGTATACCGATATGTTTCTATTCCGTAATTTTTTATTTTCAAATGCAATAATTTATTGCTAACAGATTCTTAACATTGGTAGAAGAATTTATTAATATTTTTGAGGAACAAAGCACAATAATCGAAAATTGACATCCAAGAATTTGAAGTTTGCACGCAGCCGCCATTCCACTACTTGAATATTTTTAATACTTCTATTATTAAAAAAATCAATTAATAAAAGAAGCGAAATAACATGTATTTTTTATAATTAAAATAGTTAATTTTCGTCGGGTTTTTACTGATCAAAAAAATAAAAAAATTATGTTGCTTTCTTGAACTACCGTGTGAGGGTAGAACCTCGCTAACATATTGAAAAAAGCAAGTTTGCTTTTCGACGCGACCGCTTGCCGCTAAATTTTTTTTGCAGTGGCGGGAAATTCAAAATAGTGTCACGTGACCTGAATTGACGCTGGAAGCTAGTGTCAAGCGTCTGCATGAGGTTGTACCTTGAGGGATCTTCGGGAATATTCGGCTCCTATACTAAAATCGCACTGGCCAATGAAGTAACCTCGGAAATATTCGGCTCCTATGCTATAACATGTAAATTTCAGCTTCGGCCTGACTTCGGGAAATCCCTTTCTGGCTAATTCGACCATACAGTTCGATTATCGCAGGAATTACTTTTTGTTATTGTCACTCAGCTGAGATATCACTTGAGTCTTCCACAAAAAAAGTAATTCTTTGAATGATAATTCGATAATTCGACTGTATACAAGAAAGTTATTAATTAATAAATTGACGACTGCATATGAAACAAAATGGCTGCCATAAGAATACCAAAAATAATAACTGTCGCACCAGCAGGAAAACACACTGCAACCCTCTTCTTTTTCCATGGATCAGGTGGTTTATTTTGTTTTTTTTTTCTCTCGAAAATTTTAGTGATTCATGATTTTGAAATATAATTCCGTTGATAATTCTGAAAATAGCAGACATTTGCTAATTTTTTTAGATTTTTTTAAACAAGGAAATTATTATAAAAAAAAAATTCAGAAAATTTTTACTTATAGTTTTTTGAATTTTCTATATATAGTTGACTTGGAAACAAAGGGGTGTTAGTGCTATGCTTGTACGCAGCACTTACGCCCCTTTGTTTCCAAGGCAACGATATGCATATTTTTAAAAAATGATTTATTTGTTGAGAAAAAAAAAGAATTAAAATTGTTGGATGTGGTTTTATAAAATTTTTTAAAAAATTGATAAAATTTTTCAAAACATTCATAAAAATCGTTTTAAAATCCATGACATTTTTTTTAAATTTATGAAATTTTTTAAGAATTTATGAATGTTCTTCAAAAATTCATGAATTTTTTTTTTAATTCATGAATTTTTTTTTTAATTCATGAAATTTTTGGAAATTCATAATTTTTTTTTAATTCATACAAATTTCATACAAATTTCATAAAAATTTCACAAAAATTTCATAAAAATTTCATAAAAATTTCATAGAAATTTCATAGAAATTTCATAAAAATTTCACAAAAATTTCATAAAAATTTCATAAAAATTTCATAGAAATTTCATAGAAATTTCATAAAAATTTCATAGAAATTTCATAAAAATTTCATGAAAATTTCATAAAAATTTCATGAAAATTTCATGAAAATTTCATAAAAATTTCATAAAATTTCGAAACTTCTGAAAAATCTCAAATATTCGAATAAAACCGTTTTTTTCCTTGTCTCTGCTATTTTCATTAATCATTTTTTTTTATTTCTTCAGGAAGTTCGGGAAATGACATCAAAGAGTGGATTGATGTTCTCAATAGAAAAGAGCTGAAGTTTTCGAATATTAAAATTGTTTATCCTACAGCACCTTCACAGCCTTATACGCCTCTGGATGGAATGGTAAAATCTACACGAAGGACCGTTATTAAAAATTAATAATAGAAAAAAAAATGAATTTCCCAGAGAAATTGATTTTATTTTGTCATCAATATTTTTGGTAAATATCTTGGAAAATAAGCGAGATAGGGCAATTTTGAATGAGAGCTTTTTTGTAGAGAATTTCAAGAGCTAAAAAAGCGGATTCGGGCAAAAACGGCGTATCTCCATTAATTTCCAAGATATTTAAAAAAAACTGATGAAATGAAGTTGATTCGTCTGAAAATTTTATCATCTCAATAACAGAACACTTGATTCAAAGATGGAATAAATAGGGGAAAGTGGGACAAAATGGACCTGTTTGTTAAAATAATTTGGGATTTTTTAGAGAATAGGCAGCTCTATGAAAAAATTTGAAAAAATTATACAACAATGAAGACATATTAGAGCACCTTCTCAAATTTTTTCAGATTTTTCAATCGAGTCCTTAACTGCGAAAAAAATTCCTGAATTATGTTGTTGCAGAGGTCCATTTTGCCCTATTCTCCCTTATATATTTTCTATTGGAATGAACACACAGGCGAGTAACGTATGGTTCGACAGAAGCAAAATCTCCATCCGAGCACCAGAAGTCAAAGAATCAATCGATGTAATCGGAAAAATAGCTTCTGATCTCATCGACAAAGAAGTGGAGGATGGGATTCCAGAGGACAGAATTGTTGTCGGGGGTTTCTCGATGGGTGGAGCACTTTCCATGTATCTTGCATACAAATTCAAACCTTCTTTAGCTGGATGCATTGCGATGTCTTCGTTTTTGAACGATAACTCCTTAGTTTTTGAGGTGAAGAGGAGAAATTTTAGTTTTGATGATTTTGTTATGAAAATTGGAAGAAAATTGTTAAAATATTAGAGATAGGATTTTTCTGATGATTTCATTGAAAAGCTGAGAAAATTTTAGTTGGAAAACATACGTCAAAATTAATTTTTGAGGATTTTTTCGAAAATTCGATTTTTTTAGAAGAAATTACGAAATTTTCAATTTTTATGGTTTAAGGAATTTTTTTTAGAGTTAAGGCCTCCACAGAGAAATTTGAAAAAATTCAGCAACGATGCAAACATGTTGGAGCATTTTCTCAATTTTTTTCAGATTTTTTTGTCAAGTTCTTCCATCCGAAAAAAATTCCTAGATCATTCTGCATCGGGATGTCTATTTTGAAAATCAGGAGAAATGTTTAAAATAGCATTTTTCTGATGATTTCATTGAAAAGTTGAGAAAATTTTCGTTTGAAAACATATCATGGACTTAGAAACAAAGTGGCGTAAGTGCTATGCCTATACATAGCACTTACGCTCCTTTAATTCTGAGGCAACGATACGTAAAAATTAATTTTTTGAGAATTTTTTGAAAATTTTGGCTTTTTAGGACAAAAATTGATTTTATACAAAAATTTATATAAATATCTGAGGAAATCTTCGAAAAATTTCGAATTATGCGAATAATTAGAAATTTTCGAATTGATCGAAATTTCTAAATTTTTCGAATTAATCGAAATTTTTTAATTATTCAAAATTCTAGAAATTGTGAAATAAATCGAAATTTTTCGAATTATTCGAAATTTTCGAATTATTCGAAATTTTTAAAATTTTTCGAAATTTTTAAAATTTTTCGAAATTTAGAAATTATTCGAAAAATTTGAATTATTCGAATAATTAGAAATTTTTGAATTGATCGAAATTTCTAAATTTCTCGAATTAATCGAAATTTTTTAATTATTGGAAATTCTATAAATTGTGAAATGAATCGAAATTTTTCGAATTATTCGAAATTTTCGAATTAATCGAAATTTTTTAATTATTGGAAATTCTAAGAATTGTGGAATAAATCGAAATTTTTCGAATTATTCGAAATTTTCGAATTATTCGAAATTTTTAAAATTTTTCGAAATTTAGAAATTATTCGAAAAATTTGAATTATTCGAATAATTAGAAATTTTTGAATTGATCGAAATTTCTAAATTTCTCGAATTAATCGAAATTTTTTAATTATTGGAAATTCTAGAAATTGTGAAATGAAGCGAAATTTTTCGAATTATTCGAAATTTTCGAATTATTCGAAATTTTTTTAATTTTTCGAAATATTTGAATTATTCGAAATTTTCGAAATATTGAAATTATTCGAAATTTTCGAATTATTCAACATTTGTCAAATAATTCGAAAATTCAAATCATTCAATTCGAATTTGCAATCGAATATTAATTATTAAATTCGATACGGATAATTTACATATTCGAATAATTTACATAAACCTAATTAATATTGATTTCAGGAATTGAAGACTAGAGGGAAGAGTGCGACCCCGAGGCTATTGCAATTTCATGGTTTAGCAGATGCGATGGTGCCCCATCACTGGGGCCAGAAAACTCACAAAACTCTAAAAGATCTAGGGGTCAATGCTGAATGGATCCAATTGCCTGGGGTTGAGCACGAGATAGTTCAATCGGAAGTTGCGAAATTAAAAGACTGGCTGTCGGTAGTTTTACCGGAAACTTCTTGAAAAATCGACTAATAAAGTGTTGAAGTACAAATCTAATGTTTTCAGGAAAAATCTATTGTTATTCCATCAGTTTTTTTGAGGATATCTCGGAAACTAAGTGAGATGGAGCGATTTTGCTTGAATCCTTTTTTGCAGCTCTTGAAATTCTCTACGAAAAAATTCGTACTTTGCTCCGTATTTGTATGTTATTTTAAAAAACCCGCCAAAAATTAAGCTCAAAATTCTATTTTCAATGACTTCAACGACAGAAATCTAGTAACAAAAACTAGTGATTTTCTAGTGCCCATGGATCGGCCCCTAGTAACCTTGTACTCCCCCCCCCCCCCCCCATTCCCATCCCCTCGACCTTGATTTCCACGTACTCCTCTCCGTATTTGTGTTATTTCAAAAAGCCCGCCAAAAATTACAAATTTTTATTTGTATTTAATTTCCAAACAATCCGCCAAAAACTAATGAAAATTATGAATTTTTACCTTTATTTAATTTTCAAAAATCCCGCCAAAAATTACAAATTTTTATTCATATTCAATTTTCAAAAAAACCGCCAAAAATTAATAAAAATTATTAATTTTAATTATTATTTAATTTTCAAAAAACCCGCCAAAAATTAAGCTTAAAATTTTATTTTCAATGACTTCAACGACAGAAATCTAGTGACAAAATCTAGTGATTCTCTGGCTCCATGGACCGGGCCCTAGTAACCTTCCCCCCCGGCCCCTTTTCCCATCCCCTCGACCTCGATTTCCGCGTACCCCTCTCCGTATTTGTGTGTTATTTCAAAAAGCCCGCCAAGAATTACAAATTTTTATTTGTATTTAATTTTCAAACAATCCGCCAAAAACTAATGAAAATTATGAATTTTTACCTTTATTTAATTTTCAAAAAGCCCGCTAAAAATTACAAATTTTTATTTGTATTTAATTTTCAAAAAACCCGCCAAAAATTAATAAAAATTATTAATTTTAATTGTTAGTTAATTTTCAAAAAGCCCGCCAAAAATTAATAAAAATTATTAGTTTTAATTATTATATACTTTTCAAAAAAACCGCCAAAAATTAAGCTTAAAATTCTATTTCCAATGACGTCAACGACAGAAATCTAGTGACAAAATCTAGTGACTTTCTGGCCCCATGGACCGGGCCCTAGTAACATTGCCTCCCCCCTTTTCCCATCCCCTCGACCTTGATTTCCGCGTACTCCTCCTCTCCGCGTTTCTGTGTTATCTCCTCATCTTCATTTATAAACAAAAAATAAAAAAGCGGCAGAGTTGAAGTCGAAGGACCACGAAGGACTTGTCAACTCAGTCGACACCCAAAAGTGCATTAAAATTTCGTAAATATCTACAATCAATAAACACTTTTGTACATGTATTATCAGTGATATTGACATTATTTTGGTGGTTTGTGGTGGAGAAAAAAATAGGAACGAGAAATGTCGTGCTGTAGCAATGAAGAAAATGAAGAAGAACAGCAACAGACGTCGAGGGTTCGAGGCTGCACTGATATTTTCTGGCTCTGTTTATTCATAACCTTTTGGTTTTTGATGGTAAATGACAAATTGAATTTTCCTATTTGGAAGCTTAAAAAAAAAAAACAAGAATTTTCCTGGAATTTTCAGAAAAGTTCGATTTTACCTAATTTTTTTTTGTTTTTTTTTAGGATCTCGGAAACTAAGCGAGATAGAGCGATCTTACAGAAACGTTTTTTGTAGAGAATTTTGAGAGCTTTAAGAAAGGTCTCTTTGAAAATTGCTCTATCTCGCTTAGTTTCCGAGATATTTGGGAAAAAAGAGATTTATGGAGGTTTTTTATTTTTTTAGATTACGAAAAATTGATTTTATTTAATTTTTCTTTTCTTCTCTAATAGCTTGGAAACTAAACGAGATGGAGCAATGTTATAAAGACGTTTTTTGTAGAGAATTTTGAAAGCTAAAAAAAAGGTTTCTATAAAAATTGCTCTATCTCGCTTGGATTCCAAGATATTTAGAAAAAAAGACATTTATGAAGCTTTTTTATTTTTTTAGATTATGAAAAATCGATTTCATCTAATTTTTTTGTTTTTTTCAAGATCTCGGAAACTAAGCGAGAAGGAGAAATTTTAATGTGAATATTTTTTGGAGAGAATTTCGAGAGCTTTAAAAAAGGTTTCTATAAAAATTGCTCTATCTCGCTTAGACTCCGAAATATTTGAGAAAAGAGATCTATGGAGGTTTTTTGATTTTTTTAGATTACGAAAAATTGATTTTATTTAATTTTTCTTTTTTTCTCTAATAGCTTGGAAACTAAACGAGATAGAGCAATCTTATAAAAACGTTTCTTGTAGAGAATTTTGAGAGCTTCAAAAAAGGTCTCCATGAAAATTGCTCTATCTTGCTTAGACTCCGAAATATTTGAAAAAAAGAGATTTAGGGACGTTTTTCAATTATTTGGATGATGAAAAATCGATTTTATCTAATTTTTGTGTTTTTATTTAATAGCTCGGAAACTAAGCGAGATAGAGCGATCTTATAGAAACGTTTTTTGTAGAGAATTTCGGGAGCTAAAAAAAAGATCTCCATAAAAATTGCTTTATCTCGCTTGTATTCCGAGATATTTCCAAAAAAGTGATCTAGGGACGTTTTTTTAATTTTTTAGATGATGAAAAATCGATTTTATCTAATTTTTGTGTTTTTATTTAATAGCTCGGAAACTAAGCGAGATAGAGCGATCTTATAGAAACGTTTTTTGTAGAGAATCTCGAGAGCTAAAAAAAAGATCTCCATAAAAATTGCTCTATCTCGCTTAGTTTCCGAGATATTAAAAAGAAAAAAGATTTATGCAGCTTTTTTTTTTTCTAGATTATGATTGCGGCTTTTGCATTTGTTTATGGAAATCCTTTGAGGCTGATCAATGGATACGACAGTTTTGGAAACACCTGTGGCACAAAGAGCAATCCCAAGTTCGGGGACATGGAGCTTTCAGGCCAAGATACTAGTGAAAATTCGTACGTTGAAAGATATAATTCTAGGAAAAAAAGGAGATTTTCGTCAAATTTTGAATTTATTCCAGTTTTTTTTTTCCAAATATCTCGGAAAATAAGCGAGATACATTCTTCTTGCCTCAATCCAACTTCATAGCTCTCGGAATACACTAAAAAAAAGCTCGAAAAAAAAATCGCTCTATCTCGCTTATCTTCCGAGATATTCTTCAACGAAAACTTAACAAAAAATAAAAAATTAAAAAAAAAAAATTAAATTATTAAAAATTAATTTATTGAAGTATTGAAAATTATTATTATTATTATTATTATTATTATTATTATTATTATTATTATTATTATTATTATTATTATTAAGTTAAATTATTTTTCGAGATATTTGAAAAAATGAAGAATTCGAAAAAATTGGGAATTAAAACAGGAAATTAAGGGAGATAGAGCGTTTTTTTGCCCTAATTTTTTTTCGCAAAGGATTTTTAGAGCTAAAAAAAAGGATTAGGAGAAAAAGGGCGTATCTCCAATTTGGTTCAATCGGTTTTATCTTTTTCCTATTAATTAATATATTTTCATTAATTAATATCAAATTTTTCTCATTTCAGTTTTCTCTTCTTTTTTGACATGAAAGACATAAAACAATCATTAAAAATTTGTGTCAAGAAGTGCCCGGATCGTTTGATGAACCACATGAGCGATCTTTGTCAATTTTACAGAGACACTGGCTCACAACTGTGTCACGTTCATCCAACACTAAGGTAAAATGCTGAAAAAAAGGAGAAATGTAGAAAAATCTGAGAATTATCAGATTTTTCTTCATTCAAAAGGGAAAATTATATAAAAAAATATATATATATATATATATATAAATGTCGAAAATTTAAAAATTTATAAATTCCAATTTTTTAAATATTTTTTTTTTTATAATTTATTTGTTGAAAAAAATTGAAAAAAAATTTTAGATGTCTCGAAAATTTTATTATCATTACTAATTTCATTTTCATCATTTAGGTTCAATCCTTGCTCCAATATGGACCAGAAGAACAAGACAGGATATTGTCCAAGATTTCCAGTTTATGAGAGTACACCAATATTGAATCGTTGTGTTCCGAAGCCAATTAAAGACGTCACATCAAGCCTTATTTATAATTTATACAGCGTACTCAATTCCTGGGATATTCTGGAGCAAATTCTGGGAGATCTCTACAAGACGTGGAGAGAAATATTGGCTCTGTCATTTCTCGCTTTTGGTAATTCCATTTTTTTTTTCAATTAGGGGAAGGTGGGGTAAAATGGACACTCTAATTGAATAGTTCGAGATAGAGATTTTCTAATGATTCCATTGGAAAGCTGAGGAAACTTTAGGTGGAAAAGAAGTGTTAAATTTTTTCTTTTTCAATTTTTGGAAAAATTTTCTTTTTTGGCCAAGTTTTGAAGGGGTTTCCTTTTGAAAATCGAAAAAATTCACTTTTTCGGCGATATCTCCGGTTCTGTTGGTCGTAGCGACCTGGGGTTCATCTCAAATGAAAGGTGAGCTCATTTCTCATCGATTTAGGTGGTTCAAATTTTTTTAAAATCAATTTTTCAAATATTTATAGGTAATTTTCTGAAAAATCAGTTTTTGCCCTATAAGTACTTGAAAAAATTGATATTTTTCTTTTTAAACCCCATAAATCGATGGGAAATGAGCTCACCTTTCATTTAAGATCAACCCCAGGTCGCTACGATCAATAGAACCAGAGATATTCTCGAAAACCTGAAATTTTTCCAAAAACAGAAGAATTTCACCTTCAAATCTTCGCGCGAAAAATGAAATTTTTGAAAAATTCCAAAAAATAACTTCTGACATATGATTTTCATGGGAAATTTTCTCAGCTTTCCAATGGAATCATCAGAAAAAATCTATCTCCAATATTTCCATTTATTTCGAGTAATTTTCATAGTATAAAATATAAAAATCAACCCGTATCCGTTTTACCCCTGTTGTCCATTTTACCCCACCTTCCTCTATACTGAAAATGACAGACACCTGGCACTTTTCATATTTTCTTTTCTTTTGACGAATAAATTATTCAAATAAATGAAAAATATGCGCCTATAAAAAATTCTAGAAACTTTAGGTGCGAATTTTTTAAATATTTTTATGTATTTTTTAAATATTTTTCTTTTATTATAATTTATTTGTTCGAAAAAATCGTCAGACGTGTGCTAATTTCAGAATATCTTAGAAATTAAACGAGATAGGGCTTTTTTGCAGGAATTCTTATTTTTTAGAGAATTTCAAGAGTTAGAATAAGAAGATTAAATGTAAAATCCGCTTCATTTCGCTTATTTTACGAAATATTTTGAAAAATGAGTAGTGAAGAGGTAAAACGAAGGTAAAAATGTTCATTTTCGTCATTTTCTTTCGGTGAATATCCCGGAAATTAAGCGAGATAGAGCGATTTTTGCAGGAATTCTTCTTTTTTTGAGAATTTCAAGAGTTAGAATTCGAAGATTACTGTAAAATCGCCTCATCTCGCTTATTTTACGAGATATTTAAAAAAAATGAGTAGTAAAGAGCCAAAAAATGGTAAAAATGTAAATTTTCGTCATTTGCTTTTCGTAAATTTCCCGGAAATTAAGCGAGATAGGGCAATTTGGCAGGAATCCTTCTTTTGTAGAGAAATTCAAGAATCAAAAAAAAAAATTGAATTAAAACCCGCCTTATCTCGTTTATACTCCGAAATATTTAATAAAAAATGAGTAGTAAAGAGGTAAAATAGGAAAACTACATTTTCTTCATTTGCTTTTCGTGAATATCCCGGAAATTAAGTGAGATAGAGCGATTTTGCCTGAATCCTTCTTTTCTAGAGAATTTCAAGAATTAGAAAAAAAAAGATTGGAGTAAAATCCGCTTTATCTCGTTTATTTTCCGAAATATTTTCAAAAATTAGTAATAAAAAATCGGCAGCGTGGCCGAGTGGTCTAAGGCGCTGGTTTTAGGCACCAGTCCGAAAGGGCGTGGGTTCGAATCCCACCGCTGTCAATTACTTTTGTTTTTTCTATTTTAATTTTTCTATTAAGGCTACTAGCACAAGTTTTAGCACCCTTTGCACCTTCTTACGCCACTTAAAATTCAAATTAAAGAGAAAAAAAATTCTTCAGACTAATTAATCAGATTAAAAATTTTCGATAAATTTTTTTATAATCGCAATTAATAATTCACTAATAACTTTTTTTTTTTTTGCAGTACTGTCATTATTCATGATTGCTATTTTCCACTTGCTCGCCAGCTTCGTCACATGGATCGTGATGATCCTAGTCAGTATTGCCTGTATTGGTAAGTAACAAAATCCTTAATTTTTATTTATTTTTTCAAATTTTTGATAATTTTTTTTTCATTTTCCTTAAATATCTCGGAAAGTAAGCGAGATAGGGCAATTTCATATCAATCCTTTTTTGTGAAGAATTTCAAGAGCTTCAAAAAAGGATTCGGGTAAAATCGCTCTATCTCGCTTAGTTTCCGAGATATTTCAAAAAAGCAAATGACAAAAAAATTCACTTTTCAATTTTTTAAAATTTTTTTATTGAATTTTTTATTTTAATTAATTTTTTTTTTCAGTTGGAACGTCTTTACTCTGGTGGACATATATAGGAATAAAACGCACTTTAGATGACACTGACCCAAACCAATTACTCGAGGAGTCAGTGAGAAATGAGAGAGCCTTCCTAGCATTTGCAATAATTGCAACAATAATAACAATTATTTTGTTATTAATTGTTATTGTGCTAAGGAAAAAAATTGATTTTATGACAGCACTTTTTAAAGAAAGTGCTAAATGTTTGGGGGAAATACCGACTTTATTTTTACAACCGCTCTTGACATTTTTAGCACTTATTATTTTTTATGTCTTCTGGGTAACTGTCATTTTGAGCCTCGCAACTGCAAGTAAGTTTAATAGGGGAAAGTGGGGTAAAATGGACATTTTTGTATTTTATACTATGAAAATTACTCGAAATTGATGGAAATATTGGAGATAGGTTTTTTCTGATGATTCCATTGGAAAGATGAGAAAATTTCCCATGAAAATCGTATGTCAGAAGTTATTTTTTGGAATTTTTCAAAAATTTCATTTTTCGCGCGAAATTTGAAGGTGAAACTCTTCTGTTTTTTGAAAAATTTCAGGTTTTCGAGGATATCTCTGGTTCTATTGATCGTAGCGACCTGGGGTTGATCTTAAATGAAAGGTGAGCTCATTTTCCATCGATTTATGGGGTTTAAAAAGAAAAATATCAATTTTTTCAAGTACTTGTGGGGCAAAAACTGATTTTTCAGAAAATGACCGATAAATATTTGAAAAATTGATTTAAAAAAAATTTGAACCACATAAATTGATGAAAAATGAGCTCACCTTTCATTTGAGATCAACCCCAGGTCACTACGACCAACAGAACCGGAGATATCGCCGAAAAAGTGAATTTTTTCGATTTTCAAAAGTGAAATCCCTTCAAAATTTGGCCAAAAAAGTAAATTTTTCCAAAAATTGAAAAAAAACTAGACACATGTTTTCGGCCTAAAATTTCCTCAGCTTTTCAATGGACTCATCAGAAAAGTTCTATCTCAAACTATTCAATTGGAGTGTCCATTTTGCCCCATCTTCCCCCATTTCAATTAAAAATTAAAATTTTAATTAATTCAGTAATGAAAAGATAAAATAGATAAAATTAGTTCTTTTACACATTTCGCGATTTTGCATTCGAATTTTTGCGTTTAAATTCTTTTTAGTAGAGAATTTCACGAGCTACAAAAAAGGATTGGAGAAAAATCGCCCTATCTTGCTTAGTTTCCAAGATATTATCAAAAAATTATTGAAATAAAAAATCGATTTTTTCTTTTTTGACTGTTTATTTAAAAAAAAATTACTTTAAAATTATTTTTTCAGATTATCCCGGTCAAAAATCCGTCCAAATGCTGAATTCATCGGGAAATATTCAACTGTGGAATTCAGGTATTGACAAAAGTGCAGTTATTGATGAGAAAAGACTGGATCTGCCAATTACTCAATTCAAAAAAATGACTCTAGTTGAGTATGTGGATGGTACATGGGTGAAATATATGTGGTGGGTGTATATCATTGGATTAATTTGGGTCTCGGAATTTATAACTGGCTGTCAAGATCTGGTAATTGCTGGAACTGTTGCGCACTGGTACTTCAGGTAAAACTCTACTTTTTTTTTTTTAATTTATCATAAATATTCTAATTATTCCGATTTTTTAACATTTTACCGATATTAAAACAATGTCCACGATAGTAAATTGTTATTAAATAATATCATAAATATCCAATATTGTTCCGAATTTGAATCAAGCTGTCCCAGCATCCAGGACTGTGATTGGAGGATCCTCGGATTTCAAATACCAATATTCCCGCCAATTCATGTTTTCATGTAATTAATTGGATTAATCATCGCTAATTGTCCGGTAACAGGCGTTTTTTATGATTTGAAAAATTAATAGACATTCTGACGAACAAGAATATATATAGTAGGGATGTGCAAATTTTAAATGAATCGAATTGAATTGAATAATATCATTCAATCCAAAATTCGATTTGAATATTCGAAAGATGAATTATTCGATGAATTCGGAATATACGTAGAATTCGAAATACTCGTAGGATTCAAATCATTCGAAATATTGGAATGATTTGAAAAATTCAAATAATTCAAATAATTTGAATAATTCGAAAAAATCAAACAATTCAAATAATTCAAAAAATTCAAATATTTTGAATAATTCGAGAAATTCGAATAATTCACGAAATTCAAATAATTAAAAAAATTAAAATAATTTGAATAATTCAAAAAATTTGAATAATTCGAAAAATTCAAATAATTTGAATGATTCAAAAAATTCGTATAATTTGAAAAATTCGAATAGTTCGGAAAATTTGAATAATTCAAAAAATCCAAATAATTTGAATAATTCAAAAAATCCAAATAATTTGAATAATTCAAATAATTTGAATAATTCGAAAAATTCGAATAATTTGAATAATTCAAAAAATTCGAACAATTCAAGAAATTCAAATAATTCAAAAAAATTCAAATATTTTGAATAATTCGAAAAATTTGAATAATTCGAAAAATTAGAAAAATTCGAATAATTCACGAAATTCAAATAGTTCAAATAATTCAAAAAATTTAAATAATTTGAATAATTCAAAAAATTCAAATAATTTGAATGATTTAAAAAATTCGAATAATTTGAAAAATTTGAATAATTCAAAAAATTCAAGCAATTTGAATATTCGAATAATTCAAATATTCGAGAATTTAATTTGTTTTCGAATTGAATTATTCAAATTCAATTCACACTGAATAATTCGAAACTTCGAATATTCGCACACCCCTAATATATAGTTATACAAGGAAAAAATAGATCTGTGACCATGAATTGTTGCAGTGAAACTGAAACTGAATCTCGCTTATGGAATTCTAATGTTAATTTGATTTTTTTCAAAAATTATTTTTGGCTCAATTTGTGTCCGGTAACATGGTGTAAAGTGAATTTTAAAAAAATCTCCTCATGCTACTCTATCGAAAGTGACCAAAATTGAAAAGGAAAAATAGATTATTGGAACTACTTGGATATCCTCAATCGATCAATCTTATTAAGAAAAAAATGATGGCACAAAATTTAGTGTTGACGCGAATTTTAATTAATTCAGAGAGTTTTCCAATCATTTGAAAGGCGAATATTAGGGAAATACGCGGGAACAGAGAAATTATTCGAAAATAATTTTTTTTTTTTATTAATTTTTTTACTGAGAAATTTAATAATTAATCTTTTAATTAAATGGTGATGAATTTATTAGTAAATAAATAATCCATTGAGGATTAATTGTACTTTTTTTAATGGAGTGGAGGGAAAAAAAAATTGTCGCAGCCTGGATTTGAACCAGGAACTCCGGGATAAATATTATATGAATATATTTTGGACTTGGGTTGAACCTAGGGTTAACTGTGGTCAAACCTAGGTTCAACTGTGGTCAAACCTTAGTCGAACTTCTCCGCTGACCTTCCTTCAGCAATTTCAAGTCTACTCTCGGCGCGTTACCAATTTCGCCACTGCGACTCTTACGATTTCGTGAATTCAAAAAGAATGATGAGCAGAAAAATGAGAAAACTAGATTTTATCAGTTTATCGTAGAATCAACAAATTAATTAATTTCTTTGAAAATAGTGTCAGACACTTACAATTTATTTGTTAACTTAATTTTTGAAAAAAATTAATTGTTTTTTTTTATCGTTTCAGAGATGAAGATTCCACTTTTTCACTTACAGTTTTTCCAATTTTTTACACGCGCCTATTTTATTTTTTTAATAATTCATTTTTTTTAAAGTGGAAAAACTAGATATTGTCAGATGCCTGTAATTTTCTTGTTAAATTAATTTTAAAAAAAATTTAATTATTTTTTTATCGCTTCAGAGGTAAAAATTTCACTTTTTCATGTACAGTCTTTCAAATTTTCTACTCGCGCCTATCTTTTTAAAATAATTTATTTTAAAAAAAAATTAAAAAACTAGATATTGTCAGACGCCTCCAATTTTCTTGTTGATTTAATTGAAAAAAAAAATTTAATCCTTTTTTTTTATCGTTTTAAAGATAAGGATTCGACTTCTTCACTTTCATTTTTTCAAATTTCCTCCTCGCGCCTTTTTTTTTTTTAATAATTTATTTCTTTAAAAATTAAAAAACTAGATATTGTCTGACGCCTGCAATTTTCTTCTCAATTTAATAAAAAACTTCAATAAATCATTTTTTTTTATCGTTTTAGAGGTAAAGATTCGACTTTTTCACTTACAGTTTTTCAAATTTTCTATTCGCGCCTATTTTTTTTGAAAATAATTTATTTAAAAAAAAAATGAAAAAACGAGATATTGTCAGAAATCTGCAAGTTTCTTCTTAATTTAATAAAAAAACTTTAAAAAATCATTTTTTTTATCGTTTCAGAGGTAAAGATTCGACTTCTTCACTTACAGTTTTTCAAATTTTCTACTCGCGCCAATTTTTTTTTTTTTTTAATTGTTTATTTTTAAAAAATGAAAAAACTAGATATTGTAAGACGCTTGCAATTTTCTTCTTAATTTAATAAAAAAAACTTTAATACATCGTTTTTTTAATCGTTTCAGAGGTAAAAATTCCACTTTTTCATGTACAGTTTTTCAAATTTTCTACTCGCGCCTATTTTTTTTTTAAATAATTTATTAAAAAAAAAAAAAAAAAACTAGATATTGTCAGACGCCTTCAATTTTTTTCTCAATTTAATAAAAAAACTTTAATAAATCATTTTTTTTATCGTTTCAGAGGTAAAGATTCGACTTCTTCACTTTCATTTTTTTAAATTTTTTACACGCGCCTATTTTTTTTTTTTCAATAATTTATTTTTAAAAAAATGAAAAAACTAGATATTGTAAGACGCCTGCAATTTTCTTCTCAATTTAATAAAAAAGCTTTAATAAATCATTTTTTTTATCGTTTCAGAGGTAAAGATTCCACTTTTTCACTTACAGTTTTTCAAATTTAATACGCGCGCCTATTTTTTTTTTAATAATTTATTTTTAAAAAAATGAAAAAAACTAGATATTGTCAGACGCCTTCAATTTTCTCGTTAATTTAATTTAAAAAAAAATTTTAATCTTTTTTTTATCGTTTCAGAGGTAAAGATTCGACTTCTTCACCGGTCTGTTCATCAATAGGAAAGCTCGTCAGCTATCATTTAGGCTCAGTGGCCTGTGGTTCCTTCCTAATAACCATTTTCAAGCTTCCCCGACTGATTCTCACGTACATTCACCAGAAATTCGAGCGATCAAAAGAGTCTCCATGTGCTGAATGCGGTCTAAAATGTTGCATCTGCTGTTTTTATTGCTTAGAAAAATTCATCCGTTTCCTGAACCACAATGCCTATACAGTAGTAGCTATAGAAGGCGCGCATTTTTGCAGAGCCGCAAAAATCGCCTTTTCCACATTAGCTAGTAATGCTCTTCAATTAGCAGTAATCAACTCTGTCGGAGATTTTATTTTATTTCTTGGAAAATGTTTTGTAACAGCTGCCACTGGCAGTATTGCTCTATTATTCATGCGACAAGATCCAAAACTTCATTTTTACGCTGCACCAATTTTTATTGTTTGTGTTTTTGCCTTTTTTATTGCTCACTGTGTAATTTCGCTGTTTGAAACAATTATTGACACTTTATTTTTGTGCGTTTGTGAGGATAAAAATTTGAATGGGGAAAATGGCAAGTGGCGGCAATCTGCAATTGCCCAGATTGGACTCAATGATGGTCATTCGAATGGACATCATGAATTGGCGCCAATGAATCAGTGAAAAGGGTACAAATCAATGTCTTCGGTTTTTTTATGTATTTAATTTAATTCAGTAGCGAAAAAAAGAGGTTTTTTAGGGGTGTGCGAGTATGCGACGTTTTGAATTATTCAGTGGGAATTTAATTTGAATAATTCGGTTCGAAAATGAATGAAATTGTCGAATATTTGGATTATTCGAATTATTTGAATATTCGAATTATTCGAATTATTTGCATATTCGAATATTCGAATTATTCAAATATTTGAAATATTCGAATTATTGAAATATTGGAATTATTCAAATTATTCCAATTTTTCAAATATTCGAATATTTGAATTATATTCGAATTATTCGAATATTTGAATTATCCGAATACTCGAATTATTCAAATATTTGAAATATTCGAATTATTGCAATATTGGAATTATTCGAATTATTCGAATATTGGAATCATTCGAATTATTCAAATATTCGAATGATTCGAATTATACGAGTATTCGAATTATTCAAATATTTGAAATATTGGAATTATTGAAATATTGGAATTATTCGAATTATTTCAATTTTTCAAATATTCGAATTATTCGAATATTTGAATTATTCGAATTATTTCAATTTTTCAAATATTCAAATTATTCGAATATTTGAATTATTAGAATTATTCGAATATTCTAATTATTCGAATATTTAAATTATATTCGTATTATTTGAATATTCGAATTTTCCGAATGTTCGAATTTTCCGAATATTCGAATTATTGAAATATTGGAATTATTCGAATTTTCAAATATTCAAATTATTCGAATATTTGAATTGTATTCGAATTATTTGAATATTCAAATTATCCGAATATTCGAATTATTCAAATATTTGAAATATTTGAATTATTTCAATTTTTCAAATTGTTCGAATATTCAAATTATATTCGAATTATTTGAATATTCGAATTATCCGAATATTCGAATTATTCAAATATTTGAAATATTGGAATTATTGAAATATTGAAATTATTCGCTTATTAGAATTATTCGAATTATTCGAATATTCTAATTATTCGAATTCAATTTTTCAAATCATTCGAATATTGGAATTATTCGAATTATTTTAATTTTTCAAATATCAGAATTATTAAAAATTTTCAGATTATTCGAATTTTTCAAATTAATAAAATATTTCAAATTTTTTGAATTCTACGAATATTTCGAATTGATCGAATAATTCATTTTTCGAATATTTAAATCGAAATTTCGAATTGAATGATATTATTCAATTCAATTTATTCACAAGTGGCACACCCCTGGTTTTTTTTGAGTTTTTGGGAAATATCTCGGGAATTAATGAAAATAGGCTTTTTTTGACATGAATCCTTTTTTTTTGGGGAGGGGGGGGGGGGGAGGATTTTGAAGGGGGCAAAGAAGGATGAAGGTGGAATTGTCCTATCTCGCTTAGTTTCCGAAATATAATTTTAGAAAAAGCGGGAAAATTGTAAAAATTTAAAAAGAAAAAACTTATTTTCCCTATTAAATCACATTTTTTAGAATATCTCGGAAAATAAGCGAGATAGAGCGATTTTGCTCGAATCTTGAATTGGAGCTTTTGAAATTCTCTACAAAAACGGATTCCACTGAAATTGCCCTATCTCGCTTAGTTTCCGAGATATTATCAAAAAATCATCAGCAAAAATAATTGGCCTTTTTTTGTCTTTAAAAAAAATATTTTATCATTGGAACAATACGCACAATTACGTCCAAAAAATACGAATAATCATAATTTCGCGAGGATTCACATAATTCATGTCGAAAATTCAGTGATTTCTCACGTGCAATAAAATACATTATACTCTTAATAATATACTCTTAAGCATAATTTTACAGAACTATTTTTTCGAAAAATAACAAATTTGCGAAAGTATTTTTTTAAAACTCTTATACAATAATAATAATCACTTGATTTCAGAATAATTATACATTGTAAATTAAATTATTTTACGCAATTATGAATCATGTACAAAAAAAAGTGTGCAATTATTTTTTTTAATTTAATTAATTTTAAGATTTATTTACTATGTGTGTTGTGCCTTACAGTATTTTTGTGAAAATGTAAAAAAATTAATTTTTCTTTTATACACTTGAAGAAATAATAATAAAACTCATGGAAATTCAATTATATTGCAATTATGAAAATTACTCGAAATGGGTGGAAATATTGGAGATAGTTTTTTTCTGATGATTCCATTGGAAAGATGAGGAAATTTCCCATGAAAATCATATGTCAGAAATTATTTTTTTGAATTTTTCAAAAAGTTCATTTTTCGCGCGAGATTTGAAGGTGAAACTCTTCTGTTTTTGAAAAAATTTCAGGTTTTCGAGGATATCTCTGGTTCTATTGATCGGAGCGACCTGGGGTTGATCTTAAATGAAAGATGAGCTCATTTTCCATCGATTTATGGGGTTTTAAAAGAAAAATATCAATTTTTTCAAGTACTTATAGGGCAAAAACTGATTTTTCAGAAAATGACCTATAAATATTTGAAAAATTGATTTTAAAAAAATTTGAACCACATAATTCGATGAGAAATGAGCTTACCTTTCATTTGAGATCAACCCCAGGTCGATACGACCAACAGAACCGGAGATATCGCCGAAAAAGTGAATTTTTTCGATTTTCAAAAGGAAAACCCCTTCAAAACTTGGCCAAAAAAGTAAATTTTTCCAAAAATTGAAAAAAAAAATTTGACACATGTTTTCCGCCTAAAATTTTCTCAGCTTTTCAATGGAATCATTTAAAAATTTCTATCTTGAACCGTTCAATTGGAGTGTCCATTTTACCCCACCTTTCCCTATTCAAATAATTCGTAAATTTGAATTCTTCGAATAGGGATTTTTTCAAATAATAAAAATTTTCTATACGTGCCTATTTTTAAAAACCCCAAAATTCGAAAAATTCGGGAAAATCTGGAAAAAAAAATTTGAAATACAATTATTTTTTTTAAAATAATTTTTAGAGAAAAATCCTGAAATTCGAAAAATTTCGAAAAATCTGGAAAAAAAAAAACTTGAAATACAATTTATTTTTTTTTAAATAAATTTTAGAAAAAAATCCGTGGGACGAGGAGACTGCCAAGCTGAAACAGACATCACCGAGCAGCAGAGGAGCAAGGAGCAGGGGAGCAGCACCAGATGAGACGAGAGCCGAAGGCTGACAAAGAGGTAATGGGGGGGACAAGGGGAATATTGAGACAATCTGCTGGAACGTAGCAGGTCTCAGGGGAAACAAATTGAAGAAACTGTGGGGGGATTTGAGGAAACATGACATAATTATTCTCCTAGAAACCTGGGTTGTGAAGAAAAACCAAAAAGCACTATTAGATAAGGCTAGCAATTTAAGTAACGATTTTGTGTGGATGGGGAGAAATGCAATTAAGAAAAATACAAAGGGAAGGGGGAAGGGGGGAATTCTAGTCGGAGTGAGAAAGTCATTGGGGAGTGAAATAAAAATTGACTCATGGACGAATGGTGTCGTGATTTCCAACATATACCTGGAGGAAGGGAAAAGATGTAGAATCGTGGGGGGGTACAACAATGTCGGAATTCAAAGAATACTGGAAGAGATGGGGACGCGATTAGAAGAAGGGAGGGAAAAAGGAGAAACGGTGATACTCATGGGGGACATGAACGCAAGGGTGGCGGCTCGACAGACGGGAGAGGAGGGTGAAAAATTCACAAGGGCATCTAGAGACAAAGTAATGAACGCAGCGGGAAAAAAGCTGTTAGAATTTTGCGACGAACAAGGCCTCATCATTGCGAATGGAGCTTTTAAGGGGGACTGGGAGGGCTCGGTGACATACGTGGGGGAGGCAGGGGACAAGGGGGGCTCAGTTATAGACCTAGTGATGGTGGGGGAGGACGAAGCCGAGGGGATTATTGAGAGAATTAGTGTAGTCCCAACAATTGACTCGGACCATCTCGGCATCAAGGTCACAATTATAGGGGGCACTGGGGGGGAAATGAATAACGAAGAGGTGAGAGGGGACGAAAATAGGGAGGGGGAGCCGGAGCCAGAAAGACTGGCATGGGATGGGGAAAAAATGCTGGAATATCAGGACAAACTTCTGATAGCCTGGGGGGGAGGGCTGGAAGGGATGAACTTAGACGAAAGATGGGCCAAGTTGATAGGGGCGATTGAGGAGGCGGCAAGAGACTCAGGAATGACGAAAAAAGTAAAAAAAGGGGGGGCCTCGGTAGACAGCTGGTTAGGAGAAGAATACAGGGAACAAAGAAGGAAGACGTGGAGATGCCTGAGGAATTACCTGAGGGAGGGAAAGCCGGAACTGAAAAAAGAGATGAACCGCGAAAAGGCAAAGTTGAGGGACATGTATAAAGAAAAATGCAAGGAAATAGCGGAGGAGAGGAAAAGAGCCATAAGAGAGAGCAAAAACATGGGGGAATTTTGGGAGGGGGTTAACAAGTGCAGACCCAAGAAAGAGAGAAAAGGTAGACAAATTAGCAGCAAAGACTGGGTGGAACGCATGGGAACGCTACTCGGGGGGACCAATGTAGAGCGAGACGAAGAGAGGGAGTGGGAGAAGCCTGAGGAATGGACAGAAAATGAGAGCCTCGACAAAGACATCGAATTTAAGGAAATGTGCGAGGCACTCAGTCGAATGAAGAACGGAAAAGCAGCGGGGGAGGACGGGATAACGGCGGAGTTCTTGAAAAACATGCCGGAGACTTGTAAGAGAGAGCTTTGGGGCATAATTCAGCTGGGGTGGAGGGAGGGTACGCTGAGGAAAGGGTGGAACCTGGCGAGGATTTTTCCTATTCACAAAGGGGGGGACGAAGGGAACCCAGCCAACTACAGGGGGATTTCTCTATTAGATCTGGGGTACAAAGTGCTGGCTAGCATTCTAACGAAGAGACTGAGCGAGTGGGCAGAGGGAAAGGGTATGCTGAGAGAAAGTCAGGGGGGCTTCAGGAGAAGGCGGGGAACTAGGGACCAGATTTTCGTGCTGAACTCGTTAATAAACAATCGGATTAAGAATCGAGGAGGGAAACTGTACGTGGCCTTTCTTGATCTGAGAGCGGCCTTCGACACAGTAGATAGGGATCTCTTGCTAGAAAAACTATGGGGACTGGGAATCAGGGGGCGCCTTTACGACATGATCAAGGAGATATACAGAAACACGGAGAACGAAGTTATCACTGGGGAGGGGATTTCGGAACGTTTTACGACGGGGAGGGGGGTGAGACAGGGCTGCCCACTGAGCCCACTCTTATTCAACCTATTCATAGACGATTTCGACAGAGAATGGGAGAGAAGGGGGGTGGGGGGGACAGGGATCGGAAAAGTCAATGTCTATTGCCTTAAATTTGCGGACGATATAGCAGTAGTAGCTGAGGACTCGAGGGGGCTAGCTGAAATGCTGAAAGGGGCAGAAAGATACGTCGCTCGTAATAAGCTTGAAATTAACGAGGAGAAAACGAAAGTAATGATATTTCGGAGGGGGGGGAGACAAAAAGACAAAGAAAGATGGGAAATAAATGGAAAGGAAATAGAGGTGGTGAATAGATTTAAATATTTGGGGTTTTGGTTCACGCCAAAAAATGTCTTCGGGGAACACATGAGGAAGATGGCGGGCAAAGCAACACAAGCTACCAACGCGGCATGGGGGATAGGGACCAGAGCGGGGTTGAGCTCACTCCGGAGCAGATTATACATACTCAATACACTAGGGAAAGCGGGAGCGATGTACGGAGTCGAAATATGGGGGCTACAAAGTCGGGCAGAGATGGAGAGAGTCCAAGCCAAAGTAGTCAAGATGGGAATGGGGGTAGCAAAAACGACCCCGGCGTACATCTGGCGAGAGGAAACGGGAAGGGCGAGCGTAGAAGCGGAAGCAAAGAGGAGAGCTCTGGGATATTTGGGGGAAATCTGGGCGGCAGAAGGAAACAGGCTGGTCAGAGTGTGTCTGAAAGAGGAACTGAGGGCAATACTAAATAGGAATCCGACGACATGGGGAAAGCAACTGGAAACGGCCCTGGAGGCAGAGGGGGAGCAGAGTCTCATCAGAGAGATGTATGAGGAGACGACAGAGAGTGGGGAGATTCGGGAGAGACTAGCGACAATCCACGTTAAATTCAGGGATAGGGAGAAAAGGGGAAACAGGGAAAAAATCGGGAGATCGACATACAATCCACACTACAAGAAACTATTGAGGGGGGAATCAGACTACTGCTTCTGGGATGACAAAGAAATCACATGGGGGAACAAGGTGACCTGGGGCAGAATGAGGTGCGGGTCAGTGGGTAAAGCGGGGAACAAGGGGTACGCGGACGAAAAGTGCAGGCTATGTAAAGGGGGGAGCGAGGACCTGTCGCACCTGCTGGAATGTGGGCAGCTGAAAAAGGAATTGGGGGAACATTGGGACGCGTGGCGGGAATCGGGAAAAGAGGGGTCAGTTTGGGAGCTGCTGAGGGGAAAGCCGATAAACGAGCTATGTAAATTGATAAGGGAATGGGAGAAACTAGTAAGGAAACAAGAACCGAAGGGGGACAGTAATGAGACCGAGGGGGGAACCAATGGAACTGGCGAAACCCCGGACCAACAACTGTCTCCTCCACGATGCGCGGAGGCCCTCCCACGGGAATCGTAGAGCGCATGAACGTGGACAATCAGATAGTCCGACACAAGAGCCAAAAACAGCTCGAGGACGAGTGCTCTTACATTCGCACTCACTGGATGCCCAAAGCGTTTCTGAGCCTTCCTCTCCTTGTCAGAACAATCGCGAAATTTAGCGTAATGCATTGATGAAGGGGCACAGGTATTGTTGGAAATTGCGGGAATGGAGGAGTGAATGGAGAGACTGTACTTTAGATTTTAAAATTGCATAGTTTGTGTTTATACTTATATTTTTATATTTCTGTGATTGATTACAGGTGTGTGCAGGAGTGAGAGGAGAGAGGAATGGGGAATGAGGTGTGAGGAATGAGGGATGAGGAATGAGGAATGAGGAATGAGGAATGAGGAATGAGGAGTGTGCAAGAGGCATAAGTCATGTAACATGTAACATGTAACAAAAGATACCAGAGTGAAAAGTACTGTACACGTAACACCCCTGTAAAAACTAGAGGTTTAAGAAAAAGTATTCCTATTTGAATAATTCAGGATAAGATCTAGCCCATTGTATAAGGGCATCCAAAGGTTAAGCACTAAGAATTAAGTATTAGCAATAACAGAAATGGTACTAATATGGTTATAGTAAAATAAAAATAAAAATAAAGATATGGATAAAAAATACTAGCAATAGAACCTCTGCGAAGGAAATGGGATGGGGTAACAAATGTAAAAGGCCGAGAGGCCATGCATATGGAATAAAATAAAATAAAAAATAGAAAAAAATCCTGAAATTCTAAAAATTTCAAAAAAACTGGAAAAAAAACTTGAAATACAATTATTTTTTTTAAAATAATTTTTAGAAAAAAATCCTGAAATTCTAAAAATTTCAAAAAAACTGGAAAAAAAACTTGAAATACAATTATTTTTTTCAAAATAATTTTTAGAAAAAAATCCTGAAATTCTAAAAATTTCGAAAAATCTGGAAAAAAAAACTTGAAATACAATTTATTTTTTTTAAAAGTAATTTTTAGAGAAAAATCCTGAAATTCTAAAAATTTCGTAAAATCTGGGGAAAAAACTTGAAATACAATTATTTTTTTTTAAATAATTCTTAGAGAGAAATCCTGAAATTCAAAAAATTCAGGAAAATCTGGAAAAAAAAACTTGAAATACAATTTATTTTTTTTTAAAGTAATTTTTAGAGAAAAATCTTGAAATTCTAAAAATTTCGAAAAATCTGGAAAAAAAATTTGAAATACAATTATTTTTTTTCAAATAATTTCTATAGAAAAAGCTTGAAATTCGAAAAATTTCTAAAAATCTTAAAAAAACTTGAATTTCAACAATTTTTAACCATTTATTCCAAATTTCCAAAAAAAAAATATTTTAAATTTCAAATTTTCCCGCGCAAATCCCTAGTACCATTTTCACCCCTAGAATCCCTTCCAAATAGTAACTAGCAACACTGACGCTACTTTCGCGGAAAAAAGATATATTTATTCTCTCTCTCTCAAATAAATTCGAAGGTTATTTAAAAATGGCGGACACAATGTCTTCCGACACTACCTCAGAGTATCCAGAAGACAATTTATCGGATATATCCGCTGAACGGCAGGCACGTTTTGTTGTCATTGGCCAACGTAATAATTATAATGTGCCGAATCATAAAAGAAATATATTACAAAAATTATTTACCAGAGAAGTAAGTTTCCATTGAAGTTAACCTTCAAATTTGATTTTGGAGCATCGAAAATTTCGTGCTTCGAAATTCTTCATCAAAAAACCTTTTTTTTTTTTAAATTAAAAAAAAATCAAATTCCCGCCAATTTTTCTCTTTTTTTAAATGTTTGAAAATTTCAATGAAAATAATTTTTTTTTTTTTTTCTGAAACTTTTTAATGGAAAATTGAATTTTTTTGAACAGATAAGAGGATGTCTATCACAACACAACAATTCTCCGGAAGAGAGACTTTTTATGGAAGTTCCATCATGGGGTCATTTGCCCCTAACACATGTCATTCCAATGTCAGCACTTCAAGCAGGGTAAAAATTCGTTAAACAAGTGGATAATATTGTTTTTCAACTGATAGGGGAGAGTGGGGCAAAATGGACACTAATGAAACGGTTGGAGATGGATTTTTTTTGATGATTCTATTGAAAAAATGAGGAAATTTTAGCGGGAAAACCAGTGTCAGATGTATTTTTTTCGATTTTTTTGAAAATTCGATGTTTTTGGGGGTTTTTGAGGGGTAAAAGGCTTTCCTTTTTTGAAAATTTTCAGTTTTTTGCTAATATCTCTGGTTCTATTGGTCGTAGCGATTCGGGGATGGTCTCAAATGAAAGGTGAGCTCATTTCCCATCGATTTATGGGGTTTTGAATTCAAAAATATCAATTTTTGGGATAGTTATAGGCCAAAAACTGTTTCACAAAAGTGTTTCACGAAAATGCCCATAAATACGTTAAAAATCGATATTTTTAAATTGAAAACACTATGAATCGATGGCAAATGATCTCACCTTTCACCTCCCATCGGAATTTTTACGCTACGACAAATAGAACCGAAGATATTCTCAAAAAACTGAAAATTTTCGAAAAAAGGAAGACTTTTACCGCTCTAAAATCCTCAAAAAAGTCAAAATCGCCAAAAATTCAAAAAAATGAATTTCGGCGCTTGTTTCCCGCCTAAAATTTCCTCAATTTTCCAATGAAATCATCAAGAACAATCGGAATTCTGCAAATTATTCGAAGTATTAGAAAATTTCAAATTATTCAAAATATTAGAAATTTTGAAATTATTCTAAATATTCGAAATTCTTCAATTATTAGAAATCTTTGAATTATTTAAAATATTAGAAATTTGCAAATTTTTTCTAAATTGGTGAATTCTTCAAAATTTTCGAATTCCTTAAAATATTATCAATTTTAGAATTATTAGAAATTTTGGAATTATTTAGAATATCAGAAATTTGCATTTTTTTTGGAATTTTCGAATTATTCAAAATATTAGAAATTTTCAAATTCTTCAAAATATTAGAAATTTGCAAATTTTTTCGAAATTGGCGAATTCTTCAAAATTTTCGAATTCCTTAAAATATTATTAATTTTTGAATTATTAGAAATTTTGGAATTATTCAGAATAGCAGAACATCGCAATTTTTTTTGGAAATTTTCGAATTATTTAAAATATTTGAAATTTTCAAATTCTTCAAATTATTAGAAATTTGCAAAATTCTCCAAAATGTTCGAATTCCTCAAAATATTATTAATTCTTGAATTATTAGAAATTTTTTATTTTTATTTGCAATTTTTTTTCGAAATTTTCGAATTATTTAAAATATTAGAAATTTTCAAATTCTTCAAAATATTAGAAATTTGCGAATTCTTCAAAATGTTCGAATTCCTCAGAATATCATTAATTCTTGAATTATTAGAAATTTTTTAAATACTCAAAATATTAGAAATTTTCGAATTATTCAAAATATTCGAAATTCGCAAATTTCGAAATTTTCGGAGTTTAAACATGTTTCAAATAATTGTTGGCAAATGGTCTCACGTTCAAAAAAAGCAAGGATTTTACCCCTCTAAAATCGTCAAAAAAGTCAAAATCACCAAAAATTCAAAAAAATTAATTCCGGCGCTTGTTTCCCGCCTAAAACAAAAATACTATTAAATCAATTTTTTCGAAAAATCGAAATATTTTTTTTGAAATATCTCGGAAAATAAGCGAGATGAAGCGCTTTTCGTCTTAATCAATTTTTATAACTCCAGAAATGTTCTACGAAAAACTCAGATCAAAATCGCCTTATCTCGCTTAACTTCCCTGATATTTAAAAAAAACAAACAAAAAAAAAAAAAATTTTTTTCTGAAAAATCAAAAAAAAAATTTTTTTTTTTCAAATTTCAAATTTTTTTTTTTTCTAATTTCAATTTTTTTTTACAGTCACATTGTCATGGGCCTGACACAGTGTGGACAATTTCTCCTCACCTACACATGCAGCATGGACCTCCGAGTGTATGGATCACTGTACAAATACCTGCTGCACTGGTGGGCATTTTCACCAAATCGATTTGCACGAAAAGTCGCTGAAGTTACGCTTTTTGGGAGTTACACTATTGGAAAAGAATTGGATGTCGTAGTTGCTCAATGGCCTACTGAGAAAAATAAAATAGTTATACATGGATTACATTCTGATTGGGGAAACTCGCAGACGACTGATAGAGCGTATTTGACGATTACCACGTTACCTTCACTCAGCAATTGTCGAGATTGTGCCAAAGTAGCAGCTTCCTATGAGGAAGAAGGTGAGACACCAAAAAAAAAAAAACAGTTTTATTATTTTTTATAATATATTTGAGATTTTTCAGAATTTTCGAATTTTTTATGAAATTTTCGAAATTCTTACGAAATTTTTATGAAATTTTCATGAAATTTTCGAAATTTTCATGAAATTTTTTATGAAATTTTTATGAAATTTCTATGAAATTTTCATGAAACTTTTATAAAACTTTCATAAAACATTTATAAAGTTTTTATGGAATTTTTTTCGATTTTTTTTTTGAAAATTAGTAGTGAAAAGTTACTTTTTTACTAAAATTGAAAAATTAAAAAATGTAAAATTTTATTCTTTTCTGATTTTTTTTTGGGAATATCTCGGAAACTAAGCGAGATCGGGTGATTTTGCCCTAATGGTGTTTTGTAGGAGATTTCAAGAGCTAAAAAAAAATATATGGACAAAATCGCTCTATCTCACTTACTCTTCAAGATATTCTTAAAAAACTCCAAAAAAAACCTGGAATTTTTCATATTTTATCACGAAAATAATTAATTAAAATTTTTTATTATTTCAATTAATTACAGAATTAACTGCGAATTGGAACGACTGATTTCATATTAATCTTGTTTTGTAGGGAATTTCAAGACCTACAAAAAAAGATTCGGATAAAAACGCTCTATCTCGCTTAGTTTCCGAGATATTCTTAAAAAATTGTAGAAAAAATCGAATTATTCATTTTTTTTGTTATTCAATTGTTTTAAAATATCTTGGAAACTAAGCGAAATAGAGCAATTTTGCATCAATCCTTTTTTATAGCTCTTAAAATTCTCTACAAAACCAGATTAGGGCAAAACCACTCTATCTCGCTTACTTTCCAAGATTCTTAAAAAAACTCAAAAAAAAACTGAAAATTTTCACTATTTTATCGTAAAACTTCAAATTTTTCATTTTAATTAATTATTTTTTTTTTCAATTAATTACAGAATTAGCAGCTAATTGGGATGGCTAATTTCATCCTAATCTAGTTTTTCAGGGAATTTCAAGACCTACAAAAAAGGATTCGGATAAAAACGCTCTATCTCGCTTAGTTTCCGAGATATTCTTAAAAAATTGTAGAAAAAATCGAATTATTCATTTTTTTTTGTGATTTAATTTTTTGAGAATATCTTGGAAACTAAGCGAGATAGAGCGATTTCGCCTTAATCTTTTTTTATAGCTCTTAAAATTCTCTACAAAACCATATAAGGGCAAAATCATCCTATCTCGCTTACTTTCCAAGATTCTTGAAAAAAACTCAAAAAAAAACTGAAAATTTTCACTATTTTATCGTAAAAATTCAAATTTTTCATTTAAATTAATTATGTTTTTTTTTTCAATTAATTACAGAATTAGCAGCTAATTGGGATGGCTAATTTCATCCTGACTTATTTTATAGAGAATTTCAAGAGCTACAAAAAAGGATTCCAACAAAAACGCTCTATCTCGCTTAGTTTCCGAGATATTCTCAAAAAATTGTAAAAAAAAATCGAATTATCCATTTTTTTAAATTCGATTTTTTGCGAATATCTTGGAAACTAAGCGAGATAGAGCAATTTCGCCTCAATACTTTTTTACAGCTCTTGAAATTCTCCACAAAAGAAGATTGGGGCAAAACCGCTCTATCTCGCTTAGTTTCCGAGATATTCTCAAAAAATTGTAGAAAAAATCGAATTATCCATTTTTTTTTGTTATTCAATTTTTATTAAATATCTTGGAAACTAAGCGAGATAGAGCAATTTTGCCTCAATCCTTTTTTATAGCTCTTAAAATTCTCCACAAAAGAAGATTCTGGCAAAACCGCTCTATCTCGCTTACTTTCCAAGATTCTTAAAAAAAACTCAAATTTTTCATATTTTATCAAAAAACTTCAAATTTTTCATTTTAATTAATTATGTTTTTTTTTTCAATTAATTACAGAATTAGCAGCTAATTGGGATGGCTGTGTTCGTTGCAATTGTCTTCTCCATGGCCTAACAGTACACACAACATACGAAGTAATTTCTCCCTATCCTCGATTTCGTGCAGCTGTTTGTCTGAATTATCAGAATCACGTTGTCGTTAATACAGGAAATTTTCTTCACGTATTACGAGTTGATTTGCTCATTTCAAAATTAAAAAATTCTCGTAATGGTAAAAATTATTGTGATATTAGTGATATTGTGCAATTAGATATTGGTGATGATGATGAATTAGATGAAACAAGAACTGAGTGTTACAATAATCTCTGTGATAAGATTTATACATCAGAATCAGTTGATACATCACCAGGAACAGAGTTCAGTGATGATCGTAAATCCTGCGATTGTACAAATTTAAATGACTGTGAGTGTGGTAAAATTATTAACAACAGTGTTGTTGAACAAAAAGCAATATCTGTTAGGGATAAGATACTTCAGGATTTTTGCGAGGATATGAATCAGGAATTGAGCATTGGAACTGATTCAATTACACTTGTTAAGCATCCTTCATGCTCTCCTAGGTAATTAATTAATTTTAATTTAATTTAATTAATTACAAAAAATCACATTAATTTTATTAAAGAAATTTATTACAATTAATTAATTAATTTAATTTTTTTGTTAAAAAAATGAAAATTAATGAATTTCATTAATTCAATTAATTTAATTAATTTAATTAATTTTATTAATTCAATTAATTCCCCCCTGTGAAAAGATACTTTGTATCTATTATACAGTGAAAAAAAAAAAAAAAAAAAAAAATGAATTAATTCAATTAATTTTATTGATTCAATTAATTTGATTAATTCAATTAATTTGATTAATTCAATTGATTTGATTCATTAAATTAATTTGATTAATTCAATTGATTTGATTCATTAAATTAATTTGATTAATTCAATTGATTTGATTAATTCAATTACTTTGATTAATTCAATTAATTTAATTAATTCAATTAATTTAATTAATTCAATTAATTTGATTACTTCAATTAATTTAAGTAATTCAATTAATTTCATTAATTCAATTAATTGGATTAATTCGATTAATTTGATTAATTCGATTAATTCAATTAATTTGATTAATTCAATCAATTTGATTAATTTAACTAATTTAATTAACTCAATTAATTTAATTAATTCAATTAATTTAATTAATTCAATTAATTTAATTAATTCAATTAATTTAATTAATTCAACTAATTTAATTAATTCAATTGATTTAATTAACTAAATTAATTAAATTTAATTCAATTTTGGGAAAAAGTGGATTTTTTCTCTTTTTTTAAAAATATCTTGGAAATTAAGCGAGATGGAGCGAAATTTTGCTTTAATAGTTTTTTTTAGAGAATTTAAAATTTTAGGGGTTTGGTAAAATGGACACTCCAATTGAACGGTTCGAGATAGAAATTTTTTAATGATTTCATTGAAAAGCTGAGGAAATTTTAGGCGAAAAACACGTGTTAACATTTTTTTTTTCAATTTTTGTAAAAATTTCCTTTTTTAAGCAAGTTTTGAAGGGATTTCCCTTTTGAAAATCGAAAAAATTCACTTTTTCGACGATATCTCCGGTTCTGTTGGTCGTAGCGACCTGGGGTCCATCTCAAATGAAAGGTGAGCTCATTTCTCATCGATTTATGTGGTTCAAATTTTTTTAAAATCTATTTTTCAAATATTCATAGGTCATTTTCTGAAAAATCAGTTTTTGCCCTATAAGTACTTGAAAAAATTGATATTTTTCTTTTTAAACCCCATAAATCGATGGAAAATGAGCTCACCTTTCATTTAAGATCAATCCCAGGTCGCTACGATCAATAGAACCAGAGATATCCTCGAAAACCTGAAATTTTTCAAAAAACAGAAGATTTTCACTTTCAAATTTCGCGCGAAAAATGAAATTTTTGAAAAAATCCAAAAAATAACTTCTGACATATGATTTTCATGGGAAATTTTCTCATCTTTCCAATGGAATCATCAGTAAAAACCTATCTACAATATTTTCATCCATTTCGAGCAATTTTCATAGTATAAAATACAAAAATTAACACGTGTGTCCATTTTACCCCATTTTCCCCTATACTCCCTCAACAATTGAATAATAAAGAGTATTAAAAATAATAATAATTAACAATAATAATAATCTTTAATAATAATAATAATAATAATAATAATAATTAATAATAATAATAATAATTAATAATTGTTTATTATTTTCCTACCCTTGTGGGTTTTTCGGGACTTCCATTCCCTTTACATTTATTTACACTATTTACATTTTCATCCTTCCATTCTTCCATTCTTCTTCTTAATAATTAATAATATTAATAATAATTAATAATAATTAATAATAATTAATAATAATTAATGATAATTAATAATAATTAATATTAATAATAATTTTTAATAATAATATTTAATAATAATAATTAATTAATTACAGATCAACTCCACAAAGGCTTCCAGCTGATTTTAAACAGACATCAATGTTGATGCCACCATCTGACATCCTACGAACACGTACAGAATCTAGTCATATGAATCCACGAAAGCGTCCAGCTTCACCCCAGCCTGGTACATCACAAGATACAACGAGTACTACCAGTGTAACTTCCATAAATTCACCTCTCCATACCTTATCAATATCTCCCTCCCCTTGTTCACCAAGACTGATGTCTCCACCGATAATAACTCCTTCATTTAGGCATCCAAGTCCTCGGAAACGTTCCAGCCTCCACTCGCCACCTCCACCACCTCCCAGAGCTCGTCCCAGTCAAAAATTGACGTTGGAAGCAGAAAAAGCGTATGAATTTATTGATGATGTTCAAGAGACGTGCGAGAAACTGAGCTCATTCAGGAAAAGACGATTGGCTGATAAAAAGTATGAGTTTCGAGTGGAAGCCGAGGACACGGAGAATATTATTCCTTTTAAACACATCAGGGATCATGCGGAGCATCGGTACTGCTCGGTCCATCGACTGGGCTCGAGAGCAGCAAGTCCTGCCTATTCCAATAAGAAAATTCATGAGGAGAGTAGTGAGATGGAGGAGAGTGGGAGTCAGGAGGTCTTTTATGGATCTTTTAAACCACTTGAACCAGGTAAAATATGGGGAAATAGAGGGAAACGTTACTTTTTTTTAGACAGGCTATTTTCAGTTTAATTAAATTAATTTAATAATTAAATTAATTTAATAATTAAATTAATTTAATAATTAAATTAATTTAATAATTAAATTAATTTAATAATTAAATTAATTTAATAGTTAAATTAATTTAATAGTTAAATTAATTTAATAATTAAATTAATTTAATAATTAAATTAAATTAAAACAAATATTTTTTTATATTTAATACATTAAATGTATCTTTACGTAATTAATATCATGTAAATTTCGCAAACAATGTCATTAATGTAATTATTAAATTAAATTAATGATATTGAAAATTATAATATAGGGGAAAGTGAGGCAAAATGGACCTAGAAGATGAGATGACTCGAGATTTTTTTAAAAAGCAGCGGTTGCTTCAAAAAATCTGAAAAAATTTACAAACAATATAGACATGTTGGAGGATTTTCTCAAATTTTTTCAGATTTTTTCGTCAAGTCCTTCATTCCGAAAAAAAATTCCTTAATCATTTTACCTTGAGGGTCCATTTTGCCCCACTCTCCCCTATAATAAGATATGATATTTATTATATAGGGGAGATTGGGGCAAAATGGACACTTTAATGAAACGGTTAGAGATGATTTTTTTTTTGATGATTCTATTGAAAAGCTGAGGAAACTTTAGTATTTTTATCGATTTTTTTTTTAAATTCGATATTTTTCGGTATTTTTGAGGGGTAGAAGTCTTTCGTTTTTTGAAAATTTGCAGTTTTTTGTAAATATCTCTGGTTCTATTGGTTGTAGCGATTCGCGGTTGGTCTCAAATGAAAGGTGAGATCATTTCCCATCGATTTATGGGGGTTTGAATTCAAAAATATCAATTTTTGGGATAGTTATAGGCCAAAAACTGTTTCACAAAATTGTTTCACCAAAATGCCCATAAATACCTTAAAAATCGATATTTTTAAATAGAAAACCCTATGAATCGATGGCAAATGATCTCACCTTTCATCTCCCATTGGAATTTTTACGCTACGACGAATAGAACCGAAGATATTCTCAAAAAAATGAAAATTTTCAAAAAAAGGAAGAGTTTTACACATCTAAAATCCTCAAAAAAGTCAAAATCGCCAAAAATTCAAAAAAATTAATTCCGGCGCTTGTTTCCCGCCTAAAATTCCCTCAACTTTTCAATGAAATCATCAAAAACAATCTACCACCAATATTTCTATTAAGTTTCAAGAGTTTTCCATAATATTCGCCTAAAAATTTAGATGTGTCCATTTTGCCCCACCTTCCCCTATTATTATTTATTATTTATTTTATAATATTATTATATATTATTATAATATATAAAATGATATACTATAATATTATATAGTATCATGAATTTAGTTTGATAATTAAATTAATGATACTGAAAATAAGGATAAAACGGACACGAGTTGATTTTGGTATTTTATACTATGAAATTTACTCGAAATGGATGAAAATATTGGAGATAGATTTTTTCTGATAATTCCATCGAGAAGATGAGAAAATTTCCCATGAAAATCATATGTCAGAAGTTATTTTTTGGAATTTTTCAAAAATTTCATTTTTCGCGCGAGATTTGAAAGTGGAATTCTTCTGTTTTTTGAAAAATTTCAGGTTTTCGAGGATATCTCTGGTTCTATTGATCGTAGCGACCTGGGGTTGATCTTAAATGAAAGGTGAGCTCATTTTCCATCGATTTATGGGGTTTAAAAAGAAAAATATCAATTTTTTCAAGTACTTATAGGGCAAAAACTGATTTTTCAGAAAATGACCTATAAATATTTGAAAAATTGGTTTAAAAAAAATTTGAACCACATAAATCGATGAGAAATGAGCTCACCTTTCATTTGAGATGAACCCCAGGTCGCTACGACCAACAGAACCGGAGATATCGCTGAAAAAGTGAATTTTTTCGACTTTCAAAAGCGAAATCCCTTTAAAATTTGGCCAAAAAAGGAAATTTTTCCAAGAATTGAAAAAAAAAAACACATGTTTTCTGCCCAAAATTTCCTCAGCTTTTCAATAGAATCATTAGAAAATTTCTATCTTGAACTATTCAATTAGATAATATCCTTTTTCTTTTCTTTTCCAGAAAAAACAGTCCTCCAGCCACTGAGCTTGAACCAACAAATGTACAACATAATATTTTGTCGTGATCGATATGTCACAGCAATGCACAATGAATCACCACTTGCACCAAAGGCATTTATTCCATATCCCACGATTAAATGCACAGCTCATTTCAAGAGAAGTTACATAGAGCTTGACGATGAAATGGTATCAGTTATTACTGATGTCGAGGATGATGAGACTGGTGGATACGTCAGTTATCAGTGTGTTTTACCTATGCATGTCCATGGATCAGGATATGTGCAAATGCAAATGATTAGTAATGGTAAAGCAGAGAAAATGGTGATTATTATTATTATTAATATTATTATTAATATTATTGTTGTGAAATTTTTTTTAGATTTCTGAAAAAAATAGAAAATTGGGTAGAAGAATCCTGATTTTTTCTTTATTATTATTATTATTATTATTATTATTATTATTCTGAAATTTCTGAAAAGAAATAGAAAATTGGATAGAAGAATCATGATTTTTCCTTTATTATTATTAATATTATTATTTTTCTGAATTTTTTTGGAAATTTCTGAAAAGAAAATGGAAAATTGGGTAAAAGGATCCTGATTTTTCCTTTATTATTATTATTATTATTATTATTATTATTTTTATTATTTTTCTGAATTTTTTTGGAAATTTCTGAAAAGAAAATAGAAAATTGGGTAAAAGAATCCTGATTTTTCCTTTATTATTATTATTATTATTATTATGAAATTTTTTTTGAAATTTCTGAAAAGAAAATAGAAAATTGGGTAAAAGAATTCTGATTTTTCCTTTATTATTCTTATTATTATTATTATTTTTCTGAATTTTTTTTGAAATCCCTGAAAAGAAAATAGAAAATTGAGTAAAAGAATCCTGATTTTTCCTTTATTATTATTATTTTTCTGAAATTTTTTGGAAATTTCTGAAAAGAAAATAGAAAATTAGATAAAAGAATCCTGATTTTTCCTTTATTATTATTATTATTATTTTTTTGAAATTTCTGAAAAGAAAATAGAAAATTGGGTAAAAGAATCCTGATTTTCCCTTTATTATTATTATTATTATTAAATTTTTTCAAAATTTCTTTAAAAAAAAAATGAAAATTTTAGAAAATCTCAGATTGAGGGAAAAAAATCTGCTTTTTTAAAGAAATCATGTGGGCAAAAAAGTTGAAATTCAATTTGAGGGAATTTTGGTAAAATTTCGAAAATTCCGGAATTTTTTCAATTTTTTTGAAGAAAAAAAAATGAGAAAATTCATCGAAAGTCTCACATTGGGAAGAAAATTTTATTTTTTATTAATTAATTTATTATTATTATTATAATCAATTTTTTTTCTAAATTTGTAAATGATTTTCCGAAATTCTAGAAAATCTCAAATCAGGAAAACATTCTGATTTTTGAGAAATAAATTTAAGGAGTGAATTTGACAAAAAAATCCAAAAAAATTTGAAAAGTCTGTTTTTTCAAATTTCTGAAAAAAATAAAATTTTCGAAATTTTTTTAAATTTATAAAAAATAGAAAAAAACAGGAAAATCTCAAATTGAGTTAAAAATCCTAATTTTTTGTTTATTATTATTATTATTGTATTTTTTTTATCTCAAAGGATTGGATCCTTCTTGAATACTGATGTTGATGATTCATGATGATTCTAGGGATTGCCGTATGTATCGATCAATCAATTTAGTTTCGATATTGAGACATTTTCACATCACATTGCTGACTGGATTTGTAAAAAATTCAAGAAAAAATACTGGCACTGCAGTGATTATGATATCGAAATCATCGACGTATGTTCCATCACTGGGGACATTATTTGTTTGCTGATTATGAAAATTCAGGCCAGCGAATGCTGTACACAGCCTAATTGGTAAATTACATAAAACTTAATTAGAATAAGTCAATTTTCTTTTATTGGTAATTTTATTTGTAATTTTTTTTGATTTTTTAATTTTTAAAAAATTTTTTTGCTTATAATTTTTTAAGAATATCTCGTAAACTAATAGAGATACGCCCTTTTTGCCCTAAACTCGATTTGTAGCTCTTGAAATTCTCTACAAAAAAGGATTCCTGCAAAATCGCTCTATCTCGCTTATTTTCCGAGATGTTCTCGAAAAATGATCGAAAAAAAATCTACATTTTTTAAATCAAAAAATAATTTTAAAAAAGACAATTTTTCTTACCAATCATTTTTTGCAAATATCTCGGAAACTAACGGAGATACGCCCTTTTTGCCCTGAACTCGATTTGTAGCCCTTGAAATTCTCTACAAAAAAGGATTTCTGTGAAATTGCTCTATCTCGCTTATTTTCCGAGATATTCTCAAAAAAATGATCGAAAAAAAAATTACATTTTTTTAATGAAAAAATAATTTTTTTAAATATTTTTTTTATCAATCGTTTTTTGCGAATATCTCGGAAAATAAGCGAGATAGAGTGATTTTGCATGAATCTTTTTTTGTAGCTCTTGAAATTCTCTACAGAAAAGGATTCTTGCAAAATCGCTCTATCTCGCTTAGTTTCCGAGATATTTTTTAAAGAAAATTGATGAAAATAATTAATTGAAAGGTAAAAAATTAAAAAAAAGAAAAGAAAAATTCTAAAAAATAAATGAAAATAATAATTAATTAGAAAAATAACTTTTTTTTTTTTTTAGTTTACAGGAACGAAAAATGTACGAAGCTGGATGCAAATACATCTGGAACATCGATACAAATCAATACAAAATAACTCATATATTACCCATGACTGAAAAGCCCTGGAAAAATGGTGAAATTGAAACAGCAACAACACCAACTACACTTTGGAATCCAACACGTTATTTAGTGCCATTATTAAGGAAAAAAAGTAAACAGCCTTATGCGAGACCCGTGAGATTTTTAGAACACTCTATGTGTTTTTCAAGTGAGTTAATAAATAATATTTTATAAAAAATTTCGAAATTTAAGCAAAAAAAAAAAAAATTTGGAACAAATTTTTTTTTTTTTTAATATTTTTAAAAATATTATTAATTATTTATTAATTATTATTAATTATATATTAATTGTTTTTAAAATGACGAAATAAATATTATATATTTCATCGTTTTAGAAACAATTTTTTTTAAATTAAAAAAATAAATTTTTCTTCACTTTTGAAATATTAATAAAAATAATATAATTTTCGTTTTTTGGAAAAAAAATTTTTAATAAAAAAATATATATTTTATCACTTTAGAAATAAAGTGGCGTAAGTGCTATATATACAAGTAAACGACGATTTTTAAAAAATGATTAAAAAATGTGATAATTAAATTATACATGTATTTTTAATTTTTTTTTTTCGATTTTCAGTCGATTCTCTGGTGCAAATTCTCGATTTGGATAACTTGGTTTCACTTTACATGACTCCGATACCTGAGGAAACAGGACCAGACTGAAAAATGAATTGAACTGATCTATACAATCTATTTGATTTAAGTTTCATAGTTGAATGGACTAAAAAATAATAAATTATCAATTATAGTAAATAAAAAAAAATCAACGTTATTGAAAAAAAACAAAAAAATTGAAACATTAATTTTCTTCTTACTAATTTTTGGGAATATCTAGGAAATTAATGGAGATACGCCCTTTTTGCACGATACCTTTTTTTTAGCTCTTGAAATTCTCTTCAAAAAAGGATTCCTCTAAAATCGCGCTATCTCGCTTAGTTTCCGAGATTTTCAAAAAAAGCAAATGACAAAAAATCGAATTTTCCTTTTTTTTTCTTTTTACTATTAAATTAATTCCAAAAAAAATTCCAAAAAATTACAATTTATCATTATCTATTATTATTATTCACTTCTATTTTAATTACATTATTATCATGATTATTTTCATATAATTACGTGATAGTAATACTCATTAATGGTAAGTAGTAAATATACAAATTAAAGTGATTGTCAATAATTTAATTCCACTGTGTGTACTTGATAATTTTTTTTTTGGTCCCTTCACGTCACTTCGACACTTCAAGTGATATAAGTTCGATTTACATTCCATTTTTAAATTAATTGAAACATTAATACACGAGAACAAAGTGCTTAAATGTACATATTTTGGTTTAAATAATTATTTTTAATTGAGAAGTTTTCGGAATTCTCGTTCTCTTGGAACAACTGAAAAATTAAAAAAAATATGTGTACATTTAATTTATTCATTAATTAATTTAAATTATATAGATCAAATCATTAATTAAATCATTTATTCGTTTATTTAATTCATCAATTTGAATAATTTAATTAATATAATTAATTAATTAAATTGACTGATTTTTTAAATTGATTAATTGAGTTTATTAAGTAATTAAATGCATAAATAGTGTTATTAATATTTTTAATTAATTAATTAATTAAATTCAATTAATAAAATTATCAATTTTTTTATTTACTCAATAAATTAATGGAATTAATTGAATTAAATTAATTAATTGAATGATTGAATTGAATAAATCAATTAAATGAGTTGAATTAATTAAATAAAACAAATTAAATTAATTAATTGAATTATTTGAATTAAATCAATAAATTAAATGGATAAAATTAATTTCATTGAATGAATTAATTGAATTATTTAAATTAAATTAATAAATTAAATCGATTAAATTGATTTAATTAATTTAATTAATTTATTTCACCCTTTTCAAGGAATTTGAATATTTTTGCTAATTCCTTAAATTCGAGTCAAATTCGAGTGAAATAAATTAATTGAATGATTGATTTAATAAAATAGATTGAATCAGTTGAATTAATAAAAAGAAATTGAATTAATTTATTGAATTATTTGAATCAAATCAACAAATTAACTCAATTAAATTGATTTTATTGAATGAATTAATTGAATTATTTGAATGAAATGAATAAATTAAGTCGATTAAATCAATTTAATTGATTTAATTGATTTTTTAGAACTAAATAAATGAATTGAGTCAATTAAATTGATTTAATTAATTTAATTAATTTTTTTTTCACCTTTTTGATTTAATGATTGATTTAATAAAAAAGATTAAATGAGTTGAATTAATAAAAAGAAATTAAATGAATTAATTAAATTATTTAAATTAAATGAATAAATTAACTCAATTAAATTGATTTCATTGAATGAATTAATTGAATTATTTAAATTAAATGAATAAATTAAGTCGATTGAATCAATTTAATTGATTTTTTAAAACTAAATAAATGAACTGAATCAATTAAATTGATTTAAGTAATTTAATTAATTTTTTTTTCACCTTTTTGATTTAATGATTGATTTAATAAAATAGATTAAATGAGTTGAATTAATAAAAAGAAATTAAATGAATTAATTAACTCAATTAAATTGATTTTATTGAATGAATTAATTGGATTATTTAAATTAAATGAATAAATTAAGTCGATTAAATCAATTCAATTGATTTAACTGATTTTTTGAAACTAAATAAATGAATTGAATCAATTAAATTGATTTAATTAATTTAATTAATTTTTTTTTCACCTTTTCCAAGTATTTCGAGTATTTTTGCTAATTTTTTAAATTCTCGTACCATCACCCTGCATAACATCAGCTGAAGTTCCATCGAATTTGAGACTGACTAAAATATTTTCCCAACTATTCATACAATCTTGATAATGTTGAATTTGCCTATCAGCCATAGAAATCAGCATATTCTTTAAATCAGCTCTTTTTTCGATGTTCCAACGTTCTATGTCACTCCGTAAATTTTCGTTAGCACATTCAAGACGATCCTGGAGGACCTCAGAACGTTTTGCAAGACGTGGAACAGTTTGCCCGAGTCTTTCGAGCTTCTCATCACGAGATTCACCTTTCCAGAGTGATCCACTCCATCCTTGGGTTCTCTGCATGTTATTTGGACACTCCATTAACTTTAAAGAAAAAAAAGTGGATAATAATTATTGTTTTTCAGCTGATATAGGGGAAGGTGGGGCAAAATGGAGACTGCAAGTGAATAGTTCGAGATAGAAATTTTCTGATGATTTCAGTGAAACGCTGAGGAAATTTTGGGCAGAAAACATGTGTTTTTTTTTCAATTTTTGGAAAAATTTACGTTTTTGGGGAAATTTTGAAGGGTTTTCACTTTTGAAAATCGAAAAAATTCACTTTTTCGGCGATATCTCCGGTTCTGTTGGTCGTAGCGATCTGGGGTTCATCTCAAATGAAAGGTGAGCTCATTTTTCATCGATTTATGTGGTTCAAATTTTTTTAAAATCAATTTTTCAAATATTTATAGGTCATTTTCTGAAAAATCAGTTTTTGCCCCACAAGTACTTGAAAAAATTGATATTTTCCTTTTTAAACCCCATAAATCGATGGGAAATGAGCTCACCTTTCATTTGAGATCAACCCCAGGTCGCTACGATCGATAGAACCAGAGATATCCTCGAAAACCTCAAATTTTTCAAAAACAGAAGAGTTTCACTTTCAAATCTCGCGCGAAAAATGAAATTTTTGAAAAATTCCAAAAAATAACTTCTGACATATGATTTTCATGGGAAATTTTCTCATCTTTTCAATGAAATCATCAGAAAAAATCTATCTCCAATATTTTCATCAATTTCGAGTGAATTTCATAGTATAAAAAATCAAAATCAACTCGTCAAAATAAATATCAAAATATCAAATTTTGAAGAAATTCATTGAAACGCCAATAACTCGAGAACTAATCATGCAAATAAGCTCAAAATTCACAGGCATCTAACTGATAAAAATCTCGAGATAATATATGAGTAGGGGAAGATGGGGTAAAATGGACATAAGGGGTAAAACGGACACGAGTTGATTTTGGTATTTTATACCATGAAAATTGGGAGAAATCGATGAAAATATTGGAGATAGGTTTTTTCTGATGATTCCATTGGAAAGATGAGAAAATTTCCCATGAAAATCATATGTCAGAAGTTATTTTTTGGAATTTTTCAGAAATTTCATTTTTCGCGCGAGATTTGAAAGTGAAAATCTTCTGTTTTTTGAAAAATTTCAGGTTTTCGAGAATATCTCTGGTTCTATTGATCGTAGCGACCTGGGGTTGATCTTAAATGAAAGGTGAGCTCATTTCCCATCGATTTATGGGGTTTAAAAAGAAAAATATCAATTTTTTCAAGTACTTATAGGGCAAAAACTGATTTTTCAAAAAATGACCTATAAATATTTGAAAAATTGATTTAAAAAAAATTTGAACCACATAAATCGATGAGAAATGAGCTCACCTTTCATTTGAGATGAACCCCAGGTCGCTACGACCAACAGAACCGAAGATATCGCCGAAAAAGTGAATTTTTTCGATTTTCAAAAGGAAAATCCCTTCAAAACTTGGCCAAAAAAGTAAATTTTTCCTATAGACATCCGCTAAAAATATCATTTCCTCTCTATTTACATCATTTTAAGTATCTTCCATCAAAAAAATTACAATCGAAAATTCTGATGATCACACAGCTTCCATTCGAAAGCAAAAAAACACTTTACCTGATCTTTTTCACATTTTCTCTTCGATAATTCATCAATTGTGAGCTCATACTCTATTTGCATAGTATCTCTTCGGGTCAGTGCATCTTTAACTGACTCTATGTATCCAATATATTCACGTTCACCATTAGAAACATTTTCCGTTAGCTTTTGATGTGTCGAGGCATTGGATTCAATGGCTTTTCCAATCGCCAGCAGAAGAGGAGATAATTCTGGCTCACTCATGGACCATTGAGAGAAGATTGGATGCATCTGATGTAATTCGACGATGTAATCTGGTCAGATGAAACCATTAAAAATTAATACAAAATTAAATTTTTTATTTAGATAAATTTTAAGGATTATTTGAAGGTAAAATTTGAGAAAAAAAAGTTAAATTTTTGGATAAAATTGTTAATAACAATTTTTACAAGACGAAATTCTCAAATTTAATTCAGTGAATCTGTGGAGAATGTAATGACGAATAAAATGAGCTCTAGAAAAAAAAAATTAATTGAAAATTAAAAAATTGGCTGCATTTTTTACATTTCTTTAAATTTTAAAAAATTCGAAAAAATGTAAAAAATAATGAAAATTTTTGGATTTTCAATTAATTTTTTGTTTCGCGGGCTTATTTTATTCCTGATTATATTCTTTACAGATTCACTGAATCAAATTTGAGAATTTCATCTTGTATAAATTGTTATTAACGATTTTATACAAAAATTTAAATTTTTTTTCGATTACTAAATTTTAAATTTCGAAAAAATTCATTTTTTCGTCATTCGTTTTTGACGAATATCTCAGAAACTAAGCGAGATAGGACGATTTTACAAGAATCCTTTTTTGTAGCTCTTGAAATTTTCTACAGAAAAGTATTCCTATAAAATTGCCCTATCTCGCTTAGTTTCCGAGATATTCTCCAAAAGCAACCAGCAAAAATAAAACTATTTTTTTTTACTTAAATTAATGATTAAATAATTACCTTGTCTTTCTTTATGAATTCGATAATTGATTTTATCGATGTGAGCCAATTTTTCACTCAATGCCATACAATATTCTTTGGTTTTTTCAAATTCTCCATTTCTCTGTTTCATTGAATAAGCACTGACACTAGGAAGTGCTTCAGTCATTTTTCCAAACATATTACTACGATTTTTCCTAATTATCGAAAATTCTGTTGGTTTCGCAGTTAAAAATACTCTCACTGCCTTATCACAGCTTAAAATCGGATGATTGACCACTCGATTCAAGAATATGTGGAGTAACTTCATTCTGGCGATGATGAACTCTTTGGAGTAACGATCTAGCTGAGCGAGAAGTGTGTGTTTTCCTGGAATTGGCTAAAAATACAAAAAAATAATGATTTCCTATTTTTTTTCTTAAAAAATCGCATTTAAATAGGGGAAGGTGGGGTAAAATGGAGATTCCAGTTGAACGGTTCGAGATAGAAATTTTCTGATGATTCCATTGAAAAGCTGAGAAAATTTTAGGGAGAAAACATGTGTTTTTTTTTCAATTTTTGGAAAAATTTCCTTTTTTGGCCAAGTTTTGAAGGGGTTTTTCTTTTGAAAATCGAAAAAATTCACTTTTTCGGCGATATCTCCGGTTCTGTTGGTCGTAGCGACCTGGGGTTCATCTCAAATGAAAGGTGAGCTCATTTCTCATCGATTTATGTGGTTCAAATTTTTTTAAAATCAATTTTTCAAATATTTACAGGTCATTTTCTGAAAAATCAGTTTTTGCCCTATAAGTACTTGAAAAAATTGATATTTTTCTTTTTAAACCCCATAAATCGATGGAAAATGAGCTCACCTTTCATTTAAGATCAACCCCAGGTCGCTACGATCAATAGAACCAGAGATATCCTCGAAAACCTGAAATTTTTCAAAAAACAGAAGATTTTCACCTTCAAATCTCGCGCGAAAAATGAAATTTTTGAAAAATTCAAAAAAATAACTTCTGACATATGATTTTCATGGGAAATTTTCTCAGCTTTCCAATGGAATCATCAGAAAAAATCTATCTCCAATATTTCCATCGATTTCGAGTAAATTTCATAGTATAAAATACCAAAATCTAATTATAATTACCGGAATTATGTGAAATGGATACATTTCCACCAATTTTTGCCTCAACCACATGAAATCATTGTAACGTCTTCGTACAACATATTCGGATTCCTCAAATTCTGCTCTACTAGTCTATAAAACAGAAAAAAAAACAAAAAAAAACCCAATGAATTTCAAGAATTTCTGTAATTTTTTTAAAAATCTTCAAGTTTTTTAAATTAAAAATTTGCTGTTACTCGTGTAGTTATTCGGAATGTTATGTAGGTCTCCAGGGTTTCTAGATGCTTTTGTGGATTATCAACTTTTACTTGTAAATCTCTACTGTCCAGCTGAAAATCCGAGGTGTCTTGCTCAGGAAGGGTCGAAAAACTGTCGATCGATGGCGATGCAACCTTGAAGAGAAATAAAAAATAAAAATCAATCGTTATTTAAGTAGAGAAAGAAGTAAAAAGCATTTTATGATTATTATTATTTTATTATATTATTGTATTATTGTATTATTTTATTTATTTTATTTATTTCATTTATTTTATTTATTTTTTTTATTTTATTTATTTTAAAATAAATAAATAAATAAATAATTATATTATTCTATTATTCTATTATTATTATTATTATTATTATATTATTATTATTAATTATATTATTATTATTATTATTTTTTCAAGAATTTTCTGAATAATAATGAATAATTAAAAAAAAAACTTTTAAAAATTGAAAAAAGATTGAAAAATTCAATTTAAAAAAAAAAAAGAGTTTTTATTCAAATTAAAGAGAACTATATGGAAAAAAAAGGCTTTATTAATTTTGCATGAGACTGAAGTAAGCTCTAGCGAGGACTATAAAGTGCTATTATAACTTTTCGAGGAACAATTTACATTTTTCATTGAATATATTGATTAATTCGAGAAAAGTAAAAAGGTAAAAGAGGAAAAATTAACGGAATTAAGGTAAAATGGACCTTAGATGATTTTTTTTAGAGTGAAGGAGTCGTTGGAAAAATCTGAAAAAATTTGAGAAGATGCTCCAACATATATATATTATTGCTGAATTTTTTCAGATTTTTAAAAGAAGCCGCGGTTCTTTAAGAAAATCTCGAAGATCCATTTTGCCCTTGTTTCCTCTAAATGTAAAATAAAATGTATCAAGGGAAATTACGGTAAAATGGACCCTGGATGATTTTTTTTCGGAGTGAAGGAGTTGGTGGAAAAATCTGAAAAAATTTGAGAAGATGCTCCAACATATATATATTATTGCTGAATTTTTTCAGATTTTTCAAAGAACCCGCCTCTCTTTAAAAAAATCTCGTAGGTCCATTTTATCCCTGTTTTCTCTAAATAAAAAATAAAATGTATCAAGAAAAATTAAGGTAAAATGGACCCTGGATGATTTTTTTTCAGAGTGAAGGAGTCGTTGGAAAAATCTGAAAAAATTTGAGAAGATGCTCCAACATATATATTTCATTGCTGAATTTTTTCAGATTTTTCAAAGAAGCCGCGGATCTTTAAGAAAATCTCGTAGGTCCATTTCGCCTCCGTTTCCTCTAAATAAAAAATAAAATGTATCAGGGGAAATTAAGGTAAAATGGACCTTAGATGATTTTTTTTAGAGTGAAGGAGTCGTTGGAAAAATCTGAAAAAATTTGAGAAGATGCTCCAACATATATATATTATTGCTGAATTTTTTCAGATTTTTAAAAGAAGCCGCGGTTCTTTAAGATAATCTCGAAGATCCATTTTGCCCTTGTTTCCTCTAAATGTAAAATAAAATGTGTTAGGGGAAATTAAGGTAAAATGAACCCTGGATAATTTTTTTTCAGAGTCAAGGAGTCGTTGGAAAAATCTGAAAAAATTTGAGAAGATGCTCCAACATATATATATCATTGCTGAATTTTTTCAGATTTTTAAAAGAAACCGCGGTTCTTCAAAAAAATCTCCAAGATCCATTTTACCCTTGTTTCCTCTAAATAAAAAATAAAATGTATCAGGAAAAACTAGGAAGAAATGGACCTCTAATGCCACATGATTTATGATTTTTTTTCAGGGTGAAGGAGTCGTTGGAAAAATCTGAAAAAATTTGAGAAGATGCTCCAACATATCTACATCATTACTGATTTTTTTCAGATTTTTCAAACAAGTCGCCGTTCTTTAAAAAAATCCCAAACAATTTCCAATCACAGGTCCATTTTCCTCCAGTTTCTCCTAAAATAAAAAATAAAATGTATTATTATTTTTTGAAAATTACCACTGAATCTTCAACAGATGTACTATAGTTTGATAAAAAATCAGGGTCACGACACTCCTGTTTGACAATTGTTCCAGGTGTAATTGTCCCAGTTTCACGATTACTCGAATCCTGATCCGGAGACTTTATGTCAAAGTCTTCGGTATCTGTTTCACTTGCTGTCATCATTTTCACAGTTTTAGTCCAAGAAATACAGGGACAGAACACAGAAAAAAAGCTTCACTCAATGAAGGGCCACACACTTTCCTGGGAATGTTCGAGTCAACTTTGACACACAAGTTGTGATGACACAAGTGCAGAACTGAAATAAAAAAATTCTGATTTTAAGGAACGTGGATGTGAAATTTATTTGAATTACTTACGAGGTTCCAGTTTCACGTTTCTCGAGTTTTTGAATTTTTGGCGGGGGGGGGGGGGAGGGGTTGCGGAGTGGAAAGAGCCTGGAGTGGGGGAAATCACCATTTAAATATTTTTAAAAAATTCGCATTTTTAATTTTTTAATTTTTTTTATTTCTGTAATTTCCATCGGAAAAATTTTAATTACTTTCTCAATGAAAAATTTGGATTTTTAAATTTTTCATTAGTTCGAAAATTATTTTTTTTTTTTTAACAATTTTGATTAATATTGTAATTTAAAATTTGACTGATGGAATTTCATAATTATTTTCTTTATTAAACTTATTAACATTTTTATTTGTTAAATTGAATTATAAATTTCATATAAGCGTCATTTAGATTGGATTTTTCGGAAATTTTTCGAAATTTCAAAAAATTTCAAAAATTCAAAAAAATTTGAAAAATTTGAAAAAATTTGAAAAAAATCTCAAATATTAAAATAAAACGGATTTTTGTAATATATATGGGCAAAGGAAGGTTGCTGGAGTTTAATTTGAGAAAATTTCGAAAAAATTTCGAAATTTCAAAAAATTTCGAAAAAATTTCGAAATTTCAAAAAATTTCGAAAAATTTTCGAAATTTCAAAAAATTTCAAAAATTTGAAAAAATGGGAAAAAAATCGGAAAAAATCTCAAATATTAAAATAAAACTGATTTTTGTCATATATATGGGCAAAGGAAGGTTGCTGGAGTTTAATTTGAGAAAATTTCGAGAAATTTTAAAAATTTTAAAAAATTTTATAAAAATTCAAAAAAAATTTTAAAAAAATTCAGAAAAATTTGAAAAAATTTGAAAAAAATCTCAAATATTAAAATAAAACTGATTTTTGTAATATATATGGGCAAAGGAAGGTTGCTGGAGTTTAATTTGAGAAAATTTAGAAAAATTTGAAAAAAATTCAGAAAAAATTTTTAAAAAATTCAGAAAGATTTGAAAAAATTTGAAAAAAATCTCAAATATTAAAATAAAACTGATTTTTTTTTTTTTTTAACATAGTAGCGTTGATTTTATTATAAAATTAATTATTCCAATCAATTAATAAGTAAGAAAGAATCAAAATTTCGAATAAAAAAAAGAATTATAAAATTTCATCAGTCAAATTTTTAATTACAATAGTAATCAAAATTGTTAAAAAAAAAAATTAATTTTCAAACTAATGAAAAATTTAAAAATCCAAATTTTTCATTGAGAAAGTGATTAAAATTTTTTCGATGGAAATTACAGAAATGAAAAAAATTAAAAAATTAAAAATGCAAATTCCATTTAAACCCGCTTCATCTCGCTTATTTTCCGAAATATTTCCCGCCAAAAAAACGAAAATTCTTCCCATTTTAAATTAAAAATTAATTTTACAAGGTTTTGACTGTTTCGTTTCTTCAAAATATAACAAAAGAATGTCTCATCAGTGTAGTTCGCATTCTCGTCGATTCTCGTGTCGCAATTTCGCAATTTTCAATGAATATAAGACAATTAAAAAATCACCCGTCAAACAATGCTGAGAGTCATGGATAAAAATGACAACAACAAAACAGTTATTTTGTTTACACGAAGAAATGAAAATGAAAAGTGTCCTTGGAGTCTCGAGGATTCTGCGAATTTCATCTCAGATATGCTGGACCCCTCATCTTCTTTCCGTAAGTCTCATCTCATCACCTAATCCTGAAATAATTCCATAAAAATCTTTAATTTTTGAATTCAAACTTTTTCACCTCGAAAAAATCAAATTAAATCAAATTTTATTTAATTTTATTTTTTTTGGTACATTTTTAAAAATATCTCGGAAACTAAGCGAGATAGAGCGATTTTGCCCGAATCTTGTTTTGTAGCTCTTAAAATTGTCTAAAAAAAAGGATTCATGCAAAATCGCTCTATCTCGCTTAGTTTCCGAGATATTTTTAAAAAACTTAATGACAAACGGAATTTCTCTGAAAACAGGAAATTTTCATATTCTCAAGAAAATTATTGAAAAATGGGTGGGAATTCACCTGCAGCGCCTCTTCCGGTCATCCCCCCTCCTCCTCCCCTCTAGGATAACCTGAAAAAGATGACAAAACATTAATTCCTTTTTATTTATCGTTAAAAACCCTAAAATTCCCCAAAAAATCGCATTTTTTGCCTTTTTTCCAATTTTTTGAGTGTCAATGTCAATTTTTTAAGTGAATAGGGCGTCTGTGATGTAGCTATAGCGTGTTCATACAAAACAAAATGGCGGCCCACAAAAGAGTTCCTTAGAGACCCCCACCCCCCCCCCCCCCCCCTAAAAACCCCCAAAAACTCCCCATCAATAAATCCCGAAAAATCCCCAAAATCCCTAGATTCAAATTCCCGCCTAAAAAAAGGTCAACAAAATGGCGGAAATAAGTGCCCCATGCAAGTGTGCAATGCGGCCAGCGATGCTGTCAGTGTTGCCAGTTTAGGGGTTTTCCCCTAAATTTGAGGGGGGGGGGGGAGGGGATTAACAAAGGGAGTTTTTTGGGGGTTGAATTTAACTGGGGATATTTCTGGGGAGAAAATTTCAATTTCTCTTTTGAAAAAAGTCTAAAAAAAGGCGTTTTTTGGCTATTTTTTTTCTATATAAAAATTGGCAATGAAATAATGATATTTGAGGGAGTGATTGAGCATATATTTGAGTCTTCAGAAAAAAAAATCATCAAAAAATATCAAAAAATGACGACACAAGAGCCATTCTTGCGAGGCTCCTCGAATTTAAAACACTCTGCGGCACGCAATGTAACTGTTGCAAATTTCAATTGAAAAAAAAAAAAAATCGGCTCAGTCTAGATACATATAGCTACAGAAATACGTAGGGAATTTCAAAAATATTGTTTTTCGTGTGATTGGTGACGATTTGAATGAAAAAATTCAAATTTCGGCCAAAAAATCGGCAATTTTTTATCAATAAAAAATGTGCAAATCAATTTTTTGAAAATTCCCTACGTATCACTGTTCGAAATATTGTTTTCAAGATGCTGGCGGGAAATTCAAATGAAAATAATGAAAATTATTAAAGTTATGCTGCGTGCCAATTTGAAAAATCATGTTTCGAGAAAAAAACGATTGAAGTTTTTGACTTGGGCTATGAATATGAAGAAATGCCTTGGGAAAAATTCAAAAATTCACGTGAAATAATGGATTTCAGGTGATAACTTTTCTTGCCCGTATTCTGGAAGGCCCAAAGTAATTTTTAAAGCAAGAAAAAATCATTTGGTTCGAATTTGGGGAGTTTTTCATTCGAATTTAGGGGATTTTAGTGGTTTTTCAGATTAATCTGGGGATATTATTTTTGAAAAGTTGGCAACACTGGATGCCGTAGCCAAGGAGACCGCAGGGCAGTAGACAACTGACATTCCAAACCGGTCGACGTTTTTTTTTTCATTGTAATAAAAAAAAACTACGGCAATACACAAAAATTTGTATTATTTTTTTTTTTCAAATTTTGCACAAAGTGATTGTGTATTTAAACGTGAAAAAAACGTGGGTGACACACAATTACAGGGGCTTTAGTGGCCCAGGAAAAAAGTTCAGTGGATCGACAGAATTTTTGCTCCTTTTTTTTATTACTCGACGAATTTTTTATCCCTTGGAGGGCATAAAAAAAAATTGAAAAAAAAAACTTCAGTCAAAAAAACAGAAAAAGGTAAAATAATTTGTTTTTTTTTAAATTTAATTTCTCATTTTTTTGTGCACGTCTCGAGACACACTCGCTCGATGTCACTTGAGGTGCTATATATATAGGTATATATATATGTATATACCTATATATTATACATATATATATATGCGCCTATTCCCCTGCTTTTCCCCTTTTTTTCGTCGATTTTAATACGAATTTTTCCGGATTTTAACGATTTTTTCGATTTTTTTTTCTTTTTTAGGGTTAATTTTCATTTTTAGGGGGGAAGGGGGGGAAATGGGGGTGGATGCAGTTGTGGAGTCGAAGTTGGCAGATGATTGGACGAAACATCCCTTCGTTATCAGCCCTTGTAGGAGGTACTTGCTATGACGATTTGCGAGTTGCCATTATTTTCACTTTTTTCAAGAAAAAAAAATGATTTTTTTTCGAATTTTTCAAGTTTTTTGATAATACCGCGGAATGTAAGTGAGATAGCACGATTTTGGTGAAATTTTTTTTTTTAGACAATTTCGAGAGCTACAATAGTGGATTGATGCAAAATCGCTCTATCTCGCTTAGTTTCCGAGATATTTGAAGAAAAAGTGATTTAAAAAAATTGATTTCTCCGAAAATTTCACTTTTCGTTTTTTTTTCGGAGTTAAAACCTTACGAAACTTGCAATTATAGGGGATTTATTGGGTTTTTAGGAGGCAGAGGGTTTTTGGGGGAGGGATGGAAGTTTAGAATTATCTGGGGAGGGGGGGGGGGGTGATGGAAAGAATTGCAGAAGGTTTCTGTTCATTTCGAGATTATTAGAAGGGGAAATATTTTAGGGGAAACGAAAAATTGTTTTTTTTTCATTATATAATTTTTTTTTGAGTGAAGGAGTCTTCAGAATTTTTTGAAAAAATTCACTGATAAAGTTCATATATTGGAGCATCTTCTCAAATTTTTTCAGATTTTTTCATCGACTCCTTCATTACGAAAAAAATTCCTAAATCATGTTGCCAGGGAGGTCCATTTTGCCCCACTTTCTCCCAATTTTAATTTATTTGCAATAAATTTCAGGCAAATTGCTCATTGGAGTCAATTTAATTTAATTTAGGAATTTTTATTAACGTTAATAATTTTTTTACATTTACTGGAGCCAAAAACCAAAGAAAAGTACATAATTTAGGGTAAAAGTACGGATTTTTTTGGACCTTTGCTCCTTTTTTGAGAACAAAAGGGCATAAGTTCTGTGTATAAGCATAGGACTTACGCCCCTTTGATTCTAAGGTGACATAATGTTGTCATACTTATAAAATGATTCATACTGTGGTATTCATACTGACAATTTTTGCAAATTCGTCAGTTATATTCGAATTCACAATATGTTGTTCAATTGCTGAAGATGTTACTGTTAAGGATATCCAAGTAGTTTCGATAATCTATTTTTCCTTTTCAATTTTGGTCACTTTCGATGGAGTAGCATGAGGAGATTTTTTTAAAATTCACTTTACACCATGTTACCGGACACAAATTGAGCCAAAAATAATTTTTGAAAAAAATCAAATTAACATTAGAACTCCATAAGCGAGATTCAGTTTCAGTTTCACTGCAACAATTCATGGTCACAGATCTATTATTTCCTTGTATAACTATATATATTCTTGTTCGTCAGAATGTCTATTAATTTTTCAAATCATAAAAAACGCCTGTTACCGGACAAATAGCGACGATTAATCCAATTAATTACATGAAAACATGAATTGGCGGGAATATTGATATTTGAAATCCGAGGATCCTCCAATCACAGTCCTGGATGCTGGGACAGCTTGATTCAAATTCGGAACAATATTGGATATTTATGATATTATTTAATAACAATTTACTATCGTGGACATTGTTTTAATATCGGTAAAATGTTAAAAAATCGGAATAATTAGGATATTTATGATAACTTAGAGAAAAGAAGAAAAGTAGATCATTTGAACCTGTGACTTGGATTTCCCTAATTTTCATAGATTTCAAGAATGGTTCAATTTTTCCAATTTCAAGTTTAGTGTACATGGATATTTTAGGAGTGATTACCTCCTCGATATACAAATCTAAGTAACATTCAAATTCAAATTACAATACAGTCTCTTGATCTAACAATTAGATTTAGGTCACGAAGAAAATTCACTTGATACAAGAAGTTCGGATCACAGAATAGTCTCTTGGTTTAACAATTTGATTTAAGGAAGTTCATCCGGTATGGGATTTAATAGTACGAAAAATTATCACGACTAGCGTAGTGGTTATACGACTAACGTAGTCGTAACCTGTACAGCTGCTATGTACTAGAAATTCTCGTTCGTCGATCATTATTGTTTTTTTGTAAAAAATCGAATTTATAGAAATAATTTTTTTGAAGATCAAATAGAAAAAGGTCATTTCAGCACATTTTCAACTAGTTTTGTATGATTAAATGTGCAAGCATAGCATACATTGCGTTATTCGGAAAGCATTCTTATTGATTTCAAAAAGCGCGCGATTCTGACGTCACTGTCATGCGAGTAAGACAGAAGTTAACTTCCCAAAAATCAGCATTTTTCGAGACAAATTAATTTATTCTTAAATCACCAAGTATCTAATGCATTTGAGGAAGCTCTTAAACTGTTCTTCACATATTTATTTATCCATTATGGAAGTTTCTCCCCAAAAAACCTGTTAATTGCCACAAATTTCATGTTTATAGACGAAAACCCATAAGGGACCGTGTTAATTGGAAAATCTTTATTTATTAATTTATCCCGAATAAGATATCCGAAGAGTTTGAAATTTTAACAGGTGACTTTTTAGATTTTCAGAAGTATATTCAAATTTTTTCATAATTATTGGTCTGTTAATTCAGTTACCGGATGAACTCCCTTTTAAATCACAGAATGAGTCTCTTCGTTCGATAAATAAACAGAACATCCTTGACTGAAGCTCTCTTACGTATTTGCACTTTTGGCGTCTTCAAATAAGTGAATTCCAGAAATTCGTCGCTGTTAGAAGAAATGAACCTTTCAATGAGTTTTTTTTGTTAATATCATGGAAAAAAAGGGAGATATAGCCTTTTCGATCTGATCCTCGTTTGCAGCTTTTGAAATTTTATTTAAACCAATAGGTTTGAGGTGAAATTGCGTTATCTCGCTTAGTTTCCGAGATATTCTGAAAAAAGTTTGAAAAAATAGAAATAAATAATTAATTAATAAATTATTAGTTCTTTCCTTTTTTTTGTAAAAATTCAAATTTTTTGTTCTTCTTAATTTATTCATTTTTTTTTTTGGAGTCTCATTATATTTTTGATGAAGGAAATTATACATAACTGAAAGGGCGACTGTTATTGAGAGACAGTTGCAATAGAAACAGGAAAAGTAAAATACGAACGATACCGCCAGGCACCAACCATGCATAACACACAGTCCAGGTGCAACGGTTCAAGCTGACATGCTCTTCGATCAGTTCAAGGTACTCTACACGACCCAACACCTTCCGGTGTACTTTTGTTTATCTTCAGGAGGGAAATTATCTCGACTTTTTCTGAAATTTTCAACTTTTTCGAAAAAAAATTTAGTAGCAATTAGAAATTATTCTATTTGCATCAATATTTCTTTCAAAAACAACTTTCGATCGTCATTTTCAAATGTTCGATCAATCGATTATCAATCGATGCGATATCTTGCATTAAATTCGAGATATCGAATTCCATTCGATAGTTCGATTTCATCTCTTTTAGTTTGAGGACTAGCAAATAAAAGCGCGCTACGCGCGCCTTCATTAATTTTTCTTCCACAAAAATAATAGCAATTAAATTGAAGGCGCGCTGCGCGCGCCTGTGGAACTTTTTCTTGCCGAAACTTCCGATTGTCATTTTTTTACATATTCGATTAATCGTATTTACATTCGATATATCGCATTAGCAATTCGATAGTTCCGTAACACCTCTTTTAGTATATGGGGAAAACCAGCAATCAAAAGCGCCTGTGGGAACTTTTTTTGGAATAACAACTTTCGATCGTCATTTTTTCAAATATTCGATTAATCGATACGATATCTCGCATTTAAATTCGATATATCGCATAGCATTTGACAACTTCCGTAACACCAGATTTAGTATATGGGGAATCAATCATTTTCTAAGAATCGATTAATCGATGCGATATCTCGCATTGGGTTCGATATATCGCATTGAATTCGATTAATCGCATTTCAATTCGATACATCGCATATCATTCGATAGTTCCGTAACACCAGCTTCAGTATATAGAGAATCGATCATTTTCTAAAAATCGATTAATCGATGCGATATCTCGCATTGAATTCGATATATCGCACATCATTCGATAGTTCCATTCCGATAGATTTATAGCTGAAGAGATCTGTTTCCCAAAAGACGTAACTTGCAATCGATTATTTTCTAAAAATCGATTAATCGATGCGATATCTCGCATTGCGCTCAAGATATTCGTATATTTTTCGATAATTCCCTTTCACCAGTTTCCCTTTAAGTGGAATCAATGTCCAATCGCTGAGTTTCAAAATTTCGATTAATCAGTGTCAAAATTCGATCGGTCGAATTTCGCATTTTTTTAGGCTTCAGGGAAATCAACGCCCAAATGATCAATTTGAAAATTTCTATTAATCGATATCAAAATTGGATCAATTGAATTTCGATTAATTGATGTCAAATTTCGCTTAATCGAATTTTGTTTAATCGACGTCAGAATTCGATTAATCGAATTACAGATCAATCGGTAATTTCATCCCGTTTCAGTTCAAGTAAAAATAAAATTTAGTAAATTTAGTAAAATCGCTCAATTTCGCATGCCTTCTAAGATATTCTCGAAAAAACTAATGGAAGGAAAAATCGACTTCTTTCTCATCTTTTCATCGATTCGTTTGTATTTTTTATGAATATCTCGGAAACTAAGCGAGATAGAGCGATCTTACCCGAATCCTTTTTTGTAGAGAATTTCAAAAGCTAAAAAACGACATTGTTTAAAGTTGAGTTGATTTTCCTGACTGGTCAGTGGGTGGCAAAAAGGCGGGTGAAATAAGTTGTTTAGAGACTAGTTGAGAGGCACATGGAAAACTCATTCTTTATTAATGAGGAAAAACCAGCTTGTTGATAGATATAAAATTACAGATCACAATATGCTTTTATAGTTGGAATTCACAATCATGCTCATAAAGTTGAATTACAATCGATATAGTTGAATTAATTAAACTAATAGTTCAATGTCTCATAGTTGATATAATCACGAATAATAGCACTTAATTCATCACTTTAAGTGTCTATCACTTCAATGGCTAAGAGTTGAGATAATCACGAACAATAGCACTTGATTCATCACTTCAAGTGTCTATCACTTCTTGATCACTCTCATTATTGGTGGCCACGCTAAAGATTGTTGGGCTCCATCAAATGATTGAACGGTCAAATTGAAACACCTCTTGTCTTGTTGAGAGTTCAGTCGTAACTAATTTTTGGACTCTTGCGGGTCCAAGAGAGAGAGAGAGAGGGGGGGGGGGGTGAATTCATGCCTTTACCACGTTTATAGTGTCGCTAGACACCTTGAGATTTGGCACTTTATAATTGGTGATATTTCTCGCGGTAAATTCACTCTGTTTCAAACAGACATTCAATCAAAAATTGGCTATCTCCATTATCTCCTGAGAAATTTTCAAAAAACTAAATGACCAAGAAAGAAAACCTTAAAAACTCCAAAAATTCGTAGAAATCATCTTTCCCCGGGGGAATGATCGCGATAGATTTGATCAGGTGCATTCACTCCATCTTCAAAGACATCGATTCCACTATTCTAACGACATAATTAACGTTAATACCGTCTGATTGCTGACAACTTACCCATAAATCCTAATCCATACGTAAAACCAGAGCAAAACGGACCTCCGGAGCAAAAAGATTCAGGATTTTTTTTCGGAGTGAAGGAGTCGGCGAAAAAATCTGAGAAAATTTGAGAAGATGCTGCAATATGTCCTCAATGTTGGTGAATTTTTTCAAATTTTTTTGGAGAACGGCGGTTATTTGAGAAAAAATTATGGATCACTTTTGGTAAAAGGTCGATTTTACCCTTATTTTTCTTACATAGCTCCCCTTCGAAAATCTCCCATTACCTATTAGTCACACGTGTTCCATTTTATTCACGACCCCTCGAATCTGTGTTTTCTTCTTTCTACTCCCGTGTACTCATAACATGTTTAGTACCTGCCACTCCAAAAAGATACAGGCATATCAGTAGAATAGTAGAGATGAAGGGGGTGGTGAGAGGTGAACTCCTATCGATGTATGAGGGATTACAGCGAAGAATAACGTTGTATCGTTTGTAGGGTCTTCCTTTGATGCGAGGGATTATTATATATGCTCTGCCACGCGCACCTGTAATTAGGTAACGAACGTACGGGGTGAATATTCGGCAAATGGCCTGTTAGCTTGGAGGATTTATTCATCTTTCCCTTTACCTCTCTCTTCTTCCTGAAACCTTCTCCCCCCTTTTTCATAAACTGGTATTAGATGCATCAGTGGCTTTTCTTGCTGATAGAAATCGTCAGAATTTATTTCGTGAAAAAAGATGAAATTGAATCAAGGAGATGGAATTTTTTTAAGTTCAAAATTTCTCATTTTTTCGTTATTTTTTTCCATAAGTCCTGTCCTATAGCGAATTGAGACCTCATCTTTTTTGGAGTAAAGGGCAGCGGTGTTTGGAAGGCCTCAGAATCGGAATTTTAAGGGACGTCATATTTAGAGGGAGGATGGAATTTTTTTAAGCTTAAAATCTCGCATCTTTTGGATATTTTTTTCCATAAGTTCAGTCCTATGGCGAATTGAGACCTCATCTTTTTTGGAGTAAAGGGCAGAGGTGTTTGGAAGGCCTCGGAATCAGAATTTTGAGGGACGTCATATTTAGAGGGAAGATGGAATTTTTTTAGGTTTAAAATTTCTCATTTTTTGCATTTATTTTTTCGTCCCTCAAATCTTCAGTTCCGAGGAATCCCCAATATCATTGTCCTGCATCATAAATAAAAATCGTCTCTCAATTCACCATAGGGCTGGACTTATAAAAAAAAAAGGTGCAAAAAATGGAAAATTTCAACCTTAAAAAAAATTCCATCGTCCCTCTAAATATGACGTCCCTCAAAATTCCAATTCCGAGGGCTTCCAAGAACTTTTGCCTTCTACCCTAAAAAAAATCATCTCTCAATTCACCATAGAGACGAATTTATAAAATTAATCCTTCACAGTCTCTCCAGTACATTAATCTAAGATACATGAAAACATCGATTTTTTTGTCAGTCAATCTTGTTTTTCCTATTTTATAAAATCTCTTTGAATAAAAAAGGAAATGAACGGTTTTCATCACGAGAAATACTCTCAAATCAGTGAAATTTAGAGATTTTTTGAGATTTCTCGAAATTTCGAAGATTTTGAGATTTCTTGAGATTTCGATATTTCTTGAGATATCTCAAAACTCGGAAATTTTGAGATTTTTTGAGATTTCTCGAAATTTCGAAGATTTCAAGATTTCTTGAGATATCTCAAAAGTCGGAAATTTTGAGATTTTTTGAGATTTCTCGAAATTTCGAAGATTTCAAGATTTCTTGAGATATCTCAAAAGTCGGAAATTTCGAGATTTTTTAAGATTCCACGAAATTTCGAAGATTTCGAGATTTCTTGAGATTTCTCAAGATTTGAAAATTTCGATATTTTTTGAGATTTCTCGAAATTTCAAAGATTTTGAGATTCCTTGAAATTTCGAAGATCTTGAGATTTCTTGAGATATCTCAAAACTCGGAAATTTTGAGTTTTTTTTGAGATTTCTCAGAATTTCGAAGATTTCGAGATTTTTTGAGATTTTTCGAAATTTCGAAGATTTCGAAATTCCGAAGATTTCGAGATTTCTTGAGATATCTCAAAACTCGGAAATTTTGAGATTTTTTGAAATTTCTCGAAATTTCGAGATTTTTTGAGATTTCTCAAGATTTGAAAATTTCGAGATTATTTGAGATTTCTCGAAATTTCGAAGATTTCGAGATTTCTTGAAATATCTCAAAACTCGGAAATTTTGAGATTTTTTGAGATTTCTCGAAATTTCGAAGATTTCGAGATTTTTTGAGATTTCTCGAAATTTCGAAGATTTCGAGATTTCTTAAGATATCTCAAAACTCGGATATTTTGAGATTTTTTGAGATTTCTCGAAATTTTGAAGATTTTGAGATTTCTTGAGATTTCTCAAAACTCGGATATTTTGAGATTTTTTGAGATTTCTCGAAATTTCGAAGATTTCTTGAGATTTCTCAAGATTTGAAAATTTCGAGATTATTTGAGATTTCTCGAAATTTTGAAGATTTCGAGATTTCTTGAGATATCTCAAAACTCGGAAATTTTGAGATTTCTCAAAATTCCGAAGATTTCGAGATTTCTTAAGATATCTCAAAACTCGGAAATTTTGAGATTTTTTGAGATTTCTCGAAATTTCGAATATTTCAAGATTTCTTGAGATTTCTCAAGATTTGAAAATTTCGAGATTTTGTTAAAATTTCTCAACATTGTGAATTTCTCGAAATTTGCAAATATCACGATTTTTTGAGATATTTCCAGATTTTAGATAACTTCATTATTTTCACTGAAAATATTACCTTAAAATTTTCCCATTCATGCATGAAAGCTTCCCTCCCAAAAAACCTATCGTTTGAATTCTTCATCCCCATAGCTACGATTTGCGTCTCCCACTGTGTTGATATCAGGCATCATCTCTTTGTTGCGAGAAGAGTGGATACTGATCTCTCACGTGGAAGCAAATGGTGAAAAGCTCAACCGACTGATTCATGGATTTTCCCTCTCTGCTCCCTCTAACTTTGACGTTTTTCCCCCCTTTTTTACCTGTTACAGAATCGTCTGTATCAAAACGTGAAGGCGACTGTGATATTGGAGTTGTGGACAGGAACGAGGGACTCATTGCCATGACTACAACTGGCGCTCAGTACGCTTTAGCAGCATCAACTACTGCTGGTCATGGCGGGGGTAATTCCGCGGTTGTAGACGTGGAGAGTAAACCAAGCGTTGTAGTTGTCACTACGTCCAGCACAAGTCCAAGTGGCAGTGTTGCACAGAGCCAAGGCACAAGGGGACAACAATTAATCACTGTTGTCACTAGCCCTGATCCATCCAGTACCAATAATCTTCAGCCTATCCAGGTATTTAAAAAAAATTACATTTAATGGTAAATTTGAGAAAATTGACAAAAAAAAATTGAGAACAATTTTTAAAAAATTGAAAACAATTTTTAAAAAATTGAGAAAGATTTTTTTTAAATAATTTTGAAAATTAAGAAAAATCTCAAATATTGGAAGATAAATGATTTTTTTTTTTTAAATTACATTTAATGTTAAATTTGAGAAAATTAAGAAAAAAAATTGAGAACAATTTTTTAAAAATTGAGAACAATTTTTAAAAAATTGAGAACAATTTTTAAAAAATTGAAAACAATTTTTTAAGAATTGAAAAAAAAATTTTAAAAATAATTTTGAAAATTAAGAAAAATCTCAAATATTGGAAGAAAAATGATTTTTCTTTCAAAAATTACATTTAATGTTAAATTTGAGAAAATTAAGAAAAAAAATTGAGAACAATTTTTTAAAAATTGAGAACAATTTTTAAAAAATTGAAAACAATTTTTAAAAAATTGAAAACAATTTTTAAAAAATTGAAAACAATTTTTTAAAAATTGAAAAAAAATTTTTAAAAATAATTTTGAAAATTAAGAAAAATCTCAAATATTGAAAGATAAATGATTTTTTTTTCAAAAATTACATTTAATATTAAATTTGAGAAAACTAAGAAAAATAATTGAGAACAATTTTTTAAAAATTGAGAAAATTTTTTTAAAAATAATTTTGAAAATTAAGACAAATCTCAAATATTGAAAGAAAAATGATTTTTTTTTTCAAAAATTACATTTAATGTTAAATTTGAGAGAATTAAGAAAAAAAATTGAGAACAATTTTTAAAAAATTGAGAACCATTTTTAAAAATTGAGAAAAATTTTTTAAAAATAATTTTGAAAATTTAGAAAAATCTCAAATATTGAAAGAAAAATGATTTTTTTTTCAAAAATTACATTTAATGTTAAATTTGAGAGAATTAAGAAAAAAAATTGAGAACAATTTTTAAAAAATTAAGAACAATTTTTTAAAAATTGAAAACAATTTTTAAAAAATTGAGAAAAAAATTTTTAAAGTAATTTTAAAATAATTTTGAAAATTAAGAAAAATGACTTTTTTTCAAAAATTACATTGAATGTTAAATTTGAGAAAATTAAGAAAAAAAATTGAGAGCAATTTTTAAAAAATTGAGAAAAAATTTTAAAAATAATTTTAAAATAATTTTGAAAATTAAGAAAAATCTCAAATATTGAAAGAAAAATGATTTTTTTTTCAAAAATTACATTTAATGTTAAATTCGATGTTAAATTTGAGAAAATTGAGAAAAAAAATTGAGAACAATTTTTAAAAAATTGAGAACCATTTTTAAAAAATTGAGAAAATTTTTTTAAAAAATTGAGAAAAATTTTTTAAAAATCATTTTGAAAGTTAAGAAAAATATCGAAAGAAAAATGATTTTTTTTTTCAATGAAATTCATTTAATGTTAAATTAAATTAAATTGGAATAATTTTAAAATAATTTCAAAAATTAAGAAAAATCTCAAATATTGAAAGAAAAATGATTTTTTTTTCAATTAAATCAATTTAATTTAACAATCAAGTCTCTTTTTATCATCATTTTTTCATTAATATCTTGGAAACAAAAAAAAAAGAAAAAAAAATTAGTTTTGTTCTAATATTTGAGATTTTTCAGAATTTTCGAAATTTTTATGAAATTTTTGTGGAATTTTTATAAAATTTTGAAATTCTCTACAAAAAAAAAACAAATTTTCGAGATTTTCTCAAAAAATCAGAATTTTCCCTAATTTAAATAAATTTGTGATTTTCTCACACTCTTTTTTTCCCAAAAAATAAAGCAGAAAAAAATCCTCGATACATTAAACTTTATGCATGAAAATCAATAATTGATAAGTTTTCCCACGTTGTATGAATAGTCTGATAACAGACAAGAGACCATCTGCTCGCTTCCATTGCACGTGTGAAAAACGAAAAATAGAAGAAAAAATATATTTTTTCTTATTTAATACATTATAGGGGAGAGTGGGGCAAAATGGACATTATAATGAAACGGTTAGCGATGGATTTTTTTCGATGATTCTATTGAAAAGCTGAGGAAATTTTAGCCGGAAAACGAGTGTCAAATGTATTTTCTTCGATTTTTTTGAAAATTTGATATTTTTGGGTGTTTTTGAGGGGAGAAGCCTATCCTTTTTTGAAAATTTTCAGTTTTTTGGAAATATCTCTGGTTCTATTGGTCATAGCAATTCGGGGATGGTCTCAAATGAAAGGTGAGCTCATTTTCCATCGATTCATGGGGTTTTGAATTCAAAAATGTCAATTTTTGGGATAGTTATAGGCCAAAAACTGTTTCACAAAACTGTTTCACAAAAATGCCCATAAAAACCTTAAAAATCGATATTTTTAAATTGAAAACCCTATGAATCGATGGCAAATGATCTCACCTTTCACCTCCAATCGGAATTTTTACGCTACGACAAATAGAACCGAAGATATTCTCAAAAAACTGAAAATTTTCAAAAAAAGGAAGGCCTTTACCCCTCTAAAATCCTCAAAAAAGTCAAAATCGCCAAAAATTAAAAAAAATTAGTTCCAGCACTTGTTTCCCGCCTAAAATTTCCTCAACTTTCCAATGAAATCATCAAAAACAATCTACCGTCAATATTTCTATTAATTTCAAGAGTTTTTCATAATATTTGCCTAAAAATTTAGATGTGTCCATTTTACCCCACCTTCCCCTATGGATATGTATTAAATATTATAGGGAAGACGGGGCAAAATGGAGCTTTTGGTCGCACTGATCTGGTATTTTTATTTAAGAATGGAAGGCCTCACCGAAAAAATTTCATCAAAAATCTCCACATATTAGCGCATTTTCTCAATTTTTTTCCTGAATTTCTCCACTCCGAAAAAAAATTCTGAATCATGTTGTTCCGGCGGTCCATTTTGCCCCATTCTCCTCTATAGTGAATATTACATATCACATGGATATCCAAGTAGCAGATCCGAATAATCTACTTCTATTAATTTTTTTCTAAATTTATCATAAATATTCTAATTATTCCGATTTTGTAACATTTTACCGATATTAAAACAATGTCCACGATAATAAATTGTTATTAAATAACATTATAAATATCCAATATTGTTCCGAATTTGACTCAAGCTGTCCCAGCATCCAGGACTGTGATTGGAGGATCCTCGGATTTCAAATACCAATATTCCCGCCAATTCATGTTTTCATGTAATTAATTGGATTAATCGTCGCTAATTGTCCGGTAACAGGCGTTTTTTATGATTTGAAAAATTAATAGACATTCTGACGAACAAGAATATATATAGTTATACAAGGAAATAATAGATCTGTTACCATGAATTGTTGCAGTGAAACTGAAACTGAATCTCGCTTATGGAGTTCTAATGTTAATTTGATTTTTTTCAAAAATTATTTTTGGCTCAATTTGCGTCCGGTAACATGGTGTAAAGTGAATTTTAAAAAAATCTCCTCATGCTACTCTTTCGGAAGTGACCAAAATTGAAAAGGAAAAATAGATTATCGGAACTACTTGGATATCCTTAATACATTATAATATAATATAATGATTATATGTTCATTTATATGAGTTAAGTGCGAAATTGGAATCAACAGTTTAATATATGTAAATTATGATTTCAGCTAGTGGTACAGGATCCACTGGAAACAGCTGCAGACTCGTCAAACGGATCTTCTGGTACTGCAGCTCATGTAACTGCACAAGTTGTCGTTAACACTACTCATTCAGGACAACACACACTCATTGAATCAGACGCAGCTTCCACATCGACTGGAACAATTGTCAGTGGATCTCCTCATTACATTACAGTAACAGGTAATTTAATCGCCTCTATTTTACGTAAAAATTCTGTAAAGTTTTGAGAATAATTAGGGGTGTGCGAATAGTGTTCGAATCGAATCGAATATTACTATTCGATTCGAATTTCGAATCGAGTAATTCGAAAATTCGAATTATTCAAAAATTCGAATTATTCGAACATTCGAAATATTCGACAATTCAAATTGTTCGAAAATTCGAATTATTCGAAAATTTGGATTATTCAAAAAAATTCGAATTATTCAAAAATTCGAATTATTTGAAAAAATTCGAATTATTTGAAAAAATTCGAATTATTCGAAAATTCGAATTATTCGAAAAAATTCGAATTACTCGAAAAAATTCGAATTATTCGAATTATTCGAAAATTCGAATTATTCGAAAATTCGAAATATTCAAAAAAATTCGAATTATTCAAAAATTCGAATTATTCGGAAAAATTCGAATTATTCAAAAATTCGAATTATTCGAAAATTCGAAGTATTCGAAAAAATTCGAATTATTCGAAAAAATTCGAATTATTCGAAAAAATTCAAATTATTCGAAAATTCGGATTATTCAAAAAAATTCGAATTATTCGAAAAAATTCGAATTTTTCGAATTATTCGATTCAAATTTCGAATCGAATATTAATATTCGATTCGGTACGAATAATTCGTGGATTCGAATTATTCGCACACCCCTAAGAATAATCCAAAATTGTTAGTCAAATTCCTTTTATTTTATCACCACTTTTTTTTTAAATATATTTTTTGTCAGAAAATATTTTCTCTTAATTTTGTAAACTTTTATTTCTTTTTTACATTTTTTGGGGGATATATCGTTGCCTTAGAAACAAAGGGGCGTAAGTGCTATGCTTATACATGCGCTTAAGCACTTACATCCCTTTGTTTCTGAGTTGACGATATTAAAGTGCGATTTGGTCAGAATGAATTTAGAAAATGTTTTTTTTTCTTCTTTTAGTGTCAGGTGACGCTGAAGCCGTGGGTTCTGAATCTGGATCCCATCCAACATATGTTCAATACGTTCAGGGAGATGGTTCAACTTATAATATTACTAATGGAGAGATGTAAGTATAGGGGAGGTGGGGTAAAAAAGGGGGGGGGGAGATAAACGGGGGGGAAACGGGGACATTTTAATTTTGATGCCTTATATTATGAATAAGTGGATAATAGTATTGCTTTTCGAGTGATAGGGGAAGGTGGGGCAAAATGGGCACATCTAAATTTTTAGACAAATATTATGGAAAACTCTTGAAATTAATAGAAATATTGACAGTAGATTGTTTTTGATGATTTCATTGGAAATTTGAGGAAATTTTAGGCGGGAAACAAGCGCTGGAATTAATTTTTTTGAATTTTTAGCGATTTTGACTCTTTTGAGGATTTTAGAGGAGTAAAACTCTTCCTTTTTTTGAAAATTGTCTTTAAAAAAATCGATTTCTAACGAATTCCATCAGATTCCTCATTTTATCGCATTTTTCTCGATATAATTTTTTAAAATGTCTCAAAAATGAAAAAAAAATATGTCTAATCAAAAAAAAAAATTTTTCAAATGAAAACAATATTAAAAACAAAAATATGTTTAATCGTTTTTTTTTTTTTTCAGGACATATCCAGTATATGCTGTCGGCGAAGCGGGAGCTATGTACACTCCCGCATCGAGTCAGTATTACACCCCTGCAACAACACCAGTGACTTACGCACAAGTAAATTGAATAATTTTTTTTTTTAATTAAAAAAAAAATTTCGTTAAAACTCTTTTGATTCTATTTTCCTCAAATATCTCGGAAAGTAAGCGAGATAGGGCGATTGTACTCCTATCCTTATTTGTAGCTCTCGAAATTCTCTTCAAAAATGGATTCAGCAGAATCTGTCCTATCTCGCTTAGTTTCCGAGATATTCTAAAAAAACGAAAAAAGAATTGAAATGCACTCATTTTTGTACTTTTTCCCCTTTTTTATGAATATCTCGGAAACTAATGGAGATACGCCCTTTTTGCCCCAAGAACGTTTTCTCGAGAATTTCGAGACCTACAAAAACGGATTCGGGTAAAATTGCCCTATCTCCCTTAATTTCCGAGATATTCTCAAAAAATGATAAGAAAATGTGAATTTTCTCTTTTTTTACAGAAAAAAAGGTGAATTTTCTCGTTTTTTACAGGAAAAAGGGACTTTCCTATTTTTTTACAAAAAAAAAAATGAATTTTTCATTTTTTTTACAAAAAAAAAATGAATTTTTCATTTTTTTTACAAAAAAAAAAGGTGAATTTTCTCTTTTTTTACAAGAAAAAAATAATTTTTTTTTTAATTATCAGGTTTCTGGACAAGGCTCCAACACAACAACAGGCCAACTTCTTTCTCAAGGTAATGGCACGTACCTGATTCAACAGAGTGTTGTGGATGGTGATCCAACGACTCACGCCTTAATTTCAGCTGCTGCAGCTCGTGCAAGTCCACAAACCGAGAGTGCTGTGAGTTTTTTTTTTTTTTTTAATATTAATAATTTTCTTGCATTAAAAAAAAAAATTCCATCAGCTCAAATATTCGACGTGATTGCATCGATAATTAATATTTCCTTTCTCAATTGAATTACCTGGTGATGCTTTGTGAATGGTAAATTAACTAGGGGAAGGTGAGGTAAAAGGGACACAAGGGGTAAAACGGACATCTTTTAGTTTTGGTATTTTATAATATGAAAATTATTTGGGGTGTGCGAATAGCGTTCAAATCGAATCGAATATCACGATTGGAGAATTGAATCGAATAATTCAAATTTTTTAATCGAATGATTCGAATTTTCATTATTCGATTCAAAAATTCGAATTTTTATTATTCCATTCGAAAATTCGAATTTTTATTATTTCATTCAAAAATTCAAATTTTCATTATGCGATACGAAAATTCGAGTTTTTAAATATTTAGAATCTTCGAAGAATTCTAGTTTTTGAATCATTTGAAATAGGAATCGAATAATTTGAAATTTTCGAATTTTCGAATTTTCGAATCGAATAATTCGAATTTTTGAATAATTTGAAGTTCTCAAATTTTCGAATCGAATTTTCAAATAATTAGAATTTCCGAAGAATTCTAGTTTTTGAATGATTCAAAATCCGAATCGAATAATTTGAAGTTTTTGAATTTTCGTATCGAATAATTTGAAGTTTTCGAATCGAATTATCGAATAATTCGAATTTTTGAATCAAATAATTCGAATTTTCAAATAATTAGAATTTCCGAAGAATTCTAGTTTTTGAATGATTCGAAATTCGAATCGAATAATTTAAAGTTTTGGAAGTTTCGAATTTTCGAATAGTTCGAAAAATTTCGAATAATTTGAACTTTTCCTAATAATTTCGAAGTATTCGAAATTTTTAGAATAATTCGACATTTTTGAATCATTTGACAATTCGATATTATATTATATTATCGGACTTACGATTATATTATAGGGGAAAGTGGGACAAAATGGACCTGTTTGTTAAAATCATTTGGGATTTTTTAGAGAATAGGCAGCTCTATGAAAAAATTTGAAAAAATTATACAACAATGAAGACATATTAGAGCACCTTCTCAAATTTTTTCAGATTTTTCAATCGAGTCCTTAACTGCGAAAAAAATTCCTGAATTATGTTGTTGCAGAGGTCCATTTTGCCCTATTCTCCCTTACTATATGTAGATATATATATATATATACATACATATATGCCATACAATACTAAGCAATTTTGAGGCTTCATAAAAAAGGACAAAAAAAGGCCATGTTTTTTTTTTTTTAGGAAAATTTTCTCAGTTTTTCAATGAAATCATCGGAAAATCTCTATTTCGAATCGTTCAATAAAAATGTCCATTTTACCCCACTTTCCCCTATATATAAATTTCATAATAAAAATGAAAGCAAGAAAAATATGGGCTGTTTTGAAATAGGAGGCTGTGGTTAGCGGGGGTGGAGGGGCATACTTGATCAGTGGTAATGCTGGAGGGGCAACAATCAGCGTTGAGGAGGCTGCCACAGCAGCCAACATGACGCATGCCACTAGGGTCTCCCAGGCCACCGTAAGCCATATCGACTCCCCATTTGTTAGCTACTTTTTTATTATTAAAAATTAATATTATGCATGTCTGTTGTATTTTGTGAATGCTTTCCTGCTTTCGTCTAATAATCTAACACGATGATATGAAAAAAAAAAAAATCATTTATTAAGGATATCCAAGTAGTTTCGATGATCTATTTTTCCTTTTCAATTTTGGACACTTTCGATGGAGTAGCATGAGGAGATTTTTTTAAAATTCACTTTACACCATGTTACCGGACGCAAATTGAGCCAAAAATAATTTTTGAAAAAAATCAAATTAACATTAGAACTCCATAAGCGAGATTCAGTTTCAGTTTCACTGCAACAATTCATGGTCACAGATCTATTTTTTGCTTGTATAACTATATATTAGGGGTGTACGAATATTCGAAGTTTCGAATTATTTAGTGTGAATTGAATTTGAATAATTCAATTCGAAAACAAATTAAATTCTCGAATATTTGAATTATTCGAATATTCAAATTATTTGAATTTTTTGAATTATTCAAATTTTTCAAATTATTCGAATTTTTCGAATCATTCAAATTATTTGAATTTTTCGAAATATTTAAATTTTTTGAATTATTCAAATTATCTAAATTTTTTGAATTATTTGAATTATTTGAATTTCGTGAATTATTCGAATTTTTCTAATTTTTCGAATTATTTAAATTTTTCGAATTATTCAAAATATTTGAATTTTTTGAATTGTTTGAATTTCTTGAATTGTTCGAATTTTTTGAATTATTCAAATTATTCGAATTTTTCGAATTATTCAAATTATTTGGATTTTTTGAATTATTCAAATTTTTCGAACTATTCGAATTTTTCAAATTATTCGAATTTTTTGAATTTTTCGAATCATTCAAATTATTTGAATTTTTCGAATCATTTAAATTTTTTGAATTATTCAAATTATTTAAATTTTTTGAATTATTTGAATTATTTGAATTTCGTGAATTGTTCGAATTTTTCTAATTTTTCGAATTATTCAAATTTTTCGAATTATTCAAAATATTTGAATTTTTTGAATTATTTGAATTTCTTGAATTGTTCGAATTTTTTGAATTATTCAAATTATTCGAATTTTTCGAATTATTCAAATTATTTGAATTATTCAAATTATTTGGATTTTTTGAATTATTCAAATTTTTCGAACTATTCGAATTTTTCAAATTATTCGAATTTTTTGAATTTTTCGAATGATTCAAATTATTTGAATTTTTCGAATTATTCAAATTTTTTGAATTATTCAAATTATTTAAATTTTTTGAATTATTTGAATTTCGTGAATTATTCGAATTTTTCTAATTTTTCGAATTATTCAAATTTTTCGAATTATTCAAAATATTTGAATTTTTTGAATTATTTGAATTTCTTGAATTGTTCGAATTTTTTGAATTATTCAAATTATTCGAATTTTTCGAATTATTCAAATTATTTGAATTATTCAAATTATTTGGATTTTTTGAATTATTCAAATTTTTCGAACTATTCGAATTTTTCAAATTATTCGAATTTTTTGAATTTTTCGAATCATTCAAATTATTTGAATTTTCCGAATTATTTAAATTTTTTGAATTATTCAAATTATTTAAATTTTTTGAATTATTTGAATTTCGTGAATTATTCTAATTTCTCTAATTTTTCGAATTATTCAATTTTTTTGAATTATTCAAAATATTTGAATTTTTTGAATTATTTGAATTTCTTGAATTGTTCGAATTTTTTGAATTATTCAAATTTTTCGAATTTTTTGAATTATTCAAATTATTTGAATTATTCAAATTTTTCGAACTATTCGAATTTTTCAAATTATTCGAATTTTTTGAATTTTTTGAATCATTCAAATTATTTGAATTTTTCGAATTATTCAAATTTTTTGAATTATTCAAATCATTTGAATTTTTTTAATTATCTGAATTATTTGAATTTCGTGAATTATTCGAATTTTTCGGATTATTCAAAATATTTGAATTTTTTGAATTATTTGAATTGTTCGAATTTTTCAAATTATTCAAATTATTTGAATTATTTGAATTTTTCAAATCATTCCAATATTTCGAATGATTTGAATCCTACGAGTATTTCGAATTCTACGTATATTCCGAATTCATCGAATAATTCATCTTTCGAATATTCAAATCGAATTTCGAATTGAATGATATTATTCAATTCAATTCGATTCATTTAAAATTTGCACATCCCTACTATATATATTCTTGTTCGTCAGAATGTCTATTAATTTTTCAAATCATAAAAAACGCCTGTTACCGGACAATTAGCGGCGATTAATCCAATTAATTACATGAAAACATGAATTGGCGGGAATATTGGTATTTGAAATCCGAGGATCCTCCAATCACAGTCCTGGATGCTGGGACAGCTTGAGTCAAATTCGGAACAATATTGGATATTTATAATATTATTTAATAACAATTTATTATCGTGGACATTGTTTTAATATCGGTGAAATGTTAAAAAATCGGAATAATCAGAATATTTATGATAAACTTAGAAAAAAAAGTAGATCATTTGGACCTTCTATCACCTGGATATCCTTAATTCAATTTGTAGTTAAATATTTTAGTAGTCGAAAGGTAAAACAGACGAAATCGGCTTATCTTTGTCATTCTCAACGTAATATCTTGGAAACTAAGGTAGACACGTCTTTTTTACCTGAAACCTTTTTTTTAGAGAATTCCGAGAGCTACAAAACAGGATTGAAGCAAAAAAGGCGTATCTCCATTAGTTTCTGAGATATTCATGAAAAAGTAAATCAGTAGTAAAGTTTTCGAAGAATGAGGCGATTTTCTCGTCATTTTACTTTTAAGAAGATCTTGGAAACTAAGCGAGATAGAGCGATTTCACCCGTATCATTTTTTGTAGAGAATTTCAAGAGCAACAAAAGAGGATTCACGCAAAATCGCTCTATCTCGCTTAGTTTCCGAGATATTTTCAAAAAAACAAATTAGTAGAGAAAAAATGAAGAAAAATAAGTCGTTTTTTTCTTTATTTTACTTTCAAGAATATCTCGGAAACTAAGCGAGATAGAGCGATTTTACCCGAATCCTTTTTTGTAGAGAATTTCAAGAGCAACAAAAAAGAATGAATGCAAAATCGCTCTATCTCCCTTACTTTCCGAGATATTTCCAAAATTCTTATTAAAAAAAAAAATTCAAAAATTTGCACTTTTTTTTAATAAAAAAAAAAATTCGAGTCCAATAAATCTTCTTTCAAGCTCAAAATTTTACTGCACTCAATGTATATCATCTATATATATAACACATGAAAATCAACGACTGATGATTTCTTGATTGATAATTTTTATTTTATTTTTATCTCAAAATCGTCTCTCGTTATTTCCTTATCAATTTTTTTTAATTATCATAATTTTTATCATTCAAATTTAGGTACAATGGCTTTTGGAGAATTACGAGACAGCAGATGGTGTATCATTACCACGTTCTACCCTTTATAATCATTATTTACGTCATTGCTCTGAGAATAAATTGGATCCAGTTAATGCAGCTAGTTTTGGTAAATTGATACGTTCAGTTTTTTTGGGATTGAGAACGAGACGTTTGGGTACACGGTGAGTAAATAAAAATGCATGTTAATAGTAATTGATCTAGTAGCAAAAGGGCGTAAGTGCCAATTTTTTCTGCTTTTCTCTGCACTAAAAAAAAGGGCATAAGAGTCATTTTTTGCCTCATTTTAAAAAAAAAAAAGGGTGTAAGAGTCATTCTTTGCCTCTTTTTTTTAAATAAAAAAAGGGCGTAAGAATCGTTTTTTGCCTCTTTTTTTAAATAAAAAAAGGGCGTAAGTGCCAATGTTTCCGTTTTTTTTTTAAATAAAAAAAGGGTGTAAGAGTCATTTTTTGCCTCTTTTTTTTCTAATAAAAAAGGACGTAAAAGTCATTTTTTGCCTCTTTTTTTCAAATAAAAAAAGGGGGTAAGAATCATTTTTTGCCTCTTTTTTTAAGAAAAAAAAGAGGCGTAAATGCCAATTTTTTCGTTTTTTTCTAATAAAAAAAAGGCGTAAGTGCCATTCTTTTCGCTTTTCTTTTCTAATAAAATAAGGGAGTGAGTGTCATTTTTTGCCTCTTTTTTTCAAATAAAAAAAAGGGCGTAAGTGCCAATTTTTCCTTTCTTTTCTAATAAAAAAGGGGCGTAAGTGCCAATTTTTCTGTTTTTTTTTCCAATAAAAAAAGGGCGTAAGTGCCATTCTTTTCGTTTTTCTTTTCTAATAAAATAAGGGCGTAAGAGTCATTTTTTGCCTCTTTTTTTCAAATAAAAAAAGGGCGTAAGAATCATTTTTTGCCTCTTTTTTTAAATAAAAAAAGAGGCGTAAATGCCAATTTTTTCGTTTTTTTCTAATAAAAAAAAGGCGTAAGTGCCATTCTTTTCGCTTTTCTTTTCTAATAAAATAAGGGCGTAAGTGCCATTTTTTGCCTCTTTTTTTCTAATGAAAAAGGGTGTAACAGTCATCTTTTGCCTCTTTTTTTAAATAAAAAAAGGGCGTAAGTGCCAATTTTTTCGTTTTTTTCCAATAAAAAAAAGGGCGTAAGTGCCATTCTTTTCGCTTTTCTTTTCTAATAAAATAAGGGAGTGAGTCTCATTTTTTGCCTCTTTTTTTTTAAATAAAAAAAGGGGCGTAAGTGCCAATTTTTCCTTTTTTTCTCATAAAAAAGGGGCGTAAGTGCCAATTTTTCTGTTTTTTTTTTCTAATAAAAAAAGGGCGTAAGTGCCATTCTTTCGCTTTTTTTTCTAATAAAAAAAGGGCGCAAGAGTCATTTTTTGCCTTTTTTTTTCAAATAAAAAAAGGGCGTAAAAATCATTTTTTGCCTCTTTTTCTTAAATAAAAAAAAGGGCGTAAGTGTCAATTTTTCCTTTTTTTCTAATAAAAAAGGGGCGTAAGTGTCAATTTTTCTGTTTTTTTTTTCTAATAAAATAAGGGCGTAAGTGCCATTCTTTCGCTTTTTTTTCTAATAAAATAAGAGAGTGAGTGTCATTTTTCGCCTCTTTTTTTTTAAATAAAAAAAGGGGCGTAAGTGCCAATTTTTCCTTTTTTTTTCTAATAAAAAAGGGGCGTAAGTGCCAATATTTCTGTTTTTTTTTCTAATAAAAAAAGGGCGTAAGTGCCATTCTTTCGCTTTTTTTTCTAATAAAAAAAGGGCGTAAGTGCCACTTTTCTCGTTTTTTTCCAATAAAAAAAGGACTTAAGTGCCATTCTTTTCGCTTTTTTTTTTTAATAAAAAAAAGGGCGCAAGTGCCAATTTTTCCTTTTTTTTCTAATAAAAAAAGGGCGTAAATGCCATTTTTTTCGTTTTCTTTTCTAATAAAATAAGGGTGCGAGTGTCATTTTTCGCCGTTTTTTTCGAATAAAGTTAAAAATCAATAACTATTATCCCCTTCTATTTTCAGAGGCAATTCAAAGTACCATTACTACGGAATTCGAGTGAAGCCAAGTTCCCCGCTCATAATGTTGAACGAAGACGGTACATCCAGGCAACAATCGAGCTCGAATAATCAAACAAAACGCTTCAAATTCGTCAATCAAAAGCAAGAGTCATCCTACGACAATACTCATGGAAATTCAAATGTAACATCAAACACAACAACACCGCAGTATCATCAATATTTGGGCGAAGCAAGTTCTGCTATTCCAGATTTTCCAGAAATCATCGTTAGTCATGGATCATCATTGCCCGAAGACTGCACATTAGAAGACATCGACACATTTCGAAGTATTTATCGCGAACATTGCGAGGCATTTCTCGACGCTGTTTTAAATTTTGAATTTGGCACTGTCGAAAGCCTTTGGCGGGAATTTTGGCGCAGTCAGGATAATAATAATGGTGATGAGTGTGAAGAAGAAAAATATTTGTCAAAAACAAAATTATATCAAATGTGTAAATGCTGTGAAGTACAGGAATTTATTAGAACTGTTGATTACACATTTTATCAAAATTTAGTTGAAGTTTTAATGCCAGATGTATTGCGGCCAATTCCAAGTACTTTGACACAGTCGATAAGAAATTTTGCTAAGGGGCTGGAGTCTTGGTTGACGACAGCTATGAATGATTGTCCGGAGAAAATGATGCAGATTAAGGTGAGGATTTTTTTTAAATCAAATTTTTGCGGAATATTGAGGAAAATTGGCGGGAAAAGGCTTTTTTTAGGGGTGTGCGAATAGTGTTCGAATCGAATATTACTATTCGATTCGAATTTTCGAATCGAATAATTCGAAAATTCGAAAATTCGAATTATTCGAAATTATTCGAATTATTCAAATTATTCGAAAATGTTAGAATTATTTGAAATTTTTGGAATAATTCGAAAATTTTCGAATTATTCAAAAAAAAACGAATTATTCGAAAATTCGAAAATTCGAATTGTTCGAAAATTCGAATTTTTCAAAAATTCGAATTATTCAAAAATTCGGATTATTCAAAAATTTGAATTATTCAAAAAAATTCGAATTATTCGAAAATTCAAATTGTTCGAAAATTCGAAATATTCGACAATTCGAATTATTTCAAAATTTGAATTATTCAAAAAAATTCGAATTATTCGAGAATTCGAATTGTTCGAAAATTCGAATTATTCGAAAACTCAAATTATTCAAGGAAATTCGGATTATTAAAAAATTCAAATTGTTCCAAAATTTGAATTATTCAAAAAAATTCGAATTATTCGAAAATGCGAATTGTTTGAAAATTCGAATTATTCGGAAATTCGAATTATTCAAAAATTCGAATTATTCGAATGGCGTTTTCGATTTGCTGCACTGCACCGGTGTAGTGTAGGAAACTAACCTAATGTGAGCGCCCTCACGCGCGGCTCTTTTAAAATTGTTCGGTTTGAATAAAATAGTCTACATTATTTTTGTTAAAAAATTAGAATAAATTGCCGTCAATTGAATGAAGCAATGATTGACGGATTACTGAATTTTTCAGAATCGAGTCGTGATGACAACGAGCAAATGGCAGCATTAATGGAAAATGATTTAACGACATGAGGTCAAGGCAATCTGAACACCAAAGACTTCATTGAAAATATTGTTAGCAATTGTTCAGATGCAAAAATAAGTATAGTCATAATTAATACCCGCACCTGTGCATCTGCACAATTGCTCACAATATTTTCAGTAAAATCTTTCATGTTCAGAGTGCCTTGACCTCATGTCGTTAAATCATTTTCCATTAATATTACCGTTTTTTCTTCGCAATCATGACTCGATTCTGAAAAATCCTGTAGTTCGTGAATCATTGCTTCATTCAATTGATGACAATTTGTTTTAATTTTTTACTAAAAAAATGTAGACTATTTTACTAGAACCGAATAATTTTAAAAGAGCCGCGCGTGAGGGCGCTCACATTAGGTTAGTTTCCTACACTACATCGGTGCAGTGCAGCAAATCGAAAATGCCAGAAAATTCGAATTATTCGAAAATTTGAATTATTCAAAAATTCGAATTATTCAAAAAAAATCGAATTATTCGAAAAAATTCGAATAATTCGAAAATTCGAAATATTCGACAATTCGAATTATTCGATTCAAATTTCAAATCGAATATTAATATTCGATTCGGTACGAATAATTCGTGGATTCGAATTATTCGCACACCCCTAGTTTTTTTGCCCTGATTTTCAAAAAAATGGGGTGAAAAGGGCGTATCTCCATTGGTTCCTTTCTTTATCCTCTTTTTCTTGAATTTCGTTGGCTGAGAAACTAAGTGGCGTAAGTGTTGCGCTTATATATAGGGGAATGTGGGGCAAAATGGACATCAGGGGTAAAATGGACACATCTAAATTTTTAGGGAAATATTATGAAAAACTCTTGAAATTAATAGAAATATTGGTGTTAGATTGTTTTTGATGATTTCATTGGAAAGCTGGGGAAATTTTAGGCGGGAAACAAGTGCTGGAATTAATTTTTTTGGATTTTCGGCGATTTTGACTTTTTTGAGGATTTTTGAGGGGTAAAAGCCTTCCTTTTTTTGAAAATTTTCAGTTTTTTGAGAATATCTTCGGTTCTATTTGTCGTAGCGTAAAAATTCCGATGGGAGGTGAAAGGTGAGATCATTTGCCATCGATTTATAGGGTTTTCAATTTAAAAATATCGATTTTTATGGTTTTTATGGGCATTTTTGTGAAACAGTTTTGTGAAACAGTTTTTGGCCTATAACTATCCCAAAAATTGATATTTTTGAATTCAAAACCCCATAAATCGATGGGAAATGAGCTCACCTTTCATTTGAGACCATCCCCGAATTTCTACGACCAATAGAACCAGAGATATTCGCAAAAAACTGAAAATTTTCAAAAAGAAAAGGCTTTTCACCCCTCAAAAATGCCCGAAAATATCGAATTTTCAAAAAAAACGAAAAAAAATACATCTGACACTGGTTTTCCGGCTAAAATTTCCTCAGCTTTTCAATAGAATCATCAAAAAAAATCCATCTCTAACCGTTTCATTACAGTGTCCATTTTGCCCCATTCTCCCCTAGCACTTATGTCACTTTGTTTCTAATATAGGAGAAAGTGGGGTAAAATGGGCACGAGTAGTTTTTGGTATTTTATACTATGAAAATTACTCGAAATTGATGAAAATATTGGAGATAGATTTTTTCCGATGATTCCATTGGAAGGATGAGGAAATTTCCCATGAAAATCATATGTCAGAAGTTATTTTTTGGAATTTTTCAAAAATTTCATTTTTCGCGCGAGATTTGAAGGTGAAACTCTTCTGTTTTTGGAAAAATTTCAGGTTTTCGAGGATATCTCTGGTTCTATTGATCGTAGCGACCTGGGGTTGATCTTAAATGGAAGGTGAGCTCATTTCCCATCGATTTATGGGGTTTTAAAAGAAAAATATCAATTTTTTCAAGTACTTATAGGGCAAAAACTGATTTTTCAGAAAATGACCTATAAATATTTGAAAAATTGATTTTAAAAAAATTTGAACCACATAAATCGATGAGAAGTGAGCTCACCTTTCATTTGAGATCAACCCCAGGTCGCTACGACCAACAGAACCGGAGATATCACCGAAAAGTGAATTTTTTTCGATTTTCAAAAGGGAAATCCCTTCAAAACTTGGCCAAAAAAGCAATTTTTTGCAAAAATTGAAAAAAAAAAAAAATTTGAGATATGCTTTTCCCCTCAAATTTCCTCAGCTTTTCAATGGAATCATCAAAAAATTTCTATCTCGAACCGTTCAATTAGAGTGTCCATTTTACCCCATCTTCCCCCAATGATTTTCTCTCGTTTTCATGTGCTATATTTTTTTTTCTTCTTTTTGAATTCAGTTGACAGCTGTATCTGCATTTGCCCAAACATTGCGCCGTTACACATCATTAAATCATCTTGCACAGGCTGCACGTGCTGTACTACAAAATTCTAGTCAAATAAGTCAAATGTTGGCTGACTTGAATCGTGTTGATTTTCACAATGTCCAAGAGCAGGTGGGAATAATATAATAAAACTAGAGAGTAATTAAAATATTAATTTTTCGAGAAAAAAATTTCCAAAAAAATTTGAAAAAAAAATTTTTTTTTTAATTTCGAAAAAAAAAATTTGAAAAAAATTTAGAAAAATCTCAAATATTTAAATGAAACTGATTTTTCAAATTATTAATAAATTATTAATTTATTTTTTAAATTTGGAAAATATGAAATTTTCAGACAAATACAGAGTGGCAATTTACCTGGAAAAGTCAGGGAATTTTCATCTTAGTCAGGGAAATTTGCAGTTTATTTTTTTACTATACAAATTGCTTTATTCCTCAAAAAATTGAGTTATTTTCAAAAAATTGAGTTATTTTCAAAAAAATTGAGTTATTTTCAAAAAATTGAGTTATCCCCAAAAGAAAAAATGATAATGAAATGCAATGAATTTGTCTGATAATTTCATAATCTGAAAATTTGTACATAAATCACGAAAAATACTAATATGCCCTTTATTTTCCAGGCTTCTTGGGTCTGCCAATGTGACTATACAGTGGTTCAGCGTTTGGAAGCGGACTTCAAAGTTACCCTGCAGCAGCAAAATTCCTTGGAGCAATGGGCAGTTTGGTTGAAAGGTGTTGTCACACAAGTGTTGAAGCCTTATGAGGGAAAACCAACGTTTGCCAAAGCTGCGAGGCAGTTTCTGCTGAAGTGGTCTTTCTACAGGTATGAAAAAGTTTCATTAAATTAACAAGTTTTTGGCTGTATCGGTCATTGCAAAAATGATTTTTTTTCAATTTTTCGAAAAATTTAATTTTTCGTCCGAGTTTTGGAGGGGCTTTCCTTTTGAAAATCGAAAAAATTCACTTTTTCGGCGATATCTCCGGTTCTGTTGGTCGTAGCGACCTGGGGTTCATCTCAAATGAAAGGTGAGCTCATTTCTCATCGATTTATGTGATTCAAATTTTTTTTAAATCAATTTTTCAAATATTTATACGTCATTTTCTGAAAAATCAGTTTTTGCCCTATAAGTACTTGAAAAAATTGATATTTTTCTTTTTAAACCCCATAAATCGATGGGAAATGAGCTCACCTTTCATTTAAGATCAACCCCAGGTCGCTACGATCAATAGAACCAGAGATATTCTCGAAAACCTGAAATTTTTCAAAAAACAGAAGATTTTCATCTTCAAATTTTCGCGCGAAAAATGAAATTTTTGAAAAATTCCAAAAAATAACTTCTGACATATGATTTTCATGGGAAATTTTCTCATCTTTCCGATGGAATCATCAGAAAAAACCTATCTCCAATATTTCCATCTATTTCGAGTAATTTTCATAGTATAAAATACAAAAATTCCCATTAAAAAAAAACTCATCCTGTTTTACTTTTTTTTCACAGCTCAATGGTGATTCGTGATCTAACACTCAGAAGTGCTGCAAGCTTTGGTTCCTTCCATCTCATTCGTTTGCTATACGATGAATACATGTTTTACTTGATCGAGCATCAAGTAGCTGTTGCCACTGGAACAACACCAATTGCTGTAATGGGAGATGTAAGAATTCATCAAAATTTTTTTCTCTAAAAATTCTAAAAATTTCTCAAATTCTAAAAATGTCTAAACTTTTTTTTTAAATTTTCCCATTCAGAAAAATCTAACTTGCCAGATGATCTCAACTTTTAGTACAACATCGAATGGAGGTAAATATCAAAACATCTCGGAGACTAAGCGAGATAGGGCGACTTTATCTTCAAATTTCTGTTTTTTAGAAAAAAATTTGCTTTGAACCTCTTTCATCAAGAATACCTTGGAAATTAAGAGAGATAGGTCGATTTTGCCCGAATCCTTTTTTGTAGAGAATTTCAAAAGCTATAAAAAACAACTGATCCAAAATCGCTCTATCTCGCTTACTTTCCGAGATATTCTCGAAAAACCGACAGAAAAAATTCAAATTATGTTAAAAACATGAAAATCTCAATTTTTTCAAAGACAAATTAATTTTATTTCGTCACTAGTTTTTTTGAAATATCTCGGTAAATAATGGAGATACGCCCTTTTTACCCTAAACCCGTATTGTAGAGAATTTCAGGAGCTACAAAAAAGTATTCGGCCAAAATCGCTCTATCTCGCTTATTTTCCGAGATATTTTTAAAAACTTGCTGAAATAAAATCGATTTATCATCGAAAAATTTACTAATTTTTTTTTAATTAATTTAATAAAATTTAATATATTTCTCGTTTTCTTTCTCAAGATTCATCAAATTCCAGTGCTCCAAAACGCCTGAAAATAAGCTAACTGAGTGCCAGTGCACTTTAGGAATTAGAAGATTACAACAGCAGCAATAAGCAATTATTTTGAAGAAAAAAGATAATGCAGGCCTATCAGAAAGAAAATTAACGAATTAAAAAAAAGAGGCTTCATCACAAAAAAAGTAAATAATTCCTTTTTTTCTTTTTTTTTAATTATTCGCTCATCCCGAATTAAATTACAGAATATTGATAAGTGTGTAATGAATTATTTATGAATTAAATAATAAGTTTAATAATTAATTATAATAATAATATTCGTAATATTGAAATAATTATCAGAATGATAGTGATTTCGGAGTCTTTTTTAATCAAATCAGCTAAATATAAAGTATCTAGTCGAATATATTTGAAAAAAGAAGAAAAATCCAGAGGTGAAAGGCGAAATTACAGAAACTCAAATTTAAGAAAAAAAAAAAAAGAAAAGAAATTGTTCTGAATTGAATAGTCCTTATGCACCCGTCCTTGCACAAGAAAAAGAAAATTCGTGAATTGAAGTATTAATTATTAATGCCGCCCGATCAAATAAATGAAGAATAATAGAAGTGAAGTGAAAAAATTTGAAGAAAATTTTTTTTCTAAAAATTGAAAAGATTTTGGATATCTCAGTGAATTGAATAATTAATAATAATCATTTTTTTCATCATTTTTTAAAGAATATACCGGCAATTAAGCGAGATAGAGCAGAATTTCATCTCATTATGTAATTCTTGAAATTTTCTAAAAAAAAAAAAAAATTTGGTGGAAATCACTTTATTTCGCTTAGTTTCCGAAATATTTTTGGCTTAGAAATAAAGGGGCGTAAGTGCTATATATATGCTATATATGCATATTTGATATGCTTATATATAGCACTTAGGCCCTTTTTTTTCTGATTTGACAATATTCAAACAAAAAAATTTAAATCGAAAATTTCATTTTTTTGCAATTTTTTTAACGTTTTTTAAAATATTGAGATCTTAGAAACAAAAGGGCGTAAGTGCTATATGCTATATAATTTTTTATATGCTATATATGCATATTTCATGAACTTATATATATATAGCACTTACGCCCTTTTTTTTCTGATTTGACAATATTTCAAATACAAAAAAATAAAATCCAAAATTTAATTTTTTGTCGATTTTTTAAAGTTTTTTAAAATATTGACATCTTAGAAACAAAAGGGTGTAAGTGCTATATGCTATATAATTCTTTATATGCTATATATATATATTTCATATGATTCTATATATATAGTACTTACGCCCTTTTCTTCTAATTTGACAATATTTAAACATAAAAAAATTTAAATCCAAAATTTCATTTTTTTGCAATTTTTTTTACGTTTTTTTAAATATTGAGATCTTAGAAACAAAGGGGCGTAAGTGCTATATATGCTATATAATTTTTTATGTGCTATATATGCATATTCCATATGCTAATATATATATAGCACTTACGCCCTTTTTTTTCTGATTTGACAATATTTAAACAAAAAAATTTAAATCCAAAATTTCATTTTTTTATAAATTTTTTTACGTTTTTTATAATATTGACATCTTAGAAACAAAAGGGCGTAAGTGCTATATGCTATATAATATTTATATGCTATATACATTTTTCATATGATTATATATATATAGCACTTACGCCCCTTTGTTTCCAAGGTGACGAATATTTATTTAAAAATAAAAAAGGCGGCAAAAAAATGAAATTTCAAAAATTTACCGCAAAATTTCTAAAATTTCGTTTCATTTTAATAATAATAATAATAATAACAATTTTTATTTTTTTCAATAAGTATTTTTGGCTATTATCGGTCTTTGCAATAAACTAATCAAGAGAAAAATCATTGTTCCAACAATAAATAGCGAAAATAGCTAAAAAATACTTATAAAAAATTAAAACCTGTTCAAAAAATTATTAAAAAAAAAAAAAAAATTTCATGTAAATTCGTGCGAATTTTCTTGGATATCCAAAATCTTCATAAATTAATAGAAATAAAATTAAATAGCCAGTAATTATCATATTCCTGTATGAATTTGAAAACAGAATAAGATTTATCATATAAGCTGCTAATATATATTATATAATATATGTAAATAAATGTAATGTTATTTTTTAGATAGAGGTAAAAATTGAATATTTTTTAATACATTTCTCTGTGCAGTTATACTGCCAATGGTTTCATCTCGAAGAAATATTTAAATTTAAATTTAATTTAAATTTTTTCATTAATTTATTAATTTATTGATTCATTAGAAAAATTGTGAAAGAGTCAAATTTTAGTTATTAATTTTTTTTAAATATCTTGGAAACTAAAGGAGATAAGGCGATTTAGTAAAAATACTTTTTGAAGCGAAAATCGCTCTATCTCGTTTAGTTTCCGAGTAATTAAAAAAAAAAAGTGGCAGAAAAAAACGGAAAATTATTAATTTTTTTATCAATAATTTGTGATTTTCGTTAATTTTGGCCCGAAACCATAAAAAGTATGTGCATATTTGAAATTAGGATTTTTTTTTGGAAATTATGGCAGATTTTCGAATAATTTCCCTCGTGAAAAATCATATTCTGCAATGAATAGAAACATTAATTTAAAAGCGAATGAATATGTAAATAATTTAATGAGTTTAGCTGTTTAATTATAGAATTATATCGTTGCCTTAGAAGAAAAAGGGCGTAAGTGCCAGTTTTTCTGTTTTTTTTTTTCGTTTGAGTAATAAATAGGCGTATGTCCATGATATTAATTAAAAAAAGACGGATTTTTCGCACAAAAACCCTTTTATTATTTCATAATTTCAAAATTTTGAATTAAAAATAATTAAAAAAAATATTTTAATAATAAAAAGGCATTAAACAAATAAATTTATTAATAAATTAATTTTTATTAATAAATTTTTTTTTTTTTTTTTTTTTTTTTGCAATTTTTCCACTTTTTTCATAAAAATTTCGAAAATTCTGAAAAATCTCAAATATTAGAATAAAACTGTTTTTTTGGACATACGTCCCTTTTTTTCTTGAAAAGTGGATTTTTCAGGCACTTACGCCCTTTTGCTTCTAAGGCAACGATATAACGAAAAAAAAAAATTGTTATTTTGCATTAAAAATCATGTGCCGGATTTATTTTGATAGCTTTAATGAATTAAAATTTTTTTTTTTTTTTTTCATTAATTAAAAAAAAAAAATTGAAAAAATTCCGTTCTTCAGATTTTACAGGACTCTAATATAATAACGTGCACTGTTAAATTTGTTTTTTTTTTCAATTTATTTATTTAGTCAAATTATTTTTTAAAATATAAGAGTGTGAAATACGCGAAAATTCTATTTACAATTTTGTGCAAATAAACAGAAATTAATTTCGGGATATTATGATCATTGATTTATGAATTTTGAAGGAATTTCAAAAATATAATGAAATAAATTTAAAAAATTATCAGAATTAATTGAATAATTAAATTGAATTTTAACGTTTTTTTGTTGAATAAATCAATTTTTTAAAATTTTTTTTTCAAGATTATCTTGGAAAATAAGCGAGATAGCGCAAAAATCCTTTTTTGTAGCTTTTGAAATTTTCTGCAAAAAAGAATTCATAAAAAATCGCTCTATCCCGCTTATTTTCCGAGATATTCATAAAAAATTGAATTTTTAACGAAAAAAATAAAATAGATTTTCGAAATTTTTTGTTATTCACTATTTTGGAGAATATATTGGAAACTAAGCGAGATAGAGCGATTTTACAGGAATCCTTTTTTGTAGAGAATTTCAAGAGCTACAAAAAAGGATTCGGGCAAAATCGCTCTATCTCGCTTATTTTCCGAGATATCCTCAAAAAGCAAAACGCTCTTCAATATTCATTTATTTATTAATTTTTCTTCACGATCATGATTACAAAGAGAATGAAACTAAATGTGCAATGACAAAATTTCATTACATTTCAAAGAAGAGAAGACTGATAACTGCAAGCATACCAAATTGAAAATTAAAATGAAAAAAAAAAAAACCGTGACACCTTTATTAATTTTGTTAATTTATAAAATTAATTTTATTGATTTATAAAATTATTTTCTATTAATTCCAAAAATTAATTCTATTAATTTAAAAAATTGATCAAATTAATTTTCATTAATTTAAAAAATTGATCAAATTAATTTTCAATAATTCAAAAAATTAATAAAATTAAATTTCATTAATTTAAAAAATTGATCAAATTAATTTTCATTAATTTAAAAAATTAATCTAATTAATTTTCATTGATTTAAAAAATTGATCAAATTAATTTTCATTGATTTAAAAAATTTATAAAATTAATTTTTATTAATTTAAAAAATTGATCAGATTAATTTCGATTAATTTAAAAAATTAATAAAATTGATATTCATTAATTTAAAAAATTAATCAAATTAATTTTCATTAATTTAAAAAATTAATCAAATGAATTTTCATTAATTTTAAAAATTAATCAAATTAATTTTCATTAATTAAAAAAATTAATCAAATTAATTTTCATCAATCTAAAAAATTAATCAAATTAATTTTCATTAATTTAAAAAATTAATAAAATTGATTTTCATTAATTTAAAAAATTGATCAAATTAATTTTCATTAATTTGAAAAATTAATAAAATTAATTTTTATTAATTTAAAAAATTAATCAAGTTAATTTTCATTAATTTAAAAAATCGATTAAATTAATTTTCATTGATTTAAAAAATTTATAAAATTAATTTTTATTAATTTAAAAAATTAAAAAAATGATAAAATTAATTTTATTAATTTTTTTTTTGTCATTATTTTTAGGTGTTTCGAAGAAAGACACTCTCCAAATTATTTAACGCCAATAATATAATTAATTAATTTCATTTTATCTAATTCCTAATAAATAACTAGTCAAAGAATTATAAAATAAGGATTTGAATGGCGAGAGGATCTCTTCGTTGAAAAAAAAAAAAAAAAAAAGAAATAGATAAAAAAATAACGAAGTAGTCAGCACAGGGGAAACAATTCCATAATTGTAATGAGCTTATAAGTGTAAAGAGAAACTAAAAAAAAAAAAAAATTACTATCGATACCTAAGTGTACCTAATATGATAAGTGCTTATTTTATGAATAGAAAATAATTATCTACAATGAATTGAAAGAAAATAAAATAATATTAGGGGTTTTGGACAAATTGAAGGAATATTCATTTTTTTCATTGGGGGAAAAGGTGGGGTAAAATGGACACTCCAATTGAACGGTTCGAGACAGAAATTTTCTGATGATTCCATTGAAAAGCTGAGGAAATTTTAGGCGGAAAACATGTGTCAAAATTTTTTTTTTTCAATTTTTGGAAAAATTTACTTTTTTGGCCAAGTTTTGAAGGGATTTTCCGTTTGAAAATCGAAAAAATTCACTTCTTCGGCGATATCTCCGGTTCTGTTGGTCGTAGCGACCTGGGGTTCATCTTAAATGAAAGGTGAGCTCATTTCTCATCGATTTATGTGGTTCAAATTTTTTTAAAATCAATTTTTCAAATATTTATAGGTCATTTTCTGAAAAATCAGTTTTTGCCCTATAAGTACTTGAAAAAATTGATATTTTTCTTTTTAAACCCCATAAATCGATGGGAAATGAGCTCACCTTTCATTTAAGATCAACCCCAGGTCGCTACGATCAATAGAACCAGAGATATCCTCGAAAAACTGAAATTTTTCAAAAAACAGAAGATTTTCACCTTCAAATTTTCGCGCGAAAAATGAAATTTTTGAAAAATTCAAAAAAAAAACTTCTGACATATGATTTTCATGGGAAATTTCCTCAGCTTTCCAATGGAATCATCAGAAAAAATCTATCTCCAATATTTCCATCGATTTCAAGCAATTTTCATCGTATAAAATACAAAAATCAGCCCGGGTCCATTTTACCCCACCTTTCCCTATCGCTACTACATTATTTCTACGTCACGATGATAATATCAATAGAAATTTTAATTTTATGGGTCATAATCGTTCACTTGAGAAGCACAGAAACACATTTCATCGCATTTTTCATTTATTTCAATGAAGAAAATAAGATTTTTTTATTATTCATTTTTTTTATAAATATTTCGGAAACTAAACGAGATAGCACAAAAAATGATTAGCATAAAATCGCTCTATCTCGCTTAGTTTCCAAAATATTCACCATGAAAAATCAGCAAAAAAATGTTTTTATAAAATTATTTTCTATTAATTTTCGAAAATTAATAAAATTATAAAATTAATTTTACTAATTAAAGAAATTAATTTTATCAATTAAAAAAATTAATAGAATTATAAAATCAATTTTATTAATTAAAAAAATTAATAAAATTATAAAATTAATTTTATTAATTAAAAAAAATTAATTTTATCAATTTAAAAAATCAATAAAATTATAAAATCAATTTTATTAATTAAAAAAATTAATAAAATTATAAAATTAATTTTACTAATTAAAAAAATTAATTTTATGAATTTAAAAAATTAATAAAATTATAAAATCAATTTTATTAATTAAAAAAATTATGTATGATGTATGATTTAATGTGCGGTGGCAGAAGAGACATAATGAGTATAAACTATTTTATGCCCGCCTAGTGGCGACCACCTTGGTTCCAGGTTCAAGAAGGTTGGTAAACCTGGCAAAGCAGGTGCCCCACCTCCCCCCCTGTATCCGTTAAGTTCGAGATGCTAGTCGAATCGAATCTACTGCATCTCGTCAACAAGTGGTGGACGTTGCCCGCCTCCATCCCACATTATCTGTAGTACTTCTTGGTGCCGTCAGTATACAAAACTGGGCCCTTAGGCTGAAGGAAGGGTCTATTTCCAGAGCCCATACCTCTCTCCTCGGTCTCACGACTTCAAAACTCCTGGTGAGGGCCCTCAACCCCCCACTCACATTGCTGCCAAGCCGGAGTATTTTTTTCACTCCTCCGTCCTGGTCAGCAACGCGCGCATGAAGGTCGAGTTCCTCCAGAATCTTATCGCAGAGCCCTTGGCTGCCTTCATTGCCACTAAATGTGGCGACTTCAGATCCAAGAGGGCCATCAGGGCAGTTCTAGGTGTGGTTCTCAGAGCCCCATCACAGGAGTGTGGTTCTCAGTGCCCCACTCACCCTAAACCTGCCCATCCTGCCATCCTGTATCGTGTGTCCGGGGAATGAGGTCCGCTCCCACAGAGCCCGGTTTGTGAGAGTAAGGTCTGGAATACAATGGGGTGCGACCTGGTGCCCCAAGGACATCGTACGGACACATTGACCCAGAGTTTTATCCACCCTGTGTCACCCCTGTGCCATTCAGCCTTCGGCACGATAGTTTACGCCTTTAGCTTGGGGGAGCTGGTCCGCGGTGTCGGCCTTCGTTCGACTGCCCGGGCTTTTACCTCCGTCGTCTCCCTTATTGTACCGTCACTTCACCAGCATTTCCGGAGGTTCCTTGGAGGAACCCTGCTGGTAAGACGATTCCCAGCTGGTTCCCTCCCGGCTCCTCCTACTAGTGCTGGCTACTTCCCCTATCCGCCACCTGGGGACGCGCCTCGGCCGATAGCTCAACCGCCAGAACTAGCCTCCCATTACGGGAGTCCAGACTGGTTCCGAAGTAAAAAAATTAATAAAATCATAAAATTAATTTTACTAATTAAAAAAATTAATTTTATGAATTTAAAAAATTAATAAAATTATAAAATCAATTTTATTAATTAAAAAAAATTAATAAAATCATAAAATTAATTTTACTAATTAAAAAAATTAATTTTATCAATTTAAAAAATTCATAAAATTATAAAATCAATTTGATTAATTAAAAAAACTAATAAAATTGTAAAATTAATTTTATTAATTAAAAAAATTAAATAAAATTATGAAATTAATTAAATTAATTGTATTAATTTTATTAATTATTAATTAATTTAAAAATTTTTTTTTTTTTTAATCAAAATTTGATTTAATAAAATTTAATGAGAGAATCTGTAAGATTAATTTTTTTTTATATTTGGAGTCAATGTGATTTAATTTTTCCAATGAATTCAGTGAAAAATATAATAAAAAAAGAAGAACGACATAAATCGGCCTTAATGTATTGAAGACTTTTACGATAAAAAAGAAAAAAAAAACAATAATAATTCTCAATTCAAAAGAAAAATGCTTTATTATGTGGAGAAGAGAATAATGAATGGAACAAATAATGAAAAGGTAAAAAAAAAAAAAAAAACAATTTTGATACAAAAAATGAAGTATCATTTTTTTTGTGCACAACTTATAAAGAAAAAAAAAATATTTTAATACCATTTCATACCTCGTTCGCGAGTGGATTGAGGATTAAAAAAATTCCTATAACTACTTGCATAGAATTATTTTTACTCGAAAAAAGAAAAAAAAAAAATTGAAAAAAAAAAAAATAACAGCTCAAGTTTTAAGAGAATTTTTTCATATGAGGAATTAAAAATGATAAAATTAATTGAAAAAAAATTATGTCCTAAATAAATTTTGAAAAAGTAAAATTTAGGTGAAAAGATGTGGAAAGATTGTCAATGTCAGTATCACAGGATAAATAAAGTGTATTATGTAAAATATGTGTTAAAATAAATGGACACTACAGTTAATTTCTGCTTTTATCAGTTTTTTATTTTTCATTGAAATAATTTTTTTCTAGTTACAATGTAAATGAAGATTATCGATAATAATTCTGAAAGGATCAATAGTGGAGCAGAAAAAAAACGATAATTTTTTTCTTCAATTCAGATATCAAATCAGGCATTTTTCATTTTTCAGGCATGATTAGATCTATTTTGATCTGATCAGATCTAATTAGATCTGAACAGATCTAATTAGATCTGAACAGATCTAATTAGATCTAAACAGATCTAATTAGATTTAAGCAGATCTAATTAGATTTAAACAGATCTAATTAGAGCTAAACAGATCTAATTAGATCTAATTAAATCTAAACAGATTTGATTAGATCTAAACAAACCTAATTAGATTAGATCTAAACAAACCTAATTAGATTAGATCTAAACAGATCTAATTAGATCTAAACAGATCTCATTAGATCTAAACAGATCCAATTAGATCTAAACAGATCTAATTAGATTTAAACAGATCTAATTAGAGCTAAACAGATCTAATTAGATCTAATTAAATCTAAACAGATTTGATTAGATCTAAACAAACCTAATTAGATTAGATCTAAACAAACCTAATTAGATTAGATCTAAACAGATCTAATTAGATCTAAACAGATCTAATTAGATCTAAACAGATCTAATTAGATCTAAACAGATCCAATTAGATCTAAACAGATCTAATTAGATTTAAGCAGATCTAATTAGATTTAAGCAGATCTAATTAGATCTAAACAGATCTAATTAGATCTAAACAGATCTAATTACATCTAAACAGATTTGATTAGATCTAAACAAACCTAATTAGATTAGATCTAAACAGATCTAATTAGATCTAATCAGATCTAATTAGAGCTAAACAGATCTAATTAGATCTAATTAAATCTAAACAGATTTGATTAGATCTAAACAAACCTAATTAGATTAGATCTAAACAAACCTAATTAGATTAGATCTAAACAGATCTAATTAGATCTAAACAGATCTAATTAGATCTAAACAGATCTAATTAGATCTAAACAGATCCAATTAGATCTAAACAGATCTAATTAGATTTAAACAGATCTAATTAGAGCTAAACAGATCTAATTAGATCTAATTAAATCTAAACAGATTTGATTAGATCTAAACAAACCTAATTAGATTAGATCTAAACAGATCTAATTAGATCTAATCAGATCTAATTAGATCTAAACAGATCTAATTAGATCTAGACAGATCTAATCAGATCTAATTAGATCTAAACAGATCTAAACAGATCTAATTAGATCTAATTAGATCGAGGCAGGCATGAATATGATTAGATCTAATTACATCTGATTACATCCAATTAGATCGTATCAGATCGAATTAGATCTAATCAGATCTATTCATATCAAACTTTTCAATTTAATCAGATCTAATCATTTTCTTCCGGGTACTACACTCAATCTATTCGTAGAACTCAGTGCGTGCATATGGTTTTCAGACTCCTCAGAAACTAGCTAATTGTTTGATTCATTATTTCATTGATTAAACTCATATCGAACTGCTTGAATCAATAGTTGGAAAATGACAAGTTCACTGAAATTAATGTTAAAAATTTTAACTTCATTATTCGGTAATAAATTAACAATTAAATCTGAAACCTTAAATCTGATATCAGTGCACATTTCGTTCATCTCAACATTCCTCAAAAAAATTCAATCATATCTCATTAATCACTCGAAAATTACAGCAGAATCAGGTATCTCTCAAAACAATATTTTTTCTGCATGTCTTCTATAAACGGTAAATAATCGAGTGGACGAACTTGAAATGAGATAAATCCCGAATTTTTTTCTATCATGCCACTATGAAATACTGCAATTCCACTCAATGGTGAAAGCTGTTCCATAACAACTTCAGTAGCATCAAATACTGGCAAAGTATGTTCCCCATAGTTTTCAATTGTTACGTAAGTGGAATTTCCTGAAGATGCATTTCGAAACCCTATAAAATCCACAGGCTTTGGTCCTTCTAATTTGTAAATCAACCGTTTTCTGCAAATTGGGAAATTGAGATTGCAAAACATTGAAAACCCAGGAAAAAATGTTCAGATCTGATCAGATCAAATTAGATCTAATCAGATCTAATTAGATCTGAGTTCCTTAGATCTGATCAGATCTGAGAATTGGCACGCTCTGATCAGATCTAATTTGATCTGATCAGATCAAACTAGATCTGAGTTCCTTAGACCTGATCAGATCTAATTAGATCTGAGTTTCTCAGATCTGACCAGATCTAATTAAATCTGATCAGATCTGATGAGCCAATATGAATGAACTCAATCAGATCTAGTTAGATCTGATCAGATCTAGTTAGATCTGACCATATCTAGTTGGATCTAATCGGATCTAGTTAGATCTAAACAGATCCGATCAGACTTAGATCTAATTGGATCTAATCAGATCTAATTGGATCTAATCAGATCTAATTGGATCTAATCAGATCTAATTAGATCTAATTAGATCTGATCAGATCTATTCAGATCTATTCAGATCTATCCATGTTGAAAATTTCCATTTTGTCAGATCTAATTAGATCTGATCAGATCTAATTTGATCTGATCAGATCTGAATATTTTTTCCCGGGAAGTCTTGATTATCTATGATACTATAATAAATTTATTATGAATCAATTTTTTATACTCAATTCCAGTTTCCGATGGTCTGATATATTTTTTATTCCCAATTGCGAAATTCAGTTTTCCAGTTTTGTAATCAAGTGGTTTTCCACTTACACTGATACTGAATCCTTTGATTCCATTTCCTCTTTCAACTGCGTCGAATTTGATTCCTAAAATTATACAATGAATTGTCACATTACTGACTCTCACTTCCAAAAAGATAAGAGAATTTACCTGTAACAACGTATTCAGGATCTAATTGTAGATCATCAAAGAAGAAAGAACGATGATCCAGGTCAATAATAGCAGTATCTCCCTCGAAAACCGGATCTGGAAGAGGTACCCATTCTTCATTGGTGATCGTTCCATCAGGATTCAATTTTCCTTGCATCGGTTGGAGATAAAATATATCGACTTTGCATTGGATATCAGGTCTGTTCATAAAATGAAGCGAAACCTTCTTGTTCCTATTGAGTCGTATGCCAACAACGACGCTGCAGATAAATCAAACGGTACATAAAATTCTGTATACATTTACATTCATTTTCAAGGAATATCTCGGAAAATAAGTGAAATCGTGAAATTTTGTGGGAAATACTCTTTGTAGAGGATAATTACAGATACCCGTGGAGAAAAAATAATATATGTTCATGTATAATAATCAGGGCTCCAGACTTGAGTTATTATTTCGTCCGGTTAAGTTGCTAGGCAACCGTTTAGATTCCATATGTGTTACATATTAAGTTGCCAGACTGTTTCGCACATTTAAGTAATAAAAATGAGAATTCCTCCTGAGATTCTCTTTCAATTCCCCCAAGATCCCCTCCGATTCCCCTTGAGATCCCCCTCCAATTCCCCCTTCAAATCCCTCTCCAATTTCCCCTGGGATCCCCCTGCAATTCCCCTTGAGATCCCCCTCCAATTCCGCCTGGAATCCCCCTTCAAATCCCTCTCCAATTCCCCCTGGGATCCCCCTGCAATTCCCCGTTCAAATCCCCCTCCAATTCCCCTTGAGATCCCCCTCCAATTCTTCCTTCGATTCCCCTCCAATTCCCCTTGAGATCCCCCTGCAATTCCCCTTGAGATCCCCCTCCAATTCCGCCTGGAATCCCCCTTCAAATCCCTCTCCAATCCCCCCTGGGATCCCCCTGCAATTCCCCGTTCAAATCCCCCTCCAATTCCCCTTGAGATCCCCCTCCAATTCTTCCTTCGATTCCCCTCCAATTCCCCTTGAGATCCCCCTGCAATTCCCCTTGAGATCCCCCTCCTATTCCCCCTTCAAATCCCTCTCCAATCCCCCCTGGGATCCCCCTGCAATTCCCCCTTCAAATCCTCCTCCAATTCCCCTTGAGATCCCCCTCCAATTCCCCCTTCAAATCCCTCTCCAATTTCCCCTGGGATCCCCCTGCAATTCCCCTTGAGATCCCCCTCCAATTCCCTCTGAGATCCCCCTCAAATTCCCCCTAAGATTTTCAACACTCTGACGAATTTGATTCTACTCATTTGGAATTGTGCGAATGGTTACCTAGCAACTATACCGGACGAAATAATAACTAAAGTCTGGAGCCCTACTAACGAGTTATGGAGCAACTTACTAATTATCGAACTCTCTACTTTCTAAGCGACCGAGATAAATTCTCATTCTCTCCACGAGGCAATCAATGCTGCTCCCTTTGTCCTGAAGTGAAGACTGAGAATTTCCATTCTCGTGCAATCGAGATAAATTGAAGAAGTTTCCCACTAGGAGCATTAAACATGAGATTACGATTTATTTTTGGAAAATTGACGGATACCATTGACATGTACCTTTTATCCAGGGAGTTTGCTGTAAATCACAGAATCTGAAATACTGCGTATTCGTAAGCTTCCATGCGTATGACAAGCCATCAGAGTATGCCAGTAATTGTCTATTCATAATATCCGTGAATGAACCCAATCTACGCTCAAGTGCTGAGCTGTAGCCTGATAAATTGATAATTTCATGAATTTCATCTTTAATATTTTTTTTTCAACACAATATGAAAATACCTTTTGTATCTTTTTCCGTAAACATTGCGTTTGCAAACGCGTACCGCAATTGTTTCTTTATTTCACACATTGCCATTGTCTTGTAAAGATGAATCAAGTAATTGTGACTATTTTGAAGGGCACCACAATGAATATATGTTTGAAGCTGCAAGAGTGTTCGAAAAAAAATCAAATTGTCAAGTTATGCATTCAGATAAAAAATGTTCATATCTGGTCCAGGGGAGCTATTCTCGTGTCTTAAAATATTTATGATTTTGCTCCCGTCAGAGGGCGATGTGAGTAATCCTCAGTCATTTTGCTGGATTTTCATAACACTTGCCCATTTCTCCACTACATGAATATAGAATATTGATAGCGGAAAACATGATCTACTCTTGAAATTATCATTTTTCATTCGATTTATTGATAATAAAATGATTCTTTTATTTCAGGGCAATACTAAGAATCGTATTTCAACCATCTTGATTGTTCAGTGAAACACATAGCGTTCGTAAGTTTCATCAGTCCGGTTCAAATCCAGCCGAGATGCCCTCTGACGGGAGCGAAATCCTAAATATATTAAGGAAGTTCATCCGGTAACTGAATTAACAGACCAATAATTATGAAAAAATTTGAATATACTTCTGAAAATCTAAAAAGTCACCTTTTAAAATTTCAAACTCTTCGGATATCTTATTCGGGAGAAATTAATAAATAAAGATTTTTCAATTAACACGGTCCCTTATGGGTTTTCGTCTATAAACATGAAATTTGTGGTAATTAACAGGTTTTTTGGGGAGAAACTTCCATAATGGATAAAGAAAAATGTAAAGAACAGTTTAAGAGCTTCCTCAAATGCATTAGATACTTGGTGATTTAAGAATAAATTAATTTGTCTCGAAAAATGCTGATTTTTGGGAAGTTAACCTCTGTCTTACTCGCATGACAGTGACGTCAGAACCGCGCGCTTTTCGAAACCAATAAGAATGCTTTCCGAATAACGCAATGTATGCTACGCTTGCACATTAAATCATACAAAACTAGTTGAAAATGTGCTGAATTGACCTTTCTCTATTTGATCTTCAAAAAAATTATTCCTATAAATTCGATTTTTTACAAAAAAACAATTATGATCGACGAACAAGAATTTCTAGTACATAGCAGCTGTACAGGTTACGACTACGTTAGTCGTATAACCACTACGCTAGTCGTGATAATTTTTCGTACTATCAAATCCCATACCGGATGAACTTCCTTAAGACACGAGAATAGCTCCCCTGGAACGCTCTAACCAGATCTAATTGGATGTGATCAGATCACTGAAATCTGCACAAAATCCAAAATGAAAGAATAAAAATTGAAATTTTTCGATGGAATGAAATATCAATGAAAATCTAAATTCATCATTAGATGAATTAATAAAAATTAGGAATTCTAGAGAGAAAAAAGAAGCGAATTGAAGTTAAATAGATCTGATGAGCTGATGTAAATGGACTTAATTTGATCTAATCAGATCTAATTGAATCTAACTAGATCCGATCAGATTCCATCGAATCTGATTAGATTTAAACATTTTTTCCTGGCGCATTAGAAAATGTACTTGATTGAAACAATCAACGATACTTACAGGTCTGTAAAAAGGAATTATGGAAAAGAGTTCGGCAGCTTCTTCATTTTCAGTGGTCATTGATACGTTATTATATATTCTACGCTGGTAGTCATCGAAGGTGTCATAAATTTCAAGTCCAATTTTTAATAAAGCGGCTTTTGTCATATGGATACTTTCCTCAATTTGCTGCACAAATACATTAAAATCTACTTCAATCCTGTCACGTGCTGTTTGAATAACTCTTTCCAAGCGCTTTCTCTTCTGGTCTATGTATTCATAATGTTGCGTAATGCTTCTATCCATATCATCACTAAGTATTTTGGGCAATTCGTAACTACTCAATTCTTTCAATTCTGGTAAGAATTCCCTAAATCTCTTGGCAATTTCTAGCTTCGAGTCATAATAATGTGTATCATCCATTTCAGCCAGTCTATTACTTACTCTGTTCATTAAGTCAGCTGAAGAATAATAAAAACATTATATGAATATATTCTGGAATTGAGTCTAGCTTGGGTCAAACCTGGGATCAACTGGGGTCAAACCTAGAATCAACTGGGGTCAAACCTGGGATCAACTAGGGTCAGACTTGAGTCGAACTTCTCCACTGACCTTCGTTCAGCAATTTCAAAAATATCATATTATATACAGTAGAACATCGATTGTCCGAACGTCAGTCATCCGAAACGTAAATTATCCGAAAGAAAATGGGATTTATCCGAAAGTCGATTATCCGAATGGTGATTTGGGTTATCCACAGATATTAATTCGCGTTACTAATGCCAAAAGGGCGTATCGCGGATTTTACGCCCTTTTGGCTTTGCAGAACCAAAAGGGCGTATCGAAAACAATGTTCCTCTCCTGTTTGATTCAAAAATGTTGAAAACGTATTTTTCTGTCAGAAAAATACAGAAAAATTTTTTTTTTTGTGTACGCCCTTTTGGCTTTAAGAGACAAAAAATTTAAAGCCAAAAGGGCGTATCCCAACTTTTTTTCATCGCAATTATTATTTGGGATCAGGAGGGTGTTTATCCAGTTCTTCGTGATTATCCCGGTAAATAAGCGAGATAGAGCGAAATGGACGTTTATTTGGGATCAGCAGGAAGTTCATTCAGTTTTTCGTGATTATCTCGGTCAATAAACGAGATAGAGCGAAATGAATATTAATATGAGATCAGGAGTGAGTTTTATTCAGTTTTTCGTGATTATCCTGGTGAATAGGCGAGATAGAGCGAAATGGACGTTGATTTGGGATCAGGAGGGAGTTTATTCAGTTTTTCGCTATTATTTCGGTAAATAAGCGAGATAGAGCGAAATGGACATTAATTTGGGATCAGCAGGAAGTTTGTCGTTTTTTTCGTGATTATCTCGGTGAATAAGCGAGATAGAGTGAAATCGACGTTGATTTGGGATCAGGAGGAAGTTTAATCAATTTTTCGATATTATTTTGTCAAATAAGCGAGATAGAGCGAAATAGACGTTGATTTTGAATTAGGAGGAAGTTTTTTCAGCTTTTCTCGACTATGTCGGTGAATAAGCGAGATAGAGCGAAATAGACGTTGATATGGGATCACCAGAGAGTTTTCCAGTTTTTCGTGATTATCCTGGTGAATCAGTAAGATAGAGCGTAGTGGTCGTTAATTTGGGATCGGAAGGGATTTTATTCAGTTTTTCGTGACTATATCGGTGAAGAAGCGAGATAGAGCAAAATAGACATTAATGTGGGATCAGGAGGGCCTTTCCACATGAAAGAATTCCTCCTGATCCCAAACTAACGTCCATTTAGCTTCATCTCCCTTGTTCACCCGGATAATCACGAAAAACTGAAAAACTCCGTGATGATCCCATATCAACGTCCATTTCGCTCTATCTCCTTTATTTACCGAAATAATAGCGAATAACTGAATAAACTCCCTCCTGATCCCAAATCAACGTCTATTTCGCTCTATCTCGCTTATTCACTAGGATAATCGCGAAAAACTGAGAGAACTCTATGGTGATCGCAAATTAACATCCATTTCGCTCTATCTCGCTTATTCACCGAGATAATCCCAAAAATTTGATAAAACTCCCTCCTGATCCCATACTAATGTCTATTTCGCTCTATCTCGCTTATTTTCCGACTTAATCGGGAAAAACTGGAATAACTCCCTGCCGATTTCACATTCATGTCTATTTCGCTCTATCTCGCTTATTTTCCGAGTTAATCGACAAAAACTGGGAATACTCCCTCCCGATTTCATACTAATGTCTCTTTCGCTCTATCTCGCTTATTTACCGAGATAATAGCAAAAAAACTGAAAAAACTCCCGCCTGATCCCATACTAATGTCCATTTCGCTCTATCTCGCTTATTTACCGGGATAATCACGAAGAACTGGATAAACACCCTCCTGATCCCAAATAATAATTGCGATGAAAAAAAGTTGGGATACGCCCTTTTGGCTTTAAATTTTTTGTCTCGTAAAGCCAAAAGGGCGTACACAAAAAAAAAAATTTTTCTTTATTTTTCTGACAGAAAAATACGTTTTCAACATTTTTGAATCAAACAGGAGAGGAACATTGTTTTCGATACGCCCTTTTGGTTCTGCAAAGCCAAAAGGGCGTAAAATCCGCGATACGCCCTTTTGGCATTAGTAACGCGAATTATCTAAACAACAATATTGTTCATTCGAATGCTCAGTTATTCGAACGATGAGTTCTTGGATAACCTGCATTCGTTTTCATCTGCCCAGGAAAAAATGTTCAGATCAGATCAGATCTAATTAGATCTGAGTCCCTTAGATCTGATCAGATTTGAGAATTGGCATGCTCTGATCAGATCTAATTTGATCTGATCAGATCTAATTTGATCTGATCAGATCTAATTTGATCTGATCAGATCTAATTTGATCTGATCAGATCGTATTTGAGCTGATCAGATCGAATTAGAGCTGAGTTCCTTAGATCTGATCAGATCTAATTTGATCTAATTAGATCTGAGTTTCTCAGATCTGATGAACCAATTCAAATAAACTCAATCAGATCTAGTTAGACCGATTGGTCATTTAATGGGAAATCATCCCAGATCATAATTTCCACTTGGATTTGGCAAGTTCGGACACTATATGAGACATTCTGAGGTATTTGGAGGGAGAAAGACAAATCCAGAGAGCAGGAATGCTCCATATCCGGTATGATAATGTCTTAGGGCTGAAAAACGTCAGCTACAGTGGTCGGGACTGAATACCGATTGGCCATTTGATGGGAAATCACCCCTGATCATAATTTCCACTTCCTTCAGGCCAGTTCGGACTCCATAGAAGGCATCCCAAGGGATTTGGAGGAAGAAAGTCAAAACCAGTGTGCAGAACCAATACTTCAAGGACTAATTTGGAGCTTAGACACATAGTTTGAGTAATTTATTGAAATTATTCCATGAGAAATCGATAGATTTCTGTGGTTTTTCAAACAAGAACTACTAAATCAGTAGTGAAGAGGTAAAACAAGATAAGTCTTTTTTTTTCTCATTTAGTTGTTTGAAAATACCTTAGAAAATGAGCGAAATAGAGCAATTTTGCCCGAAAAATCTTTTGTAGCTCTTGAAATTCTCTACAAAAAAAGATAAATAATATCACCTTATCTCGCTTAGTTTCCGAGATATTTCCTTCCAAATGATCGCAAAGATAAGTCGACTTATCCTGTTTTACCTCTTCAATACTGAAATGATCCCTGCTATTTGTTGTTTCGGACCAGAATCTTCATAAGGTAAAAAGTAAGATTCTCCTAATTGGAATCCGCGTAGAAAATTATGAAATTTCTAAGAATTTGTAGCTCATTTAAATTTCCATTTTTGTAATCTTCTTAATGAAAAAAAATAATTAAAAATTTACATGCATGTTTCGCCCGCAAGACACGCGACACGCACGCGAAACGCGCGGAACAGCCTAGTTTACGTAATTTTTCGCGAAGGCCTTCACTTGAAAAAGAATTATTTAAATTTATTACCTGCTTTTTCAATTTCATTGAAAAGACCAAGTGCATATGGTATTCCAAAAATCAGGAAAAATATGAAAAACCGAGAATCTAACATTTCAAATATTTTTTTTCAAAAATAGCGTCTGCATGAACTTTTCACAATGGTCTAGAATGTTCATTCCGTTCAGCTTTTTATAGCGAAAATTGTAAAAAAGTTTATTGCTCGTCACTATCGCATGAGACAAGTCGGCCAGATTCTAAAAAAAATCATTAAAAATATATTTGGTAGGAATACTGAACACAAAAACGATTATTAATTTTGGAAAATTAGAATTTGAAGTATATATTTTTAATTTCTTAACAAAATTGATCTTCAAACATTATGTTCAATATCAAAAATAATTATTTATTACGCATGTTCTCGAACATATCCGAGGGCTGAGGCATTAAAATAAGTATCCGATAATTAATTAAAATAAGAATTTTTTATTCAATGATGATGGAGAATTAAGCATGCGAATCGTTCATCACAATCAATCTTAAGACTTATTGAGATCGGAAAAAATTTCGATAGAAACTCATATGAGGAAATTTATGAGAATATTTTTTATATGCCATGACGATTTTATTTTTATTCGAAAAATGAAAATTTATTCCTAATTCGTGATTCGTGTGCGCGATTTTCTTTAACACGTCGTAAACTGAAACGAAGCATAAAAAAAAGTTAATTCCTCCGCGTGACGAAAATGTACGTACCTAATAAATTTTTACCTTCAGATTCAGCAATAAAATTTGTATGCCACGTGAAAAATATTTACATAATTATTTACCATTTTATAGGTTCTGAAAAACCCAAATTTTCCATTAATCATCCATCTTCTTCTTCTAAGGTAATCCAAGTAGTTCCGATAATCTATTTTTCCTTTTCAATTTTGGTCACTTTCGATAGAGTAGCATGAGGAGATTTTTTTAAAATTCACTTTACACCATGTTACCGGACGCAAATTGAGCCAAAAATAATTTTTGAAAAAAATCAAATTAACATTAGAACTCCATAAGCGAGATTCAGTTTCAGTTTCACTGCAACAATTCATGGTAACAGATCTATTATTTCCTTGTATAACTATATATTAGGGGTGTGCGAATATTCGAAGTTTGGAATTATTCAGTGTGAATTGAATTTGAATAATTCAATTCGAAAACAAATTAAATTCTCGAATATTTGAATTATTCGAATATTCAAATTATTTGAATTTTTTGAATTATTCAAATTTTTCAAATTATTCGAATTTTTCGAATCATTCAAATTATTTGAATTTTTCGAATTACTCAAATTTTTTGAATTATTCAAAATATTTCAATTTTTTGAATTATTTGAATTATTTGAATTTCGTGAATTATTCGAATTTTTCTAATTTTTCGAATGATTCAAATTTTTTGAATTATCCAAAATATTTGAATTTTTTCGAATTATTTGAATTTTTTCGAATTATTCAAATTTTTTGAATTATTCAAATTATTTGAATTTTTTTAATTATTTGAATTATTTGAATTTCGTGAATTATTCGAATTTTTCGGATTATTCAAAATATTTGAATTTTTTGAATTATTTGAATTGTTCGAATTTTTCAAATTATTCAAATTATTTGAATTATTTGAATTTTTCAAATCATTCCAATATTTCGAATGATTTAAATCCTACGAGTATTTCGAATTCTACGTATATTCCGAATTCATCGAATAATTCATCTTTCGAATATTCAAATCGATTTTCGAATTGAATGATATTATTCAATTCAATTCGATTCATTTAAAATTTGCACATCCCTACTATATATATTCTTGTTCGTCAGAATGTCTATTAATTTTTCAAATCATAAAAAACGCCTGTTACCGGACAATTAGCGACGATTAATCCAATTAATTACATGAAAACATGAATTGGCGGGAATATTGGTATTTGAAATCCGAGGATCCTCCAATCACAGTCCTGGATGCTGGGACAGCTTGAGTCAAATTCGGAACAATATTGGATATTTATAATATTATTTAATAACAATTTATTATCGTGGACATTGTTTTAATATCGGTAAAATGTTCAAAAATCGGAATAATTAGAATATTTATGATAAACTTGGAAAAAAATGAATAAAAGTAGATTATTTGGACCAATCACCAGGATTACCTCAAAGATGATTGGGTGTTAAGCGTCAATAGATGATGAAAAATAGCAATTATCGTCTGAATCTATATTTTTATCATTTAATAAAACATTTTTTAATATTTACTTCATTTGAACTCATTATTTTTAATACTTTATGACGACAATATTGAAGCTCCTTATCCAGCGATAAAGCTCAGATTTTTGCGCTTTTTGCTACTTGTCGCTTAATTCCTTATAAGTGGCGGGAAATTCAAAATAGTGTCACGTGACCCGATTTGACGCTGTCGCTAGCGTTAAAAACGCCTGCATGAGACCGTACCTTAAAGGTACGGCCTCATGCAGACGCTTGACGCTAGCGTCCAGCGTCAAAACAGGTCACGTGACACTATTTTAAATTTCCCGCCACTGAAAAAAAAATTTAGCGGCAAGCGGTCGCGTCAAAAAGGAAAGTTGCTTTTTTTAACATGTTAACCTCACTAAAATGAAACTCCATAATAATAAAAAATTATTGTTGGAACCTATATTTTCATCATTAACTAGTTAATTAAATCATGGGAGACATTTATTTGGTCTGAAGCGATTATTCGCAGCAATTTTTACATAAATTGCACAACACGTATTTAGTATGGATTAATACTTTGACGCTCGCGTTTCTAGCCAAAAAGCTCAAATTGTTCAGCTTTTTCGCTGGATTTTTTTCAGCGGCGGGAAATTCAAAATAGTATCACGTGACCTGATTTGACGCTGGACGCTAGCGTCAAGCGTCTGCATGAGGCCGTACCTTAAGGGGATTGGCTAGGTGGGCAGGAGTGGGGAGGGGGAGGGGGGGGGGGGGGGGGGGGGGTAGATCTAACAACCACACTGTCGAAACATGTGTAGACCTAACCTAATATTTATCACCCAATTTTGAAATTTCTCTCAAAGTAAATCTCTCTGAAGAATAATTTTCGTTTCCCAGAGAAAAAAAAATGAGCGATCACGATTTTGATAGTGATCATGAAGTTTCCACTGAACACTCAAAATTATTGGAAGCTGTCTCCAAACTCGACAAGGGTCAAAGGTGAACGAAAAAATTCAAAACACATTTTCTATATAAACATATAAATCTCAATGCTCGAATTTATTAGATGAATAAAATTAATACATTGCAAAAATAGTAGATATTCGACAATTTTTAGATTTTTTTCCTTTTAACAAACAAATCATTTTAAAAAAAATGGAAAATATGCATATTTAGTCATTTTAAAACACTAAAAATGCGAATTTCTTAAATATTTTTTTTTTAAATAATTTATTTGTTCAAAACAAACGGTTAGAGATGGATTTTTTTCGATGATTCTATTGAAAAGCTGAGGAAATTTTAGCCGGAAAACAAGTGTCTTTTTTTTTTCGATTTTTTTTGAAAATTCGATATTTTTCGGCATTTTTGAGGGGTAAAAGCCTTCGTTTTTTGAAAATTTTCAGTTTTTTGCAAATATCTCTGGTTCTATAGGTCGTAGCAATTCGCGGTTGGTCTCAAATGAAAGGTGAGCTCATTTCCCATCGATTCATGTGGTTTTGAATTCAAAAATATCAATTTTTGGGATAATTATAGGCCAAAAACTGTTTCACAAAACTGTTCCACAAAAATGCCCATAAAAACCTTAAAAATCGATATTTTTAAATTGAAAATCCTATGAATCGATGGCAAATGATCTCACCTTTCACCTCCAATCGGAATTTTTACGCTACGACAAATAGAACCGAAGATATTCTCAAAAAACTGAAAATTTTCAAAAAAAGGAAGGCTTTTACCCCTCAAAAATCCTCAAAAAAGTCAAAATCGCCAAAAATTCAAAAAAATTAGTTCCAGCACTTGTTTCCCGCCTAAAATTTCCTCAGCTTTCCAATGAAATCATCAAGAACAATCGGAATTCTGCAAATTATTCGAAGTATTAGAAAATTTCAAATTATTCAAAATATTAGAAATTTTGAAATTATTCTAAATATTCGAAATTCTTCAATTATTAGAAATTTGCAAATTTCTTCGAACTTGGCGAATTCTTCAAAATTTTCGAATTCCTCGAAATATTATCAATTCTTGAATTATTAGAAATTTTAGAATTATTCAGAATATCAGAAATTTGCAATTTTTTTTTGAAATTTTTGAATTATTTAAAATATTAGAAATTTTCAAATTCTTCAAATTATTAGAAATTTTTTAAATATTCAAAATATTAGAAATTTTCAAATTATTCAAAATATTCGAAATTCGCAAATTCTTCAAAATATTAGAAATTTGCGAATTCTCCAAAATGTTCGAATTCCTCAAAATATCATTAATTCTTGGATTATTAGAAATTTTTTAAATACTCAACATATTAGAAATTTTCGAATTATTCAAAATATTCGAAATTCGCAAATTTCGAAATTTTCGAAGTTTAAACATGTTTCAAGTAATTGTTGGCAAATGGTCTCACTTCCAAAAAAAGGAAGGATTTTACCCCTCAAAAATCCTCAAAAAAGTCAAAATCGCCAAAAATTCAAAAAAATTAGTTCCAGCACTTGTTTCCCGCCTAAAATTTCCTCAGCTTTCCAATGAAATCATCAAAAACAATCGGAATTCTGCAAATTATTCGAAGTATTAGAAAATTTCAAATTATTCAAAATATTAGAAATTTTGAAATTATTCTAAATATTCGAAATTCTTCAATTATTAGAAATTTGCAAATTTCTTCGAACTTGGCGAATTCTTCAAAATTTTCGAATTCCTCAAAATATTATCAATTCTTGAATTATTAGAAATTTTAGAATTATTCAGAATATCAGAAATTTGCAATTTTTTTTGAAATTTTTAAATTATTTAAAATATTAGAAATTTTCAAATTCTTCAAATTATTAAAAATTTTTTAAATATTCAAAATATTAGAAATTTTCGAATTATTCAAAATATTCGAAATTCGCAAATTTCAAAATTTTCGAAGTTTAAACATGTTTCAAGTAATTGTTGGCAAATGGTCTCACTTTCAAAAAAAGGAAGGATTTTACCCCTCTAAAATCCTCAAAAAAGTCAAAATCGCCAAAAATTCAAAAAAATTAATTCCTGCGCTTGTTTCCCGCCTAAAATTTCCTCAATTTTCCAATGAAATCATCAAAAACAATCTATCACCAATATTTCTATTAATTTCAAGAGTTTTCCATAATATTTGCCTAAAAATTTAGATCTGTCCATTTTACCCCACCTTCCCCTATATATATATATATATATATATATATATATAGCATATACATATATATATGACCGAAATTCCCCGCAAAAAATGTACGTCCCAAAATAACAAAAATAATTCAATTTCCTTTTTTTTCAATCCAGAGTAAAAAATCCCTCAAGAAATGAGCCCAGCATCCAAGTCTCCGAGTTTCATCTCGTAAAAAGTGGAGTAACCGAGAAAGATGCAGTTCACTTAGACGATCTCCTAAAAACCCTTCGTAGCAAGCCGCACCATCGTGAGATCACCAACAAGCTCAAATCAAGCAGACAAAAGGCAAAAGTCCTGCGAAAACCCCTGGAAAAACCGCAAGCAGAGAAATTAAAGCGCGAAGTTGGTTACGAGAATGCAAAAAAAGAGGTCCAGAGATGGGATGCAATAATAACACGAAATCGAGCAGCTCAAAATTTGAAATTCCCTTTATCGCAGCCGGCTTTCATCGAAAAAACGACGACTGACGAGTTTGTCAAGCGATTTCGCATCCAATCGGATCTTGAGAAAGAATTAGAAGCGCTGGACCCAAAAAAACCGGAGGAAAACGAAGAAGAGAGCAAAGAAAATGATTTTCCGTTGACTTTAGCAGAAATTCTGCAGAGGAGACGAGAAGCCTCGAAATTTAGGGCTCAACAGTCTTACAGAGAGGCGAAAGCTCACAGGCAGAACAAAATAAAGAGCAAGAAATTCCACAGGATTGCGAGAAAAGAGAAGATCAAGCAACAACTTAAAGAGTTTGAGCAATTACAGAAAACTGATCCGGAGGCTGCGTTGGAGAAACTGGAGCAGTTGGATAAAGCTAGGGCTGAAGAGCGGATGTCTTTGAGGCACAAAAGCACGGGACAATGGGCGAAAAATAAGCAGGTGCACTGTCCACTGTAGAATTTTCAAAAAATCGATTTTTTTCTTGCTTCAAAAATTACTTTGGGCCTTCCAGAATAAGGGCAAGAAAAGTTATCACCTGAAACCCATTATTTCACGTGAATTTTTGAATTTTTCCCGAGGCTTTTCTTCATATTCATAGCCCAAGTCAAAAACTTCAATCGTTTTTTTCTCGAAACATGATTTTTCAAATTGGCACGCAGCATAACTCCAATAATTTTCATTATTTTCATTTGAATTTCCCGCCAGCATCTTGAAAACAATATTTTGAAGAGGAATACGTAGGGAATTTTCAAAAAATTGATTTGCACATTTTTTATTGATAAAAAATTAACGGTTTTTTGGACGAAATTTGAATTTTTTTGATTCAAATTGTCAGCAATCACACGAAAAACAATATTTTTGAAATTTCCTATGTATTTTTGGAGCTATATGTATCTAGACTGAGCCAATTTTTTTTTTTTTCAATTGAAATTTGCAACAGTTACACTGCGTGACGCAGAGTGTTTTAAATTCGAGGGGCCTCGCAAGAATGGCTCTTGTGTCGTCTTTTTTTGATATTTTTTGATGAGTTTTTTTTCTGAAGACTCAAATATATGCTCAATCACTCCCTCAAATATCATCATTTTATTGCCACTTTTTTTATAGAAAAAAAAAGCCAAAAAACTAGGGGTGTGCGAATAATTCGAATACATGAATTATTCGTACCGAATCGAATATTAATATTCGATTCTAAATTTGAATCGAATAATTCGAATTGTCAAGTAATTCGAATTTTCGAATAATTCGAATTTTTTCGAACAATTTGATTTTTTTCGAGTAATTCGAATTTTTTCGAATAATTCGAATTTTCGAATAATTCGAATTTTTTTGAATAATTCAAATTTTTGGATAATTTGAATTTTCGAACAATTCGAATTTTCGAATATTTCGAATTTTTTCGAATAATTCGATTTTTCTCGAGTAATTCGAATTTTTTCGAATAATTCGAATTTTTTTGAATAATTCGAATTTTGGAATAATTCGAATTTTTTCGAATAATTCGATTTTTCTCGAATTTTCGAATAATTCGAATTTTCGAATAATTCGATTTTTTTCGAGTAATTCGAATTTTTTCGAATAATTCGATTTTTCTCGAGTAATTCGAATTTTTTTGAATAATTCGAATTTTTTCGAATAATTCGATTTTTTTCGAGTAATTCGATTTTTTTCGAATAATTCGAATTTTCAAATAATTTGAATTTTTTTGAATAATTCAGTAGTGAAGAGGTAAAACAGGATAAATCGACTTATCTTTGAGGTCATTTTGAAGGAAATATCTCGGAAACTAAGCGAGATGAGGTAATATTATTTATCTGTTTTTGTAGAGAATTTTAAAAGTTCCAAAAGAGTTTTAGGGCAAAATTGCTTTTTCTCGGTTATTTTTTAAGGTATTTTCAAAAAACTTGATGAGAAAAGGAGAGACTTATCTCGTTTTACCTCTTCACTATTGAATTCGAATTTTTTTGAATAATTCAAATTTTCGAATAATTCGAATTTTTTTGAATAATTCGAATTTTTTCGAATAATTCGAATTCTTTTGAATAATTCGAATTTTGGAATAATTCGAATTTTTTCGAATAATTCGATTTTTCTCGAATTTTCGAATAATTCGAATTTTCGAATGATTCAAACTTCTCGAATGATTCAAACTCCTCGAATAATTTGAATATTTTGGAATAATTCGAATTTTCGAATTATTCGATTCGAAATTCGAATCGGATAGTAATATTCGATTCGATTCGAACACTATTCGCACACCCCTACAAAAAACATCTTCTCTTAGACTTTTACAGTGTTGTTACCCCTCAATCGATTTCCATTGTTTCAATTTAATTATAAAAAAAATCGATTTTCCTGATAAGAAAATTGATTTTCCCATTAATCCCAAAACCGATTTTACATCCCTAGGTGCGGGCAAAATACGACACAGAAAGCAGAAAGGTCCTGGCTCAACAGCTGTCAATTAGCAAAGAATTGACGCAGAAAATCCGGAAAAGTGGAGATGACAGTGAAGATGAGGAGGAAGAAGTGAGGGGAAAAGGGGCGGATGGAGAGAATCCATGGACCAAATCGGAGACGGAAATTAATGATTTCATCTCGGGTTACAGAAAATTTTGGGAGGAAAAGAATAAAAATAAGGAAAAAGGGGGAAAGGAGGGGAAAAATGATGAAAATGAAGATGAAAATGGAGATGCTGCTGCTCCTGAGGTCCGAAATCCTGTTGAAGAGGTGATTGAAGAGTCTCAGAACGAAAATAAAGAAGAGGAGAAATTTGAGAAGAAAATCTTGAAAAAGGGAACTTTAAAATCTTTAAAGAAGAAGAAAAGCGAAAATTTGGGGAAAAAATTGAATAAAATCGTGAAATCAAAGGCGAAATTCACTTCTCAATGGGCTGTTGAGACTTTCCCAGCTTTGGTTGATTCTGATTCATCTGAGGTTGAAATTGACGAGATTTTTGAGAGGATGGAGGAGAGGATTCAGAGGAAGGCGAAAAAGAAAGTGAAGAAAGTGAAAGAGAATTTGAAGAAAATGGAAAAACGTTTGGAAGGAGAAGGGAGAGTTGAGGAGAAGGGAAATGGGGATGATCTTCCAGATTTGGAGTTCAAGGTAGTAAATCAGGGAACTCGAGGACACTTAATTCCTCATTTTTTTGATGCCATATCAAAAATTTTATTATTTTCATTACCTAATTTTTCTAAAAAATTAGGAATTAGTGGAGAAAAATTCCTAATTTCCCTGAAAAAATTAGTAATTAGCCGAGAAAAATTCCTAATTTTTCTGAAAAATTAGTGATTAGCCGAAAAAAGTTCCTAATTTTTCTGGAAAATCAGTAATTCTTCTGAAAAATTAGTAATTAGCCGACAAAAATGACTAATTTTTCAAAATAATTAATAATGTTGTTGACTCTAGTCGATTGACTTCAAGTACGATCGATTGCTTAATCCTACTATTTATATTAATTTTCAGAACATTTCACTCAATGTAACTGGAGGGAAAAAAGGCATAATAAAGAAATCCGAAAGTAGAATGAAAGGAAAAGGGAAATAATGTCACATTGACAAATTTTCAGATAAAAATAATTAATAATAACAAATTGATTAGGAAAATTATTGATTTTACTTGTCCAATTACTAATTTTGAGGAATTTTTGAAAGCAATTAGTAATTTTTCTCACTAATTACTAATTTTTTAAAGTAATTAGTAAGATTTCCTTACTAATTACTAATTTTTAAGAGTAATTAGTAGGGGTGTGCGAATATTACTATTCGATTCGAATTTCGAATCGAATAATTCGAAAATTCGAATTATTCAAATTATTCGAAAATATTAGAATTATTTGAAATTTTTGGAATAATTCGAAAATTTTCTAATTATTCGAGAAGTTCGAATTATTCAAAAATTCGAATTATACCAAAATTTGAATTATCCAAAGAAATTCGAATTATTCGAAAATTCAAATTATTCAAGGAAATTCGAACTATTCGAAAAAATTCGAATAATTCGGAAATTCAAATTATTCCAAAATTTGAATTATTCGAAAAAATTCGAATTATTCCAAAATTTGAATTATTCAAAAAAATTCGAATTATTAGAAAATTCGAATTATTCGAAAATTCGAATTATTTGAAAATTCGAATTATTCGAAAATTCAAATTATTCAAGGAAATTCGAATTATTAGAAAATTCGAACTATTAGAAAATTCGAATTATTCAAAAATTCGAATTATTCCAAAATTTGAATTATTCAAAAAAATTCGAATTATTCGAAAATTTAAATTATCCAAGGAAATTCGAATTATTCGAAAAAATTCGAAAAAATTCGAAAAAATTCGAATAATTCGAAAATTCGAAATATTCGACAATTGAAATTATTCGAAAATTCGAATTATTCCAAAATTCGAATTATTCGAAAATTCAAATTATTCAAGGAAATTCGAATTATTCGAAAAAATTCGAATTATTCGAAAAAATTCGAATTATTCGAAAAAATTCGAATAATTCGAAAAAATTCGAATAATTCGAAATATTCGACAATTGGAATTATTCGAAAATTCGAGTTATTCCAAAATTTGAATTATTCAAAAAAATTCGAATTATTCGAAAATTTAAATTATCCAAGGAAATTCGAATTATTCGAAAAAATTCGAAAAAATTCGAATAATTCGAAAATTCGAAATATTCGACAATTGAAATTATTCGAAAATTCGAATTATTCCAAAATTCGAATTATTCGAAAATTCAAATTATTCAAGGAAATTCGAATTATTCGAAAAAATTCGAATAATTCGAAAAAATTCGAATAATTCGAAAAAATTCGAATAATTCGAAAAAATTCGAAAATTCGAAATATTCGACAATTGGAATTATTCGAAAATTCGAGTTATTCCAAAATTTGAATTATTCAAAAAAATTCGAATTATTCGAAAATTCGAATTATTCAAAAATTCGGATTATTAAAAAAAAATCGAATTATTCGAATAAATTCGAATGATTCGAAAATTCGAAATATTCGACAATTCGAATTATTCGCACACCCCTAGTAATTAGTTATATTTCCCCACCAATTACTAATTTTTTAGAAAAATTAATATTTGTTCCCGACTAATTATTAATTTTCTATGAAAATTAATAATTTTTTTTTACTAATTACTTATTTTCTATGACAATTCATATTTTTTTGGCTAATTTTTAAAAGTTTAATCGCTTTTTTCGGGTAAATTAATGCACATTTTCCTCGAATTAACAGAAATTAATTAGAAGCTGACCTAAAAATCATCATTTTTTCTGTTTTATCGTCTGTACTTTTGAACACTACCTTAAGAAGAGGAAACTGAGACCTGAATTCAATCAGCCCATGGAGGAAACACTAGCTGGCTCCACTTCCACTCAAAAACTTGCAGAAAATCGACATTCTCATGCGATTAATGAAATTAGAGGAGAAAAAGGAGTTAAACGCTCTGCTGAGATAGATCCCACGAAATTTATCGCTGTGAAACCAAAGCACTTGAGGACACAGCTACCGGATAATGTTATGGGTGGAGGTGAAGAGGCAATGGATGATGATGATGAGGATGAGGCTCAGCACAATATTATCAGCGAGGCATTTGCTGATGACGATGTTGTTGATGAATTCAAAAAGGAAAAGGAAAATGAGGTGATTAATGATTTTCTCATTTTTCATGAATATCTCGGGAAATAATGGAGATACGCCCTTTTTGCCCGAGGAAGGTTTTTTAGAGAATTTTAAGGGCTACAAAAAAGAATTCGGGTAAAATTGCGCTATCTCGCTTAGTTTCCGAGATATTGGAAAAAATAAAAAGTTGAGAAAAATAATAGAATTAAAAAAAAAATAGAAAATTGAGGATTTCTTGGAAAATGAGGGAGATACGCCCTTTTTGTCCTGATGATGTTTTCTAGAGAATTTTAGGAGTTATAAAAGAGGATTGGAGTAAAAGTGGGTTATCTCGCTTAATTTCCGAGATATTGGAAATAGATTAAAAGTTGAAAAAATACGATTTTTCAATAAAAAAAAATAAAATTGAGAATATCTCTAAAAATAATGGAGATACGCCCTTTTTGCATCAATCCTTTTTTGTGAACAATTTCAAGAGCTACAAAAAAGGACTCGGGTAAAATTGCCCTATCTCGCTTAGTTTCCAAAATATTGAAAAAAAAATTAAAAAAATTTAGTAAAAAAAACGATTTTTCCAAAAATAAAAAAATTAAGGATATTTCTGAAAATAATGGAGATACGCCCTTTTTGCATGAATCCTTTTTTGTAGAAAATTTCAAGAGCATCCTTAAAGGATTCGGGTAAAATCGCTCTATCTCGCTTACTTTCCAAAATATTCTAAAAAATCAAATGCTAAGTTAAAAAAATCAATTTTTCGAAAAAAAAAAGAAAAATTAAGGATATCTCTGAAAATAATGGAGATATGCCCTTTTTGCATGAATCCTTTTTTGTAGAAAATTTCAAGAGCAACAAAAAAGGATTAAGGTAAAATTGCCCTATCTCGCTTACTTTCCGAGATATTCCAAAAAATCAAATGCTAAGTTAAAAAAATCAATTTTTCGAAGAAAAAAGAAAAATTAAGGATATCTCTGAAAATAATGGAGATACGCCTTTTTTGCATGAATCCTTTTTTGTATAAAATTTCAAGAGCAACAAAAAAGTATTCGGGTAAAATCGCCCTATCTCGCTTACTTTCCGAGATATTCTAAAAACTCAAATATTGAAAAATTTCCAAAAAATCCAAAAAAATTCAAAAAAAATTCAAAAAAATCCAAGATTTGCAAAAATCAATTTTTTAATAAAAAATTATTTTCCAGATGAAAAAATCAGAACCTGAGGACATTGATCTTCGTCTTCCAGGCTGGGGTACCTGGGGTGGTAAGAACATAAAAATAAATCCTCGAAAAAAGCGAAGATTTATCCTAAAATTCCCCAAAGAAGCGCCAAGAAAAGACGAAAATAAAGGAGACGTTATAATAATTGAAGATGGTAATACGAAGCTTAAAAATCACTTGGTAACAGAAATTCCTTATCCATTTACGAGTGTAGCTGATTACGAGGCGAGTATAAGAGGTCCAATCGGCAGAAACTTTGTACCCGAGAATGCACACAAACGTTTGACTGAGCCAACAATAAAAACGAAATTGGGAGCAATTATTGCACCAATGGACGAGGATGTATTGTTGAAGAGAGATATTAAAATACGTGGAAAAATGGAGAAAAATGAGGAGAAAAAGAAGAATAAAGAAAAAGTGAATTCCAAGAGCTTCGAAAAAAGATCGAAATAAATTAATTTTGGAGATTTTTTAGAAAAATTGTAAAAAAAAAACGTATTTTTCTGTTTTATTTCGTTTTTTTACTGATTTTTCTCTGGGAATATCTTGGAAATTAAGCGAGATAAAGCGATTTTACTTAAATTTTTTTGTAAAAAGGGCGTATCTCCATTTTTTTCGAAATATTCTCAAAAAATTGTAAAAAAAACGTATTTTTCTGTTTTTTTTTTGTTTTTTTACTGATTTTTTCCTGAGAATATTTCGGAAATTAAGCGAGATAGAGCAATTTTACGTAATTCCTTTTGTAAAAAGGGCGTATCTCCATTTTTTTCGAGATATTCTCAAAAAATTGTAAAAAAAAACGTTTTTTTTCTGTTTTTTTTAGTTTTTTTACTGATTTTTCTTTGAGAATATTTCGGAAATTAAGCGAGATAGAGCGATTTTTCTTGAATTTTTTTGTAAAAAGGGCGTATCTCCATTTTTTTCGAAATATTCTCAAAAAATTGTAAAAGAAACGAATTTTTTCTGTTTTTTTTTTGTTTTTTTACTAATTTTTCTTTGGGAATATTTAGGAAATTCAACGAGATAGAACGATTTTTCTTGAATTTTTTTGTAAAAAGGGCGTATCTCCATTTTTTCGAGATATTCTCAAGAAAATTGTAAAAAAAACCTATTTTTCTGCTTTATTTCGTTTTTTTACTGATTTTTTTGCTGAGAATATCTTGGAAATTAAGCGAGATAAAGCGATTTTTCTTAAATCTTTTTGTAAAAAGGGCGTATCTCCATTTTTTTCGAAATATTCTCAAAAAATTGTAAAAGAAACAAATTTTTTCTGTTTTTTTTGTTTTTTTACTAATTTTTCTTTGGGAATATTTAGGAAATTAAACGAGATAGAGCGATGTTTCTTGATTTTTTTTTGTAAAAAGGGCGTTTCTCCATTTTTTTCGAGATATTCTCAAGAAATTGTAAAAAAAACCTATTTTTTCTGTTTTTTTTTGTTTTTTCACTGATTTTTCTGCTGAGAATATCTTGGAAATTAAGCGAGATAGAGCGATTTTACGTAAATCCTTTTGTAAAAAGGGCGTATCTCCATTGGTTTCTGGAATATTCGAAAGAAATTATTATTGCACCAATGAACGAAGATGTTTTGTTGTAAGAGAGATATTAAAATTCGTGGAAAAATTCAGGAAAACCGAGAAACATAAGAATGAAGAAAATGTGAAGGATAAGAAGAAGATTAAGAACACTAAAGAAGATAAAAAAAAATATTGTATGCAAGTCTAAGTAAATATATACTTAAAACACAATGTAAATAAAAAATAAAATAAAAAAATTTATGATTCATAAATAAACGAATAAAATTCTGTTTTTGTAATTATTTTGAAAAATTGAAAAAAAAACATTTGTTCTTTTAGAATATCTTGGAAATTAAGCGAGATAGAGCGATTTTACCCAAATTTTTTCATTTTATCAAAAATTTCAAGAGCTATAAAACAAGATTAGAGTAAAAAGGGCGTATCTCCATTATTTTCCGAAATATTCTTTTAAAAAAACGTCTTTTTTTGTTAAAAAATTATCTTTTTAAAAAAGACCCTAAAAAAAAAAATTAACAAAAAATGACAAAAAAATTCTCGACTAAAATACAATTTTTGAAAAATTTAAATTTTCAAAAATTCAAATAAATTTTAAATTTAACTAAATTTTCCAAATATTAATTAATAAAAATAATTTTTTTTCGCTCATTTTTTATGAATATCTCGGAAACTAAGCGAGATACGCTCTTTTCACTTTAATCCCTTTTTTTATAACTCTTGAAACTATAAAAAATAATTCAACAAAAATCGGTTTATCTCGCTTAGTTTCCGATAAAATTAAAAAAAAAAAAACATTTTAAAAATGAAAGAAAAACGAAAAGTTATAAACATTTTTTCTCTCCAACTCATCTTTTTTTGAAAAATATTTCGAAAACTAAGCGAGATAGAGCGATTTTATCCAAATCTTTTTTTTATAAAAAATTTAAAGAGCTTCAAAACAAGACTTAGTATAAAAAGGGCGTATCTCCATTATTTTACGAAACATGCTTAAAAAAACGATTAACAAAAAATGGAAAAATTCTAAACTAAAATTGAATTTTTGAAAATTTGACTATTCTGCGCATGCGCATCTCTACAAATTTACTATTTAAAAAAAAACATATATATATATATATATATATATTAGTTTCTTAAAGATGCTAAAAAAAAACAATTAACGAAAAATGGAAAAATTCTAAACTAAAATTGAATTTTTGAAAATTTGACTATTCTGCGCATGCGCATCTCTAAAAATTTACTATTTAAAAAAAAGAAATATATATATATAAATATATCTATTAGTTTCTAAAAGATGCTAAAAAAAAACAATTAACAAAAAATGACAAAAAATTCTAAACTAAAATTGAATTTTTGAAAATTTGACTGTTCTGCGCATGCGCATCTCTACAAATTTACTATTCAAAAAAATATATATGTATATATATCTATTAATTTCTAAAAGATGCTCAAAAAAAATAAATTAACAAAAAATGACAAAAAAATCCAAACTAAAATTGAATTTTTGAAAATTTGACTGTTCTGCGCATGCGCATCTCTACAAATTTACTATTTAAAAAAAAATATATACATATATATTTTACAAAAAAAAAAGTGGTGGGGATACATGACGAGAGCTTCTCCGAGGGCTGCGCAGGCACTTTAGTGTTTCTCTGGCCATTCTACACAAACAATAATTCATTTCAGTGTGTTAGAAACAGAAGAAATCGAATGATCCAAGGAGTGTGAAGATCCACTAAAACACAGTCCAACACTTGTGTTTGACTCATTCTTCAAAGTTCGCTCGTTCAATTCGTTTTCGAGTATCAAGTATATATATATACATATATATATATATATATATTTTAAAAAAATATAGTGTTTTTGAAAAACGTGCTAAAAAAAAATTAAAATTAATTTTAAAAAAATTCAAAAAGAAGTGCGAAATTCGAACTATCTGATTTAAAAAAAAGGCGGTTAATTTGATTTTAAAAAAAAGGAGTTTTGAGGACTTTTTGAGCCTTTTTGCCACACGATGGCGTCAAGCAAAGATGACAATTCAGAGAGCGTGCAATTTTTTGAGGGCGTTGAAAAATTACTTGAAATTTGGTTCACTAGCACTGATGGACAGGACAGAAAACGTGATTTACGTGATATACCTAGGTAATTTATGAATTTTTAAATATTTTAAATATTTTTAAAAAACTGTCATTTATTTGCTTTTTTTTAAATTTAAATAAATTTTACAAAAGTGTCTTTTTTTGCCTGTTTTTAAAATGCACTTTAATGTATATATATATGTTGAATTAATTACACTTTACGTGCACTTAAAAGACACTTAAAAGACACTTAAAAAACACTAACATTATATACAGAATTAAATACATTAATTAAAGGCACTTGTCCTTTTTTTTCAAAATTCAAATAAATTTTTCTTCTGTTTAAATTTTTTTTTCATTTGTCTCTTGGCACACCCGGTCTTTTAAATTTACTCCAATCTACCCCCTTTAATTCGCTATGACGCAATGCAACCCTGTGAAAATATTCAACATTGTGTCGATTAATATCACTTTTTACTCAATAAAATAGGAAATAATTGTTAATTCTCTTAATAATATGGGATTTATTGGATAACCTCACATGTTTTGATGATGATGCCTCTTTTTTTAATTATTATTATTATTATTGTTATTATTATTATTATATATTCATTGTATTAATTGCTGAATAATATTCGATTATTATTATTATTATTATTATCATTATATATTCATTATATTGATTGCTAAATAATCTCGATTATTTTTATTATTATTATTATTATTATTATTATTATTATTATTGTCATTATTATCATTATTATTATTATATATTCATTATATTAATTGCTGAATAATCCTCGATTTTATTATTATTATTATATAGGGGAAAGTGGGGCAAAATGGACATCGGAGTTAAAATGGACATATTTAAATTTTTAGGCAAATATTATGGAAAACTCTTGAAATTAATAGAAATATTGGTGGTAGATTGTTTTTGATGATTTCATTGGAAAGCTGAGGAAATTTTAGGCGGGAAACAAGCGCCGGAATTAATTTTTTTGAATTTTTGGCGATTTTGACTTTTTTGAGGATTTTAGAGGGGTAAAAGCCTTCGTTTTTTTGAAAATTTTCAGTTTTTTGAGAATATCTTCGGTTCTATTTGTCGTAGCGTAAAAATTCCGATTGGAGGTGAAAGATGAGATCATTTGCCATCGATTCATAGGGTTTTCAATTTAAAAATATCGATTTTTAAGGTTTTTATGGGCATTTTTGTGAAACACTTTTGTGAAACAGTTTTTGGCCTATAATTATCCCGAAAATTGATATTTTTGAATTCAAAACCACATAAATCGATGGGAAATGAGCTCACCTTTCATTTGAGATCAACCGCGAATTTCTACGACCAATAGAACCAGAGATATTTGCAAAAAACTGAGAATTTTCAAAAAAGAAAAGACTTTTACCCCTCAAAAATCCCGAAAAATAGCGAATTTTCAAAAAAATCGTAAAAAATACATCTCACACTCATTTTCCGGCTAAAATTTCCTCAGCTTTTCAATAGAATCATCAAAAAAAATCCATCTCTAACCGTTTTATTACAGTGTCCATTTTGCGCCACTCTCTCTAAAAAATGACAAAAATTCTAGACTAAAATTGAATTTTTGAAAATTTAACAATTATTATTATTATCATCATCATTATCATTGTTATTATTATTATTATTATTGTTATTATTATTATTTTTTTTTTTTTATTTTTATTTATTTCCTTAGGTATTACCACGTTCTGGTTTTATACCCTCCCCTTTCATCTGCCTTTTTTGCCTTTTTGCCGCCTTCCTTCCCTATTTTTGCGAGAGCCATGGATCGACTTTCTATTACTGCCCGCATTTGCCGTGGACCAGGGGAAACCATGGAAAACCCTGATCAGTGCAGTCGGATTCTTACAGAGCCTTAATGTGCCTTTCTGTCACACTGACGAGAAAGGCACACTAATTCTCTATAGTCACACCTCACCGTATAGTTCAGTTTGTTGTTCAAATCTGTGTACGGCAAGCGGTCACCCATCCAAGTAGTAACCAGACGCAATGCTGCTTAACCCGGTAGATCCGCCGAGCCGTACACAGACCGAACAGCCAAACTGCCGGTTGTTATTATTATTATTATTGTTATTTAAGAAAGAAAATTCGGGTAAAATCGCTTCATCTCGCTTAATTTCCGGAAATATTGTTCGAAAAAGATGAATTAAGCGAAAAAAGTCGTTTTTTTTGTTTTTTTTTTCAATTTTTCTTTTTTTTTTAAATATCTTGGAAACTAAGCGAGATAGGACGATTTTACCCGATATTTACTCTATTCTCTCTTTTATCTAAAATTTCATTTTTGCTATAAAAAATGGGAAAAAGGGCGTATCTCCATTAGTTTCCGAGATATTCTCTAAAAAATCACAAAAAAAATAGACTTACTCTGTTTTACCTCTTCACTACTGAATTATCAATTTCTCTCTCTCTCTCTCTCTCTTGAGATAAAAACATTTCTTAACAGTCTTTTCGTTTGTTCCAATTATTTGTAAAAATTTTTTTCATTAACAATTTTATCAAATTTTTATCAATTGACCCAGATACTTGTGCACGTGAGCAAAATGTAGATTAAATTGATGGGATTTGATAGATTAAATTTAGATTCATTAAATCACGATTTAATGAATCTCTGAAGTGCACAAAGATTCATTGATGGGTAATTTATGACAGAATAAATTAATAAATTAATAAATTAATAAATTAACTAGTAAAGAAGTAAAACGAAACAACTCATTTTTGTCATTATTTCAAATAAAATTATCTCAGAAACTAATGGAGATACGCCTTTTTTGCATGAATCCTTTTTTGTAGAAAATTTCAAGAGCTACAAAAAAGGATTCTTGCAAAATCGCTCTATCTCGCTTATTTTCCGAGATATTCTTAAAAAATCATTGAAAAGAACGACTTTTTCATAATTTTTTTTCAATATCTCGGAAACTAATGGAGATACGCCTTTTTTGTCCGAATCCTTTTTTGTAGAGAATTTCAAGAGCTACAAAAAAGGATTCTTGCAAAATTGCTCTATCTCGCTTATTTTCCGAAATATTCTCAAAAAATTATTTGAAAAAAAATCTTTTTGATCTTTTTTTTTTAATATCTTGGAAAATAAGCGAGATAGAGCGATTTTGCTAGAATCCTTTTTTGCAGCACTCGAAATTTTCTACAAAACCATTCTAGGGCAAAAAGGGCGTATCTCCATTAGTTTTCGAGATATTAGCAAAAGAACGAAAAAAAATAGATTTATCCTATTTTTTTGAGAAATTCATGAAAAAAAAATTATTATTAAGTTTTTTAATGAAAATGAGACAATAATTGTCGATTCGGAGCCGATACGCGATAAAAAAAGTCAACGTCAACAAATTGCAATCGATAATCAACGTATCCAACGTAATATTTTCCAATGAAATTTGCCAAGTGCATTTAATTCCGTTGATATTTGACCCTTTTATACTCACACTGATGCTCTCTCGTAACTCGAGTATCATAAATTAAAATTTGGAAGAATTAAATAAAAAAAAAAAAAAAAAAAAAAAAAATTAAAATTGTTAATTAATGAAGATTTTTCAAGTTATTAATTTTGTTCTGTTATTTAATTCTAGGCACAAGTGGGAGTCACTTCTGAAGATTGTACGCTGCGAGATTATCAGCTTCTGCAGAAATGACCAGGTTGATGCATACGTTTTGAGGTAATTTGATTAATTAAAATATTTTAATTAATATTGCGTTGATTTTGGTATTTTATACTATGAAAATTATTCGAAATCGATGGAAATATTGGAGATAGTTTTTTTCTGATGATTCCATTGGAAAGCTGAGAAAATTTCCCATTAAAATCATATGTCAGAAGTTATTTTTTGGAATTTTTCAAAAATTTTCATTTTTCGCGCGAAATTTGAAGGTGAAAATCTTCTGTTTTTTGAAAAATTTCAGGTTTTCGAGGATATCTCTGGTTCTATTGATCGTAGCGACCTGGGGTTGATCTTAAATGAAAGGTGAGCTCATTTCCCATCAATTTATGGGGTTTAAAAAGAAAAATATCAATTTTTTCAAGTACTTATAGGGCAAAAACTGATTTTTCAGAAAATGACCTATAAATATTTGAAAAATTGATTTTAAAAAAATTTGAACCACATAAATCGATGAGAAATGAGCTCATCTTTCATTTGAGATGAACCCCAGGTCGCTACGACCAACAGAACCGGAGATATCACCGAAAAAGTGAATTTTTTCGATTTTCAGAAGGAAAATCCCTTCAAAACTTGGCCAAAAAAGTAAATTTTTCTGAAAATAGAAAAAAAAAATTCTGGCTCATTTTTTCTGATCATTCTCAATAGAATAACTCGGAAACCAATGGGGATACGCCTTTTTTGTCCCAATCCTTATCTGTAGAAAATTTAAAGAGCTGCAAAAAAGGATTCTAGCAAAATCGCCTTATCTCGCTTAATTTCCGAGATATTCTTAGAAATGATTTTTAAAAAAATACTTTTTTTTTATCATTTTTTCACTATTGATTTGTTTTTTTTTTTAAATCACCTCGGAAAATAAGCGACATAGAGCAATTTCACCCGAATCCTTTTTTGTACAGAATTTCAAGAGCTACAAAATAATATTGGGGCAAAAAGGGCGTATCTCCATTAATTTTCGAGATATTCTCAAGAAAAAGTAGAAAAAAAAATCAACTGATTTAAAATTTTTATTATAATTTTTTATTTTTTTATTTTTTAAATAGAAATTTTTATTTTTTATTTTTTATTATCATTTTTAAGTAATACTCTTAAAATGATAATTTTATCTTCATTTATTCAGTGGAAATCCAATGTAGAGCAAACCCGTGATTCCCAAAACATTCTGTGATAAAATTTCGAGGAATTCCACAGAAAACCACAAAAATTATCGAAGAATTTCGTCGAATTCTCGGAAACTAAGCGAGATAGAGCGATTTTACTAGAATCCTTTTTTGTACAGAATTTCAAGAGCTACAAAAAAGGATTGAGGTAAAAAGGGCGTATCTCCATCAGTTTCCGAGATATTCATTAAAAACAAATGATGAAAAAGCAAATTTATCTCACATTTTTCGCAGAAACTCAAAGATATCTTTACAGTTCACTTAATTTTCGTTAATATCAAGTGTCAGTAGAGATTGTGGAACATCAGAGTGTAAAATTCATGCCATTAAACATTTTAAATAGTCATCAACTAAAATGCAAACTCCCTGTCTTAATTCAATCGAAAATTATGTAGAAAAAATTTGTAAAATTTCCATTTTTATCAATTTTTAGATTTTTTTCTTTTGAAAAATAAATTATTTTATAAATAAAAAATATGCACGTATAGAAAATTCAAGAAACTGTGAGTGTAATTTTTTTTGTCAGAAAAAAGTAAAATAATAACATTTTCTCGATTTTTTTTCTAGAAAATTGGATTTTTTTCCTAAAAATTGTATTTTTCTCCTAAAAATTGGATTTTTTTCCTAAAAATTGGATTTTTTTCCTGAAAATTGTTTTTTTTTTCCTGAAAATTGGATTTTTCTCCTAAAAATTGGATTTTTCTCCTAAAAATTGGATTTTTCCCCCAAAAAATTGGATTTTTTCCCCAAAAAATTGGATTTTCTCCCTAAAAATTGTTTTTTTCTCCTAAAAATTGGATTTTTTTCCTAAAAATTGGATTTTTCTCCTAAAAATTGGAGTTTTTTCGTAAAAATTGCATTTATTTCTTAAAATTGGATTTTCTCCCAAAAAATTGAATTTTTTTTTCTTAAAATTGGATTTTTTCCCCCTAAAATTGGATTTTTTCCCTCAAAAATTGGATTTTTTCCCTCAAAAATTGGATTTTTTCCCTCAAAAATTGGATTTTTTCCCTAAAAATTGGATTTTTCCCCAAAAATTGGAATTTTTAAAAAAAAATTGCTCATTTGACATTTTTTTAGCAAAATTTGAATTTTTGCCTCGAAAAATTGAATTTTTTCCCGAGAAATTGGATTTTTCCCCAAAAATTGGAATTTTTCGAAAAAAATTGCTCATTTGACATTTTTTTAGCAAAATTTGAATTTTTGCCTCGAAAAATTGAATTTTTTCCCGAGAAATTGGATTTTTCCCCAAAAATTGGAATTTTTCGAAAAAAATTGCTCATTTGACATTTTTTTGGCAAAATTTGAATTTTTGCCTCAAAAATTTGGATTTTCTTCTCCAAAAATGGGATTTTTCTCCCCTAAAATTGGATTTTTTCAAAAAAATTGCTCATTTGACAATTTTTTACATTTTTCATAATTTAATAATTTAATTATCATTTTATATTTACATTTTTTTCCAAATAAATGAATTATTATTTTTAAAAAAGATTCAAAAAATTTGAACTTCAAATTCTTTGAATTTTCTACAATTGCAAATTTTTCATTTTTTTCCAAATAATTTATTAGTTAAAAATGTAAAAATTGTCATTTTTGTTGTTATTCGTATTACCTTTTATTTCTCAATTATTTTCAGGGATACACGTGGCTCGAGATACACGGAAATAATTTTTGGCACTCATTCCCATTTGACTCTAGACATTTTTCATTCAATTTCATTGAGTCATTGAGTTCAAAATGAAAGTAATTTTCTTCGTCATTAAAATAAAATAATATTAAAAAAAAATTTTTTCACCTGAAATTCAATTGAATGAGGGAATGATGGAAAATTAATTAATTAGTGTCAATTATTTTTTGATTAACGTTAATTAATGGAAAAATAGAGAAGAGTAAAACCGAAAAAAAACTATTACGCAATCATTATATTCGGAATAAAGGAGATAATATGTAGTTTTTTTTTATTATTGACATTACGTAACGGAAAAATTATTAAAGAATTTTCACGCAATATTTTCCACAATTTTTCCACTTTTTCCATTTTTTTATGAGAAAAAAGAGTAAATAATTTTTATTCAATTTTAATTTCAATTTTGTTTTAAATTTGCCTCTTTTTTTATTTATTTTCTATTTTTTTTGCAATTTGCCTTATTTTTTCATGAAAAAAAGCAAAAAAATAATTTTAATTCGATTTAATTTCTTTTTTAATCTATTTTCTTTTTTTTTTTAATTTTTCTTCCTTTATGAAAAAAAGAAAAAAATTATTTCTATTTAATTTAACTTTTTTTTCATTTATTTTCGAATTTTTGCTAATTTGCCCCTTTTTTCATTAAAAAAAAAAAAATATTAATATTGATTTATTTTAATGGTTTTTTTCATTAATTTTCCATTTTTTTCAATTTATTCCCTTTTTATGGAGGAAAGAAAAGAATGATTTCAATTTATTTCAATTTTTTAAAAACAAAATTATAATAATTTTTTTAATTTGTCCCTTTTTTTTCATGGAAAAAATGAGAAAATAATTCTAATTTAATGAGACTTTTTTTAAATTTATTTTCTATTAATTTTTTTATGTGCCCCTTTTTTATAAAAAAAAATAAGAAAATAATTTTCATTTAATTTTACTATTTTTCATTTTTTTTTTTCTTTTAAATTCACTTCTTTTTTCTTGAAAAAATGAGAAAATAATTTTAATTCAATTTGACTTTTTTTTTACATTTATTTTCTATTAATTTTCTAATTTGCCCTTTTTTTATAAAAAAAATAAGAAAATAATTTTAATTTAATTCGACTTTTTTCCTTATTTTTCAAATAATTTTTTTAATTTGCCTCATTTTTTCATGGAAAAAATGAGAAAATAATTTTTATTCAATTTTACTTTTTTTTTCATTCATTTCCTATTAATTTTTAAAAATTGGCCCTTTTTCATGAAAAAAACAAGAAAATAATTTGAATTTAATTTAACTTTTCTTTTTTATTTATTTTCTATTAATTTTCCAATTTGCCCTTTTTTTTAAAAAAAATAAGATAATAATTTTTATTTGATTTTACCTTTTTTCTTGTTTTTTATAATTTTTTTAATTTGCCTCATTTTTTCATTAAAAAAATGAGAAAATTATTTAAATTTAATTTTCCTTTTTTTTTCATTTATTTTCTATTAATTTTTTAATTTGCCCCTCTTTTATAAAAAAAATAAGAAAACAATTTCACTTAAATTTTACTATTTTTCATTTTTTTCCTCATTTTTTTAAAATTCACTTCTTTTTTTCTTGACAAAAATGAGAAAATAATTTCAATTCAATTTAACCCTATGTCCTGGCTAAGTTTCTCCCCACCATCTAGTGGGCGGTGCGTGCGGGCCTTTGGCGCGCTGGTGGGAGCAACTGCCGTTCAGTGGGACAGGGCCGTAGTCAGGTCGCGTAATAATCGGTCAAAGGAAGATAAAGGATGATCACTGCTTTCATTTTTCTTTCTACACAGTACTTCCTTCTTCTTCTTACTCATTATTCTATTAATTGATAGGAATTTTTAGAGTCTATTGAAAATATTTACTTTAAAATACTTCAAGTTAGCCTTACTTTGAAGAAATTAATAAGGAAAGAAATTTGGTCCAACGACTGAGGTTACCCCAAGGAATAATGAATAATTATTATTTTTATGAAATTAAATTAATTTACGCGGAAAAACTTGAAGAAAAACTCACTAAAGAATCAAGGGGCCCTGAATCATCCCAAAATTGTTTGTCGCAACGGCCCTGCTGCCTCATGACGTAGTAGAAGATGAGGAGTGGGGACTTTCGCAACACATGATTGGGTCTCCCCACTCCAGCGCAAAAAGCCGACTAAAGACGATAATCATGTTAGAGGGTTAACTTTTTTTTTACATTTATTTTCTATTAATTTTTTAATTTAACTTTTTTCCATGAAAAAAGCAAGAAAATCATTTGAATTCCATTTAATTTCTCCTTTTCATTTATTTTCTATTAATTTTCTAATTTGCCCTTTTTTTATAAAAAAAAATAAAAAAATAATTTCAATTAAATTTTACTATTTTTCATTTTTTTCCTCATTTTTTTTAATTCACTTCTTTTTTTCATGAAAAAAGTAAGAAAATAATTTTAATTTAATTTAATTTTTCTTTTTTATTTATTTTCTATTAATTTTCCAATTTGCCCTTTTTTTATAAAAAAAATAAGAAAATAATTTTAATTTAATTCGACTTTTTTCCTTATTTTTTCTAATAATTTTTTTAATTTGCCTCATTTTTCCATGAAAAAATGAGGAAATAATTTTTTTTTAATTTTCATTTTTTTATAATCACTTATTAGAATTCTGAAGAAATCCTGGATTTTCCGGCATCAATTGCTGATAAATTTTCCCATTTATAAATTTATCATGCTCGTGATGAAATATCATTCATAAAATTTTCATTAATCATCAAAATTGTCTCAACACAGCACGTGCAAGGTCTTTTATCTAGGTTTTTCGAGGCATTCCCTCGATATCTCAGTTCAATGTCCGTGGTTATCTCTTCAATGATAACCTATAGTATATATAGTATAATCCACTAACTATTTTTGCACTTATTTGATAATTTAATTGACAATAATAATTATATTAAGAATTATTGAGAGATAAAATCGAAAAAAAATTAAATTTTTGTATAAAATCGTTAAAAAAAATTAAAAAAAAATCGAAATTCTCAAATTTGATTCAGTGAATCTGTAAAAAATGTAATAATAAATAAAATAAGCTCTAAAAACAAAAAATTAATCGAAAATTAAAAAATTTTCATTATTTTTTACATTTTTTCAAATTTTTTAAAATTTAAATGAAAATTGATTTTCATATAAAAAATAATAAAAGAATAAAGAATAATTAATTATAAATATTATTATTAATACTTTTAATTATAAACAATAATATTAACTATTTTTAATATTATTAATTATAAATAATAATATTAATTATTATTAATTTTCATAATTTTTTAGTTTTTTTAATTTTGAAAAATTTGAAAAAAAGGAAAAAATTATGAAAATTCTTCAATTTTCAATTAATTTTTTGTTTGTAGGGCTTATTTTATTTATTATTACATTATTTACAGATTCAGGGAATCAAATTTGAGAATGTCCATTTTTTATAAATTGTTATTAACAATTTTATACAAAAATTTAACTTTTTTTTCGATTTTACCTTCAAATTATCCTTAAATTTTAAGTAAATGTGGAATTTGTGGAAAGGAATTCTTCAACGTCACTTATTTACGTGATCTTTACGAATTTTTCTTGGCACAATTATGACGACAGTTTGTATTCAGCTGAGGTCATGGAAAATTATTCAAAGTCCACGTCCAGAAAGTCAAAACTGAGTTAAAAATAAAGAAAAAAAGATGATTTTTAGTGAATGAATTTCTTGGTAAAAAGGAAAAATAGAAAAATTCTATTTTTTTGGACTTGTTTTTGATGAGTATCTTGGAAACTAAAGGAGATAGAGCGATTTTGCGAGAATCCTTTTTTGTAGAGAATTTCGAGAGCTACAAAAAAGGGTTCTTGTAAAATCGTGCTATCTCGCTTAGTTTCCAAGATATTCTCAAAAATAGATAAAAATAATCGATTTCTTCTTTTTTACCTCTTCACAACTGATTTTTTTCTTCCAATATCTCGGAAACTAATGGAAATACGCCTTTTTTACTCGAATGCTTTTTTGTAGAGAATTTTTTAAGCTACAAAAAAGCATTGAGGCAAAACTGCCCTATCTCGCTTATTTTCCGACATATTCTAAAAAAACAAAGGGCAAAAAATTGAATTATACACTTTTATTTATTCACACTAGGGGAAGGTGGGGTAAAATGGACACTTTAATTGAAAGGTTCGAGATAGAAATTTTCTGATGATTCCATTGAAAAGCTGAGGAAATTTTAGGTGGAAAACATGTGTCAAAATTTTTTTTTCTCAATTTTTGAAAAACTTTACTTTTTTGGTCGAGTTTTGAAGGGGTTTTCCTTTTGAAAATCGAAAAAATTCACTTTTTCGGTGATATCTCCGGTTCTGTTGGTCGTAGCAACCTGGGTTTCATCTCAAATGAAAGGTGAGCTCATTTCTCATCGATTCATGTGGTTCAAATTTTTTTAAAATCAATTTTTCAAATATTTATAGGTCATTTTCTGAAAAATCAGTTTTTGCCCTATAAGTACTTGAAAAAATTGATATTTTTCTTTTTAAACCCCATAAATCGATGGGAAATGAGCTCACCTTTCATTTAAGATCAACCCCAGGTCGCTACGATCAATAGAACCAGAGATATTCTCGAAAACCTGAAATTTTTCAAAAAACAGAAGAGTTTCACCTTCAAATCTCGCGCGAAAAATGAAATTTTTGAAAAATTCCAAAAAATAACTTCTGACATATGATTTTTATGGGAAATTTTCTCAGCTTTTCAATGGAATCATCAGAAAAAAACTATCTCCAATATTTTCATCCATTTCGAGTAATTTTCATAGTATAAAATACAAAAATCAACCCGTGCCCATTTTACCCCATCTTCCCCTACTAAATAAATTTTCTTGTTTCATTTTCAGTGAAAGCGAAATTTTAATATCATTTAATGGTTTTTTTCTCATTTATTTTCTATTTTTTCAAAAATCTTTTTTAATTTTCTTTTTTTATTTCCAGCGAAATCGAAATTTTCTAATTTAATTTAATTGTTTTTTTTTTCATTTATTTTCTATTTTTTTCTAAAATCTATTTTTTAATTTTCTTTTTTATTTTCAATGAAATCGAAATATTTAATTTAATTATTTTCTCTTTTCATTTATTTGTTATTTTTTCCTAAAATCTATTTTTTAATTATCTTCTTTATTTTCAGTGAAACCAAAATTTTAATTTAATTTAATTGTTTTTTTATTCATTTATTTTCCATTTTTTCAAAAATCTTTTTTTAATTTTCAGCGAAATCGAAATTTTAATTTAATTTTCTTTTTCTTTCATTCAATTTCTACTTTTTTTAAAAAATCTTTTTCTAATTTTCTTTTTTATTTTCAGTGAAAGCAGCATGTTCGTAGCAAAACGTCGTCTAATCCTGAAGACATGTGGTACAACAACACCCCTTCAGTGTCTTGAGCCTCTTCTTGATCTCGTCGAGGAGTACACAGGCTTTGACGAAGTGGAAGTGAGTAAATTCTAGAAAATTCCATGATTCTCCTCAATGAAGGTCGAGAATTTCCTGACCTTCGTAGGACCATAATGAGGGAAAAAAAAGAGGGGATAGAGAAGAGAAAAGAGGGGAAAAACAGAGACGTTGCATAATAATTTTCACGGGTGCTATTCAGGCTGATAAGTGGCAAAAAAAAAGTGTTGCCTTTTTTTTAAACCACTATATGCTATATAACTTGACCTAGTCCATGGAGGAGATACGTTGTTCTATATATGCGCTTAAACCTGTGGTACGTTGGATGCCATATCCTTCTAGTTTATTGATCAGCAAGTGCTTTTGCACCTCCCCTCGTGTCTCCACATCTCAAAATTTTTTTTCTGAATTCTGCGTTTCCTTTCTCCTTTTTTTTTCGTGACATACATTTTTAATTTTTGCTTCCGAATGGAAGCTGAGTAATCATCAGAATTTTCTATTGTAATTTTTTTAATGGAAGATACTTAAAATGATGTAAATAGAGAGAAAATGATGTTTTTAGCGCATGTCTGTGTGTGCATAAAAGTCTAAATTACAGCAAAACGGTTTTATAGAAAAATTTCATATTTTGTGGAAAACTTCCTCTCGACAAACTCTATTTTTTAAGCTTTATTTGAAGAGAATTCGATCGATACTTTTTGAGATATGTCTATTTTTCGAAAATCAGGTTTTAATGGAATTTCTGGAAACTATTGAACTGATGTTATTTATACTCATATATTATCTCGAGAATTGTATACAAATAAACAGCCTGTTACTTCTTTCTGAGGGCCGAAAAGGAACGAGTGCAATACTTCATATGATTTAATTATTTCTGTCTTTTCTAAATTTGGCCTTTGTGCAAATTTTCTCCATAAAGAATTCAGCATCAATTTGGCCACAGCTCTTTTACCCGCATTAAATTCTATCAGGGATGGATCTAAGTCAATATCCATCTTATCTTTAATTTCTCTAATATAACTTTCTCTGCTTTCACATGAATTTGGCCATCCACCTCCTGTGAATTTTGAGCTTATTTGCATGATTAGTTCTCGAGTTATTGGCGTTTTGATGAATTTCTTCAAAATTTGGTATTTCGATGATGGTTTGAAAAAAGTTGTATCACTTCCATTTGGAAGTATATTGCTAAAGTATTAGCAAGAAAAAACTATATCAGTTGGAAAGCAATACTATTATCCACTTGTTTTAATTCGTGAAATTGGGAAATTTATGGGATTAAACTAAAAGGAACGAAAACGAGTTGATTTTGATATTTTATACTATGAAAATTAGGAGAAATTGATGGAAATATTGGAGATAGGTATTTTCTGATGATTCCATTGGAAAGATGAGGAAATTTCCCATGAAAATCATATGTCAGAAGTTATTTTTTTGAATTTTTCAAAAATTTCATTTTTCGCGCGAGATTTGAAGGTGAAACTCTTCTGTTTTTGAAGAATTTCAGGTTTTCGAGAATATCTCTGGTTCTATTGATCGTAGCGACCTGGGGTTGATCTTGAATGAAAGGTGAGCTCATTTCCCATCAATTTATGGGGTTTAAAAAGAAAAATATCAATTTTTTCAAGTACTTATAGGGCAAAAACTGATTTTTCAGAAAATGACCTATAAATATTTGAAAAATTGATTTTAAAAAAATTTGAACCACTTAAATCGATGAGAAATGAGCTCACCTTTCATTTGAGATGAACCCCAGGTCGCTACGACCAACAGAACCGGAGATATCGCCGAAAAAGTGAATTTTTTCGATTTTCAAAAGGAAAACCCCTTCAAAATTTGGCCAAAAAAAGAAATTTTTCCAAAAATTGAAGAAAAAAAAATTTGACACCTGTTTTCCACCTAAAATGTCCTCAGCTTATCAATGGAATCATTAGGAAATTTTTATCTCGATCCGTTCGATTGGAGTGTCCATTTTACCCCACCTTCCCCTATAATACTATGTATCGCATAGAAAAAAGTCGATATTTCTTAAGAATCTCAAAATTTGAAATTAAATTGTTCTTTTTTTTATCATTATTATTTTTTTTTTACTTCATTAAAATGTGTTTTCCTAATTTTTTTCATTATTTTTTAGGATTTGTTCTACTCGAGGAAAAATTACAAGAGACCTGAACTTCAGATGTCACCTCATCGTGCTTTTGAGGATGAAGTTGCACTGCTGGACACTATTTTTCCAGGTATTAATTAAGAAAATTTAATTAATTGGGGAAAATGTGAAACAGGATGTGTTTTATTTATAATTTCTTTCTAATGAATGTCTTGGGAAGTAAGCAAGATAGGACTATTACCTCATTTTATCCGAAAAATCTCGGAAACTAAGCGAGATGGAGCGATTTTGCCCCAAAACCCTTGTCCTTACCTCCAAGAATTCTCTGCAAACCTCCTCCAATCATAATTGGGGAAAGGAGGGAGAAGGGGGAAACCCTTCTCCCCCCTCCTCCATCCCCACCCCTCAATACTTCTCTCGAAATCCCCCAATAAAAATCCCAAAACAATCTCCTGATCTCCTCTTCCACAAAATCAAAAAATAAAAAATCATCCTAATCTTCAAAATAATCCAATAAAATCTCCTCAATTTGGCTCGGACCCTTGGGCCTATCTCCTAAAATTCTTTGCAAACCCCTTCCAATTAAAATTAGCATCCCCACCCCCCCCCCCCCCCCCCTCCTTCCTCACCCCTTAATATTTCCCTCAACATCTCAAAAAACCCCCCAAAAAATCTCCTCATCTCAACAAAATCCCCCAAAAAATAAAAAATCACCCTAATCTCCAAAAAATCCCAAAAAATAAAAAAAAAACAAAAAATCCCAAAAAAATCTCATCTCCTCCCACAAAATCCAAAAAAATCAAAAAAATCCAAAAATTACCCTAATCTCCAAAAAAATCCAAAAAAAATCTCATCTCCTCTCCCACAAAATCGAAAAAAAATCAAAAAATCACCCTAATCTCCAAAAAATCCCAAAAAACTCTCATCTCCTCTCCCACAAAATCAAAAAAAAATCAAAAAATCCAAAAATCACCCTAATCTCCAAAAAATCCCCAAAAAAATCTCATCTCCTCTCCCACAAAATCCAAAAATCACCCTAATCTCTAAAGAAATCCTCAAAAAATCTCATCTCCTCTGCCACAGAATTAAAAAAAATCCAAAAATCTCATCTCCTCTCCCACAAAATCAAAAAAAAAATCAAAAAATCCAAAAATCACCCTAATCTCCAAAAAATCCCCAAAAAAATCTCATCTCCTCTCCCACAAAATCCAAAAATCACCCTAATCTCCAGAAAATCCTCAAAAAATCCTCAAAAATTCTCATCTCCTCTCCCACAAAATCAAAAAACAAATCCAAAAATCACCCTAATCTCCAAAAAATCTCAAAAAAATCTCATCTCCACTCCCACAGAATCCGAAAAAATCCAAAAATCACCCTAATCTCCAAGAATCCTCAAAGAATCCTCAAAAATTCTCATCTCCTCTCCCACAAAATAAAAACAAAAAATAAAAAAATCCAAAAATCACCCTAATCTCCAAAAAATCCCCAAAAAATCTCATCTCCTCTCCCACAAAATCCAAAAAAATCAAAAAATCACCCTAATCTCCAAAATACCGTTTATTTTTTTATTTTCAGATGGTGAGGCCTATTGTCTAGGAGACGTAGACACCGACTGTTGGTACCTCTACGTCCTGAACCGTGAGAAGCCGCCCCAGTCTCCAACCGAGCCTGACCAAACCCTCGAGATCCTCATGACAAGCCTCGACCCCTCAATAATGTCAATCTTCACCCGCGACATATGTTCCTCAGCCTCCGAAGCAACCCAGAAATCCGGTATCGACAAGCTCATCCCAACCATGATAATCGACGACTTCCTCTTCGAGCCCTGCGGCTACTCCATGAACGGCGTTTCAAAAAGTGGCAGTTACATGACCATCCACATCACCCCAGAACCAGACTTCTCCTACGTTTCCTTCGAGTCAAACATCCCGGAGACCTCCTACCAAGAAGTAATAGACCGCGTTTTGAAGACCTTCAAACCTGGCAAATTCGTCGTAACAATATTCGCCAATAAGGAGTCAATCGCCTCCGCAACGCCCCGGGAGCTCGAGCAAACCGATTATTTGAATGTTAACGGTGAATGGCTGAGAAATGACGTTCAATACTGTAGATTCAAAAATTACGACCTAACTTGCGCATTTTACTCGAAATTTCCGAGCTGATGGTTTAAAAACAGCCCGTCTGCACTGTCATTCAATATCAGTGCAGATGGGGCAAAACAGACCTCCCCCCTTTTTCCCATAAACAAATCGAAAAATCTTAATTCTAAGGGGGGTTACGCTATTTCAAAGCAATCGGCAGTTTCGCTGCTCAAAAAACAGGGAAAATCGGTTATGACTGAGACGAAAATAGTAAAAGATAATTCTAATAAAATAACGCTAATTCCGAATGTTAAGAATTTAGGTAATAATGTTAGATCTAAGCGGTCGTTTTCGTCGCCGCAATTATTTGATCGGCAATTGACGAGATCTAAGGTTTATAGAAAAGCTTCGCTAAAGTCTTCGAGTTCTAATGATGTAATCAGACCTTTTTCAAATCGAATATGCAATGGGTTGAAGAGGGGGGATGTTAAGGGGGGGGAGGCGGTTGAGAATCATGATAGTGTGCATATTATTTGTAATCCACTTTCTACACCTTATCCTTATTCCACACCTTTTAATAATTTAAAGAAAAAAATAGATGAGCGGAAATTAGAGGATGAACCTAAGTGCAGTCATACCACTTGTGGAAGCTTTCTTCCTATTTTTTCGTTAATACCTCAGACTGTTGTTAGTTTGCAGTATCTCAGTCCGAAAATCAAATTCTCGTGGTGGAGAAATAAAATATCGTGAAGGCACGCTTAAGGTGCATTTGGAGGGAGTTTATTGTTGGGGGAAATGAGGGGAAAATGGGATGAGTCGATTTTTTTGGGGGGTTTTGGAGATATCTTGGAAATTAATGGAGATACGTCGTTTTTGGTCGGGATTGATTTTTTAGAGAATTTTGAGAGCTACAAAAAAGGATTCATGTAAAATTGCTCTATCTCGCTTAGTTTCCGAGATATTTTTAGAAAACAAATTAGAAAAAAATTATGAAAAAGTTGAATTGAAAAAATCGATTTTTTCGTCTTTTTTTTTTGAAAATATCTCGGAAATTAAAGGAGATAGAGCGGTTTTGCAGGAATCCTTTTTTGTAGAGAATTCTGAGAGCTACAAAAAAGAACTCATGGAAAATTGCTCTATCTCGCTTAGTTTCTGAGATATTGGAAAAACAGAAATTATTAAAAAGTTGATTTGAAAAAATCGATTTTTTGGGGTTTTTTGGAGATATCTTGGAAGTTAATGGAGATACGTCGTTTTTGGTCAAGATTGATTTTTTAGAAAATTTTGAGAGGTAGAAAAAAGAACTCATGTAAAATCGCTCTATCTCGCTTAGTTTCTGAGATATTCTTAGAAAACAAATTAGAAAAAAATTATGAAAAAGTTGAATTGAAAAAATCGATTTTTTCGTCTTTTTTTTCGGGAATATCTCGGAAATTAAAGGAGATAGAGCGGTTTTGCAAGAATCCTTTTTTGTAGAAAATTTTGAGAGCTACAAAAAAGGATTCATGTAAAATCGCTCTATCTCGCTTAGTTTCCCAGATATTTTCCGAGAAAGATTGAAAAAAAATTATTAAAAAATTGAACCCAAAAAAGTCGATTTTTCTGATTCCTCTTTTAAAGAATATCTCGTAAACTAATGGAGATACGCCCTTTTCACCCCAATTCTTTTATACAACTCTCAAAATTCTCTACAAAAAAGGATTCCAGTAAAATCGTCCTATCTCGTTTAGTTTCCGAGATATTTTCAAAAAATGATTCAAAAAAAAATTGACTCTGTTATATCTTTTCTACTGATTCATTTAATTTATTTCTGAAATAGATTCTTTTTTTTTACTTTTTCTGGTGCTAATTCGATTTTCATTTTTTTAATTTAATTCTGAGAATTTTTTAAATATTTTTGTATTGCACAAAAATTACAGTAATTTCATTTTAATTCTTAATTACTTTCCTATTATTTTTTTTAAATTTTTCTTTATCGTATTCGATGTCAATTAAAATAAAAATAAAAAAAATTGGAGATAAAAATGTATGAAACAAGCAAAAAAAAAAAAAACATTTTGGGATCAGTTTTATCGTTAGAGTAGAATGTGATTCATTAGTTTATAGAATATAGTAACTCTAGAATTCTATAGAGATAAATAATAATGTCTTTTAACATCAGGCAGTTCAATGTATCTTCTTAATTTATAAAAAAAAAAAAAAAAAAAAAAATTAAATTAAAGAAGAGATAAAATATGAATTTTTTCCAATTTTTTTATGATTATTTCGAAAAATAATGGAGATACGCCCTTTTTATTCTGAATCTATTGTCTAAAATTTCGAAAATTTCAAAAAAGGATTGGGGCAAAAAGGGCGTATCTCCATTAATTTCCAAGATATTTAAAAAAAAAAGAGTAATTTAAAAAAAAAAAATTTGAAAATGAAAAATTGTCAAAAAAAAAAATTTTTTAATATGAAAAATTGTCAAAAAAAAATTTTTTAAAAATGAAAAATTGTTAAAAAAAATATTTAAATAAGAAAAATTAAATTTTTTTAATATCTTGGAAACTAAACGAGATAGAACGATTTGACGGAAAAAAGGGCGTATCTCCATTAATTTTCGAGATATTAAAAAAAAAAAATCACAGTAATTTTTTTTAATTTTCTTTCATTTTTTCGTAATTTTTTGGGATTTTTTTTTCTTTAATATCTTGGAAATTAAGCGAGATAAGGCGATTTTGCCCCAATTTTTTTTATTTTAATGACTTTTGAGAGTTCTAAATATTTAGGCAAAAAAGGGCGTATCTCCATTAGTTTCTGGGATTTTTTAAAAAATATTTTATCTCTTCTATCAAAATAATTTAATAATTTTCCTTAAAAAAAACAATTTTTCAAATTATTTTATTTCCATCGAATTTCGAAAGTAGTTCACATTTTCAAACACATTTTGTGAAATAATTAAGCAAATAGTACTGCAATTGGTCATTCCTTCGTATGTCTGAATGAAAAATTTTTAAAAATTCAAAAAAAAAAATGAGAAAATTAATAATTTTAAAAATATATCGAGATAAAAAATAAAATGAACATTCTCTCTAAAAAATAAGCAGTTTAAAAAAATCATTCGAGAATTTTATGGAAATTACCATTTAATGGAACACTAATTCGCACATTTTATGCAATAATTCAATCAAAAATATTGTCTTAAAAATGATAAAAAAAATTATGGAATTTTACGTTTTAACGAAAAAAAAGAAAAAAAATCAGTCATTAAGGAAAAAAAAATATTTCTTTAAAAGAAAAAAATCGAAATTTTTTTCCTCAAAAATTTCATATTTTTCCTCAAAAATCCAAAGATGTGTTTTTTTCAAATCCAAAGTTTTTTTTCCAAAAATTCAAATGTTCTTTATTTTTTAAAAATCCAAATGTTTTTTATTTTTTAAAAATTCAAATGTTTTTTTATTTTTTAAAAATCCAAATGTTTTTTTATTTTTTAAAAATTCAAATGTTTTTTATTTTTCAAAAATTCAAAAATTTTGTTTTTTTCTAAGAGAAAAAATGCAAAAATTTGATTTTTTTCTAAGAAAAAAATCCAAAGATTTGTTTTTTTCTAAGAAAAGAAATGCAAAGATTTGGGTTTTTTCTAAGAAAAAAAATGCAAAGATTTGGTTTTTTCTAAGAAAAAAAATGCAAAGATTTGGTTTTTTTCTAAGAAAAAAAATCCAAAGATTTGGTTTTTTCTAAGAAAAAAAATGCAAAGATTTGGGTTTTTTCTAAGATAAAAAATCCAAAGATTTGGTTTTTTTCTAAGAAAAAAAATCCAAAGATTTGTTTTTTTCTAAGAAAAAAAATCCAAACATTTGGTTTTTTCTAAGAAAAAAAATGCAAAAATTTGAGTTTTTTCTAAGAAAAAAAATCCAAAGATTTGTTTTTTTCTAAGAAAAAAAATCCAAAGATTTGTTTTTTTTCTAAGAAAAAAAATGCAAAGATTTGGTTTTTTTCTAAGAAAAAAAATCCAAAGATTTGGTTTTTTCTAAGAAAAAAAATGCAAAGATTTGGGTTTTTTCTAAGATAAAAAATCCAAAGATTTGGTTTTTTTCTAAGAAAAAAAATCCAAACATTTGGTTTTTTCTAAGAAAAATAATGCAAAAATTTGAGTTTTTTCTAAGAAAAAAAATGCAGATTCGATTTTTTCTAAGAAAAAAATTCAAAGATTTGGTTTTCCTCAAAAAAAAAATCCAAACTTTTTTTTTCCATTTTTTTTTTTACATATTTAAAAACAAAATTTTATTAATTTCTTAAAAATTTCTTGATGTCATATTAATGTACGTTAAAACAAGAGATCTGTACCATATATTTCTATACGATAAATAAATATAAAAATTCCTCCTAGGAATAAAAAAATCAAACCTGTATGTAAATCTGTAGAACTGATGTCTATTAAAAAAAGAAAAAATTAAAAAAAAAATATAAAAAAAAAAATGAAGAGGATTTATTTAGTGGAAATTGAAGAAATGGCTATTTTAATCAATCGATGTATAAAAACTTGCATAAAAATGGTCTATTTATTGAATAATTTATTGATAAAATCAGATAAAATTTATCCTTTTACTTGACAACAAAAAAAAACAAAAAAAAAATAATTTGATATAATTAATATAATTATTATTATTATCCAAGTAAATGCAGGAAAATTTATGTTGTAATTCTTTCCACTGAAAAATTTATCTGTAGAATTAACTGTTGCATGCATAAAAAATGGAAAAAAACTCAACGAATTTATGTATTATATTTACAATAAAAGTAATAAAATGTCGAAAAAATTAATGGATTAGAAACGAAAATTAAAAAAAAAAATTTCTTTATTATATATTATAGTATATACTATATATACATATTTTATTTATCCATTTATTTATTTATTTAAAAAAAAAATAAAAAAATTTCCAAGAAAATTTTCAAATTTTTTTTCGAATTCGAAAAATTTCGAATTTGAAAAAATTCGAAAAATTTCGAATTTGAAAAAATTCGAAAAAAAATTCAAGAAATTTAAAATATTAAAGTAAAACTAATTTTTATTTTTTTTTCAATTTCTAAATAACGTCAATGTGTGTAATTGATTTTTTAGTTAAACGTGTACGTATCCCTTGATACATTACAGTAAATGCATTACTTAGTCCTGGTTTATTTATATTTTCGTTAATTATTTTTTGCTCAAACTCGTCTTCCTCAGCATCCATAGCAGATGAAACTCTGTCTAATGCTTAAAAAAAAAAAAAATAGAAAAAATTAATTTTTTTAAATAAATTATTTTAGAAAAATATTTTTTTTTGTTCCAATTTATTTTATTTATTTATTTATTTTATTTAGAATATTATCATTTAAAATAAAATAAATAAATAAAATATTTAAATAATTAAAAAATTTAATTTTCAATAATTAAAAAAATTATATTTAAATAATAAATTTTTTTTTTTTTTTCTTAACGATTTAAAAAAAAAATTTTTTTTTAAATTAAAAAAAAAAAAAATTTTTACCTTTACGTAAATCCATTTCGTCCATTTCTGTATTTCCAATTTTCGACAATTCTCTTCGAAAATTTTTCGTCAATCTTTTTCTAATGTAATCAGCCTCGATATTTTGCTTTGTCCTGGGTATTCGAAATCTGATGCAGCAGCACAAGCCAATAATTAGAATTAGAATGATGGAGAAAATAATACCAGCAAGCTGCCAGACTCGAAAACCAGCGAGAGCCTCATCCTCGAGCCATTTCTCTACTTGTCCTTCTGCACAGTCACCAGGACTTATTGCTAATTCGTCGGGAGGGCAAGGGGTTGATGAAATTTTTGGGACAATTGTTGATTCTTCCATTCTCTTAAAATTTCATTTCATACAATTTTTTTTTTTAGGGAAAAATTTCGAATTATTTCACTTTTTACGAATTTTTCAAAAATTGTTTCTTTCCTTTTTTTCTCTCTACGAAAAAATTTCGAATTATTTCACTTTTTTATGGATTTTTCAAAAATTGTTTCCTTCCTTTTTTATTATTAAAAAATTTCGAATTGTTTCACTTTTTTTAATGAATTTTTCGAAAATTATTTCTCCTTTTTTTTTTTATCAAAACATTTCGAATTATTTCACTTTTTCAGGAATTTTTCGAAAATTATTTCTCGACTTTTTCTTTTTATTCAAAAATTTCGAATTATTTCACTTTTTTAAATGAATTTTTTAACAATTATTTCTCTCTTTTTTTTCTACGAAAAAATTTCGAATTATTTCACTTTTTTATGAATTTTTCAGAAATTTTTTCTCTCCTTTTTTTTTATCGAAAAATGTCGAATTATTTCACTTTTTTTAATGAATTTTTCAGAAATTATTTCTCTTCTTTTTTTTTCTACGAAAAAATTTCGAATTCTTTCACTTTTTTTAATGAATTTTTCAAAAATTATTTCCCTCTTTTTTTTCTACGAAAAAATTTCGAATTATTTCACTTTTTAATGAATTTTTCAAAAATCATTTCTCTCCTTTTCTTTTTTGATGAAAAAATTTCGAATTATTTCACTGTTTTATGAATTTTTCAGAAATTTTTTCTCTTCTTTTTCTTTTTATTAAAAAATTTCGAATTATTTCACTTTTTTATGAATTTTTCAGAAATTTTTTCTCTCCTTTTTTTTTATCGAAAAATGTCGAATTATTTCACTTTTTTTGATGAATTTTTCAGAAATTATTTCTCTTCTTTTTTTTTCTACGAAAAAATTTCGAATTCTTTCACTTTTTTTAATGAATTTTTCAAAAATTATTTCCCTCTTTTTTTTCTACGAAAAAATTTCGAATTATTTCACTTTTTAATGAATTTTTCAAAAATCATTTCTCTCCTTTTCTTTTTTGATGAAAAAATTTCGAATTATTTCACTGTTTTATGAATTTTTCAGAAATTTTTTCTCTTCTTTTTCTTTTTATTAAAAAATTTCGAATTATTTCACTTTTTTAAATGAATTTTTCAATAATGATTTCTCTCCTTTCTCTTTTTTATTAAAAAATCCAGAATTATTTCACTTTTTTATAAATTTTTCGAAAATCATTTCTATTCCTTTTTTTTTATCAAAAAATTTCGAATTATTTCACTTATTTAATGAATTTTTCAGAAATTATTTCTCTCCTTTTTTTTTTATGAAAAAATTTCGAATTATTTCACTTTTTTTTATGAATTTCTCGAAAATTATTTCTCTCCTTTTTTTTATCGAAAAATTTCGAATTATTCAATTTATTGTTTTTTTTAAATTAAATTTTTTTAAATTATTTCTCTTTTTTTTCCTCAATGAAGAAAATTTCGAATTTTTTCACTTTTTTCGTTTTTTTTTAATTTTATTTTTTAAAATTATTTCTCTCTTTTTTTTCGATGAAGAAAATTTCGAATTATTTTGCCTTTTTTGAAATAATTATTTCTCTTAGAAATTGTTTTTTTTTCTGAGGTAAACTTCAACTCTGTTTTATTGTTTAAGAACTGAGAATGACGAAAGACCTTTTGCTCTTGTACTGAAAGAAAGGTGCGGTTTAACGAATTGTTTCAAAGGACACACCCAATTTTTTTTCCCATTTCCCTTTATTATCGTCACGAAATCCAATCAGTAGAAAAGGTGAAATAGGATAAATCCATTTTTATTCATTACTCTTGAGTATCTTGGAAACCAACAGATATATGCCTTTTTCATTTTAAGCCTTTTCTCTAAAATTCTTAAAAATTGTCTACAGAGAAAAAAAAATCTGTTGTATTTTTATAGATTATTTTGGAAAATCATTTTTTTTCGAAATTACTTTAAGAATAATTTTTTTTCGAAATTACTTTAAAAATAATTTTTTTTCGAAATTATTTCAAAATTAATTTTTTTTTCGAAATTATTTCAAAATTAATTTTTTTTCGAAATTATTTCGAAATTTTTGTTTTTATTTATTTGCTCTATTTAAAATTGTCCAAAAAAATTTCGAAATTCATGAATAATTGATTTTTAAATTCAAGAATTAACAAAAAAAACGAATTTGATTAAAATTGTGCTATCTCGCTTAGTTTCCAAGATATTAAAAAAAAAAGACCAAAAAAAAAGAAACTTTTCTTTTTTTTCTCCTTTAAAATTGAAATAAATCGATATCTTTCCATCCAATTATCTTCTCAATGTTAAATAATATTTAACATTGAGAAGATAATTATAATAAATATAATAATAATAATTGCCCAATCATAATTATTAGGGGTGTGCGAATAATTCGAATCCACGAATTATTCGTACCGAATCGAATATTAATATTCCATTCGAAATTTGAATCGAATAATTTGAATTGTCGAATATTTAGAATTATTCGAAAATTCGAATTTTCGAACAATTCGAACTGTCGAATATTTCGAATTTTCGAATAATTCGAATTTTCAAATAATTCGAATTTTTGAATAATTCGAATTTTTTCGAATAATTCGAATTTTTTCGAGTAATTCGAATTTTTTCGAATAATTCGAATTTTCAAATAATTCGAATTTCGAATAATTCGAATTTTTGAATGATTCAAACTTCTCGAAGGATTCAAATTTTTTCGAATAATTCGATTTTTTCGAGTAATTCGAATTTTTTTGAATAATCCGAATTTTCGAATAATTCGAATTTTTTTGAATAATCCGAATTTTTGAATAAATTCGAATTTTCGAATAATTTGAATTTTCGAATTTTCGAATAATTCGAATTTTTTTCGAATAATTCGAATTTTTTTCGAATAATTCGATTTTTTTCGAGTAATTCGAATTTTCGAATAATTCGAATTTTCGAATAATTCGAATTTTTTTTGAATAATTCGAATTTTTTCGAATAATTCGAATTTTCGAATTATTCGATTCGAAATTCGAATCGAATAGCAATATTCGATTCGATTCGATTCGAACACTATTCGCACACCCCTAATAATTATATTAAAATTATAATTGGGCAATTATATTATGATTAAATTAGGCAATTATATTATAATTTCTTAATTAAAAGATTTTAAAAAAAATCAATATTCATTAATTCATTTTTTTTATTATTATCTTATGCAATAAGTAAAGATTGAAAATAAAAATAATCATTTGTTACAAAAACAATATTCTATGGTTCGTGGCTATGACATTAAAACATTGTCACTTTTTTTTAACAAGATCTATCTCGTATTAACGCTTTTTATTTTCTCTTTTTCTCCTTTATTCTCATTTTAGTAGTTAAAAGTGTTTTTTTCTTTAAATTCATTAAAACTAAATTCCAAAAAAAAAAAGTTATTACATTCGGTTCATTTCGATACAGGATTGGAAGCCATTAAATCATCGTCTTAGAAACAAAGGGGCGTAAGTGCTAGGATTTATTATAAATAGGGGAAATGACAATAAAATTAGCAGATTTTTGACGAATTTTTGGGATTTTTTTAAGGATTATTGGAAGATAAAATCGAAAAAAAAGTCAAATTTTGGTATAAAATTGTTAATAACAATTTATAAAAGATGAAATTCTCAAATTTGATTCAGTGAATCTGTGAAAAATGTAATGAGAAATAAAATAAGCTTTAGAAACAAAAAATTAATTGAAAATTGAAAAATTGGCTGCATTTTTTACATTTTTTTGAATCTTGAAAAATTTGAAAAAATGTAAAAAATAATGAAAATTTTTCTATTTTCAATTAATTTCTAGTTTCTAGGGCTTATTTTATTTCTCATTACATTTTTTACAGATTCACTGAATCAATATTAATGATTTTATACAAAAATTTAACTTTTTTTTCGATTGTCCTTAAACAAATATAATTATTCTAGAAAAAAATATTTTAAATATTCGCATTTGCAGTTTTTTGAATTTACAAAATATAAAAAAAAAAATTATTTAAAAAAAAATAATTTATTTGTTTCAAAAAAAAATCTAAAAATTGGCAAATTTCTGCTATTTTTAGTGTTATTAGTGTTATTTTTAGTGTTTTATTCATTTCCTTCAATAATTGAGTATAATGAGATTTAATTATTCTCATTTTCTTTAAAAATGCAATTGGAGAATACTGATGGATACTAAAAAGTCTTTAAACTTTTTTTTTATTAACAATTTAAAGATGAAAAGGTAAAAAAAACGATTTTTCCTCCAATTTTTTGGGAATATCTCAGAAACTAATGGAGATACGCCCTTCTTGCCCATATCCGATTTTGAAGATAATTTTAAGAGCTACAAAAAAGGATTCAAGTAAAATCATTCTATCTCGCTTATTTTTCAAGATTTTCCCAAAATGAAGAGCAAGAAATTTTTTTTTTTGTAGTTTTTTCGTCTTTTTTTAATTTTTTTGCCAATAATTTTTCCGAAATATCTCGAAAATTAATGGAAATACGTCCTTTTTATATCAATCTTTTTTTTGAAGCTCTTGAGATCCTCTACAATACCATTTTCAGGAGGAAAAGGGCGTATCTTCAATGGTTTTCGAGATAATTAAAAAAAAAAAATTACGAAAAAAAGTCCTTTTCCTGTTTTTTTTTAAATTCCTTTTTTCCCAACTTTTTCTTCAAAATATCTCGAAAACTAAGGGAGATAGAGCAATTTCACCTCAATTCTTTTTTGTAGCTCTCACAATTCTCTAGAAAACATCTTCAGGGCAAAAAGGGCGTATCTCCATTATTTTCCGAGATATTCAGAAAAAAAAGATAGGAAAATAAATACTTTTTTTTTTTACCTTTTCACTACTAAATTATTCTATAAAATTGACTGTAAAAAAAATCCTCTACCCTCTGGCACATGTGGTTCGGCCCCTTAATTACAACATTTTCAATAAAATTGCAATAATTAAATAATCGTTGATGAAGAAATGATTAAAATCGATAGCCTGTATCGTTGAAAATTCGGAATGTCCTAAGATCTGTTAATTTTTATCCAATTTTAAATGATTTTGTGAGTAAAATTCCCCTTTTTTCTATAGAAACTATGAGCCACGTGACAAATTCCTTTTTTTTTAACAAGATAGATCCTTTTACTGGAAATCACATCATGTGTCACCAGATTCCTCAATATTTCTAAATGCCAGACGAACATTTTCCTCAATTTTTCCTCGAAATTCTTTTAATTTTTATCATTTATCATTTTTTTCCTTTTTTTGAATTATTCGATTGAATTGTGTTCAATTTGGCTCTTAAATTCACTCTTTTCTGATGAAAGTTCGACCAGTTATTGTTTTCTTCTCTGTACTCTTCGACTGGGATCTTGCACGATTCAGGACTTTTAAGAAATCCGTGGTTTTGGTTCGCATTCGCGAGTGAATGTATACTTTGCTGCATTTGATGTGATAGTGCAGATAATTCCGGAACATGTGGATCAAGTCGATGGTGTTGTCTCGGGCTTCTCTGTTCGTATGCCTCGGAAATAGAACTAAAAATTAAGAAAAAATCGAAATAATTAATTTCATGGAAAAATAAAAAAGATTGATTTTGTAAAAAAAAATAAAAAAAAATTTTTTTTCGTGGAAAAATTTAAATAATTGAATTTGTGGAAAAATGAAAATGATTAATTTCGTGGAAAAATGATTAAAAAGAAAGAAAATCAGTTTTATTCTAATATTTGAGATTTTTCAGAATTTTCAGAATTTTCGAAATTTTTATGAAATCTTTATGAGATTGGTAGAAAAATAAAAATGTTTCTTTTTCGCGGAAAATTTAAAATAATTGAATTTGTAGAAAAATGAAAATGATTAATTTCGTGGAAAAATGAAAATTATTAATTTTATGGAAAAATGATTAATTTCGTGTAAATATAAAAATCATAAATCTCGTGGAAAAAATAAAATGATTAATTTGATGAAAAAAGAAAATGATTAATTTCGAGGAAAGATGATGAAATTCGTCGATGAGTGAACCTTTTCAGAATACCTCGGAAAATAAGGGAGATAGAGCGATTTTATCACTGAGATTTTTTTTTTTAGAGGATTTTACGAACTACAAAGAAAGATTTGGGGGTGAAAGGGCGTATCTCGTTGAGTTTCCGAGATATTTGAAAACAAAAAAATTGAAAAAAAATTGACTTTTCCTTTTTTTTCGAGAATATTTCGAAAATTAACGGAGATGCGCCTTTTTTGCACTGAAAAAAATCGCTCTATCTCGCTTACTTTCCGAGATATTCTCAAAAAACTGTAGAAACAAGTGGATAATAGTATTGTTTCCCAACTGATATAGCTTTTTCTGCTGATACTTTAGCAATATGCTTGCGAATGAAAGTGATACAACTTTTTTCAAACCATCATCGAAATATCAAATTTTGAAGAAATTCATTAAAACGCCAATAACTCGAGAACCAATCATGCAAATAAGCTCAAAATTCACAGGAGGTGGCTGGCCAAATTCATGTGAAAGCAGAGAAAGTTATATTAGAGAAATTAAAGATAAGATGGGTATTGACTTAGATCCATCCCTGATAGAATTTAATGCGGGTAAAAGAGCTGTGGCCAAATTGATGCTGAATTCTTTATGGGGAAGATTTGCACAAAGGCCAAATTTAGAAAAGACAGAAATAATTAAATCATATGAAGTATTGCACTCGTTCCTTTTCGATCCTCAGAAAGAAGTAACAGGCTGTTTATTTGTATACAACTCTCGAGATAATATATGAGTTTAAATAACATCAGTTCAATAGTTTCCAGAAATTCCATTAAAACCTGATTTTCGAAAAATGGACATATCTCAAAAAGTATCGATCGAATTCTCTTCAAATAAAGCTTAAAAAATAGAGTTTGTCGAGAGGAAGTTTTCCACAAAATATGAAATTTTTCTATAAAACCGTTTTGCTGTAATTGAGACTTTTATGCATACACAGACATGCGCTAAAAATATCATTTTCTCTCTATTTAGATCATTTTAAGTATCTTCTATTACAAAAATTACAATCGAAAATTCTTATGATTACATAGCTTCCCTTCGCAGCAAAAAGGGATTAATCCCTGATATTTACCGAAAGTTATGTATCCAATACTGTCTCCAACAGCTGCATCACAATCCTGAAGCTCAAGTGGTGGTTCTCGATGATTAAAAAGTACCTGTGGTGCAGTATGACTGGCTCTTCTGCCCTCCTTGAGCTCTTGCAGAAACATTTTACCAATAACCATGTCATCCTCGTCTTTAAAAATTGTACTGAAGACAACTGTTACTCGATCACTCTTTGCTTCAACATATCTGTACATAAAATAATCAAATAAAATCGATGTTTTCAGTTTTAAATTAGTAATTGGTAATTAGATTTAGTAAAATTAACAATTATTAATTAATGATTTCGATTATATTACTGATTTTTCATGATAATTAGTAATTAGCCAAAAAAAATTATTAATTTTCATAGAAAATTAATAATTAGTCGGAAAAAAATATTAATTTCTCTAAAAAATTAGTAATTGGTGAGGAAATATAATTAATTACTCTTAAAAATTAGTAATTAGTAAGGAAATATTACTAATTACTTTAAAAAATTAGTAATTAGTGAGAAAAATTACTAATTGCTTTCAAAAATTCCTCAAAATTAGTAATTGGACAAGTAAAATCAATAATTTTCCTAATCAATTTGTTACTATTAATTATTTTTATCTGAAAATTTGTCAATGTGACATTATTTCCCTTTTCCTTTAATTCTACTTTCGTATTTCTTTATTATGCCTTTTTTCCCTCTAGTTACATTGTGTAAAATGTTCTGAAAATTAATATAAATAGTAGGATTAAGCAATCGATCGTACTTGAAGTCAATCGACTAGAGTCAACGACATTATTAATTATTTTGAAAAATTAGTCATTTTTGTCGGCTAATTACTAATTTTTCAGAAGAATCACTGATTTTCCAGAAAAATTAGGAACTTTTTTCGGCTAATCACTAATTTTTCAGAAAAATTAGGAATTTTTCTCGGCTAATTACTAATTTTTTCAGGGAAATTAGGAATTTTTCTCCACTAATTCCTAATTTTTTAGAAAAATTGGGAATTTTTCGCGGGTAATTACTAATTTTTCAAAAAAATTAGGTAATGAAAATAGATAGATTTTTTTTTCCCACTGCTTTGATAATTCATATCTCATAAACTGCACGGACAAAAATTATGAAAAAATCCAGAAAAATGTAAAAAACTATCATTTTTGATATGGCATCAAAAAAATAAGGAATTAACTGTCCTCTGGGATACTACCTCAATTAAAAAATTGAAAATTGATCTTTACTTCAATTTTTTCAAGCACTCACATTGTTTCTTGATCACGATAATGAATTACTGCTCTCTTCGGACACTGCTCTGGATTGTCAACATATTGTTCTTGAAAATCAAAGTATTTTTCGAAGACACTGGCGAAACAGTGCCTCTTGAGCAGTCCAATTTTTTTTACCAGTCCCTCCCAATCCTCTGGCAAACTCTCCAAGTCTATTTGCAATGACACATTATATCCTGGAAGCAAAAGAAAATCCATAATTACAAACTCAATATTAAATATAATTAAAAAGTAAAAAGCGACAAAAAAGTTCATATTTTTCTCTTTTATTTTTTACAAATATCTAGAAAACTAATGGAGATACGCCCTTTTTTCCCTCAGCTTTTTTTGTAAATAATTTCAAAAGTGTTTTTTGAAGATATCTCGGAGACTAAGCGAGATATGGCTTTTTTAGCAGAAACCTTTTTTGTAGCTCTTAAGAATCTCTAGAAAAAAGGTTTCCATGAAAATCGCTCTATCTCGCTTAATTTCCGAGAAATTCGCAAAAAAATTATTAAAAAAATAAAATTACTCTGTTTTTTATTTTTTTTACTGATTTGTTTTTTTTTAATATTTCGGAAAATAAGCGAGATAAAGCGATTTTGTCCTAAAATTCTTTTTAATAGAGTTTCAAGAGCTAGAATGAAGGATTAGGAGAAGAAGGGCGTATCTCCATTAATTTTTGAAGCATTCAGAAAAAAAAACGAGGAGCGAAAAAGTGTAAATAACGAAAAAATGATTTTTTTTAAATTTTAGATATGTTAAAAAAAAAATAAATGATAAAAAATGGATTTTTCAATAATTTTTAAAGAAAATTAATGAGAAAATATTACCAGACTCAGCTTCAACTAGATGAGGACCATATTCTCTTTTGAGCAAATCATCAGCTCCATATTCTCTCAATTGCTCGAAAAATTTCAGGGAAATACTTATCTGTAAAATAGATAAAAATATTATTATTATTACTATTATTATATGTATTATAATTATATACATGTATTATTATTATTATTATAGGGGAGAGTGGGACAAAATGGACCTAGAAGATGAGATGACTCGAGATTTTTTTAAAAAGCAGCGGTTGCTTCAAAAAATCTGAAAAAATTTACAAACAATTTAGACATGTTGGAGGATTATCTCAAATTTTTTCAGATTTTTTTGTCAAGTCCTTCATTCCAAAAAAAATTCATCATGTTACCATGAGGGTCCATTTTGCCCCACTTTCTCCTATAATATTACATAATATGTATTCAAAAAAATAAATAAATAATATATTATTAAAATTATTATTATTTCTTTTTTTGATGAGATTTTTATACAATTTTTTTTTTTTTTATAAATTAATAATTTTTTTACCCTAATTTTTGTCTTCTCTCCATTGGGATTGGAAACGTGGAAGAGTGCGCTATCGAAATCAGCTATTATTATATCTGTTGACTCGGGTTTATGCCTGAAAACAAAAAATCTCTTTAAGTTTACGAAAAAAAATTAAAAGAAATTCTCAGAAACCAAATAAATTTAATAAAAAAATAAATTTAAAAAAAAATCATTTTTTTTTTTTTTTTAATATCTCGAAAATTGAACGAAATAAAGCAATTTTAGCAGAATTCTCTTTTGTATATAATTATCAAAAGCTGTAAAAAGGGCGTATCTCCATTATTTTCCAAGATATTCTCAAAAAAACTGCAAAAAAATCGACTTTCTCCCTCTGAATTCCTCCAAAATCGAAATTATCAGGCGTTTCCTCAAAAACTGGAAAAGAGGATATGAACAGTATTATCATTATTATTAAGAGAGATAAGAGTACTCCAAAAATAAAACAATGAATATTATGACTCGAGATTTCTTTAACACAAAAAGAAATCGAGAAGATTTTTCCGAAAACTTTTGGAAAAAATCCAATTAATTTATCAATACTTTTTCAAGGATATCTCGGAAACTAAACGAGATAGAGCAATTATCATAGAGACCTTTTTTCTAGAGAATTTCAAGAGCTAGAAAAAAGAATTCGGCTAAAAAAACCATATCTCGCTTAGTCTCCAAGATATCTTTAAAAAACAAATGAGATGAAATGAATTTCTTTAGTGAAAAATTCAGAAATTTTAAATTTTATTTAAAAAAAATAAAATTCTGATTTATTTTCAAGGATATTTCAGAAACTAAGCGAGATAGAGCAATTTTCATCGAAACATTATTTCTAGATAATTTTAAGAGCTAAAAAAAAGGTTTCCACTAAAAAAAGCCATATCTCGCTTAGTCTCCAAGATATCTTTAAAAAACAAATAAAATAAAATGAATTTTTGAATAAATTCAATAAAAAATCAAATTCCGATTTATTTCCAAGGATATTTCAGAAACTAAGCAAGATAGAGCGATTGTCACAGAAACCTTTTCTCTAGATAATTTTAAGAGCTAGAAAACAGGTTTCCGCTAAAAAAAGCCATATCTCGCTTAGTCTCCAAGATATCTTAAAAAAACAAATAAAAAAAATGAATTCTTTTACTAAAAAAATTCAGAAATTTTAAATTTTATTAAAAAAAAATAAAATTCAGATTTATTTCCAAGGATATTTCGGAAACTAAACGAGATAGAGCAATTCTCATAGAAACCTTTTTTCTAGAGAATTTCAAGAGCTAAAAAAAAGGTATCCACTAAAAAAGCCGTATCTCGCTTAGTCTCCAAGATATCTTAAAAAAACAAAAAAAAAAAGATTTTTTTAACTAAAAAATTCAGAATTTTTAAATTTTCTTTAAAAAAAATAAAATTCTGATTTATTTCCAAGGATATTTCGGAAACTAAGCGAGATAGAGCAATTCTCATAGAAACCTTTTTTCTAGAGAATTTCAAGAGCAACAAAAAAGGTATTCACTAAAAAAGCCATATCTCGCTTAGTCTCCAAGATATCTCAAAAAAACAAATAAAAAAAATGAATTCTTTTCCTAAAAAAATTCAGAAATTTTAAATTTTATTTAAAAAAAATAAAAATCCGAATGGAGGTTAAACACAGGCTCTCGTAGATGTGTACATTAAAGTAGGCTGGACTCCATTTCATAAAACACATATATATATATAATATATATAATATTAGTCATTCTCCACATCGAGATAAAATAAACAGATTACACATAAATAAAAATGTGAATCAGATTTTCAAATGGGAAAAAATCAGACAACGCCCAACTGCAAAAATTCTTCCAAGAAATTCTAAAAAAAATAATTTCAGAAAAAGGCCTTTTGCTGGAAATAATTAATGACAGGTTAAAAATGACGAAAAAATGTTTGTAAATGTCAAAAAAAAAAAAAAACTCACCCTGACAGAAAATTTTTAATTTTTGTTTGTATCGTTTCCTCTAATATCCTATTGTTTATCTCGAGCAGAATCATTATTACTCACTAATTTTTTACTATTTTTATTATAGAACATATATAGAAATTTATTGTGAGGTTTTTTTTCAATTCACTGTCACCATGAATACAGCACGAAACTTGGAAACTTTTGAGTTTTGTGGTAGAAAATGCGGTGAGATGGATTATCGAGTGGATTTTGTGTGGAGAAATAAAAAATATACAAGTGATAATATTTTAAAGATGGCGGGATTTGTTATCATCGGTCGGTAAAACAGGAAAAAATTCTATTAATTTTTTTTTTTTGAAATTTTGAAAATATCAAAAAAAAAAAGAAAATTGGGAAATTATTTTTTTTATTTAAATTTTTAAGGGAAATTTTTGAATAAAAATGAAGCGAAAATTGAATTAATTTGAATTTTCCCGCTCGAAATTGGGAATCATCATTGGGTCGAATATCCTGCGAGTTTTTCCTGTTTTTTTTTTTAAGGAAGTTCATCCGGTATGGGATTTAATAGTACGAAAAATTATCACGACTAGCGTAGTGGTTATACGACTAACGTAGTCGTAACCTGTACAGCTGCTATGTACTAGAAATTCTTGTTCGTCGATCATAATTGTTTTTTTGTAAAAAATCGAATTTAAAGAAATAATTTTTTTGAAGATCAAATAGAGAAAGGTCAATTCAGCACATTTTCAACTAGTTTTGTATGATTTAATGTGCAAGCATAGCATACATTGCGTTATTCGGAAAGCATTCTTATTGATTTCAAAAAGCGCGCGGTTCTGACGTCACTGTCATGCGAGTAAGACAGAGGTTAACTTCCCAAAAATCAGCATTTTTCGAGACAAATTAATTTATTCTTAAATCACCAAGTATCTAATGCATTTGAGGAAGCTCTTGAACTGTTCTTTACATATTTATTTATCCATTATGGAAGTTTCTCCCCAAAAAACCTGTTAATTGCCACAAATTTCATGTTTATAGACGAAAACCCATAAGGGACCGTGTTAATTGAAAAATCTTTATTTATTAATTTCTCCCGAATAAGATATCCGAAGAGTTTGAAATTTTAACAGGTGACTTTTTAGATTTTCAGAAGTATATTCAAATTTTTTCATAATTATTGGTCTGTTAATTCAGTTACCGGATGAACTCCCTTAATTCAGTTTTTTAATCAATTTCCTTAGTTTTTGAATATTTGAATAATATTTGAAAATATCTTTTTTTTCTTGGAATTTCAAAAATTTTCAGTTGTTTTGGAACTAAAAATAAATGGGAAGAAATTTTTTTTTATATCAATTTTTGAAGGGAATTTTTTGAGGAAAATAAAGTGAAAATTCAATTAATTCAAATTTTCCCGCTCGAAATTCTGGATTTTCATCGGCCTATTCCCCCCAACGTCACCCCCCCCCCCCCTCATAAATTCAAAAAAAAAACATTTAATCAAAAAATCCCCAAAAAAAGAAGCCCACAAAAACGAAAAAATCTCAATTTTTCCAACAATTCAAATAAAGTAAATTCAAATTTTCCCGCTCAAAATCCGAAACTATCATTGGCCCATTCCCCCCAACGTCACATCCCCCTACCCCTCCCTAAATTCCCCCCAAAAAAACCACAATCAAAAAATCCTCAAAAAATCAAATCCTAAAAACTAAAAAACGAAAAATCTCAACCAAAAATTTCCAATTTTCCAACAATTCAAAAAAAGTAAATTCAAATTTTCCTGCTCAAAATCTGAAACTCTCACTGGCCCATTCCCCTCAACGTCACATCCCCCTCCCCCTCCCTAAATTCCCCCCAAAAAAACCACAATAAAAAAATCCTCAAAAAATCAAACCCTGAAAACTAAAAAACAAAAAACCTCATCCAAAAAGTTTCAAATTTTCCACCAATTTAAAAAAAAAAGCAACAAAAATTCTTCATCACCAAACAATTTTTTTGAAACCTAAAAAACCTCAAAAAACGAAACCCAAAGAAATAAAAAAAAACAATAAACCTCAATTTTTCCGAACAATTCCAAAAAAGTAAATTCAAATTTTCCCGCTCAAATTCTCAAACCACCATTGGCCCATTCCCCCAACGTCGCATCCCCCCTCCCCCTCCCTAAATTCTCTCCAAAAAAACACAATTAAAAAATTCTCAAAAACTCAAACCCAAAAAATAAAAAAACAAAGAACCTCATCCAAAAATTTCAAATTTGCCCAAAAATTAAAAAAAAAAAAGGCAACAAAAATTCTTCATCACTGAACAATTTTTTGAAAACCAAAAAATCCTCAAAAAACAAAAACCAAAAAAATAAAAAATAAAAAATGTCAATTTTTCCAATAATTTAAAAAATGTGAATTCAAATTTTCCCGCTTAAAATCCCAAACCACCATTGGCCCATTCCCCCAACGTCACATCCCCCTCCCCCTCCCTAAATTCCCCCCCAAAAAAACCCCAATCAAAAAATCCTCAAAAATTCAAACCCTAATAACTAAAAAACAAGAAATCTCAACTAAAAATTTCGAATTTCCCCAAAAATTCAAAAAAAAAAGCAACAAAAATTGTTCATCACTGAACAATTTTTTTGAAACCTAAAAAACCTCAAAAAACAAAACCCAAAGAAATAAAAAAAAAACAATAAACCTCAATTTTTCCAAACAATTCCAAAAAAGTAAATTCAAATTTTCCCGCTCAAATTCCCAAACCACCATTGGCCCATTCTCCCCAACGTCACATCCCTCTCCCCCTCCCTAAATTCCCCCCAAAAAAACCACAATTAAAAAATTCTCAAAAAATCAAACCCAAAAAATGAAAAAACAAAGAACCTCATCCAAAAATTTCAAATTTCCCCAAAAATTAAAAAAAAACCGCAACAAAAATTCTTCATCACCAAACAATTTTTTTGAAACCAAAAAATTCTCAAAAAACAAAAACCGAAAAAATAAAAAATCTCAATTTTTCCAATAATTCAAAAAATGTGAATTCAAATTTTCCCGCTCAAAATCCCAAACCACCATTGGCCCATGCCCCCAACGTCACATCCCCCCTCCCCCTCCCTAATTTTCCCCAAAAAAAACCCCAATCATCAAAAAATCCTTAAAAAATCAAACCCAAAAAAATAAAAAACAAAAAATTCCAATTTTTCCAACAATTCCACAAAAGTAAATTCAAATTTTCCCGCTGAAAATTTCAAACTATCATTGGCCCACTCCCCCCTTCTCCAAAATCCCACTCACCCCTCCCCAAATCTAAAAAAATGAAAGATTCCATCGAGAAAATCTCGGTAAACAAAACCCAGTAAAATTTAAAAAATGCAAATTTTAATAAAAAATTTCAAATTTCCCCAAAAAATTCAAAGAAAAATGCAACAAAAATTCTTCATCACCAGTCGCCATTTTAATTTTCGCCAAGGCGTCTCCACACGAGAGAGAGAAGTATTATAACGAGCATATAGTGTTCAAGTTAGTCGTGTCCCATAAAGTGTCTCCGAATTTTCCACAAAGTAAAAACTTCAAAAGAGTCCATAACTCGTTTCCCAAAAAAAACAAAAAAAAACCAAATCTCCAAAAAAAACTAAAAAAAAAAATTTCCGTTACACGTTTGCGTCTTTATCTCGTCGTGATAATCCAGTCGCCTCTTCTTCTTTCTCAATTTTAGTCATGAATTTGGCAGAAAGTGTGTAGAAAGACGTGCGAAGTGTGTTACGAAGTGTCTGGAAAACATATATATATAGTAAAAATACACGAGGAAAGGCCATTTGGGAGACACGCCATCTGTATAGTTGTGCGCCTAATTCTTATTTATTTCTATGGTGTTAAAACTTGATTTTCTTTGAATTTTTGAAAAAAAAAATTCGTTACTCCAAGAATTTGTGCACTTCCCCCCCTTCCCCCCTCCTTAAACCCTTAAATGTCCGAAAAAGGGCATTTTTCACTTGAAAAAACGCGCGAAAAAACGATTGTTTTTCTTCATGACGCGAAACATTTGAATTAACCTTATTTTTTTTCTGTTTTTTTCGTGTTTCAATGAGTTGAAAACACAACATGAGTGAAGAAACTGAGACTATAATATTTTTTGATGATTATTCAGAGGGAAATATCGAGAATTCTGGGCAAACAGCTGAGAAAAGTGGAGTTTATACGGATGATGATAATGCAGAACATTTTGGTGATAAAGACGTGGAAAAGAGTGGGAAATGTTTGGAAAATCTGGAAAATGATGTTCAAGGTAAATAATAAATAATTGTGATTAAATTAACATTTGCATTTGTATTTGACAATTTTTTTTCATTTTTTGGAATGAATTGATTATTTGAAAAAAAAAAAAAAAAATTTTAATTTGAATTTTTTTGAATTTTTTAAATGTGAAGATTTTTTAATTTTTAAAGAATTTTTATTTGATGAGAAAAAAAGACCAAAAATTGTGAGATTTCTGATAAATAAGTTTGAGTAATTTTTTACATTTTTTTAAATTAAAAAATTATTGGGAAAAATGAAAAATATTTTTAAAATTTGCAATTTGAATTTTTTTGAATTTTTTAAATGTGAGGATTTTTTCATTTTTTAAAGAATTTTGTTTGGAAAATTTGGAAAATGATGTTCAAGGTAAATAATATTGCATTTGCATTAGTATTTGTCGATTTTTTACATTTTCCTAAGTGGATAAATTATTGCAAAGAAAAAATATTTTTAAAATTTGTAATTTGAATTTTTTTGAATTTTTTAAATGTGAGAATTTTTTAATTTTTTAAAGAGTTTTATTTGGAAAATGATGTTCAAGGTATATAATATAGCATTTGCATTAGTATTTGATGATTTTTTACCTTTTTCTGAATAAATAGATTATATGAAAAATAAAAAATATTTTAAAAATTTGGAATTTGAATTTTTTTTAAAATTTTTTAAATGTGAAGATTTTTAAATTTTTTAAAGAATTTTTATTTGGAGAAAAAAAAACAAAATTTGTCAGATTTCTAATAAATAATTTTAAGTAATTTTGTTTGGAAAATTTGGAAAATACTAATTGCATTTGCATTAGTATTTGATGATTTTTTGCATTTTTTTAAATTAATAAATTATTGGGGAAATAAAAAATATTTTAAAAATTTGCAATTTGAATTTTTTTGAATTTTTTAAATGTGAGGATTTTTTCATTTTTTAAAGAATTTTGTTTGGAAAATCTGGAAAATGATGTTCAAGGTAAATAATATTGCATTTGCATTAGTATTTGATGATTTTTCACCTTTTTTTAAATTAATAGATTATTTGAAAAATAAAAGATATTTTAAAAAATTAGAATTTGAATTTTTTCAAAAATTTTTAAATGTGAAGATTTTTTAATTTTTTAAAGAAATTTTTTTTTGGAGAAAAAAAACAAAAATTGTCAGATTTCTGATAAATAATTTCAAGTTATTTTGTTTGAAAAATTTGGAAAATGATGTTCAAGATAAATAATAAATAATCATGATGAAATTAGCATTTGACTTGGTATTTGACATATATAGGGGAAGGTGGGGCAAAATGGACATCAGGGGTAAAATGGACACATCTGAATTTTTAGGCAAACAATATGAAAAACTCTTGAAATTAATAGAAATATTGGTGGTAGATTGTTTTTGATGATTTCATTGGAAAGCTGAGGAAATTTTAGGCGGGAAACAAGCGCCGGAATTAATTTTTTTGAATTTTTGGCGATTTTGACTTTTTTGAGGATTTTAGAGGGGTAAAAGCCTTCCTTTTTTCGAAAAATTTCAGTTTTTTGAGAATATCTTCGGTTCTATTTGTCGTAGCGTAAAAATTCAGATGGGACGTGAAAGGTGAGATCATTTGCCATCGATTCATAGGGTTTTCAATTTAAAAATATCGATTTTCAAGGTTTTTATGGGCATTTTTGTGAAACAGTTTTGTGAAACAGTTTTTGGCCTATAACGATCCCAAATATTGATATTTTTGAATTCAAAACCCCATAAATCGATGGGAAATGAGCTCACCTTTCATTTGAGACCAACCACGAATTGCTACGACCAATAGAACCAGAGATATTTGCAAAAAACTGAAAATTTTCAAAAAAGGAAACGCTTTTGACCCTCAAAAATGCCGAAAAATATCGAATTTTCAAAAAAATCGAAAAAAATACATCTGAAACTCGTTTTCCAGCTGAAATTTCCTCAGCTTTTCAATAGAATCATCAAAAAAAATCCATCTCTAACCGTTTCATTACAGTGTCCATTTTGCCCCCCTCTCCCCTACTACATGATAATTTTTATTATTATTATTTTCTTAACAAAGAAATTATTTAAAAAAAAAATAAAAAATGCATGCATGGAGATAATTCGAAAACCTAAAAGCGCAATTTTTTAAAATATTTTTTTTCACAATAATTAATTTTTCAAAAAAATGCACTCATGTGAAAAATTCGAAAAACTAAAAGCGCAATTTTTCAAAATATCTTTTTTACAATAATTAATTATTTTTTTAAATCCAAAAAATAAGATGTTATCCAAAATTTCATAATCACCTAAAAAAAACTCATTTCTATTATCAATTTACTCTCCAGATGCCCATCAGAACATGATGTACACCTACAAACAGCTGCCATCAGTCTCTTCGCCTTCGCCACCTCCAATAAAAGACCACAACTACAGCGAATCATCTCCCAGTACCTCAAAGCCCGAAAAACCCAGCCAGACCCAAGTAAAAACGATAAACGACTTGAAAAAAGTGATTCCCAAAGTGAAGTTCCTTCCCCCCGAAGTCGACACCTTAAAAGAGCTTTCAAAGTTCTCGCAGTCTTCAAAAAACCCCCAAAAATCGAAGCTCGACGATTATTGTCGCACATGTGCGGGTCTAAAAATCCCTTTAGTCGATATTTTCGGTGAAAAAGGCACTCAAATGCGTTTGATCCAGCAAATGAAGCACTTGGAGGACATCGACGAGCACGATGGCCTCTCCACCCAAATGTGCATGGACTGTATCTGCGATCTAAAAATGAGTTACAAGTTTTTCATGCAGATAAAGAAAGCGCAGATCAAGTTAAAGTCCTTGCTAACCGTCTCCACAAACGAGGAAAAGGCGCGCGCCTTTTCCGCACCGGAAAGTCCAAAGAAAAAGGCGGGAGATTCAATTTCCGCATCGACCCCACCCCCCCTCGCAGCTTTCGAACCCCCAGAAAGTGTTCCCGCCCCTGATTTCCCTCAGGAAACGATTCCCGAAGCTTTGGAGGAGCTCAGCGAGAGCGAATCCATCGAGGAATTCGATCCCGACGATGCCCCCCCTTCCCCCTCCCCTTCCGATAACGATGACCCCGAAAAAAAGACGGATGACCCTGAAAACTCCCCAAAACCCGAAGAACTTCCGCCGATTAGCGAAGAAACACCCGAACCCGTTGATCGATTTGACGCTTTGAGCGGTTTCGTGAAGATCAAGGCTGAAGATCATTCTTCGGAGAATCAGGAAGAGGCCGAAGACATGTCGGACTCTTCGAAATCTTCGGTATTAAAGCGAAAGGCCCCAGCCTCCCTAAGAGAGTCTTCAGACTCCCAAGAACTCCCAGAATCCGCGAAATCTCCGATAAAATCAGCGAAAGATCCGAAGATTCAGAAACTCGTGGCGAATCCTTTGAACATTTCTCCCTCGAACGAGGACGGGATAATGTATGTTACAGTAAAGGGGTCGAAACCGAACGAGCTTCTTCTTGTTAAGGTCAAGAAGATGGAGAAAAACGACAAAAAGGAGGAAGTTAAGCCGTTGATAAAGAAGCCTTTGGACTTGAAGCCTTTGAAGTCTGTGGAAAAGGCGCTGAAGTCTTTGCCGATGATCCTCAAGCATCCGGAACCGCCCAAGAAGATGGACTGCAGAGGCGCAATAATCGAACAGCAAATAGAGCAATACAAGAAGAAGCGGGAGCAGATTCTCGGAGGTTCGGTTGGACTCCCAAATGCCCTAAAATTTGAGGACGGAGCGGTAAGGTTCGTAAATCCGGTTCAGAGTCTCTCCGAAGACGACGCAAAACACGACCACTCAAGCGACGACTTCGACGACCAAAAACTGAAGATGGGATCAAGTATATTTTCACCTTCAAACAAAGGTCAGATAAGTACAAAAGAATATTTAGCCAAGTTGTCGCGAATAAAGCAGAAATGGGAGGAAGCTAAGAAGAAGAAGGAAGCACTTCAGCAGCAGCTTGACGAGTGCGGTGAAGGTAATACCGATAAATTGACTCGAATCCTAGGGGAAAAGGAGAAGAACATCCAGGAGTTTCAGGAGTACCTAAAACAGCGGAAAATAGTGATAACGAAGTTAAAGGACGAGGACATTATCTCCCTGTACGAGGAGAGAAACGTGACGAAAAAATTTCCGGATCTGATTGACGAGAATATTCCATTTGACGGTTTGATAGACGCTGATTTTCTTGACTGCGACTACTGCATCCAGACGTTCTCATCTCGAGATGTTCTGGAAGAGCACTTGAAGTCTCACGACTACAAGATTTTCTACTTCTGCGAGGATTGCGGCCGTGAATTCACGACGAATAAAGCAAAACGTGGACACAATGTCACGTGTTTGAAGAAACTAGTCTGTAAATACTGCGACTTTATGCTAGAATCCAAAGGCAAAAAGCGCCAGCACGAGCAGAAGCATTGTGACGCAATGTACGGGCAATTATGCGATGTTTGTGGCGAGAAATTCAAGCACCAGGGAACACTGGACCAGCACATAAAAACGCAGCATATGAGTTGGGAGAAGATTTTCCAGTGTCCTAAGTGTCCTAAGAAGTTCGCATTCAAGCAGAAACTAAGTTTCCATTTGAAATCAGTTCATACGACGATGCGAGCTTATTTGTGCGAGGATTGCGGCGCTGATTTCAAGAATCCGGCGTCTTTGCGACACCACAGGATCAGGAAACATCAGCCTACTGGTAATAAGCGAGAGTGTCCAGTCTGCCACAAACTGGTGCCTTTCTACAGTTTATCGAAGCACATGTACACGCATAAAGCATACACGATCCAATGTCCGCACTGCGACAAGATGTTCAAAAACTCTTCGACTTTGAAGCAACATGTGCGGATTCATGAGGACCAAAGGCAGTATCGTTGCGACACTTGCGGCGTCGGTTTCAACAGGAGAGACGGCTTAAGACTCCATATGCGCGTCCATCAGAAGAGCGACAGCCGAGCCTTGAAGGAGTGCTCCTGCCAAATCTGCTCGGAAAAGTTCCCAAATCACTCGATGCTAGTCATCCACAGGAACCGGGTTCACAAGGACGGTAAACAGTACACATGCCACATCTGCAATAGGTCCATGCTCTCGACGAGATCCTTAGAATGGCACATGTCTCATATTCACAACGAGAGTGCCCCGGGACTCAACAAAGAGGACGCGGATAACTCGAGCGAGAAGAAGCGCGTCACGTGTAATCATTGTGACAAGACTTTCAAAACGGAGATGATTCTTAGGACCCATATCAAGAACACGCATATGGAGAAGAATCCGGTCAAGTGCTTGGACTGCGAGGCGACTTTTACGTCTGAGGTGAGACTCCGGCATCACATGATGGTGACGCACAACAGGCTGGAAGGAACACTGACCTGTCCCCATTGTCCAAAGAGGTTCGTCAATCAGCTTAGACTCAAGACACACATGATCTCGCATTCTGAGGACAGACCTTATACCTGCGAGATCTGTGGGTTCAATCTGAAGACGAAGATCCAGCTGATCAAGCATCATCAGAACAGGCACAGTGATGAGAGGCCGCTGCAGTGCAGGTACTGTCCTTGGAGGTGCAAGCAGGTCAGTGCACTGGTCTGCCATGAGAGGACGCACACCAATGAACGACCGTACACCTGCATTGTCTGCAAGCAGAGGTTCAAGTATCTGGGAGACAAGAACAAGCACGAGAGGAGGCACGAGAGTCTTGGGGGCCAGGGCTTCAAGAGGCTTGTCACCGGGAGACATGTCAAGGAGAAGGAGCGGGAGGAGGGCGAGACTTCGGAGGAGCAGGAACAGTATGAGGAGGTCGAGAGGGAGCTGGAGGAGCAGTATGAGGGAGTCGAGGAGTTTGATGCTACCGAGCAGATTGTCAAGTTTGAACCGCAGGAGATTGATGGAGAATACGAACAGGACTATCAGCAGGTAATTAGGGGGGGGGGGGGGGGGGATTTTTTTTGAGGATATTTTTGCTAATATACTTTTTAATTTGTTTTTTTTTTGTGGAGATCTTGCTTTTACAGGTTTTTATCAGGATGTCTCTTTCCAGTACGACGAATAATATCCAAATATTGACCAATTCTTTAGATTATTGGGAAACATGAATTCTTTAACGTTTATGAAGTCAGTTCGATGTTTATAAATGTCAATTTGGCATTAATAACCATTTAAAATGAGCAAAAAAAAAAAAAAAATTGTACCAAGCTGGGATTTGAACCCTGGACCTTACGATTACTGTTGCAAAATTTAGACCACTCGACCAAACTGTCTAATCTTATTTATTTTTCGAAATATCCTCAAAAAATGATTGAAATTTTTTTTTTAATTATTATAAATTTTTTTTTTTTTTTTTATAAAAAAATGAATTTTGATGAAAAAAATTTTCAATTTAATTTTTTAATTTTTTTTTTTTTTTTTCAGGAATATGAAGAAACCTCGAGAGAAGCCTCGGAAGCTGCAGAAGTGATAATGCACATGGAAGATGCAACAGTATACACAGAAGAAGTGACTGCTGATAATATTGAAGCAGCAGAAATGATAACTGACGAGCTAATGACGAGTCAAATTCTTCAAGCTGGAACAGTTGTTCATCTTCAGCAGCAGGACGATGATGGTAAAATTCAGGTGATACCTGTTATGCTGTCTTTACCAGATCTAACTGATGCTGGAGGCGAGGTGAACCTTGCTACTGCATCAATCATGTATAGTAACTGATAATTATTAAAAAAAAAAAAATTAATAATTCTAGGAAATACATTAAATGATTGAGGACGATTGGGAGATAAAATCTTGAAAAAAGTGAAATTTTTGGATAAAATCGTTAATAACAATTTATAAAAAATGGAAATTCTCAAATTTGATTCAGTGAATCTGTAAATAATTTAATTAAAAATAAAATAAGCCCTAGTAACAAAAAATTAATTGAAAATTGAAGATTTTTCATTATTTTTTACATTTTTTCAAATTTTTTAAAATTCAAAAAAATGTAAAAAATTATGAAAATTAATAATAATTAATATAATTATTTATAACTAATAATATTAATAATAATAGTTAATATTATTGTTTACAATTAAAAGTATTAATAATAATAATTATAATTAATTATTTTTTATCATTTTATTATCATTTTTTATATGAAAATCAATTTTCATTCAAATCTCTGAAAATGTGAAAAAATGTAAAAAATAATGAAAATTTTTCAATTTTCAATTAATTTTTTGTTTTTAGGGCTTATTTTATTCCTCATTACATTATTTACAGATTCACTCAATCAAATTTGAGAATTTCCATTTTTTTTAAATTGTTATTAACGATTTTATACAAAAATTTAACTTTTTTTTTCGATTTTACCTTCAAATTATTCTTAAATGATGAAATAATGATAAAAACTTTGTAAAAAATCAGAAATTCCTCGGTGGAAGTAAAATAATTCATTGAATTATTCACTTGCCTAATCCACAATCTATCAAATTCATCAAATTAAATGATAATAATAATAATAATATTTTTTTTGTTTATATAAAATGATTGGAAAAAAAATGCACATGCATATTAACTTTCTAGATTAATTAATTAATTATTTCAATTTATCGAAAAAATTATAATTTAAAAAATATTTTCATGTCATTTTCATTAAAAAAAAAAAAATATCTCGAATTATTTTAATTATTGAGAGAATTAAATGAAAAATGATGCACATTGCAGTAAAATTAAATATAAAAAAAGAGTAAAGTTAAGATGTTGGAGTTAATGTATATTTAAAAAAAAAAAATAAGATAAAAATTGTATTCTATTTTTATCAAGTGTCATTTAATTTTTAATGTGTACTTTAACACTTTACCACAATAATAAAATATTTTAAATATCATTGAGAGTTTTATATTAATTTTTTTTTTTTAAACTTTGTTACAACTATTTATTGCAGGGAATAATTAAAATATTAATAAAAAAAAAAAAAAAAATAATTAAAATAGGTAATAATTGTAAATTATTCGTGATTATGATTATTATTGAGAAGACTAGTCTATATATATATTTTTTTTAATTATTTTAGTCATTAGCTTCTCTTTTGGGTAAAAAAAAGTGGGGGAAAACGAGGAAATTTCAAATTTGATGGCTTTTTTTTTGAAAATTGGGAGAAATTGATGAAAATATTTGAGATAATTTTTTTTTGATGATTTCATTGAAAAGCTGAGGAAATTTTAGTTTAAAAACATATGTCAAAGTTAATTTTTGATGATTTTTTGAAAAAAAAGTAAAAAAAAAAATTTTGAAATTAAATGCAAAATTTTAAAATTTGAAAAATTTAAAAAAAGAAAATGACACGTGTTTTCCACCTGAAATTTCCACACTTTTTCTGATAATTCTATCGAAAAGATGAGAAAATTACGGTGAGAAACATATTTTAAAATTCAATTTTTTTGAATTTTTTGAAAAAAGGTAAAAAATAAAAAATTCAAATTATTGAAAAATTGAAGAAAAAAAAACAAAAATCGACGATTTAATTTCAATTGGAAATTTTTGGACTTTTTCTGATGATTCCATCAGAAAGCTGAGGAAATTTCCCCTAAAAAACATATGTCAAAGTTCATTTTTGATAATTTTTCGAAGAAAAGTCAAAAAAAATTTAAAAAAATTATTTTTTACTAAATTAAAAATTCAAAAATTCGAAAAATTCAATAAAAAAAAATTGACACGTGTTTCCCACCTGAAATTTCTACATTTTTCCTAATAATTTTATTGAAAAAATGAGAAAATTTCCAGTGAAAAACAAATGTTCAAAAAAAAATTTTTGATAATTTTTCAAAAAAAGTCAAAAAAATTAAAAAAGGCAAATTTTCAAAAAATTCAAAAAAAATCAATCGACACATGTTTTCCACGTGAAATTTCCTCAGCTTTCCAATGAAATCATTTAAAAAATTCTATCTCTCACCATTTCCTCAGAATCCCCATTTTACCCCACTTTCCCTTACATTTCCTTTGGGCACATGTCGGTATAATAATAATAATTACATAAAGATTCACATGATTCTCTTAATTTCTAAGAGACTAAAAACAAAAATCCTCAATCTTATATAAAAAATCTATAAAATATATGAATTTTTCTGTCATTAAAAAATAAAATTTGCAATTTATACCGCGAAAGGTATAAATTTCGGTGAATTTCGATTGAGACGGTATATATACAATTGTTGGAATGTAAAAAAAATCAAATGCAATTCAAATTAGAATGAATTAATTCTAGGAGTGTGCGAATATCGTTCGAATTAATTCAAATTAAATATTACCATTCGATTCGAAATCCGAATCGAATAATCCGACATTTTCGAATTATTGAAGATTTTCGAAATTTTTCGAAATTTTGAAAATTTTGAATTATTCTCAATTTTTTAAATATTTTAAAATATTAAAAATATTTTAAAATATTAAAAATATTTTAAAATATTAAAAATATTAATATTGATTTTAATTTTTAAATATTCTAAAAATTCAAAAAAATGTAATTATTCGAAAAATTCAAAAATTTCGAATATTTTGAAATGTTCTAATTATTAAAAATATTTAAAATTTTCGAATTATTGGAAATTTTCCAATTATTAGGAATTTTCAAATTATTCGAAATATTCGCACGTGCCTAATTATTTCGTAACGTACTTAATAGTTGAAGTCGGAGGGAAAAGTTGTTTTTTTAAAAATCAATTCTGGTTTCCATTTTGATAATAATTGACGAGAACTTGCCATGCTTTGGGTGCCATGAAACCATCCGGTGGTACTTGGCCTGCTCTTGCTAATTCTGAAAAAAAAATAAAAATAAAAAACAAAGAATTATAATAATTCGAGCTTTACAAATGAAATTAATAAAAATAATTTAGTAGTAGGGGAAGGTGGGGTAAAATGGACACTCCAATTGAAAGGTTTGAGATAGGAATTTCCTGATGATTCCATTGAAAAGCTGAGGAAATTTTAGGCGGAAAACATGTGTCAAATTTTTTTTTTTCAATTTTTGGAAAAATTTACTTTTTTGGCCAAGTTTTGAAGGGATTTTCCTTCTGAAAATCGAAAAAATTCACTTTTTCGGCGATATCTCTGGTTCTGTTGGTCGTAGCGACCTGGGGTTCATCTCAAATGAAAGATGAGCTCATTTCTCATCGATTTATGTGGTTCAAATTTTTTTAAAATAAATTTTTCAAATATTTAAAGGTCATTTTCTGAAAATCAGTTTTTTGCCCTATAAGTGCTTGAAAAAATTGATATTTTTCTTTTCAAACCCCATAAATCGATGGGAAGTGAGCTCACCTTTCATTTAAGATCAACCCCCGGTCGCTACGATCAATAGACCCAGAGATATTCTCGAAAACCTGAAATTTTTCAAAAAACAGAAGATTTTCACCTTCAAATCTCGCGCGAAAAATGAAATTTTTGAAAAATTCAAAAAAATAACTTGTGATATATGATTTTCATGGGAAATTTCCTCATCTTTCCAATGGAATCATCAGAAAAAAACCTATCTCCAATATTTCCATCCATTTTGAGTAATTTTCATTGTATAAAATACCGAAATCAAGCTGAGTCCATTTTACCTAAAGAAAAAAAACAAAATGATTCATTTCTGAAGAAAAAAAATGATCCTAATCATTTTTTCTAGCTCATCATTTTCTAGAAATATTTCGGAAATTAAACGAGATAAGTCGATTTTACCTGAATTCTGGCAAAATCGCCCCATCTCGTTTAGTTTCCAAAATATTAAAAAAAAAGAGCGAAAAAAAATGATCCTAATCATTTTTTTTGCTCGTTATTTTCTAGCAGTGATCGGCAAAAAAAATCGATCTATTTTCATTACCTAATTTTTCTGAAAAATGAGTAATTACCCGCGAAAAATTTCCAATTTTTTTTTTAAATTAGGAATTAGCGGCGAGAAATTCCTAATGTCCCTGAAAAATTAGTAATTAGCCGAGAAAAATTCCTAATTTTTCTGAAAAATCAGTGATTAGCCGAAAAAAGTTCCTAATTTTTCTGGAAAATCAGTAATTCTTCTGAAAAATTAGTAATTAGCCGACAAAAATGACTAATTTTTCAAAATAATTAATAATGTTGTTGACTCTAGTCGATTGACTTCAAGTACGATTGATTGCTTAATCCTACTATTTATATTAATTTTCAGAACATTTTACTCAATGTAACTAGAGGGAAAAAAGGCATAATAAAGAAATCCGAAAGTAGAATGAAAGGAAAAGGGAAATAATGTCACATTGACAAATTTTCAGATAAAAATAATTAATAATAACAAATTGATTAGGAAAATTATTGATTTTACTTGTCCAATTACTAATTTTGAGGAATTTTTGAAAGCAATTAGTAATTTTTCTCACTAATTACTAATTTTTTAAAGTAATTAGTAATATTTCCTTGCTAATTACTAATTTTTAAGAGTAATTAATTATATTTCCTCACCAATTACTAATTTTTTAGAAAAATTAATATTTTTTTCCAAGTAATTATTAATTTTCTATGAAAATTAATAATTTTTTTTGGCTAATTACTAATTATTATAAAAAATCAGTAATATAATCGAAATCGTTGACGAAAAAAATCGATGATGCCGATCACTGTTTTCTAGAAATATTTCTAAAATTAAGCGAGATAAGGCGAAATTTTGCTCTAATCCTTATTTTATAGCTTTTAAAATAAATCGACTTATCTCGCTTTACCTCCTTCCTACTCCAATAATTTTCATAATATATATCACTACCTCTCATTCTCGTCCCCGAGATAAAATCAAACTCCTCTTTTCTCCTGGGATCAAAAAAATCCATTTTTTGATTTTTCTTATCATAGGCAGCAACTTTGAAGGGTATTATTTCCAAGTGTTTTAGTCCTCTAGCCATCGATAAAACTCTAGCACCATGAGTTGGGTCATAGAGATTTCCATCTGGTGAGGATGCTGGATTGGGATGAGGTATTCCAGCTGGATCTCTTCCAACTATGTAGAAATGAGCGCCTGCGTTCATTCTTGCTTTTGCATGCCACTGGACCTAAAGCAATTATTTCATTAAAAAAAGGCTGAAATCTGTCAATGTTTACTTTTTCTTAAAAAATAAATTATGAAAAAAAAAAAATTATTATTTGAATTATTTTTATAAAAAATGAATTATTATAAAAAATTATATGAAAATGATATAATTATATAAAAATTATAATAAATTATTATTATAAAAAATAAACAAAAAATTATCAGATGTGTGCTAATTTCATTTTAATAAGAATTGATTAATCAATTTAATTAATTTTAATTGATTTAATTTAAAATGAAAAATTGATGGAAAATCTTAATTTTTTTATCAATTTTTTATTATATTTGAAAATGAAAAAAAAATTGAAAAATGATTTAGTTTAAAATGAAAAATTGATAAAAAACAATAATTTTCTATCAATTTTTCATGTTAAATTAAATTAATTAACATTAATTAAATTATTATCAATTTTAAATGAAAAATTGATAAAAAATTATTATTTTTTATCAATTTTTCATTTTAATTGAAAATAAAAAAAAAATTGAAAAATGATTTAGTTTAAAATGAAAAATTGATAAAAAACAATAATTTTCTATCAATTTTTCATGTTAAATTAAATTAATTAACATTAATTAAATTATTATCAATTTTAAATGAAAAATTGATAAAAAATAATTTTTTATCAATTTTTCATTTTAAATTAAAGTAATTAACATTAATTAAATTATTATCAACTTTAAATGAAAAATTGATAAAAAAATTATTATTTTTTATCAATTCTTCATTTTAATTAACAATTTTTTAAAAAAATTAAAAAATGATTTAATTTAAAATGAAAAATTGATAAAAAATCATTTTTTATCAATTTTTCATTTTAAATTAAATCAATTAAAATTAATTGCATCATCTTAAATTGTAAAAATTTGGAAAATTGAAAAAATTTACCTCGACAGGGCCTGCATACATCATGGGACTAGGAAATATTGCTAGAAGTGTAGAATCCTCATCGAGAATTTTGTCTTCGAGTACTGCTTTGTGCTGCAGTATTCTTGTATGCAGAGGAACATCATCGTCTTTTGTCCAGCCTCCCAAAGGATGCAGTAATAAAACAGGATTTTTGAAGCCTCTTTCACCCAATAATCGCTGCCTCGTATCCTATAAAGGAAAAAAAAATCAATTTTTTCATAATTTTTTGTGATTTTCGTGATTTTATAATGAAAAAAAATCAATTTTCTCATCATTTTTTGTGATTTTTGGGATTTTATGATGAAAAAAATCAATTTTTTCATAATTTTTTGTGATTTTCGTGATTTTATAATGAAAAAAAATCAATTTTCTCATCATTTTTTGTGATTTTTGGGATTTTATGATGAAAAAAATCAATTTTTTCATAATTTTTCGTGATTTTATGATGAAAAAATTAATTTTCTCATAATTTTTCGTGATTTTAGGATTAAAAAAAAAAACAATTTTTTCATCATATCTTGGAAATTGACGGAGATACGCCCTTTATACTGTTTTGAACAGCTACCAAATAAGACGAGAGTGAAAAGGGCGTATCTACCTTAATTTGCGAGATAATAAAAATTTTAAAAAAATTGATAAAAGAAGCGAGAAAAGGTAAAATTCAATAAATCTTTTTTTTTGTGATTCTTTATTTGAGGATATCTCGAAAATCAATGGAGATACGCCCTTTCTGCCCCAATCCTTTTCTTTTTCGTAAAAACTTATCGAGAGCTACAAGAAATGATTGATATGAAAGGAGTATCTCGATAATACTGAAAATAGCAGACATCTGATAATTTTTAGTCTTTTTTTTTCTTAACGAATGGATTATTTTCAAAGAAATAAAAAATATACACATATCGAAAATTTGAAAATCTATAATTTAATTGTTAAAAAAAGTCCAAAAAAATTGTTAGTTTCCTGCTATCTTTAATATCATAATTTTCGAGATATTCGTCCAAAATTCATGGAAAAAATCAATGAACTCATAAAAAAATGGATGAATTCATGACAAAATGAATGAATTCATTTTTTCACACGAAATTTAATAATTACCTGTATGAGAAGTGCATGTCCATTGTGAATAGGATTTCTAAGCTGAAATGCAAAGACAGCATCTGCCTTCATTTGCCTGCATTTTTCCCGAATTTCATTCGGAGTCAATCTGTAGTCGTCCAGTCCGTCCTTCCATCTGATTCTTTCAAGTACCTGTACAATTTAATAAATTTTAATAAATTTGCATCTGTAGTTCTTTGAATTTATGACATTTGCATATTTTTCTTTTAATAATTTATTTTTAAAAGATAAGCAAGTAGATAATAGTATTGCTCTCCAACTGATATAGCTTTTTCCGCTAATACTTTAGCAATATGCTTTCGAATGAAAGTGATATAACTTTTTTTCAAACCATCATCAAAATATCAAATTTTGAAGAAATTCATTAAAACGCCAATAACTCGAGAACTAATCATGCAAATAAGCTCAAAATTCACAGGAGGTGGCTGGCCAAATTCATGTGAAAGCAGAGAAAGTTATATTAGAGAAATTAAAGATAAGATGGGTATTGACTTAGATTCATCCCTGATAGAATTTAATGCGGGTAAAAGAGCTGTGGCCAAATTGATGCTGAATTCTTTATGGGGAAAATTTGCACAAAGGCCAAATTTAGAAAAGACAGAAATAATTAAATCATATGAAGTATTGCACTCGTTCCTTTTCGACCCTCAGAAAGAAGTAACAGGCTGTTTATTTGTATACAACTCTCGAGATAATATATGAGTATAAATAACATCAGTTCAATAGTTTCCAGAAATTCCATTAAAACCTGATTTTCGAAAAATGGACATATCTCAAAAAGTATCGATCGAATTCTCTTCAAATAAAGCTTAAAAAATAGAGTTTGTCGAGAGGAAGTTTTCCACAAAATATGAAATTTTTCTATAAAACCGTTTTGCTGTAATTGAGACTTTTATGCACACACAGACATGCGCTAAAAATATCATTTTCTCTCTATTTAGATGATTTTAAGTATCTTCTATTAAAAAAATTACAATCGAAAATTCTGATGATCACATAGCTTCCATTCGGAAGCAAAAATGTTAATATTGTCAGATGTCTGCTATTTTCAGTGTAATCGAAATTGGTTATTTGGACTAGAATGATGTTGTTTTGGCTTTTCACCTCAACATCACCACCCATCAGCCAATCTCCAGAGTCGTGTATCATCTTTACATAAGGATGCCTCATGTCATTGGTTCCAAATTGTCTGCAGCATCTCTCCTCTTTCCTGTGATGATAAAACTCTGGTCTTCTCAGAATTGCCAGAGAATTTCCATTGTATCTTAAAGTAACTGCGGAATGTCCTTCCAATCTGTTTTTATCGAGAGCAGTTATTGCTAGGACTATAGGAACTGATTGGTTTACTTTTGTACCATCTTGGATCAAACATTTTAAATGTTGTGTCTGCAAAAAAATTTAAAAAATGAAAAAAACAGGAGAAAAAAACATTTTTATGATTGTTTTTTGAGAATATCTCGGAAATTAGTGGAGATACGCCCATTTTGCCCCATAAAGGATTTGGAGAGAATTTGCAGAGCTAGAAAAAAGGATTGGGGTGAAATCGCCTTATCTCACTTAGTTTCCGAGATATTTGGGAAAAATTGAAAACATGAAAAAATAACTAATTAAAAATAGAATTAGTGCTTTTTTTGCGATTTTTGGAGAATATCTCGGAAAGTAAGCGAGATAGAGCGATTGTGTCCGAATCCTTTTTCGTAGAAAATTTTAAGAGCTACAAAAAAGGTCTCTTCAAAAATTGCCCTATCTCGCTTAGTTTCCGAAATATTCTAGAAAAATTAATGAAATTCTCTAATACCTGAAAAACAGGATTTATTTTTTAATTCACTCGGTTTTAAGGAATACCTCGGAAATTAAGCGAGATAGCGTAATTTCATCCGATTTTTCATATATAGCTCTTGAAATTCTATATAAAACACATTCTCAAGCCAAAAAGGGCGTATCTCCATTAATTTTCGATATCTTTTTATTTTTTCTTTTTTTTTTTCTTTGAAAAATCGTTTTTTCCTCTATTTTTTCTTTAATATTTCGGAAACTATGCGAGATAGAGCAATTTCACCCGAATCTTTTTTTGTAGCTCTTCGAATTCTCTCAAAAACATCTTCAGGTCAAAAAGGACGTATCTCCATTAATTCCCGAGATATTCTCAAAAAGCAAAATTTACAAAAATAAAAAAAAAAAAAATTAATTAAAATTTTCTTTTTTAATTTAAAAAAAATTCTCTGATTTTAGGATTTTACCTCGAGATATTGATCTTCTCTCATAAATCCTGTCAGAGGTGCTGCCCATCCTTCTGCAAGGACCTGCAGCCACTGGACATCGATCTGATTGATATCGACACTGTTCAACGTATCAGCTTCTGCTTTAGCATCAATAACACGTGATTCTGGGACAAATAGTTCTTTAACGAGAGCTTCTGCCTTTGGAAAAACTGGAATTATGTGCTCCCTTTCCAGCAAATCGATCACAATTGCTGCAGACTGCTCCAAAGTGCAGTTTTCTGTTTTTACAATGAGCTCTGGGTTCAAAGGACGCTCGTACATTTGATCTATTCCAGTAAATCCCTTAATTGCACCTTGCCTCGCCTTTTTGTAGAGACCTTTAATTCGAAAAAACCAGTTAATTATTAGAAAAAATGCATTTTTTGGCTTTACGTCTATTTTAAGGATAATATTTTCTTTCCAAGTGGTTCCAAATGGACTAATCTATTTTTCCTTTTCAATTTTGGTCACTTTCGATGGAGTAGCATGAGGAGATTTTTTTAAAATTCACTTTACACCATGTTACCGGACGCAAATTGAGCCGAAAATAATTTTTGAAAAAAATCAAATTAACATTAGAACTCCATAAGCGAGATTCAGTTTCAGTTTCACTGCAACAATTCATGGTAACAGATCTATTATTTCCTTGTATAACTATATATATTCTTGTTTGTCAGAATGTCTATTAATTTTTCAAATCATAAAAAACGCCTGTTACCGGACAATTAGCGACGATTAATCCAATTAATTACATGAAAACATGAATTGGCGGGAATATTGGTATTTGAAATCCGAGGATCCTCCAATCACAGTCCTGGATGCTGGGACAGCTTGAGTCAAATTCGGAACAATATTGGATATTTATAATATTATTTAATAACAATTTACTATCGTGGACATTGTTTTAATATCGATAAAATGTTAAAAAATCGGAATAATTAGAATATTCATGATAAATTAGGAAAAAAAAAGTAGATTATTCGGACCTGCTACTTGGATTTCCTTAATTCAGTAGCGAAGAGGTAAAACGAGATAAGTCTATTTTCTTTCTCATTTAATTATCTGGAAATACGTTAGAAAATAAGCGAAATAGGGCAATTTTGCCATGAATATATTTTGAAAGTCTTGAAATTTTCCATCCGAAAAAAGATAGGTAATATCGCCTTATCTCGCTTAGTTTCCGAAATATTTCCTTTAAAATCATCATAAAGACAAGTCGATTCATCCTGTTTTACCTCTTCACTACTGAATTATGTTGATATATAGGGGAAGGTGGGGCAAAATGAACAGAAGGGATAAAAGGGACACATTTGAATTTTTAGGCAAATATTATGAAAAACTCTTGGAATTAATGGAAATATTGGCGGTAGATTGTTTTTGATGATTTCATTGGAAAGTTGAGGAAATTTTAGGCGGGAAACAAGTGCTGGAACTAATTTTTTTGCATTTTTGGCGATTTTGACTTTTTTGAGGATTTTAGAGGGGTAAAAGGCTTCCTTTTTTTGAAAATTTTCAGTTTTTTGAGAATATCTTCGGTTCTATTTGTCGTAGCGTGAAAATTCCGATTGGAGGTGAAAGGTGAGATCATTTGCCATCAATTCATAGGGTTTTCAATTTAAAAATATCGATTTTTAAGGTTTTTATGGGCATTTTTGTGGAACACTTTTGTGAAACAGTTTTTGGCCTATAACTATCCCAAAAATTGATATTTTTGAATTCAAAACCCCATAAATCGATGGGAAATGAGCTCACCTTTCATTTGAGACCAACCCCGAATTCCTACGACCAATAGAACCAGAGATATTTGCAAAAAACTGAAAATTTTCAAAAAAGGGAAGGTTTTACCCCTCAAAAACACCCAAAAATATCGAATTTTCAAAAAAATCGAAAAAAATACATCTGACACTCATTTTCCGGCTGAAATTTCCTCAGCTTTTCAATAGAATCATCGAAAAAAATCCATTTCTAACCGTCTCATTATAGTCTCCATTTTGCCCCACTCTCCCCTGCAAATTTGTTGCAAAAATTGTCAGTTTGTGGGACATTGTCAGAAACTGGGACTATCTATTAGGGGTGTGCGAATAGTGTTCGAATCGAATCGAATCGAATCGAATCGAATATTACTATTCGATTCGAATTTCGAATCGAATAATTCGAAAATTCGAATTACTCGAAATTATTCGAATTATTCGAAATTATTCGAATTATTCAAAATTATTCGAATTATTCGAAATTTTTCGAATTATTCGAGAAGTTCAAATTATTCGAAAAAATTCGGATTATCCGAGAAGTCATTCAAAAATTTGAATTATTCGAAAATTCGAAAATCCGAATTGTTCGAAAATTCGAATTATTCAAAAATTTGAATTATTCAAAAAAATTCGAATTATTCGAAAATTCGAATTATTCAAAAATTTAAATTATTCGAAAATTCGAAAATTCGAATTGTTCGAAAATTCGGAAAAATTCGAATTATTCAAAAATTTGAATTATTCGAAGATTCGAAATTTCGAATCATTCAAAAATTCGAATTATTAAAAAATTTGAATTATTCAAAAATTTGAATTATTCAAAAAAATTAGAATTATTTAAAAAAATTCGAATTATTTAAAAAAATTCGAATTATTCGAAAATTCAAATTATTCGAAAATTCGAAAAAATTCGAATTATTCAAAAATTTGAATTATTCGAAAATTCGAAAATTCGAATTGTTTAAAAATTCGAATTATTCGAAAATTCGAATAATTCGAAAATTTGAAATATTCGTCAATTCGAATTATCCGCACACCCTTACTATCTATCTACCTTTGGTGTCTCTCGCCTCACAGACATTCAGAGGAGTGTCTACAAACACCTCGAAGAACGGAAGATCGAATTCTCGATGGATGCTGCGCGCCATTTGACGATCTTCTTCAAATGGAGAGACGAAACTGCACAGACAAATCTGACCACTATCAGCAAAGAGTTTAGCTACTTCTGCTACTCTTCGAATGTTCTCCTTACGATCTTCTGGACTGAAGCCTAAATTACAGTTGAGGCCTGTTCGAACGTTGTCACCATCCAAGCCATAAGCTGCTATTCCTCTTTCCACTAAAATCGCCTCAACCTGCGAAAAATTTGAATTTTTAAATACTTTTTTTAATCAAAAAAATTGAAATTAGGGCAACATGACCAATAGATGGACGATTAAGGAAATATTGGACTTTATTAATTCATGTGAAAAAGGCAAATCTCGTTAAAAAGCTGCAGAAATGAATTATGTATAGAAAAATATACAGTGAATCGATTAAAAATCAATTGAACTTGAATAATGCAGAAATAATCAAAGAAAATCAAGGAAAAAGGAGAAAATAACTTAGTTTATAAATCTATATGAATGTAATATTCGCAAAAAAATTTCGAAATAATTTTAAAAATTCGAAAAAAATTTCGAAAAAATTTCAAAAATTCAAAAAAAAATCGAAAAAATTTCAAAAATTCAAAAAAAATTGAAAAAATTTCAAAAATTAAAAAAAAATTGAAAAAATCTCAAATATTGAAATAAAACTGATTTTTGTAATATATATGGGCAAAGGAAGGTTGCTGGAGTTTGATTTGAGAAAATTTCGAAAAAAAAATTGGAAAAATTTCAAAATATCAAAAATTAAAAAAAATTTGAAAGAATTCGAAAAATCTCAAATATTAAAATAAAACTTTTTTTTTTTGCCCCAAAAGTATAAGAATCATTGATTTATTTATGAAAATCTTCGATAATTGAAACCGTCCATCTTTTGGTCAGTGTTCATCTATTGGTCGTGTGACCCTAATTCATCAATTTTTTCGAAACATGTCTTTTTAAGAGAATATTTCGGGAAATGAGTGAGATAGGGCGATTTTGATCTCATCCTTTCTTATAAAAAAATAAATTATGCTGAAAATGGCAAATATTTCACAATTTTTAGTTTTTCATATTTTTTAACAAATAAATTATTTTGAAAAATTATAAAATAATTATAAATACTTGAAAAAAAATTCGCATTTGCAGTTTTTGAAATTTTTTGCATACACAAATTTTTTTTTTTTAATAATTTTTTTTTTTAAAGAAAAATAATATGAAAAATTCTCAGATATCTGCTATTTTTCAGTATCATTTTATCCATTTAATCATTAATTTTCATTTTTTCACCTGAAATGCTATCGACGTTTTTCCAGCACCTGATAATCCAGTCAACCATACAGTACATCCACGGAATCCACGTACTTTTCCCAATGTTTGACCTCGTTTTGCACGTGAAACATGATGTGCTTGAGCAGAAACATTGGCACAAGTCTGAAATAACAAAAAATAATTTTTTAAAAAATTAAAAAATTCAATTTTCAAAAATTAAAAAATTGACTTAAATTAATTTGATTTTTCCTGCTAATAATTTTACAAAAATATCTCAGAAACTAGTGGAGATACGCCCTTTTTACCCTAATCCTTTTTTGTAGCTCTTAGAATTACCTTCAAAAAAGAATTCTTGCAAAATCGCTCTATCTCGTTTAATTTCCAAGATATTCTAAAAAAAAAAAGTGAAAATCAAGAATTTATTACAATTTTTCGTAAATTCTTTTTCTCAAATATCACAAAAATCAATGGAGATACGCCCTTTTTACCCTAATTCTTTTTTGTAGCCTAGAAAATCCTCTAGAAAAAAGACTCAGAACAAAAAGGCGTATCTCCATTAATTTCCAAGATATTCACAAAAAAAAAGAACAAATTCCCCAATTTTTGCTGCTCCAAAAATAAATTAATGTAAAAAAAATCTTAAAATTTTGTCAATACTTTTTTTTTTCAAATATTTCAAAAATTAATTTTATTTAAATCCTTCAGAAATTAATGGAGATACGCCCTTTTTACGCCAATCCTCTTTTTTTAGCTCTCAAAATCCTCTAAAAAAAAAGCCTTGGAGTAAAAAGAACAAATTCTCCAATTTTTGCTGCACCAAAAAACAAATTAATCTAAAAAATAAAAAATACTAGAAATTTTTTCTAAATACTTTTTTTTCAAATATTACAGTAATTAATGGAGATACGCCCTTTTTACCCCAATCCTCTTTTTTAGCTTTCAAAATCCTCTTTGAAAAAAGCCTTGGAGTAAAAAGGGCGTATCTCCATTAATTTCCAAGATATTCTCAAAAAAAAGAGCGAATTCTTCAATTTTTCTGCTCCAAAAAAAAACAAATTAATACAAAAAATAAAAAATAGTCGAAATTTTTTGTCAATACTTTTTCCCAAAAATCACAGAAATAAATGGAGATACGCCCTTTTTACCCTAATCCTTTTTTGTAGCCCAGAAAATCCTCTAGAAAAAAGATTCAGAATAAAAAGGGCGTATCTCCATTGATTTCCAAGATATTCTCAAAAAAAGAGCGAATTCTCCAATTTTTCTTCTTCAAAAAAAAAATTAATATAAAAAAAAATACAAAAAATTTTTTTTCGTCAATATTTTTTTGAAATATTTCATAAACTAATGGAGATACGCCCTTTTTACCCCAATTTATCTCTGTATTTTTAAAAATATCTCTACAAAAAAACCTCAGGATAAAAAGGGCGTATCTCCATTCGTTTATGAGATTTTTGAAAAAAAAAAGAACGAATTTTCCATTTTTTTTTCTCAAAAAAAAAAAAATTAATATAAAAAAAAAATACTAAAAATTTTTTAACGTCAATATTTTTTTCAAATATTTCATAAATTAATGGAGATATGCCCTTTTTATCCCAATTTATCTTTGTATTTTTAAAAATATATCTACAGAAGAACCTCAGGATAAAAAGGGCGTATCTCCATTAATTTCCGAGATATTCTCAAAAAAAGAGCGAATTCTCCAATTTTTCTTCTTCAAAAAAAAATTAATATAAAAAAAAATACAAAAATTTTTTTTTCGTCAATATTTTTTTCAAATATTTCATAAATTAATGGAGATACGCCCTTTTTATGCCAATTCATCGTTGTATCTCTTAAAATATCTAAAGAAAACACATCAGAATAAAAAGGGCGTATCTCCATTCGTTCATGAGATTTTTGAAAAAAAAAGAACGAATTTTCCATTTTTTTTTCTCAAAAAAAAAAAAATTAATATAAAAAAATATCCTAAAAATTTTTACTCAATACTTTTTTTTTTTAATATTTCAGTAATTAATGGAGATACGCCCTTTTTACCCCAATCCTCATTTTTCAGCTCTCAAAATCCTCTAGAAAAAAAAAAACCTCAGAATAAAAAGGGCGTATCTCCATTAGTTTATGAGATTTTTGAAAAAAAAGAACGAATTTACCAATTTTTTTTCTCCAAAAAACAAATTAATATTTTTAAAAATCCTAAATTTTTTACTTACAGTCATCATTCGTTTGTTCGACATTTTCCCTTTCAAATTATTTCACTTCTAAGAATTCGGAACAGGTAAAAATTTACCTCTCAGGATGGACAGCTGTACGTGGCAGTGTCAGGGGTATATATATAGGGTCTAACTATTTAGCAAAATTGTCGAAGAAAAATTTGAAATTTTCTTCACTTCAATATTCACCGACTCCATAAAATCTGAAATTAAAATTTAATAAAAAATGAAAAATAATTTTTTTGCTTCAATTGAAATTAAGTCTAAATTTTTAGGAAATTTTTAGGATTTTTTTTTTTACCTTTTTGACACATGTGTTCGGCTCATGGCAGAGCCTGACGTCCACCACGAAACATCACTGATTACTCTCGGGTTAAGGGGCCTGAGTTAAGTTCACCCCCCCCCCCCCCCTCCTCGCTTCCTCGCTCTCTTTCTCTTTCTCTCTCGCTCAGTGTGGGTACGAGTGCCTCCACTGCGCGAGACTGAAGAGCGTCCAACCGTTGTAGAATGTTTGAAAATTCGTTGGATCGTACAATTTAATAGTAAAACAGAAAAATTCGATTTTTCTAGTATTTTTTAGAGGTGTGCGAATAGTGTTTGAATCGAATCGAATCGAATATTACTATTCGATTCGAATTTCGAATCGAATAATTCGAAAATTCGAATTATTAAAGAAAATTCGAATTATTCAAAAATTAGAATTATTCAAAAATACGAATTATTCAAAAAAATTCGAATTATTCGAAAATTCGGATTATTCAAGAAAATTCGAATTATTCGAAAATTCAAATTATTCAAAAAAATTCGAATTATTCGAAAATTTGAATTATTCAAAAATTCGAATTATTCAAAAATTCGAATTATTCGAAAATTCGAATTATTCAAAAAAATTCGAATTCTCGAATTATTCGAATTATTCAAAAAATTTCGGTTTATTCGACAAAATTCGAATTATTGTAAAAAAATCGAATTATTCAAAAAAATTCGAATTATTCGAAAATTCAAATTATTCAAAAAAATTCGAATTTTTGAATTATCCAAATTATTCGAAAATTCAAATTATTCAAAAAAATTCGAATTATTCGAAAATTTGAATTATTCAAAAATTCGAATTATTCAAAAATTCGAATTATTCGAAAATTCGAATTATTCAAAAAAATTCGAATTCTCGAATTATTCGAATTATTCAAAAAAATTTCGGTTTATTCGACAAAATTCGAATTATTGTAAAAAAATCGAATTATTCGAAAAAAATCGAATTATTCGAAAATTCGAATTATTCGATTCAAATTTCGAATTGAATATTAATATTCGATTCGGTACGAATAATTCGTGGATTCGAATTATTCGCACACCCCTAGTATTTTTCGGGTAATATCGGTTTAACTAATGGAATGGAGATACGTCCTTCTTTGTCTGGGGCCTTTTCCCAGGACAAGAAAGTCGTATCTCCACTAATTTCATAAACTATTCAAGTGATGTTATTTATACTCAAATAGGGGTGGGGCAAAATGGACACTGCTTTGGTAATTTTTTTAAATTTTTTATTAATTTTTTTTTTTAATGATAGGAAAAAATTTATTTCTTTATTGCATTTTGTTTTTTTTTAATATCTCGGAAACTAATGGAGATACGCCCTTTTTGCCTCTATTATGTTTTGTAGAGAATTTCAAGATCTACAAAAAAGGATTCGGGTAAAATCGCCCTATCTCGCTTAGTTTTCGAGATATTCTCCGAAAAAGATCGAAAAAAAAAGGCATTGAGACGTAAAACAGGAAAAATCGAAATTTCTGTTCTTAATTTAAATTTGTTTTTTTTTTTTAATATAGGTGCGAGAGTGGGGCAAAATGGACACTTAATGAAACGGTTAGAGATGGATTTTTTTCGATGATTCTATTGAAAAGCTGAGGAAATTTTAGCCGGAAAACGAGTGTCAGATGTATTTTTTTCGATTTTTTTTGAAAATTTGATATTTTTGGGTATTTTTGAGGGGTAGAAGCCTTTCCTTTTTTGAAAAATTTCAGTTTTTTGAGAATATCTCTGGTTCTATTAGTCGTAGCGATTCGCGGTTGATCTCAAATGATAGGTGAGCTCATTTCCCATCGATTTATGGGGTTTTGAATTCAAAAATATCAATTTTTGGGATAATTATAGGCCAAAAACTGTTTCACAAAACTGTTTCACAAAAATGCCCATAAAAACCTTAAAAATTGATATTTTTGAATTGAAAACCCTATGAATCGATGGCAAACGATCTCACCTTTCACCTCCAATCGGAATTTTTACGCTACGACAAATAGAACCGAAGATATTCTCAAAAAACTGAAAATTTTCAAAAAAAGGAAGAGTTTTACCCCTCTAAAATCCTCAAAAAAGTCAAAATCACCAAAAATTCAAAAAAATTAATTCCAGCACTTGTTTCCCGCCTAAAATTTCCTCAACTTTCCAATGAAATCATCAAGAACAATCTACCGCCAATATTTCTATTAATTTCAAGAGTTTTCCATAATATTTGCCTAAAAATTTAGATGTCTCCATTTTACCCCTGATGTCCATTTTGCCCCACCTTACTTTACTCATATATAGGGCCGAGACGTTGGTGTACGGTTTGATCTAGCCTGAAGTTGCCTCTGAATCAAACACATTCTGAATGATTATTAATGTTAAACTGACATTTAGAAACATCAAACTGACTTTATGAGCGTTCAAAACTTTTAGGGGAACTTTCAGATGAACTTTTAGAGGAACTTTCAGGGAAATTTCCAGATGAATTTTTAGAGGAACTTCCAGAGGAACTCCCATAGGAACTTTTAGGGGAACTTCCAGATGAACTTTTAGAGGAACTTTCAGGGGAATTTCCAGATGAATTTTTAGATGAACTTCCAGAGGAACTTTCATAGGAACTTTTAGGGGAACTTCTAGATGAACTTTTAGGGAAACTTTCCAGGAAAATCATAGAGTAACTCATCATGATGAATAATAATATCCAAATATTGACCAATTCTCTAAATTATTGGAAAACACGAATTCTTCAACGTTTATAAATGTCAATTGGGCATTAATAACCATTTAAATTCAGTTTTATTTATAGGCAATTCAGACTAGATCAAACTTTACACCAAAGTCTCGGCCCTACTCACATATTTCTTCAAAATTTGATATTTTGATGGTTTGAAAAAAGTTGTATCACTTCCATTCGAAAGCATATTGCTAAAGTATCAGCAAAAAAAGGCTATATCTATTTTTTTTGAAAATGTTTCAAAAATAAGTGAGATAGGGTAATTTTGCCTGAAACCTAAAGGCAAAATAAAAAATAATTTAGTAAATGATAAAAATAATTTAGTGAAGTTTGACTTTTTTAACTTCAATAACATTTTAATAAATTTAAAATAATTAATTTTTTCTAATCATTTCTAATGATTTCAGATCGTCAAGGACCTTGTTGCTTAGATACTACATTATATTTTTCATCTCCCACATTCTCAACACGAAGAACACTTGTTTCAGGATGATCTAATCTAAAATAAACTAGACTATCAATAATTAAACAAAATTCCTCTAAAATTCCAGATATTAATCGCACGGAGTACATTGGTTTTCCAATGGACCCAAATATATCATCGATTTCTCCCAATAATTTGTAATTTTCTCCTGGAGAAGATGAAATAAATACTGGAGTATCGATGTCCACGAGAATTTCAGCCTTTATCGACTGAATTAGGACTAGACCCATTTTTCCAACGACATTCTCCACTTTTCCAAAGCCATAATAGAGAGATGATGAATCTTCAGTGTTGGGAGATTCGATATTCAAATTTTGGAGATGAGGAATGAGTGAAGTTGGTCCATCACAAGTATTTTTTATTAAACTCTTTTTCGTTCTGAAAAAAAAAAGAAAATTCTCTATTTTAATAAATTTTTTTTTTTATTTTAATTTTTATTTTAATGAATTAATTTAATTTTTTTCTTCAATTGAATTATAAAAATAATAAATAAGAATACTAAAAATAATAATAATGATAATAATGATAATTATTATCATTATTATTATTATAATTTCATTATTCATAATAATAATAATAATAATTTTTATTTTTATTTTAATGAATTAATTTAATTTTTTTCTTCAATTGAATTATAAAAATAATAAATAAGAATACTAAAAATAATAATAATGATAATAATGATAATTATTATCATTATTATTATTATAATTTCATTATTCATAATAATAATAATAATAATTTTTATTTTTATTTTAATGAATTAATTTAATTTTTTTTTTCAATTGAATTATAAAAATAATAAATAACAATAATAAAAATAATAATAATTATTATTATTATAATTTCATTATTCATAATAATAATAATAATAATAATTTTTATTTATTTTATTTTATTTCGCTTAATTTTCAAAATATTCAAAAAAAAAGAAGCGAAAAAAAATCAGCGATTCTCTTAATTTTTTTGAATTCAACAGTTTTTTTTGAAAATGTCTTGGAAATAAATGGAGATACGCCTTTTTTTTGCTTCAATCCTCTTTGATAATCCTTGAAATTCTCTACAAAAAAAGAATTAATCGCTCTATCTCTCTTAATTTCCAAAATATTCTCAAAAAAAAAAAATTAGCAAGAAAAATTAACGGTTTTTCCTCTTTTACTGAATTATTTCAAAATAATTCGACTATTATTACTATTATTATTATTATTATATTATTATTATTATAATTCGGCTATTATTATTATTATTATTATTATTATTATTATTATTATTATTATAATTCGGCTATTATTATTATTATTATTATTTCGAAAAAATTCCATAAAATTTTTATAAAAAATTTATAAAAATTTCATAAAAATTTCGCAAAATTCTGAAAAATCTCAAATATCACAATAAAACTGCTTTTTAAAATTATTATTATTATTATTATATTTTATATTTTATATATACCCATCAGAAATATTCGAATTTTCATCGATATTTTTTGATATTTTAGGATGAACTGATTGGCCCTGCACATTTAATAATTCAGCAATTTTCGGATACTGTGAGTCACTAAAATCCATATTAATTTCTTTAAATTTGAATTAATTAGATAAATGTATTTTTCTTGGAAAAAATGCGAATTCTTGGGAATGACTTTTGTTTGTATGTTGAAATGGTTTCTATTGTCCTCTAATTGCAGATCAAAACAAAGCGAGGAAACGAAGAGAAATGAGGCAAATATATACACTAGATACTAAGTAAATCAATTGAATTCCTGGAAATATTGAATTTCAATTATTGAGAAAATTATAGAATTCAAATATTCGTGAAAATTCAATCAAACAGAGTAATTCGATAATTCAAATTATTTTACTAGTGTCTCAAAAAAAGAGAAAATTATACATTTCCCATTGAAATTCTCAATTTTTCAAAAATTATAAAATTTTTGGATAATTTTCAGAAATTGCAGATATATCTGTGTCTTTAAAAATTTTGCAAAACTGAGAAAATCTTGAAAATTGGATTCCCGCCAAATTTTCTGTGTTTAGTGACATTTTTTTGTGTCTAGTGACATTTTCTGTGTCTAGTGACATTTTTTGTTTCTAGTGACATTTTTTGTGTCTAGTGACATTTTTCATCATTTGTTACGTACCGAGCGGTCTTTCCAGGGAATCCAGATGGCAGGTCCGTTGCCCGTGGAGTGCTAAACCACTCTGCTTCACAAATGCGGGAATATTTGAATGGATGGATTAAAATAAATATGTGAAACACAGTTTTACAGGTGCACTATCATTGATTATATATTCTTCAATTTAAAGTCGAATTACACAAACAGTTTTATTTACTCTTAACTATTAACTGCTTCTGATTTAATCCAAGACGTGAGAACAAGATTTACTTGATCTACTCAGTTTAATTGTCGGGAAGAGTCTGTCTTTTCAAAACTTAAAACGAATTTACGAAGACTGAGAACAAAGTGTCGCGCGCATCTATTCCCAAGGGTAGGGGACTGACCCAGCCAATTGTAGAGCTTATCTAAGTCGAAGGGGTTGGCTTTACACCCCCACAAGGTCCAGCATTCCTCCGGCCCCAAATCTCGGGCCCACGTGTTTCTAAACAAAGAGAGAGTTCGGCTGCGACTATCGTACCGTGCGGACGCGCTTTAAAATTCGCTCTCCATGTGCGTTATCTCAGTGTTTACAAATTCAAACGTATGATCGAAATTGAAGAATCTTGTATTAACAGTATTGATATCTCTATTATATCGCTTAATGCTGTCAGTATGAGACCTCAATGAGTTCTAATCCCCCACGCATGTATAATTACTTGAAAAGTAAATCATCTCATATTTCACACAACAACTTCGAAGCCGTGCTTGAGATCCCCCAATCACAAAAAGGCGGACTTCCCGTCAAGCGTTGGGCACAAAGCCCCTCAAACTACAACAATTTCAGCAGATTTTAGGTTCATCATGTCAATCACTGAACAAAACTTGATCATCAACCCAGATAATCATAACCTACAAAACACAACCCCGATGCCTCTCTCTCCCCCCGAGGATCCTTATGACGAAAATCGTGAAGACAACCTTGGACTCAATACATTCTCTCAGAATCCATACATGTCCCAAGGATCTATTGGCTCGCCAGAGACAAACATTACAGAGATGGAAAATAATATGATTCGAATCTCTGCTGAGTTGGAATGGCAGAATTTTTGTGCGTCCAACAATCTAAACCCAGACTTGTTTCCGCCGGGCTGTGCAGCAGCTTACACGTCAAACATCGACACAAATTTAACTGCCCACCAAGTCTCCCCGCTGCTAAACGATGGCCAAAATTCACCTTCTCCACCACCTCCTCCTCCACTTCCAGGCACTTCTCTGACAACCCCCAACCATCTGACGAATTTGAACAATTCCGCAGCAATGGACACTTCACAGAATAGAAAGAGAGGACACGTAAGTGATGAAATCGACGAGACACAACATCGGCATAAATCTGCTAGGGATGTGAAAACTCCATACAAATTGCCACACAAATCAGACCCCACAACACCTTCTCAGAAACCCAATATCGCCAAACCTCCAGCTCCTACCAACCCAGGCAAGAAGTCCACTCAAAGGAAAATCAAAATACCAGCTGAGGCTTTTGAAAATCGCTACTCCCCAGAAGCTCTCAACACTACATATGAAGTAGCGTTTGTCTCGGACTACGACCAACCAAATGCCAAGGACCTTAACCAACTAAAGCTAGCAAAATTAGTAATCGGCATTCAACAACAAATTGGTCATCGTTCATCGAATACCACTTGCAGAAAAGAAGGATCTACTATCATCATGACTTTCAACACAAGGGATGAGGCTCATGCAATGCTAAACCAGCCACTTCTCAAAGAGAATCACATTCTAGCATATATACCAATATGGAAGCTCGTCAAAAAGGGAATAATCAAAGGCATACCACTGGATATTACAGAAGAAGACGTTAAAACTCACCTAGTCAGCACTCCCACAGTCAAAGAAGTTCAACGCTGTAATCGCTTTATTAGGAAAGAAGATGGTACTACGGAATCCAGCCCATCTCAAAGCATGATGCTCATCTTTGATGGGCAAATAACTCCCAATTCAGTATCACTATTCGGCGTCTCCTTTGATGTACATCCTTACGTTAGTCAAGTTCGTAGATGTGGCAATTGCTTGCGCTTTGGACACACGAAAAAAAAAATGCCAAAGCAACAAAACCTGTGGACACTGTGGAAAAAATTATCACGGAGATGAAACTCCATGCCCATTAGCCGCAGAGTCTCCTAAATGCATAAATTGTAGAGGCCCCCACAGATCAACGGACAACTCTTGCCCTGAGCTTCAAAGGCAAAGAAGCACACACAAATTTGCTGCTGAGAATGGCATCATGTACACTGAAGCAAAGAAGGTATTGGAAGGTAACTCAATCATCAATCAACCTGGCCCAATCCCCTTCTATGGAGGAAACTATTCACCTCAGAACTTCCCACCTCTTCACAACATCAACCAACCCACCACATCGCACTCTCATGACCATAATCCACAAGAAATCCCTCCCACTACTACACACAGAAGCTTCTCATACGCATCAGCAGCCTCCGCCACCAAACCCTCCCAGAATATCCCCTTCTCCAGCAACTTGAATAATCCTAAGAACAGAAATAGGAAACTTAATAAGCCCAACAATTTCCACAACTACCCTGAAAATACTTTCTATCCGAATTTCCAATCCCAATCACACTCTCAACAAAACTCCTTTGCGCCCCTTCTCCATACTACTTTCAATAAGAATCAGCCAAACAAAGGCAGGATGACAAACCTAAATAGCTTCACTGGACACTACACCTCGCAACCAACAATACAAAATCTACCGACTCCATCAACTCCAACAACATCGACGCCGCCAACCAACACAGCAGAAATCTCCTCTCTCCTTGAACAAATCAAGAGCTTCATCAACAACCTTTTAGAAAAACTTACACCATTACTGACATCCTTTGGACTCCTAGGCCAGCTCCAAGAGATTCAATCGAATGCCCTATCCCTTTTTCCAGAGCAAATTCAAGAAACAGAAACAACAACCCCCGAAAAAATTTCACAACCACTCAAGGACTCCTCGACGAGTGCACTGACACAATTACCATGAATCACTCCCAACGAAATAGTCCACAGGCCAAACCTTTGCGCATCCTTCAATGGAATGCACAAAGCATCAGAAATAAACAAGGAGATCTGAGAAATATAGCGAAAGACTACGACATCCTGCTACTAAATGAAACTTTCCTCAATTCTAAGCAACCATACAATTTACCTGGATTCAACCTATATAGACTTGATTTTGACGATCAACAACAAGGTGGAGGAATAGCAATAGCTATCAAGAATAACATAACATTTACCAAAATCAAGCACCTAGAAGGTGTTTCACCAAATCTATATATCCTTGGTATTGTCATCTCATCTCCGACTGAAAATACAGCGATTTACTGTATATACAAAAAACCTCGTATCTTTGTCTCCGAGCAAGAATGGAAGAAGCTCTTCAATCACTACCCAAACGCTACTTCAACGATAATAGGAGGTGATTTCAATGCACACTCCGAAGTTTGGGGATGTGGCAATTCCTGTGACAGTGGTGATTCACTTCTGGAAGCCCTGTCTGACTCCCATTTTATCCCACTAAACGATGGCTCTCCCACCAGGATCACACGCCCGAACGAGGCGATCTCGGCAGTAGACATCACCTTGGTCACTTCGAACATATCTCTATCCACACAATGGCGAGTTCTCAAAGACTCTATGGGAAGTGATCACTATCCGATAGAAATAGTAACGAACTGCATGTATGAAAGATTCGATTTCTTTTCATATAAGCTCAAAACCCATAAAATCAACTGGGACGACTTCAACACTTTTCTCGAGCAGAATGAAGAGACAATCCAAAATTTCCCTGATGATATGTCTACCCCCCAAAAATACGAAACAATCATATCCACAATCATGAATGCAGTCAAGGCAGCATCACCACCCACACCAACATCTCAAGGTCCGAACGTGCAGGTAAATAATAAAAACTCGAAGAAAGGAACTCCCCCGGCCCCTTGGTGGAATGAAGCGTGCTCTAAGGCGATTGCCATGAGAAGACAAAAATACTCGACTTACAGAAGATGCCCAACATGGGATACGTATATCGCAATGAAGAGGCAAGTCGCTGAAACCAAACTAACTCTGAGAAAGGAGAAACTCCGTGGATGGGAAAACTTCTGTGCTTCCCTCAATCGAACAACCCCCATAAATGTCATTTGGAACAAGATCAAATCTTTCAAAAACAGAAAACTACACAACCCTAATCTTACACCCCAACAAGATGAAGAAACAGCCTCCAAAATGAGAGACTTCATTAAAGACTTTTGCCCAAACCTCCCAGAGAACTATAGTCCTCCAGACCCTCCAGAAGCAATATTCCAATCCTCTGAACTCCTAGAAAATGATTATACACTGAAAGAATTCCTAATAGCTCTCGCTAACTCCAAAAAAACTTCTTCACCTGGCCTCGATAAAATCACCTACGCTCTAATAGAGAAACTTCCACTCAGTTATAAAAAACACTTGCTTGGCACTTTCAACCAATTACTCAACGAAGGCTCCTTTCCTGATCAATGGAAAGATTTTCTAGTATTCCTGCTCCCTAAACCTGCTGCAGGAAAATTCAGACCAATCACACTGGCCTCATGCCTCCTCAAGCTATGTGAAAAGATGATAGCAAATAGACTAATTTGGTGGATAGAAACAAAGCAAATCCTACCAAAAGATCAATATGGATTCCGAAAGATGAAATCTTGCGCGGATAACCTGGCAATCATAACTACTGAAATTTTCACAGCCTTTGCGCAGAATCAATATGCTCCTAGCGTCTTCTTGGATGTCAAAGGAGCATTTGACAACGTAGATCCTCAAAAACTTTACTTGGACCTAGCCGAAATGGGCATCCCTCACAAGCTAGCTACTTTCATCTACCATCTACTCGCACACAGAAGACTATTCTTTGTAGTGAAAGGCAAGCTCTCGGGCCCCTTCTACATGGACAAGGGCACAGGTCAAGGCCTAGTGCTAAGTCCAATAATTTTCAACCTATACATTGCAAGACTTTCAAGAACTATCCCCCCAAATGTCCAGATGGTGAACTTTGCAGATGACATCGGTCTCATCACACGATGCTCTGATTTGAAGAAAGGTCTCAAAGATTTGGAAGATTCTACAGCCAACATATCTGCACACCTGAAAGATAGAAATCTAGAAATATCACCAGAAAAATCTCAGCTTATCATTTTTTCAAGAAAACACTTCGTACCATCAGATTATCACATCACCATCAATGAAATACTAGTTAAGGCAGTGGAATTAGCCAAATTTCTCGGAGTGATTCTTGATTTTCGGCTTACATTCACACCACACCTTGAATATCTATATCAAAGAAACAACAAAATATTATCAATGCTTAAATCCCTAAGAAACACCTGGTTTGGAGCAGATCCAAGAATTCTCATTATTTTCTACAGGGGGCTAATCAGGAGTTCTTTTGAATATGGAAGCCATATAATTCTACCGTCAAATATATCGAAAGCTGAAAAACTCGAGAAAATCCAATATAGAGCAATTCGAATAGCAATGGGCTATCGAAACTCTACTCCAATCAATGTTATGCTCGCTGAAACCTCTGAGCCCCCTCTCAACATCCGCTTCAGTCAACTCTCTGATCGGTACATGCTGAAAGTATTCTCACAATCTGACCACACACTGCTAGACAAATTATACAATCTCCACTCAATACTCATAAGGAAAGACAAAAATCCGCACCTTATTCGAACGGATTTCCCTATTTACCGGTCTTTCACTCGGCTCCAACAACACAGAGCCAGAATCAAGAGCTTTCCTCTACCACCAGTTTATGAATATCCTTATGATCTAGTACAGTCAAGTCCAAACATCATAACCACTCTGGGCACACTACTCAAAGGGTCAAATGATGCAGAGCGCGATCTCCAAAAAGGACTACTTAATCTCAATCTAGACCATCATACACAAATTTATACAGATGGATCCAAAACAAAAACTGGAAACTATGTGGGTTATGCAATCAACATCCCCTCGAAGGAGTTCTCCATCCAACATAAAATCTCATCTTTCGCCTCAATTTACACTGCAGAGGCACTGGCAATACTCAACGCACTTCTTGCAATCGAAACATTATCCATTGATCAATCAATAATCCTTACAGACTCCAAGAGTGTCCTATCAGCACTGCTTCATCTATCTCCTTCAAAAAATACGTCGCACATCATCTACCAAATTCTGGAAAAGTGGACCGAGCTAAACAACTCTGGGAAAGAGATCTCCTTCTGCTGGATACCATCGCACATCAATATCATAGGGAATGAGACAGTAGACGAGCTCGCTAAGGAGGCAGTTCATACGGGCACCCTACAACCCACACCGCTCCCGTACACTGATTTCTTTGAGTTGGTCAACCGACGAATGAAAGACAGGTCATCAAAGCTGTTTAGACTACAGGCTAAACATAAAGGTAAACACTATTTCGACAACTTCTTCAGAGGATGGAGTCCACCGTGGTTCCAGAATCTGAATATTGACCGCCCTCAAATTACCACAATAAACAGGATGAGATCGAATCATTACGGTCTAAATTTCAGCCTCGCTCGGAAACATTTATCTACCTCCTCCCTCTGTGAATGCAAACAAACGGAAGACTTGGATCACATCTTCTGGCACTGCCATAAATATTCTGACGAAAGAATCACACTCATAAAATCCCTGCATAATGCAAAAATCAAACCCTTCAACATCATCAAACTCATTGACTCTCCAGATGATAAAATCTCATACATCATCTACAACTTCTTGAAGAAAACCAATATGAAGATTTGAATCCTAGCCGATTCAAATAACGTGAAAATGCGCAGCAGCACACCTAAACTGCGACATTACCAACAATCCAACCAATGTACTTTTGAAATGTCCCTGTAGAGGGATAACGGCCGGATGAGCTTGTACTCAGAGCCATAAACCAAGAAGAAGAAGAAGAAACAAAGAGACCTCACATGTGCAAAGAGAGAGATAGAAGAGACACTTGAAAAACTCTTGGAGAAACTTGACGCAGGACTTTCACAACTTTTTATGACTCTACGAAAGGTTTTGAATTACTCTCGAAAATGCACTATTCTCGGGTGGTCCTCTTACATTAGTATGTTGGGGTTTGAATTTCATTGCTTTTTCTATTTACTCTAAATCCAAGACTTTCTCTCCGAGTGTTGTGCACGTGGCTCTTCCTCTTATTTATTTCTTGGAATTCACAGATTTATTATTTGGTTTTTATTTAATTTTCATTTTCAATTCTCGCGGTATATTTCTAGTAAAAATGGAGGTGTCTAGTGACACTAGATGGTAACTAGCGGGCTACGCGACACATTAAAAAAGTCCCTAGAATCATCAGCCCTAATTTTTCCCCAAAATTCAAAAAATTGCAGATCAAAACAAACCTCAAACCGAGAAAAACCTCAATTTTCCTCAATTTCTCTAAATATTAACGATTAATTATCACAAATTAATCCTTGAAGATTAATTTTAAACACTAATGAGTGTCCTTAAAAGTGTCTCTGCTCATAAACACCATCATTTGCCTCTTTTTGCCATTAAAAAACGATCAATTCCCCCTATTAACCTCAAAAATGACAGCAAAGAGTGGAAAACGTCTGGGAAAAAGGAACGAAGCAAAAACAAATTTCACTAGTATTTCAAAAAAAGAAAAAACTATCATTTTCCGTTAAAATTCTCAATTTTTTAAAAATTTCAAAACCTCCAATAATGTTAAAAAAATGTAAAATATACTCGTGCCCTTTAAAAATTCCCTAGAATTCCCTAGAACCATCAAAATCCCCCAAAAAAAACTGTTTCCCGCCAAATTTTTCGTAATTCTAGTGACATTTTTTGGAATTTTAGTGAAATTTTTCGTAATTTTAGTGACATTTTTTGTAATTTTAGTGACATTTTTCGTAATTTTAGTGATATTTTTCGTTCCCTAGAAAAATCCCTAGACTCGTCTCCCCTGATTTCTCCCGAACATTCAAAAAGTTGAATCAAAACAAACTGCAGAGAACGCAAAACCTCAATTTTCCTAATTATTAATAATTAAATAGATAAATAAATAAATAAATTACCGAAAATTAATTCTAGTAACTAATGAGTGTCATAAAAAGTGTTTCCGCTCATAAACCATCATTTGCCTTTTTTTGCCGTTAAAAACGGTCAATTTCTGTTATAACCTCAAAAATGGCAGCAAAAGGTGGAAAACGTCCGGGAAAGAAGAATGGAGCGAACGGTTACAAACTTCCCGAGCCAATAGCAGCAGGAGAAGTGTTAACAGACCTCAGCAAGAAATCATGGACCCTAGGAAAGTCGATAGGTACTGTAGCATTTTTTTTTCAGCATTTTTTCCAAATTTCATACATCATTACTAATTTAATTACTCTTTGTATAGGGGAAGATGGGGCAAAATGGACATCAGGGGTAAAATGGACACATCTAAATTTTTCGGCAAATATTATGAAAAACTCTTGAAATTAATAGAAATATTGGCGGTAGATTGTTTTTGATGATTTCATTGGAAAGCTGAGGAAATTTTAGGCGGGAAACAAGCGCTGGAATTAATTTTTTTGAATTTTTGGCGATTTTGACTTTTTTGAGGATTTTTGAGGGGTAAAAGCCTTCGTTTTTTTGAAAATTTTCAGTTTTTTGAGAATATCTTCGGTTCTATTTGTCGTAGCGTAAAAATTCCGATTGGAGGTGAAAGGTGAGATCATTTGCCATCGATTCATAGGGTTTTCAATTTAAAAATATCGATTTTTAAGGTTTTTATGGGCATTTTTGTGGAACAGTTTTGTGGAACAGTTTTTGGCCTATAACTATCCCAAAAATTGATATTTTTGAATTCAAAACCACATAAATCGATGGGAAATGAGCTCACCTTTCATTTGAGACCAACCGCGAATCGCTACGACCAATAGAACCAGAGATATTTGCAAAAAACTGAAAATTTTCAAAAAAGGAAAGACTTTTACCCCTCAAAAATACCGAAAAATATCGAATTTTCAAAAAAATCGAAAAAAATACGTCTGACACTCGTTTTCCGACTAAAATTTCCTCAGCTTTTTGATAGAATCATCGAAAAAAATCCATCTCTAACCGTTTCATTATAGTGTCCATTTTGCCCCACTCTCCCCTATAATTGTTATCATTTTTATAATTTTTAAATTTTGATTAATGTTAATAAAACTTTTAATATCGTAGGTACGGGAGGATTTGGAGAAATTTATTCAGCCGCTCGATTTGATGGAAAAACACCGAAAGACTTTCCTTTCGTCGTTAAAATCGAGCCTCACGGAAATGGACCCTTATTCGTCGAGATGCACTTCTACATGAGAAACGCAAAAAAAGATGATATCGAGGCTTGGAAAAAGAAAAAGAAGCTGCCGACACTTGGAATGCCACAATTTATTGCCAATGGCAGTCATGAGTACAATGGCACTAAGTACAGGTTCGTTGTTATGGAGAGATACGGAACTGATCTTTGGAAATTATTTTTAGGTAATAATTCACTTTTTTATGTATTTTTTTTTAATTTTTAATTTTTTAAATTTTCGTTTGGTTTTTAGGTATTTTTTTTTTTTTTTTGATAATATTTCGGAGATAGAGGAAAAATTTTCCCTTTTCGTTTTTAGTAAAAAATCAAGATCTCTCAAGAATTTGAAAATTTGAGATTAAATTGTCATTTTTTTTTTTTTAAATGACAATCCAATCTCAAATTTTTTAATTCTTGAGAAATCCTGATTTTTTTATTTAAGCAATGTCAATTTAATCTCAAATTTAAAATTCTCGAGAAATCTTGATTTTTCCATTTTTATTTATTTAAAAAACATGACAATTCAATCTCAAAATTCGAAATTCTTGAGAAATCTTGATTTTTCGATTTTTTTATTAAAGAAAAATGACAATTTAATCGAAAATTTTGAAATTCTTGAGGAATATTGATTTTTTGATTTTTTTCTATTGAAAAAAAGTGACAATTTAATCTAAAATTTTGAAATTCTTGAGAAATCTCGATTTTTCTATTTTTTTAAATTTAAAACAATGTCAATTTAATCTCAAATTTAAAATTCTTGAGAAATCTTGATTTTTCAATTTCTTCTTAATTAAAAAAAAATGCCAATAATCTAAAATTTTGAAATTTTCGAGAAATACGATTTTTCTATTTTTTTTTAATAAAAAAAAAATGACAATTTAATCTCTAATTTTAAAATTCTTGAGAAATCTTGATTTTTCAAATTCTTCTTTATTTAAAAAAAATGACAATTTAATTTCAAATTTCGAAATTCTTGAGAAATCTTGATTTTTCAATTTTTTCTTTATTTAGAAAAAATTACAATTTAATCTAAAATGTTAAAATTCTTGAGAAATCTTTATTTTTCTACATTTTTTTTTTAATTAAAAAAAAATAATAATTTAATCTCAAATTTTAAAATTCTTGAGAAATCTTGATTCTTCTATTTTTTTCTATTTAAAAAAAATGACAATTTAATCTTAAATTTTAAATTCTTGTCAAATCTTTGATTTTTCTATTTTTTTTTCATTAAAAAAAATGACAATTCCATCTAAAATTTTGAAATTCTTGAGAAATCTTGATTTTTCTATTTTTGTTTTTTTGTTTTTTTGAAGTGACAATTTAATCTCAAATTTTAAAATTCTTGAGAAATCTTGATTTTTCATATTTATTTGTAATTTAAAAAAAAAGACAATTTAAGTTAATATTTTTTAATTCTTGAGAAATCTTTGATTTTTCTATTTTTCTTTCATTAAAAAAAATGACAATTTCATCTTAAATTTTAAAATTCTTGAGAAATCTTGATTTTTATATTTTTTTTTATTAACAAAAAAATAACAATATAATCCAAAATTTTGAAATTCTTGAAAAATCTTGATTTTTCTATTTCATATATCATATCAATATCCATATTATCTCATATTCATCTCGAAGCATCTTTATTTCCCAATCCCATCAAAAATGTCTCTTAGTATCTCTCTTTCTCTCCCCCCACCAATAACAATTAATAATTAATACTTAATTACATCAACCAATTTTCAGAAAATGATCGACGATTTCCTGAAGCCCTCGTCTACAAAGTTGCCCTCCAGATAATTAACGTCCTGGAGTACATTCACGGTCGAACCTACGTTCACGCGGACATCAAAGGAGCAAACCTGCTGCTGGACCTAAAAACAGGAAATCAGGTTTATCTCGTGGACTTTGGTCTTGCATCTCATTACACGAGCAAAGCTGACTACAAACTGGATCCAAAAAAGGCGCACAATGGAACAATCGAGTACACTAGCAGAGACGCTCACATGGGAGTTCCAACAATGAGAGGAGACTTCGAAATTTTAGGATACAATATGGTCCAGTGGCTGTGCGGAAGTCTTCCTTGGGAGAAGAATTTAAAAGACGTGACGAACGTGCAAAAAATGAAGGAAAAAGCTTTTCGGGATGTGGAAGCCTTTTTGGAGGACTGTTACGAGGGGGAAAAGGTGCATGCTCCTATTTTGGAGTTTTTTGAACTTTTGACCTCTCTAAAGTTCAATGACCCCCCAGATTATGATGAATTTCGGCAGATTTTTGTGGAGGGGCTGAAGAGAATTGGTGAAAAGCCTGATGGAAAGTTGGAGTTTGCGGAAAAAGGCGCGAGAAAATTGGCGGTTGTTCAAGCGGCAAAGGTGATTTTTTTTGAAAATATACAATTTACGAAAAATTTCAAAAATATACAATTTACAAAAAATTTCAAAAATATACAATTTACGAAAATTTTCAAAAATATACAATTTACGAAAAATTTGAAAAATATACAATTCACGAAAAATTTCAAAAAGTCTAGAAATAGGAAAATTTTCCACTTCATTTATTTATTTATTTATTTGTTTATTTCTGGTTAAATCTCAAATTTTTTTGAAATAAAAATGATTTTTAATTTTTTAAGTGGCAAAAGGAAGATTGTTGGAGTTTATATTTCAGAGAAATTTAGAAAAAATCTTGAAAAAATATACAATTTAACAAAAATTTCAAAAAAATCTTGGAAATTCTAGAAATATCGAAATTTCTAGATTTCTGGTTAAATCTCAAATTTTTTGAAATAAATAGTTTTTTTTTGACGTAATGATGCATTAGAAAAAAAAGATATCAGTTTTATTCTAATATTTGAGATTTTTCAAGATTTTCAAAATTTTTATAAAATTCTCATGAAATTATTATAAATTTTTTTTTTAATTTTTGAAATTTTTATAAAATTTGAGTTTTTTTTTGAATTTTTCTCTGATTTTTTCTCAATTTAGACTGCGGCAACCTTCCTTTGCCTATATACATTTCAAAAATCAGTTTTATTCTAATGTTTGAGATTTTTCAGAATTTTCGAAATTTTTATAAAATTTTTATGAAATTTTCATGAATTTTTTTGGAAATTTTTATAAATTTTTTTTAAGTTGTTTTTCGAATTTTTCTCTGTTTTTTTCTCAATTTAGACTGCGGCAACCTTCCTTTGCCTATATACATTTCAAAAATCAGTTTTATTCTAATGTTTGAGATTTTTCTGAATTTTCGAAATTTTTATATAATTTTTATGAAATTTTTATAAATTTTTGAAATTTTTATAATTTTTTTTTGAGTTTTTTTCGAATTTTTCTCTGATTTTTTCTCAATTTAGACTGCGGTAACCTTCCTTTGCCTATATACATTTCAAAAATCAGTTTTATTTTGATATTCTCCAGAATTTTCGAAATTTTTATACAATTTTTATGAAATTTTCATGAATTTTTTTTGAAATTTCTATAAATTTTTTTCGAAATTATTATAAAATCATTTCAAAATTTTTCCTGATATATTCTCTGATATTCTGTTTAATTTTAAAACTTTCAAAAATCGATATTAAAGTTCGAACCCAAATCTGACCCAAGTCTAATCCAATCCAGGTCATATTCCTATAATATTTTTTTATTTTTAAGGACGTCACTCCGAAGAGGGTCAAGAAGACGGTGGAGAACAGGCGAGTGAGCCCGCGAGTAAAAGCGATGAGTCCCAAACCTAAGCCCAAACCAAAAGCCACTGCTTCACTTGACGACAGTTGTGTTGGAGTCGTCGTGGACAGTAGAAGGGAAAAGCTCAAGGATATGAAAAAAATTCTGGAGTCAATTGAGGATGATTCAGATACGGAGTACGGGATCACGATTACGAAGAAGAGGAAGAAGAAGGTGGAGGAAAAGGTGGAGGAGAAGAAGGAGGAGGAGGAGGTCAAGAAGAGTGGGAGGAGGGGGAGGAAGAAGGTTGTTTATCATGATGACTCGGACTCTGAAGCTGAGGTAATTTTGGAGCAGTGACCTGCAAAAAAAATCTCTATTTTCATTACCTAATTTTTCTAAAAAATTAGGAATTAGCGGAGAAAAATTCCTAATTTCCCTGAAAAATTGGTAATTAGCCGAGAAAAATTCTTAATTTTTCTGAAAAATTAGTGATTAGCCGAAAAAAGTTCCTAATTTTTCTGGAAAATCAGTAATTCTTCTGAAAAATTAGTAATTAGCCGACAAAAATGACTAATTTTTCAAAATAATTAATAATGTTGTTGACTCTAGTCGATTGACTTCAAGTACGATCGATTGCTTAATCCTACTATTTATATTGATTTTCAGAACATTTTACTCAATGTAACTAGAGGGAAAAAAGGCATGATAAAGAAATACGAAAGTAGAATGAAAGGAAAAGGGAAATAATGTCACATTGACAAATTTTCAGATAAAAATAATTAATAATAACAAATTGATTAGGAAAATTATTGATTTTACTTGTCCAATTACTAATTTTGAGGAATTTTTGAAAGCAATTAGTAATTTTTCTCACTAATTACTAATTTTTTAAAGTAATTAGTAATATTTCCTTACTAATTACTAATTTTTAAGAGTAATTAATTATATTTCCTCATCAATTACTAATTTTTTAGAAGAATTAATATTTTTTTCCGACTAATTATTAATTTTCTATGAAAATTAATAATTTTTTTTTACTAATTACTTATTTTCTATGACAATTCATATTTTTTTGGCTAATTACTAGGGGTGTGCGAATACTGTTCGAATCGAATATTACTATTCGATTCGAATGTCGAATCGAATAATTCGAAAAGTCGAATTATTCGAATTATTCGAAAATATTAGAATTATTTCAAATTTTTGGAATAATTCCAAAATTTTCGATTTATTCGAGAAGTTCGAATTATTCAAAAATTCGAATTATTTGAAAATTCGAATTATTCAAGAAAATTCGAATTATTCGAAAATTCGAATTATTCAAGAAAATTCGAATTATTCGAAAATTCGAATTATTCGAAAATTTGAATTGTTCGAAAAAATTCGAATTATTCGAAAATTCGAATTATTCAAAAATTCGAATTATTCGAAAATTTGAATTATTCAAGAAAATTCGAATTATTCGAAAATTCGAAAATTCGAATTATTCGAAAATTTGAATTGTTCGAAAAAAGTCGAATTATTCGAAAATTCGAATTATTCAAAAATTCGAATTATTCAAGAAAATTCGAATTATTCGAAAATTTGAATTGTTCGAAAAAATTCGAATTATTCGAAAATTCGAATTATTCAAAAATTCGAATTATTTGAAAATTCGAATTATTCGAGAATTCGAATTATTCAAGAAAATTCGAATTATTCGAAAATTCAAATTATTCAAAAATTCGAATCATTCAAAAACTTGAATCATTCAAAAAAATTCGAATTATTCGAAAAAATTCGAATAATTCGAAAATTCGAATTATTCCAAAATTTGAATCATTCAAAAAAATTCGAATAATTCGAAAATTCGAAATATTCGACAATGCGAATTATTCGATTCAAATTTCGAATCGAATATTAATATTCGATTCGGTACGAATAATTCGTGGATTCGAATTATTCGCACACTCCTACTAATTACTAATTATTATGAAAAATCAGTAATATAATCGAAATCGTTGACGATAAAATCGATGATTTGGAGTTACTGTTTTGGAGTTAATTAAAATTAGGATTTTAGGGAATGTCTCTTTTTTTTTAGAATATTTTAGGAATTTAAGAGAGATAGGGCGATTTTATCCTGATTTTCTTTGGGACTCTTGAAATTTTCTTAGAAAAAGAATTTTTGAAAAATCGCCTTATCTCGTTTAATTTCCGGAACATTCCCAAAAAAACCTGAGAAAAAATCGACTTATCTTATTTTACCTTTTCGCATTTTTTTTACCTTTTTTCTTCATTTTTCCTTTTTTTTCTTGCAGGTAATACCAAAAGGAACGCGATCACGACAAGGATCCTCCAAAAAAGTGCCTAGAAAAATTGAAAAAGTGGACTCTGACGTAGATATGTTTGATGATTAATTAACCCCCTCGTTATTCCAATTTATAAATAAATAAAATAAAATAATTCTCTCTAAAATCAGTAAAATTCCCTTAAAAACAAAAAAAAAATGACTTGCATAAAATTATTTTTGTGAATAAGATAAAAAAGGCCAATTGTAATCATCCAAGTGCATTTACCATTTATTCTCATCAAAATATCAACTGTTGAACAGTATTTACAACGCTAAAAACTCTAATTTTCTAAACAAATTTTGTAATTAAAGAGAAAAAAAAATAAAATTCATTACAATTTCACTTTTTGAATTTTTGAATTTGTGGCGCGCTAATTTTGACTTTTCCCGGTATATTCCTAGCGACAGTTTCCTCTTTAACAGCTTTGAGCAGATCCTTTTCCCTCGGAGTGATCGTCTTATCCCTCAAAAACACCGCGATCGCAGTTTTCGCGGCTTTTCCCCTCCTCCCGGTCCCGGGCATCAACTTGACCTTAAATTTATAATTAAGAACCGTGTTGTAAGGCGCAATAACCGGTACAGCAAAGAGCAGCTCATCCTCATCAACAGGTCGCCCCGTCAATTGGTCCAGCATATCGACCTCGGGTGCAGGTCCAGCATCCTCATCATCATCAACATTAACCTGTCTTTGCTGGACCACTTGCGGCCTAGGATTCTGCTTTTTCCCCTGAATCTTCTGTCCAAAGACATTCCTGTTCTTCTTCCTCTTGTCCTCCTTCGCTGCTCCATCCGGCTTGAGCACCTCCATCAACAGCCGCCTGTCCTCCTCGTCCTGATCCTTGTATTTCTCCTTCATCTTCTTCAACCGCCCCTTTTGCCCCCTTTTCAAACCGCTCGGCTTGACCTCCTCGACCTTGGTCGCCTTTTCCTGGAGCGAAACTCTTCGGGAGGGCGGCTTGACGGGCTGCGCATGCCCCAGCAGCGACTCTTCAGCGGTAAGGGTTCCGCCCCCCTCCCCCTCCCCCTTCAATGGCCGCTTATTGTCGATCAGCAGCTTCACCTTAGGCCCTGATAGGTCTAATTTGATCTGCGTATCCGGAAACAGCGAATCTTCCCCACTAGACTCCCCCTCCTCCTCCTCCTCCTTTCCCTCCCCCTCCTCCTCCTTGATCTCCCCCAGCTTCTCCTCATCCGAATCCTCAATAACAATCTCCTTATCCTCCTCAACAACCGTCCCATCATCTTCGACCGCCTTGACTCGCCGCTCCCCCCTGTGCCGCTCAACCGAGCTCTCCTCAAGTCTGAATAAAAACCCAAATCCCATGATTAGTTGACAAGGCGGTAGATAGTTCTTCTTGCCTCTGATCATGAAGGATCCGGTCGTCAAATATTCACCGGTCGGAGCGGTTTTCGATACTTGGTCGTGATGAACCCACCAAGCGCCAGCGACCACTTTCGCCTCCCAAGCAACGGAATAAGCGACTGCCATCGTTCCAGCCTCGGCGAGGCTCTTAGGAGGCACGGGATCACCACTAGGATTCTTGAGGACTACAGAACTAGCACCCGTCAAATCAGCGTGAACATATATGTCACCTGGTCGAAGATAACGCTTGACGATCAGCTCGTTCTGCTGCTGATCGCGTCCACCAATCACCAAATAGTTCTCCGACGTTATGAACCAATAGAACTTCTCGAACCAATAGACCTTCCGAGCTTTGTTGATTGTGTGGATCGCTTGCACTTCTTTCAGCGTCTGTTTAGTCTTCTTTTCGGCTGATTTTAACGCTTTTCCATGGGATTCCAGCGTTTTCTGCTGCTTTTTAGCGGCCGATCGCTTCAAAGTGTAGTACCTGGTCGCGTTTCCATAGGCGGATTGAGCCAAATCAACCTCGACAATCATCGGTTTCAGCTCCTCTTCAGATTCAGATTCAGGATAAGGATCCGTCAAATACAAGGATATATGATTTGTCTCCAATTTCAACTGTTTTATCGCACTTGCGACTGGGTCCCCCTGACTTTGGGCCTCATTCAAAAGCGATTGGATGTCGGGCCACGACATCTGATTGGCCAAAGCACTTTGGATCGCTAGAATCGCGTTGTCTACTAGACTCTTGTTTCTAGTAATCAGCTCTGCCTTTTGTTTGTCGACTTCTTGGGCCTTGTCTAGACCTACCAAACGCTGATCGTGATCTTTTCGCACGTTTTCCAGCTTTTTTAGGGCCTCCCGCTCCTGCGCAAGCGCTTTGAGGTCCAATTTTTGACCCTCCATCGTCGAAAAGTACTCGTCCACGGCCGCATCGAAGCTCGCGAATTCTTTTGAGGGGTGATTTTTGAATTGTTCGAGGGGGAGGGGGTGGAAATCAACGTTAGCCATTATGAAATCGTTTTTCCCGTCTTGGGAAGGCTTTGCCTCTTTTTTTTGGATGATGTAGCCTTTCGATGGAGCGGTTTTCGCCTCCGACAAAATGGCGTCTGCGAGGTTTAGGGCGGTTATGAGCTTTTCGAAGTCCTTTTCGAGGGAAAATGTCTTGCCGATCTTTGCGTTTGGCTCGAAACCGGATTTTTGGAGGACGTGGTCGATTAAGGCTGGACCGAACTGGACGAGAGGTGTCAGGACCTTTTTTAAAGGATCGCCCGACTTTGCGGAGGAGATTTTGGAGCGGATTTCTGATGGTTCGGGCATTGTTGTTGTGTGGGCGCGGTCGAGGGGGTACTTTTCCTTTACGGCGAAACGGAGCTTGTCGGCTTCTGTGTGGGGACGGAGGATGTTTAGGGTTGTTAGCTCGTGGTCGGTGAGGACGATGTTGCCACGGTCGTAGACCTCGAGGATTATGTGGTAGGCTGCTTCGCCAGAACCGAACTGCAGGTCGATTATTCGGTCCGTTCCGATCTGCTTGAGGGACTCTAGGCGCTTGTTTTTCAGGTGCTTTCGCATCTGGAATATGAAAAACGTTTTGTGACTGAAAAAATAGAGGATGTCTTTTTTTAAAAGGATCTCGGAAACTAAGCGAGATAGAGAAATTTTTAAAGAAACCTTTTTTGTAGCTTTCAAAATGTTTTACAAAAAAGGTTTCTTCGAAAATCGCTCTATCTCGCTTACTTTCTGAGATCCCTTTAAAAGAAGGAAAAACACCTAAAATTCACTGAATTCCATTTTTTTTATTCATCATTCATTTTTTTATAGGATCTCGGAAACTAAGCGAGATAGAGAAATTTTTGAAGAAACCTTTTTTGTAGCTTTCAATATCCTCTACAAAAAAGGTTTCTTCAAAAATCGCTCTATCTCGCTTACTTTCCGAGATCCCTTTGAAAGAAAGAAAAACACCTAAAATTCACTGAATTCCATTTTTTTTATTCATCATTCGTTTTTTAAAAGGATCTCGGAAACTAAGCGAGATAGAGAAAATTTTGTAGAGACCATTTTTGTAGCCCTTGAAATTCTCTACAAAAAAGAGTTCAAGTAAAATTGCACTATCTCGCTTAGTATCCGAGATATTCTCTGATAATCAAAACAACGAAATATTTTTCATTGCATTTGCAATAAATTCTCTCGCGAAATTGGAATTAGAGAGTCTCATTCGAGCAGTCACAGTGATCGGTCGTGTTTTCCTTCGCTCGCTAATGTGGTGTCCTTTGAGATATATAAACAGCAGTGTTTTTGTTTTCCCCAAGCAGTGAAAAACAGTGTAAGATCGATATACAGCCGCGTAGTATAGTGGAGTTGATAGGCTTGAGGATTTCTCCTCGATCCTTCATCTCCTTGCATTTCTACACTTCTTTACGGTGAGCCCTACACGTGGGGCTTACTAATCATGAGTACCACCAACGAAGTTCCCTCACCCTCTACAGGTCCCTCTTACGTAGATACCGCCAAAGCAAGTAAGAAACCGTCTAATGAACAAGCAATCATAATTGAAAGAACTGCAATTGCAGAATTTGAGGATTATCTCCTAGGATTGGCCAAAATTGTTTCTCCATCTAAAATGCGCTATGCTGATTTCATTTCCAACAACAGACTTATTGTGTTCCTCGATAGTAAACAAACCGCGGATCAGCTTATCGATTCTAAGAAGTCTCTCATTGTCGCTAACCAAGTTGTACACATTCGACCTTACATTACCAGAAATAAACGAGTTACGTTTTCACACGTGTTCCCCCAAGTGAGCGATGAATTTCTGGAGAATGAGCTACGAAAACTAGGGATTAATATAACGTCTCCCATTGTCTCTATCAGACCCGGTACAAAATCAAACTTATTTAGACACATGTCAGTTCTGAAAAGGCAAACTTATGTTTCTCCCGATGACGTCGAGAAACTACCTAGTAGGATTGAAACCAATTTCGAAGGGAAATCAGTTTGGGTATTTGTCACAGCTGAGTCCTCTTCCTGCTACATCTGCAAGAAAGAAGGGCACTTAGCCAGAAGCTGTCCTAACAAGGACGAACGTCCAAAATTAAACGAACGTCTCAACGAAATACAAAAACAAACGTCCCAAACAAACGACTCAGAAACACCTTTCAATCGACAACAGTTTCCCCCACTACCCATTTCAAAATCAGTCAACGCAACTGGCTTCACGGCAACAAACATTAATCAGACAATCATCCAAGCACCTATTTCCCCACAAGAAAACGATACCGAATCCAACAGGCTACCCCCACCAACCGCGGAATCAACACAAAACCAAACAGTTACTCCTTCTCCTCCTCTCGGTTCCCACGAGCCAGCGAATCCCCCCACAATTACCCAAATCACTGACAACCATAATGCTGATAATTTTGATCCATTTCCCGAACAAACACGTTGTATCCCACAACAAGCAACGAAAAGACCTTCTCCAGCCTCACTTGCCTCCCTTGCCTCATCCGCCTCGGTGGTAGAGGTTGAAGTCGAGGAACAGGATGCAGAATTATCAGAAGATGCGACCTCAGGTTCAGATACAAGTGAGTCGGAACTAACACCGAGTAAAGTGAGTCGGCCTCAAGCGAAAAAATTGAAAATTTCTGGAAACAATGCTCTCCCCAAGAGCCAACCAGACCTTGCAAAAGCTGAAAAGTGGAAAGTTGTAGGAACCCTGATTGATACCGATAATGAAGAGTTTCCCCTTAATTTAGCTCAATTTCAGGAGTTCCTTCAAACAACAAAGGGTACTGTCAACACGGTTGATAGCGCCATGAAGTACACAACTAAGCTTGACAAACTTTACCACATGCTAGACTATACACTTCTGTCCTTGCCTGGGAAAACGCTGAACAAACGGGCTAAACGTATTATGAACGAATTGCAAGCAAAAATCAATTCCTCCAAAACAGAGGGGAATGATGAAAATAATACAAAAGCCTCCTAAATTCACAAAGCATAAAACTATCTCCAGTATAAAATGGTAGAAATTCAAGCTCAAACTAACCCAGGTACACAATATGACACGGACATTAGATTTCTTCTCTGGAACTGTCGAAGCATTCGCAGAATCAAGGAGGAACTCCCCCAAATTCTTAAAGACGTCGACGTACTTGTGTTACTCGAAACTAGACTCAAGCCTGATAGTGCTCTGCCACATGAGTTCAAATACCCAGGGTTCAACACTTATAGAAAAGATAGAATCACCAACTCAGGAGGTGGTATAGCTATCTTCTTCAGGAAAAATATCGCCTACAAGGAATGTCTGAATATAACCGAGGGACATGAGACAGTAGAAATATGTTCGTTCAAAATAACCAACACACGCCCAAACATACATCTCTTAGTCTGTTATAGACCACCTGGGCAGAATCTATCACAAGAAAGCTGGAATCACATCGTATCGAACACCTCAAACCACGAACATACATTATTCCTCGGAGATTTCAATGCACATCACACACATTGGAACTGTCGTACAGTTGATACGAACGGGCGAAGATTCAACCATGCTATCGAAAATAATGAGCTATACATACACAACACGGACACTCGCACTCGCTTCAATGCTATCAACGGCTCCACCTCCAACATTGATCTGGCCCTCTCAACAATGGATCTCGCTGATCGAATAAATTATAGGGTGAATATTGACCGATGGGGATCAGATCACTTCCCTCTTCACATATCGGTTAATGTTGGAAAGACCTTGTATTCGAAAAAAACGTACAAGCTTTACTCTCTCAAGACGCGGTGGACCGAAGTATCCAAACAGCTTGATCAACTCTACAGCAACTTCATTACCCCCGAATTCGTTAATTTATCACCAGTTGAACAATACGACATATTCACGAAAACAGTTGCCGATACTATAGCAGACCATACACCCAGGAAGAGACAATTCAATCCACTAACTAAAAAGAAACAAATAGAAAATCCATGCAGGTGGTGGGACGAAGAATGCAATGAAATGAAGCGGCGTAGGCGTGCTGCTCAGAGAAAATGGGAATTTACCAAAAATACGGAAGATAAAATTAAATACAGGCAAATGGTAGCACTAGCGAAGAAACTTTTCAAAAAGAAAAAAATTGACGATTTCAGAAGATTTTCTGTAGCACTGGACAGTCGTACCAGCGCCAAATATGTATGGAACACCTGCAGGACACTCAAGAACAAATGGGTTAAGATATCAGATCCCAGCACCTCTCAACACCTCCAGTGGCAGGAGAAAATTGAAGAGGCACTGAATAAGATCAGCCCGCCCTCTGCTCCAACCGATCCCTCGGCCACCCCACAGTGTCGAGACAACGAATTTCTCTCAAGACTATTTGATTACACAGAATTCAACGTAGCACTCGGCTCTCGGAAAACTAAATGTTCACCAGGACCCGACGGAATTGATTACTTGGTGTTGAAAAAACTCCCGAACAAATATCATCTGATTCTCCTGGACATATTTAACAGCATGTTCACCACTGGAAACTACCCGAGTCAATGGATAAAACAACACATACATTTTATTCCAAAAGCCGATGGCAGGGGGGTCAGGCCCATCGCATTGTCATCGTGCATCGCAAAATTATTTGAAACACTCTTAAAGAATCGTCTAGATTGGTGGATTGAACATAACAAGCTATTAGATATTACACAAACGGGATTCCGCAAAGGGAACTCCAGCACTAACAACTTGGCCAACCTGTCACTAACTGTCAACGAGGCATTATCAAAGCAGAAACATGTTCTGGCAGCATTTCTTGATGTCCGAGGAGCCTTTGACAATGTAAACTGCCAAATCTTACTACAGAAACTAGCTAACATTGGTTGTCCGCTCAATGTAATTAATTTCATCAAGTTTATCACCTACAAAAGGGAAATCCAAACTCCAAGTCAAGATCAGTCACCACGCATCATCTATCAGGGAGTTCCCCAGGGGGGGGTGCTGAGCCCTTTATTATATTCGATCTATATAACTGGAATCGCTCGGGACATTCCACAAGAAGTTACCATATCTCAGTTTGCAGATGACACTGCTATTTATATAGCAGGAGATGACATCAACAACAGCATCCATTCTATTGAGATAGCAGCCAACACTCTCACTGACGAACTTGGAAAACTTGGACTAGAGATCGCTCCACAAAAAACCCAACTCATACACTTTAACAATAAAAAAATTCTCCCAGGTACCACGAGCATTCAGCTTCAAGGACATCAGATCAACTCAGTTTATGCGGCTAAATTTCTCGGTGTATGGTTCGATTACGAACTCAATTACAAGTTCCACATCCAAAAAATTCGCCAGAAAGCCTCCAGAGCACTCAACTTGATCAAATTTCTGCGTGGAACCTGGTGGGGATGCGATCCGCAGACCCTGCTGATGCTATATAAGAGCTACGTGAGGTCTACCATGGAATACGGACTATTTGTATTCTTTCCCCACACTAAGAAACAACAACACTCTCTTGAAGCAGTCCAATTTGAGGCTATTAGAACCGCCATGGGATACAGAAAAACTACTCCCACCAACATCCTACTGGCTGAGACGAAACTACCACTCATGGCAGAAAGAGCAAGATTTCTCTGCAGGAATTTTGTCATGAGGACAGCGATTAACGAACAACAGCAGATTTCTATCACGATTCAACAACTCATTGAAAATCCTAGACGTAGTGGAGCAAAGAAATGGAATAGAATTCTCATTCAAGAGATTCTGGGGAACCAGCGACATATCGAACACCTCCAACGACATGAGCAGTTCAACATCCATCGTTATAATTATAGTGACATAATGACTTCGTTACCTTTTGACGTTGAAATCGGGATGTCCATCAAATGTACAGAAAACACCGGATTCATTCGAGAAGCAATTAGCAGTGAGAATGAGGAAGTCATTTGCATATACACGGATGGCAGCAAGATAAAAGATCACCCGAACACTGGAGCTGCATGCTTATGCACCGAACTTGGATATGAAATTACTAGAAGCCTGTACCCCCAGTGCTCGGTATTCACAGCTGAATGCCTGGCAATTAGTGAAGCGATGGACATCATCACTCAAAATACCGACAGAAATTTCTACATACTCACGGATAGTTTGAGTGCTCTTCAAGCATTGCACTATCCAAGATTCAGCATCAGGACGAACGACTACATACTGAGTATAAAGGAGAAATATAATCAATTTGTTGAAAATACAGCGGGAAGCAAGTTTGTGAAGTTCGTATGGGTCCCCTCACACTTTGGTGTGGAAGGAAATGAGAAAGTTGACACCTTGGCTAAACAAGCAACTATCTCGGAGACAACAGATATTAGTTTTTGTCCTTTCACTGACTTCACAGAGCTTTTCAAGTCAGATATGATGAGCTACACAATTGATCATTACATCAACCAGAGCTTATACAAGGGGAAAGAATACTTCCTCAAGTATTATGAGGAAGGATCCAAACCATGGTTCGCAAATCGCAAAGGACTTTCCAGAGAAGATATCGTTTGGGTGAACAGAGCACGGGCTAATCACTTTAGCCTAGCCAGCTCAACGTTCAGGGTCAATCTGAGTGCGGACTCGACATGTCCGTGCGGTTTTGCAGAACAAAATATCGATCATATTCTATGGAATTGTCGTCTCCGTTCTCAAGAAAGAGAGACGTTGCTGAAAGAAATCCATCACTCCCACCGCCCACCGCACAGAATCGAAATAATACTGCAAAACAAAATCACCAGGGATATCAAAGCTATCACCAAGTTCCTCAAAAAGTGCAATATCCGAATTTAAGAAAAAAAAACAAAAAAAAAAAAAAACAGGACGCCAAGTTATCAAGTGAAATAAAATACGAAATGATACAGCAATTATATGTAAAAACCTATTGTATTTATGAGAAATGTTTTTTTTTTTTTCTTTCTGTACTTTGAAGTTGAGGCTGAATAGACCCAAATAGGGTCTCGAAGCCGTAATAAAAAAAAAAAAAAAAAAAAAAAAAAATTGGAATTATTTATAAAAATATTTTTGGAATGACGAATTCAATGGGATTGAAAGAGTGTGATTAATGAACCTTCATGGAAAATCCTGAGGGTGCTGTATTTTTTGGCCATTCAAATGCAGTTGTATGTATTCTGTTTCCAGACTCCAATAAAAGAACTGCTTTTTCTTCGCTTCTCTGCAGTCGAATTAAATACGTTTTGTGATCAATATCATAGATCTGGTTGACTCTCATCCCAATTAATCTGCAAAATTTCCATTAAAAAAATTATTTTTCTTGAAAAATCAAAAATAATAAGGGAAAAAGTGGTGAAAAGGGAGAAAAGAGAGTCAAAGAGGAGCAAAATGGACCTTCGTGGCAATACGATCGAAAAAATTTTTTAAAAAAATGAAGGACTCGATGAAAAAATCTGAAAAAATTTGAGAAAATGCTTCGATATATCAACATTGTTGGTGAATTTTTTCAAATTTTTTTAAAGACTCCTTCAGTCTAAAAAAAATGCCAAACTGTTTTGGATTGACTAGTCCATTTTGCCCCGGTTTTCCTTATTTTTTTTTTGATGTTTTATTTTATGAAAATTCCTCAGAATCAGTCAAAATATTCAAAACCGAATTTTTCTGACTATTTTACAAAAAAAATGAGAAAATTTCCATTAGAAAACATATTTTTAAATTAATTTTTGTGAATTTTTGTAAAAATCGACCTTTTTATGGTAATTAAGATTTTTTTTCAGGGTGAAGACCATGGAAAAAAAATTTGAAAAAATTACACAACAATGAAGACATATTTGAGCATCTTCTCAATTTTTTTCAGATTTTTTTGCCAAGTCCTTGATTTGAAAAAAAATCTTAAAGATGCAAAATTCTTAAAAAGTGAAAAAATCAAAAAAAGTGGAAAATAAAAAAAAAGTGAAAAAAAAGAATTTTCGAAAAAAAATCAGTTGACACGTGTTTTCCACTTGAAATTTCCTCAGTTTTTCAATGAAATCATCAAAAAAATTCAATCTCGAGTACTTCCTGAAGAAAACAAAATAAAGGTTATTGTGAAGCACTAATTTTCCATTTTTTTGGGTTTAAAATGAAAAAAAAATTATGGGATTGATTGTTTTTTTTACCTTTGAAGCTCTGCAACAGAGCAGACAAGATCAAAAGTATCGAATCTCGTCTTCATCGTGGCTAGGACATCAATAACACAATGCAATGAAACTTTGACAGATGTATGTAAACTCGTGAGTCTACAGTTTAGGTTAGAAATCCTCTTTCCACATGATTTAGTGACGTAATCACTTCAAAATAGTGAATTTTTCTTGTTTTCCCCTTTTTTTTTAAAGGGATCTCGGAAACTAAGCGAGATAGAGACATTTTTGAAGAGACCTTTTTTGTAGAGAATTTTGAGGCCTACAAAAAAGGTCTCTACGAAATTTTCTCTATCTCGCTTAGTTTCCGAGATCCTTTTAATAAATGAATAATAAATGAAAAAAAATAGAATTCAGTGATTTTTTGGTGTTTTTTCCTTTTTTTAAGGGGTTTTTGGAAACTAAGCGAGATAGAGAAATTTTGAAAGAAACCTTTTTTGTAGAGAATTTTGAGGCCTACAAAAAAGGTCTCTAGAAAATTTTCTCTATCTCGCTTAGTTTCCGAGATCCTTTTAATGAATGAATGATAGATTTAAAAAAATGGAATTCAGTGAATTCTTGGTGTTTTTCCTTTTTTTAAAGCGATCTTGGAAACTAAGCGAGATAGAGACATTTTCGAAGAAACCTTTTTTGTAGAGAATTTTAAGGGCTACAAAAAAGGTTTCCTTAAAAATTTCTCTATCTCGCTTATTTTCCGCGATATTTCCAAAAAAAAACTAAGAAAAATACATTTTATCCTATTTTTTACTTAATAAAAATCTATTAATTGATTAATAATTAATCAAAATTTGCAGCATTCGAAAAAAAATCATTATATGACAATTGATCAGTAAAAAGAGAGGAAGGATGAATAGAAATAAAGAATTAAATATTGATTAGCTTTTTTTGTGATTTTTTTATTATTTAATTACGTAATTAAACGTAACATAATATGAAAAATTAACGGTAAGATTTCTGGTATCTCGCTCTTGCGCCTGGACCACCGAACTTCTTGGGTTCACAATGCCTTGGATCAGCTACAAGAAGAGTCCTGTCATACTGGATAAGGATGTCCTTGACTTCCTTCTTACTTGCTTCATCGACGTCTGTAAAAAGATGATTATTTAGATCACTTTCCAATTAATTCCTGATAATTCGGGGGAAAAAGTCCTTTAATTTACCCGAAAAAGTGACAAAACTATTCGAAAATCATATCTTCAGCTTGTGAATATAATTTTTTTTTCTCGAATTTTTTTTCAACATTACTTAGTAATTAGCCAAAAAAATATGAATTGTCAAAGAAAATAAGTAATTAGTAAAAAAAAATTATTAACTTTCATAGAAAATTAATAATTAGTCGGAAAAAAATATTAATTTCTCTAAAAAATTGGTAATTGGTGAGGAAATATAATTAATTACTCTTAAAAATTAGTAATTAGTAAGGAAATATTACTAATTACTTTAAAAAATTAGTAATTAGTGAGAAAAATTACTAATTGCTTTCAAAAATTCCTCAAAATTAGTAATTGAACAAGTAAAATCAATAATTTTCCTAATCAATTTGTTATTATTAATTATTTTTATCTGAAAATTTGTCAATGTGACATTATTTCCCTTTTCCTTTCATTCTACTTTCGTATTTCTTTATTATGCCTTTTTTCCCTCTAGTTACATTGTGTAAAATGTTCTGAAAATTAATATAAATAGTAGGATTAAGCAATCGATCGTACTTGAAGTCAATCGACTAGAGTCAACAACATTATTAATTATTTTGAAAAATTAGTCATTTTTGTCGGCTATTTACTAATTTTTCAGAAGAATTACTGATTTTCCAGAAAAATTAGGAACTTTTTTCGGCTAATCACTAATTTTTCAGAAAAATTAGGAATTTTTCTCGGCTAATTACTAATTTTTTCAGGGAAATTAGGAATTTTTCTCCACTAATTCCTAATTTTTTAGAAAAATTGGGAATTTTTCGCGGGTAATTACTAATTTTTCAGAAAAATTAGGTAATGAAAATAGATAGATTTTTTTTTGCCACTGCTTTGATAATTCATATCTCATAAACTGCACGGACAAAAATTATGAAAAAATTCAGAAATATGTGAAAAAATATCATCTTTGATGTGGCATCAAAAAAATAAGGAATTAACTGTACTCGAGCTCGCTGGGATACTCCCTTAAGACCTTTAGCACTTACACTTTTGATAGTAAGCCACTAAAGCTTTTGAAATGGCTTGTCGAATTGCATAGATCTGGGCTACATGACCACCACCGTTTACACGAACTCTGATGTCGACACCAGAGAATTTTTCCTATTAACATAAAAAAAAATGTCAATTTTTCGTGGAAAATCAGTTTTTTTTAAAGAATATCTCAGAAACAAAGCGAGATAGAGACATTTTTGAGGAGACCTTTTTTGTAGAGAATTTTAAGGGCTACAAAAAAGGTCTCTACGAAATTTTCTCTATCTCGCTTAGTTTCTGAGATCCTTTTAATGAATGAGTGATAAATAAATAAAAAATGGAATTCAGTGAATTTTTGGTGTTTTTTTCCTTTTTTTGAAGGGATCTCGGTAACTAAGCGAGATAGAGAAATTTTGGAGAAAACCTTTTTTGTAGAGAATTTCAAGGGCTACAAAAAAGGTCTCTTTGACAATTGCGCTATCTCGCTTAGTTTCCGAGATCCTTTTAATAAATGAATGATAAATTTCAAGAGAAAAAAAAAGAATTAGAATTTTACATTATTTAAAATTTTGAATTTTACAAATTTATACAAATATAAAACTAAATTGAATAGAAAAGAATGAATAAAAAAATTAAAAATATTAAATTAAAGTATTTAATTACCTTTCCAAGGAGGAGAATTGGTTCCTGGAGTTTGTATTGGAGTACACGTGGTTCAACGAGCTCCAGGGGTCTTCCATTGACCCTCAGAATTCCTCGGCCACGTTTGCAGTATGCAACTGCAGTTGCACTTTTCTAAAAAAAAATGGAAAAATTAGGAATATTAGAAAAAAATTTAAATATTTTTTTTATACTTAATCTAGGGGTGTGCGAATAATTCGAATTATTCGAATTTTTTCGAATAATTCGAATTTTTTCGAATAATTCGAATTTTCGAATAATTCGATTTTTTGTGAATAATTTGAATTTTCGAATAATTCGAATTTTTTCAAATAATTCGAATTTTTGAATAATTCGAATTCTCGAATAATTCGAATTTTCAAACAATTCGAATTTTCGAATAATTCGAACTTCTCGAATAATTCAAAAATTTTCGAATTATTCCAAAAATTTCAAATAATTCTAATATTTTCGAATAATGTCACTTTAGAAACAAAGGGGCGTAAGTCCTATGTATAAATACTGCACTTACGCCCTTTTTTGGTGCAAAAATAGGAGGAACTTCATTAATAAATGCACAAACACTAGATAATGTTTAAAATAGCAGAAATTTGATCATTTTTTTTTTTCAACAAATTACTTGTGAAAAAAGAAAAATTAAAAATACTATAATTGCGAATTTTTCAAATATTATTTTTTATAAAATGTGTTTTTTTGTTTTAAAAAATCCAAAAAATTGAAGAAATAAAATTGAAAAAGTCTGAATTTTTTCAATTCATGTTTCGAAAGTACCTCGGAAGCTAAGTGAGATAGAGCGATTTTACAATCTCATCTTTTTTCATAGAAAATTTCAAAATCTGCAAAAAAGGTCTCGAGATCTTCCTTTCAATTTTTCGAATCTTCATTTAAGAATATCTCAGAAATTAGTGGAGATACGCCCTTTTCACCCGAATCCTTTTTTTTAGCTCTTGAAATTCTCTACAAAAAAGGATTCCAGTAAAATTACCCTATCTCGCTTAATCTCCGAAATATTCGTAAAAAATCAATTGGAAACGAAAAATAATCGAGTTTCACGTTTTCACGAGTGATTCAAAAAAATTAAAAAAATTAAAAAAATTAATGTCAAAGAGTTGAATTTAGGTTATGTTACTCCACGCTTCAGGATTTTATCATTTTTCCAAAATATTTACCTTTCGTCCGAAGACTTGAACGGAGTGAATCGGTTCCTTTTGTTTCTGTGAATAAAAAAGCACAAGAATAAATTAAAAAATTGTTGTTATTCAATGATTTTTGTGGAAAATTGAGGATAAAAATATAGCCATACCTTCAGCATTTTGGCGAGCACGTCGTGAAAAGGAAGCGACCAACCAGAAACCGGAAATTGAAAGATGGCGCCTTCAAAAATGGCCACAAGATGGCGTCGTCGATGATTTTAAGGATGTTTAATGAAAATGTGCCTTAATTTTTTTGAATTTGCCGCCAAAAAAGAAGGCGCTCTAATCGTATGACTAAAGACCAGTTGTGCGCATGCGCAAGACAAAAAAAAGGAGAATTGCCTTTAATTTTTTCAAGTTTACCGCCAAAAGTGACTGAATGCTAGTTGCGCGTACGCGCAATTCAAAAAGGGAGAAGCGCCTTTATTTTTGTGCTGTTTTGATTGTCCACGTGAGTTTTTTGGAGTTCATAACCTCAAAAAAAGAAGGGGAATGTCAAGGAAATGGATTTATTTGTAGTAAACCGGTAATTTTGAATTATTTATTCAATTAATCAATCGAAATTAGTATTTAACCGATCATTATTCATTTTTTTAAATTAAAAATAGTAGATTTATATTTTTATTATTTATTTAATTTCATAAAAAAATGGGTGAAATGGGATAAGTCATTTGTTTTATGAGAATATCTCGGAAACTAAGTGAGATAGGAAGATTTTGCATGAACATTATTTTGTAGCTCTTGAAAATCTCTAAAAATAAGGATTGATGTAAAATCGCTCTATCTCGCTTAGTTTCCGAGATATTTTTCAAAGAAAAATCGTGAAAAAAATATAAAACTGAAAACATTTAAATTTCTTTCATTCATTAATTTCTTAAATTAAATACATTTATTAAATAAATAAAAAAATACATTCATTGAAAAGCTGAGGAAATTTTAGACAAAAAACATGTGGCAAATTTTCTTTATTTCAATTTTTGGAAAAATTTACTTTTTTGGTCAAGTTTTGAAGGGGTTTTCCTTTCGAAAATCGAAAAAATTCACTTTTCCGGCGATATCTCCGGTTCTGTTGGTCGTAGTGACCTGGGGTTCATCTCAAATGAAAGATGAGCTCATTTCTCATCGATTTATGTGGTTCAAATTTTTTTAAAATCAATTTTTCAAATATTTATAGGTCATTTTCTGAAAATCAGTTTTTTGCCCTATAAGTACTTGAAAAAATTGATATTTTTCTTTTTAAACCCCATAAATCGATGGGAAATGAGCTCACCTTTCATTTAAGATCAACCCCAGGTCGCTACGATCAATAGAACCAGAGATATTCTCGAAAACCTGAAATTTTTCAAAAAACAGAAGATTTTCACCTTCAAATCTTCGCGCGAAAAATGAAATTTTTGAAAAATTCCAAAAAATAACTTCCGACATATGATTTTCATGGGAAATTTTCTCATTTTTCCAATGGAATCATCAGAAAAAACCTATCTCCAATATTTCCATCCATTTCTCCCAATTTTCATAGTATAAAATAGCAAAATCAAACTGTATCCATTTTACCCCACCTTTTTCTATTTTTTTTTTTAGAAAAAAACCTTTCAATTCTCCATAATATTTTTTTTATTAACAGATACGAAGGAAATGAAGCTGAAAAGCCAGAGGAACCCAAGGACCACCTTTCCCAGCTTCTCCAAAAGATAGAATTACGCAGAAAACAGAAATCAGAAGCCAAAAATGACGCGCAAGAAGTTCCCCCACCGGAAGAACCTCCGCAAAAGAAGAAAAAGCGTAAAAAATCGGTTAAATCCATCGAAAATAATGTGGAAAATCTCGAAATTCCAATTTCAGAAGCTGCAGATGTTTCAAACCCCTCCGACCCCCTTCCAAAAACCTCAGAGGACCAAAATAAACCGAATTTCATGGTTTTGGGAGCAAAAGCGAGGAAAAAGAAGCAATCTGTAAGAAGAGTCCTTCCAAAATGGCTGTCGCATCCGGAAACGATTTCTGCAGATTTATCGAAGGTTTAAATTGCTAAATTTTTAGGCAAATATTATGGAAAACTCTTGAAATTAATAGAAATATTGGCGGTAGATTGTTTTTGATGATTTCATTGGAAAGCTGAGGAAATTTTAGGCGGGAAACAAGTGCTGGAACTAATTTTTTTGAATTTTTGGCGATTTTGACTTTTTTGAGGATTTTAGAGGGGTAAAAGCCTTCCTTTTTTTGAAAATTTTCAGTTTTTTGAGAATATCTTCGGTTCTATTTGTCGTAGCGTAAAAATTCCGATTGGAGGTGAAAGGTGAGATCATTTGCCATCGATTCATAGGGTTTTCAATTTAAAAATATCGATTTTTAAGGTTTTTATGGGCATTTTTGTGAAACAGTTTTGTGAAACAGTTTTTGGCCTATAGCTATCCCAAAAATTGATATTTTTGAATTCAAAACCCCATAAATCGATGGGAAATGAGCTCACCTTTCATTTGAGACCAACCGCGAATTGCTACGACCTATAGAACCAGAGATATTTGCAAAAAACTGAAAATTTTCAGAAAAGGAAAGGCTTTACCCCTCAAAAATGCCGAAAAATATCGAATTTTCAGAAAAAATCGAAAAAAATACATCTGACGCTCATTTTCCGGCTAAAATTTCCTCAGCTTTTCAATAGAATCATCGAGAAGAAATCCATCTCTAACTGTTTCATTACAGTGTCCATTTTGCCCCACTCTCCCTTATATTAAAAAAAAAAAATTTAAATTAAGAACAGAAATTTCGATTTTTCCTGTTTTACGTCTCAATGCTTTTTTTTCGATCTTTTTTGGAGAATATCTCGGAAACTAAGCGAGATAGGGCGATTTTACCCGAATCCTTTTTTGTAGATCTTGAAATTCTCTACAAAACATAATAGAGGCAAAAAGAGCGTATCTCCATTAGTTTCCGAGATATTAAAAAAAAACAAAATGCAATAAAGAAATTAATTTTTTCCTATCATTAAAAAAAAAATTAATAAAAAATTTAAAAAAATTACCAAAGCAGTGTCCATTTTGCCCCACTCTCCCCTATATATATATATAGATATATATATATATATATATAATATTTATAAAGAAGAAATATATTTTTTAAATTTTTTTTTTAAAGGGTCCAGACCTCGAAGAGCTTCGAAATAAACTCGACGACGATTTAATCGAACGATTACAGTCGAATGGGATTAAAAAACTGTTTCCGGTCCAGTCCAGTTTGATCGATTGGATGCTGCGATGCAGCGAAGATCGGAAAATCGGTTGGTGGCCACGAGATGTCTGCGTTTCTGCTCCAACCGGAAGTGGAAAAACTCTTGCTTATGTTTTACCGATTATTCAACAGCTAAAAAACAGATTTTCACATAAAATTAAATGTTTAATTGTACTTCCGGTGCAGGAACTTGCTGCACAGGTTTTCAAAGTCATGCTGACTTATGCTGCAGGTTTTTATATTTTTATTTTGGAAATTTAATTGGTTTTTTAAATGATTTTTTTGGTAAAAAGTGAAATTTGGAAAATTAAGAGAAATTATATAATTAGATATTTTTTTTTTCATTCAATGGTTTTTGAAGAGATTTTTTTCGAAAAATCGAAATTTCGAAAAATTGAAATTTCGAAAAATCGAAATTTCTAAAAATCGAAATTTCAAAAAATCGTAATTTCGAAAAATCGAAATTTCGAAAAATTGAAATTTCGAAAAATCGAAATTTCAAAAAATCGTAATTTCGAAAAATCGAAATTCCGAAAAATCGAAATTTCAAAAAATCGAAATTTCGAAAAATCGAAATTTGGAAAATTAAGGAAAATTATATATTTATATATAAAGAAAAACGAAATTTTTTCGATTTTGAAAGAAGAAAAAGTCGAATTTTTCAAAAATTCAAAAAAAAAACAGTTTAACACATGTTTTCTACCTAAATTTTTCTCAGCTTTTCAATGAAATCCTCAGAAAATCTCTATCTCGAGTCATTTAATGAGAATGCCCATTTTACCCCACTTTTCCTAAATTTTTTCTTCTTTTTTCCAAAAAATCCGAAAAAAAATTTCGAAAAATCCTCAAAAAATTGAGATTAAATTGTCTTTTTTTTCTAAATAATGATAATAATAATAATAATAATAATAATAATAATAATTATTATTATTATTATTATTATTGTCATTATTATTATTATTATTATCATTTATTTATCCATTTATAGCTTTTTCGGATTTTTACAATGAAAGTATGAAACATGAAACAATGTATTATTATTATTATTATTATTATTATTATTTATATTGATAGGTACTGATCTGAAAGTGGGACTCATTTCCGGAGCAATGTCTTTTGATGCTGAACAGGCGAATTTGGTAAAAAAAACTGCGAGAGGAGAATTCGTCAGTCGCGTCGATATTGTTGTTGCAACTTCTGGACGTTTGGTCGATCACATTGAGAAGACTGAAGGATTTTCTTTGGAATTTTTGGAGTTTTTAGTTATTGATGAAGCTGATAGAGCCACTGACTGGTTAAAACACATTCCTATGCCTCATCGTGGGGCTCCACCTTTTACTATCAGAAATTATAAGCTTTGGTAGGTTTTTTCTTTCAAAAATAGGAAAAAATTAATTTTTTTTATTGCATTTTGTTTTTTTTGAATATCTCGGAAACTAATGGAGATACGCCCTTTTTGTCTCAATCATGTTTTGTAGAGAATTTCAAGATCTACAAAAAAGGATTCGGGTAAAATCGCCCTATCTCGCTTAGTTTCCGAGATATTCTTCAAAACAGGATCGAAAAAAAAGCATTGAGACGTAAAACAGGAAAAATCGAAATTTCTGTTATTAATTAAAATTTTTTTTTTTTAATATAGGGGAGAGTGGGGCAAAATGGACACTGTAATGAAACGGTTAGAGATGGATCTTTTTCGATGATTCTATTGAAAAGCTGAGGAAATTTTAGCCGAAAAACGAGTTTCAAATGTATTTTTTTCGATTTTTTTGAAAATTCGATATTTTTCGGGATTTTTGAGGGGTAAAACTTTCCTTTTTTGAAAATTTTCAGTTTTTTGCAAATATCTCTGGTTCTATTGGTCGTAGCAATTCGCGGTTGGTCTCAAATGAAAGGTGAGCTCATTTCCCATCGATTTATGGGGTTTTGAATTCAAAAATATCAATTTTTGGGATAATTATAGGCCAAAAACTGTTTCACAAAACTGTTTCACAAAAATGCCCATAAAAACCTTAAAAATCGATATTTTTAAATTGAAAACCCTATGAATCGATGGCAAATGATCTCACCTTTCACCTCCAATCGGAATTTTTACGCTACGACAAATAGAACCGAAGATATTCTCAAAAAACTGAAAATTTTCAAAAAAACGAAGGCTTTTACCCCTCAAAAATCCTCAAAAAAGTCAAAATCGCCAAAAATTCAAAAAAATTAATTCCGGCGCTTGTTTCCCGCCTAAAATTTCCTCAACTTTCCAATGAAATCATCGAAAAAAATCTACCGCCAATATTTCTATTAATTTCAAGAGTTTTCCGTAATATTTGCCTAAAAATTTAGATGTGTCCATTTTACCCCACCTTCCCCTAATTATTAATCACTATCATAAATAATCATAATAATCTATTTTTTTCCTTTTTTTTCAGTAAAATACCACCAGCGCAAAAATTACTATTTTCCGCAACTTTATCACAGGATCCGGAAAAATTGAGCCAATTAGGCTTATTTCAGCCAATTTTATTCACATCAGTGATAATATCAGAGGGAGATGAAGATGTTGATCTTGATAAAGTAACTGGTGAATTTGTTGGAAGATACACTAGTCCAAATGAATTGATGGAACGTGCAGTTGTTTGTGCACCTGAATACAAACCAGTTGCACTGGCTAAATTAATCACGTCTCATTCGCCAATTGAGAAGACTCTTGTATTTACTAATTCTGGTGAAGCATCACATCGTCTTGCTCTTCTTTTGAGATTGATGCTGGCCAATGAGAGTGTCGTTGTTGATGAACTATCAGCACAGTTGATTTCGAAACAGAGAAATGAAATGCTGAAGAAATTCATTGAAGGAAAAAGTCAAGTGTAAGTATTTTATTTTTTTTTTAAATAATTTATCTCGAAGGATATTTTTTATTTATTATAAATTATATATATTATTATATATTATATATTAGATATATATATTATATCGTAGGGGTGTGCGAATAGTGTTCGAATCGAATCGAATCGAATTATTCGAAATTATTCGAAAATATTAGAATTATTTGGAATATTTAGAATTTTTGGAATAATTCGAAAATTTTCGAATTATTCGAGAAGTTCGAATTATTCGAAAATTCGAATTGTTCGAAAATTCGAATTATTCAAAAAAATTCGAATTATTTAAAAAATTGAATTATTCAAAAAAATTCGAATTATTCGAAAATTCGAATCATTCGAAAATTCGAATCATTCGAAAATTCGAATCATTCGAAAATTCGAATCATTCGAAAATTCGAATCATTCGAAAATTCGAATTATTCCAAAATTTGAATTGTTCGAAAATTCGAATTATTCGAAGATTTAAATTATTCAAGGAAATTTGAATTATTCGAAAAAATTCGAATAATTCGAAAATTCGAAATATTCGAAAATTCGAAAATTCAAATTATTCAAGGAAATTCGAATTATTCGAAAATTCGAATAATTCGAAAATTCGAATTATTCGAAAATTCGAATTATTCGAAAATTCGAATTATTCGAAAATTCGAATTATTCGAAAATTCGAATTATTCGAAAATTCGAATTATTCAAAAATTTGAATTATTCAAAAAAATTCGAATTATTCGAAAAAATTCGAATTATTCGAAAAAATTCGAATTATTCGAAAAAATTCGAATTATTCGAAAAAATTCGAATTATTCGAAAAAATTCGAATTATTCGAAAAAATTCGAATTATTCGAAAAAATTCGAATAATTCGAAAATTCGAATTATTCGAAAATTTAAATTATTCAAGGAAATTCGAATTATTCGAAAAAATTCGAATAATTCGAAAATTCGAAATATTCGACAATTCGAATTATTCGAAAATTCGAATTATTCCAAAATTTGAATTATTCAAAAAAATTCGAATTATTCAAAAATTCGAATTGTTCGAAAATTCGAAATGTTCGAAAATTGGAATTATTCAAAAATTCGAATTATTCAAAAATTCGAATTATTCGAAAATTCGAATTATTTGAAAATTCGAATTATTCGAAAATTCAAATTATTAAAAAAAAATCGAATTATTCGAAAAAATTCGAAATATTCGACAATTCGAATTATTGGATTCAAATTTCGAATCGAATATTAATATTCGATTCGGTACGAATAATTCGTGGATTCGAATTATTCGCACACCCCTATTATATATTATATATTATATATATAAATATATAAATATATTTATATGATAAAAATCATAATCTTGGAAAGTACAATCGAAAAAAAAGTTAAATTTTTCGATAAAATCTTTAATAAAAATTTATAAAAGATGAAATTTTCAAATTTGATTCAGCGAATCTGTGAAGAATGTAATGAAGAATAAAATAAGCTCTAGAAACAAAAAATTAATTGAAAATTGAAGAATTTTCATTAGTTTTCACATTTCTTTGAATCTTGAAAAATTTGAAAAAATGCAAAAAATAATGAAAATTTTTCATTTTTCAATTAATTTTTTATTCCCAGGGCTTATTTTGCTTCTCATTACATTCTTTATAGATTCATTGAATCAAATTTGAGAATTTCATCTTTTATAAATTTTTATCAACAATTTTATACAAAAATTTAACTTTTTTATGAATGAAAAATGAAAATTTCTAGTCAATTTTTTTTATTCAATTGGGTTTCAAGGATATTTTGGGAGACTAAGAGAGATAGAGCGATTTTGGGAAAAAATGGGTTTATAGAGAATTTTAAGAGCTACAAAAAAGAATTGGGGTAAAATCGCTCTATCTCGATTATTTTCCGAAATATTCTTGAAAAGCTGATGTGAAAGTTTTTTTTTTTTCACTTTTTTTATAGTTTTTTGAGAATATCTCGGTAATTAAGCGAGATAGAGCGATTTTGTCTTAAGATGGATTTGTTAAGAATTTTAAGAGCTGCAAGAAAGAATTCTAGTAAAATCGCTCTATCTCGCTTAATTTCCGAGATATTCTTAAAAAACTGATTTAAAAAAAACGAATTTTTTTCTGTTTTGCTTTTTTATCGTTTTCTATCAATCGTTTTTTGAAAATATCTTGGAAATTAAGTGAGATAGAGCGATTTTGCCCGAAAATGAGTTTGCTTAGAATTTTAAGAGCTTCAAAAAAGAATTCAGTCAAAATCGCTCTATCTCGCTTATTCTCCACGATATTTAAAAAAAACTGATTTTTCTCATTTTTTTTCATTATGAAATAGTAAAAAAATTAATTAAATTTGAAATTTTTTTTGAAAAAAATAGATTGATCTGCTCAGATGCACTAGCAAGAGGAGTGGACATTGCTGGTGTTAAATTAGTCGTATCTTACGATCTACCAAAGCACATAAAGGGCTATATACACAGATCTGGACGTACTGGAAGAGCTGGATTACCTGGTACAGCTATTTCAATACTGACATCCAATCAGGTTGATGCATTCACTCGAATGCTTACTACTGCCCACAAAGCATTACCTACCATTGAACAAATTCAATCGCTCGAGTCTGATGCAGTGGCTATGAATTACCAGAAACACATTGAGAAACTCAAGGAATTTATTGAGAATGAGAGGACAAAGGGATTGGAAAGGACAAAAGCCAACAAACGACGATTTTCACGAAAAAATTAATTTAAAAGTGAAAAAATCAAGCAGAAAAAAATGAGTTTTATTTTCATATTTAAGATTTTTCGAATTTTTTTTCAAAAATTTCGATTTTTTTTTTTTAAATTTCGAAATTTGTTTCGATTTTTTTTTCGAAATTTTCTCAAATTAAACTCCGGAAACCTTCCTTTGCCAATATACATTTCAAAAATCAATTCTATTTTAATATTTGAGATTTTTCGAAATTTTTGAATTTTTTTTCGAAATTTTTGAAATTTTTTTCGATTTTTTTTTTCGAAATTTTCTCAAATTAAACTCCGGAAATCTTCCTTTGCCAATATACATTTCAAAAATCAATTTTATTTCAATATTTAAGATTTTTCAAAATATTTGAAATTTTTTTCGAAATTTTTTGATTTTTTTTCGAATTAAAAATTTTTTTTTTCAATTTTTTTCGAAATTTTCTCAAATTAAACTTTTTTTTGCATCTTTTTTTTGGGAATATCTTGGAAATTAAGCGAGATAGAGCGATTTTACAAGAACCCTTTTTTGTAGAGAATTTAAATAGCTACAAAAAAGGATTCTAGTAAAATCGCTCTATCTCGCTTACTTTCCGAAATATTCTCAAAAAACGATCACAAAAAAATGAACTCATTCTGCCTTTTTTTTCAATAATTAAATTTTTTTTTTTTTTTGTTAATTAATATTAATAAAGAAAAATTCTGAATTTCAACATCGATGATAACACTTTATTGTCTTCATTATTTTTTGAGATACTATATATGTCTTATGCCTCCCTTTTTTTTCAAATTTTATACATTCTCCCTTCAGCCATTAATTCACTCTGAATTATTTATAATTAAATGCATTTTTTATATTTTCAATCGCACATTATTTTCTAAATTTCCTTCTTAAAGGCAGATTATTTACATTTTTTTTTTAAATTTTTAATTTCATTTTTCAATTTATAAAAGATAAATCGTATTATCATTTAGTCATTAACAACAATTACAGAATTATTGAATATCGAGGGTGAAAGCACATTTTGAAAATTGAAAAATAATTTAGAAATTTTTTTTAATTATAATTTTTTTTTTGAAAATGCCATATTTTAAAAGTGTAAATTTTTTTGATTTTTAGAATAAAATTAATTTAAAAAATTTATCAAAAAATTTATCGATAATTTTTTAGGAAATTGCGTTAATATTTTTGAATTTATGTTCAAAAAGGAGATTTTCCAAAAATTCAAATTTTTAGTGGAAATAATTTTTAATTTTAAGCAATTTTAAATTTTTCAAAAGAGAAAAAAATTAATAATTTGCAATTTTTTTTTAGTTTTTTGATTTTTTTCTTTTTTTTAAGATATGTGTTTTTTTTAATTGAAAATTCCTTTTTCTGAATTTTCAAATATACATTCGAGCTCTTTTTTCGAAATTTTATTTATTTCTACGATTTTTCGTTGCTTTTTTGATTTTAAATTTTTGTGTTTTTTTTTATTGCAAATTTTAATTATTGCACATATATAAATTATTCTCCTCGAGTTCGCATATAAAATTTCCACATTTTTTCATGTCTCGACATTTTTTTTAGTTAACTAATGCATTTCTCATTTTTATAATAATAATTCCTTTTTTTATCTCTTATTTACAGTAATAAATAGATTTTTATACTAGTGGTATATATACATACATTAAACGTGGTCCTATGCAATTCATATGTGTCGTTGCCATGTATGTGTTTATTAATATTTTTTTATTTATTTAACATTCTCGCAATTTAAATAATTTTTTTTTTAATTTTGAGATATTATATAAGAATTATATTGCATTTTTCGAATTTTTATGTTAAATTTTTCTTTTTTTTAAAAGTATTTCCTAAGAAAATAATTTTTTGGGAAATATATTAATATTATAATAATAATATTACATAAATATACACTAAAATATATATATAATATATAATAAATAATATTTATATTATAATAATAATAATATATAATAATATTTCAAATGAATATTAAATTAAATTTATTATTAATTTGAATTAAAATAATAACAATTAATTAATTAATTAATTAATTCATTATAATTTATTTTAAATTAGTTATTTATTATATTAAATTGATATCTCGGAAAATAAGCGAGATAGAGCGATTCTGTGAATTGATTTTTTTTTTTTAGCTTTTCAAATTTTTTACAAAAAAAAAAAATCATGAGATTTTTTCTGATAATCGATTTTTTGGGCTATTTTAAGAAACTCGATTAATCGATTTTTCGATTTTTTCCAATTCTTTTTTTTATCTGGAAAAAAAAATAATTCTTGAAAAAAATCGATTTGTTCGATTCTTAAGTTTCGATTTTTTTTTTAAATAAAAATCGATTTTTTGAAAATCGATTTTTATGTAAAAAAAAATTCTTTCCAAACATCGATTCTCAAAAAATTGTATTTTTAAAAAATCGATTCTTCAGAAATCGATTTTTTAAAGATAATAATAAATTCGATTTTTTTTTTAAATAAAAATCGATTCTCGAAGAATCGATCTTTAGAAAATACGATTTTTTGAGAATCGATTTTTATTTGAAAAAAAAAATTTTCTTCTAAAAATCGATTCTCAAAAAATCGTATTTTCTAAAGATCGATTCTTCGAAAATCGATTTTCGATGAATCGATCTTTGGAAAATACGATTCTTTGAAAATCGATTTTTATTTGAAAAAAAAATTTTCTTCTAAAAATCGATTTTTAAAAAATTGTATTTTCTAAAGATCGATTCCTCAGAAATCGATTTTTTAAAAATAATAATAAATTCGATTTTTTTTTTGAATAAAAATCGATTTTCGAAGAATCGATCTTTAGAGAATACGATTTTTTGAAAATCGATTTTTATTTAAAAAAAAAAAATTTCTTCTAAAAATCAATTCTCAAAAAATTGTATTTTCTAAAGATCGATTCTTCAAGAATCGATTTTTAAAAAATAATAATAATAAATTCGATTTTTTTTAAAATAAAAATCGATTTTCGAAGAATCGATCTTTAGAAAATACGATTTTTTGAAAATCGATTTTTATTTGAAAAAAAAAATTTTCTTCTAAAAATCGATTCTCAAAAAATCGTATTTTCTAAAGATCGATTCTTCGAAAATCGATTTAAAAGAAAAAATAATCGTTTATCATTAATTGAAATTCCAAAAAAAAAAAAAAAATTAGGTGAAAATCGCTTTATCTCGCTTATTTTCCGAATTCTTCCAGTTTTACGTTTTTCTTGCTCAATTACTGTTTTAAAATTTAAATTTCGAAAAAAAAATACAATTTACGAAAAAAAATCGAAAAATTTCGAAATCTCGAAATTTCGATTTTTTTTTCTAAACTTCAAATTATTTAAGGATAAATTGATTTTTTAATGTTTTTTTTTCTTATATAATACCTCAAAAGTGATTCATTCTTCAATAATTCAATTTTACATCGAAATGAAGTGAATTAGTAATTTTTTTAAAATCTTTTTCTTCTAATTCAAAATAAAACTATTATAATAGTATTATTTATTTATAACAACATTCGTTATGAGTTCGATAACATTTCGTCTATTTTTTTTTCTCTTCTAACTTTACATTATTTTTCTTGAAATTCATTATTTAGGAAATTTATCGTTGAAATTCCAACTCTTCACGTTAGATTCGATTAATAAAACTCGATTCAAACGTTTATATTTTATGTTATGAATATAATAATTATTTATTGTCTCAACTCCGCGATTTGCTCGATTATGTCTTGTTAATTAAAAAAATTAATAAAATTAATTTTAAAAAATTAGAAAAAAAAAAATTAAAAAATTAAAGAAAAAAAATTAAAAAATTGAAGAAAAAATTAAAAAATTGAAGGAAAAATTAAAAAAATTATTAAAAAATTGAAAAAAAAATTAATGTTTTATAGATTTTGCAAAGTGGGATGAGAAGAAAATATTTGCATTTTTTTCGTCTTTTTTCTTATTTTTGATTTGAATATTTCGCGCTCAAAAACATACAAAAAATTCCAATTTTTTAATTGAAAAATTCAAATTTTTTTAATTAAAAAAAAAAAAAATTGAAATACATTTTTTTCTTCAATCTTTCATTGAAAATATCTCGGAAACTAAGCAAGATAGGGCAATTTCACCCGAATCCTTTTTTTTAGCAAATTTCAAGAGCTACAAAAAAGGATTCGTGTAAAAAAGACGTATCTCCATTAGTTTCCGAGATATTCCCAAAAAGCTATTCAAAAAAAAAAAAAATTAATTTTTTTTTAAAATAATTTATTGTAATAATTTTATAAATTAATGACTTTTCTATTAATTTTGGAAAAATTATGAGAAAAAATCAATATTTTCGACTTTTTCCCACTTTTCTGCATAAAAACAAAAAAAATTCTAAAATTTCCTAAAAATATTTTTTTTAAATAAAAAAACATAAATAATTGCCTTAGAATTAAAAGGGCATAAGTCCTATGCTTATATACATTACTTTAGCCCTTTTGTTTCTGAGCCAATTATCCAATTAAATAATTAAATTTTAATTGAATTAAAATTAGCGCAAATACAAATTACTTGACACAAAATTAATTGAATTCCAATTTTCCCTGAATTCACAGAAATTTAATACTTCTAGTCGTCCTATCAATGGAATATTCTACTTAATCCACCTAAATCTCCTAGATTATGTACAGCCTTTGATCAGCGTGTAATTCAATTTCCCTCGAACCTCGATACAATTGGTCGGTGATTCATTGCATTAGTAATTAGTAATTACAGAAAAAAAAAAATTAATTGAGGAAAAAAAATTGATTAGTAAAGAGGTAAAAAACACGAAAAATCGTTTTTTTCACGAATATCTCGGAAACTAATGGAGATACGTCTTTTTTACATGAATACTTTTTTGTAGCTCTTGAAATTTGCTGAAAAAAAGGATTCGGGTGAAATTACCCTATCTTGCTTAGTTTCCGAGATATTCATGAAAAAAAGAGGGAAAAACGTCTTTTTTTGAGAAAATATCTCAGAAATGAAGATACGCCCTTTTTCAATTTTCACCTCACTTTCTCTTCATTTTTTGGAAATATCTCGGAAGTTAAGGGAGATAGAGCGATTTCGTTGCAATCCCTCTTTTTTGTCATTAAAATTCTCTCTAAAAAAAAAAAATTAGTATTAAAAGGGCGTATCTCCATTAGTTTCTGAGATATTTTCAAGCTTCGATGGGTTTTTCAAAACCTGGAGTCTTTAATTAAATAAATAAATTAATAAAGAAAGATATTTTTTTAAATTAAATGAATAAATAAAGAAAAAAAGATATTTTCTTTAATTAAATAAATAAATAAATAAAGAAAGGTATTTTCTTTAATTAAATAAATAAATAAAGAAAGAAAGATATTTTCTTTGATTAAATAAATAAATAAATAAAGATATGTTATTTAATTAAATAAATAAATAAATAAAGAAAGATATTTTCTTTAATTAAATGAATAAATAAAGAAAAAAAGATATTTTCTTTAATTAAATAAATAAAGAAATAAAGAAAGATATTTACTTTAATTCAATAAATAAATTGAGAAAGAAAGATATTTTCTTTAATTAAATAAATAAAGAAAGAAAGAAAGACATTTTCTTTAATTAAATAAATAAAGAAATAAAGATATTTTCCAAAAAAAAAATCGACTTATCCTGTGTTTCACCTCTTTACTACTGAATTCGACTCTCCAAAACAATTAAATTAAAAAATAAAAAAAAATAAAAAAGTTCATAAATTTATGCGAATCGTAAATTCCAAATCCATCGAAACATAATGAAGGAGAAATGTTGAACCAAAAATTCTTTTATAATTACATAATTCAATACAAACGCATAATGATCGAAAGAATATTTGTCATTTTAGAAGCAAAAGGGCACAAGTCCTATGCTTATAAACAGCACTTACGCCCCTTTATTTCTAAGATCCACTATAGGGGAGAGTGGGGCAAAATGGACACTACAATGAAATGGTTAGAGATGGATTTTTTTCGATGATTCTATTGAAAAGCTGAGGAAATTTTAGCCGGAAAATGAGTGTCAGATGTATTTTTTTCGATTTTTTGAAAATTCGATGTTTTTTGGTATTTTTGAGGGGTAAAAGCCTTTTCTTTTTTGAAAATTTTCAGTTTTTTGCAAATATCTCTGGTTCTATCGGTCGCAGCAATTCGCGGTTGGTCTCAAATGAAAGGTGAGCTCATTTCCCATCGATTTATGGGGTTTTGAATCCAAAAATATCAATTTTTGGGATAGTTATAGGCCAAAAACTGTTTCACAAAAGTGTTTCACAAAAATGCCCATAAAAACCTTAAAAATCGATATTTTTAAATTGAAAACCCTATGAATCGATGGCAAATGATCTCACCTTTCACCTCCAATCGGAATTTTTACGCTACGACAAATAGAACCGAAGATATTCTCAAAAAACTGAAAATTTTCAAAAAAACGAAGGCTTTTTACCCCTCAAAAATCCTCAAAAAAGTCAAAATCGCCAAAAATTCAAAAAAATTAATTCCAGCGCTTGTTTCCCGCCTAAAATTTCCTCAACTTTCCAATGAAATCATCAAAAACAATCTACCGTCAATATTTCTACTAATTTCAAGATTTTTCCATAATATTTGCCTAAAAATTTAAATGTGTCCATTTTACCCCTCATGTCCATTTTGCCCCATCTTCCCCTATATATAAACCCGCAGAATGTTGTACCTGCATGTACAGTAATCATTACACGCCCATTTAATTACGAAATAATGGAAGCCACCCCCCCCCCCTCCCCCTTTCAAATTTCGTATTTTCGTATTTACACAAAATTTTTTAAAAATCAAAAAAACATTTTTTTTATCAAAAAAAAAAGGAAAAATAGGATTTTAAAACAATATTTTATTGCTCTTGGAGTCAAAAGGGCGTAAGTCACATGTTTATACACTGGACTTACGCCCCTTTAACTCCAAGTCAAATATTTAATTGAAAAAATTCGTGAAATTCTCCTTTTTTTACGAAAAAATTGGAAAAATTGCAAATAATAGTAGAAAAATCCCATAAAATGATGGGGTAATTGTTTGTGTTGATGACGTCATTATTACCCATGGTCTTTCACTGAATGTCAAGGGTCTATCAGTTCTGTGATGATGACCTCCTTCCTGTGTACTACCTCCCATTATTTGTGTTGTTCCATAATCCTCATTAGCACTCAAGTGATTATCTGCTTCTTCTGGATTATCGTATGGTCTACGATGTGTTTTTTTCTTTCCATTTGTTTTTTTACGGGTTTTTGGATCTGTGTGACGTGTCACTGCACCTGGTGTTGTTTCTGTTGGTAATTTCAATTCTGAAAGAAAGAAAAAAGAGAAAAATTAAAATTAATTCTATGGATTTTTTGAGGAAATTGAAGAAAGTTGATTTTTTGGAGGTTTTTTGGAGATTATGAGGAAAGTAAGAGAGATAGAGCGATTTTGGACGAATCCTTTTTTGGAGCTCTTGAAATTTTCTATAAAAAAGGATTCGGGTGAAAAAGGCGTATCTCCTTTAGTTTCTGAGATATTGAGAAAAAACTAATGTGTTTTACTATTTTAACTGTTTTTTTACTGAAATACTTGAAATTCAGCCTTTTTTTGAGATTATCTCGGAAAGTAAGCGAGATAGAGCGATTTTGGCCGAATCCTTTTTTGTAGCTCTTCAAATTCTCTACAAAAAAGGATTCGGTTAAAAAGGGCGTATCTCCTTTGGTTTCGGAGATTTTGGGAAAAAAGTGAAGTGTCTGACTATTTTAACTGTTTTTTCACAGAAAAAATTGAAATTCAGTCTACTTTTTAGATTATCGAGGAAAGTAAGCGAGATAGGGCGATTTTGTTTCGATCCTTATTTGTAAAGAATTTCAAGAGCTACAAAAAAGGGTTGGACCAAAAAGGGCGTATCTCCATTAGTTTCAGAGATATTTTTTAAAAACTGATGATAAATTAGGAAAAAAATTAAAAAAAGGATAAATCGCTTTTTTTCGATCAGTTTTTTGAAAATATCTTGGAAAATAAGCGAGATAGAGCGATTTTGAATGAATCCTTTTTTGTAGCTCTTGAAATTCTCTATAAAAGAGGATTCCAGGCAAAAAATGCTCTATCTCGCTTACTTTCCCAAACATTTCCAAAAAAAAAATTGAAAAATTCAATTTAATTGTCCGAATAAAATTAATTAATTTTACATTTAATTTTTATTTGAAGTGGATGATTTAAAAAGAAATCAATTATTGTTTATACAAAAACAAAAAAACATTAAAAAATAAAAAAAATCAGTTTTATTCTAATATTTGAGATTTTTCAGAATTTCCGGAATTTTTATGAAATTTTTATGAATTTTTTCTGATTTTTTTATAAAATTTTCATGAATTTTTTATGAATTGATTTTTAAGAGAATCGTTGATTGCTAGTTTTTCCACTCAATTACTATCAAACACGAGTGGTGATAAAACCGAGGAATTAATCAAACATCTGTCCGCTTCAAAAGCCTTTTCCATATATTGAAACGAAGCTTAAGTGAAGAGAAAGACAGAGAGATAGAGAAAGAGAGTAAAAGATAGAGGGAGAAGGAGAAAGAATGAGGGTAACAGAGAGAGAGACAGAGAAAAAGAGTAAAAGATAGAGGGAGAGAGCAAGAGAGAGTGAAAGAGGAGAGAAAGAGAGTAAAAGATAGAGGGAGAGACAGAGAAAAAGAGTAGAAGATAGAGGGAGAGAGAGAGAGAATGAGGGTAAAAAATAGAGGGAGAGACAGAGAATGAGAGTAAAAGATAGAGGGAGAGAGAGAGAAAAAGAGTAAAAGATGGAGGGAGAGACAGAGAGTGAGAGTAAGAGATAGAGGGAGAGAGAGAGAATGAGGGTAAAAGATAGAGGGAGAGACAGAGAATGAGAGTAAAATATAGAGGGAGAGAGAGAGAAAAAGAGTAAAATATAGAGGGAGAGAGAGAGAAAAAGAGTAAAAGATAGAGGGAGAGACAGAGAATGAGAGTAAAAGATAGAGGGAGAGACAGAGAAAAAGAGTAAAAGATAGAGGGAGAGAGAGAGAGAATGAGGGTAAAAGATAGAGGGAGAGACAGAGAATGAGAGTAAAAGATAGAGGGAGAGACAGAGAAAAAGAGTAAAAGATGGAGGGAGAGACAGAGAATGAGAGTAAGAGATAGAGGGAGAGAGAGAGAATGAGGGTAAAAGATAGAGGGAGAGACAGAGAATGAGAGTAAAAGATAGAGGGAGAGAGAGAGAAAAAGAGTAAAAGATAGAGGGAGAGAGAGAGAAAAAGAGTAAAAGATAGAGGGAGAGAGAGAGAGACAGAGAGTAAAAGATAGAGGAAGAGAGAGAGAGAATGAGGGTAAAAGATAGAGGGAGAGACAGAGAATGAGAGTAAAAGATAGAGGGAGAGAGAGAGAGAAAAAGAGTAAAAGATAGAGGGAGAGAGAGAGAATGAGGGTAAAAGATAGAGGGAGAGACAGAGAATGAGAGTAAAAGAAAGAGGGAGAGAGAGAGAAAAAGAGTAAAAAATAGAGGGAGAGAGAGAGAGAAAAAAAGTAAAAGATAGAGGGAGAGAGAGAGAAAAAGAGTCAAAGATAGAGGGAGAGAAAGAGTAAAAGATAGAGGGAGAGAGAGAGCAGGAGGAAGAGAGTAAAAGAGGGAGAGAAACACAGATAATTCCCCTCCCCCCCCTTCTTTCCTTCTCTACACCTGTTGCACCTGAGCCAGCATACATATATGTGTCTATCCTACCCTTTCAAGCCCATCTATCGTCGTACGGTTCATGCTAATAGCCCTAGGGACTCGAGCACAAGGGGAAGAAGAGGGAGAGGAGAGGAGGGGGGAGAACAGGAGTGGAAGATTAATTCATCGTTACCTTGTAAACGTACACTAGCCTCAGCTCTCCCCAAGGCATTCACTGCTGCACAAGAATATCCACCAAAGTCTTTTTTTTCCAAATTATGCACAGTCAGATTCATCTTCCATGAATAGTCGTTCTGCTGATATTCAGTCATTGTGTACTTTGAACTTGGCAGCAATTTTTCACCTGTTTTTCAATTAAATTTCAATTTTTCAGGATTTTTTATTCAATTTTTAGAGAATTTTGGATTTTTTTTTTTTTTTTAGAGGGAAAAGGGGGGGGGGGGGGGGAGATTTTTCGAAAATTTTTTATTTTTTAATGAAATTGGCAATTCTTTTTTTTTTTTTTTTTTTTAATAAATAAATTATATAAAAAAAAATTCACATTTATCGTTTTTTAATTTTTTGATAATTACATAATTTTAATTTTTTTTTCTCGAAATAATTTGATTAAAAAAAAAAAAAAAGTTTTTATTTTTAATAAATTTTTCTGCAGATTTTTTATTAAAAAAACGAGTTATTAGATTTTTTACTGAAAAAATTATGTATTCTGAATGTAAAATTGAAAATTGAAGGATCAAAGGCTTATTCTGTGGTAAAATATTAGCATCCTCATTCTGTCTCTTTGAAGATAAATTGAAGAGACAAATTAATCGCAAGCTGCAGTCTGTTTCAAAGTCTGAACTCCAAAAAATTTTGAAGGATTTTTTTTCTTCTTCATTAACAGTTCTGCTAATTATTTTCCACGTAAAAAAGTGGAAAAAAATTAATTAACTAAAAAAATTTTAGAGAAAAATTTAATTAATTCTTTTAGAAACAATTTTAAAATTTTTTTTAATCATCTCGAAAAACAATAAAATCAACAAAATTATAAAAAATTAAAAAAAAATTGTTTTCATCAATTCTTTGATTAAAAATGGTATTTTATAAAAATTCAAAAAATGTACGAATTCAATGAAATTTTTTTCCAAGGTTCTCCAATTCATAAAGAAATCGTATGCAAAATTTTGGATTTTTTTCATACCTGGTTTGAAAGTTATGAATTTTTTAAAAACCATAGTTTAACATGTGTTCTTATGGGAAATTCACAAAAGCTCAAGAAACTTTTCGAAAAATTCTTCAAATTTGATGAAATTTCGGATTTAGGTGAGAAATTACCCTCCGCACAATTTGTTCATTTTTATACGACGATTGGGTCAATAATTGGCATTAAAATTAATAAAAATGATTGAAAAATTGTCACTCGCACGTAAGTGCTGCCAACTTGTGTCGCCAGAATTTCCTAGAATGCAACGCTTTTTTTCAAAATAATTCTCAAACTAATTAAATAAAGAATAAAAAAAAATATCTATGAAATGTAATGATAATAATATAATATTTGAACACTCGCAGCGTTTCATAATTCCCTGAAAATAATTTTAATGAGGAATTTGAAAAGCCATTTTTTCATGTTCAGGGATTGGAACATTCTTAACTCGAAGAATAATCATCAAAAAATGGGTCAAAAAATAGTATATTACTTAAGGAAGTTCATCCGGTATGGGATTTAATAGTACGAAAAATTATCACGACTAGCGTAGTGGTTATACGACTAACGTAGTCGTAACCTGTACAGCTGCTATGTACTAGAAATTCTTGTTCGTCGATCATAATTGTTTTTTTGTAAAAAATCGAATTTATAGAAATAATTTTTTTGAAGATCAAATTGAGAAAGGTCAATTCAGCACATTTTCAACTAGTTTTGTATGATTTAATGTGCAAGCATAGCATACATTGCGTTATTCGGAAAGCATTCTTATTGATTTCAAAAAGCGCGCGGTTCTGACGTCACTGTCATACGAATAAGACAGAGGTTAACTTCCCAAAAATCAGCATTTTTCGAGACAAATTAATTTATTCTTAAATCACCAAGTATCTAATGCATTTGAGGAAGCTCTTAAACTGTTCTTTACATATTTATTTATCCATTATGGAAGTTTCTCCCCAAAAAACCTGTTAATTGCCACAAATTTCATGTTTATAGACGAAAACCCATAAGGGACCGTGTTAATTGAAAAATCTTTATTTATTAATTTCTCCCGAATAAGATATCCGAAGAGTTTGAAATTTTAACAGGTGACTTTTTAGATTTTCAGAAGTATATTCAAATTTTTTCATAATTATTGGTCTGTTAATTCAGTTACCGGATGAACTCCCTTAACAAGTGCGGTAAAGTAGTTTTTTTGACGAGTGTGAGGTTGCAAAACGAGCCGAAAACAAGTTTTGTGATGACACGAGTCTGAAAATCTTTATCGCACGTGTGAGGCACTTTTTTTTTACGCACAATGTGCGAAAAGTGGCTACTTTTCGCACGGCGTGCGAAAAAAAACGATGAAATCATTTTTTAGCGAATAAAATCGTCGGGTTAGAGTCAAAGGGGCGTAAGTGCAATTCTTATATACATAGCACTTATGCCACTTTATTTCTAAGTCGAGGAAATATTTTTTAAAAATTACCTTCATCCCGGAACCAAGTGTTCATTGCACCTGGTGATGCTTCTACAGAGCACTGAAGTGTCACGTTACTATCAACTGGTGCACCGACGAGCTGATTGGACACCTTTATCACTGGTACAACTATAATTAGCAAAAGAATATTGAAAATTAATATTATATTATAATATAATATTTTTTGCTCTGAAATTAATAATGGAGATACGTCCTTTTTTGACTTGTTTCTTTTTTTGTAGAGAATTTTAGGAGCTAGAAAAAAGGATTGAATCGCTCTATCTCGCTTAGTTTCCGAGATATTGTCGAAAAACAGATTTATACTGTTAAGGTAGTATCCTCTGTTCGGTCGATAAAACAGAAAACATGAGGATTTGTAGGTTAGTTTCCAATTAATTGCTGTTAATTCGGGGAAAATGTGCTTTAATTTACCCGAAAAAAGTGACTAAACTATTCGAAAGTCATATCTTCAGCTTGTGAATATAATTTTTTTTTCTCGAATTTTTTTTAACATTACTAATCTCCTATCACATGCATGAGACAGAGAGAGAGGCAAATAGTTACGATTACCTTCTAATTGAAATTTCTCAATAACTATACGGTGAATTGAATATTTTTTTCTTCTATTATTTAGTTGAAATGCTGTTCTCTTCGCCAATTGTTTTTAAATAATGGGTCAACCGTGTGGTTTTTTAGTAATTTCGTTATTTCTGTCCGATTTAAGGCGTTTCATCCCCACCACCGCTATTTTCAGTAACTTTGATAAATCATAGCTCATAAACTGGACGGACAAAAATTATGAAAAAATTCAGAAAAATGTAAAAAAGTATCATCTTTGATGTGGCATCAAAAAAATAAGGGATTAACTGTACTCGAGTTCACTGGGATACTACCTTAAGGATGTTAGGGCGAGGTGGTCAGACATAACCTTAATTTTTTGTATAAAATTATAAATAACTTCGTATACACAATGAAGTTCTAAAAATCATTTTCTCAATGTTTGAAGAATGTAATGAGGAACAAAATAGACCGTAGAAACAAAAAATTGATTGAAAATTGAAAAATTGGCTGAATTTTTTACATTTTTTGAATCTTGAGAAATTTGAGATATGTAAAAAATGCAGGCAATTTTTCAATTTTCAATCAATTTTTTGTTTCTACGGCTTATTTTGTTCCTCATTACATTCTTCAAACACGGAGAAAATGATTTTTAGAACTTTATTGTGTATACGATAGTGATGGAACGAAAAAAATGACGGTCATTTGACCGGTCAATTGACCGTCAATGACCAATTGGCAATGACTGACCATTTTGGTCAAAAAATAATGACCAAATCGTGAGTCAGAAAATTGACCAAAAATGGTTTCGACGGTCAGATTCCATCTATATAGAGCTGATGATTTTTTTTCTGGACCTCATGAATATTTCCGTAAATAAATTTTTTATGTAGCAGAAATCAGAGAAATTGATTTTTGCCAAATAAATTCATTTGGCAGAAGTAAATTTTTCTCTCAGTGTAATACAAGAGTAAACTGAATCTATTAGGATAAGTGCAGAATTTATGCAGAGTTTACGATTTGTTGAGAAAATGAAAGAATAGCCCTATGATATCATTGTATTTAAATTTAATAAGCCTTTTCCTCTTTAAAAATATCATTCTACTAAAAGTGACAAAAAAAATGACCGAAGAACCAATTGACGGTCACTTTTCATCTAAATAGCTGGATTTCATTACAGATTCTGGTTCTTTATTCTTCAATTTGGTTTTTCAACCGCCGATATTCTACCAAAAAAAGAAATACTGAACGACTTTTGGAAATAAATGATTTCTATGAGTATTTGCATTGAATTTTGAAAAATCATAAAAATGACCAAAAAAGTGACCAAAAATAAAATTGACGGTCAATTTTCATCTATATAGATGGATTTTGACATTTATTTCTCCTGACTGACCATTTGAATTTTTGACGGTCAATTTTCAACGAAAACTGCGGTCAAGTCAGGAATGGTCACGAAATGGTCAATTGACGACTGACCTGACCAATTTCAAAATTGACCGTCATTTTACATCTCTAGTATACGAAGTTATTTACAATTTTATACAAAAAATTAAGGTTATGTCCGACCACCTCGCCCTAACATCCTTAAGAGACATTGAAAATCATCATTTTCTCTTTCAGATAATCGAAAAATCCCTTCATTTCATCTGCATAATAATGAAAAGCTTATGTAACGATTATGCTGATGGATAATTGGCTTTTAAAGACACAAAGTAGGAAATAGTGTATCGTCGAGTTCAATACTGACTCTCTGTCATCGATCGACGAAATTAACGTGTGAGCTTGAACACGTGCGGAAAACTTTTTCTTCACTTTTGTCATTGATTCTGTAGACAGAACGTAACTTTAGTACAGAAATCTTTCAAGAGAAGAATCTGGACAGCAGGCAAGAGGAACTAAGATACCCCTAGCAATTTAGCATCTTTTGGAACAATGGAAGACACATTTGATGTTTATAGAGAAAATTATATTATTAAAAAAGTAAAGTAAAAAAAAAAAAAAATTCCAAAATAATTTTAAAAAAAAATAGGAAAATTATTTTTTTTACGATTATTTTCTGAAAATGAAAATATTTCGAGAACAATTCTTCACTAAAAAGGATCTCATGCGTATATATATATATATATATATTTTTCCAGAGCTATTTGAAGCTACAAGTTCCTCTAAAAACTTTTCCTCAAGTTTTGCAAACGAGAAAAAAAAAAAAAAAAAGACAGAAGAAAAGTACAGTGTAACATTTTTCTACAATTGAAACACCGGAAAAACCTCTTGCAGTAGTGAAGTAAAAGAAAATTAGTATTGCATTGGTAAAAAAAAAAAATAGTTGTACTTACACTGTACTTGTACTGAGTATCTTTTACTAATGGTTGGTGGTACTCCATTGCTGGCAATACATAGGTATTTTCCCATTTCCTGTCGCAGTACACCAGTCAAGTTGAGGGTTTCACCTTCATAGCTTTTTACTGCTGCAGAGAGAGAGCAAAAAAAAACATTGCATTGTAGAAGGGAAAAGAAAAAAGAGAAAGGACAGATGAGAAATGGAGGAAATGAAACGGAAAATTCTTTCCAGTAGCATAGTCTTGCATTGGTCAGACATGGTAGGCCTGAGTCTGACTTAATTCTGTACAGAATTTCCACAAATTGGTTACACGATAAATCGACTCCTAAAAAAAAAAAAAAAAAAAAAAAAAAAAAAAAAAAGTGGAAAAAAAGAAGAAAAAAAGATAATAATAATGATAATAATAATAATAATAAAGGATGAAGGCATCCAATCAAAAACTGAATGAGACAGTAAATTCGTGTGCAGGGGATCTTTACGCTACGTAATTTAAGAACATTGACCTTTTTTTTTCTTTTTTCCTTCTTTCAAGGGAATTTACAGGCATTGAAGTTTTCAGAGAGTGGACAATGTGGAGGGAGGGGGGGGGGTGGGGATTCACTTGTAGTAGAAATAATAGTGGCTTACACAATTTTTCTCTACCCTCTTCTCGCAGAGTGATGTTTTTACCGTCCTCTCTGCGCCACGTGACCATTGGCTGTGGTATTCCAGTTGTTATACAACGTAGCTTAACGTTGCCACGCTCACGGGTAACTAGACCGTCTGTCGACTCCTCGTCCATTATGTCCGGGGGTATTTGTACTACCATGTGTCCCATCTTTGATAAATTCATTTTTGTTAATTTACTTTAATTCTGCTTTTTTTTTTTTTTTTTTTTTTTTTTTTTTTTTTTTTTTTAGGGAGGAAATTTTAAATGAGGGGAATCGAGAAATTATGCTAATGGAGATTGTTAAATTGCGGTGAAAAGATTTCATGAAATTCTTCTGTGTATTTCAAAAGAATTTTTAATTCAGACTCACTTCTTCGTGAAACGGAAATAGTTAGAGGGGAGAATGGAAATTATAATTTTTAACTTTTTAAGGACGAGAATTACAGTGAATTTGTAATAATAGGACATGAATTATGATGAGATTTATTTTTATTAACTTTTTGAGAAGCGAAGTTATTGGATTGCTTCCGAATATGGAAAATCAATTTTTTTATTGATTTCTATGTTTTGGGATCTATAAATTTTCCAAGAAATTCCACAAATCAACGATTATTATTTTTTCTATTATTTCCTTCAATTTTATTGATCTTTTCAGATTTGTTTCCGTATTGATGATAAATCTTTACAATTTTCTATGACTGCATTTTTTGTAAATCGTAATATAAACACGTGTAGAAAATAAAAAGACAATCTCAAATGTGAGGAATTTGACATTGAATTTTATCATAAAATTTCACAACTTTTTTCCACGGAATATTTTTTATTTATTATTGAAATTGAGGAAATCAACATTATTTTTTTGTGAAAAATTGATCGATGATTTTTATTTGCATATTTTTTTTAGGCAAAGATGATTATTTCTCTACGCAATAATTTACATCTTTTGCTAAAAAATATGCAAATGAAAATCATCGATCAATTTTTTTCGAAAAAAATAAATTTGACTTCCTTGATTTCGATATTAAATAAAAAAATCATTTTGTGAAAAAACTTGTAAAATTCTATGATAAAATTTAATCTCAAGTTCCTCACATTTGCGATTGTTCTTTCTATTTTCTACACGTATTTTACGATTTGCAAAAAATGCAAAAAATTCTAGAAATGAAAATTCTAGTTTTGAGTTTTCATCAGAAAATGACTCAAAATGATCGAAAACATCAAGAAATGATATTTTTAAAGAATGTTTGTATGTTTTTCATTAGTTTGAAAATTAATTTTTTTTTTCAACAATTTTGATTACTATTGTAATTTAAAATTTGACTGATGGAATTTCATAATTATTTTCTTTATTAAACTTATTAACATTTTTATTAGTTAAATTGAATTATAAATGTCATATAAGCGTCATTTAGATTGGATTAAATTATAAGTTCTTATTTGTGTTACATTTATTTAACACTCTCAACTCAAAATTTTTGTCTGAAAAACGGTTATATTTGGGAAGATTAAACATAGTAGCGTTGATTTTATTATAAAATTAATTATTCCAATCAATTAATAAGTAAGAAAGAATCAAAATTTCGAATAAGAAAAAGAATTATAAAATTTCATCAGTCAAATTTTTAATTACAATAGTAATCAAAATTGTTAAAAAAAAAAAATTAATTTTCAAACTAATGAAAAATTTGAAAATTCAAATTTTTCATTAAGAAAGTAATTAAAATTTTTTCGATGGAAATTACAGAAACAAAAAAAATTAAAAAATTAAAAATGCGAATTTTTTTTTTGCCGATCTCTGCCACTTGTATTTTTCTATTTATCTATTTTTTGATAAGAACCATGTATTTTCGTGGTATGTCAAAACACAACCATAAAAGATAATCATATCTCACGTAAGCTCTCGGTGCAACATAAAAGGCCTTTATAAAGAGGACATAATGTGATACTTGAACAAATTGTGCTCAGTTCATAGAAATACGATCCTGAAGAGAAACAACCACGTCTTTGATTGAAAATGTTGAAGGAACAATTTTTGATATTATTTTTTACATTCAACATTCGGAGCTTGTTTTGTCAACTCACATTGGATCCAGGTAACTAACTGATCATTGATGACGAATTGAGAAAATGACACTATATTTTGCGTGTCTTGCTTCAAAGAATAATGTCCGAGTCTAAGGCATAAGCTTTCCTTCTAAAAAAATATCCCAATAATTTATTCCATCTATTCCAGGTGAATCTATGCAAGAGCTCAAGATTTTTCATGAGCACATGTTGCAGTACTCAACACCTTGCTCCCATACATTTGACGAAATCATTGACAACAGAACATGCAATTCGAGGCCGTTCCGTAATATGAGTTTCTGCAATGAACATTCTGATTCTCATAGCTGTGTTTTGTTGGGGTCTGCAGACGCCTGTATATCGGTGAGACAATAAGCGCTTTTGTTTACTTCTCTTCTTCCAGAAAAGGATGAGATATGTTTCTTAGCAATGACATTATCTTGGAATAATGTCTGCATGTTTCTTGAGTTGATTGCAGAGTCAGTAAATAGGAAACTTGGGGATTTTTTGACCCATCGAGGGGATTAATTTCTCCTTGATTATTCCACTAATAAGGAACAAATCAGTTCACGTCTTTTCAATTAAATCATCCCTACATAAAAAGGACAGGGAATTAAAATCGAACATGGCGGATTTCATCTCGAATTGAAGGATAATCGAACTCGAAATGAAAATAGTCGAACTCGAATCGACAAAAGCGCATTCTGGTGGACATTACGGAAACTAATTAAGAAACTATCCTAGTTCCTATACTATCTAGTTCCTAAACTATACTATCTAGTTTTAAGTTAAGAAACTATCTTATCAGAATTTATGGTACATGAAATTTCAATCACTAATCATGAAAATTCGAATAGGCAACAGAAAACCACGAAGTTCTATGGGTTTCGGGGAAAAATTTCTTTTATGGGAAAAATGAGTCTTGTCCTGCTGATCGAGGATTCCGTGAAATCAGCACGACTCCCGATCCACTCGCTGTTTATCATTGTACCTGCTTCAACCGTAACTGGGCAATTTATGTTGGTGAACTTCGAAGTAGAGAGAACGAATCTTAGTAAGTTATTTAATAATCAATCATTTTTTTCATCTAAGATTGACATTTCGATTTTTGTTAGTGCTATTGTCGCGCTGCGATTTAAGATCCACAATAACGTACTTTACCTCCAACCAGCTGAGAAAAAAGTAGGATCTGACTCGGGGAGATATACGGCTAACGTTTCTTGGGTTCCTCTTCCAAATAACCCAGCCGAAATACGCTTTATAACTCTGGAAAATCGTCATATCTTCACCGATCGTCTCAGACTCGAAGACGGTTATGTTTTAACAGGTGAATATCTTTTTTCACTTGCAAGTACTCAAAATTACCAGTAGGAGTTCATAGAATTGCTTATTATTCAGTTCGTCTGATTATATCATGGATGATTCGATAAAATACTCGACATGATTGCAAGTGTTCAAGATAGCATCTCTCCAATAATTCTAATGAGAAGACGAGGGAATTTTCGAAAGAAAATCCGTCAAAATTGATGTTGATATTGATTTTATTTTTCCTCCGACCATCAGTTATTGTTTCATTTTGTTGGTGGATGTTGATATCCTTTTGATGTTGACATTCTTTTGAGAATTTGACTGATTAGCTATTCTTGTTTTGAACTCAAGGACTCAAATTCAAATACATGGAAGCGACAAAACCAGAAACAGTCAAGGGCTTTGGCATCAATATCCGAGGCGTACGACACATCAACTCCACCGCCAGTTTGAATCCAGAGGATTTCAAGATTGTAAAACCTCTAGCAGATGCTGAACGGTACATGAAATTTATCCACAAAGAGTCAACAGAAACGAGGAGCCATCAGTCATGTTACACTTTCGATTTTTCAATTTTTCAATTTTCAGGTATCCATTTCCGGCTCCGAAACTGCAGCCTAGGACGCCCCGAAGGATGATCAACGAAAAAACCTATGAAACTCGGGATTATATAACACTTGAAAGATCGAGCCTTGAAGAGGACTTTGGACAATCAACTGTGCCAAAGTTCGCTAGTTGGATTCACGATCGAGGTTTCAAATTAGTATCTGGATTTGGGATTGATCAGCTATTTCGGGATCGAAGAGTCATCTATTATGGTGTTCGTCTAGTATATCCTTATGTAGATTAAATGATGCACGAACCTTCTGACTCTGACAAGATGCCGAATTGTAAAACTGTATTGAATGATTATATTAAAGATGATTACCAAACAAACGAGCATTATGAGTTCAATTATGTAATTGCCTTAGAAACAAAGTGGTGTAAGTGCCAAAAACGCTAAGTTCTGGAGTCAAAGAGGCGTTTGACTCAAAATCACGTCAGAATGTTCTGTATGTGCATGAAAGTCTCAACTACAGCAAAACGGTTTTATAGAAAAATTTCATATTTCGTGGAAAACTTCCTCTCGACGAACTCTATTTTTTGAGCTTCATTTGGAGAGAATTCGATCGATACTTTTTGAGATATGTCCATTTTTCGAAAATCAGTTTTTAATGGAATTTCTGGAAACTATTGAACTGATGTTATTTATACTCATATATTATCTCGAGAGTTGTATACAAATAAACAGCCTGTTACTTCTTTCTGAGGGTCGAAAAGGAACGAGTGCAATACTTCATATGATTTAATTATTTCTGTCTTTTCTAAATTTGGCCTTTGTGCAAATTTTCCCCATAAAGAATTCAGCATCAATTTGGCCACAGCTCTTTTACCCACATTAAATTCTATCAGGGATGGATCTAAGTCAATACCCATCTTATCTTTAATTTCTCTAATATAACTTTCTCTGCTTTCACATGAATTTGGCCAGCCACCTCCTGTGAATTTTGAGCTTATTTGCATGATTAGTTCTCGAGTTATTGGCGTTTTAATGAATTTCTTCAAAATTTGATATTTCGATGATGGTTTGAAAAAAGTTGTATCACTTCCATTCGGAAGCATATTGCTAAAGTATCAGCAGAAGAAGCTATATCAGTTGGAAAGCAATACCATTATCCACTCGTTTTTTTTTAAAGGGATTATTGGAAAAAGAAATTTAAAAGTATTTACTTGACTTCGCATTGGATCCGTATTGACCTGACACATGTATGTACCAGAGTCATTTTTTTGTACATTTGAAATGTGAAGCTTCCACGTATTGTGTCCATTATGAGTCACTGATAATCTAGGATTGTGCGTTACCATGTGCGTGTGAATTGCAAGTATTGCACGTGAGTCAGATTTTATCCAGGCAACCTGAAAAAATACATGAAAAAAAAAAGATTATTCGTAGAATTCTGAAGACCTCAAATTTATGGGATATTGCGATAGGAGAAAATGGTAGATGTGAAAAAATTCCGAAGAAACATACAAATTCTCTATTATTTCAGGAGTTAAAGGGTGAAAGAGAATAAATCAATTCTTTGAATGGAGATACGCCTTTTTTACTCTCATCCTTTTTTGTAGAAAATTGCAAGAATTACAAAAAAATTGGGGCAAAAAGGGCGTATCTCCATTATTTTTCGCGATTTTCTTAAAAAACCAATAAAATTTAGATTTTATTCGTAAAAAAATTGATTTCAAGAATTTTTTTTTCGGGCAAAAAGGGCGCGTGGGGGAAGGGGGGGGGGGGGGGGGAGGAGTGACTTTGCATCACTAGATTTAAATGAATTAATTGACCTTAAATCCCTGGAGATGATTTACAACGCACGTAAAGAATACATCGCGTCCTTGTGTTACTGTGTGGTTCTCCAATGGTGCCAGGAACACAGGAAGCAGCTCGGGTGTACTTTGACCTTAAAAATAAAAATAAAATGATGATTATTACTATGAATGTATCAGGTTTGAGCTATCTGAGAAATTAATTTTTCTATAGGGAAAGGTGGGGTAAAATGGGATTTTTCTGATGATTCCATTGAGAAGCTGAGGAAATTTCCGATAAAAAATATATTTCAAAATTTTTTTTTCGTCATTTTTTTTTGAATATTTGACTTTTTTTTAGGGAAAAATTAGAAAATTGAAATTTTTTTTGTTTGAAGACACAAATATACGCGCAAACACTCCCTCAAATATCATTATTTTATTGCCACTTTTTTTATAGAGTAAAAAATAGCCAAACAACGCCTTTTTTAAAGACTTTTACAGTAGTTTTACCCCTTAAGGGAGTTCATCCGGTAACTGAATTAACAGACAAATAATTATGAAAAAATTTGAATATACTTCTGAAAATCTAAAAAGTCACCTGTTAAAATTTCAAACTCTTCGGATATCTTATTCGGGAGAAATTAATAAATAAAGATTTTTCAATTAACACGGTCCCTTATGGGTTTTCGTCTATAAACATGAAATTTGTGGCAATTAACAGGTTTTTTGGGGAGAAACTTCCATAATGGATAAATAAATATGTAAAGAACAGTTTGAGAGCTTCCTCAAATGCATTAGATACTCGGTGATTTAAGAATAAATTAATTTGTCTCGAAAAATGCTGATTTTTGGGAAGTTAATTTCTGTCTTACTCGCATGACAGTGACGTCAGAACCGCGCGCTTTTTGAAATCAATAAGAATGCTTTCCGAATAACGCAATGTATGCTATGCTTGCACATTAAATCATACAAAACTAGTTGAAAATGTGCTGAATTGACCTTTCTCTATTTGATCTTCAAAAAAATTATTTCTAAAAATTCGATTTTTTACAAAAAAACAATTATGATCGACGAACAAGAATTTCTAGTACATAGCAGCTGTACAGGTTACGACTACGTTAGTCGTATAACCACTACACTAGTCGTGATAATTTTTCGTACTATTAAATCCCATACCGGATGAACTTCCTTAAAAAAAATTCAATTTAAAAATTCGAGATTCACTCAATTTTCTCGAGAAAATGGGAGATTAATGTACTTAATACTAAAATCCATCAGCACTATGACTTTTCATAAAATCTTGTTTCTCATGCTTTCCAACATTTTCGCGAATTCTTGTATGCACTTATCTGAAAATTGAAGTCATGTGCAGCAATGGGGGAAAAAATAAAAATTAAGCATAAAAGAAGTTAAGTCAGAGTGAAAGAGTGTGTGAGCGATAAATGGAAAAATTCCCGACTTGAAATCGCAATTCAGAGAGGGGGGGAAGGGGAAATGTCGTTTTCATGGGGAACTTTTATAGCTCGGCCAGAGGCACGCGAGGAATTCTAATTTGGCAGGGCTTCATCCACTTCCCAAGGGTTCTTATCGTTCTCTTCTTTCTTTTTTTTTTTTTTTTTTTTCTGAAAAAAATACATTCTCTACGCGAAAAACAGATTATGTTTCCCTCTGTCCTTTTTTTTTTTTTTTTTTTATTTTTCCAAGGAAACTCCAAAGTGCTGGATTGTGTACTCGTGATGGTGGTATAAGTCGAGAAGTTTTTTACATTTTTAAAAAATCAAAATTCTGAAGGGGGGAGTATGTCAAGCTTTCAGGAGGTTTTTTGGATATTTATAGAATATTTGCGGTTTTTTTATCGAGAGCTTTTGCATGATAAAACATTTTTTCAAACATTTTTTAAAATATTTTTTTAAACATTTTTTAAAATATTTTTTTAAACATTTTTTAAAATATTTTTTTGAACATCTTTGAAAATATTTTTTTAAACATTTTTTAAAATATTTTTTTAAACATTTTTTTAAATATTTTTTTAAACATTTTTTTAAATTATTTTTTTAAACATTTTTTAAAATATTTTTTTAAACATTTTTTTTAACATTTAAATATTTAAAAATTGAGAATTTGATAATTTGATTTTTTTTTAATATTTTTTAAAAAATATTTTGGAAATTAAGCGAGATAGAGCGATTTTGCAGAAAAAACGTTCAAAATCGCCCTATCTCGCTAAATTTCCAAGATATTCTCAACAAAAAAAATTCAAAAAAATTAAATAATTAAATCCTCAATTTTTGAAATATTTATATTTTTTTTTTCGGAAACTCAGCGAGATAGCGCGATTTTATTTGAATTATTTTTTTGTACTTCTTCGAATTTTCTAGAGAAAGAATCAAAGCAAAATCGCTCTATCTCGCTTAATTTCCAAGATATTTTTCAAAATTAAATGAGACAAAGTAGCGAGGAAATAAATTCATTTTTTGGAGTTTTTTTTGTGAAAACTGCGGAAACTAAGCGAGATAAAGCGATTTTTTTCCCATTTTTTTTTGTAGTTTTTGAAATTGTCAAAAAAATTCTCATTTTTTCTTACTTTTTTTTTACTTTTTTGCCAATCTTTTTTCGAAAATATCTCGGAAATTAAGCGAGATAGAGCGATTTTTCCCTTATTTTCATTTGTAGCTTTTAAAATCCTCTCCAAATAATTTCTTTCATTCCATCTCATTTTTTTTCGTACTTTTCTGTCAATCTTTTTTTAAAAATATCTCGGAAATTAAGCGAGATAGAGCGATTTCATCTAAATCCTCCCTTATAGCCCTTAAAATTCACTGTAAAAAAGGCCAATTTCCAATATTTTCTCTAATTTTCTCAAAATCCACTAAAAAAGGACGTATCTCCATTATTTCCCTTTAGGGGAGGGTGGGGCAAGACGGATCACCTCAAAAATTTGGAAAATATAAATAATTTAAACCAGTTTTTAAAAAAATTTCGAGTAAAATTGAAGTAAATAGAGAAATGCAGATAAAAAAAAAACTTCTAACGTTCAAAACAATTTGTTAAGAACAAAAAAAAAAAAATTTCTTTTTCGATAATTTTTTGGAGGTGGTCCATTTTGCCCCACAAAAAATGAAGAAAAAACTTTGGATTTTCGGTGAAATATCGGTGAATTCGTTAAAAATAGAACAAAAGTAAACTGATTTGATGGCTGAGAGCCCCAAGAAGTGATAGCCGGCTTAGGTGGTCCATTTTGCCCCATCCTCCCCTATATATTCAACAAAAAAATCTCCTCATCCCCCCCACTTCTAAAATCCTTGTCATTTCGTTATAAAAAATCCCAGAAATTTAATAAAAAAAATTGCCAATTTTTTTTTTTCATTGAAAAACTCTGGAATTTTATAATTCATAATAACTAGCAACAATCCTCCGCTTCTCCGTAACGTTCTTAAAAAATTTTCGAAATACATCAATAATTTAAATATCTGTGAATCCCCGGCAATTTCCACTCCAGCATCCACGTTATTATTAAATTTCGAAAAAATGTAGAGTATCACTTTTTTTTTGCTCTCATTTAACATCGCTTTTTCCTACCATCCCTACCCCCCCCCCCCCCCCCCCCCCCCCCCCCCCCCCGCTCCCACCCCCCCTCTCTTATATCTGCAATGTAACTCTCGAGTACCTCTACTCGTGGAAAAATACCAGAAATTCCGTGGAGATTGGAACGTTCGCTTGGGACAGGTAGCAAGAATGTATTCTACGAATCCAAGTCAGAGACTAAACTTTCATCTCTTCCTCTGAAACTGTTCTTCCTCGAATTCCACCTTCTTCATGCGCTTTCCTCTCCTCCTCCTCCGCTCCTTCCTCCCCCCCTTCTTTTCTTCTTTTATACTTGAATTTTCCTCTACTCTGGATTCAAAGAGGCTAGTAGTCTGTAGAAAATCACACTGAAATTTTCATTTTCATTCTGTGGTTAAACACAAAAATTCAATGGAAAAGAAGGAAAAGGGGTAAATGTCAACTTCAATGGAAAAAAAGGGGAGTTTCTAAATTTGAATCATTTTGAAGGCGGAAAAGGTGGAAAATAGGGGAAATTGGAGGGAGGATGAGGAAAATCTGAAATTCTGGGATAAATTGATTTTATTTTGAGTCAAAATTTTTGGAAATTTTTTGAAAAATTTACAAAATAAAATTTTTTGAAGAAAAAAAAATTTTTAGTTTTATTTTTTTCAAGTTTTTTATTTATTTTTTTATCAGTTTTCAAGTGTTTATTGCTGAATTATTTGGGATTTTTGTTTTTTTCCGGTTACTGTAGGGAAAAATCAGTTAGATTCTACTATTTGAGATTTTACAGAATTTTTGGAAATTTTTGGAAAATTATTTTCGACTTTTTTTCGTATTTTTTTAAAGATTTTTCTGAAATTTGACTCCAAGAATTCGCTTTTGCCGCATATTTTTTTAGAATTCGTTTATATTTCACAATTTTTAATTTTTTCGAATTTCCGAAATTATTTTTGAAATATATTGAAAATTATTGTCAATTTCGATTTTTTTTCAAGATTTTTCTCAAATTTAACTCCGGAAACCTTCTTTTATCCAATTTTTCCTTGAAAATCACTTATATTCCTCTATTTAAGATTTTTCAGAATTTTCGAAATTATTTAATTTTTTTCGAAATATTTTGATTTTTTTTCGAAATCATTTAAATTTTTTTCGAAATATTTTGATTTTTTTTCGATTTTTTTTCAAGATTTTCCTCAAATTTTTCTCAAATTTCCTTGAAAAAGTAGTTATTATCCCCTATTTGAGATTTTACATAATTTTCAAAATTTTTTTTTTTTTTTTGAAACTTTTTCAAGATTTTCCTCAAATTTTTTCAAAAACCAGTTATTATCCACTATTTAAGATTTTTTCCAATTTTTGAAAAATTTTTAAAATTATTTTCGAAATACAATATAAATAAAAATCGTTTTTTTCTGAAAATTTTAGTTATTCCAATACGAGTAGATCTTATTAACATAATCCATTGTCGAAATGAGCTGTAGAATTGATTCATCAACTTCAACTTCAACTTGTCGATGATATTTCAAATCAAGTTGAATTCAAGAGGCTCCAGGGGTATTTGAGCTTTTGAAATTTCCTTTTATGCAATCGCTTCAAAAGTTTTCAACTACTTTGTTTGCACCACTTTTACGTCTTTGGCCTCTCTCTCTCTCTTTCGTCAGAACAAACTCGAGGAATATTGCTCTTGGCAATAGGAACAATATCCAGAGAAAGAGAGAAAGAGAGAGAGAATGAGTGGAACGAGGAAATGAGTCCTCCAGTTTTTATCTCAATGTCTGCGATTAAACGATGTAATCAATTTTATTACAATTCAAACGATTTTATTGCAATTCAAACGATTTTATTGCAATTCAAACGATTTTTCTCTACTTTTTTGAGAATATTCTTGAAAAATAATGGAGATACGCCCTTTTTGCTCGAATCTTTTTTTTTTAACAAAATTGAAATTATTAAAAAAAAAAAAATCTCGAGGAAAAAGGGCATATCTCCATTAATTTCTGGAATATTCACCAAAAATTATAAAAAAATTGTTTATTTCATATTTTTTTGTCAATTCAGTCAATTTTTTAAAAACCATTTTTTTAAATATTTCGAAAATTAGTGGAGATACGCCCTTTTTACACAAAGTCTTTTTTGAAGTTCTTGAAATTGGAGTTCTTAAGGTGGACTTCCAACGAACTCGAATACAGTTAATCCCTCATTTTTTTGATGCCATATCAAAGATAATATTTTTTTACATTTTTCTGAATTTTTTCATAATTTTTGTTCGTGCAGTTTATGAGATATGAATGATCAAAGTTACTGAAAATAGCGGTGGTGGGGATGAAACGCCCTAAATCGGACAGAAATAACGAAATTACTAAAAAACCACACGGTTGACCCATTATTTAAAAACAATTGGCGAAGAGAACAGCATTTTAACTAAATAATAGAAGAAAAAAATATTCAATTCACCGTATAGTTATTGAGAAATTTTAATTAGAAGGTAATCGTAACTATTTGCCTCTCTTTCTGTCTCATGCATGTGATAGGAGATTAGTAATGTTAAAAAAAATTCGAGAAAAAAAAATTATATTCACAAGCTGAAGATATGACTTTCGAATAGTTTAGTCATTTTTTCCGGGTAAATTGAAGCACATTTTTCCCGAATTATCAGCAATTAATTGGAAATTGACCTAAAAATCCTCATGTTTTCTGGGATACTCCCTTCCTTTTTTACATCCATGGGCAGAAATAAAAAAAATTCCCATCGATGGGCAGAAATAAAAAAAAGGTGGGAAAAAATTCAATTTTTTTCCCCCGAACTTCATTCCCAAAGAATCAAATAACATAAAAAAAAAAATTTCTCATGCAAACAGTCAAATTTTTCACATGATACAGAATCTCCTTTCCACATTGAATGAAAATGGCCCAAGTGAAAGAAGACGTGTTCATCTTTCTTCCACAGAAGACGGCATTTCCACAAGAGTTGTGAGCGTATCTATGTGCTGAACTGCATGGAGAAACACGTTTTGAATGAATAAGAAAGCAAAAAAAAAAAAAAAAGAAAAAAAAGAAAAGAAGAAGCAAGTGTGCATAAACATGTGCCTAGACGGCAGATTTTCTTCGGGGGATAGAAGTAGGAGTAAAGAGTGAGTGAGAGAGAGAGAAAGAGAAAATACGAAATGGGGGTGTCGCAGTCAATTGTTCCCCTGCAGTAGCTGCACACAGGAGTAATACATTTTCGGACCCAGGGGGTTTGGAGAATCCACTTAAATCCGCCATGATTTAGTTAGGCTGCCTCTGTTATATCCTGAATACACATATATATATATTTGCAGAGATACACATGTCTGTGTGTAGAGAGACGTGTATATAGATGAAATGGATGAGTGTGTGTACTAGTCCCGTGGCTGCTGCGAAGAATTACTGGGGGGGGGGGGGGGGTAAATTTGCCTTTTTTTGGAGTGATAAGTATTGTTAGAAACCAATTTCGCTTAAATTATGACACTTTTTTGAGAATTTCGAGGACATTAATGGAGGTACGCCCTTTATGATTTGATGCGTTTTATAGAGAATTTCAAGAGCTACAAAAAAGGATTCTGGCAAAATCACTCTATCTCGCTTAGTTTCCAAGATATTCGCGAGAGAATGTAACAAATGATAACTTACATGAACAGAGATGAATGAAAACGGCGAGTAGTGTAGTCAATTTTTGGCCAGCCATGAGACCCTCTGCAGCTTTTCTCTTAGATGCTCAAAAAGCTATAGCCTGAAAGCAGAAACGAAAAAATTCCTTCATTGTATTATTATATTTCTCGACTTCATTTCAAGATAGGATCTTAGAGTAAGATCGAGCACGTATGGAAAATTGCTATAAAAATTTCTATAGAAAATTTCGATGGAAAATTTCTATAGAAAATTTCGATGGAAAATTACTATAGAAAATTTCGATGGAAAATTTCTATAGAAAATTGCAATAAAAAATTTCTATAGAAAATTCCAATAAAAAATTTCTATAGAAAATTTTGATTAAAAATTTCGATGGAAAATTTCTATTGAAAATTTAGATTGAAAATTTGTATAGAAAATTTCAATTAGAAATTTCTATAGAAAATTTCGATTAAAAATTTCGATGGGAAATTTCGACGGAAAATTTCTCTAGAAAATTTCGATTGAAAATTTCTATAGAAAATTGCGATTAAAAATTTCTATAGAAAATTTGGTAATTTAGCAGTATAGCTCTGCCAACTGAAAATTAGTGTTTTGAGGGTTTTCTTTGCGATTTTTTTCATCCGTCATGTTCAGTGCGCCTATTCTAGGCTCGCATTGAGTTTAATTTCTGAAAATTTTGATTACAAAAATTTTTTTACACAATAAGTGGAGTTGTGAATTTCGAGTCAAAAAACTTGAATTTTATTCATTGCGTTCAACAACTCAATGAATATATCATTCTTGCTTAATTAAATTTTATTTTAGAGTAATAGAGAAAAATATTAAATTTAAAAGAGAGTAGAGTTCACTGTTTTGATTGAGTGTGGGAGAGGGGGTAGGATGAGAGGTGAGGTAGTCGTGAAATAATCGATTTCTTCCTGACAAAGACAGTTGGTGTGAAAACACAATGATAAACAGAGACCAATGGTCTTAAGAAAACGGCAAATTTGGTAATTCAACCAAATGAGCCTTTTCTAGACCAGTATGATTTTGGTTCTCTGCAGTGAAACATCAAAACTGTGTGTTTTGTAATAAAAGTTAGTTGCCACCACTGCGAAGGGTTTTTTTTTTGTTTTTTTTTTGGAAAATCCAAATTTCAGATGAGTATCTCGAAGTTTCATTTAATCCGTATTAAATTTATCGAGGTTTTTTTTTTCTCGCTTTTTTGTTTTTTTTCGTTTCAATTTCTATGAGGTAATTTTTGATTGATATTGTTCCACGCGATGTGTACAAGTTATTGACTAGAGAAAAAAGTACGCATTTTAATGCTCTATGTACTTGTTTTCTTAATAAATTGAAAAATTAAAATTTTTAATGCTCAATGAAGGTGAGCGGTGTTGAGTCAATAAATTTCTTCATAAAAATCCCGAGTGTCGCATAGGATAGGTCGTGATAGGTTTTTTTGAGGACTATGCACCACTACGTCCCCGTCGTGGCCTTGGGTTACGCAAAACGTGGTGATAATCTCAATTTTATTCATTGGTTTTTTTTGGTTCAATTGGTTAGGGACTTCCAACAAAAGTTCGTTGTTTTTTGGCAAAAATTTAATTAGGATTTTGTCTGCCTGCCTCGAAGTCTTGCCACCGACCTCCGCTACATCATAACACATCAAGTCAATTCAAAAAATTTGGAAAAATAATTAAAAATTTTTATAATATTTGGCAGAGTGAAACTGATAAATTACCGAAAATTTCGATGGGAAATTTCTATAGAAAATTTCGATTAAAAATTTCTATAGAAAATTGCGATTAAAAATTTCTATAGAAAATTTCGATGGGAAATTTCTATAGAAAATTTCGATTAAAAATTTCTATAGAAAATTTCAATTAAAAATTTCTATAGAAAAATTCGATTAAAAAATTCGATGGAAAATTTCTATAGAAAATTTCGATTAAAAATTTCGCTGGAAAATTTCAATTAAAAATTTCGATAGAAAATTTCACACACGGACAAAAATTATGGAAAAATTCAGAAAAATGTAAAAAAACGGTCTTTGTTACAACATCAAAAAAATAAAGGGGTTAACTATACTCGTGTTCACTGGCATACTACCTTAATTGAGATAATTAATGTTCACAAGACTTTTTTTTATTCTCTCTAATTAGATAAAATACATTGGACGCGATGTGTTGCATTGAAAATTTCTGTGATAAAAATACAAAGTGAATCCGCGCACTAGAGTTATTCATATCGCGGGATAAATTATTCCACTGGAATATTCAAAATTGAGTAATTAATTTTATTGACCCAATTTCACGTTATAATGGAATTTAAAATAAATTTCAATGCGCAAGAGGTAATAGAACCGATGAATAAAAAAAGGCGCATCTCGAATTGAATTAAAGAAAATAGTATTATTGATATATATATATATATATATATATTTATAAAGGCTAAAAATGAAAATCTAACCTTTATGAAGGCTAAAATGAAAATCTAAATTTTATAAAGGCTAAAAATGAAAATCTAGTTCTTATAAAGGCTAAAAATGGAAATCTAGTCATTATAAAGGCTGAAAATGAAAATCTAACCTTTATAAAGCCTAAAATGAAGAAGGATATGAAAAATGAGAAATAGAGACCTGAGAGTGGCTGATCGAAATGAAAAAAAAGTTCGCATGAGGATCGAATGAATTTTTTTATTTTTTTATTTTGATCGAATGAATTCCGGTATAAAATGGAATTTTGAACGGTTGGACGATAGTATCGAACTGAGGTGGGACTTGATACGTGCTTCCGTCATCCTTCAGTGATTCTCCCTCCCTCCTTCTCCATCTATTCGCATGACAAAAGGTGGGACGGGTCTTATTCTGATTCATAGATACATATACAGGGTGACAATAGCACTTTGACTACAGATTTTTACAGAAAAATTGGGAGAAAAAGACCATTTTTTTTTCGTAAATCTTTTTTTGAGAATATCTTGGAAAGTAAGTGAGATAGAGCGATTTTGGCCTACCCCCATGGAAAAAATATATATATGTTCAATATATGTGAGCCATAAGAAATAGAGAAGAGCGGGGCAAAATGAACCTAGGACATGAGATGACTCGAGATTTTTTAGAAAAGTAGCGGCTGCTTCAAAAAATCTGAAAAAATTCACAAACAATATAGACATGTTGGAGGATTTTCTCAAATTTTTTCAGATTTTTTCGTCGAGTCCTTCGTTCCGAAAAAAATTCAAGTAATTCTCAAAAAAATCAACGTGTAGAGAAAATTAGGGCAAAATGGACCTCCAAGGTATCATGATTCAAGATTTTTTTCAGAGTGAAGGACTCGATGGAAAAATCTGAAAAAATTTGAGAAGATGCTTCAATATGTCGAGCTTGTTGGTGAATTTTTTCGAATTTTTTAATGAAGACCTTCATGATAAAAAAAAATCCCGAATAATTTAAAACCACGAAATTTGACTAAATTCAATAATTTTCGCAATTAATATATCGAATATTTTTTCTCTTTTCATCACCGTCAAAATTCTCAACGTATCACCCTGTATATGAAGCATATATCTATATATGCACGGCAGTAGTCACTCTATGCTGCCATATTCTCGAACCACCATAAGTCATGACTTTCCGAGTATGAATGTATGCATGAGATAGCAACTTTATGCTTTATGCATCGAACGTGGACTGATAAGGAGTGGACCACCGTGGAAAAGCTCCTCCACTTCTCTCTTACAATCACATGATTTTACATTCAATACGTAGGTTCATGCAGTCTATCAGAAGTGAATGATATGGAGTACTCGTGAATTTTTTCAATTCCCTCTTTTTCACTAGTTTTTCAATTGCTCAAGCAATGCTGAGGAAACGGAAAAATATTTTACTCACACGTATGTTCTGGCTTTTCAAGTGGTTATTAGATTTGAAGGGAAATCAATTTTTTTTTTTAAATCAATTCAAAAGTGAAAAAAGGGTTAAAAAAAAGGATGAGTTCATTTTTTTCGAGAATATCTTGAAAAGTAATGGAGAAACGCTTTTTTTTGCTTGAATTCTTCTTTTTAGAGAATTTTAAGAGCTGCAATAATGGATTGGAGGAAAAAAAGGCGTATCTCCATTAGTTTTCGAGATTTACAAAAAATAATGAATGAAATTTTTTATTAAATTTTTCCTTGATCAATGAAATTATCTCATAGTTGAATGAATTCTACCTAGTTTTAAATCGAAATTCATATGTGTGACTAGTATAAAGTTGAGAGGGGGGAGGGGGGGGGGGGGGGTAGCGAGAAGAGGGCACATTTCACATCACGCCGAACGAATCGTTCACGGATCACTGAAGTGATTTTTCATCAAATGGAAAAAGGCCACGAGAACAGAGGAATTTTTTTATTTTTTTTTTAGTCTCTCTGAAAGGGAGAGAAATGAATAAACAATGCCAAGAGGATAATGGAAAATAAATAAACGATAATATGGTGGGAGAATGGATGAAAAACCTCAATTGCTATGGTTGAAAGTCATTTGACAAATTTGTTCACCGAAAAATAGGTAAATTTTTGGAAAATTTCAATTTTTGAAGCTTTTCCCTCGAAAATGTTTCATTTATTTCGGAAGCTAATGGAGGGAGTGTTTGAATGGCCTAATCCGTTTTTGTAGGGGATTTCGAGAGCTAAAAAAAGGATTAGGATGAAATCCTCTCATTTTCCAAGCTATTTTCAAAAAATAAATGCAAAAAAAAACATTGATGAATTATTATTACAATAATAATTTAAATTCAAGAAGAAAGTGTAGAAAATTCGGATATTCCGGTGAATTTCAAATAGGGAAATTTGAAAAAAAAAAATTCAAAAATCGACAATTTTAAAATGGGATAAATCTAGAGAAATTAAAAAAAAATCTAAAATAATTTCGAAAATTCTGAAAAATCTTCAACAAGAGTTTCTTCTTCAACCTCTACGCTAATGAATTAATTCCTGATCCTCCAAATATTGTAGAAACGTCGACTCGACTAACTATCGACCATGAACATTTTTTGAGCACTTTTCGATCATGGATGATAAATGGCTTCATCGATCCACGTCTGACTATGTATAGAGTTGATCGTTAGTCGAGGTTTCCACTTGAGATCGACCGACAGTCGACCCAATGTTCAGCTGATCGCTGGTCATCTCGTTATTCATATTACCATCGACTAATGCTCGACTAGTGATCAGGTGATCGCACAAGTCAACCCCCGCCAATCGAATGGCGATCAAATAGTAATCGATGGATCCACCAGGGAATGAAATGGAATTCCATGGGTCTGGTGTTTTGCATATGGCAAGCCTTTGAGGGATAGAGCCAAACAGTTGTATATGGTCGATTCCATGGGGCAATGTCTAGCATATTGCGTATGGCAAGCCTTTGAGAGATAGTGTCAAACAGATTGTATATGGTCGATTGATCGATTTTCTTAGAAGAATATCGCGTATATAGCAAGCTATATCTTCAAGACTATTCAATTGATTATCTTTGGGATGAGCTCAACCCTCTGAGGCCTATTATGGTTTCCCCACTCCACGCACAGATCAGTGACGGTAGATTTGAAATTAGAAAATCCATTCGGAAGCTTTCTGGCAATTGCATTGGCAGGATATTAAATGTTAGATGTTCAAATATGCACAAGTAGTGAGGCTCCTGCTTGTTTTTCAAAATATGTCCGCCATTCTGGATCCATTGTCTTGAATTCATGTATATTCCAAAAACGAGCCATATCACTAGTCTATTTGAAAAGTTTTCTAGGGAAAAAATTTCCAAAGTATGACTTGAGCATAGAGATGTAAAATGACGGTCAATTTTGAAATTGGTCAGGTCAGTCGTCAATTGACCATTTCGTGACCGTTCCTGACTTGACCGCAATTTTCGTTGAAAATTGACCGTCAAAAATTCAAATGGTCAGTCAGGAGAAATAAATGTAAAAATCCATCTATATAGATGAAAATTGACCGTCAATTTTATTTTTGGTCACTTTTTTCGTCATTTTTATGATTTTTCAAAATTCAATGCAAATACTCATAGAAATCATTTATTTCCAAAAGTCGTTCAGTATTTCTTTTTTTGGTAGAATATCGGCGGTTGAAAAAACCCAATTGAAGAATAAAGAACCAGAATCTGTAATAAAATCCAGCTATTCAGATGAAAAATGACCGTCAATTGGTTCTTCGGTCATTTTTTTTGTCACTTTTAGTAGAGTGATATTTTTAAAGAGGAAAAGGCTTATTAAATTTGAATACAATGATATCATAGGGCTATTCTTTTATTTTCTCAACAAATCGTTAACTCTGCATAAATTCTGCACTTATCCTAATAGATTCAGTTTACTCTTGTATTACACTGAGAGAAAAATTTACTTCTGCCAAATGAATTTATTTGGCAAAAATCAATTTCTCTGATTTCTGCTATATGAAAAATTTATTTACAGAAATATTCATGAGGTCCAGAAAAAAAATCATCAGCTCTATATAGATGGAATCTGACCGTCAAAACCATTTTTGGTCAATTTTCTGACTCACGATTTGGTCATTATTTTTTGACCAAAATGGTCAGTCATTGCCAATTGGTCATTGACGGTCAATTGACCGGTCAAATGACCGTCATTTTTTCGTTCCATCACTACTTGAGCACATTCATAAATACCGGCCACCTGTAAGTTAGAGAGTTAATATCGACTGACAACTTTTAATAAATTTAATATAATGAACCTTCTTTTTTCCCCCCTTCTAAAGACAATTTCCCATCACCTCTTACATAATTTTCCTACGCCTAAAGTATACTACTGATAGAAGTGGGCTGGAAACCACTGGCTCTACTTTTATAACCGAATTTCCACGACATTTACCACGGTTAATGGATCCTAGAGAAGATAGTATATATATATACTATGTCTTTTCCATGAAACGTAGTGCTGAGATTATTTTCGCGATGCCAGTGTATCCAAAGTAAATAGTATTTTCACGAGAGAGTGAAAGAGAGTGGGTAGGTTTACCATCTCTCAATTCCTTGTTGTGGAATATAACGTTCTTACTAGAGAGTGCCACCGATGTATTCTAGAATTTCGAGGAAAGTGACTGTAAAAGGTCCATAAGTACAGTGGCCTAATGCTCATGAAAAAATTTAATTTCTCTCGATTTTTTTTGCAAGTTTGTATTCCAACACTTTTGATGTCTTTACTTTAGAAACAAAGGGGCGTAAGTGCTGTGCTTATAGGTAGGACTTATGCCCTTTTGTTTCTAAGGTGACAATGTTATTTCATGATTTGGCTTCTCTTGTGTTTACACTTTCCCTTCCTCTCAAAAGTCGTTTTCTATTATACTTTCAGATTATTCGTTGTTTTTAGTTGCCTTAGACATCACTAACAATCGTATTATCATCACTTTGTCGAGGTTTTGAGAGGGAGTAATTTTATGTTTGAATAATTCGGTGAAAAAAAAGATTTTATGCAGAAAAAAAAAAAGAATTTTTTTATAAATTTTTTTTTAATGAATATCTCGAAAACTAATGGTGGTAGATTTTTTTTGGTTCTAAGGACTTTTTGTAGTTTTTTTTAGATATTTCCAAAAGATTATTAAAAAAAAAAATCACTTTTTTTACATTTTTTTAAAATGAATATCTTGGAAATTAATGGAGATACGCCCTTTTCACCCCAATCCTTTTTTTTACTAGCTCTTGCAATTATTTAAAAACCATACTCAGACCATAAATTTTTTATTCACCATTTTCCGAGATATTCTCAAAGAAAAAACATTTTAAAAAATTGACAATTAAATTTTTCCATTTATCAAAAAAAAAATGAAAAATTCTTCCATTCGTTCATCTCCAATCATCCGGGATTTACTGTCATTTTTTCAAAAAATTTTGTCCTCATTTTTTTTCTCTATTCAGTACGCAATACACCAACACTGTGTACTGAGCTACAAGTATGAAAGAGCAAAAGTGAAGCTTCAAAGGTTGAATGGAAACGTAGAGTCGATGAGAATTATGAAATATTCTTTCACACTCGAACGACCAATATACCATAAAAGCAGCATTCATGAGTATAGAGAGAGGATAGTTTGGTCCTTGAGTGGGGATAGGAAGCTTTTCCGTCAAACTGAACGTTGAATGAAACGCTATGGTTCTCTCTGATAGAGAAAACATGTTACTGTTCACTACTGCGCATACAAAGTGGCCGATTTTCGTATTCAACCACTGGTAGTCCCTAGGGTCTACTCTCATTCTGTATAACCCTCTCTCATTCTTCCCCCTTATCCCTATAGTGTTCCAAGTGATTCTGATCATCCAGTTCATTTTAGACACCTCATGTCTTTTCCAACGAAAAGGGGAAATTTTATTTTCAATTTGTGTTTTTGCTTCCGAATGGAAGCTATGTAATCATCAGAATTTTCGATTGTAATTTTTTTAATAGGAGATACTTAAAATGATCTTAATAGAGAGAAAATTATATTTTTAGCGCATGTCTGTGTGTGCATAAAAGTCTCAATTACAGCAAAACGGTTTTATAGAAAAATTTCATATTTTGTGGAGAATTTCCTCTCGACAAACTCTATTTTTTAAGCTTTATTTGAAGAGAATTCGATCGATACTTTTTGAGATATGTCCATTTTTCGAAAATCAGTTTTTAATGGAATTTCTGGAAACTATTGAACTGATGTTATTTATACTCATATATTATCTCGAGAGTTGTATACAAATAAACAGCCTGTTACTTCTTTCTGAGGATCGAAAAGGAACGAGTGCAATACTTCATATGATTTAATTATTTCTGTCTTTTTTAAATTTGGCCTTTGTGCAAATTTTCCCCATAAAGAATTCAGCATCAATTTGGCCACAGCTCTTTTACCCGCATTAAATTCTATCAGGGATGGATCTAAGTCAATATCCATCTTATCTTTAATTTCTCTAATATAACTTTCTCTGCTTTCACATGAATTTGGCCAGCCACCTCCTGTGAATTTTGAGCTTATTTGCATGATTAGTTCTCGAGTTACTGGCGTTTTAATGAATTTCTTCAAAATTTGATATTTAGATGATGGTTTGAAAAAAGTTGTATCACTTCCATTCGAAAGCATATTGCTAAAGTATTAGCAGAAAAAGCTATATCAGTTGGAAAGCAATACTATTATTCACTTGTTTTTTTGTTTATGAAATTGGAATTTATTTCTATTTTTATCTATTTTTTTGTGAATATTTTGGAAAATAATGGATGCGCCCTTTTTACCTGTTTGAAGAATGTTTTGTAAAGAATTTCAAGAATTATAAAAAATAATCCGGGTAAAAAGGGCGTATCTCTTTTATTTTGCGAGATATTTAAGATAAAATGAGGAAGAGAAATGAATTCACCCAGTTTCACCTTTTCTCTAATGAATTATGCGAGGAATATCATGAAGGTACTAGTCTGCATGCAGCATAACAAGTGGTGGTATTCCTCTCTTGAATTTCCATTTTCCTCTTTTCATTGAGATAAGACTCCATGACTAGAAACTCTTTATAACAATCTATTTTCCTCCATGAAATTAATTCTTTGATGGAAAAATTCATGATTTCCGATTTTTTTAAAATGAATATCTAGGAAACTAATGGAGATACACCCTTTTTGCTTCAATCTTGTTTTGTAGGGAATTTCGAGAGCTAAGAAAGAGAATTCAAGTGAAATAATGTTTGACATTAAGACACTTTCGTAGACACTTTTAAAACAGATTTCAAAGATTTCTTTGGTAGTGACGATTCAGTTATCTCTAAATGTTTGAATCTGCCAAAGTGTCTTATTTTTCACTGACATAATCCGATATAGTCCAACGGCAGGATATCTGGCACTCACATAATCTATAAATGCATACATGTCCTGTCATAGAATAGGAACTGAATTGAATGAATTTCTGGAGACTGGAAGGTGGAAAAAAATCGATTAAAAATTAGTATATTAATTTTTTCTTATTTATTTAATCCACGTTATCATTGTTCCCATATTTTTGTAGGAAATTACAATACTTGACTGAGACACGAAAAATGTTTTACACTGATGTGTCTGAATAGCATTTAGCAACTGAGTTTCGCCATATACCTTCAAGCTCCAATGACTGAACAATTGAAAAATATCTTAATTTCAAACATAAAAAGCAGCTGAATACATTCATCTTAATTTTTCAGATACAAAATAATGTCTTGTCACTTTTTAAAACACATGTACCATTTCCCAATTTCAAACCTTTCTCCATTTCAGTTATCCCAGCTTCAAGATACTTTCAATTTTAAGATATTTTTCTCTAACTGATGTCTTAAATTAAGACATCTGTTTCTGATTCTAGCTTCAAATGTGTCATCCAAGTATACGGCAGATTGTCGGAATTTTGGGGAAAAATGCCTGGTACTTGACAGAAGTGATTCTTGGCTGAAACAGTGGAGCATCGATTAGCTGCAAGCATTAATTCAAGGATGATTTGATCAATCGATCATCAGAACTGGACTCACCCACTTCCTTCACCCTCTTCTACTTCTATCCCTCCCATCCCCCCTTTTTCCCCCCGTCATCGAGACTGATGACAGCCACCGAAATAACAGACACATACATCCAACGATATAAATGCGCCACAATCCAATAGCCAATAACCAATAGCTAACGGCCATTAGCTAATAGATGATGGACCGATAAACGGTAACAGTAACGGTCGTTTGACGCTCCAAAGCCTTTCCGGAGGGCGATTCCGTAACCGTCCACAGCCGCGCGATTTCACACGGGATCAAATCGTCCAGGCTGTTACAGTGTTTGCTTTCGCTAAGTGAAAAATATCGAGAGAGTGAGCAACAGAATTACGGAAAAGATAGAATCTCGGGAAATTATGGGAGAGAAACACAGTGGACTATAGAAATTATTCTGAAAAAAAAATAGGAAATTTTCAAAGTTTTCAAAATTTCAAAATTTGGTTTTCGGATTTTTTTTTTTTTTTTCAAAATATTTCGTTTTTTTTGGGAAATTCCGAAATTTTTTGGGGAAATTTTAAAATTTCTCATTCAAGAATTTAATTTTTCTTTCCTTCTTTTTTTTATAAAATCTCCAAAAATTGAAATTATTCTGATTTTTTTCAAAATTTTTATCGATTTTTTTTGCAAAAAATTTCGATTTTTTTCGTTTTTTTTTAAATGTCTTGAAATTCTGTAAAAAAAGAAGATTAGAGTAAAATCATCCTATCTCGCTTAGTTTCTTAGATACTCATGAAAAACCAATAAAGCAAAATAAGAAGAAAGAAAATCGGGGATTATTGGAAGGGGATCAATCGAAGAAGTTTAGATGGGGAAATTAAATAGATATCTTGACGACGAACTTAATTGATTTTCCGAGTAGAGAGTTTGTTCTCTAACTTCTTTCATTTATCACTAAAGTCGGAAATTTTTTTCATAGCAATTCATTAAAATCGTGGAAGAATAACTCAATTCATCTAAAAAAAAAAGGATAAATCGATTTTTTCAATTTTTTTTTTGAGAATATATGCTTTTTTTGTTGTAGAGTATTCCCCAAAAATTATAAAAAAATTGTATATTTCATATTTTTCTCAATTTTTTTCCAAATATTTTTAAAAAATATCACGAAAATTAATGGAGATACGTCCTTTTTACACTACGTTTTTTTTTGTAGTTCTTGAAACTCTCTACTAAAAAATTCTCAAGACAAAATCGCCCTATCTCGTTTAATTTCCGAGATATTTTCAAGAATAAATCGGTATCGAGGAGCTATTTTCATCTTAAGGTAGTTTCCCAACGAACTCGAGTACAGTTAACCCCTTATTTTTTTGATGCCATATCAAAGATGATATTTTTTTACATTTTTCTGAATTTTTTCATAATTTTTGTCCGTGCAGTTTATGAGATATGAATTATCAAAGTTACTGAAAATAGCGGTGGTGGGGATGAAACGCCTTAAATCGGACAGAAATAACGAAATTACTAAAAAACCACACGGTTGACCCATTATTTAAAAACAATTGGCGAAGAGAACAGCATTTTAACTAAATAATAGAAGAAAAAAATATTCAATTCACCGTATAGTTATTGAGAAATTTTAATTAGAAGGTAATCGTAACTATTTGCCTCTCTCTCTGTCTCATGCATGTGATAGGAGGTTAGTAATGTTAAAAAAAATTCGAGAAAAAAAAATTATATTCACAAGCTGAAGATATGACTTTCGAATAGTTTAATTACTTTTTTCGGGTAAATTGAAGCACATTTTCCCCGAATTAACAGCAATTAATTGGAAACTAACCTACAAATCCTCATGTTTTCTGTTTCATCGACCGTACCCTGTTATACTACCTTAAATAAAGAAGGGCAAAAAGGGCGTATCTCCATTACTTTCCCAGATATTCTCAAAAAAAGCGAAAAAATAAGCGCGAAAATCTATAAAAGGTTTTAAAGAACGAGCGTAATAAGAAAAGATGGGTCGACTCGAAAGAACAGTAAACATTTACGTGTGTGTTGGCTTTTGGTATTTACGGTCCGCGGGTGAAGGCCAATAGGTCCTAGTCCAAGAGGGATATAGAGCCCAACGTAACTCAGCATCAGTGACTCACTCCCCCTCCCCTCTTCTCCTCTCTCTCCTCCCTCCTCTGTTCACCCATATGGAAGGAAGCTTCTATCCCTCGTATTTCCGTAATCCCAGACAACACGTTCTCTCGCGTCCTCTCTCTTCCTAACTTCCTTCAAGCTCACTGCGCGTTCATACCACTATATATATATATATATATATGTATATATATATATATACATAGGTAATGGTGTCAGAGGTAGTGGAACTACGCGGTAGCAAAAGGGAGGAGAATGGAGTAAAACACCACGTCGCTTTGCATTGCTCGCTTCATCCTACTTGCTAGTTACTTTGAGACTGATCCTGTCCCAGTTTAGGTGCCTGCATACCTTTTGGTCTTAATTATAATAATTTTTTTGGGATTTTCAATTTAATTAACAGCTTTTTTTTCTGCGGTTTTCAGGGAATTTTTTGGGTTTTTGGGAAAGATTGAGGGGAGTAAGAGAGATAGAGCGGATTCGCTCAAATCCTTTATTAAAGGATTTTCAAGAGCTAAGGAAAGGATTTGGATGGAATCGATCTATCTCGCTTAGTTTCTGAGATATTTTGAAAAAATGACATTTAAGCAGTGATCGCCAAAAAAAAATTCATCTATTTTTATTAAAAAATTAGGAATTAGCGGAGAAAAATTCCTAATTTTTCTGAAAAATTAGTAATGAGCCGAGAAAAATTCCTAATTTTTCTGAAAAATTAGTGATTAGCCGAAAAAAGTTCCTAATTTTTCTGAAAAATTAGTAATTCTTCTGAAAAATTAGTAATTAACCGACAAAAACGACTAATTTTTCAAAATAATTAATAATGTTGTTGACTCTAGTCGATTGACTTCAAGTACGATCGATTGCTTAATCCTACTATTTATATTAATTTTCAGAACATTTTACTCAATGTAACTAGAGGGAAAAAAGGCATAATAAAGAAATCCGAAAGTAGAATGAAAGGAAAAGGGAAATAATGTCACATTGACAAATTTTCAGATAAAAATAATTAATAATAACAAATTGATTAGGAAAATTATTGATTTTACTTGTCCCATTACTAATTTTGAGGAATTTTCGAAAGCAATTAGTAATTTTTCTCACTAATTACTAATTTTTTAAAGTAATTAGTAATATTTCCTTACTAATTACTAATTTTTAAGAGTAATTAGTTATAATTCCTCACCAATTACTAATTTTTTAGAAAAATTAATATTTTTTTCCAACTAATTATTAATTTTCTATGAAAATTAATAATTTTTTTTCACTAATTACTTATTTTCTATGAGAATTCATATTTTTTTTGGCTCATTACTAATTATCATGAAAAATCAGTAATATAATCGAAATCGTTGACGAAAAAATCGATGATGCCGATCACTGTCTCAAATTAATTGATTAATCCCCCAGAAATGTCCCCGAGAAATGCTTTAAATTCATTGGAAAGAGCGCGGAAATGCTGTGCCTCTATGCGGATTTCCAGGAGTGTTAGATAGGAGGGGGGGTTGGGAGGGGGAGGGGAGAGTTGCAGAAACGTGTGAGAGGTGAGAAGATAAAATGGCAAATATGGCTGAGTATAGAGTCTAAAGAGTAACTGAATGGGCCAAAGAAGAGGGGGGAAAAGGGGGTCGCGAAAGGGGGAGGAGGGGGGGGGGGGGTATGAGCATCACTCCTCGGCGTAATGCACCTCTGTGCATTACTGCATTCGCATTGCCTGCATTTCCATCTGCTTAGCAGCGAAAATCCGCTTTATGCTACAAGGGATAGAGTGCTGGCATTGCCTAATGATTGTAAGGAAGAGCGAGACACACACATATATATATATATAATAAAAAGAGAAAAGTCATATATATATATCGCGACCGCGGCTTCCAGATTTCCGGCTCATCCCTTCTCTCTACTCGTTTTCTGAATCCTTTCGAACTTGAGACCCGAGAGTGCCTGCAACACACAAAGTGTTGGGTGAGACGCAAAAGCGATGCTAAAGCAGAGAAGAAAAGGGGAATAAAGAGGGGGGTGGGGGGGGGGGAAAGAGGAGAGCATTGCGGGACTTGACTCGACACTCCAGATGTTGAATGTACGTATTATTTTGATTCTATTGTCTGGGGAACGGATTCTAGGAGGATGTTACTTCTTAATATCAGACGACTGGGAGCAAAAGAGTTCATGATTGTCTTTCATGTTTTATTTCAGGAATTTTTTTTTATTGTTCCTTTCTGGGGTCTTTTTTTTGAAAATCCGTGTGCATAAAAGTCTCGATTACAGCAAAACGGTTTTATAGAAAAATTTCATATTTTGTGAAAAATTTCCTCTCGACAAACTCTATTTTTTAAGCTTTATTTGAAGTGAATTCGATCGATACTTTTTGAGATATGTCCATTTTTCGAAAATCAGGTTTTAATGGAATTTCTGGAAACTATTGAACTGATGTTATTTATACTCGTATATTATCTCGAGAATTGTATACAAATAAACAGCCTGTTACTTCTTTCTGAGGATCGAAAAGGAACGAGTGCAATACTTCATATGATTTAATTATTTCTGTCTTTTTTAAATTTGGCCTTTGTGCAAATTTTCCCCATAAAGAATTCAGCATCAATTTGGCCACAGCTCTTTTACCCGCATTAAATTCTATCAGGGATGGATCTAAGTCAATACCCATCTTATCTTTAATTTCTCTAATATAACTTTCTCTGCTTTCACATGAATTTGGCCAGCCACCTCTTGTGAATTTTGAGCTTATTTGCATGATTGGTTCTCGAGTTATTGGCGTTTTGATGAATTTCTTCAAAATTTGATATTTCGATGATGGTTTGAAAAAAGTTGTATCACTTCCATTCGATAGCATATTGCTAAAGTATCAGCAGAAAAAACTATATCAGTTGGAAAGCAATACTATTATCCACTTGTGTTAAAAAAAAGAATGATATTGATTAATTTAATAATCCTTTTGAAATTCGAGTGAAAAAGCTTTTGTTGTCCCTCTCAGTCTCCATAAAAACATGCAGACTCGCCAAAAATAGTTGAAAGAGCCAAAAAAAATGAGAATCCTGTTTGCACCCCACAATTACGGTTATTTATGAGAACAAACGTTTCGTATTTTTACTTTTATTTTTGTTAACCTTGCATCCTCTCTTGTTTTTTCAACTAATTCTTCCCCCTGGTTTCGTTTTTCGCTGATGGCACCACTCACCATATATATCTATATATATATATAGATATATATAAGGGAGGAGAGTGTAGAATAGCTTAAAATGCCTCGCGTGAAATTGAAAATCCTAGATTGGCAATTGTCGTGTACGGTTGTTGGGTAAACCGAGCGCAAGTTTCGATGTGAAAGAACCAATGGACGAATGAAACGGGAAGAAAAAAAATAGAGGCAGTGCACAAACACAATGGGAAGTAAAATGAAGACTATTCCCGAAAAAAAACACTTCTCAACAAAAAAAAAAAAAGTAAAAAAAAAAACGAAAAACAAAAGTCGAAAAAAAAAAATCGGAAAAAATCGAAAAAAAATGAGAATTAAGAGAAATCGAAAAAAATCGAAAATAATCGAAAAAACAAGAGTTGAGAACGAAGTAAAAAAAAGTCGTTGGAAATCGAAAGAAAAATCGACGAATAAAAGTCGAAAAAAAATCGAAAAAAAAGAATCGACAAAAATCGAAAAAAATCGATAATGATCGAAAAAACAAAAGTTGGAAAAAAACGAAAATCAAGACTTGAAAACGGAGTAAAAAAAAAATCGTCAAAAAAATCGAAGAACAAGAGTAAAAAAAAAAATCGACGAATAACAGTCGAAAAAAAATGCGAATAAAATCGAAAAACAAGAATCGAGAAAAATCGAACAAAAATCGAGAAAAATCTAAAAACCAGTGAAACAAAAAAAATGAAAATAAAAAAATCGAGAGAAATCCAGAAAAAAAATTCGAAAATAATTGAAGAACGAAATTTTGAAAAAAATCTAAAAGCAAGTATCGAGATATATCGAAAAATAAAAGTCGGAAAAATCGAAAAACAAGAATAGAAAAAAATCGAAAAATAAAAATTGATAAAATCGAGAGAAAAAAATCGAAAAATAAGAGTCGAAAAAAAAATCGAAAAACAAAAGTCGAAAAAAAAATCGAAAAACAGAAGGCGAAAAAAAAATCGAAAAACAAAAGTAAAAAAAAAATAATCAAAAAACAAAAGTCGAAAAAAAATCGAAAAACAGAAGACGAAAAAAAAAATCGAAAAACAAAAGTAAAAAAAAAATAATCGAAAAACAAAAGTCGAAAAAAAAATCGAAAAACAGAAGGCGAAAAAAAAATCGAAAAACAAAATTTAAAAAAAAAATCGAAAAATAAAAGTCAAAAAAAAGAAAATCGAAAAACAAAAGTTGAAAAACAAGAGTCGAAAAAAAGGAAAAAAAAATGAAAGAGTGATTTGTTTTTCTCGAATTAATTCAGAGCTTTCTCTCTTTCAACTCTTTGATATTATTGACGAAATTCGTTGCACTAAAAGTTCATCGGGTCCAATCAGGTAGAAGTGGAATTTCCTCCAGCAGAATGAGAAATAACAGTGGATTTTGGGAAACTCTCGTGTGGCTATGTGAATGAAACGATTTCATCGAGAATTCCTTTGTGACTAAACTGCAGTTTTCCGGTTCTCGATGTTCGACTATGGATTCTAGAAAATTTAACGAATTGAGGGTTTAACCGATTGAGGGAAGGTAGAGTTTCTGGGAAATTGAGGTAATATGATGCAATCAATTTGTTGTTTTGGAGTCAAGTTGTACGGTTGCGATTGATTTGAGGGTGGAAAGGTAGAAAATAGGATAAAGCGATTGTTTTTCGAGAATAACTAGAAAACTGAGCGAGATACGCTTTTTTTGCTTTGTTGCTCTTTTTTTTAGAGAATTTTTAGAGCTATGAAAGAATTTGGGGGAAAAAAAACGTATCTCCATGAATTTTTTGAAATATTCGGAGAAATGAAGAGGAAAAATTTTATGAAAATTTTATAAAAATTTTATAAAAATTTTATAAAAATTTTATAAAAATTTTATAAAAATTTTATAAAAATTTTATAAAAATTTTATAAAAATTTTATAAAAATTTTATAAAAATTTTATAAAAATTTTATAAAAATTTTATAAAAGTTTTATAAAAATTTCATAAAAATTTCGAAAATTCTGAAAAATCTCAAATATTATAATAAAACTGATTTTTTAAAATCAAAATAGAAAAAGTTGATTTTTTAAATCTTTTTTTTTGAGAATATTTTGGAAATTAAGCGAGATAGAGCGATTTTGATCGAATTCTCCTTTCAAAGCTCTTAAAATTGGCTCAAAGAAATGAAAAACGATGAAAAATTGGATTTTTCAACGATTTTAGTGTCTTTTTCGCTCTTTTTTTGTGAATATCTAGAAAATTGATGGAGATTCGCCTTTTTTTTGGCTGAATTTTTTTTGTAGCTCTTGAAATTTTATAAAATAAGAGAATAAACGGGAAAAAGCGTATATCCATGAATTTTCGAGATATAAAAATCAATTTAAAAAGAATTAGAGTAAAATTATCGTATTTCGCTTAGTTTCCTAAATGTTTGGGATTAAATGAAAAAAAAATCTTCACCCTTCTCCAATTGTTGATTTTTCTTTAATTCGTTGTTTTTCCAAAAATCTCAGAAATTTTTGGAGATACGCCTTTTTTTCACCGTTATTTTTTTTTAAAAAGAAATTCAAGGTTTAATTGTAAAAAAAAGGATATAAAGTGAAAAGAGGCGTATTTGTAATTTTGTAATTTTTTTTGAAATATCTTGGAAAATAAGTGGAATAGGACAATTTTGCTCCAATCGTCCTATCTCGCTTAGTTTTCAAGTTATTCATGAAAAAACAATGACGAAAAAAGAGAATTTATCCTAAAAAAATCCCGGAAAATAGTAGGAAAACTCTAGGAAATTCTGGAAAATTCTGAAAAATCCAAAAATGCAGAAAACTGATTTTTAAAAAAATTTCTTTGCTCCTGAATTCTTCAATTATTCAATTATCATCATTTCTTACCAATCAATACAGCTAAATTCGAATGGATCGACTTACCTTGCGGCTCAAATTCTATTTTTCTTCCTCAAGAGCCTCCTCACTTCTTCCAATTTCGCCTCCCTAAAAGAATCAAAATTAAAAAAAATTTAGTCAAACATTCCATTCATTTAATTTTCATAATTATCTCGAAAACTAAGATGAGATAGCACAATTCCCCTCCAAATCCTTTTTTTCATCTCTCAAAATTCTCTACAAAAAAAAAAAATTAAATTAAACGCATTACCGCTCTATCTCGCTTACACAGAGAAAAATGCTTTCTTAATTTAAGTGTCACTTAATTTAAGAATGTGCAGGTCACTTAAATTAAGTGACTTTTCTCACTTAAATCAAGTGACTTTTTCTTTCTTAATTTAAGTGTCACTTAATTTAAGAATGTGCAGGTCACTTAAATTAAGTGACTTTTCTCATTTAAATCAAGTGAGTTTTCTCACTTAAATCAAGTGACTTTTCTCACTTAAATCAAGTAACTTTTTCTTTCTTAATTTAAGAAAGTGAAAGTCACTTAAATCAAGTTAGTTTTCTCACTTAAATCAAGTGGCTTTTCCTTTCTTAATTTAAGTGTCACTTAATTTAAGAATGTGCAGGTCACTTAAATTAAGTGACTTTTCTCACTTAAATCAAGTGACTTTTTCTTTCTTAATTTGAGTGTCACTTAATTTAAGAATGTGCAGGTCACTTAAATGAAGTGACTTAAATCAAGTAACTTTTTCTTCCTTAATCTAAGAAAGTAAAAGTCACTTAAATCAAGTTAGTTTTCTCACTTAAATCGAGTGGCTTTTCCTTTCTTAATTCAAGTGTCACTTAATTTAAGAATGTGCAGGTCACTTAAATTAAGTGACTTTTCTCACTTAAATCAAGTAACTTTTTCTTTCTTAATTTAAGAAAGTAAAAGTCACTTAAATCAAGTTAGTTTTTCCACTTAAATCAAGTGGCTTTTCCTTTCTTAATTTAAGTGTCACTTAATTTAAGAATGTGCAGGTCACTTAAATTAAGTGACTTTTCTCACTTAAATCAAGTGACTTTTCCTTTCTTAATTTAAGGAAGTAAAACTCACTTAAATCAAGTGACTTTTTCTTTCTCAATTTAAGTGACCTACACATTCTTAAATTAAGTGACTGCACAATCTTAAATTAAGAAAACATTTTTCTCTGTGTATTTTCCGAAATATTCTCCAACAACCCTCAAATTAAAATTATTAAAATGATTTTTACATTAAAATCCTTTTATTAAATTTTGCACAAAACTCCTGAATAATATTCTCTCCCCCTCCCCCCCCCCACCTCTCCCCTCCCCTCCGCCGATATTCATCCCAAAGTCCATTGCAGGCTCTTGACTCGACGAAAAATCAATTAAAAATAGTGTCTCTCCAAGTAAAAGCCCTGAAATGCTACCGTTCAAGCAGAGAATCACAACTAAAATGTACAGAACAATAGAACAATAGTGAAAATACTCAGGACAAAAAGGTGGGGAGGGGGAAGAGGGAGAGGAGAGAAAGGTGGAGCCATCTTATCGATTTAATCGGAGAACTTTCGGCATAATTATGTGCCTGCAATTATTTACTTCGTCGATTTTCTCTCTCTCTCTCTCTCTCTTTCTTTCTCTATCGCAGAGTCTTAAAGACGCTCATTCTTTATCCTTCATTTCCCCTCATTCAATTCTCCATATAATCAACTTCAGCTTCTTTTCAGTAGGTAAAAAAAAACAAAAAAAAAGAGAAGAAAAAGGTCATAGCACAAGAATACAAGTGAATATCTTCCAACTTTTTCCTGGAAAGTTTCTTCACATGAAATCATCCCCCCCCTCCCACCCCTCTTTTTTCTGGTCCATTCACATGATAAATAGAAAAAAAAAAGAATTTTTTTTATGTAAAGGCCAGAGAATTGTGAGGAAAAAATGAAGGTGAAAAAAAGTTTTGTGCACATTGGTTAAACAGAAACAATGATTTTCACTGGTAATTGTCATCTTTTTGAGTTGATTTTTTTTTTTTTTTTTTTTTTCTAATGAGACCCAACAAAAAAGATGAAAAAAAAAAGTGCAGATCCTCTTGAAGTACAATACTGTTTATGATAAAGATGCGAAGAGGGATCGAGGGTGATTTTCATCCTCAGAATGAGCGTTTTCACTATTGCGAAGAGGAGAAAATGTGAATGATGAATGGATAATGTGCATGCCTGAGCACAGGATGCTCATTAGGCACTGCCTCGGGTACTCTTTCGGCAAATATCACGTTTTACTCTATTTTTTTCTCTTTCTTCTAGCCTACTTCTATTTTTTGCTCTGTCTTTTTTTTTTTTCACATATTTGCTTTAGTCCTCTCGCAAAATCGGAATCTGGTGATGCAGAGTGTAAACATGGGATCATTCAGAAAGGGTGAAACAGAGGATGAGGGTTTTTTTCTGTTTTTGGGGGAATATTGAGGAAATTAAGGGGATTTATACGTCTGGGAGCGCTAATAATCGCGTTAATTTGAAAAAATTCGTTATTCAGGTTATAAAGTGAAGAAAAAAATGATTTTTCAAATTCATATCAGTTATTGACCTTTCAACTATGAAAAAAAAAACAAAAAAATGTTTAAAAAAAATATTATCATTGAAATATTTTTAAAAAAACGGGGTAAAATAGATCTGAATTTTAAAATGATCTGTGATTTTTTTTGGGAGTGAAGACGTCTCTCCAAAAATTCGAAAAAATTCACCAACAATGTTCATATAATTGAGCATTTTCTCAAATTTTTTCAGATTTTTTCATAAAGTCCTTCACTCCAAAAAAAAATCCTGGATCATGTTACCACGAGTGGTCCATTTTGCTCTATTTTCTCCTATTTACTAATATTAGTTCAATAGCTTGAGCAATGGAGATTATAAGTGAACTGTGATTTGACAAGTTGACAAGTATCGCTGCAGTACAGAGATTCGTAACTAACTCACTGACCAACTGACTTTCCGATAGTTGAGGGGTCTTTAAGCTGGTTCTGAAGATAGTGAGAGAAAACCTCATTCCGAAGGTTCTTGAAATTAATAGAAATATTGGCGATAGATTGTTTTTGATGATTTCATTGGAAAGTTGAGGCAATTTTAGGCGGGAAAGGAGTGCTGGAACTAATTTTTTTGGATTTTTGGCGATTTTGACTTTTTTGAGCATTTTTGAGGGGTGAAAGCCTTCTTTTTTTGAAAATTTTCAGTTTTTTGAGAATATCTTCGGTTCTATTTGTCGTAGCGTGAAAATTCCGATGGGAGGTGAAAGGTGAGATCATTTGCCATCGATTCATAGGGTTTTCCATTTAAAAATATCGAATTTTAAGGTATCTATGGGCATTTTTGTGAAACACTTATGTGAAACAGTTTTTGGCCTATAACTATCCCAAAAATTGATATTTCTGAATTCAAAACCCCATAAATCGATGGGAAATGAGCTCACCTTCCATTTGAGACCAGCCCCGAATTGCTGCGACCAATAGAACCAGAGATATTTGCAAAAAACTGAAAATTTTCAAAAGATAAAAGGCTTTTACTCCTCAAAAATGCCGAAAAATATCGAATTTTCCAAAAAATCGAAAAAAATACATCTGACACTCGTTTCCCGGCTAAAATTTCCTCAGCTTTTCAATAGAATCATCAAAAGAAATCCGTCTCTAACCATATCATTACAGTGTCCATTTTGCCCCACTCCAAACCATCATCAAAATATCAAATTTTGAAGAAATTCATTAAAACGCCAATAACTCGAGAACTAATCATGCAAATAAGCTCAAAATTCACAGGAGGTGGCTGGCCAAATTCATGTGAAAGCAGAGAAAGTTATATTAGAGAAATTAAAGATAAGATGGGTATTGACTTAGATCCATCCCTGATAGAATTTAATGCGGGTAAAAGAGCTGTGGCCAAATTGATGCTGAATTCTTTATGGGGAAAATTTGCACAAAGGCCAAATTTAGAAAAGACAGAAATAATCAAATCATATGAAGTATTGCACTCGTTCCTTTTCGACCCTCAGAAAGAAGTAACAGGCTGTTTATTTGTATACAACTCTCGAGATAATATATTAGTATAAATAACATCTGTTCAATAGTTTCCAGAAATTCCATTAAAAACTGATTTTCAAAAAATGGACATATCTCAAAAAGTATCGATCGAATTCTCTTCAAATAAAGCTTAAAAAATAGAGTTTGTCGAGAGGAAGTTTTCCACAAAATATGAAATTTTTCTATAAAACCGTTTTGCTTTAATTGAGACTTTTATGCACACACAGACATACACACACACACACATAGACATGCGCTAAAAATATCATTTTCTCTCTATGAAGATCCTTTTAAGTATCTTCTATTAAGAAAATTACAATCGAAAATTCTGATGATCACATAGCTTCCATTCGGAAGCAAAAAAAGCCCTATCTCCATTACTTTCCACGATATTCTCAAAAAACCAAACACCAAATTTTCCAAAATCATTTATTCCTCTCGAATCAAGTAATTCTCAACAAATCACCCTTAAACACTTGAACTCGCTCCATTTGAATTCAACTTTTACCCCCGAAAATTCCCTTGAAACTGCTTTTGTTCCAAGTTTCTCTACCTAACTGCAAAGAGCCCCACTGAATATCCCCTGCTTATACCAAAGAAAACTTCCTCGATTTACGTAGAAATTCAGAAAATTCACTTGGCAATGTGTATGTACGCACAATTCACATGAAATTAGTCACAGTTTACGACTCCTTTACGTTTACTATTCTCATTCCTTGTAGAAAAAGGAGTTCAGAGGGGACAGAAGAGGTTGGAAAAGGGGAGGGGGGGGGGAAGAGGAAAGACGTCCCGGTGTAGTCAAAGCTCTGTGCAACAACCGAGATGCAAATGCAACGATGCAAGTTAGTCGTACAAAAAAATAATAATAATAATAATAATAATAAAAATGGAAAAAAAAGTAGTCGGTTTTCTTACATACAATTTTCCTTGATATCTCGGAAAATAATGGAGATAGATTCTTTTTGCTCTGATCTTTTTTTGTAAGTATTGAAATTTTTTACAAAAAAAAAGGATTTTTGTGAAATCGCCTTATCTCCCTTATTTTCCGAGATATTTCCAAAAAAATGAGATAAATCCTGCAGAAAAAAGGGTTTCAGAGGGACAAAAGGGGGGAAAAGGAGAGGGGGAGGGGGAAAAAGGGGAGAAAAGGCGTCCGGTGTAGTCAAAGCTCTGTGCAACAACCGAGATGCAAATTCAACGATGCAAGTTAGTCGTATCGCCAGCCGGTTTTGGTACACCATTTTACTTGGATACAGCCGTCAGTGTTTCTCTCTTATTCTGTTAGAGAGAGTAAGAGAAAGAGAGAGAGAGAGAATGAGAGGCTCTAGGTAAGTTTGATAAGCAAGATGATTTACCCAGGCGAATCTGTAGCAGTACCTCTGGCGCGTCAGATTCGGTCCACAGGATTAGACAACTGGGAATTAATACTCAAGTAAGAAAAGACGAAACTTACTCTCCTCTCTCCAATTCTGTCTATCTTCCTCCGACCTCACCTTGGATTAAGAGGAGAAACTCGAGGCAAGGAAGCTTTATATATATTGTATATATATATATATATACATATATATATATAGATGAAACTTATCCAACATGAGAATCCAATTTCTGCGTTGATCCATTCTCCGACTACGATAACTTGAATCTTATGCGATATTTTCATGTGATATGGTCAATTGTACCTTTGGATCGTTCTTTTATACTGGGTATAAGCCAGTGGACTTCTTTTTGGGTCGAGTGGAGCTTGATGAGGAACATTGTATTCTTGGAAAATTCGGTTTAACGAAATTCTATCAGAGATTCTAGAAAATCTGAGTGAATTTATTGTTTTTTCGAGAATACTGCAAAAAAACTAATGTTTGACATTAAGACACTTTTAAAACATTTTAAAGATTTCTTTGGTAGTGACGATTCAGTCATCTCTAAATGTTTGAATCTGCCAAAGTGTCTTATTTTTCACTGACATAATCCGATATAGTCGAACGGCAGGATATCTGGCGCTCACATAATCTATAAATGCATACATGTCCTGCCATAGAATAGGAACTGAATTGAATGAATTTCTGGAGACTGGAAGGTGGAAAAAAATCGATTAAAAATTAGTATATCAATTTTTTCTTATTTATTTAATCCACGTTATCATTGTTCCCATATTTTTGTAGGAAATTACAATACTTGACTGAGACACGAAAAATGTTTTACACTGATGTGTCTGAATAGCATTTAGCAACTGAGTTTCGCCATATACCTTCAAGCTCCAATGACTGAACAATTGAAAAATATCTTAATTTCAAACATTAAAAGCAGCTGAATATATTCATCTTAATTTTTCAGATACAAAATAATGTCTTGTCACTTTTTAAAACACATGTACCATTTCCCAATTTCAAACCTTTTTCCATTTCAGTTATCCAGCTTCAAGATACTTTCAATTTCAAGATATTTTTCTCTAACTGAATCCTTAGTTTTTGCAGTGTTCTTGCTCAGAATTCGTTTTGTAGAGAATTTCAAGAGCTACAAAAAAGGTTCATAGCAAAAAGGCCCTATCTCCATTATTTTCCGATATATTCCCAAAAAAAACAATAAGAATAAATAAAGCACGTGATAAGAACTCGAAAGTCTTTTCATCTAAATGAAATTCCAATTAAGTAAAATTGAGATTAATAGGATGTACTTGAGGAGTAGACTCTTTTTTACACGTGTCGTCTTATACTACCACCGAACGGGAAAATTGAGAAAAAAGAAAGGACATGGGGTAATAGCTGTGGTAGTGAGAACAGGGTGCTCCCAATAGGTCTGAATCCCATCATTCACATGGACACTGACACATACCCACGTAATTCTCATCTACTCTCCTCCACACACACACACATACTTACACCTATATATATATATAGATATATCTTTTTCCCTTCATTGTCCGCCAACGCAGCTGACGTGGAAAACCACGAGTTTTTCTGCTTACTCACGCTCAGTCATTTACCGAGGGGGCATTTTATTATTTACGGAGCTAAAGTCCATAAGATTCTCGAGAAATTCAATCATATGCTTGCGGCACACGCCTGCATGTTCCTGTCACTTAATTATTTTATCTTCACCCAATTAATCTTGGGGTAAAATAGAAAAACTCAATTTTTTTAGAATAACTCGGAAAATAAGCGAGATAATGCAATTTTGCTCTGATTATTTTTTATAGCTCTTGAAATCCTCTGAAAAAAGGAGTCGAGAGTGAAATCATTCTATCTCATTTAGTTTTCGAGATGCCCCCCCCTCCTTCCTCCCAAAAAGAAGAAAAACTCATTTTTTTGAAAAAAAAATCGAAAAATAATGGAGATACGCCCTTTTGTTTCTAAGGTGACGATATATTCACTCAAAATTAAATGCTTAGAACTTGTGTATATAGTTCGATCCAACATCAATTGATTGATTTGAGGATGAATCAAACATCTAATTTGAATCCATACCATGAAAGTAAAAAATAATCACTCCAACGTAAAATGAAACTTAAAATTGGAATTGAAAGAAACTAACAATGATTAATAGTTGAAGTTGAGTTGTTGGAATTCTAGTGAATGTTTCTGGCAATGTAGATAACTCTTTGGTTGCGCAATTTGCTGGATACAGGATACTGGACACGAATAGATAACTCAGACGATTGGAGCTGCCTTGATGTTGACTGACTCAATAGATTTTCACTGAAAAAAAATACTTTGAGTTGATTTTGGACTAGGACTTGAACTTTTCTCCGAAAGTTTGAGTATTTCAATTGAATTTGGAACAGAGTAATGTTCTTGATTCGATACTAGTTCGTTGAGAGATGTAAGCTTGGGCAGAGTAACGTTGCTGATTGATTACATGTTACTGAAGGCGCGTCTCCCAAAAATGGAGCACCACATATAGAACTACCCGGGAAAAAATGTTTAGATGTGATTAGATCTAATTACATCTGAGCAGATCTAATTAGATCTGAGTTCCTTCAGAGGGGCCCCAACAAGGGAAGGTAACTACCCGAGAAAAAATGTTTGGATCAAATTAGATCTGATTAGATCTAAGTAGATCCAATTAGATCTGATCAGATCTGCGGAACTCAGATCTAATTAGATCTAATTAGATCTGATCATATCTGAGGAACTCCGTTCTAATTAGATCTGATGAGAGCGTGCCGAATCTCCGATCTGATCAGATCTAAGGAACTCAGATCTAATTAGATCTGCTCGGATCTAAGGAACTCAGTTCTAATTAGATCTGCTCAGATCTAAGGAGCTCAGATCTAAGGAACTCAGTTCTAATTAGATCTGCTCAGATCTAAGGAGCTCAGATCTAAGGAGCTCAGATCTAAGGAGCTCAGATCTAAGGAGCTCAGATCTAAGGAGCTCAGATCTAAGGAGCTCAGATCTAAGGAGCTCAGATCTAAGGAGCTCAGGTCTGAGGAGCCCAGATCTAAGGAGCTCCGATCTAATTAGATCTGCTCAGATCTAAGGAACTCAGATCTAATTAGATCTGAGATTTGGCACGCTCTGAATTTTAATGATAATAATTAGTTATGCTGGGCGCCAATTAGAAAATGAATAAGATTGGGTTTGATTTTGGTGATAAAAGACAGTTTGCAGTGCTACAAGAACGGAAATCAATGCAATTTTACTTAGAGTTGGTCGATTAATATCTGGTTCCTCAATCAAATGGAACGTCAACTATTTGGATTGATATCACCAAAGAATTGGGTCGTTTATAAAGCAATTGATAATGGATCAGTGCAATAATAATTAATTTGCACTTTCATTAATTAACAAATAGGTTTACTAATATTTAAGTGAAGTGAAACGATAAATTAGATCAATCTTACGAAGTAATGGTGTTCATTATATAATACAAGAGTGAAAAGCGTGCTAGACGCAATGACGTCGGAACAACGAGTGTTCACCGTCACTCGTCACAACGTCGACGTGGTTCACTTGGCTCTTCTTGATCGACAATTGAGCATGTACGCCCTCTATAACTCTTGACCAATAATGATTGATCGATTGAGTGAAATATCGAGGCAATCTCGTTTTACAAATGTGAGACTTCTGTCTCATTTGACCATGCACATAATTTTTTCAACATTTGCAATCATTTTAACATCTTTTCATTAATTAATATCAGACGACTGCTTTTTTTTAAATTTGAAAAAATTGCGAAAATTTGAAGTTTTTGCAAATATCTTGGAAATTAAAAGTAATTAGAGTAAAATCGCTCCATTTCGCCTAGTTTCCGAGATATTCTCAAAGAAATATTGGAAAATTCAAATTTTCCATTAAAAAATCCGTATTAAAATTATAAGCGTATTTTTCCATTTTTAATTTAATTTAATTCTTGTTTTTTCGATTATGTATGATAAAAATATTTGGGTTGCTATTGTTCCACGTGAAGCATTCGAGTTATTAATTAGAAAAAGTACGCTTTTTGAAGCACTAAGTGCATGAAGTACTTGTTTTCATAATATTTTAAAATATATATATATATGGGGTATTCCATGCCAAATTGACCAGCTCGTAACTTTGACCGTCCCGGTTTGGTTCGCAATTTTTTAAATGATTCTTCTACTCAAAAAAGCACGCTCAATTTTTTGTTGATTTTTTTTATGTGCCTTTATTTTTTGATTCATCTTGAAAGCAAAAAAAATACGCCACGCTCTAAAAATCTGAAAAAATTTAGAAAAATATTAAAAAATCTAACAATTTTTTTTTCATCGTTTACAAAATGGTCAACTTGATATATATATTTTTTGCTTAAATCATATTTTTTTATTGCTAATTTGTTTTCAATATCTTGGAAACTAATAGAGATACTTCCAAAAAATTAAATCCACAGTCGAAAAATTATTTATATAAAAAAGCCAATTCTAAAAACCATAAAAAATCCACAAAAAATGAGTACGAAAAGCCTTCTACTGATATTATCTGAAAAAAATATCTCAACACTGGTTTTTCCAGGAGATTTTTCGTTCTCAATACCGGACTAACTCTCGTCTCCCCCAGGAACTGGCTTCAAGCTTAACAAATAACATATTTTTTCTTCAGACTTGACCTTCTTACTTTGTTCTTTCATTTATCTGTCGCAAGGATACAAAAATTCCTCGAGGGAATGCCCCCAAAGACTCGAAGAATCCATTTTTATCGATTTTTTTTCCGACAGACTGATTCGGAAACTCTGTTTATGTATAAACAACAATTTTGAATGTGCAAACATTGTCTTTTTTGTTCATCAATAACCTTTAGAATCATCATGTTTGCAGATTTTTTCTCTCTCTAAGCATGAAAATTCGCTTCTTTTCCGCTTCTTGGACAATATGGCATCTCCTGAGGGTATTCAAGAGTATTGATAAAGGCATCAGAGTGAAAATAGAGTGACAAACTTGATGGAAGAGTTCGGCAAAGTCAATTGGCGCTTAACAAGGTCTCAGAGTCACTGTCAACTAAAGGGAGAATGAGGGAGAAAATCTGATTTTCCACATTTTATTTCTCTTCAGTCTTTTCTTGAAAAGCCTTGGGGCCTCGATTATTTTCATCTCTTCTGCATTCGAGCTCATTGATATTCAGGAAGATTCTCTTAGAATTATGGAGATGACAGGATTTTTTTTTGACGGTATTTTTTTGGTGAATATCTTAGAAAGTAGAGGAGATTAGTGATGGAACGAAAAAAAATGACGGTCATTTGACCGTCATTTGACCGGTCAATTGACCGTCAATGACCAATTGGCAATGACTGACCATTTTGTTCAAAAAATAATGACCAAATCGTGAGTCAGAAAATTGACCAAAAATGGTTTTGACGGTCAGATTCCATCTATATAGAGCTGATGATTTTTTTTCTGGACCTCATGAATATTTCTGTAAATAAATTTTTCATATAGCAGAAATCAGAGAAATTGATTTTTCCCAAATAAATTCATTTGGCAGAAGTAAATTTTTCTCTCAGTGTAATACAAGAGTAAACTAAATCTATTAGGATAAGTGCAGAATTTATGCAGAGTTTACGATTTGTTGAGAAAATAAAAGAATAGCCCTATGATATCATTGTATTTAAATTTAATAAGCCTTTTTCTCTTTAAAAATATCACTCTACTAAAAGTGACAAAAAAAATGACCGAAGAATCAATTGACGGTCATTTTTCATCTAAATAGCTGGATTTCATTACAGATTCTGGTTCTTTATTCTTCAATTGGGGTTTTTCAACCGCCGATATTCTACCAAAAAAAGAAATACTGAACGACTTTTGGAAATAAATGATTTCTATGAGTATTTGCATTGAATTTTGAAAAATCATAAAAATGACCAAAAAAGTGACCAAAAATAAAATTGACGGTCAATTTTCATCTATATAGATGGATTTTTACATTTATTTCTCCTGACTGACCATTTGAATTTTTGACGGTCAATTTTCAACGAAAATTGCGGTCAAGTCAGGAATTGTCACGAAATGGTCAATTGACGACTGACCTGACCAATTTCAAAATTGACCGTCATTTTACATCTCTAGAGGAGATAGGCCCTTTTTTATCTGAGGTTTTTTGTTAGGAATTTTGAAAATAAGGTTGCTTATTTTTTAAAATATTTTGAACAATTGTCCTATCTCGCTTATTTTCCTGAATATTGTCGAATATTTCCAAAAAAAAACTATCAGTTCAAAAAATTTATTCGAGTTTTTACCTCTTCACTTATTGATATGCATTTTTCTCGATTCTGGCTTTTCTGGATTGGCTCAATTATGTTTTTTCCGTGGTTTTCACGATAAATCAACTCTCAGTTCGTCGAGCCATCGGTACATGTATATAGCTCGGATATCAAACGATCATTGGATATAAATTTCATGAAAACGTACTCATCTCACTCTCTCACTCCAATGTATTCCAAAATTTACGTGACCACATATATATTTGATGCACACGACTATATATTTATTTGTTTGTCAGTTTTGCTCCCTTTTAGACTATACTGATGACATGGTAAATGTTTGTACCGATATTCGAAGCGTTTACCCAAAACCGATATTTCTCATTCACCGAGCATTTGTGCTAGATGATTTTCATTCCTGGTTTCTAGCTCATCCACGAATTTCTACAGAAACAGTTATTCATGTCAGTATCCAAATACACTCATGTTAATGGGTTCCAGGAAATTGTATGGGAATTCTTCTGGATAACATGGAATATTCTGTAGAGATGAAAACCTGAAGAAGAATGTTGAAATTTGCGTGAGAAATCGTTTTACATTTCAGTAAAAGAGGTGAAATGCTCTTTTTTTCGGCATTTATTTTTTATGAATATGTCGGAAAATAAGCGAGATGAGGCAATTTGGTTCAAAAATGGGTTTGAAAGGGAGTTTTGAGGATTACGGAATGGCTTGGAGCAAAATTAAGAATGTGCAGTCACTTAATTTAAGAATGTGCAGGTCACTTAAATTAAGAAAGAAAAAGTCACTTGATTTAAGTGAGAAAAGTCACTTAATTTAAGTGACTTTTACTTTCTTATATTAAGAAAGAAAAAATTACTTGATTTAAGTGAGAAAAGTCACTTGATTTAAGTGAGAAAACGCACTTGATTTAAGTGAGTTTCACTTTCTTAAATTAAGAACGAAAAAGTCACTTGATTTAAGTGAGAAAAGTCGCTTAATTTAAGTGACTTTTACTTTCTTATATTAGGAAAGAAAAAGTCACTTGATTTAAGTGAGAAACCGCACTTGATTTAAGTGAGTTTTACTTTCTTAAATTAAGAACGAGAAAATCACTTGATTTAAGTGAGAAAAGTCACTTAATTTAAGTGACTTTTACTTTCTTATATTAAGAAAGAAAAAGTCACTTGATTTAAGTGAGAAAACGCACTTGATTTAAGTGACTTTTACTTTCTTAAATTAAGAAAGAAAAAGTTACTTGATTGAAGTGAGAAAACACACTTGATTTAAGTGACTTTTACTTTCTTAAATTAAGAACGAAAAAGTCACTTGATTTAAGTGAGTTTTACTTTCTCAAATTAAGAAAGAAAAAGTCACTTGATTTGAGTGAGAAAAGTCACTTAATTTAAGTGACTTTTACTTTCTTAAATTAAGAAAGAAAAAGCCACTTGATTTAAGTGAGAAAACTCACTTGATTTAAGTGAGAAAAGTCACTTAATTTAAGTGACCTGCACATTCTTAAATTAAGTGACACTTAAATTAAGAAAGAAAAAGTCACTTGATTTAAGTGAGGAAAGTCACTTAATTTAAGTGACCTGCACATTCTGAAATTAAGTGACTGCACATTCTTAAATAAAGGAAACATTTTTCTCTGTGTAGGTATAAGTTTTGGAACAATGCAAAAACATTCAGCTGCTCAGGTTTTTCCCAATTTTATTACTTGAGTTTATCGTAAAATGTGTTATTCCGAGCTATTTCGAAAAAATAAACTTAATTAAAAAAGGATAATTCCATTTTTTTAATTATTTTCTGAAACTATCTTGGAAAATAATGGAGATACGCCCTTACTTTTCTTCAATAGTAAATAGTTAATAGTTTACTTTTATTTAATATTCTTTTTCAAAATCCTTAAAAAAACTTACTCCACTCTTCACCACAAAATGCAAATATTCCAACTCCACATTTTCTCCGTTTTCTATTTTTATTATTTCAGGTTTATAGAAGCATCGATAGATAATTCAACGAATATTGACAGTAGAGAAAGGTAGTCGTGCACAATATATCCTATTGTGTTGCGTGGCTACAGGAAAAACCGAGAAAAAGATAGACTGAGTGAAACTGAGATTCACAAGAGGAGAAAGAAAAGTAGATTGAGAGGCTGTCCATGTATTCGCTTTCGGAGAAACGTAGAGGCTCGCGTATGTACAGTAAAATGGAGAATTTCGTTTTACTCTAGTTCAAACTCATCCCTTTTCTTTCCACGTTATACATTCCCCCCCCCCCCCCCCCTCAAGCTTCTTCCTCTTCTACTATTGCCAATTTCTCAGTCTCCAATTCGTCACCTTAGAATCAAAAGGGCGTAAGTGCTGTTGATAAGGTAAGGACTTCAGTGATTGGCAAAAAAAAATCTATCTATTTTCATTACCTAATTTTTCAGAAAAATCAGTAATTACCTGCGAAGAATTCCCAATTTTTTTAAAAAATTAGGAATTAGCGGAGAAAAATTGCTAATTTCCCTAAAAAATTAGGAATTAGCGGAGGAAAATTCCTAATTTCCCTGAAAAATTAGTAATTAGCCGAAAAAAGTTCCTAATTTTTCTGGAAAATTAGTAATTAGCCGACAAAAATGACTAATTTTTCAAAATAATTAATAATGTCGTTGACTCTAGTCGATTGACTTCAAGTACGATCGATTGCTTAATCCTACTATTTATATTAATTTTCAGAACATTTTACTCAATGTAACTAGAGGGAAAAAAGGCATAATAAAGAAATACGAAAGTAGAATGAAAGGAAAGGGGAAATAATGTCACATTGACAACTTTTCAGATAAAAATAATTAATAATAACAAATTGATTAGGAAAATTGTTGATTTTACTTGTCCAATTACTAATTTTGAGGAATTTTCGAAAGCAATTAGTAATTTTTCTCACTAATTACTAATTTTTTAAAGTAATTAGTAATATTTCCTTACTAATTACTAATTTTTAAGAGTAATTAGTTATATTTCCTCACCAATTACTAATTTTTTAGAAAAATTAATATTTTTTTCCGACTAATTATTAATTTTCTATGAAAATTAATAATTTTTTTTTACTAATTACTTATTTCCTATAACAATTCATATTTTTTTTGGCTAATTACTAATTATCATGGAAAATCAGTAATATAATCGAAATCGTTGACGAAAAAATCGATGATGCTGATCACTGGCTTAGAATCAAAGGGGCGTAAGTGCTGTAGATAAGGATAACACTTACGCCCCTCGTCTCAAATTCGATGAATTGATCTCGTCTACACTGGTATTTCTGTCTCTGTTTCAAATTCACAATATAGGTATTGTAGATATTCTCGTATCCCTTGCGTACCACTGTAACACACTGTGCACTGGTGGAAAATTCAATTTACCGTCACACAGAGAACTTACGTATGCCTGATGCAAGTTTGCTAGTATATATAGATAGGAAATATACCAGGCGTGCAAGTCTTGTACGATAGTATGGCAATTGTTTTATACTGGACTTCTTCACAGTATATACTGACTTTTCGCCACTTGTCGGTTCGAGTTCATTCCAAATTTTCTCGGTTCGTTCATTGCTTGTGTTATTTTTTTTTTTGGGGGGTGTTGGTGTAAATTGCAGTGGTTTTTGAGGATATCGAGGAAAATAAACGAAATTGGGCGCAGGGATCGGCAAAAAAAAATTCGCATTTTTAATTTTTTAATTTTTTTTATTTCTGGAACTTCCATCGAAAAAATTTTAATTACTTTCTTAATGAAAAATTTGGATTTTTAAATTTTTCATTAGTTTGAAAATTAATTTTTTTTTTAACAATTTTGATTACTATTGTAATTTAAAATTTGACTGATGGAATTTCATAATTATTTTCTTTATTAAACTTATTAACATTTTTATTAGTTAAATTGAATTAAAAATGTCATATAAGCGTCATTTAGATTGGATTAAATTATAAGTTCTTATTTGTGTTACATTTAGTTAACACTCTCAACTCAAAATTTTTGTCTGAAAGACGGTTATATTTGGGAAGATTGAACATAGTAGCGTTGATTTTATTATAAAATTAATTATTCCAATCAATTAATAAGTAAGAAAGAATCAAAATTTCGAATAAGAAAAAGAATTATAAAATTTCATCAGTCACATTTTTAATTACAATAGTAATCAACATTGTTAAAAAAAAAAATTAATGTTCAAACTAATGAAAAATTTAAAAATCCAAATTTTTCATTGAGAAAGTAATTAAAATTTTTTCGATGGAAACTGCAGAAATAAAAAAAATTAAAAATTCGATTTTTTTTGCCGATCTCTGATTGGGCGAATAATCTAACCTTAAAAGTTTTGAAGCCCCAAATCGAACATTTTAGTCAAAAACAAATCACCAAAAATTGAATTCATCCTGTTTCAAATCTTCACTACTAAATCAGTTAATTCGCAAGCATCTGCTACGATAGTTTCATCAGTCCAATGAAGCCCCCATAAATCTCGCCATCAACGTCCTGATAATGGTCCATAAAACGCTCAAAAAGACCCTGTCCATTGTCTCCAGGTACTTTACCTCTTTTCACACCGAATCTTCCATATTCCCAAGATAAAAGAGGAGTTTATAGAGAGGAAAAAAATGCAGAAGTTGGATGGAGATCCGTTGGAGGATTTTTCGAAAGAGCCTCATACCACTGGGTTGGAGTAATTGGAGAGGTCGAAGAAACACAGTAGCATGAGGGAATTGCGAGAACCCAGTAGTCTATAGAATGACACGGACAGAGTACGCCAATTTCGTGCAATATCCCTAAGCTGGCATGCCAGGCGTTCCTGGGTAAGCGGTGCTTTGAATTTTCCAACTGCCGTATGAGAGTTGGCTTTTCCGCTCGACCCAACACATGTACCCAGTGTTTAACGGAATACGGATAAAGGCAAATTCAACGGGTCAGAACTGTGTTTTTATTGGAAGATCTGATGTGTGCTTGTTCACTGGGAATTGTCAGGTTACAATTGTGTGACGTATGTTGGCGTTTAGATGTGAGAAAGTTGCTATTACTTATGATGATCATTAATTTGAACTTTACACTGCAAAAACTAATGTTTGACATTAAGACACTTTTAAAACACATTTTAAAGATTTCTTTGGTAGTGACGATTGAGTTATCTCTAAATATTTGAATCTGCCAAAGTGTCTTATTTTTCACTGACATAATCCGATATAGTCCAACAGCAGGATATCTGGCACTCACATAATCTATAAATGCATACATGTCCTGTCATAGAATAGGAACTGAATTGAATGAATTTCTGGAGACTGGAAGGTGGAAAAAAATCGGTTAAAAATTAGTATATTAATTTTTTCTTATTTATTTAATTCACGTTATCATTGTTCCCATATTTTTGTAGGAAATCGCAATACTTGACTGAGACACGAAAAATGTTTTACACTGATGTGTCTGAATAGCATTTAGCAACTGAGTTTCGCCATAAACCTTCAAGCTCCAATGACTGAACAATTGAAAAATATCTTAATTTCAAACATTAAAAGCAGCTGGATACATTCATCTTAATTTTTCAGATACAAAATAATGTCTTGTCACTTTTTAAAACACATGTACCATTTCCCAATTTCAAACCTTTTTCCATTTCAGTTATCCCAGCTTCAAGATACTTTCGATTTTAAGATATTTTTCGATAGCTGATATCTTAACCCGGGAAAAAATGTTCAGATCTGATCAGATCAAATTAGATCTGATCAGATCTAATTAGATCTAATTAGATCTAATTAGATCTAATTAGATCTGACAAAATGGAAATTTTTAATATGAATAGATATGAATAGATCTGTTCAGCTCTAATTGGATCTAATTAGATCTGATTAGATCCAATTAGATCTAAGTCTGATCAGATCTGTTTAGATCTGATTAGATCCAATTAGATCTAATTAGATCTGATAAGATCCAATTAGACCTAAGTCTGATCAGATCTGTTTAGATCTAACTAGATCTGATTAGATCCAACTAAATCTGGTCAGATCTAACTAGATCTAGTCAGATCTAACTGGATCTGATTGAGTTTATCTATATTGGCTCATCAGATTTGATCAGATCTAGTTGGATCTGATCAGATCTAAGTAGATCTGATCAGATCTGAGAAACTCAGATCTAATTAGATCAAATTAGATCTGATGAGATCTAAGGAACTCAGATCTAGTTTGATCTAATCAGATCGAATTAGATCTGATCAGAGCGTGCCAATTCTCAGATCTGATCAGATCTAAGGAACTCAGATCTGATTAGATCTATTTGATCTGATCAGATCTGAACATTTTTTCCTGGGAAATTAAGACACCTGTAAAAAAAATCGAAAGAAAAGTCGAATTTTTCTATCTAATTCAATAGTTTTCGATGAATATCTCGGAAACCAATGGAGATACGCCCTTTTTGTCCCGATTCTTTTTTTGTAGATCTCGAATTTTCTACAAAAAGGATCTGGCAAAATTGCTCTATCTCGCTTAGTTTCCGAGATTTTTGTCAGATGAGGAACTAAAGAAGAATTGACTTGTTCAGTTTTATTTCTCTAGTGTTTTTTGCTATCCATTTTAGCTCTGCAATTTTCAGGAGAACTTTTTGACTGATAATTTGATGAAATAACTCACCTATCTAATTATGCTACGTCTTGTTCTTGATCATCTCAAGGGCAGTAGCCTCCGCCATGTCCAATCCACAAAGTTCGGAACTTTTTTTTAGCTTTTCACTCTTTGGCGCTTTTTTTCACTTATTTCATCAAGTTTCGCTGGGTCCAATGATTCACATCTGAAAAGTGCGAGTAATGAAGAAAAAATATCAATAAATAATTAATTACCAGACGAATAGATTAGAGAGAGAGACAGGAAAAAGAAGAGAGAGAGAGAGAGAGAGAAAAGTGCTTCATTTGTTACTTGAAATACAAGATCCTCGAAGGGAAAATGAGAAAAATTACATCATTTTATCACTTTAGTACAATTGCATATATATATATATATATATATATTATTTAATTAATTCTTGAATGTTTATGTAATCTTTAAGTAATTCGTCCATTTCATCAGTCATTTCAAATATTATCAAAAATTCCAACATTATCTTAAATTTAAAAAAAAATGAAAAAAAAAATTCCAACATTATGATTTCTCCAACAAATTTTTTGTCTCCACCACTGTAACAAAGTGAAAGGTAAAGTCAGTCTGACTGCACTTTGGTTAAACCCCTTTCAGTGCACTTGAAGTACCAAAACTCCGGAGTTTTCGGGGGAGAAAGTGTGTAGTGGGCTGGGATATCGGTGGAAGTTTCTGATTCAACTAGGTTTTACGATATACTCGTGAGGTGGAGAAAAAGGGTGGAGGGATGAGAGGGGTGGTGGAGGCTGTGAAAAGGGGGGGGGAGGGAGGGTGGAGGTGGTAAAGAGAGCACTAGCATGGTAGCCTCGATCGTTTCATCGGTACCTCGGCATTATTCCCCGGATATACGTACGATAGCACCACTCCTTTTCCCGTACACTATATATAGTATTTCACGTAACTTCTACTTCTCTCTCCTATCGTACTTACTTCAACCTATTCGCATTGACAATACCTTTTGCCATATCTTTTCCCCGCTTGCACATACAGGGTCAATATATATATGTGTAGATATAAATGTTTATTAGAGCTGAGGGGATTTTTTCAGAGGCGTTCACCTTTGCTTCCCATCAACTGACCTTGTGGAATGGTCGTTCATACTCTGGAGGCTTAAACCGTTCCGAAGGGACAGGCTCCGATGCTTTTTATCGGGGGGGATATTTGTTTACGGCTTCTGAGAGAACGAGGAAAGGAATGAACTCGGATTATTTTTTTTTTTATTTTTTTTTATGGATATTTCGGAAAATAAGCGAGATAAGGCGATCTTGTCATAAGACTAAAGAAGTAGAAGGAAGTGCTTGTTAAAAATCAGAGGGATTTTTATGACGCCTATTCAAGTTACTTATGAATGACCGTGTAGATTTTCGAGGATTTTCTATTAAAGTGGACTGTATTTGATGATAATGGATAATTGATGATTTTCAGGAACTTTGAGAAATTTTCAGGATAATTGGCGATGGTACAACACAATGATAACTCGCAAACTTTATCAAAATTATACTTTAATTCTTGACTAGATTTCACTCGGTTACATTGATGAATTTTCACTGATAATTGTCGTTACATCTTGATTATTTTCCAAGATATTCTTTAGAAATGAATACCAAAAAATTCAAGAATTCTTTTGAACTCAGAGATCGGCAAAAAAAATCGCATTTTTAATTTTTTAATTTTTTTTATTTTTGTAATTTCCATGGAAAAAATTTCAATTACTTTCTTAATGTAAAATTTGGATTTTTAAATTTTTCATTAGTTTGAAAATTAATTTTTTTTTCTTAACAATTTTGATTACTATTGTAATTAAAAATTTGACTAATGAAATGTTATAATTCTTTTTCTTATTCGAAATTTTGATTCTTTCTTACTTATTAATTGATTGGAATAATTAATTTTATAATAAAATCAACGCTACTATGCTTAATCTTCTCAAATATAACTGTCTTTCAGCCAAAAATTTTGAGTTGAGAGTGTTAACTAAATGTAACACAAATAAGAACTCATAATTCAATCTAATCTAAATGACGCTTATATGACATTTATAATTCAATTTAACTAATAAAAATGTTAATAATTTTAATAAAGAAAATGATTATGAAATTCCATCAGTCAAATTTCAAATTACAATAGTAATAAAAATTGTTAAAAAAAAAAATTAATTTTCAAACTAATTAAAAATTTAAAAGTCCAAATTTTTCATTTAGTAAGTGATTAAAATTTTTTCGATGGAAATTACAGAAATAAAAAAAATGAAAAAATTAAAAATGCGAATTTTTTTTTGCCGATCTCTGTTTGCACTTCATCAGTATTGATTAATTTTCACCAAATATGGAGATACGTCATTTTTTTATTCCAGTCCAATTTTATAAAAATTTTCTAGAGCTACAGAAAAGGTCCAGTGCAAAAAGCACGTAACTTCCCTATTTTCCGATATATTTCTAAAGAAACGAGTGGCAAGGAAAGTAGACTTATCCTGTTTCACCTCTTCACTTCTGATTTGAAGGATTGGACTCATTTTGGTCCGATAGAATATACACAAGGATCAAAGTGAAAATTTTGTACGCCTCCGCAACGAGTAAAATGAGATCTGACTGGTGCTAACGATGCATACAAACTTTCTCTGTGTATCTCAACTTTGCCGTGTACTGGGACACACTCTTCTCGTATTCAGCCATGTCATAGCTTGTGCAGAGGTTTGAATCCGGGGAAAAGAGAGAGAGAGAGAGAGGAATGTACATGGTAGAGCTGTTGTATGCAGAATAGAGCATGGTTTGTGTGTAGATGCGTTGATGGTTACGAGAAAAGGATGAGAAATCACCGGAGAATGTCGTTATATCAGTAATGAAGAGGTAAACCAGAATAACTAGATTTTTTTTTATCATTTTCGCTGAATATCTTTCTTTTTTCATTAAAATGTAGACTTCTGCTTCAAAAAATAGACCATAAGTCGAAATTCTACAATATAAATTGTTATTTCATTTAATGTACATAGGGGAGAGTGGGGCAAAATGGACCACCATGGTAATATGATCAAGGATTTTTTTTTGGAACGAAGGACTCGACGAAAAAATCTGAAAAAATTTGAGAAAATCCTCCAACAAGTCTACAGTGTTTGTAAATTTTTTCAGATTTTTTGAAACAGCCGCTGCTTTTCAAAAAAATCTCAAGTCATCCCATCTCCTAGGTTCATTTATGAATAAACAATGAATAAATAAATTAAATTAAAATTAAATAAATTCAATGTCAGTAGTATAGCTGTGGGGGTTCTGGACCAACATTCCGGAAATGACGTCATAAAGATGGCGGGAAATTCAAATTTCGCTTAAAACGGATGTGACGTCACGCGAAGGTGGCGCCACCTAGTGGAATACAGCGCCATCTAGTGGATTTGACTACCGCGCCACCTAGTGGTTTCGACTACAGCGCCACCTGGTGGTTTTGGCGGGAAATTCAAATTTCACTAGAACGGATGTGACGTCACGCAAAGATGGCGTCACCTAGTGGAATACAGCGCCATCTTGTGGATTTGACTACAGCGCCGCCTAGTGGTTTCAACTACAGCACCACCTAGTGGTTTTGGCGGGAAATTTGAATTTCAAAAAGCGTAAGTGATGTCAAAGGTGGCGCCACCTAGTGGCGTTGATTGCAACGCCACCTAGTGGAGATGAATGTTAATTGTATCTGAACGAGCAGATTGGGGGAACGCGGACTCGAACGAAGGGGAAATCCCCGATTTTTATATTTGAAAAATTCTGTTTTATCGACCTCAGTCGATAAAATGACTTTTGTATGATTCTAATTTAGAAAAATTCTCATTGCATAAGAGATGCACGAGCGAGCGGTATTCTTGATAATGCACACATGCGAATGAGCTCAAGTATCATTGAAAATGCTAGAAATTGAATGATTTATATTTGATAAGTTCTATTGTAACATGATCATAGCAAACATCAAGCGGTATCCTTTATGCTGCTTGATGTGCACAAGTTTTGGAGATGAAGGAGCGTCAAATTTCATTTCTTGATATTGCGCAGTTGTTTTCATTATTATAAACAGTGAGCATGGTGTTGCTTCTTGGAAATTCTGATTTGTCAATTTACGGTCCCCCATTGATCTTTGATGACAATCTGGAATAAGACAATTTGATACTGCTGTTCAAGGACTTTTTTCCTTTCAGCTCGTCACCAACACACCTAGGAATAGACTCTAGACGTATTTAGACAAGTTTGAACTCGTTCGAACATGTGTGAAGAAAGAATGAAAAGTGGGGGAAATGTTTTGTATGAGGCCGTCAGGGTGGACCAGTAGGGCAAAATGGATCTTTTCGAACATTCTCATAGAACATTCAGGATGAAATGAATCACAATTGAGTTCTATTTCCCTCAATTACTTCTTAGGAATTCTGATTTATTGTCAATCTGCAGTCGTATTGATTTCAGTTGATAAACTCGATGAAAAAGTGCTCAAGGATTTTTCTTCTTATGAGTGTGATGCGTTTACGAAATTTAGAAATTTAGGTGTTTTTAAAAAAATTCATATCAATTTGAATGAAATAATGATAAATTTTATTTTTTAGATGAAAAATGTAATAATGCTGTTATTTTTACAAATTCGTAAATACTCTGCAAACAAAGCAATTTTTGATCATTGGATAAACCTGATGATCATTATGATCTGAATGAGGTTGGTAATGATCATAGCATCTGCGACAATTTGCGATATCTTTATCTTGTTGATAGGCTTCAGGCAATTTTTCCCATACATCCTCAATGCTACCGGATGCAAACATGAGGAGGAACTCCTTCGGAAAAAATGAAATATCCTGAGCGGTCATTTTCTTGATACTTTTCAGCTTGCAAAACAGTCTCAGAGATTTGTCAAGACTCGGAATGCAGTTGCACAAGTACCATTTTTTCAGTCTCTTCACATTATCAGCAGCACACACCAATGCCATTGGTTCTTGTTCATGATGATCACATTGGAAGGTCCTCAATTGATTCAGTTTTGGACAATCCAAGTCTTCAAGATTAATTACTGTCCTGGAACTCCCAATGATTTCCTCCAACCATCGTTTCTTCTGTAGCCCCTTCACATAAATTACTGCTACATTTTTGACCATACGCTGAACAATGTCTTTCATGTTAACATAGGGTGTTTCACCACTTTCCCACAAAATTCCATGAAAATGCTCATACAACCAATTGTTGAGATATTTATATTTGGCTGACAATTGATCCCAAGGATATGGTGGCTCGAAAAGAACACACTCAAATCGATCATATCCATTTTCACTAGTTTCAACATTGACAATGGCCAACTCCTTCACCACAAATGTATTGGATTCACCTCTAAAGCCTTGGACGTCCAGAATGATCTCCATCGTTTCTCACAATCAAAAATTCAGAATGGAACTGAGCTCTCTCGACAAAATTTCCACGCTTTTATAACCTACTGATGATTCATTTGTAAAGATCCCCACCACATTCCTCAAGGACATTGTCCAGGAATTTATTGCATCATCAATTTATTGCGCAGTAGTTTTTCATAATTTTGATTCGCATGGAAGAACTTTCAGTCTTCACCATGGATCACTTGAGTCCGGACGAAGTGAAATTCCTGTGCTCTGTGCCACCTTTCCTCTGTGACTACGATGAAATTGTTATTAAGCACTACGGTGAAAATCCACCAGCGGAAGCCTGCACATTTCTCCGAGATTTTCTGGACTTGATGGAAAATTTCAAAACGATTCATCAGCGTAGAAGCGAGGATTCTGGAGTACAAGTTTCTACAGATCAGAAGCCTCCCAAGAAACGACGGAGACGGCAACGATTCAGGAAGAGGAAAAAAGTCAGAAAAATGGATTGGGAATAAATAACTCATATGATGTACATTATAATGAAAAAATATATTTTTTGAAAAATAAGTACACTAATTTTTAAATCATTCTTTTTACATTTCCACTGATTGGATTATATTCTACTATTCGATCATGTAAAATTAAACAGTAAGCGGCTGTATTAGCAGGGAAATTCTCTGCTGACTCGAACTCCAGACGAATATCGACTGGTCCTGATTTCAGATATTCATTTTGTTTTGAGCAATCAATAACAATGAGTGGTGCATATTTCAAAAAATCAGCCTTGTTTAACAATGGTTCACATTCTTTACCATAGTAAGATGTTTGAAAGTTTGCATACATATCATACAACAGTGCATACTGATTATGGGGAATGTCGAGATTTAAATTTCCATAAGGGTAGCTTTGAGAATTTAAAAATAGTTTTATATCGCGAATCTTGCAGTGGTCAAACTGGCTGGAATTCTTCGTCGTATCATTTTTACGATCTGTCTGGAATCCTACTATAACATATCGTGGTTTCTCTAGCTGAGTGGAGCACTTAACAACCCAAACATGTTTTGATGTAGCTGGTAACAGTGGATATTCGTACAGTTCCCATGCTCGGAAACTCATTGGTATTGGAGCATCCTTAGAAATATAATTGAGCAGATTAATTTTCCTTGAATCGGAAACTCGGATGTAAGGTATCATCCACTCCATCTTTGTTATGGCTATCTTGAATCCTTCTGCTGCTCCTTCTGCTGGAGTTTGAATAATGCTATTGACATCTGAATTACCTCTTGTTAGGATTAATTCATGTTTAGCGTTAACGATGATCCGCTGATAATCTTCAGCAAATCCCAACAGCATATTCAAAGGGATAGAAAAATCAAAGTAGCCATCATTATCAGTAAGCCCATCTTCAAGCTTCCAACCTGCATTCTCCATGAGTGAAGTATGATTTGGACTTTGAGAAATGAAGTTTTTCATGAGTGTTGTGAGACCGACATTTTTACATCGATCAATCTCAACCGCATTCAGTTCATAGCGTATGTCCTCAAATAAGTGGAGAATTGCGCAATTAACGAGTTTCGTATGCGTTACATTTGTTCCATTAGCTTTCGTTAGGCGTCCATGAATGTGAAGTGTACTCTTACTAGGAAGTAAGCACAGATCCTGATGCTGCACGCTGATTCGAATTTCATCATTGCTATTGAAAGTAGCTGAAGCAAATGGCTGATGCGCATGAACTTCATAATGCGCGATGGACTCATCAAAGACGATGGGTTTTTGAATTTTCAGTATTTCTTCCATGGTTTCTTACAATTGCTCACACAACAACAGAAACAGAATTGAATTCTATCCTTTAGGTTTTTTTTCTTTCTTGAAGTCTGAATCCTAGACTTTTCAGAAACTTGATGTTCTGAGGTGTTAGTCCCTTGTAACGTTTTGGATGACTGAGTCGTTTCGGACATGGTGATTCGCTTTTATAACCACCTCCAGATTTCGTGTGGAACACAATACCCATACTAGGATTTTATGTGTAATCTGACTGTTATGACTTCTCTTCGAAAATTCACAAGTTGACCGTCCTGATCGACAATTTTTAGCTGCACGTGATCTATGGCTCGTACGGCAACTGGCAGGTAAATGACATGTGACGGAACTTCCATGATCTTATATCCTGGTGGAACACTAGGAAAAAATTCATGTATAGTGTGCACTCGTTGACCATTGATATAGGCTCCCATAGTTATATTGCATTCCACTCTCAATGAGTTAATTTTGAGGATAGTTACTGGAACATCGGATTCATGCAGAACATGTGGTTTAAGGATTCGGCGAGCAAATCCTAATAGTCCTCCAATAGAATCCTCCTTTTCAAAATCTATCGCGAGATTACATTTGATTTCACTCTTTAGAGTATTATTGTTTGGTCGTAAAATAATGGAGATGTCATACGCATCTAGTTTCTCAATTAAGAAAGCTTCAATGTCTTCTATTTCATAGCTCCCTGTGGGTATTGTGATGACTTGATCTCCCACATAGAATTTGTTGTTTCCAACGTCAATATTGGGAATTGAATTGAACGTTAGCAACTCCACAAGTCCAAGAGTATAGTCTTTATGAGGTGATAACTCGATAGGTGGAAAGTAGTGAGCTTCCAGCACTGATGATCGGCCGGAGAGCGTTAATGTGAACGAATCGTTCGACATGGTGTAACTGATATTTGAATTAATGTACATGGCTATTTTATAATGATTCATCAGCAAGGAACTTTAAACACAAATGGCCACACACCACCGTGTCATAGTTTTGAAACTGATCGTGATTATATTTGATAGTGCTACCAGCACCGAAATAATGAATCAATTCTGGAGGTGGTTGGAGATTACCAAAACTATCGAAATAAATGATTTCATTATTTTGTTTTTTATAGGCAACCCAGTGTGTACCGGGTCCACTCGCATCATCCAGATTAACAATAGCTGATTCATGTTTGTGTGGTCCATTTTTGGGTAACTCATTTCTCATGAAAACTCCTCGAAAATGGGAAATGTTCATGGCACGACTATATTTCATCAGATCAACATCAGTGAGGGCTCGGTGTGGTAGCTTTATGCGTTTTTTAAATGAAGTCCCAATCCTTCTTTATAGGGCTTCATGTAGAGGCCTCCACCCATAGCAATGGACTCCATTGTTTGGTTATGTCGTTTACTCTCTTGGAGAGCTTGTTTCGCGGCATTTGCATCATTCACAGCTTTGGCAATGCCTGCTGCACCACCTGCTAATGCTCCTGTTGCACTTAGTCCTGCGAAGAGAGGTATGAGGAAAGGTATCACACCACCAATCTTTGCGGGAACAGGAAGAATACGTGGTGCTATCACATTCTTGCGTCCACCAGCATTCTTCACTCCCGCTCGAGCACCTTTCAGAGCTGACTTGATAGCGTCCGGTCCTGGTCGCATTGAACTTTTGGCAGCTCGTATGATTGTTCTCAATGAAACTTTTTTCTTAGCACCTTTGCCACGTCTTTTCTTCTTTCGGCTCACTTTTTTCCTGATTCCCATGCCTAGAAATGTTTTAGCTTTCATGGTGTTTGCTACGCCCCAAGCGGCTGCTTTCTCAGGCAGACTTGCGTCCTTTGCAAAAATACGTTTCAAGGCTTTCTCCTGGAGATTTTTATCAGCCACGTGTCTCGCAGCTAGGTTATCCTTGGTTCTCGAATAAGCTATATCGTGTTCTTTGCAAGCTGCGTCGAGGGGATTGATTCCTGGATCACCACGAGCTAGGCGTTCTTGCAGTTTCGTTCCCGGTCCACAATACTGATAGCCCGGTATATGTATTTCAATAGGCAATTTATTGATGAGACTGTTGACTAGACCTTTCCCTCGACGTTTTCCTTTTTTACGCATACACTCCTTCATGTTCTCGGAACAACTGATTCGAAATCGTATAAATAGCAGGTATTTATACGTTTCAGCGCCAGTCGACTGGTACGTTTGGAGGGTGTGAGTCGAGTTAGTGTACCCAACCTCTCCTCTCTTCCGAATCAAAGGCAATGATCTCCTCGATTTCTTCTAAAACTGAGAGTGAATGATTATCGTGAAAATTCTCGAAAGATCTCATTAGTGCTACTTACAAATTTTTTTGGAAACTATTATCGTAGTGCTGTTTTTGATGAAGATACAGTTGCAGTTAATGATGGCAACAACAATGAACAACAGCAGCAACAACAACAACAAGAACGTGAACTGTTCGCTTCTCCCCTGTGAAAATGCAATTTCTCTCGATAACGGTCTATGGAAACGCGGGTGAAAAAATATATCATTGCTACTCACAAATTTTTTGGGGAATATTGGCTTATTGTTGAGGTTTGAAGAATTTTTTCCTTGATGATGCTGCTACTGATGTCGCCAGGATGAGGATGATGATACGCTGACGACGATGATAATAACAACAACACCATCAACATGAGCCCATCGCTACTGCCCCCTATGGAAAAGCTCCTTTAGAGATGATGTTCTCATGGGAAAAACAGATCAACTCACATTTGGGAGTTTGAGAAGTATTGACTGCCTTCTAGTTGTTGACGATGTCCAATGATGATGGTGACAGAATATAATAGGCCCCTCGCTACTGACGGTGATGATGATCCAACGAAGACGATTGTCGAACGATTGACATCGTAGAGTATAAATGCGCGGTATTTATAGCTCCAGAGTCAGTCATGGCTGTGAACTTTAAGCAACAAAGTATCCATCTACCAATCATGAATTTTGATGGAGTGGTGCCGCACAAGAATAAGAAAGCGAAGAAACGTCATGGACCTCTATTACCGAGTAGTGTTCGTGCAGTCATTTGTGGACCCTCCAATTGTGGAAAGACGAACGCTCTACTGGCTCTCCTAGTTCATCCAAATGGTTTGAGATTTGAGAATGTCTATGTGTACTCAAAATCTCTGAATCAACCAAAATATCAATTCTTGAAGGGTTTGCTTGATTCCATCGATGGCATCGGATATTTTCCCTTCAGTGAGCACGATGAAGTCATTAAACCGGAAGATGCGCGATCAAATTCCATCATGGTTTTTGATGATGTGGCTTGTGAAAAACAAGACAATATGCGAGCATTCTTCTGCATGGGTCGACATAGAGATGTAGATAGTTTCTATCTATGTCAGACATATGCTCGTATTCCCAAACATTTGGTGCGTGATAATACAAATCTCCTGATACTCTTTCGTCAAGATGAGATGAACTTGAAACACATTTATGATGATCATGTGAACACAGATATGTCACTCACACTCTTCAAAGATTTGTGTTCAAAATGTTGGAACGAGGATAAATACAGTTTCCTTGTAATAGATAAGGACCGGGATCTCAATGATGGTCGATACAGGAAAGGCTTCGATTGTTTCATAAATATCACTTAACTAGTGAGGTAAACGGTAGTTGTATTGTAAACTTGGAAGAAACAACATGCAGACAGAACGTTTCAAGAAAGAGACAGGTGCATTATATCATATTGCTCAAGCGAGCAATGCGATTCGACGAAAACATAAAATGATTAAATCGAACAAGGGCAGCATGGAGCAAACGGTACGGGACGTTTTGAAACCCGTGGTCGATCCTCTGGAAAAATTGGCTAATCCAGTGAAACCCGAAAAAAGAAAGAGAATCTCAAGTGATACTCACTCTGAGATGTATGACACAGCATTTGAGGATGATGATTTCCAATCCATCAAGTCATCCTCATCAACTAAGGGAGAATTCAATGATTCATCAGCTGCTCTCAATGATTCATCAGCTAAAGAAGATTCAATCGATGAATCGTCTAAGCTCATGATTACGTCAAGTCCGTCAACTTCTATGAAAGATGATTCAAGCACGCTCCTACAGAGGTATCTCCAACGATTGGAGAGACCAAATCCACGTGCTGATTTGGATGTAGAGTTTGGGGTGCGACCATCAACAAAAGGCCTTAAAATCGGAGATTCTTTCGTGTATTTTGGTGAGAATTCTACAATGACTCTGAAGGATCATACATACTCACTCACCCCTGGTCTCATTGAACTCATCTTTTCCAAATTACCTCAGACGAAGTATGTGACGCAAATCGATAAAGATACATATGCGCAAATTCTACGCAGCACCAATGCACACAGAATGTACTATCGTATTGACAATCGTGTTCGCAGTAATGATTCAAAAAAATTCAAAGAAATTATCAAAACCGTTCTAACATCGCCCATGAAAAAGACTGGAGAAGCTCTGCCACAATACATGAAGGTGACTCATAATAATGTAGATTATGTGCATTGGGATGATCCAAATGAACTTGTGGATCGGTTGAGATTATTGATGGCATCACAAACCGCCGGAAATCTCAGCCACACCAATGAAATAATGTCATTGATTGAGGAACTGCGAGAAGCCAACATTATTTATTGAGCCTCGTAATGGAGAAAAGTATCAGTTTAATCATGAGTGTCGATGTGTTTGGACGTCAGCTGGGAAATAAGAAGAATCAGATTGTTGGTAGTCGAGGTCCTCCTGGTGAGGGATTCAAAACCACTTCTGATGGACATTATGACATGGATAAGCGACGCTTATGTAATCTAGCGGATCCGGTTGAGTCAAATGACGCAATGTCCATGGGAGTGACTCGAACTTTGATACAACAAGAGATTCAACTCATCTATAATATAACTACTTCGATGAGAACCAATATTGATGATGGAATTTTAATGGTTCAATCTCTCGATTCTCAGTTCCATGAGGCTATAAAGCAACAAAAATCCAGCATTGATACAGTACAAGAACTCGTTACAAAGAACTCTGAGTTCATTTCTTATCTGGATGAGCAACGGAAAACATTGGAAGAGTCAAGGAGAATCATTGTGGACGATACGAACTTGATGATCAAGAGTCTTGAATCCATTGTATCTGAACAATTAAAAAGTCTCGAGGAGTCAATCAACACCGGACAAGAATTAGCCTTTCGAAATTCGGAAGTAATTGCTGAACTTGATAAGCGAGTATCTGCATTGGAATATGAAAAAAGCAACAGTAGTGGAGGAACTTCATAGACCTGCTCGTCGAAATTATCTACGTCGTCATGTTGATATGCGGGGGATAGATGAGACTTGGCAAGCCGATTTAGTAGATATGACTGCATATGCACGAGACAACAAAGGTTTCAAATATCTGCTAACGATTATCGACATTTTCTCTAAATTTGCTTGGACCGTTCCACTCAAGACGAAAAACGGAAAAGATGTAACAAATGCTATGAAATCTGTACTGAAAAAGGGACGCATTCCTAGCAAACTACATGTAGATCAGGGCAAGGAATTCTACAATAATGAATTTAAAACGTTCATGAAACAGTATAATATCACCATGTACTCAACTTTCAGTAATCTGAAAGCATCGATTTGTGAACGTTTTAATCGTACTTTGAAGGAAAAAATGTGGAAAAAATTCAGTTTGCGAGGCTCATACAAGTGGATTGATATTGTAGACTCTCTAGTGCTCACTTATAATAATACAAAGCATCGCACTATCCATATGAAACCCATTGAAGTGACAGCTGAAAATGAAAAATATCTTCTACGACATGTTTATGGTAAATTTGAAGTGAACCGTACATCAACCATTAAATTCAATGTTGGTGATCATGTGCGAATCAGTAAATTCAAAAACATTTTTGAAAAAGGCTATACACCAAACTGGACCACAGAGGTATTCACTGTCAGTGAAGTCTTGAATACCAATCCCGTTACATATAAGCTGTTGGATTATGAGCAAAGACCAATTGAAGGTGGATTCTATCAAGAGGAACTCACCAAAGTTAAAGATCCAGATTATTATTTAATAGAGAAAGTTATAAGAAAGCAAGGAAACAAGTTACTTGTCAAGTGGTTAGGTTTTGATTCATCTCACAATAGCTGGATAGATAAAGATCAAATATAAATTATGTTAAGTTACAAATTTTTTATTCAGTATATATAATAAATTTTTCACATTAATTTACAAGTTTTTTATTCATTACTCCTATGATAACCATATGGTACAGTATCTATTAAATTACTCAAAATAATTCTTTTATCATCATAAGCACTTAAAGCTAATTTTTTTTGACGTATAGAATGTACTTTATGATTCTTACTTCTAATTAAATATTGAAATTTCTTGAGATTTTCATGCTCAAAGAGACAGTTCTTATAATCATCAAATTTGATACTTTTCAACGTTGAGCCTTTCACACCTCTAGCTCGCTTCTTCACCTTCTCCTCTCCATGAATTTTGAAAGTGTACAATTTGGCACGCAAACCAATAAACTCGCTCATAAGTTTACCATTGCACTCATCTTTCATTAGACCTAATACTTTTTTATTCCTCAGAGGAATGCCATACGGATTATTTTCAGGATAATCTGATGTATCAAATTTCTCAATGTCACGTTCAATATATTCATAAATATTGGGAACACGAAATTCATATAAAAGACTGTCTGTATCTGTATAGAGTAATTTGGCTCGATCGTGAAAAGTTGGCTTAATATAATCATAATGGAAATCATAGATAATAATTTTCGAGAGATCAAGAATGGAAAATCCCACATAGATGGGCTTATTGAAGAAAATTTCATTACGATCCAATTGAATTGTCACTAAATCCTCGTCTTCATCGAAGATTGTACAGCTGTGGAAGTTTGGTTGAGCAATGAGAGCTTGAGCTCCATATCTTCCATCCCATCTTGTAATCAGTCTTACATCCTTTTGTTTTCTCACATTCTCAATGGTCTTTCCGAAAACTGCATTATTCATTAATTTGAAGAAGTTTTTCTCAAATTCGTTGTGGGACTGTTTTCGTAGTTCTGTATTTAGATGTATGTATGGTTCCAGCCAAGCAGCCTGTTTGAATTTCAGAACACGGTGAATTTTTGTCAATTTCATCCCAAATTTCAAGCACTGTTTCAAATTTTGATAATGTATCACATAGTTTTTCTTGGGTAACAATGTGGTCGCTAGTTTCGAAATTTTCTTGTTGGGTGGTATGAAATGCTCAGGGCAGAGTGGTAAGTCCTTGTGTAATTCATGGAGTTCTTCAGGATACTCCAAATCGACTTCTAGGATGTATCCCACATCAGAATCATGAGGAACACTCTCAACATCAATGCTCAATGAGTCAACCCACTCAAATGATCCATAAGGTAGGTATTGAGACATTGCCGCTCCATAAAGATTATTTACATCAAAGTACATGAGATATGTAGTGTCCTTGTTTCGATCATATGCCGTTCCCATGTACTCATTATTAGCACATGCATATCGATTGGAGCATTGTGCTACTCCTCCACGGATGCCCTTCTCAATGAACAAATGCATTTCAATGTCAGTGAGAAGTTCCAGTTGTACACCTGTGCATTTGAGCATTGCATCAAATGTCAATCCTGGAGCTGTAAAGTAGTGTAGAGGATCAAGCTTATAGACAGAGGAGCAATTACGTCTGAAATTTTCAAAGATATCTGCCAAAAGTAAGACATCCGTCTGTAAATAGAGATCCGAATACTCTCCCAATGATTTGACGTTGAAAGTACTCCAAACATTCTGAGCATGGTCATAGTCTTCCTCAGAGATGTTTTCATTGTTTAATCTCGAGTAAAACTCCTTCATCGATGGTAATTGATCTTCATCCAGTTTATCCCAAGAGTCCACATATTCGTACGGAAATACACCTTTCCTAGTTAGCAATTCGAATTTCTCCAAATCCTCATCACAATATTTCCAAGTTATTCGCTTATCTGCATTATTCAAGTCTTTCGCCAATTTCTCCAAGCTACTCGCCATGAACCTGAATGAATCAATAAATCGGAGATTAACTTGAGTGCCTTCTACTTTCTTCGTAAACGAAATGTATTTCTCCTTGTTCAGTGGGAGCAACTTTATGGAGCCAGGATATTTCTTAGCTAGAGTCTTAATGAAGAAATGTGCATCATAACCAGACAAGTTATGAAACACTACTGGAATAGTCCGAGAGCTTTGGTAATTCACATTGCACTGAGGATGAGCAGGACCGCGATAGTTGCCAGTGAAATGGCAATGATCGCGATGCTTCACTTCAGTTGCTGTGAATGGTTTCTCACAAATGTGACACACTTGTGCTGCTCGGTATTCATAGGCTTCTTGTGGTGTCAGAGGTCGCATTGGTACATTCGTACTCAGACACTCATCCACTTCATGTGCTATCCTCTGTAATTCATCGATGAACCAATCGATGCAATCAGCTCCACGATGCATCTTGTATTCGGATCGATTTTCATCAAAATCGCAGTGTAGATAAAATCCAGCACTGTGTGGAATATGCTTCTGATACGGCGTTTCATGTGCAGTTTCATCATCAGTTTCATCCCCAATTTCATCACCAGTTTTCTCCAGGATGCATTCCAAGTCAGCGTAAATGACAAACGGCACCATCTCCTTGAATTTGTAGTTCTTGAAGCTGAGGATATTATTTTTCTCTGTTGGTAATTTCATCCTACATTCATTAATGTTGTAACAATCATTCTGATGTCTCTCAAATGAATCTTCATTGGAAAAATGCCCCAAACAGCGATCACAGAACCACATGGCATTCTTATGATTTGAAACTTGTGATCTAACTAAACGTGATAGATTTCGAATCCATGCAAAGTGGTAGGCTGGTTGTGACTCTGGCTCTGAGTGTACATTTGTGCAAAATAAAAGAAGATGAATCGTTGGCCATTCTGATGCACTTTTACTCAAATAATAAGGAACAATATCATCATTTTGAATCCCATAAACATTGATTGAGAGGCCATTCAAACGCTCGAATTTTGGAATATCTCTAATCTTCATTGGGAATTCAAATCCTCTGTAGTTGAATGTTGTTCCATCCGGTAAAGTAGCCTGAGAATAATGTGGGTATGAGTGTATACGCTCAACATGTGCATTAGTTGGATGGAGAGCGGCTGTTATTGCCCATAAGAAACAAAATTCGTCATCATTCTTTATGTTAACTACAGCTTTTTTCGATTGAATATGTCTTGGTAATGGAATAAAAGTGTTCATTCCAGCTACCAGAGGAACATATCTATTAATGTTAATCACAAGATTGACGACTTCAAAGAGCGTCCAGCCGGAATCTTTCTCCTGAAAATCCTCCACTTTCTCGAGTAGTCGTTCAATCAAATGCTCATCAAACCATTCCTCAATATCCGTCGTTGGTAGAATGATCTGATTGCGTGTATTGAAAAATTTCATCTCTTCTATTGTTTCACCATTCTTCATTACTTGAAACTTGCAAGCGAGTATACCATTCACTTTCAAATTTCCATCTCGTTGTAAGGCATCTTCCAGACGAACAACTGTCAGTGACTTGGCATCTTCCAGGAAGGATTGAAGATCTTTGTCACGCAGATTAACTACAGCACCAGTTCGAATCCTTCCACCAAAAGCGCTCTCCATGTCTTTCCACACGACTCGATCCTCAACTTGTTGTGAGGAGGAGGAAGATGCAAGTGCTCCACCTTGCGTTCTCTGTTTCAGCTTTTCACAATGGGAATGGATCAGGGAAATAGTTGATTGTAAACGAATTTTTTCCCCAACAGACAAATTCACCGTTTTAAGAACTTTCTCATACAGTTTGATGTAATCATCACACTTGTTGATCCAACGAACTACATCTTGATCTGTTGCATTTTTACATCCTCTCTCTAGTGTCTTCAATACATTTAAACATGTCTTTGAATCATAGTTTTCTTTTTTTGATTCCATTTTTTTTCACTCTTGCTCTAACAAAGTGTCTTGATGAAAACTAACAATAAGATGAAATATTAATATTCACACGCACATAGATTGAATGTTTTCCACTCTCACTCCAACAAAGTGTCTCAATATAAAACTAATAGTCACACACACACACACACACACTGATTGAATGTTTCCAATCTCACTCCAACAAAGTGTCTTGATAATAACTAACAATAATATTACACACTGATTGAATGTTTTCCAAATTATTCAACGCGGTTGTCTTTGCAAAACTGATTTGCAAATGTTGAAATTCTCCTATTTATATGGATAAAAAATCAGTGCCACCTAGCGGTCCTTTTCAAAAGAATAGTTCTTCTGAGAATTGTTTTCAAATTGCGTTGTCGTCTTAAGGGTATCGGATTGCAATAACAATGCATTCAACAGTTCTCATTTTAAAAATTCGGAGAATCGTTTTGCGTCTCTAGCAGCCTTCTTGGGAAATCGAATTATTTGATTGATAGTATTTTTCTCATGCTCAAATTATTGAACATTTTTCAGAATTGTTTACAAACTAACAATGTGAGTGTTCATGAGATGATTGATTCATTATTTTTCATGAAAAGGATCGAATTACATAGCTCTTTAATATGATCAAAAATGCATTTCCATGAATTGTTTACAACAATGTAGAGAAGAATTCCTGCAATTAGAATATCTTAGACTCTTCGACAGTTCTCAGAACTGTTTTCCAGCAAATGATTTATTAGTTTTTCATGAAAAGGATCAAATTACATAGCTCTTTGATATGACCGAAAATGCATTTCCGAGATTGTTTACAACAATGTAAAGAAGAATTCCTAGAATTATTTTTCATTAGAATATGCTAAAATCTTCACCAGTTCTCAGAATTTCTTTTCAGCAAATGATTTATTAGTTTTCCATAGAAAGGATCGAATTACATCACTTTTTGATGTGACCGAAAACTGCTTAAATTTCCAGGAATTGTTTACAACGATGTCCTTGAGCTAAGAAGAATTCCTAGAATCTACATCAGTTCTCAGAATTGTTTTTCAACAAATGATTTATTAGTTCTTCGTAAGAAAATACTTTGATGTGACCGAAAATGCAACGCATTTCCAGGAATTGTTTACAACGATGTGAAGAGAAATTCCTGGAATTATGTTTCATTAGAATATTCTAGAATCTTTGACAGCTCTCAGAATTGTGCAATATGAAGAAATGAAATTTGACGCTCCTTTATCTCCAAAACTTGTGTACATCAAGCAGCATAAAGGATACCGCTTGATGTTTGCTATGATCATGTTACAATAGAACTTATCAAATATAAATCATTCAATTTCTAACATTTTCAATGATATTTGAGCTCATTTACATGTAGTGTCATGAAGAATATCCCTCGCTCGTACGTCTCTTATACAATGAGAATTTTTCTAAAATTAGAATCATACAAAAGTCATTTTATCGACTGAGGTCGATAAAACAGAATTTTTCAAATATAAAAATCAGGGGATTTCCCCTGGACCATTCGTTCGAGTCCGCGTTCCCCCAATCTGCTCGTTCAGATACAATAAACATTTTGAATCATCTCCACTAGGTGGCGTTGCAATCAACGCCACTAGGTGGCGCCACCTTTGACATCACTTACGCTTTTTGAAATTCAAATTTCCCCCCCGCCAAAACCACTAGGTGGCGCGGTAGTCAAGCTCAGAACCACTAGGTGGCGCGGTAGTCAAATCCACTAGATGGCGCTGTGGGCAAATCCACTAGGTGGCGCCACCTTCGCGTGACGTCACATCCGTTTTAAGCGAAATTTGAATTTCCCGCCATCTTTATGACGTCATTTCCGGAATGTTGGTCCAGAACCCCCACAGCTATACTACTAATGTCTTGACGTATCTGTCATAATCATTCGAATTATTCGATACTAGATCGAACTCCAGATCAATGGGCCGTTTTTGAAAATCAAGTCTCTGGCTCTAAAGCTTTGATAAACTGTCAGTTTTTAATGATTCTGAACGATTTCTTGGCCTTCGTAATGTATTTGAGGAGCGACGACGTAATTCATTACCAGTGAAGCTAACTTCACCAAGATTGATCATTTCATAGATCTGACATCCCAGAAGATACTGTCGCTGGTTAGACGTACTTAGCCGATTCAACTGTCTTCTAACTGTTGGAACTTCCAGCACCTGAAATGTGATCATAGTGCTTTTTGTTAGCGATGAAACGAACACATGCATTGAATGTTCTCTGACACTTTGGAGAATTACTGGAAGAAATATCCGTTAATGCTAATGTACCATAATCAAAAATAGACAATACTTGTATGTGCACGAGCACTTGAAAAATACCTTTATTTTATTGGAAATTCATTTTATTACGCTTTTGAAATCATAAGTTGAGGGAAAACTCAAAAATCACTAAGTTTATTGCCAAAAATCCCTTCTTGGAAATTATTCGAGGATATTACTGTACACTTTGCTAATCCCAAAGTGAATTAATTGAAATCAATAGATGCAATAGTTAATTGAAAGTTATCGATCATTATTAGAAAACTATCACTCAATGAATTATCTTCGATAATTCATTTGTGCATCAAGAAATAATCCGTCAGATTATTAATTATCTCAAGTGCATCGATTTACAACCGACACGTGCAAATTATCAGACAGTTATCAGAAACAAAGACAATTATGTAGTGAACTATACTTTACGATTAAAAATGTCTACGAAAGTGTCTTAATGTCAAACATTAGTTTTTGCAGTATAATTTCTGAGACATTCATCGGAAAATGAATGACAAGAAAATACCATAAGCTTCACTTCTCTCAAATTGATAATAAAATTTTTTTGGTTATCCCATTTCTGACTCACAGAAATCTAGAGTCTGACACTTTTACAATCCAAATCTTCCCCCCCCCCCTTCTCCCCATTCCACACGAGTGTTTCTCATTCTTTCGGTCGTTCGTGACATGAAGAATTTCACTAGAACGAACAAGAAGGAATTTCCGAATGATAGGGGGAACGATTTTTGAAGCCTGAGAGGCAATTACACGATAAAATACTGTGGAAACGGGGCAAGTCCCTGAATAAGAGTAAGGAGAGTAGAAATTCCTTATACTACAACCATAAAACTGGATTGGAAGTGAAGCGTATTGAACACACACGCCTGCTGTCAACCAAAAGAAAACGTGAGAAAAATATTTCGACATGAAAAAAAAAACGATTTCACTTAGTTTCCACGATATTTTGGAAACTAAGGGTGTTTCCAGAAGAATCGTTTTCAGGAACCGGTGGTGGCTTGGAAAAGATGTTTAGGCGAAGGTTTTTTGCTTTTAATAAAAACACCGGATTTAGCCGCAAGGCTGGGCCAAAAATCAAAATATGGCAGTTGTCTTATATTGTTACAAACTGGAAATAAATAATACACAATTTGTCAAATAGTTCAACACCGAAGTTAATGCCGTAATTCACACCGAAAATAGTCTTGTATTATCACCGAATTTAGTGGACTGTATTTTTGCCGATGCCGAAAGTTCTCAAAATATTCGCAAAAAAAGCAAAAATACACTGATCTCATTCTAACTGATCATGTTTCATTTTTCTTACTTTTTCCCAAATATCTCGGAAACTAATGGAGATACGCTCTTTTTACTCCAAACCTTTTTAGTATCTCTTGGAATTTTCTATAAACAAGTGGATGATAGTATCGCTTTCCAACTGATATAGCTCTCTCTGCTAATACTTTAGCAATATGCTTGCGAATGGAAGTGATACAACTTTTTTCAAACCATCATCAAAATATCAAATTTTGAAGAAATTCATTGAAACGCCAATAACTCGAGAACTAATCATGCAAAGAAGCTCAAAATTCACAGGAGGTGGCTGGCCAAATTCATGTGAAAGCAGAGAAAGTTATATTAGAGAAATTAAAGATAAGATGGGTATTGACTTAGATCCATCCCTGATAGAATTTAATGCGGGTAAAAGAGCTGTGGCCAAATTGATGCTGAATTCTTTATGGGGAAAATTTGCACAAAGGCCAAATTTAGAAAAGACAGAAATAATTAAATCATATGAAGTATTGCACTCGTTCTTTTCCGACCCTCAGAAAGAAGTAACAGGCTGTTTATTTGCATACAATTCTCGAGATAATATATGAGTATAAATAACATCAGTTCAATAGTTTCCAGAAATTCCATTAAAAACTGATTTTCGAAAAATGGACATATCTTAAAAAGTATCGATCGAATTCTCTTCAAATAAAACTTAAAAAATAGAGTTTGTCGAGAGGAAGTTTTCCACAAAATATGAAATTTTTCTATAAAGCCGTTTTGCTGTAATTGAGACTTTTATGCACACACAGACATGCGCTAAAAATATCATTTTCTCTCTATTTAGATCATTTTAAGTATCTTCTATTAAAAAAATTACAATCGAAAATTCTGATGATTACATAGCTTTCATTCAGAAGCAAAAAGGATTGGAGTAAGAAGGCCCTATCTCCTTCATTTCCCAAAATATTCTCATTCAAGTGTCCTAAATCCTCCACTACAATCACAAAACTGCATTAAAAGTGAAGCGTATTGGAACACACACGTCTGCTGTCAACAAAAGAGAAAGAAAAAAAACCTGAGCAAATTATTTCCAGAGATAAAAAACAAATGCTAGAAAGATCCCGGGGTAATATCATACGAAATGTAATCGGATATTTTATTTTTACTGGCGGAAATTCGTCAGATTATGGGAATTATATGGCACAGGTAGAAGTTTTTAATCCCGTATGAAACACGATGAGGAACGAGTGCAGAAGGCGGCTTGAGGAGGAGGAGGAGAAGGAGAAGGAGGAGGAGGAGGAGGAGGGGGGAGAAGAGGATGAAAGATGAAGAGGAGAAGAAGAATGGATTAGCCCGAGTACGACAGAGATTCTTGCATAAATGCCTTTAGGGAGAAAGTGGCGGTTGTATGGTGTACTTCCAAACTTGGTTAGGAAAGAATAAAAGAGAGACAGTCGACCAAAGCAACTGACGGCTGAGAAGAAGCAAAAGAGGGGAGGGGGGTGGAGGGGATATGGACGGGAGAAAAGTTTTTTGTTCTTTCCCTTTGCAGAGGATAAAATAGAATTCCATGGTTGGCTCGTACATACGTATATTTGGTTTTTACAACTTTTGTAGAACGTTATGTATGAGTTTACGTCTATTCATGTCTCTTTAGTAATTTTTATTCGAGGCGAATTGCACAGGGTCTCTTAGAATTCTTCACGAGGTTTTTTTTTTTTTTTGCACAAAGAGGAAGTATTTCAGTAGCGAATATCTTGGAAAAAAGTGGGGAGATACGTTCTTTTGTTCTGAAGCATTTTTGTAATTCTTGAAATATTCGGAAAAAGAAGGATCGGAATGAAATCGCTCTATCTCGCTTAATTTCCGAAGTATGGAGAAAAAAAAGGCAGAAAAAAAGCAAAAGTTCGATTTTTTTTTTTTGATGAATTCCGATAAGAACGTCCTTTTCTTTCAAAATAATCCTTCAATTTCTATGAAATAAGCGCATTTATGGAGACAATTCTAATGACCAGTGGACCATCATTTGCCATTGATTTGCCTTCTCAGCATGATGGACGAACTGGACAAAGCTTGATAGGGATAGAATCCTTCGAAAGTCTCACTGTGATAATAGAGCCATAGTATATTGTGTAAGTAAAGTAAATGCTGGGTCTCTCTGTGGCTCACAGAGACCGATCATTCTATGGAACATTGTTGAAAACCAGTTCCAAACGAAGCCATTTATATTGTCGACGTCTATACAGGATTTTGGAAGAACTGTTTGAAAGAATTCTCTCTATCTCGTTGTACGCAGAGATTCATCACGAAAATCTATCATTGATAGGTTCGAGTCTAGAGGTACTTCATCAATTAGATTTGATGGTAATTCCTTCTGTTTATATTTTTATGTCACTTTGTCTTAAGAATACATATATGGTCTCAAGGACTTTGCTATTCGTTGCAGTGAGCAAATACTCTAAATTTATCGGGAGGGGGCCAAGTTGTAAATTGAACAGTTTTTGTATCAGTATATCTCTATTATCTTGCGAAAACTAACGTTTCATAGATGGCTTGATTTAAGATATTAGTTAGAGAAAAATATCTTAAATCTGAAAGTATCCTGAAGCTGGGATAACTGAAATGGAAAAAGGTTTGAAATTGGGAAACGGTACATGTGTTTTAAAAAGTGACAAGACATTATTTAGTATCTGAAAAATTAAAATGAATGTATTCAGCTGCTCTTTATGTTTGAAATTAAGATATTTTTCAATTGTTCAGTCATTGGAGCTTGAAGGTATATGGCGAAACTCAGTTGCTAAATGCTATTCAGACACATCAGTGCAAAACATTTTTCGTGTCTCAGTCAAGTATTGTAATTTCCTACAAAAATATGGGAACAATGATAACGTGAATTAAATAAATAAGAAAAAATTAATATACTAATTTTTAATCGATTTTTTTCCACCTTCCAGTCTCCAGAAATTCATTCAATTCAGTTCCTATTCTATGACAGGACATGTATGCATTTATAGATTATGTGAGTGCCAGATATCCTGCCGTTGGACTATATCGGATTATGTCAGTGAAAAATAAGACACTTTGGCAGATTCAAACATTTAGAGATAACTGAATCGTCACTACCAAAGAAATCTTTAAAATGTTTTAAAAGGGTCTACGAAAGTGTCTTAATGTCAAACATTAGTTTTTGCAGTGTATTCTAGGGTAACTCATTCCAAAAACTTAGTCCATATTTTTAATCACTCAGTGAACTCATTCAGAAATTTTCAGGACTCTGTCACATTTCATCTGTTTTGGTTCAATTGAACCTTCTTGTTGAACCTTCTTCAGAGACAATCAATAAAAGAATAAGAGTAGATCACGATAATTAAATTTTTTGAGTGCAATACTTCGATTGCATTCATATTGTTTTTCAAAGGCATCCTATTCCGACTCGCACCATGTTGAAGTACGATTCTTCGATTACATAAGCAAACGCATAACGCAGCTCGAGTTCAGTTAACTCCTAATAAGCGAAACTAAATTATCTCTCAGAACTTATATTCTGCTGTTAGATTAATCGTAAGATTATAAATCAATATTCAATCAATGGATAATTAATTCAAAGTAGCTCTCTCTAGAGATTATTATTAAAAGAACCCAACATAACAGAATCTCAAGACTTTAAAATAACGTATTTCTAACAAAACCCATTTTTTAAATCTTTTTTTCAAATATCTCGGAAACTAATGGAGATACGCCCTTTTGCGCTCATCTTCTTTAAATATCGAATTCCAAAGGCCCCGAGGAAGAATTTGATCGAAATCGCACTATTTTGCTTAATCTCCAAATTCTCAAAAAATTACTAAAAAAAAATTGAATTATCCAATTTTTTCTTTTTACTATTAAGTTCGTAAATTCATGCAGGTGTATTGCATTCATCCGTAATAATAGAGAAATTCTCTCAGGAATGGTTCATCAAAAGCATTGAAGTAGCGGTCAATGTGTCTGAATGAAATTATATTAGATATGAATACATGCATTCCTAACTGCACATTAAGGACTTTGTGTGAGTGAACGGATTTCAATTCTGGTTAGAGTTTCCCCACGAGTCAACGTTTTCCAGACCAGCTGGCATTATAGCAGAACTTACCATGAATTCATTCTGCTTGCCATACCATAGCTTCTCAGTAAGTTTAACATGAAGGGACACTGCATCGAAAAATTCCGCAGTCAAATAGAATATGTGGATTGCATTCGAATTCGAATTCGAGTTTCTAGCTAGGTTCAGGTGTTTCGGAATCATTCTAACATAATGGAGATACGTAAAATAAAATAGTTGAAATTGAAAGAAGAAGCGGCGTAAAAGTTGAGAAGATAAATCAGGAGAAGAAGTAAAACAGGATAAGTCTATTTTTATTCTTGTTCTTATTTTAAGAAGATCTTGAAAGCTAAGTGGGATAGGGCGATTTTGGTCTCATCTTTTTTGATAGATAATTTCAAAAATGAAGAAGAGGATGAGGATAAAAAGGGCGTATCTCCATCACTTACAATATTCTCCAAAAAAATGATTAAAAAAATTGACTTAACCCGTTTTACCTCTTCACCAGTGAACGGCATCATCGATTTTTTCGTCAACGATTTCGATTATACTGATTTTTCATGATAATAAGTAATTAGTAAAAAAAAATTATTAATTTTCATAGAAAATAAGTAATCAGTAAAAAAAAATTATTAATTTTCATAGAAAATTAATAATTAGTCGGAAAAAAATATTAATTTTTCTGAAAAATTAGTAATTGGTGAGGAAATATAATTAATTACTCTCAAAAATTAGTAATTAGTAAGGAAATATTATTAATTACTTTAAAAAATTAGTAATTAGTGAGAAAAATTACTAATTGCTTTCAAAAATTCCTCAAAATTAGTAATTGGACAAGTAAAATCAATAGTTTTCCTAATCAATTTGTTATTATTAATTATTTTTATCTGAAAAGTTGTCAATGTGACATTATTTCCCTTTTCCTTTCATTCTACTTTCGGATTTCTTTATTATGCCTTTTTTCCCTCTAGTTACATTGAGTAAAATGTTCTGAAAATTAATATAAATAGTAGGATTAAGCAATCGATCGTACTTGAAGTCAATCGACTAGAGTCAACAACATTATTAATTAATTGGAAAAATTAGTCATTTTTGTCGGCTAATTACTAATTTTTCAGAAGAATTACTGATTTTTCAGAAAAATTAGGAACTTTTTTCGACTAATTACTAATTTTTCAGAAAAATTAGGAATTTTGTATTCCTCGTGTATTTCTTTTCTCCCAGCTGCAGAGAACATTTAAAAAGAGAAGAATCAATACATCCTCATAAAAAATAAAAAAAAAAACTATTCAAAAACAATTTAGATTTTCAGATGGTCCGAGGAATAATATTTATTCCAGCATGTGGCAGAACAATAAATCCGACAGATACGTGATTTGATATTGAATGTATCAACACAGTCCTCCAGACGTGTAGTTTCATCACCGCGAATTAAAATCAGAAGAAAAAAAAAAATTATTCCCCGTAGAGATATTCTTATTTGATTTCATTTGTTGCTTCTTCTGTTTGGTTTTAGCTTTTTTATTACTGCTATGAAATTTTCAGACATCCATTTCATTCTATTATCATTTTTTTTTAGAATATGTCGGAAAATAAGCGAGATAGGACGATTTCACGTTTTTTGTAGCTCTTGAAAGATTTTTTGAAGAAAAAAAGGGCGTATCTCCATTAATTTTTGAAATATTCTCGAAAAAAGTGCAAAAAAAATTGGTTCTCCTTTTATTTTTCTCAAATATCTCCGAAAATAATGGAGATACGCCCTTTTTGCATCAATCTTTTTTTGTAGCTCTTGAAATTCTCTGAAAAAAAGGATTCGGGTAAAAAGGGCGTATCTCCATTAGTTTCCAAGATATCAAAAAAAATCTGATGATAAAATAGAATAAATTGGTCTGAAAACTTCATATTCTCTTTCCATCCAGGATAATTGTATTTTTTTTTGCCGTTTCTTTTTTTTTTTTACGACTCACATTGATTGCTTTGGCATGAGGCGTTTTGTCAATAGCCAGATGCCCTGTGTGTACCCCGTGCTTTTTCTTTGCTGCACTCCCTCATTCTTCATCCCTCAGTTTGTGGATGGTTGGTTTATTGAAGGGCGAAGAGGAGGAGGAGGAGGAGGAGGGGAAGAGAGGCGTGTGTACCCTATAGCTTGAGGGATAATACGAGCGTCACTGAGCACGTCCCGTGCACCACCGGCCAAATAGACTTCCGTCTCTCGCGGTAATATCGAGTGTCTACGATCTATCGGAACGGAAACGCTTGATTTTTCAAGAAAAATTATGTGGAAAATTGGTTTTTCCCTCAAACTTTCTTTCCTTCATTTTACTGAGAGAGAGAGAGGGAGGAAATATATAAAATGTGGCGCATTTTCTTTTTCTCCACGAATTTCCGCTTCGTTAACAGAAGAAAATTACGGTGTGTGTACAGAAAAGGCTTTCGAGGAATGTCGAGGAAAATAATGGATATATGCCTTTTTTACACAGAGAAAACGGATTTCTCAATTTAAAATAGTGCAGTCACTTAATTCAAGATAAGAAAGTCACTTAATTTAAGTGACTTTTACTATCTTGAGTTAAGAAAGGAAAAATCACTTGATTTAAGTGAGAAAAGTCACTTAATTCAAGATAAAAAAGTCACTTAATTTAAGTGATTTCACTATCTTAAGTTAAGAAAGAAAAAATCACTCGATTTATGTGATAAAAGTCACTTAATTTAAGAAAGACGAAATCACTTAATTCAAGATAAGAAAATCACTTAATTTAAGTGACTTTTACTATCTTGAGTTAAGAAAGGAAAAATCACTTGATTTAAGTGAGAAAAGTCACTTAATTCAAGATAAAAAAGTCACTTAATTTAAGTGATTTCACTATCTTAAGTTAAGAAAGAAAAAATCACTCGATTTAAGTGATAAAAGTCACTTAATTTAAGAAAGACGAAATCACTGAATTCAAGATAAGAAAATCACTTAATTTAAGTGACTTTTACTATCTTAAGTTAAGAAAGAAAAAATCACTTGATTCAAGTGAGAAAAGTCACTTAATTTAAGAACATGCAGGTCACTTAAATTAAGAAAGACTAAGTCACTTAATTCAAGATAAGAAAGTCACTTAATTTAAGTGACTTTCACTATCTTAAATGAAGAAAGAAAAACTCACTTGATTCAAGATAAGAAAGTCACTTAATTTAAGAACGTGCAGGTCACTTAAATTAAGAAAGACAAAGTCACTCAATTCAAGATAAGAAAATCACTTAATTTAAGTGACTTTCACTATCTTAAATGAAGAAAGAAAAACTCACTTGATTTGAGTGAGAAAAGTCATTTAATTTAAGAACGTGCAGGTCACTTAAATTAAGAAAGACAAAGTCACTTAATTCGAGATGAGAAAGTGACTTAATTTAAGTGACTTTCACTATCTGAAGTTGAGAAAGAAAAAAATCACTCGATTCAAGTGAAAAAAGTCACTTGATTCAAGTGACTTTCGTTTTTTTTTAATTCAAAAACTGAACTCCCTTGATTTAAGACATAAAAATGACTTCATTCAAGTGACTTTGTACATTTTCAATGCGATCCAACATAGGGAATGATTCAACAAATGATTTAGAGTGGTTTTCCTTTTTTTCACTCTATTTAATAATTATTACCATAGCTTTATTGTAAATATATTACATAGCTTTTTGTAACAATTAAAATATCCTTTATTCTAGCCTAGTCACAAAAAAAGGGGGGGGGGAATGACGGTTGAAAAATTGTAAAAGGCCGAGAGGTCATGCAGAGATAAATAAATAACATAAAATCCACAAATTTCCGTGCAAGTCGAATATTTTTATGAAATTGAATATAGATATGCGCAAAATTGTACCAGTGTACATAAAGCTGCCAGCTACACAGCTCCGGTTATCAGTCCCTATGATCAGAACCCCCCCCTCCCCTCCCCTCCAGTTCCTATACCTCACACATATAACTGAGAATATTTAACCATAGAAATGGCGGAATGGATCATATTGGGTGTGTTTTCATGTCCATACGTAAAGCAAATGGTCATGACTCATGAATCGATCTGCAGGCTTCGCGATCAACGGTTTGAATCGTATGTCCGGCACAGGCACTTTATGTAGGTGTATTGGATTGGCTCTAAAACATACACACTATGGTCGTACAGATCTATTGTTTTGATTGAGATTACAAAAGATTTCCAGTTGGCATTTCACTGCCCCTTAATCACAGGACAATTGCGTCAAGTGCGATGGATGGTGTTTTGTGTTTAATGGATTGTCGAAGTGGTCGATAGCTGGGATTCTTTTATGAAGTACCAATTCGTGCAGTTGTGAGGGCAATTGAGAGAAAGATATGAGCACTTTTTTCGAGGATCGATGGAGAATTGATGGAAATTATTAAGAACTTCATCGAAATTCTTTGCTTTTACTGCAAAAATTGATGTTTGACATTAAGACACTTTTAAAACATTTTAAAGATTTCTTTGGTAATGGCGATTCAGTTATCTCTAAATGTTTGAATCTGCCAAAGCGTCTTATTTTTCACTGACATAATCCGATATAGTCCAACGGCAGGATATCTGGCACTCACATAATCTATAAATGCATACATGTCCTGTCATAGAATAGGAACTGAATTGAATGAATTTCTGGAGACTGGAAGGTGGAAAAAAATCGATTAAAAATTAGCATATTAATTTTTTCTTATTTATTTAATCCGCGTTATCATTGTTCCCATATTTTTGTAGAAAATTACAATACTTGACTGAGACACGAAAAATGTTTTACACTGATGTGTCTGAATAGCATTTAGCAACTGAGTTTCGCCATCTACCTTCAAGCTCCAATGACTGAACAATTGAAAAATATCTTAATTTCAAACATAAAAAGCAGCTGAATACATTCATCTTAATTTTTCAGATACAAAATAATGCCTTGTCACTTTTTAAAATACATGTACCATTTCCCAATTTCAAACCTTTTTCCAGTTCAGTTATCCAGCTTCAAGATACTTTCAATTTTGAGATATTTTTCTCTGATTGATATCTTAAATTAAGACATCTGTGACACATGAGTTTCTGCAGTGTTTTGTCGTCCCTCTATTAGTCGCCCCACGCGGGGCTTTGATTGTAGGGGGAACGAGTAGAGTAAAGATCCCCCCACTCAATTCGGGGGGCGGGGCTCAACTGAAAAACGCGCGCTTTCGTCCAAATTCAAAATTCAGTCATAACCTCAATTAATTTTTTTCATCATCTGTTTTTTAATGAATATTTGAAAAATAATGGACATACGCCCTTTTCACTCTCATATTTTTTTTGTAGCTCTTGAAACTCCCTTCAAAAGAGACAAATATATATATATATCCCTTATTTTCCGAGATATTCTCAAAAACAAATGACAGAAAAATTGAGTTATTCCTTTTTTTTCTGAATTCTTCTAATTTTCAGTGAAATTTTGCTGGAATGACGTTAATATTTTTTTTGCATTCTTTCGAACAAACTGATTTATCGAAATTCGATACATTAGCCTGATAAATACCTCCGCCTAATATTTTGCGTGCCTCATCTTTCTCTCTCTCTCTCCCATTGAATGTTCTCTATTTTAAGCAGAAAAGCGAAAGTTATTAAAGTTAAAAGATGAAAAAAATTCTCGAATATGAATAGATTTATTATTAGAATGAATAATGATTTATGAAATTTCGATAATTACTCGCCCGCATATTAACAAAGTAATACCTGCTAGATTTTAATTAAGCGTCATCAAAAGTGAGATTATCTGCAATTTTTCAAATTCAAAAAAATGATTCATTTTAATTGAAATCTTCTAGACTTTGGATTGATAATTCTCGCAAATTCACGCTGATAATTATTTGGGCATAAATAATATTTGCGTTAATTGCTGATAATAATTCAATGGCAGTGGAAAATTCATTTCCCTTAATCCATGAATAATTGAACGAAAATTTAAATAGTAAAAAATTTTTTAGTTCCATGTATGAATATTTGTGAATAGCCTGTGTAGTCGAGAATTCCCCGGGAGAGCAATTTATTCAATTAATACCATTCGAAACCCCTTTTTCAAATGATTCCTGTAATCCCCCTTTAAAAATTGTAAAATCCTCTATTCACTCCAATGAAACATCGATGAACGATCTTTGACAAACAAATTTTCACAGAATATGAAATTGTTTCCATTCCATTCTTGCTCAATGCTTTTTTTTCGTTTCATCCTTTATTTTTAGGAATGAAATAATTGATGAAATAGAAAAAAATGCATTTTTTTTGCGTTTTTTGGGATAATTCTTAAAGATTATTGGGAGGTAAAATCGGGGAAGAAGTGAAATTTTTGGATAAAATCGTTAATAATAATTTATACAAGATGAAATTCGCAAATATGATTCAGTGAATCTGTGAAGGATGGAATGAGGAACAAAATAAGCCGTAGAAACAAAAAATTGATTGAAAATTGAAAAATTGGCTGCATTTTTTACATTTTTTGAGTCTTGAAAAATTTGGAAAAATGTAAAAAATGATGAAAATTTCTCAATTTTCAATTAATTTTTTGTTTCTAGGGCTTATTTCATTCTTCATTGCATTCTTTACAGATTCATTGAATCAGATTGGAGGATTTCATCTCCTAGAAATTGTTATTAACAATTTTATACAAAAATTTAACTTTTTTTTCGATTGCACCTCTCAATCATCTTTAAATGAATATCTTGGAAATTAAGCAAGATAAAGTGTTTTTATTTTGATTTTTTTTTTTTAGAGAATTTTAAGAGCTACCAAAAAGGATTGGGGAGAAAAGGGCGTATCTCCATTAGTTTCCGCAATATTCTCAAAAAATGATCATCACAAAAAATTGATTTTTATGATTTTTTTTGAGAATATCTCGAAAATTCATCAAAATATAGCGATTTTGAATTTTTCAAAATTCCCTAAAAAACAGTCTTAGAGTAAAAAAGGCGTATCTCCATCAATTTCCGAGAAATTCTCCAAAAATGATCCCCCAATATAATTTACACGATTTATTTTTAATGAATATTCCGGAAAGTAAGCGAGATATGCCCTTTTTATCCTAATCCTTCTTCATAGCTCCTAGAATTCTCCACAAAAAAGGATTCCAGCAAAAAAAAGGGCTTATCTCAATTAATTTCCTAGATATTCTCCAAAAAAAAATCCTAAAACATCAAAACTCACTCCACTTCCCTTCTCCATCCCCCAAACCCCCTAGAATTTCAATTAAATATTCATTCCACCTGTCCTTCAAAATCTTCCCGTGATATTCACCCTCGAAATGACGGAAAAGCGCACATAATTAGCATGTATACGGTGGTGAAAATACAGTTGTGTATCCTCACCAGTGGTCACTAATATATACAGAAATTCTAAAACAAGTACAAGTAACCCATATATACACACACACATACATATACATATATCGTGATAAATCAGTGAGAACAGCAGCAGTGAACTGGCATCAATGGTGCTTTGGTTGGGGAAATGACCGGGAGCGAGAGCCGCGAATGAGGGGCAAAAGCACTATTCCATGCTCATGTGTATGTTCTCTCTTCACGGAAAGGGCAAAATTGTTGGATACACTGCATGTGCATGAATGTGCTAGGAGATTGGCTCGAGATGTCCCCCCCCACTCCATTGCCCATCTCACATTTCTCACGCCCCTCTAACCCCCCCCCCCCCCCCCCAGAGAGCCGCGACATGCGGAGGGCAAGGGGACCGGGAATATATGCATATTCAGGACTTGTTATAGCAGCGATATCGTGAGGCACAGTGTGCCATGACGCGCTCCTCGCCGGAGATACGAGGGGATAGCCAGTGACGGACTGCCGGACATCCGACCTGTTAGCCCCGCCGTGTATCCCACCAAACTCACACCAACACTATCAACAGGAAAAAAAAAAATATCAACCTACTATGGTTGTATATATATATACGAGTTAGAGTCCACTGCAGTCCGTGTTCTCGTCCACTTCCTACTTCAACCTATATATCTGTATACAATATCATCTAATGCTCTTTTCTCATCTTCAGAGGAAGTACAAAGTTTTGGGGATTGGTTTGTAGAACATTATTCTCAAGGGGATTATTATTTTTTTGGGGGATTGTCGAGGAAAGTAATGGAGATACGCTCTTTTTGTAGTGAACTTTTTTTATAGCTTCTGAAATTCTGGAGAAAAAGGACTTCTTCATTACTTTTGGAAATTGTTTTTTGCAGAGGCCTACAATGTAGTAATGTGTTGCAGGGTGTGTTTGCACTCTTTCCTGAAGGTTAGTTCGAGAAAGATGATTTGTTAAATAAAAATTACCAAGTATTAACCCCTCAAGTACGGGGTCCATATACGTAGGGGAGATCGGGGCAAAATGGACCTTTGTGGCAAAATGATTCGATTTTTTTTTTGGATTTGAAGGACTTTGTGGAAAAATCTGGAAAAATTTGAGAAAATGCTCCAATCTGTCTATGTTGTTGGTGAATTTTTTCAAATATTTTCTAGAAGCCGCCACTCTTAAAAAAAATCTCAAATCATTCCACATTGCAGGTCCATTTTGCCCCGGTCTCCCCTATATGGACCCTCGTGCCTGTCCTACCGGTCGGGGTCTCTATGTCATAGAGACCCTCACCACGTTGCATAAAAATTTCAATATCTCTTACAATTTTCAAGATTTTTAGATTTTGCAAAATGCTTCGTGAAGGTGGATAATTCAAGTCTGATATGCAACCTTTCAAAAACAATTAATTCGATTTTAACTAATTAATTTTTGAGGAATTTTGTTGGAGTTATGGGATGGGTTCTTAAATAAAAGCAGAGTAATTTATAATTAATTTAATTATCTCTTTATTCAACACTTTCTTCCACACACGATGCGCACACTTCGACCGTTCACACACATCTGCCTCGTGTGCCTTCGACTCAAGCGCTAGAGCACTCGTCATACCGACAGATGGCAGCACAGCCATTCCGGGGTCGGCAAAGCCTCCAAACCTTAAGGTACGGCCTCATGTAGGCGTCTTTGACGCTAGCGTCAGCGTTAAATCAGGTCACGTGACACTATTTTGAATTTCCCGCTGCTTAAAAAAATTTAGCGATAAGTCGCCGCGTCAAACAGCAGCGTCAACATGGCTGTTTACAGGAGTTTTAAGCATCAGTAGATGATGGTAAATAGCAATTATTGTCCGAATCTATATTTTTGTCATTTACTGAAACATTTTTTAAGGTTTACATCATCTGAACTCATTATTTTGAATATTTTATGATGACAATATTGACGCTCCTTTTCCAGCGATAAAGCTCAGATTGTTGAGCTTTTTTCTACTTGTCGCTAAATTTCTCATTAGTGGCGGGAAATTCAAAATAGTGTCAAGTGACCCGATTTGACGCTGACGCTAGCTTCAAAAACGCCTGCATGAGGCCGCACCTTTACAGTTTTTTTTTCAAACTTCTGATTTCACATGTCCCAAGGCGTCCGTCCGCTAGGACAGTTTGGCTCGCTGAGGCCCCGCACTTGAGGGGTTAAATAATGATAAATATTTATTCGTAGTTGAAGTTACAAGTGGACTGTATTGTTTTGTCTTCAGACTCTGGCTAACTTAGTTTCTAAATAGTTCGATTTATATGGATTGACGGCGATGACGCCGAGATGTAGAAGAAGGAAAGGGATTGTGACGTAGGTTGTTTGGACGTTAAGGATTGGTGAACCTTATTTTTTCCCCGTTTCGACAGGAACAGAAATATTCTCAAGAAATATTGCTTCCTATTGAAAATGGGTGAAATAAATAAGTTTCTAACACAGTGGATAACTTTGATATTCAAGACTTTATTTAATTGCACGAGGATGGACCGTCAGTGCATCAGTGAGCTCTCCACGAGAGACTAACGATTCGTCACCAAGACCAGAAAGTATCGGTACCTAAAGAACAAAGAGCCCTCAGTTTTTTCTCCCTATGAAATCATTGTTTATGTTTATGTTAGCATCTTCGACTCTCGCCACGTCGATTCATTTTTGAACTCTTGATCTTAATTTGAATGAATAATAATTCTCAGTAACGAAATTAAGTGATAATTCAATACTTCCGAAGAGGAATGATGGGAGAGAACGAGAGGACGCCGAAATTGGCGCTCTCTGACCACAAGGCCGTTCAGGGGCACTTGTGATGCCTCTAGAGATGCCACCTACGTGGCGAGATGGATTCCTCGATGGGTCGATTCAAGATTGTGACCTCGCCTGATCTAGATCTTCTAACAAATATGAAGAGAGTTTCATGATATCCGACAAATAAAAACAGTTAGATAAAAAAAATTGACATATATAATTGCTTTTTTCAGAATATCTCGGGAAATAAGCGAGATGAGGCGATCTAGTCCGAATCCTTTTTTTAGTAGCTGAAAATTTTCTGCAAAAAAGATGCAAGCAGGATTGCTCTATCTCGCTTATTTTCCGAGATATTCTACAAAAACCATTCCAAATTTTTTTAACGGAATTTCCGTGACTCCCGAAAATTTAATTTAGAGTACGTTAATGATTTCCCTCAGTGGTAATGATTCACCGCGTTAGATCGTGAATTAAGTGGGTGGAAGTGGCCGTCAAAGTACCTAAAAGTCCCCAGCTCATTACCTCCAGTTACCAGTAATCCCTGGAACGAGTGAGATTGATGGAACCCCCTTTTTTCTCATATCCGGTCAAAAAGCCAAAATCGTATATTCTCCAATGACCTCAATATCCCTGAAACTCAAATCATCATTTAAGGTAGTATCCCAGTGAACTCGAGTATAGTTAACCCCTTATTTTTTTGATGCCGTATCAAAGATGATATTTTTTTACATTTTTCTGAATTTTTTCATAATTTTTGACCGTGCAGTTTATGAGATAAGAATTATCAAAGTTATTGAAAATAGCGGTGGTGGGGATGAAACGCCTTAAATCGGACAGAAATAACGAAATTACTAAAAAATCACACGGTTGACCCATTATTTAAAAACAATTGGCGAAGAGAACAGCATTTTAACTAAATAATAGAAGAAAAAAATATGCAATTCACCGTATAGTTATTGAGAAATTTTAATTAGAAGGTAATCGTAACTATTTGCCTCTCTCTCTGTCTCATGCATGTGATAGGAGATTAGTAATGTTAAAAAAATTCGAGAATAAAAAATTATATTCACAAGCTGAAGATATGACTTTCGAATAGTTTAATCACTTTTTTCGGGTAAATTGAAGCACTTTTTCCCCGAATTAACAGCAATTAATTGGAAACTAACCTACAAATTCTCATGTTTTCTGTTCTATCGACCTCAAATACATTCAAAATGCACAATGAGCAATGTTAAAGCTCAAGTTGCTTGTGCAAGCGAATTCTCACTTATTCCCTTTTTTTTTGTTCCTCCTCCAATCGCTTCCACCAAATTAAAGAGCCAGTCCAACCGTCAAATGAAAAACAAAAGAGACAAAAAAAAAGGGAGAAAAGAATTTTACTATTTATACTTTTTATCAATTTCATATTCCAATTGGCTCGTAAATTTATTCCAGAGTTGCTTCATTCGCAAAATAATATCCTTTTTTTTTTTTTGTCCACCGCAGAAAATTTTCGTGCCCTCCCTTTTATTTTTCGCTTAACTTCATACAGAATAATTTAACCGAAACGAGACGTGATGTGACACTACCAGGAAAACAATTTTCGAAGTCACTTCTCTTTTATTCCCCTTTCTCCAAAGTGAATACGAACGATGTGGTTGTGAGCTGGAGCAGAAAGAGAAGTAGATGAGAGGAAAATATAGAGTAAGAGAAAATGGCCGACAGGGGGAGGGGTAGGAGGGGGAGGGGGGAAGACTTGAGGGCTTGTGTATCCGGACGTGCGCGTTTTCGTGGTGGGCTGCAGGAGATTGTTCCTCCTGTGACCGACGTGGAATAAAATGAATTATTTCGGTGGAAGCTGGGATACGATGGCTGCATATGCACGGGAAAAAATCTATTTTTTCCCCTCTTTTTCCCTTTTTTTTCACTTTTTGCTTTTGAATGGAAGCTGTGTAATCATCAGAATTTTCGATCTAGATAGAAAAGCCACTTAATTTAAGTGACTTTCACTTTCTTAAATTAAGAAAGAAAAAGTCACTGGAATCAAGTGACTTTTCTCACTTGAATCAAGTGACTTTTTCTTTCTTAATTTAAGAAAGTAAAAGTTACTTAAATCAAATGACTTTTTCTTCCTTAATTTAAGAAAGTAAAAGTCACTTAAATTAAGTGAGTTTTCTCACTTAAATCAAGTGACTTTTTTCACTTGAATCAAGTAACTTTTCTTACTTAAATCAAGTGACTTTTTCTTTCTTAATTTAAGAAAGTAAAAGTCACTTAAATTAAGTGACTTCCCTCACTTAAATTAAGTGAATTTTCTCAATTAAATCAAGTGACTTTTCTCACTTAAATCAGGTGACTTCTCTCACTTAAATCAAGTGACTTTCTCTTTCTTAATTTAAGTGACCTGCACGTTCTTAAATTAAGTGACTTTTTTTCTTTCTTAATTTAAGAAAGTAAAAGTCACTTAAATCAAGTGACTTTCCTCACTTAATTTAAGTGAATTTTCTCACTTGAATCAAGTGACTTTTCTCACTTGAATTAAGTGAATTTCCTCACTTAAATCAGGTGACTTCTCTCACTTAAATCAAGTGACTTTCTCTTTCTTAATTTAAGTGACCTGCACGTTCTTTAATTAAGTGACTTTTTTTCTTTCTTAATTTAAGAAAGTAAAAGTCACTTAAATTAAGTGACTGCACATCCTCAAACTAAGAAAACATTTTTCTCTGTGTATTTGCATGATTAGTTCTCGAGTTATTGGGGTTTTAATGAATTTCTTCAAAATTTGATGTTCCGGAAAATAATGGAAATACGCCCTTTTTGTCCCAAGCTTGTTCTATAGCTCTTTAAGTCATTTCCAAACAAAGGGTCTGCGAAAAAGGGCGTATCTCCACCAATTTTTGAAATATTTGGAAAAAACGGATTAATTTTTTTTTGTTAATTTCTCTTTATTTTGAAGAAAATCATGGAAACTATAGGTTGAGGTAAAAAAAGGCGTATCTCCATTTGTTTTCGGGATCTGCATCATTTTCTTTCTCCCCTAAAAGGCCTTTTTTCTTCTTTCATCTTCAATGTTTCTCCCCTCGCTTCTGTTTTTCCTCTCAATTTTATTTTGAGATTTTTTTCTTTTTTTTTTTGCTTTTCTGCATCACTCGATTTCTCTCTTTATACGTCTCTTTGTCGTGTTATTTTTCACGACACCCCATCTAGGGGGAGAAGAGAGGCTTTTCCGTTCAATTTTTCGTCCTCCCTTAAGCAACGCAATTTTCACTGGTGACTAAACTTATTTCACCCACGTCGAGACACATTTTGCCTTTTTCGCTTTTCTCAGGGGCTCTTTTCTGTGTCGCGTGATTTTTTTTCCTTTTTTTTTTTGTTGATGGGGGAAAAAGAGAGGGAATTTCTCTGATGGAGATAAGTAGATAGAGGAAATGTTTATAATTACACAATGAAGTGGCCGGGAAGAGGCAGAAACAATTTTTTAGTAAATAAATCAATAAAAAATTTGAAAAAAAATCATTTAAAAAGACGAATTATCCATTTTCGCATTTTTACGAATATTTTGGGAAATAAGCGAGATAAAGCGATTTTTTGCAATTTTTTTTTATTTTTTATTTAGGAAAATAAACGAGATAAAGCGATTTTTCCCAATTTTTTTTTTTTTTTTCTAGTTTTGGAAAATAAACGAGATAAAGCGATTTTTTCAATTTTTTTTTTTTTTTTCTTCATTTTTGGCAAATAAACGAGATAAGCCACTTTTTGCTATTTATTCATTTTTAATTGAAATTTTTTCTTAAACTTTTTTTATTTCATAAAATTACAAAAAATCAATCGCAAAAAATTTTTTTGATTTATTTGGGATCACTTTGCAGATTTATTTGAATAATATGAAAAAAATCGCTGCTTTTATTCCCCCTTGTTAAGCTTGACAACGAAGTTGTTTTATTAACAAAAAGAAAAACGATTAACATTCTTTTGTATCTCTTAGAGATCTGTCATTAATAAAAATACATTCATTGAATCAAGACGTTTAGCGATTACTCTGTATTAACAGGTTATGGGCCCAGGCATAATTAAAATAAAGAAATAATTAGAAATGTCGGGTCAAGTGAGAATAGAGGCCTTAAACAAAGAAAATTATGATACGTGGAAGATTCAAATGGAAGCGTTATTAATCAAAAATGATAACTGGTGTTATGTTTCTGGCATGTCAGTTAAACCGGAATTGACGGAAGGAAATGCAAATATCCAAGCAGTAAGAGATTGGGAGAGCAATGACTTGAAAGCCAAGTCAGATATTATTTTATGTATGGAGCCATCGGAATTGAAGCGAATTAAAAATTGTCGAACGTCAAATCAAGTATGGAGAAAATTACAAAATATCTATCAATCAACAGGACCAGCGAAGAAAGGGAATTTATTGAGTAAATTAGTGTTACATCGTATGGAAAATGGAGGAGATTTGAAAGAGCATCTTAGAAATTTTTTCGATATTGTTGATAAACTGAATGAAATGGGGATGCAGACTGATGAAGATTTATTGTCAATTTTATTATTGTACAGTCTTCCATCAAATTTCCAGAATTTCAGATGCGCCATTGAAACTCGTGATGATTTACCGAAGCCGGAAATACTCCGTATTAAGATTGAAGAAGAGTATGAAGCTAGGAAACATGAAAATCGCGTAGAGGAATTAAATGCATTAATGGCTCGAAGAAATTTTCAGAAGAAGAGAAGTAACGAAAATTCAAATATTATTGGTCATTCAAATGGTGAAAAATTTGAGAATGGAGTTTTTAAATTCAAATGTCATAATTGTCACAAGAAGGGGCACAAAAGTAAATATTGTCCTGAGAGAAAGAAAAGTAATGGGGCAAATTATGCGCAAGATTTGAGTTTATATTCAGTGTTTGAGGAGAATGAACCAGCAAATCAGGCGTTCAGAGGAACATTGAAGTTAAATACAGAAGACTGGTGCTTGGACAGTGGCTGTACTTCACACATCTGTAAGAATAAGGAAAATTTTACTGAAATAACAGACAAAAATGTGGGAAAATTAAATCTCGCCAGTCATTCATCAACTAATATTGAAGCAGTTGGAACAGTTCAAGTATCATTTAATGTGGAGAATGAAATTAAAAATGTCACATTCAAAGATGTTTTACATTTTCCTGATTTAAGAGTGAATTTACTATCGGTCGGAAAGATTACTGACAACGGATTCAAGGTACTCTTTGAACAAAATCAGGCTGTAATTTTTGATAACGACGGAAAAGGTATCTTAGTAGCTGAAAGAAGAGATGGACTATATTATTTTAATGGAAAATATGAGAATTGTAATTCAGTTGAAGAGAAACTAAATGATTCATCAGGAATTGAAAAATGGCATAGAAAAATGGGACATCTGAACGTGAGAGATCTTGTAGAAGGAGTGAAGAAAGGCACAATTAAAGGAATCAAATTGAACTTCAAAAAGGAAGAATTTGAATGTGATGTCTGCGCTCTGGGTAAAATGAAAAGATCTCCATTCCCTACCAGACCAGAAAAAGTGAAAAATTTATTGGAAATTGTACACTCGGATGTCTGGGGCCCTGCTAGAATTGAATCAAATGGAAAAGCACGTTATTACGTCACATTTATCGATGAATCCTCGGGATGGTGTGAAATACGATTTTTGAAGAACAAAAGTGAAGTATTTCAAGTATTCAAAGAATACAAGGCACTAGTGGAAAATCAAACGGGAAAGAAAATAGTTCATTTTCAGTGCGATAATGGAAGAGAATTCGTAAACAATGAATTCAATAATTATCTGAAAGAAAATGGGATTTCTCGTAGACTCACAGTGACTTACACTCCTCAACAAAATGGGATAGCCGAGAGAAGGAATCGTACGATAATAGAGATGACGAGATGTTTACTAATTCAATCGAAATTACCTTTATCATTCTGGGCAGAGGCTGCAAATACAGCGAATTACATAAGAAACAGATGCCCATCCAGAAATAATGAAGGAAAAACCGCTTTTGAATTGTGGACAGGGAATGTACCAGATGTTGAACAATTTGAAGAATTTGGAAGTAAGGTTTTTGTGTTGGACAGATTACCAACAGGGAATAAACTTGAAGCGAAATCCAAAGATGGAATTTTTCTGGGATATTCTGAAGAATCAAAAGCGTTTAGAGTCTGGTTGAATGAGGAAAAACGTGTGGATATTTCACGAGATGTAAAATTTATGAAGAATGAAATTGGAATTCAAGGATCAAGTGAATCTGGGAAAAATGAAAAGAAATCAGGAAAAAGATACATCGACATCTCTTTGTCACCAAGTACTGTAGAAGAGATAATGGATGAATTTCCTGAAGAAGATTGGTTCGATGCTGAGCAAGATGGTGGTGAAAATGAACAATTGCGTGGAGGTCATGAGGATCATGGTAATCATGAAGAGCACGATGAACACATGGAAGTTCATGGAATACCTGAAGAAATGCATGATGAATCAAGTATTTCAGATGAAACTGAAACCACTGAAATAGAAAATGTGGAGCAAGGAGTCGAGTTGAAGAGAGCCAGGGGAAGACCAGAAATAGTTAGAACTGGTAGACCAGGGAGACCAACTAAAAAATACAAAATGGTACCTGTAGAGAGTACGAACTATTTTTCAGGATTGGCAGAAATCTCGATGCATGAAGCTATCACAGGGTCGGATGCTAACGAGTGGTTGGATGCAATGGTAGTAGAAATGAAGTCTATTATCAAAAATAATACATGGATTATTGTGGACAAACCAAAAGATGAAAAGATAATAGGCAGCAGATTCATATTGAGAAATAAATTTAATGCAGATGGGACACTAGATAAGAGGAAAGCAAGGGTAGTAGCGAGGGGTTTTAGTCAACGTCCAGGAATAGATTTTGATGAAACCTTTGCTCCCGTAGCTCGAATAAGCTCTATACGAGTAGTAATTGCTCTTGCAACTGAACATCAAATGAAAATCAGACAATTCGACATAACTACAGCGTATTTAAATGGAACACTTGAAGAGAAAATATTCATGGAATTACCGGAATACATGGAAGAAATACTAGAAAAAATAATTTCCAATGAAATAAAAAGTAGTGAAATTAGGAAGAGAAGTGAGATGATGTTAGAAGAAATTAAAAAAGGACAAAAGGTCTGCCTCATGAAGAAAGCTCTCTACGGCTTGAAGCAAGCAGGACGTTGTTGGCATGAGAGACTATGTGAAGAATTGAGGAAGTTCAACCTGACTTCATCAAAACACGATCCCTGTATTTTCTATTCTGGACGAGGGGAAGAATTAATGGTGGTAGTAATTTACGTAGACGATATTGTAGTAATTTCAAAAATTCAAGAACATATTGACGAATTCGAGAGACATCTGATTAAATCTTTCGAATTGAAGAGTCTAGGTGACATAAAATATTGTCTGGGAATTGAATTTACTCAAACTGAAAATGGAATGAAACTAAGCCAAAAGGGATATATAAATGAATTACTGGAAAAATTTGCTATGAATCATGCTAATCCAGTGAACACGCCAGTTGATCCAAGTCATAAATTGAGAAAAGATGATGAAAACAATGATTCTAAGAAAAATTTACCATACAGAGAGCTAGTCGGATCACTCATGTATCTAGCGGTGTGTACAAGACCGGACATTGCATACGTTACAAGTAATCTCAGTCAATACAACAATTGCTTCAATGATACACACTGGAATGCTGCAAAACGCGTCTTAAGATACTTGAAGGGTACTCAAAACATTGGAATTAATTTTGAACGAACTTCGAGACCATTGGTAGGATACGTAGATGCTGATTGGGCAAATTGTTTAGACGATAGGAGATCTTATACTGGTTATGTATTTATCCTCGGAAATTCTCCAATTTCTTGGGAATCGAAGAAACAGAGGACAGTTGCTCTTTCTACAACTGAGGCCGAATACATGGCTTTGACTGAAGCAGTGAAAGAAGCAATGCATCTGAAGAGATTTCTCATGGAACTGGGATTTAATTCAATGGCGAAACTACAACTATTCTGTGACAACAATGGAGCTCTCAAATTAGCTAAAAATCCAGTATTCCACAGCAGAACTAAACACATAGATGTTAGGCATCATTTCGTGCGTGAGGCCATTCAGGATGATGAAGATTTGAAGATAAATTATATTCAGACATCTGATATGACCGCTGATATTCTAACGAAGGGCTTACTGAGAACTCAACACAAGAAGTGTATTCAACTATTGGGTTTATCATAAATGAAGTTTTTCGTTTTGAGGGGAAGTGTTAAGCTTGACAACGAAGTTGTTTTATTAACAAAAAGAAAAACGATTAACATTCTTTTGTATCTCTTAGAGATCTGTCATTAATAAAAATACATTCATTGAATCAAGACGTTTAGCGATTACTCTGTATTAACACCCCTTCATCCAAATGTGAGCTTTGTATGGATTGGAGATTTCACGATTTGTATGGAGCATTGATATGGGTCTTAGATGTATTCACTTTAACCTATTCATTGAGTTCCTGCCTGGCTGATCAATTCACATTGGATCTTTCCCAGTGAATACGAGTAACAAGAGGAAAACAGAAGAGGACGTCAATCTTATTATTATTATTATTATTATTATCAAAATATTTTTTTCTAAATAATTATTATCAAAATAATTTTTAAAAAAATCAGTTTTATTTTAATATTTGAGTTTATTATTATTAATAATAATAACAATATATTATTATTAATAATAATAATAATAATATATTATTATTAATAATAATAATAATAATAAATTATTATTAATAATAATAATAATAAATTATTATTAATAATAATAATGATTTATTATTATTAATAATAATAATAATATATTATTATTATTAATAATGATAATGATTTATTATTATTAATAACAATAATGACTTATTATTATTATTATCAACAATTCTCGATAATTTCATATTTCTCTTGATATCCCTAAAATTCAAAACCAGAAAAATCCACACAACATCCGGAAATTTTTCCGCTCTCCTTTTTTTTTTTTCCTTCATAAAATCCCGTCTTTTCGGCAAATCGGATGAAGCCAAAGTATTGGAGTAGAATTCCAGACACATTCTAGCGAGGGAATCGCTTGGAAAGATTAGGCAAGGTGAAGTGAACGTGGGAAATGTGTCTAGTGAAGAAAAAAAAAAAAAAACGTTTCACTGCATAAAGTGAGAAAAAAGGGAAAATACTATCCAGCAGAGTGTGTTGAAGCCAACTAGAGAGAAAAAGGGAAAAAAAAAAGAAGAGAAATTGTGAAAAAAGAAAAAGATAACTTGGATAGATTGCAGAGAAGTGTATTCCGTTCAGTTAATCCATCGTCTATTTGAATTTTCCTGAAGTGTTCTTCGTCAAATAGAATTGGATGAGTGGAGATTGGTGAATGAATGAATTAACTTCTTATTTTTTTGATGCCTTATTTTTTTCACATTTTTCGGAATTTTTTCATAATTTTGATAAATATAAGATAAATTTTTCGAAAAAATTAGGAATTAATTTCCCTGAAAAATTAGAAATTAGCCGAAAAAAGTTCCTAATTTTTCTGAAAAATCAGTAATTCTTCTGAAAAATTAGTAATTAGCCGACAAAAATGACTAATTTTTCAAAATAATTAATAATGTTGTTGACTCTAGTCGGTTGACTTCAAGTACGATCGATTGCTTGATCCTACTATTTATATTAATTTTCAGAACATTTTACTCGATGTAACTAGAGGGAAAAAAGGCATAATAAAGAAATCCGAAAGTAGAATGAAAGGAAAAGGGAAATAATGTCACATTGACAAATTTTCAGATAAAAATAATTAATAATAACAAATTGATTAGGAAAATTATTGATTTTACTTGTCCAATTACTAATTTTGAGGAATTTTTGAAAGCAATTAGTAATTTTTCTCACTAATTACTAATTTTTTAAAGTAATTAGTAATATTTGCTTACTAATTACTAATTTTTGAGAGTAATTAGTTATATTTCCTCACCAATTACTAATTTTTTAGAAAAATTAATATTTTTTTCCGACTAATTATTAATTTTCTATAAAAATTAATCATTTTTTTTTACTAATTTCTTATTTTCTATGACAATTCATTTTTTTTTGGCTAATTACTAATTATCATGAAAAATCAGTAATATAATCGAAATCGTTGACGAAAAAATCGATGTCGCTGAAGCTAGCCGTGAAAATATCCGTAGAATTTCCGCGCATTTTGGGCCTCATGTCAATCATGAGACCTACAGCATTTACTCATTTTCACTGATTTAAGGGTATTTCTCGTAATGAGAACCGTTCATCTCCTTTTTTATTTGCAGACATTTTATAAAATAGGAAAAACAAGATTGGCTGACAAAAAAATCGATGTTTTTATGTATGTTAGGTTAACGTATTGGAGAGACTGTGAAGGATTAATTTTATGAGACAGTCCCTATGGCGAATTGGGAACCGATGTTTTTGTTTTTAGTGCAAGATGATGATATTGGGAAGCCTTTGGAACCGGAAATTTGAGGGATGTCATATTTGGGGGGAAGATCGAGTTTTTTTAGGTTTAAAATTTCTCATTTTTTGCGTATTATTTTTGGGCCTCCCAAATTTCCAGTTCCGAGGGCTCCCCAATATGATCGTCCTGCGCCACAGAAAGAATCGTCCCTCATTTTACCATAGGGCTGGACCTATGGAGAAAATATGCAAAAAATGAGAAATTTTGAACCTAAAAAAATTCCATCTTTCCTCTAAATATGACGTCCCTCAAATTTCCGGTTCTAAGGGTTTCCAAACTAAAGATATGACTTTCGACTAGTTTAATCACTTTTTTCGGGTAAATTGAAGCACATTTTCCCCGAATTAACAGCAATTAACTGGAAACTAACCTAAAAATCCTCGTGTTTTCTGTTTTATCGACCGAACAGAGGACACTACCTCAATGCATCGTCGATGTGAGTTTTCCTGAAGTGTTCTTCGTCAGATAAATTGGAAGAGTGGAGGATCGGTGAATGAATGAGCGAGGAAAAATAGAGAATTTAGAGATTCTGTATGGAAAGTTAAGAGGTGAGGGATAAGCGGGATAAAATGAAAAGTCTCGCGATTTTCTTGAGTTGAGGGGGGAGGGGAGGGGGGGGAGAGAAATTCGATGCTCTATGAGCCGCAAAATCAAGTTGAGACTGTGTGAAGTCCGGGAGAGTAAAGATCGAGTCGAATGACATATATAGCGATAGACGCTTTTTTATGGCTGTGCATATAGATTGGTGATCTTAATTTTTGATGGGTAATTTTTTATTTGAATTTTTAATTTTTTTAATTTTGATCGGATTTGACCAAAAAAAAGGGAAAAGTGCATTTTTAAAGGTTTTTTTTTGAGAATATCTCGGAAATCAAGGGAGATAAGGTGATTCTCTAAAAAAAAAGGGGATGAGGATAAAAAAGGGCGTATCTCCACCATTTTCCGAAATATTCTCAAAAAAATTCTCTTTAAAATCCTTTTTTTTTTAACTTTTTTTCCATTCATCAGAGAATAATTACGAGAAATTTATCATTCATGATATTATCTACTCTTTCCCACCCACAAATTGCCGGTTTTTATACACGACAATTAACGAACGTTGCAGAGTAAATGAAAATTACGATAGCGTTCAGTGAAATTTGATTTGACGATTATCAACAGCCGTTTGAATCTTTCAACGCAAAATTCATTTGGTAACACTGTAAAATTTAGTCTATCCAAGCCCTTATTTGCATATTTGCAATCAACTCGTTCAATGGAAAAATTAAAACTCCAGCAAAATCATAACGATCGGCTTATAATTACACTGGTCGGATTTTTTGATGGTTAATTTGACGAGATATTTTTTTTTGGGCATTTAATAACTATTTTTATCATATTAGTGACATGAAAAATTTAAAACAGCATAAATCCTTCTTTTTAAGCCTTTTCTCATGAAAATTTCGAAAATTAATGGAGATACGCCCTTTTAATCCTGATCTTCCTTAAAAAATCGCTATATCTCGCTAAGTTTCCAAGATATTTTTAAAAAAAACTTACGAAAAAAAAAAAAAATTTTTTTCCAATTTTCTCAAAAAATTAATGGAGATATGCCCTTTTTACCCAAATTTTTCGTGTAAAAACGCTGTATCTCGCTTAATTTCCAAAATATTCTCGATAAGACTCTTTAAAAACGATTGATTTTACTGTTCAACGATTCCGCATTATTTATCAGCAATAATTATGATATTTTTCTCTTTCAATAACATATGAATCAGAGATCGGCAAAGGAAAATTTGCATTTTTACACAGAGAAAAATATTTTCTTAATTTAAGAATGTGCAGTCACTTAATTTAAGAATGTGCAGGTCACTTAAATTAAGAAAGAAAAAGTTACTTGATTTAAGTGAGAAAAGTCACTTGATTTAAGTGAGAAAACGCACTTGATTCAAGTGAGTTTTACTTTCTTAAATTAAGAAAGAAAAAGTCACTTGATTTAAGTGACAAAAGTCACTTGATTTAAGTGACAAAAGTCACTTGATTTAAGTGACAAAAGTCACTTGATTTAAGTGACAAAAGTCACTTGATTTAAGTGACAAAAGTCACTTAATTCAAGTGACCTTTACTTTCTTAAATTAAGAAAGAAAAAGTTACTTGATTTAAGTGAGAAAAGTCACTTGATTTAAGTGAGAAAACGCACTTGATTCAAGTGAGTTTTACTTTCTTAAATTAAGAAAGAAAAAGTCACTTGATTTAAGTGACAAAAGTCACTTGATTTAAGTGACAAAAGTCACTTGATTTAAGTGACAAAAGTCACTTAATTCAAGTGACCTTTACTTTCTTAAATTAAGAAAGCAAAAGTTACTTGATTTAAGTGAGAAAAGTCACTTGATTTAAGTGAGAAAACGCACTTGATTTAACTGAGTTTTACTTTCTTAAATTAAGAAAGCAAAAGTTACTTGATTTAAGTGGGAAAAGTCACTTGATTTAAGTGAGAAAACGCACTTGATTTAAGTGAGTTTTACTTTATTAAATTAAGAAAGAAAAAGTCACTTGATTTAAGTAAAAAAAGTCACTTAATTTAAGTGACCTGCACATTCTTAAATTAAGAAAACATTTTCCTCTGTGTAATTTTTTAATTTTTTTTATTTCTGTAATTTCCATGGAAAAAATTTTAATTACTTTTCTCAATGAAAAATTTGGATTTTCAAATTTTTCATTAGTTTGAAAATTAATTTTTTTTTTTAACAATTTTGATTACTATTGTAATTTAAAATTTGACTGATGGAATTTCATAATTATTTTCTTTATCAAACTTATTAACATTTTTATTAGTTAAATTGAATTATAAATGTCATATAAGCGTCATTTAGATTGGATTAAATTATAATTTCTTATTTGTGTTACATTTAGTTAAAACTCTCAACTCAAAATTTTTGTCTGAAAAACGGTTATATCTGGGAAGATTAAACATAGTAGCGTTGATTTGATTATAAAATTAATTATTCCAATCGATTAATAAGTAAGAAAGAATCAAAATTTCGAATAAGAAAAAGAATTATAAAATTTCATCAGTCAAATTTTTCATTACAATAGTAATCAAAATTGTTAAAAAAAAAAAATTAATTTTCAAACTAATGAAAAATTTGAAAATCCAAATTTTTCATTGAGAAAGTAATTAAAATTTTTTCGATGGAAATTACAGAAATAAAAAAAATTAAAAAATTAAAAATACAAATTTTTTTTTTTGCTGATCCTTTTAAATAACCCGAAATAATGCGATTTTCCAGACTTTTTTCTTCTGGGTGTCATTAGCCACTTCATCCCCTATTCACAATCCCCCTCCCCTCCCCCCCCCCCCCCCCTCCTCTTCTTTGTTTCTGATACTCACTGGAGGGTAACCAACACCAGCAGCTTCACTGAAACCATGTGGACGCACTTTTGAATGCAAGAAATAGACGAAAATCGACATGTACTCATGGAACATTGGGGTGTGAACACTGCAGCAGGCAAATGACGAGTACCCCAGTTGTACTATGTACCACACTGGCCATTGTTTTCAACCCGTTGACTACTACTCAGAGGGATAACGATGAAGGGTAGAGAGTTAGAGGAGCAACGGGGGGGAATAACGTTGGAGTAGTACTCAAGTGGTCGAGCATGGAGGTTATAAATGAGAAATGCTCGAAAAAGAATAAAAAAAAGGATCTGGGGACTATGGAAAATTGCCAGAAGTTTTATTTTTACTTGAAAAATTGAATATTTGAAATTTTTTTTTTCTTTTAAATTAAAAAAAAAAATTAAATTTTATTTATTAATTTTTTTGAAAATTAAAAAAAAAAAATTTTAAATTTTTATTTATTTTTTTCCTTTGATTTGGAATTATTATTTATGAATATTTGGGGGAATTGATGGAGATACGCTTTTTTGGTCCTGGAATTGATTTTTAGAGAAGTTTCAAGAGCTAAAAAAATGGAATTGGAGCAAAATCGCTTTATCTCGCTTATTTTCCGAAATATTCTTAAAAAATGATGAAAATAACAAATTCTTTGATTTTTTTTCTATTTTTTGCTTCCGAATGGAAGCATTGTAATCGTGATTTTTTTCGAATTTGAGATTTCATCGGATTATGACTCCAAATGTTCTAAAATGTCGGAAAAAAATATTTTTTTCACATGTCTGTGTGTATGTATGTGTGTGTGTGTGTGTGTATGTGTGTGATGACACGTTTCATCACTTTATGCGGAAACGGCTGCATGTATCGATATGAAATTTTGAGGGAATATTCACTACGCGAGCGCAATGCTCTCTGCGAAATTTCAGCTAAATCGGTTCAATGGTTCTCGAGAAAAAGCGAATTGTCAAAAAATCGTTTTTTCGAGTTTTCTCAGCGAAAAATTAATTTACAGCGTCTATCCTCCTCGAGGAGATGCGCGCTGATGAGGCGCACATTAAACCCCGGGGGTGACCAGGGCTCCGATCTTTAGTTTTTTTTTAATATTTTTTTTACTATGATTTTTGAAAAATCGCGGTTATTGCGATAACTTAAAAAAGATTTGAGCTAGAGACTTCAAATTTGGTGTGTTTATACATCTTATGAGTGCCAACTTTGCTATTGAATTTCAGCTAAATCGGTTCAATAGTTCTCGAGAAAAAGTGAATCATCAAAAAATCGTTTTTTCGAGTTTTCTCAGCGAAAAATCAACTTACAGCGTCTATCCTCCGCGAGGAGATGCGCACGGATAGGGCGCACATTAAACCCCAAGGGTAACCAGTGCTCCCATTTTTACTTTTTTTATTATATTTTTTTTACTGTGATTTTTGAAAAATCACGGTTATCGCGATAACTTAAAAAATATTTGAGTTAGAGACTTCAAATTTCGTGTGTTTGTACATCTTATGAGTGCGAATTTCGGTATCAAATTTCAGCGTAATCGACCGAACAGTTCCTGAGATATTGTTGAAAAACTATTCCATGCAATGAGCGTATATGCACGGAAGCATTCAGTGTAGTGTTGACTTTTATTACATTTAGTGACCAGAAGTATTATTGGAGGGTCGCAAGTTCGACTCACGGCGTGGATTTTGGAATTTTAACTGTAAAATTTATATCAATTTATTTAACTGACAGTATAATAGACGGTGATGTGATTAGTTTGAGAAATAAGTTCTGGGAGCCCACGCTATGTCACTTAGAAGAGTATCCGACGCATTACTGGAGGGTTCTGAGTTCGACTCGCTAGGGATTCGAGGTTTTTCAAAATCAAAATTATTGCTTAATTTTCATTTCCAAATTAATGAAAAATAAATAGTTGAAAATCCATTCGGAAGCTTTATGCCAATTGTATTGGCATAATATTAAATGTTTTTCGTAATGAATTCTTCAATAGTAAAGACATCATAGAGTGAATAACGAGGGGTGAAATTTATGGAAAATGCCCATAGGGTGAAGCGCCTGCTTGTTTTTAAATGATTTTTCTTGAAGAATATGTGAGACGGATGGAGATACGCCTTTTTATGTCCTCAGACTGATTTTTGAGAGAATTTCAAGAGCTACAAAAAAGAATTCAACTAGAAAAGGGCGTATCTCCATTAATTTTCGAGATATTCAAGAAAAATTGTAAAAAAAAAACGACTTTTTCTGGTAAAATTATTTTTCTTTTCTTAATATCGCGGAAATTAAGCGAGATAGGACGATTTTTCTTGGATCCTTTTTTCTAGAGAATTTCAAGACCTACAAAACAAGATTAGGGCAAAAAGGGCGTATCTCCATTAATTTTCGAGATATTCACGAAAAATTGTAAAAAAAACGACTTTTTCTGGTAAAATGATTTTTTTCCCTTAATATCTCGGAAATTAAGCGAGATAAGACGATTTTTCTTGAATCCTTTTTTCTAGAATATTTCAAGAGCTACAAAACAAGATTCGGACAAAAAGGGCGTATCTCCATTAATTTTCGAGATATTCAAGGAAAATTGGAAAAAAAAAACGTTTTTTTCTGGTAAAATGATTTTTTTTCTTAATATTAATATCGCGGAAATTGAGCGAGATAAGACGATTTTTATTCGAATCCTTTTTTCTAGAGATTTTCAAGAGCTACAAAACAAGATTGGGATAAAAAGGGCGTATCTCCATTAGTTTCCACAATATTCAAGGAAAATTGCAAAAAAAAACGTTTTTTTCTGGTAAAATGATTTTTTTTTCCTTAATATCGCGGAAATTAAGAGAGATAGGACAATTTTTCTTGAATCCTTTTTTCTAGAGAATTTCAAGACCTACAAAACAAGATTAGGGCAAAAAGGGCGTATCTCCATTAATTTTCGAGATATTCAAGGAAAATTGTTAAAAATACGTTTTTTTTTGTTGAAATGATTTTTTTTTCCTCAATATCGCGGAATTTAAGTGAGATAGGATGATTTTTATTCAAATACTTTTTTTCTAGAGATTTTCAAGAGCTAGAGAAAAAAATTGGAGTTAAAAGGGCGTATCTCCATTTTTTTCGAGATATTTTTTTTTAAAAAAGTAATGAAAAAAAAAAGCAAATTTCACAGATTCTAAGAAAATCTACTAAAATGTACTTTATTCACTAAAAACCGCAATTGGATTACGCCGAGATAAAACGACGTAATCTAAGGTTTTAAGTAAAGAAGAGAGAAAGAGAAAGAGAGAAAGAGAGAAAAAAAAAGGGCGCACTTCCGTCTGGAATAAATGCGCATTCAAGTTGTGTAACTTGCGCGTAAAAGCATTTTGCATCCTATGCACTGAAAGCGTGAAACTTTCCTCTTTTTTTTCCTTTTTTCTCCACATACACGCAACTGTGCTCATTCCATTTACTCGACAGGACTCTAGGTACAGGATTTTTTTTTTTTTTTTTTTTTTTCATAACGAGATTTTCCTCTCGGGACATTATTTGAAAATGGAAAATCAATAACTGTTTTAGTATTTCTTTTTTTTTTTATTATGTTTTAGTATTTTTTTTTTTTTTTTGAAGAGTATCTCGAAAAAACGCCTTTTTTTCTCGAATTTTATTCCGCAGCTGTTGAAATTCTCTAAAAAAAAAAAAATTAATGATTTTCTTAAAAAAAGTTTGATCTCTTCCCTAAAAATTTGAATTTTCTAAAATTCCGCAAATTCACGAAATATTCCACTTCAAATACCTCCAAAATAAAAAAATAAAAAAAATAAAAAATACCTCCAAAAAATCGCAATTGAACGAAAATTTGAGAAATAACTTTGTAAATTTCTGCAAAGAATTCACAGAGTTCAGAAATCTATATTGAAATATCATAAAGTTGAGAAAGTTTACGTAATTATAACAGCATACCAAAAGCTCTGAGAAAATATTCGATAATTTTCGAAGCTTTCGTACGATTACGAAATATTTTCTCGCATCGCATTCATTAATTGATATTTCCTCTTTTGGTTGAAAATTCCAGAGTGGATTCTGCGTGCATAATTAGGTCATGGATGAAGCAAAATGAACTTGGATGATGTGAATTAGATTCTGTAGAGCTATTTCACTTCGAAAAAGTGTCGTTATTTCAGTGGTGAAAAGGTGAAAAAGGAAAAAAATAATTTAAATTTATTTTCTGCGATTTTTCAGAATTTTTGGAGTTTTTTTGATTTTTTTTGGTTTATTTTCTCAAATTAAAATCCGGCAACCTTCTTTTGTCAACTCATCATCACCTTAGCAACAAAGGGGCGTAAGTCCTCTGATCATGCACAACACTTATGCCCTTTTGTTTCTAAGGCCACGATATATTTAGCAAAAACCACTTTTATTCCAATTTTTGAGATTTTTCAGGACCTTCAAAATTTCAATTTTCCCTTATTTTTTTCTTTATATTTTTTAAAACATGCAGGTCACTTAAATTAAGAAAGAGAAAGCCACTTAATTTGAGTGATTTTCACTTTCTTACATTGAGAAAGCAAAAGTCATTTCAATTAATTAACTTTTCTATCTTGAATTAAGCGACTTTCTGTTTCTTAATTTAAGTGACCTGCACGTTCTTAAATTGAGTGACTTTTCCTTTCTCAATTTAAGAAAGTGAAAGTCACTTAAATTAAGTAACTTTTCTATCTTGAATTAAGCGATTTTCAGTGTCTCAATTTACGTGACCTGCACGTTCTTAAATTAAGCGACTTTCTGTTTCTTAATTTAAGTGACTCTTGCATTCTTAATTTAAGAAAGTAAAAGTCACTTAAATTAAGTGACTTTTCTCATTTAAATTAAGTGACTTTTCTCACTTAAATTGAGTGACTTTTCTCACTTAGATCAAGTGACTTTTTCTTTCTTAATTTAAGAAACTGAAAGTCACTTAAATCAAGTGGCTTTTCTATCTTGAATCAAGCGACTTTCTGTTTCTTAATTTAAGTGATCTGCACGTTCTTAAATTAAGTGACTTTTTCATTCTTAATTTGAGAAAGTAAAAATCACTTAAATTAAGTGATTTTTCTCATTTAAATTAAGTGACTTTTCTCACTTAAATTAAGTGACTTTTCTCACTTAAGTCAAGTGACTTTTCTCACTTAAGTCAAGTGACTTTTTCTTTCTCAATTTAAGAAAGTGAAAGTCACTTAAATCAAGTGACTTTTCTATCTTGAATCAAGCTACTTTCTGTTTCTTAATTTAAGTGACCTGCACGTTCTTAAATTAAGTGACTTTTTCATTCTTAATTTAAGAAAGTAAAAGTCACTTAAATTAAGTGATTTTTCTCATTTAAATTAAGTGACTTTTCTCACTTAAATTAAGTGACTTTTCTCACTTAAATTAAGTGACTTTTCTCACTTAAGTCAAGTGACTTTTCTCACTTAAGTCAAGTGACTTTTTCTTTCTCAATTTAAGAAAGTGAAAGTCACTTAAATCAAGTGACTTTTCTATCTTGAATCAAGCTACTTTCTGTTTCTTAATTTAAGTGACCCGCACGTTCTTAAATTAAGTGACTTTTTCATTCTTAATTTGAGAAAGTAAAAATCACTTAAATTAAGTGATTTTTCTCATTTAAATTAAGTGACTTTTCTCACTTAAATTAAGTGACTTTTCTCACTTAAGTCAAGTGACTTTTCTCACTTAAGTCAAGTGACTTTTTCTTTCTCAATTTAAGAAAGTGAAAGTCACTTAAATCAAGTGACTTTTCTATCTTGAATCAAGCTACTTTCTGTTTCTTAATTTAAGTGACCTGCACGTTCTTAAATTAAGTGACTTTTTCATTCTTAATTTAAGAAAGTAAAAGTCACTTAAATTAAGTGATTTTTCTCATTTAAATTAAGTGAATTTTCTCACTTAAATTAAGTGACTTTTCTCACTTAAATCAAGTGACTTTTTCTTTCTTAATTTAAGAAAGTGAAAGTCACTTAAATCAAGTGACTTTTCTATCTTGAATCAAGCAACTTTCTGTTTCGTAATTTAAGTGACCTGCACGTTCTGAAATTAAGTGACTGCACGTTCTTAAATTAAGAAAACATTCTTCTCTGTGTACTTTCCTCAACACCATCCCCCCCCCTCCCCCAAATCGCCTATCTCCCTTATTTTCCTCAACATCCCCCCCCCCCCCCCCCCAAAAAAAAATCTTCATTTATTTTTTTTTCACCTCATCGATTGAAAAAAATTCAATAGCAATGTAGAATGAGCAGAGTTAAAAAAAATAAAAAGGCCAGAGGTGACAGATACCATGGATATTCAGTAGTGGCCACACACAGGCTCTATTGTCCATAGTAGTATAATAAATTTTCGTGCTGGCGCGTATTTTCGGCCAAAACCTATCGTAATAAATATAAGCTGCATCCAGTGCGTGCGATCCTCTACAACACTACCACCCCCCCCCTCCCCTCCCCCCTCTCATTGGATGCGTTATACTCTCTAATGCAGTGCATATGGAACAATTTATACCGTATTTTGGAGGATAGTTACGAGAGTGAGTGAATCTCTTTGTGCGTTTACAAAAAAAAAAAAAAAAAAAAAAAAAAAATTAACTGAAACTGAAAAAAAAAAGTGAATCAAGTAACAATCTGGAGCTTTGGAAATTGTTCCATGTTAAAAAAAAATATGGTGGAATAAAATACGGACTTTATACTACCGATTATCCTCCATGAATTTCACGAGGAATTTTTTATCGTCCTCCTTTTTTTTTTTTTTTTTTTCGTGAAACCCAATTGCTGTAACGTGAAACAGAAAAAAATACTAAATTTTTTTGAGATGCGAGAAAAAAGAAATTAAAATGTCATAAATTCCGTTTTTTTTTTTTACTCTGCATTCAACTAGATCTGATAAAAGAGAATGAAAGTGGAGGGGGGAGAAAAAAATGAGACAAAATGAACGACGTAATGGATCTTCATACAGAAAGTACTCTGACGATGCTTTTAATGCCACCAAAGATCGTTATCCACTTCTCATTTTCTTCAACTTCTCGTAGAACGTATGCTAAAGTATTTTCAACTGCTATCTGTTCTGATGTATTTGCTATGGATTTAAGGTACTAAAGAATTTGCAAAAAAAAAAAAGTTGGAAAAGATGACATTATTTTTAATTTTTTTTTTTTTTTTTTTTTTTTTTTAATTGAAGAGAAATTTTGGGTTTTTTTTAATTGAAGAGAAAATTCGATTTTTTTTGCGTTTTTTTTTTTATGATATCTTGGAAACTAAGCGAGATAGAGCGAATTTGTTCCAATTCTTCTTTTGTGGCTCTTAAATTTTCCTCCAAAAAAATTCTTGGAGAAAAAAGGGCGTATCTCCATAAATTTCCGATCCATTTGCATCACAATAAACGACAAAAATAGGGAATTATTTGATAATAATAATAATAATAATAATGAATCTTTTTTTTTCAGTGATATCAATTTCACTCGATTTTCGCTCATTCAATCGCTTATGGGGATGATTCAACATTAATTTCGCGAGATAATGATGAACTGAAAATCATTTCGAAGCATTTTTCCAATACAATTGCACTGAATAACAAATGGAAATGTTCACAATCATTGATCACATACTATACATATATATATATACAGTGTAAAATATGCTTTTACAGTATTATTATCCGTATTACATCTTCAACAACCATTCACATTGGATTTTCGAAAGTCTCTTGATAACACATGAAAATAATCTGAATGGACTTTCATGGATATATCCATGTATATAATATTCTCTGTGGAGAATTTGGAATTTTCGATGATTACCCAGAAATATAATAATAATGAAGCTCATTCGAATCGAGGGATTTTTTTTTAATCTGTAAATTAATCGGTTTAATTCAGTAGCGAAGAGCATAAAATAAAATAATTCTATTTTTTTCTATTTTTTTTTAGAGAATATCTCGAAAATCAATGGAGATACGCCCTTTTTTAGGCTGAACGGTAAAAAGGGAAAAAAATAATAGAAATCCTGTGTTAAGGGAGTTCATCCGGTAACTGAATTAACAGACCAATAATTATGAAAAAATTTGAATATACTTCTGAAAATCTAAAAAGTCACCTGTTAAAATTTCAAACTCTTCGGATATCTTATTCGGGAGAAATTAATAAATAAAGATTTTTGAATTAACACGGTCCCTTATGGGTTTTCGTCTATAAACATGAAATTTGTGGCAATTAACAGGTTTTTTGGGGAGAAACTTCCATAATGGATAAATAAATATGTAAAGAACAGTTTAAGAGCTTCCTCAAATGCATTAGATACTTGGTGATTTAAGAATAAATTAATTTGTCTCGAAAAATGCTGATTTTTGGGAAGTTAACCTCTGTCTTACTCGCATGACAGTGACGTCAGAACCGCGCGCTTTTTGAAATCAATAAGAATGCTTTCCGAATAACGCAATGTATGCTATGCTTGCACATCAAATCATACAAAACTAGTTGAAAATGTGCTGAATTGACCTTTCTCTATTTGATCTTCAAAAAAATTATTTCTATAAATTCGATTTTTTACAAAAAAACAATTATGATCGACGAACAAGAATTTCTAGTACATAGCAGCTGTACAGGTTACGACTACGTTAGTCGTATAACAACTACGCTAGTCGTGATAATTTTTCGTACTATTAAATCCCATACCGGATGAACTTCCTTAAGGTAGTATCCTTCGTTCGGTCGATAAAACAGAAAACATGAGGATTTGTAGGTTAGTTTCCAATTAATTGCTGTTAATTCGGGGAAAATGTGCTTTAATTTACCCGAAAAAAGTGATTAAACTATTCGAAAGTCATATCTTCAGCTTGTGAATATAATTTTTTTTTCTCGAATTTTTTTTAACATTACTAATCTCCTATCACATGCATGAGACAGAGAGAGAGGCAAATAGTTACGATTACCTTCTAATTAAAATTTCTCAATAACTATACGGTGAATTGAATATTTTTTTCTTCTATTATTTAGTTAAAATGCTGTTCTCTTCGCCAATTGTTTTTAAATAATGGGTCAACCGTGTGGTTTTTTAGTAATTTCGTTATTTCTGTCCGATTTAGGGCGTTTCATTCCCACCACTGCTATTTTCAGTAACTTTGATAATTCATATCTCATAAACTGGACGGACAAAAATTATGAAAAAATTCAGAAAAATGTAAAAAAATATCATCTTTGATGAGGCATGAAAAAAATAAGGGGTTAACTGTCAAAATTCTTTTTTTCTGTTCATTTTTCGAAGATCTCCCAAAAACTAAACGAAATAAAGCGATTTTATCCCAGCATCCACTTCAAAAAAATACGTATCTCCCCTTTTTTCCCAAATATTTTCCAAAAACAAATGATAAAAACTCCTTTTTTTCTCCAATTTCCCCTCTTCCCCCCTAAAATTCCCCTCAATTCCCCAATCAATATCCAAATCCTTCCACTTTTCCACAGAACTCCTAATCCCCCAACATTAATAAAACCTATAAAACACTGAGCAAACTCCAAAAAAAAAAGACATTCAACTAAAGAAGAAAAAAAAATCCCTTTTAAACTGAATTTACGATGAAGAAAAGTTGATTCCCGCAGTGGTGCAGATTTCAAAGGTTTATCACTCTCTATCGACGATTTTAATACAGAAGTAACGGAACTTTATTGACTCTGATATTTCACCCCTACCTCCTCCTTCTTCTTCTCCTCCTCCTCCCCCTCCTCCTCCTCCTCTTTTATCTCCATTCCCCAAACTAGAGTATAACGATGAAGAAACTTTGGTTCAAGTCAAATCGATCCCTCAGTACCGCTGATTTCTCGACACTAGTTCTCTGATTGCCATTTTCAAATGAATCAATTCTATTTTCACACTCTCTCGTAAGAAAAAAAGATGAATGATCCGTCAATTGAACAATATCTTCAACTTATTCACTTACAGAAAGAATAATTCCACAAATTTTCGTAAAAAAAGATGAAAAATGGAGTAAAATCGAAAGATTTCGCTTAGTTTCCGGCAAAAAAAAATCTATTTTCATTACCTAATTTTTCTGAAAAATTAGTAACTACCTGCGAAAAATTGCCAATTTGTCTAAAAAATTAGGAATTAGCGGAGAAAAATTCCTAATTTCCCTGAAAAATTAGTAATTAGCCGAGAAAAATTCCTAATTTTTCTGAAAAATTAGTAATTAGCCGAAAAAAGTTTCTAATTTTTCTGAAAAATCAGTAATTCTTCTGAAAAATTAGTAATTAGCCGACAAAAATGACTAATTTTTCAAAATAATTAATAATGTTGTTGACTCTAGTCGATTGACTTCAAGTACGATCGATTGCTTAATCCTACTATTTATATTAATTTTCAGAACATTTTACTCAATGTAACTAGAGGGAAAAAAGGCATAATAAAGAAATCCGAAAGTAGAATGAAAGGAAAAGGGAAATAATCTCACATTGACAACTTTTCAGATAAAAATAATTAATAATAACAAATTGATTAGGAAAATTATTGATTTTACTTGTCCAATTACTAATTTTGAGGAATTTTTGAAAGCAATTAGTAATTTTTCTCACTAATTACTAATTTTTTAAAGTAATTAATAATATTTCCTTACTAATTACTAATTTTTAAGAGTAATTAGTTATATTTCCTCACCAATTACTAATTTTTTAGAAAAATTAATATTTTTTTCCGACTAATTATTAATTTTCTATGAAAATTAATAATTTTTTTTTACTAATTACTTATTTTCTATGACAATTCATATTTTTTTTGGCTAATTACTAATTATCATGAAAAATCAGTAATATAATCGAAATCGTTGAAATTCATGAAGATACGCCCTTTTTCCCCTACTTCTTTTTTTTTCAGTTCTTCTTCCCAATTGTCCCCAAACCCATATTATTGGGGAAAAATCGCTCTATCTCGCTTATTTTCCAAGATATTTTCAAAAAAAATAAAAAAAATTACAATTAAATCCTACAAAATTAGCTTCAAATTCCGCTGATTGCCGTTTCTAAAGGAATTAGTTCTATTTTCCACACTTTCCTCATAAGAAGAGATGAATGACCCATCAATTGAACAATATCGCCAGCTCATTCACCCACACAAGAAAAAAAACTCCTCAGACTTGAAAGAAAAAGAGGAAAAAATCATTTTTTTCCTTCACTTTTGTGTTGAAATAATCGCATCTTCCATCGAAAAGATACGGAATATGATCGTTGAACCATTTCAAATGGAATTTCATAGGAGTGTAGAAACATACGTGACTGGTCGGCTTTATCATCACACACAAAAACGGGACAAGAAACCACGTAACATCTGCTGTGCGCATTGACTTTTTGCAATAAAGCTCGTGGGTCACAGACACACACACACACACACACACAGACTCCTTTTATACGTAAAAAAAAATCTATATGTAAGTTAGAAAAAAAAGAGGCGAATGAGAGGGGTATTATGAATATGACCCATCAGCATTTATTCCTCTTTGTCCTTTAAAAATCCGTGAATTTATATATTTATACCTTGTCATGAAAAAAGGGGGAGTGATTTAATTATTTTTCTGGGGTTCTTGAACTTTTTCTTGTCATCAGGATTATCAACAGGTCCACGTGCTAAGAGGTTTCAGTCAGTGCTATTGGCAGTCGTCCAATGAATCCGATTTTTTGGGGAATTTTTGATTTTTTTGGGCAATTTTTTTTCTTTTTAATAATTAAATGATCAGAAACGTTTCATAGATGTCTTAATTTAAGATATCAGTTAGAGAAAAATGTCTTAAAATTGAAAGTATCTTGAAGCTGGGATAACTGAAATGGAAAACACTTGAAATTGGGAAATGGTACATGTGTTTTAAAAAGTGACAAGACATTATTTTGCATCTGAAAAATTAAGATGAATATATTCAGCTGCTTTTTATGTTTGAAATTAAGATATTTTTCAATTGTTCAGTCATTGGAGCTTGAAGGTATATGGCGAAACTCAGTTGCTAAATGCTATTCAGACACATCAGTGCAAAACATTTTTCGTGTCTCAGTCAAGTATTGTAATTTTCTACAAAAATATGGGAACAATGATAACGTGGATTAAATAAATAAGAAAAAATTAATATACTAATTTTTAATCGATTTGTTTCCACCTTCCAGTCTCCAGAAATTCATTCAATTCAGTTCCTATTCTATGACAGGACATGTATGCATTTATAGATTATGTGAGTGCCAGATATCCTGCCGTTGGACTATATCGGATTATGTCAGTGAAAAATAAGACACTTTGGCAGATTCAAACATTTAGAGATAACTGAATCGTTACTACCAAGAAATCTTTAAAATGTTTTAAAAGTGTCTTAATGTCAAAAATTAGTTTTTGCAGTGCAATAATATAATTTCTTCATTTTTCTTGTAGGGCCATTTTATTGGTCATTGTTTTCTTCTTTGGAAAGTCCGAAAGAAGAAAAAAAAAGAGTAAATTTCAATCATTTCAATATTTTAGATTTTTCATAATTTCCGAAATTATTTTGATTTTTTTTTGAAATTTTTCTTAAATTTTTTTGATTTATTTTTGAATTTTTTTTGAAATTTTTTCTGAATTTTTGTTTTTTAATGAATGTTATCATTGATTACTCAACAATTTACAACTCAAGTCTTTCATGAGAATATAATTGTTTTTTTTTTTTTATTTTGGCACTAAACTCAATTCTCGGCAATTAATATTCGTGGGAAAAAAACGCTTTTTTGGGGGGAATTTTTCGGGTTCAACACAGTTTTATGAGGTTCTTGACTGAGTTACACACGGTAGAAAGAACAAACAATATTCTCTGATTGCTATATCAAAAAATCTGTTTTGTAAAAAGAGTGAAATTGAAAAATGTTGGAAATGGCGAATGTTTAATTGTTCTTGAATTGAATAAATTGGAAATTAATTGGAAAAGCAAAATTTTATTAGAGAATTTTCAAATGAATAATTCGGAAAGTAAGCGGGATAGAACGATTTTGTTTTGATGGCTTTTGCAGAAAATTTCAAGAGATTTCAAGAAGAATCAGGGCAAAATCGCTCTATCTCGTTTAATTTCCGAAAAATTCTCATAAAATGGAGAGCAAGACTTTTTCTATTTTTTTTTTCAAATATGAAGGGAAATAATGGAGATACGTCCTTTTTTCTTTGATCCTTTTCTATAGCATTAATTTCCAAGAAAATTGAAAACTAAAAAAAAATTAAAATTAAAATTAAAAAAATTAAAATAGGAATTTTTGAAAAAAATGTCCTTTTTTGTGAAATATTTCGGAAATTAAGCGAGATAGAGCGATTTGGCCCTAATTTTTTTGTATAGCTTTTGAAATTCTCTACAAAAGAGGATTAGAGCAAAAAGGGCGTATCTCCATAAGTTTCCAAAATTTAAAAAAAAATAGAAAAAACCAAAAATTTTCCGGTAAAATTAAAACAAAAGCCTTTTTTTTTGTTCTCATTCCTAAATATCTCGGAAAATAAGTGAGATAAAGCGATTTTGCCGTATCCCGCTTATTTTCCAAGATGTTCCCATAATAATGACAAAAAAATTAGATTCAACAGAACTTAATAAAAAAATTTCTGATTGAATCCACTAAATTCCCAAGAATTTCTTCATTTTTTTGCAATAAAAAAAAGTCTTTTTTTACAATGAAAAAAAAATTCGTTCTTTTTTTTACAATGAAAAAAAAAAAATTCTCCTTTTTATTACAATGAAAAAAAAAAAAAAGTTTCGTCTTTTTTTTCATCACGAAAAACATCAACAGGTTATTCCTGCAAAAGAATCGAGTCAACAATGACACTGGCATTCTTCCAAGCACTTTGAACTATCCACAAAGAAGCACTTTCCTTTCAATTTCTCCTTGAAAACCGAGAATTCCCCTAAACTAATGCTTACTTACCTCAAACTCGAAAATTCCTTTTAAAAAAGCGCCTCAATCAGTTTCTCTCCCCTCGACTTTACATTAAAACACGCGAATTCCTCGGAAACTCCAGTTTTAATCAAACGAATCAACAAATTACTCGCGCACGTTAATTACTATCAGAATAACGTGTTTCTCTTAATTCATGAGAAATTAACGATACACGACACACGTTTTAACTCGCGGGAGAGTCGCGATGCGACTGTAGCACAATTTTCAGGGCTTCTTGTGTGCAGCCACTTGCTTTCACGCTCAAACTCCATCTCCCTTGTCGCGTTTGTACCACCGACTCTCTTCTCTCTCCCCACCCTTACGAATTTTCAAATGCTCGCGCCGGTGGACTCCAATGATCCTCCCACTCTCCCCTTTTCCCCCCTCCCCCCCTCCTTCCATGAAAAATATAGAACTCATTGTTACCCCTAACCCCGCGACACATCTATTTTCTTGGAATTTGAGTTGTTTTACGCAAAAAAATTGGAAATTTAGGGAATTTTTTTAAAATGTGACTATGTGTCCGTATATTATTTCAATATTCATTCATGTTTATTTATAATTACACAGAGAAAAATGTTTTCTTAATTTAAGAATGTGCAGGTCACTTGAATTAAGTGACTTTTCTCACTTAAATCAAGTGCCTTTTTTCACTTAAATCAAGGAACTTTTTCTTTCTTAATTTGAGAAAGTAAAAGTCACTTAAATTAAGTGACTTTTTCTTTCTTAATTTAAGAAAGTAAAACTCACTTAAATCAAGTGCGCTTTCTCACTTAAATCAAGTGACTTTTCTCACTTAAATCAAGTAACTTTTTCTTTCTTAATTTGAGAAAATAGAAGTCACTTAAATCAAGTGACTTTTCTCACTGGAATCAAGTGACTTTTCTCACTTAAGTCAAGTACCTTTTTTCACTTGAATCAAGGAACTTTTTCTTTCTTAATTTGAGAAAGTAAAACTCACTTAAATCAAGTGCGTTTTCTCACTTAAATCAAGTGGTGTTTCTCACTTAAATTAAGTGATTTTTTGTTTCTTAATTTAAGAAAGTAGAACTCACTTAAATCAAGTGCCTCTTTTCACTTAAATCAAGGAACTTTTTCTTTCTTAATTTGAGAAAGTAAAAGTCACTTGAATCAAGTGACTTTTTCTTTCTTAATCTGAGAAAGTAAAACTCACTTAAATCAAGTGCGTTTTCTCACTTAAATCAAGTGACTTTTCTCACTTAAATTAAGTGATTTTTTGTTTCTTAATTCAAGAAAGTAAAACTCACTTAAATCAAGTGCGTTTTCTCAAGTAAATCACGTGACTTTTCTCACTTAAATCAAGTAACTTTTTCTTTCTTAATTTGAGAAAGTAGAAGTCACTTAGATCAAGTGACTTTTTCTTTCTTAATTTAAGAAAGTAAAAATCACTTAAATCAAGTGACTATTTCTTTCTTAATTTAAGAAAGTGAGTCACATAAATTAAGTGACTTTTCTATCTTGAATTAATTGACTCTCTCTTTCTTAATTTAAGTGACTTGCACGTTCTTAAATTAAGTGACTGCACATTCTTAAATCAAGAAAACATTTTTCCCTGTGTATTTTCCGAAAAATTTCAAAAAAAATCTGAGAATAAAATGAAATCAATTTGAAAATTTTATATTCACTTTATTTAACTCCACTCAGAATACGTATTTTTTTCTACTTTTCACCCAAACATCTCGGAAAATGAGCGAGATGAAGCGATTTTGCTGATATCCTTCTTCATAGCTCTTGAAATTCCCTCTTCAGGCCAAAAAGAGCGTATTTCCCTCAATCTCCAAGATATTCTCAAAAAAATTGGCAAAAAATCAAAAAATTCTTTAAAAAAATAATAAAATTCTCGCACAGAGCTGAATATGTTCACTCGAACAAGAAACTTAACATTAATACGAAGACGCCGGAAAAATAGGCAAGTAACACATTGTTATTGACAAATGCAGAAGCTCGCCTTTGTGTCGGTTAATATCGCAGTTTCGAGTTCAAGTACGCGTATCTCTCTGTGCATATATATATGTGTATGTATCTGTCCGGAGTTGGAAATCGTCGTGGCTTATTAAGAGAAACACATGCAGTGAAGACTCTCTCGAGGAGGTAAACGACTCTGTGTGTGTGTGTATGTGTGTGTATGTTGGTGAAACCCCCTGAAGCATCGGACAAGTTTAATATTACTATCAGAATACAATGGTGAGGGTATAGCCTCAAGGGAGTACTTGCGGGTATTGCAGACGTGGTAACTACAACCAGTTTCGTCTTTTACTGTCACCCAACTATCATTTTATTAGCATTAAGGCAGGATTTTACTTCAGAACTTTGAAAAAAAGGCAATTTTTTAAAATTTTTTGAGATTATTAATAAAGGTATATAAATGCCAGTGATCGGCATCATCGATTTTTTCATCAACGATTTCGATTATATTACTGATTTTTCATGATGATTAGTAATTAGCCAAAAAAATATGAATTGTCACAGAAAATAAGTAATTAGTAAAAAAAAATTATTAATTTTCATAGAAAATTAATAATTAGTCGGAAAAAAATATTAATTTTTCTAAAAAATTAGTAATTGGTGAGGAAATATAACTAATTACTCTTAAAAATTAGTAATTAGTAAGGAAATATTACTAATTACTTTAAAAAATTAGTAATTAGTGAGAAAAATTACTAATTGCTTTCAAAAATTCCTCAAAATTAGTAATTGGACAAGTAAAATCAATAATTTTCCTAATCAATTTGTTATTATTAATTATTTTTATCTGAAAATTTGTCAATGTGACATTATTTCCCTTTTCCTTTCATTCTACTTTCGGATTTCTTTATTATGCCTTTTTTCCCTCTAGTTACATTGAGTAAAATGTTCTGAAAATTAATATAAATAGTAGGATCAAGCAATCGATCGTACTTGAAGTCAATCGACTAGAGTCAACAACATTATTAATTATTTTGAAAAATTATTCATTTTTGTCGGCTATTTACTAATTTTTCAGAAGAATTACTGATTTTTCAGTCAAATTAGGAACTTTTTCCGGTTAATTACTAATTTTTCAGAAAAATTAGGAATTTTTTTCGGCTAATTACTAATTTTTCAGGGAAATTAGGAATTTTTCTCGGTTAATTTCTAATTTTTTAGAAAAATTGGGAATTTTTCGCGGCTAATTACCAATTTTTCAGAAAAATTAGATAATGAAAATAGATAGTTTTTTTTTTGCCGATCACTGATAAAGACATTCTTGAAATACATTTTAAAAAAAATTTCCATGTATTATATTGTCGCCTTAGAGTGAAAGAGGCGTAAGTGCCAAAAATACGAAATTCTGTTGTGAAAGGGGCGTATGTCCACTTATCACTCCAAAATGTTTTTTATGGTCTCTGGAACATTATTTGGGTAATTGAAAATTAAAATAACAAAGTGGCGTAACTATCAATCTTAAAATAAAAAGGACGTATCTCCGCACTTTCGCCTTTTTGTTTTTATAATTTTTTTTAATAGCATATGGAAATTTTTGGAGTTACGCCTTTTTGTTTTTTACGTTTTTTATCTAAACTATGGCACTTACGCCTTTTTTGGTCCAATTTTTTTTTTTAATCGCTTCATCTCGCTTAATTTCATCAATTATCTTCGAAAAATATGAAGAAAAAAAGTGCGGCTTTTGAAAAAGAAAAAAAACTTTTTTTTTTATTCCTCTCGTCTTATTTATTTTCATTATTGTCTTTTTAGCTTTTCCCCTTCAACTCCTCGGGACTCACTCACTTGTGGCTGACCTCGGAGAAACTTTTTTTTTTGGTCCAGCCCACTACTCCTGGAAACTGTATATGAAGGAAAAAAACTCAGAACTTGAGTGCGAACTATATTAGATGAAGATCGCGGAATCCCGGGGAGATTACTTCCTTCTCTCCAACATTTTCCATTCAACTGTAGCATAAAAGAGAGGAGGGAGAGAGAGAGAGAGAGAGAGTGAAGCTTGTTGAAAGTTTTGATAGAGGTCTTTTCTGTTAACTCAGTTTTCCATAAAACCGCAATGAGCCTTGGTTCATCTTTTGATAATTGCACATCTTTATTATCTGGGGAGAGATTAAGGTAGTATCCAAGTGAAGTCGAGTACAGTTAATCCCTTATTTTTTTGATGCCACATCAAAGATGATATTTTTTTACATTTTTCTGAATTTTTTCATAATTTTTGTCCGTGCAGTTTATGAGATATGATTTATCAAAGTTACTGAAAATAGCGGTGGTGGGGATGAAACGCCTTAAATCGGACAGAAATAACGAAATTACTAAAAAACCACACGATTGACCCATTATTTAAAAACAATTGGCGAAGAGAACAGCATTTTAACTAAATAATAGAAGAAAAAAATATTCAATTCACCGTATAGTTATTGAGAAATTTTAATTAGAAGGTAATCGTAACTATTTGCCTCTCTCTCTGTCTCATGCATGTGATAGGAGATTAGTAATGTTAAAAAAAATTCGAGAAAAAAAAATTATATTCACAAGCTGAAGATATGACTTTCGAATAGTTTAATCACTTTTTTCGGGTAAATTGAAGCACTTTTTCCCCGAATTATCAGCAATTAATTGGAAAGTAACCTACAAATCCTCATTTTTTCTGTTTTATCGACCGTATTTTGAGGACTACCTTAATTCATCAAAAATATGAAATTTTTATATAAAAAAATAATAAATATTAATTTTATGATTATTATATATCTTATTATATATTTTATAATCATAAATATTAAATAAAATCGATTTATCTAAAAATTTCATACTAGTTTCGATATACTTAAAAAATTCTCTCAATATTTTTTTTTTTTTTTTTTTTTTTTTTTTCTCAAGAGATCAGAAGCAGTAAAATCATTGGAAAAAGCGTTTGTCTTCATATGCATCATGAGAAAGAAACGAGAACGTTTGGAAACTGAACTCTTTATCTTCCCAACACTTCGACGATTTGGATGCAAATTAAATTCTCTTTCTTCAAATGGTATTTTCTCAACAGCAGCGAAGGAAATCGGAGATACGAACTGATTGTCAGAGGAATGATATCCAGTATTTCAAAGGCTATACAATATTTCATAACTTCGTTCACTTTTTTTTTTCCTCATTTTTTATTGATTTATTCGAGAAATGAAGAAATAAAAAAGAAATAATTTTATTTTTTAATAAATAAAAATGAATTTTAATTATTTAAAAATGTCGGAAATCAATGGAGATACGCCCTTTTTATTCCACACCTTATTTTTTACGCAAAATCGCGCTATCTCGTTTAAATGCCGAAATTTCCTTAAAAAATGAACATTTTTTGATCCTTTTTTCAAAATATCTCGAAAATTATTGAAGATTCGCCCTTTTTTTCCTCAAAATTTAGACTAAAAATATTTTTTTTCTCTTTTTTTTTCCCCCAATATTTCGGAAAATAAACGAGATAAGGCGATTTTGCTCTTTTTTCTGTACGTAGCTCTCGAAATCCTCTTCTAAAAAAGATCAAGGACCAAAAAAGGGCGTATCTCCATCACCCTTCGATCTATTTATTGAAAAAATATTAGTAAAAAATTTTTATTTTCAATAACTCGATAAAAAATCCGATAAAACTGTAATTCTTTTGATTTTTCCCAGTATTCGCTTATCCCTTATCGTTTTTCCAAAAGTCAACACTGACACAAAGAAGCCACGAGATGCTTGTTGAACCACCAGAAGCCAGAGAAAATGCCATCTCTGATTTTTCCGGTATTCCATGTCAAGCGTGTTTTTTTTTTTTTTTTTTCTCTCCAAACGATGAACGAGAAGTGCCGAAAGAAGGAGGAGCTGAATGTGGAAGAAGCTGCTGATATTGCGAAATACCTTCTGACAATTTCCCGTCATTTTACCAAATATCAGCTTGAGCCATTGGTAAGAGGAGCTGCGATCGTCTTTCTGTGTTTTTTTTTTTTTTCATTTTTTTTTTTTTTCATTTTTTTTTTTTATTATTTCCTTTTCATATTTTTCATTATTGATGTGTCTCCCCTCAGGAGAAAAGCGAAATATGTGCTCGACCAAACGTATTTGTTTGTTACTGAGGTAAGAGGAGAGAGAAAGAGAGAAAGAGAGAGGGAGGATGTCCTTTGATAGATGTGCACCACAAAGAAGGACGAAAACTCTGTCGGACTAGTGGGAAATGTAATCTCTCGCTCATTCCTAGTGTATTCCACCGCGTTATTTATCTTCCTATTAACAAAAACTAGTTTACTAGAGTTTCAACACACAGATACACACATACACACACACAAGCTGTCGTGTTTTTTTCCAGTGTTGTTATATTGTAAAAGTTCCAGTGGAAAAACAGGATGAGTCGATTTTTGTTGTCATTTGTCCTTTTTTTTGAGAATATCGAGGAAATTAAGCGAGATTGTGTGATTTTTTGCTGATTTTTTTGCTTTCATATTGAAGCTATGTAATCGTCAGAATTTTCGATTGTAATTTTTTTAATAGAAGATACTTAAAATGATATAAATAGAGAGAAAATGATATTTTTAGCGCATGTCTGTGTGTGCATACAAGTCTAAATTACAGCAAAACGGTTTTATAGAAAAATTTCATATTTTGTGGAAAACTTCCTCTCGACAAACTCTATTTTTTAAGCTTTATTTGAAGAGAATTCGATCGATACTTTTTGAGATATGTCCATTTTTTGAAAATCAGTTTTTAATGGAATTTCTGGAAACTATTGAACTGATGTTATTTATACTCATATATTATCTCGAGAGTTGTATACAAATAAACAGCCTGTTACTTCTTTCTGAGGGTCGAAAAGGAACGAGTGCAATACTTCATATGATTTAATTATTTCTGTCTTTTCTAAATTTGGCCTTTGTGCAAATTTTCCCCATAAAGAATTCAGCATCAATTTGGCCACAGCTCTTTTATCCGCATTAAATTCTATCAGGGATGGATCTAAGTCAATATCCATCTTATCTTTAATTTCTCTAATATAACTTTCTCTGCTTTCACATGAATTTGGCCAGCTACCTCCTGTGAATTTTGAGCTTATTTGCATGATTGGTTCTCGAGTTATTGGCGTTTTGATGAATTTCTTCAAAATTTGATATTTTGATGATGGTTTGAAAAAAGTTGTATCACTTCCATTCGGAAGCATATTGCTAAAGTATTAGCAGAAAAAGCTATGTCAGTTGGAAAGAAATACCATTATCTACTTGTTTTCGTAGAAAATTTGGAGGATTTTCAAGAAGGATTAGGGTGAAATTAGGATTTTTTTCTTAATTTTCGAGATATTTTTGGAATAAGGGCAAAAAAAATTGATTGTTCCTAATATTTTTTAGCGAATATCTCGGAAACTCATGGAGATACGCCCTTTTTATGCAAATCCTTTTTGTAACTCTTGAAATTCTCTACAAAGATTGTAGATTAAGGTGAAAAGGGCGTATCTCCATCATTTTCCGGAATATTCCATTGAAAATAGTCACAAAAATGAGTCGATTCTCCCACTGAATTCACAAAATTAATTACATATTAAAGGCGTCTCCACAAAAAAATCTGAAAAAATTCACAAAGATGCTGCAACGTGTCTGCATCATTCTCAAATTTTTTCAGATTTTTCTTCAAAGTTCTTCTTCAAAAAAAAATTTGACAACAAAATTTAGTAACAAAACATTAGTTTTTCTCAAATATCTTGAAAACTAACGGAGATACGCCCTTTTAACCCTCGAATCTATCTTTCTAGACCTCAAAATTCTCTCAAAATGCAGCTCAGAACAAAAAAAGCCTATCTTCTTTTTAAAAAAGAAAAATCAGTTTAATATTTGAGATTTTTCTAAATTTATTCCAAAATTTTTCCATTTTTTTTTCCAAATTTTGGCAAATTTTAATTTTTTTTTTCAAATTTTGCTTCGAAATTTTTTTCAGATAGTTTCAAAAAAAATACTGAAACTATTTTTTTAAACTCCAAAAATTAGGCTTTTTGCTACTCCACACGCACTTGAATCACTTGATGAAGCTGCAAAAAAATAGAGCAAAAATCACTGATGGAGCAGGACTGATGATAGAAGGTCAACGTGTGAAAATAATAGTACGATGAAGAATTGCTCGGAAAATACATATGAAAAAAAAAAAAAAAAAAAAAAAAAAAAAAACTAGTGTTTGGTATTGCCCGGAGGCGTCTCGACATCTATCGCCCGCCAATATCAAACGTAAATTGAAATAGTCACGCTATTTCAGTGGCAGAATGATATATAACTGATTTACACAGATATATATATAAATTTGAACTGTTCTCGTTTCTGTCTCTTCACGTGTGTGTATAGATAACTCTGATACCTCTCAGTTTGTAATGAAAAGCTGGAATAGAGTTCCGTGAGATTTTTCCTTGACAACCGAATCAAGAATGTTTGTCGATTCCTTTTTTTTTTTTTTATTTTATTTTATTTTTTATTTTTTATCCTGTATTTCTTTTTCAATGAAATTTCTTGCTGTATATAGATCATTCCATCACTCCTAGCCAAACTCAATTCCCCTTTGTTTCTACACCCGGAATTCCTTTCAATTTTTCTTTCTCCCAATTGTTTTTCCATTCATTTTATGGGTGTGGCTCTCTGTGTGCCTCCAAAAAGATGGAAAAAACAGGGAATATTGAGGGAAAATGAAAAAAAAAAGGAGAGTTTAAAAAAGAATCAAGTTTTTTTCAATTTGGGATTTTCTGGGATTTTCCAGAATTTTCTCAATTGAACTCTGGTATTTTTTGTTTGTCTACATGGTTTATGGGAAATCAGGTTTTTTCAATTTTTTTGGATTTTCCAGAATTTTCTTAAATTTTCCCAATTTTTTAAATAATTTTCCGGGATTTTCTTAAATTTTCCCAATTTTGTAATAATTTTCCAGGATTTTTCAGAATTTTCTAAGTTGATCTCTGGTAATTTTTGTTTGTCTATATGGTTTATGGGAAATCAGGTTCTTTCAACTATTTTGGATTTTCCAGAATTTTCTCAAATTTTCCCAATTTTTAAACTAATTTTCCGGGATTTTCGTAAATTTTCCCAATTTTTAAATAATTTTCCAGGATTTTCCAGAATTTTCTAAGTTGAACTCCGGTAATTTTCATTTGCCCACATGATTTCTGAAAAATCAGGTTTTTCTCTACAATTTGGGATTTTCCTGAATTTTCCTAAATTTTTCCAATTTTTAAAATAATTTTCCGGGATTTTTCAAAATTTTCCTAAGTTGAACTTCGATAACTTTTATTTGCTTATATAATTTCTGAAAAATCAGGTTTTTTTTCTACAATTTGGAATTTTTCTGAATTTTCTTTAATTTTCTCAATTTTGTAAATAATTATTCCGGGATTTTCCAAAATTTTCTCAAGTTAAACTCCGATCACTTTTATTTGCTTACATGATTTCTGAAAAATCAGGTTTTCCTCCAATTTGGTATTTTCCCGAATTCTTCAGGTTGTTCCTGAATTTTCCAGGATATTCACAAATTCAACTCCTAGAGTCTGAAAAATCAGGTTTTTTTCGCAATTTGGGATTTTCTAGAATTTCCTTAAATTGAGCTTTGGCAATCTTCCTTTTCTCACATGATCCCTAAAAAATCAGGTTTTTCCCAAATTCACAATTTTCCTCGATTTTTCTTAATTTTTACAATTTTCACAAATTAAACTCTGGCAGCTTTTTTTTTGCCCGTATAGTGCCTGCAAAAAAACCTGGAAAATCAGGTTTTTCCTCAATTTGAATATTTTCAAATTTTTTCCATTTTTTTTCAATTCAAACTCCAGTACCCTTCATTTCCCTAAATGGTTTCTAAAAAATCACCTTTTCCCCCAATTCCGGATTTTTCGATTTTAGTTTTCAATTTTCCAGAATTTTTTCAAATCAAACTGCAATAACTTTACTTTACTTTGGCCCCCCTCCTAAAAAAATCCGGATTTTTCCCCAATTTCAAAAAAAAAAAAAAAACACTGTAGTCGAGAAATAACAGACAAACAAATCATTCGACAATCCGTATTTTCGTGGGAAATCAGAAAAAGTTACTAGACGAAAGTAACACCAGTGAAGTCTAGCTGTGGAGCCATGGGAAAAAAAAAAGACGAGAAATAGGGGACATTGGGACTGTGCTTATTCCCCTTGAGGGTAGCGTGTTGGCCTAATTACAGGCTTGCAGTCTCCTACCATCTTTTACTTCTCTTTCTTCTTTTTCCTCAATTTTCTTTTTTTTTTTTTCCTTTCACATTGGTATCAACCTGAGCACTCGCGGCTTAACGAGCATTTGGATTATTTTCACTGACTAATTACGAGTATACAGCTGGAGTACACAGTAACTATTTTTATGGATAGTGAATTGTCGTGGAGAGAAAAAATTTCTGCAATTCAGGAGTGAAGAGGTAAAACGAGAGAAGTCGATTTTTTCTACTGTTTTCGTGAAAATATATCGAAAAATAGTGGACTTACGCCCTTTTACCTGAAAAAAAATTCAGGATAAAATCGCTTTATCTCGCTTAGTTTCCGAAGTATTTTCAAGGAAATTATCGAAAAAATAGAGTCACTGATTTTCCTGTTTTTCTGATATTTATTGAATGTTTGACATTAAGACACTTTCGTAGACACTTTTAAAACATTTTAAAGACTTTTTTGGTAATGACGATTCAGTTATCTCTAAATGTTTGAATCTGCCAAAGTGTCTTATTTTTCACTAACATAATCCGATATAGTCCAAAGGCAGGATATCTGGCGCTCACATAATCTATAAATGCATACATGTCCTGTCATAGAATAGGAACTGAATTGAATGAATTTCTGGAGACTGGAAGGTGGAAAAAAATCGATTAAAAATTAGTATATTAATTTTTTCTTATTTATTTAATTCACGTTATCATTGTTCCCATATTTTTGTAGAAAATTACAATACTTGACTGAGACACGAAAAATGTTTTACACTGATGTGTCTGAATAGCATTTAGCAACTGAGTTTTGCCATATACCTTCAAGCTCCAATGACTGAACAATTGAAAAATATCTTAATTTCAAACATAAAAAGCAGCTGAATATATTCATCTTAATTTTTCAGATACAAAATAATGTCTTGTCACTTTTTAAAACATATGTACCATTTCCCAATTTCAAAACCTTTTTCCATTTCAGTTATCCCAGCTTCAAGATACTTTCAATTTTAAGATATTTTTCTCTAACTGATATCTTGAATTGAGACATCTGTGAAACATTAGTTTTTGCAGGGTCCTTTTTTTAAGCGAAATCGCCTTTTTTTTAAAGCGAAATCGCCCTATCTTGCTTGGTTTCCGACATATTCTTAAAAAATGACGAAAAAAATGAGAAAATCCGCTTAAAATGGAATTTACAAAAAAAAGGCCAATTTTTTTTTTTACAATCCGTTACTCTTTACGTTTTTTTTTTTATCAGCCATCGTATAGAAATTGATTGGCATAATTAAAGGATTTTCATTCAGAATCAATGAACCACCTTGCCTTCAGCCCGATCTTGTGTACCATGGGCACATTTGGCCCAGGATTAACTCACCCCTGGCATTAAGCCATGGAGGATTGGCCTCCAAGTACCAGCGATCATCGGCTTAACAACATAAATCCGGTTGTCACATTCAATCTTCCTCTTGTTTATACATATTCAGGAAAATATCAACTCTATTGTCATAGATACGAGTTAATCCGGTGGACAATGGTTGGAAGAACCTGTTGGAAAGTCCACTTTAATAAGTAGAGGATTTTCAAAAACTGTCGTCTCCAAGTCCCTAAAAGGTAAAATTGGTTAAATTCACTTTTTTTCCTCGTTTCTTGTTAAATATCTTGGAAATTAGAGGAGATACGCCCTTTTAACCCGAAATCCTTCTTTGAATCTCTTAAAAATCTCAACGAATCAGAGATCGGCAAAAAAAAATTCGCATTTTTAATTTTTCAATTTTTTTTATTTCTGTAATTTTCATCGAAAAATTTTTAATTACTTTCTCAATGAAAAATTTGGATTTTTAAATTTTTTATTAGTTTGAAAATTAATTTTTTTTTTTTAACAATTTTGATTACTATTGTAATTAAAAATTTGACTGATGAAATTTTATAATTCTTTTTCTTATTCGAAATTTTGATTCTTTCTTACTTAATAATTGATTGGAATAATTAATTTTATAATAAAATCAACGCTACTATGTTTAATCTTCCCAAATATAACCGTTTTTCAGACAAAAATTTTGAGTTGAGAGTGTTAACTAAATGTAACACAAATAAGAACTTATAATTTAATCCAATCTAAATGACGCTTATATGACATTTATAATTCAATTTAACTAATAAAAATGTTAATAAGTTTAATAAAGAAAATAATTATGAAATTCCATCAGTCAAATTTTAAATTACAATAGTAATCAAAATTGTTAAAAAAAAAAATTAATTTTCAAACTAATGAAAAATTAAAAAATCCAAATTTTTCATTGAGAAAGTAATTAAAATTTTTTCGATGGAAATTACAGAAATAAAAAAAATTAAAAAATTAAAAATGCAAATTTTTTTCTGCCGATCTCTCAAATCTATTTGAGGTCAAAAAGGGTGTATCTCCATTATTTTCCAAGATATTTCCAAAAACATCTCATTCAACTGCAAATTTTGGGAATTTCTGCACATGTTGACAGGAGAAATGCCCCAAAGTCCACACTTCCTCACCTTTCCACCATTCCACAGCTCTTGGAATGATCCTCCCCCCCCCCCCCCCCCCCCCCCACCCACTGAAATCAACCCTTGGCCTGTCCATTAGCAATGTGAGCCACTGCTCAGTTCGCATTGTTATTTCCAAAGCGAATTCATGCAAATTTACATGACTAGTGTCACACACGCAGCACTTGCCAGTCAACCATTAACGCGTATCATTCAGAGAAATTGTGTTCTATGATTCTGTGTTCTATGATGAAGTACTAGATCACGTATCTTGTCACTCCATCAGGAAAACCGGAAATTTTGATCAATTTATTGAAAACAAATGATTAAAAAATTCGATTGTAATTTTTTTTCTTCAAAATTTAAAAGAATTAAGTAAATTATTTTTCTCATATTTTTGTAGATTTAAGTAAATGGAGAACTAGAAAGTTTGATCGAACAATTACAAAATCATATAACCAATAATAATTTCCGAAAAGTTAATCAGTGAAATGTTAACTGCACTTGCAGCCGCTTGGAAACCTCATTCAAGTGATTCAGGTCAATTTCACCACCGGCAGATGCGCATCTCACCAGAGCTCGTAGATAACTGGCAACTGGGTCTGCGAGCAACTTGACTCCTTCAAACTTGGTGTGTTTGCTAGACTACCAAGAAGACTCGCTACTCACTTCTTCTGGCATAAGTTAAACTCTCAGTTTCTCACAATTATTTGGAAGGTTAATATACGAATATTCCAGAATATTATATTGTATAGCGAAATTGAGTGTAATAAAATGATTAATTAAGGTGGTATCCTCTGTTCGGTCGATAAAACAGAAAAAATGAGGATTTTTAGGTTAGTCTCCAATTAATTGCTGTTAATTCTGGGAAAATGCGCTTCAATTTACCCGAAAAAAGTGACTAAACTATTCGAAAGTCATATCTTCAGCTTGCGAATATAATTTTTTTTTCTCGAATTTTTTTTAACATTACTAATCTCCTATCACATGCATGAGACAGAGAGAGAGGCAAATAGTTACGATTACCTTCTAATTAAAATTTCTCAATAACTATACGGTGAATTGAATATTTTTTTCTTCTATTATTTAGTTAAAATGCTGTTCTCTTCGCCAATTGTTTTTAAATAATGGGTCAACCGTGTGGTTTTTTGGTAATTTCGTTATTTCTGTCCGATTTAAGGCGTTTCATCCCCACCACTGCTATTTTCAGTAACTTTGATAATTCATATCTCATAAACTGCACGGTCAAAAATTATGAAAAAATTCAGAAAAATGTAAAAAAATATCATCTTTGATATGGCATCAAAAAAATAAGGGATTAACTGCATTCGAATTTGCTGAGATGCTACCTTAATCGAACAAAACCTTCCGATTATTGAGAATCGAAATAATTTAGTAGTGGAGAGGTGAAATAGGAAAATCCTTTTTTTGGGTTTTTCTTTGAGAATATCTTGGAAACTAATAGAGATAAGCCCTTTTTGTTCTAAGATGATTTTGTAGAGAATTTTGAAAGCTACAGGAAAAGAATCAGGATAAAAGGGGTGACTTTCATTAGTTTCTGAGATATTTGAGGAAAAAAAACAAAAATTTTGATTTTTCTTGTATTTTCTCGCTTTTCCTTTTTTGAGAATATTTTGAAAAATAAGCGAGATGGGGTGATTTCGCCTAAATCCTTATTTGTAGAGAATTTTAAGAGATACAAGGAAAGGATTAAGGCATAAAAAAGCCTATCTCCATTAATTTCCGAGATATTCTCAAAAAATAAAGAAAAATAATTTTAAAAAATCGTTTTAATGGGATTATCATAATTTTTTTGCTCTTTTTTATCGTAAAAATCTCGAAAATTAAGCGAGATACAGTGATTTTCCGTTGCAGAGAATTTCAAAAGCTGCAAAAACATCATAGGCATAAAGCAGCGTATCTCCATTAATTTCCGATATATTCCCGTAAAAAAATAAGGAAAAAAATCAATTTTAAAAAATAAGTGAATTTAGTCTTTCGATCATTTTTTTTTCGAATGTCTCGAAAAGTTAGTCAGATCGAGCGATTTTATTCAAATTAATTTTTTTAACCTTGAAACTCTTCTAAAAAAAGGCCTTAACAAAAAATCGCCCTATCCCCCCCCCCCCCTTTTCTCCAAATCCTCAACAAAAACTCAAAAAAACCATTTCCTAAATCCAAAACTTTATTATTTCAGTACTTTCAAGATCCATTCCTCGAGACGCCTAAGCCACTGAGTAAATGCAGCCAGTAAAGTTAGGCAGTAGTGCAATAGATGCAAGTGCTTTTGAATTACTATTCCAGTAAATGAACGTTCGTGTGTGTCTGTGTGTTTGTGAATATATGAAAAGGACAGAGAGAGATTCTCTTCATCCGTGAGGCAGTGTGAGAGAATAATTCAGCTATAAACGACATTGGGGGCCAAGCTATTGCCATTTGTGATTTCATCGTTGCGATTGTGTGTAGGTTCTCCCACTTTGCCTCCCGTGCCAAAGGTGAACACAGGGCCAAAACACAAAAAGGCAGATATAGGGGAGAATGAGGCAGAAACTGACTGTGTTTGTGTACTGATTGGCCAACCCAGCTGGCCTGGCAGTAAACATTCTACCCTAGAATCGCGCAAAAGTCAGAGAACACAGTCCAACTTAAAACAAGGACAAGAGACTATTTTCCATCTCTCTTTCGCTATTTCCGCTTTTCTTCAGCGATACGCGCCTTACTCCTTTCTCTACATCTTCGTGTTTCAAGTTTAAGCCGGATTTAATGGCGTAGAAATGCACGGCTCGATCAAGTTGTATTCAATTATCCCTCCTTGGGGGGAGAAAGAGGGGGGGGGGGGGGGGAGGGATGCTGGTTCCTCATAAAACAGAGTGTTTTATAGTCATTCACTTTAGTTTTTACTCTGTTTCGTGAGCAGAACCTTTCATTGCAGAAATTTGAGAGTACTGAATTTTATGGGGATATCAACATTTTTAATTGTTGTTTTTTTGTTGATGAGTAGTGAGTATTAATGGATTACTTGCATTCATCCATATTATAGTATGGATCAGTGATCGGCAAAGAAAAATCTATGTATTTTTATTACCTAATTTTTCTGAAAAATTAGGAATTAGCGGAGAAATGTTCCTAATTTTCCTGAAAAATTAGTAATTAGCCGAGAAAAATTCCTAATTTTTCTGAAAAATTAGTAATTAGCCGAAAAAAGTTCCTAATTTTTCTGAAAAATCAGTAATTCTTCTGAAAAATTAGTAATTAACCGACAAAAACGACTAATTTTTCAAAATAATTAATAATGTTGTTGACTCTAGTCGATTGACTTCAAGTACGATCGATTGCTTAATCCTACTATTTATATTAATTTTCAGAACATTTTACTCAATGTAACTAGAGGGAAAAAAGGCATAATAAAGAAATCCGAAAGTAGAATGAAAGGAAAAGGGAAATAATGTCACATTGACAAATTTTCAGATAAAAATAATTAATAATAACAAATTGATTAGGAAAATTATTGATTTTACTTGTCCAATTACTAATTTTGAGGAATTTTTGAAAGCAATTAGTAATTTTTCTCACTAATTACTAATTTTTTGAAGTAATTAGTAATATTTCCTTACTAATTACTAATTTTTAAGAGTAATTAGTTATATTTCTTCACCAATTACTAATTTTTCAGAAAAATAAATATTTTTTCCCGACTAATTATTAATTTTCTATAAATCGAAAATTTCTTTTTTGTTGCTCTTTAAATTCTCTACCTAAAAAGCTCAGTATAAAAAATGCGTATCTTCATTGTTTTCAAAATAAATTTTATTCACTGAAATAACTTTCATTAAATACCTATTTCACCAAAATAACTAAAACTGATAATCATCGTGAATCTCACGCACGAACCTACGACTTACTCTCTAGATGGGATTGAGTGGGATATATAACTAGAAGGAGGATTAGTGGTATTTCAGTAGTGAGCCTCAGAGAGCTTTACTGGATTGGTGGAAATCATGTATGAGCATATATAGCTTTACAGCCAAGGTTACTCCTAAGAATCCATGTCTTTGGGGTGAGATTAAGCCCATGGACATGAGATAGCTTCGGACAGAATTTCGAGATTTCAAGCTATCTGATTAGTCCAGCTCATCCTAAAACAGCAATAATAAAGAAACAAAGTTACAGTGAAAGAACCAGGGAGAATCTAATTATGTTTTTTTTTTATCGAATGTACGAGACAGCCAGTTTAATTATGAAAAAAATCCCTTGGATAAGACGTGGAATAACTTCAGTTTGATGTTATATATATAAAAAAGTTTTCGCATTCAGTAGTGGTGAAGAGATAAAACCGGAGAGCTCATTTTTCTTGATCATTTTTCAAGAATATCTGGAAAACTGATAGAGACAGTCGGAGTAAGGTGAAACCTTAAGTAAACTCATATTTGAAATAATAAATAGAATAGAGTTGAATTAATAGGCAAACTAGTAATTGAATTAATAGGTAAACTAATTGTTGAACTAATAGGTAAACTAGTAGTTGAGCTAATAGGTAAACTAATAGGTAAACAAGTAGTTGAGCTAATAAATAAACTAATAGGTAAACTAATAGGTGAAATAATAGGTAAACTAATAGGTAAAGTAGTAGTTAAACTAATAAGTAAACTAATTGTTGCACTAATAGGTAAACTAGTAGTTGAGCTAATAGTAAAATTAGTAGGTGAACTAATAGGAAAATTAGTAGTTGGACTAATAGGTACGACCTTTGCCATTCATACAATGTAAAGAAAGTCTACTCATTGCGTGTTTATTGTGGTACTTGAGATCTACGCTTAGTTTTGATTGTTCGAATAGCCAAAGCCAATAGGTAAACTAGTAGGTCAACTAATAGGTAAAACTGTTTTTAAAAGGCTATATAATGGATAGTTAGAGTAATGTGAAACCTTAGGTAAATTAGTAGTTGAATGAATAGATAAAGTAGTAGTTTAACTAATTGGCAGACTAGTAGTTGAAGTAATAGGCAAAGTAGTAGTTGAACAAATAGGCAAACCAATAGTTGAATTAATAGGTAAACTAATAGTTGAACTAATAGGTAAACTAATAGTTGAACTAATAGGTAAACTAGTAGGTGAACTAATAGGTAAACTAGTAGGTGAACTGGTAGGTAAACTAATAGGTCAACTAATAGGTGAACTAGTAAGTGAACTAATAGGTAAACTAACAGGTAAACTAATAGGTAAACTAATAGGTAAACTAATAGGTAAACTAATAGGTAAACTAATAGGTAAACTAATAGGTAAACTAATAGGTAAACTAATAGGTAAACTAATAGGTAAACTAATAGGTAAACTAATAGGTCAACTAGTAGGTGAACTAGTAGGTAAACTAATAGGTAAACTATTCAACCCCACAAAAAATCAATAGCTCACCCTTTTCCTCCTACAAAAAAGGATCCAAGCAAAATAACCCTATCGCTTATCATCGTAAATCATAATAAAATCAACCTATCCTCCCCGACGAATAAATTGGATAATCAAAAGACAATAAATCCCGATTACAATTGAGTATTATCTATAAATTGATTTCTGTGTATTTCCTTTGGACCATACTAGTTAACCAGTGTAATCGATATGCTACCATTGAACTTTCAATTAGTGTCACTTAACTCAACAAACACAGCCGTTCTTCGGTCGTTTCGCATCCGCTCTAGTATAGCTCTACATCAACTGCTTTTTCCGTTACTTCATTCTAACGTCGTTTCACCTTCCAACAAACTCCACCTTCTTTTCTCTGGCCTTCTCTCTCTCTCTCTCTTCCCTCATTCGTCCCACGTTTTCCTTCGGCTCATATTTAGTTGACAGAGAATATCGATTAGATCTGATAGAATGTTTAAATGAAGACAAACAGGAAGAACGGAAGAGACAGAAAAGCAGCACTTTCCTGAAAATAGAGACTAATGATAATAAACTGACAATAGATAAAATCAAACAGTGAAATTGAATATATATAGTCACCTTAGAAACAAAGTGATCTAAGTCCAATTTTTATTAAGTTTTTGGATAAATCGATTTTATTTGATTTTTTTTTTAAATTTAATTATCAGTCTTTTGAGAATATCTCGGAAACTAAGCGAGATAGAGCGATTTCACTTGAATCCTTTATTGTAGAGAATTGCAAGGGCTACAAAACAAGATTAGGGTAAAATCACCCCATCTCGCATAGTTTCCAAGATATTCTCAAAAAAATAACTCAAAAAAATGGATAATTTTTTTTTCACTTTTTTAGACTTTTTTTTTGTTTTTTGAAGATATTTCGGAAACTAATGGAGATACGCCCTTTTTGTGAAGGATTTTAAGAGCTATGAAAAAAGATTGGGGCAAAAAGGGCGTATCTCCTTAAGTTACCATGATATTTGAAAGAAAAATTGATGAAAAAATGAAATTAATTTGAAAATTTAAGATTCTTGATAAAATTCACTCGAGACTATAACAAATTTTTATTTCAGAATAACGAGGAATTTCCGCTTGTCTTGGGTCAAGTTTCCCGAATGTAATAAACGTTTTGGGAAATTACAAGAGAGAAGCGCCTCAGCGTAAGCAACTCAACTACTGAAGAACTGATAAATAGTTTGGCAAATAGTTAATAAGCCGTACGTTCAAGACGTGTATATCAGATAAGTTTGGGGAAGTATTTAATCTTGATTTGGTCTTGTGTATTAATAAGATTTTGTAATATTAAGATAAAGTAGCCATGAAGTGGATTGTGAGAAATTTTATAATTATGCGGAAAGAAATAATTGGAAAACTGAGAATGCAGTTGAAAGAGTCTTATAAATAGCATTTACGCCCCTTTGTTTCTAAAGCGACAATATTTCAATATTATAATATTTATTTAGAATATTATAATTTTTTTTACAAATTTCACATAATAATTTGTATTAAAAAACATTGTACTGGTGAACCATACCAGTCATATATTAAAATTTACGATACAACATAGTAAATTTAAATTCAAGTCGGCAATACATAAAGAAATATTCTTATCTAACATAGTAAAATTTCTTCAGTAAGTCCTTGGAAAAAATATTTTGTAGATTTTAATTTTCATATTTTGTAAAATTAAAAATTTCTACACACTCTAGCAGTTTTTATTAGTTTTACTCGTATTTATATTGAACATAGTAATTTTTATTCTGCAGCAGTAGATTGTTATTTTTGTTCTGAGTGATTTTTCAACTCCTCGCAAACAAAAAATGAAACAAACCATCGTTTTAATTCATTAATTGTAAATATAATTATACATATATGATGTTATGAAAAAAAATTGAAATGTCGCATAACAAATATTGTGATGCTATATATCTCTTTTAACTCAATACATTGCATAAATTATTCTTCATTGAATAATTTTTCCTATTGTCCATAGTTTTTCTCAAATTCCAACAAAACAGGAATCGAAAATCAGAGATTTTTTTACTCAGCAAATCAAAAATTACTATATTCAATGTGAAAAAAAAATAAAAAACACAGTGATTAAAAAAACTATCAGAAGAAAAATCATCATAATACCAGTATGGTCCACCAGTATTATGCGAACATAGTAATTCTCCTAATAATATTTTTTTTCGTGTATCTCGCTTAATTTCCTCGATATTCCCAGAAAAAAATCAAAAAAAAAAATTCAAGAAAAGTTGCTGTGAATTCTCGTCTTGGTAATTAGTTTGAGATTCGAGAATGGTCAGATCGAGTGTGCAAGTTACGATCTCCGGGGTCCAGTGTGTGTGTATGTATACACCCTTCCTCCATCCCTTCACTTTCCTGGCATTGGCTTAATCGATATCCGATCACTCGAGTAATACGTCAAGTACATCCCACGCTCTGGCCTCACCATATCCTCCATAGTCCCGTAACCACCGCGCGCTTTCCCAAAAGCTATAGAGAAATAGAGGATGCTTCGACCCCCCCCCCCTCCCACTCTACTCGCTCTCAATCACCTATAACGCATCCACAAATTCAGCCACACATACAGGTGGACAGTCGCGTGCTCCCACAAATCTCACTTACCCCTATTCAATGTGTATATATATATATATATATATATATATATATATATGTATATATATAAAATATAGGGGTGCAATAATTAAGTTTTCCATTAATCGTTGGACCAGCTGCGCTCACATGGCCTCTAATGCCATTTCCCAAAGCATCGAGAGACTGTTACTGATCACCTATACTTTTCTATTTCACTTGGATCATCGAAATTAATCAACATCAGTCACTGTAAAAATAATGAAAATTACTTGAACACTTATTTTATTTTATTCAATTTGTTTTTTTCAAAAATCCAATTTGTGGTGGTCATTTTTTGGGAATATCTTGGAAATTAATGAAGATACGCCCTTTTTATTCTCATTTTTTTGGGTAAAACTTGAATTTTTTTTACGAAAAAGGATTCAAGCAAAATTACGCTATCTCGCTCAGTTTCCGAGATATTCAAAACAAAAAAAATATTAGGAGAATTACTATGTTCGCATAATACTGGTGGACCATACTGGTATTATGATGATTTTTCTTCTGATATTTTTTTTAATCACTGTGTTTTTCATTTTTTTTCACATTGAATACAGTAATTTTTGATTTGCTTAGTAAAAAAATCTCTGATTTTCGATTCCTGTTTTGTTGGAATTTGAGAAAAACTATGGACAATAGGAAAAATTATTCAATGAAGAATAATTTATGCAATGTATTGAGTTAAAAGAGATATATTGCATCACAATATTTGTTATGCGACATTTCAATTTTTTTTCATAACATCATATATGTATAATTATATTTACAATTAATGAATCAAAACGATGGTTTGTTTCATTTTTTGTTTGCGAGGAGTTGAAAAATCACTCAGAACAAAAATAACAATCTACTGCTGCAGAATAAAAATTACTATGTTCAATATAAATACGAGTAAAACTAATAAAAACTGCTAGAGTGTGTAGAAATTTTTAATTTTACAATATATGAAAATTAAAATCTACAAAATATTTTTTCCAAGGACTTACTGAAGAAATTTTACTATGTGAGATAAGAATATTTCTTTATGTATTGCCGACTTGAATTTAAATTTACTATGTTGTATCGCAAATTTTGATAAATGACTGGTATGGTTCAACAGTACAATGTTTTTTAATACAAATTACTATGTGAAATTTGTAAAAAAAAATTATAATATTCTTTCAGTGAAGGAAAGAGGGCAAAAAACTGTTTTGAAGCAGTATCTGAGTGAATACGTATGAAAAATCCCTATAAAAATTTCTATAGATTTATTCTATAGATAATTCTATAGGTGTATCGTATATGATATTGGGATATTTTTTATAGGCACTGGTAAAGTTGAAGGAATGAGCACAAGAAGGACAAATTTTATAGATATTTTCTTTATAGACACTAAATTCCATTACAGAATCACATGAAACTCCATTCATATAGAAACAATTCTTATAGAAAATATCTCAGCATCATATAAAATGAACTTAGAAATTCTCTATAGAGATTATTCATACGTGAATTTGAGTACAGTCAAGCCCTTATTTTTTTGATGCCGTATCAAAGATGATATTTTTTTACATTTTTCTGAATTTTTTCATAATTTTTGTCCGCGCAGTTTATGAGATATGAATTATCAAAGTTACTGAAAATAGCGGTGGTGGGGATGAAACGCCCTAAATCGGACAGAAATAACAAAATTACTAAAAAACCACACGATTGACCCATTATTTAAAAACAATTGGCGAAGAGAACAGCATTTTAACTAAATAATAGAAGAAAAAAATATTCAATTCACCGTATAGTTATTGAGAAATTTTAATTAGAAGGTAATCGTAACTATTTGCCTCTCTCTCTGTCTCATGCATGTGATAGGAGATTAGTAATGTCAAAAAAAATTCGAGAAAAAAAAATTATATTCGCAAGCTGAAGATATGACTTTCGAATAGTTTAGTCACTTTTTTCGGGTAAATTAAAGCACTTTTTTCCCGAATTATCAGCAATTAATTGGAAACTAACCTAAAAATCCTCATTTTTTCTGTTTTATCGACCGTACTCTGGGATCCTACCTCAATCCCAAATGTCTCCAATGACCCAATCTAACATCCCATGTATTTCTCGTGCTCTTAACTATATTCTTCCGTAAATACAATCCAAAACGTGTGTAAAAAGGGGGAAGGGAAGAGAATTTGGGTTGGTTGCCTTGACGTTGAGGGATGGAGACTCCTTTTCGCTATCGTCCTTCACCCATTCTCACTTCCACCAAGAACTTTCATCTCTCTTCCTCTCATTGGAATTCACTGATAGATCCAATTCACTGAATTCCTCTCTCCTCTATCTTCAGCATTACACGAGACAATTTTTAAATCACTCAGACTTGCTCCAGAGAGAAACCAGTGTGAAATGAAGTAACTGGATTCATTTAGTTTTTTTTTTGTTTCGTTCAAACTGCTGAGATTATCTGAAGAAATATTAGAAGAATTTCATTGTAATTTTAATGAAAATGCAGTTTTCATAAAAAAAAAGGCAAAAAATATTTTAACGATGTCGCCATTTTTTTTTTGATAATATCTTGGAAATTAATGGAGATACGCCCTTTTTATCCCAATCGTCCTATCTCGCTTAGTTTCCAAGATATTCTTTAAAAAAAAATAGGAAAAAAAAATGACTCATCTCGTTTTACCTCTTCACCACAAAATTCGTTGATGTTGTTGAAACACTGAAAATGTACATGATAGAGAATGTTAGCGGTAGCACTGAGGTGTAACTTGCCTCTGCCCAAACACTAGCCACGTGTTTTCCCAAGTTCCACTGAACGCACAAAGTTTAGGGATTTACAGAGTACAAGTGCTCTCTCAGCTTCTCCAGCTCCTCCCCTATTCTCAAGATCTTCTCGGACCTTAAATAAGTCTCATTATTGAAGATATATTTCTAGGTTGATAGTAAAAGCCAACTTACTACTCGGGCTTGTAATGGAGTAATCCAAGCCGCCCACTGCTCACAAGCATTAAGGTAGTATTCCAGAGTACGGTCGATAAAACAGAAAAAAAATGAGGATTTGTAGGTTAGTTTCCAATTAATTGCTGTTAATTCGGGGAAAATGTGCTTTAATTTACCCAAAAAAGTGATTAAACTATTCGAGAGTCATCTTCAGCTTGTGGATTTAATTTTTTTCTTCTCGAGGTTTTTTTTTGCATTACTAATCTCCTATCACAGGCATTTTTTCGTCAACGATTTCGATTATATTACTGATTTTTCATGATGATTAGTAATTAGCCAAAAAAATATGAATTCCCGGGAAAAAATGTTCAGATCTGATCAGATCAAATTAGATCTGATCAGATCTAATTAGATCTGACAATATGGAAATTTTTAACATGAATAGATCTGATTAGATCTGATCAGATTTAATTAGATGTAATTAGATCTGATTAGATCCAATTAGATCTAAGTCTATTCTGTTTAGATCTAACTAGATCCGATTAGATCCAACTAGATATGGTCAGATATAACTAGATCTGATCAGATCTAACTAGACATGTTCAGATCTAACTGGATCTGATTGAATTCATTCATATTGGCTCATCAGATCTGATCAGATCTAGTTGGATCTGATCAGATCTAAGGAACTCAGATCTAATTAGATCTGATTAGATCTAATTTGATCTGATCAGATCTGAACATTTTTTCCTGGGTTGTCATAGAAAATAAGTAATTAGTAAAAAAGAAATTATTAATTTTCATAGAAAATTAATAATTAGTCGGAAAAAAATATTAATTTTTCTAAAAAATTAGTAATTGGTGAGGAAATATAACTAATTACTCTTAAAAATTAGTAATTAGTAAGGGAATATTACTAATTACTCTAAAAAAATAGTAATTAGTGAGAAAAATTACTAATTGCCTTCAAAAATTCCTCAAAATTAGTAATTGGACAAGTAAAATCAATAATTTTCCTAATCAATTTGTTATTATTAATTATTTTTATCTGAAAATTTGTCAATGTGACATTATTTCCCTTTTCCTTTCATTCTACTTTCGGATTTCTTTATTATGCCTTTTTTCCCTCTAGTTACATTGAGTAAAATGTTCTGAAAATTAATATAAATAGTAGGATTAAGCAATCGATCGTACTTGAAGTCAATCGACTAGAGTCAACAACATTATTAATTATTTTGAAAAATTAGTCATTTTTGTCGGCTAATTACTAATTTTTCAGAAGAATTACTGATTTTTCAGAAAAATTAGAAACTTTTTTCGGCTAATTACTAATTTTTCAGAAAAATTAGGAATTTTTCTCGGCTAATTACTAATTTTTCAGAAAAATTAGGTAATGAAAATAGATAGATTTTTTTTTACCGATCACTGATGAAGAGAGAGGCAAATAGTTACGACTACCTTCTAATTAAAATTTCTCAATAACTATACGGTGAATTGAATATTTTTTTCTTCTATTATTTAGTTAAAATGCTGTTCTCTTCACCAATTGTTTTTAAATAATGGGTCAACCGTGTGGTTTTTTAGTAATTTCGTTATTTCTGTCCGATTAAGGGCGTTTCATCCCCACCACCGCTATTTTCAGTAACTTTGATAATTCATATCTCATAAATCACAGGAAAAAAATTATGAAAAAATTCAGAAAAATGTAAAGAAACATCATCTTTGATAAGGCATCAAAAAAATAAGGCGTTAACTGTACTCGAATTCGCTGGGATACTATCTTAAACAGCAGCAAGTCTCGGTCATCCAGAAACTGTATTCGAGCAAGTTACTTCTATGCTCAAATTCCTCTATTTCCAAGCATTAATTTGTACCCACAATCCAGCCATTATCACTTCCTTTTCCTCCCTCCCAAAAACAGGGGGGAAAATCATCTCGACCGTAAACGTGAACCCTTTAAACACTGCATCTAGACTAAACTCCTATGCACGCACTGGATAACTCTAGAATGTAACAATTTGAGGGAAATGTTAATTAATTCCACTTCAAAAATTATTACATTCAGAATTTTGGACAGTTGGAGTTGATTATAATTATTTAATTTTTGGGGATTAATAGATGGGAAGTGTTTTCGAGGTTTTTGCAGAGGGAAGTTCGGGGGCGAATTATTATATATTAGTGAGACTTTTGTGGTGCGAGCTGAGTTCAAAATAATCTTGGAAGTCATTTTCAAACATTTTAGAATTATTTTGGAGGAAAAAAAAATTTACGAAATTTTTGGGGTACTCCATTTTGCCCCACTCTCTATATATATATAGCACTTCCTCCTACATGTTGGGCCCCCCACCTTTCAGTGATTGACGAACATTCCTAAGATAAGGAAACGCTATGAAAATATATGCTATAAGGTATCATAATTCTTTTTCTTCTCTGAAGGTCAGATTTATTCGTTTTTTCATGAGACACGTGGAAAAAACTTGTTCAAAATTCAGCTTCATTTATCTGGTTTTCTTGGTCAAATGGTGAATTCTTAGAAATTCTTAAAAAATTCGCACTTTTAATTTTTTAATTTTTTTTATTTCTGTAATTTCCATCGAAAAAATTTTAACTACTTTCTCAATGAAAAGTTTGGATTTTTAAATTTTTCATTAGTTCGAAAATTAATTTTTTTTTTTAACAATTTTGATTACTATTGTAATTTAAAATTTGACTGATGGAATTTCATAATTATTTTCTTTATTAAACTTATTAACATTTTTATTAGTTAAATTGAATTATAAATGTTATATAAGCGTCATTTAGATTGGATTAAATTATAAGTTCTTATTTGTGTTACATTTAGTTAACACTCTCAACTCAAAATTTTTGTCTGAAAAACGGTTATATTTGGGAAAATTAAACACAGTAGCGTTGATTTTATTATAAAATTGATTATTCCAATCAATTAATAAGTAAGAAAGAATCAAAATTTCGAATAAGAAAAAGAATTATAAAATTTCATCAGTCAAATTTTTAATTACAATAGTAATCAAAATTGTTAAAAAAAAAAATTAATTTTCAAACTAATGAAAAATTTAAAAATTCAAATTTTTCATTGAGAAAGTAATTAAAATTTTTTCGATGGAAATTACAGAAATAAAAAAAATTAAAAAATTAAAAATGCGAATTTTTTTTTGCCGATCTCTGATTATGATGCCGTCTGAAGAAATGAAGGTAACTTGTAAATGAATATAAATACTGCCAGTCTTTATCATCGTAACATAAAAAGAAGCTCATTATCTAACGCCACATCAGTCGAATCGAAGAGACTGACGAAGAAGCTTCGTGTCCTCATGTTTGAGACAGTAAAGAAACTCCGTAAAACCGTTTTAACGGTTGAAAAATCTGGGATGATCCATTTTTTATTGATTATTCTTCTCTTACTGAATGGTGAGTTAGTCTAACGGAACAATTTTAATTAATTGGATGATCAGTGAGTATTCTTCATGTTTCAAAAGTCTCTAATAATATTTTCTCCTGAATCTGCGCTAGGTGTACACAATATGGATCCTGACTTTCCAATACAAGCAGGTGATTTCGAATATGTTGTCTCTATACAGTTATCCAATGTTCATTTGTGCACTGGAACAATAATTCATGAGCATCATGTTCTCACAATAGCTCACTTGCTCATTAGTAAATATAAACCTGAGCTGTCAGTAGTTGCTGGAGTGAATGCGAAGATGAATTCATCTGACCATAAGTTTTCAGTTGAAAAAGTTTACATGCATCATGAATTGCAAATACGAGGCCCTCATGGAGATTACTGGGAGAATGATATTGCTATCATCAAGGTGAATTTTCAGTTCGACTCATCATTTTTCCTCTCTAATACAGAATATTTTGATAATCATTGCAGTGATCGGCAAAAAAAATCTATCTATTTTCATTACCTAATTTTTCTGAAAAATTAGTAATTAACCGAGAAAAATTCCCAATTTTTCTAAAAAATTAGGAATCAGTGGAAAAAAATTCCTGATTTTTCTGAAAAAATTAGTAATTAACCGAGGAAAATTCCTAATTTTTCTAAAAAATTAGTAATTAGCCGAAAAAAGTTCCTAATTTTCCTGAAAAATCAGTAATTCTCCTGAAAAATTAGTAATTAACCGATAAAAACGACTAATTTTTCAAAATAATTAACAACCCAGGAAAAAATGTTCAGATCTGATCAGATCAAATTAGATCTAATCAGATTTGACTTCCTTAGATCTGATCAGATCTGAGAATTGGCACGCTCTGATCAGATCTAATTTGATCTAATTAGATCTGAGTTTCTCAGATCTGATCAGATCTAATTTGATCTAATTAGATCCAATTCGATCTGATCAGATTCCACTAGATCTGATCAGATCTGATGAGCCAATATAGATAAACTCAATCAGATCCACTTAGATCTGATCAGATCCAGTTAGATCTGATCAGATCCAGTTAGATCTGATCAGATCCAGTTAGATCTGACCAGATCTAGTTGGATCTAATCAGATCTCAACAGATCCAATCAGACTTAGATCTAATTGGATCTAGTCAGATCTAATTAGATCCAATTAGATCTGAACAGATGTATTAATATTAAAAATTTTCATTTTGTCAGATCTAATTAGATCTAATTAGATCTGATCAGAACTAATTCGATCTGATCAGATCTGAACATTTTTTCCCAGGAATGTTGTTGACTCTAATTGATTGACTTCACGTACGATCGATTGCTTAATCTCACTATTTATATTAATTTTCAGAACATTTTACTCAATGTAACTAGAGGGAAAAAAGGCATAATAAAGAAATACGAAAGTAGAATGAAAGGAAAAGGGAAATAATGTCACATTGACAACTTTTCAGATAAAAATAATTAATAATAACAAATTGATTAGGAAAATTATTGATTTTACTTGTCCAATTACTAATTTTGAGGAATTTTTGAAAGCAATTAGTAATTTTTCTCACTAATTACTAATTTTTTAAAGTAATTAGTAATATTTCCTTACTAATTACTAATTTTTTAGAAAAATTAATATTTTTTCCGACTAATTATTAATTTTCTATGAAAATTAATAATTTTTTTTTACTAATTACTTCTTTTCTATGACAATTCATATTTTTTTTGGCTAATTACTAATCATCATAAAAAATCAGTAATATGATCGAAATCGTTGATGCCGATGATGCCGATCACTGGATCATTGGCTATATTAGCTTGCAGAGAAATTTACCATTCACAATCCAGTCCCAGTCGCAATAGTACAACCAGCTTCGTTGCCATGTCTAGACTGCGTAATGATTTCCTGGATATATCCTCAAAGTGAAAATAAAGAGCTACTAGCCAAAACGTATGACTTTGTGTACAGCATGAGTGATGAAGATTGTGATGAGTGGAACATCAATGTCCTGGAAAATCAACACTGTGTCTCAAATATATTGGGAGACTCATTGATGACTTCTGTGAGGAAAATTATTTTAAACTGTGCTATTTCAGCAGAAATGATGTTTTGATTAATCACTCTTATCCGCAGGACAATCTTGGAAGTCCCATTATTTGTCTGAATTTCCTGGTTGGACTTGTTGCCAAAGGAACAGAGAATAAAATCGAAAGGACTCCTGCAGCTTATGTGGAGACAGCGGCGTACAAGGACTTCTTTTTTGAGATAGTTAATGGTGAGTTAGAATCTTGGGTTATTCTATATCTCAAAAAATATTGACAATTATCGTAATATATTCAGAGGGACTAGTTGATGTTTTACCTAAGGAAACCATTTCCATCGTCTCAATTTGGTATAAAAATAGCTCCATATGTGGTGGTTCTATCTTGGATTCATGGCACATCCTCACTACAGCGAACTGTGTTGTGGGTTTGGAACGAACTCAATTGATGGTAATTGCTGGATACCATCGAATATCAGGGGACGGTAATGCCAGAACAGGACTATCAGTTAAAGATATTGTATTCCATGAGAACTCCACAGAACACGATATTGCGGTTCTAGTGGTGAGTATTCCTCTATGATCAATTGAACATCAATTATTCACTGATTCCATTTCTTATATTAGCTCGAGGATGCTGTCTTGTATACATTGACTTGGTATAGATTGGATTATGGAAATGCAAGGGAATTTTATCCTGGACTATTGTGTACTTCATATCATTGGAAAAGTTTGCAGCACAATGATGGAATGGAGGTGATAAAACTTCGGAGATCTTCTATGGACATATTACCCACAGAAAAATGCAAAAGCATATTAGAGTCTCAAAACATAACTCCATTCCCGAATCATTTTTGTGCGAGTAATCCATATCGCTTCAAAGTCGCAAATCATGTAAGGATTGTTTTTTTTTTTTTTACGGATATCTTGGATAAAAATTAAATGATTTAATTGTTTTGGCTATTATCTCTTTCAGAGTGACCGCGGTAACCCAATTGTTACTGAGAACGAGCCAGTCGCGATTCTTGTGGGGGTTCTTCAACTGGCTGATGATCCACCTGAAGTAGCAATTTTCCTATCGTTATATCCGTATATGGAATTTATACGTTCTGCTTTGCAGGCCTAATAGTTATGTTTTCAGACGTTAAATATGAAAATCTAGTACCATTCGAATAAACTAAATTTTTTGAAATCATAGAATTTTGAATGTTTTTACTTTCGCTTCCGAATGGAAGCTTTGATTTCCTCAAAAATTTTGTTTAGAATTTTTTAGCGGCAAATGACCTAAAATGATCTGAAAAGTCCGAAAATTATACTTCTAAAAAATATTTGTGTGTGGTTCAGCTGAGTGCTCGAATATGTCTCATTCAAATCGTTCAAAGTTGCAACTAAAAATCTCATGTTTTGGCTGTATATTTGTCAAGATAACTCCTTTTGTTCGAGCCCTTTTTCATCGAAATCTGTTCAGTAGTTTTTGGAATATAATAGATTATTTAGATTTTATAAAAAATTAATTTTAATGAATTCAATTCAATCGAAGTCATTATTCGTACACCTCTAAAAAGATAAATGTAATTTGTAAATAAATACTGGAATCTTCAAACCTGTGGAAATCGTTTCTTATCTTGAGCCAACTAGTCACGGGAAACATAAAAAGTTCATTATCTCACGTCACGTCAGTTGAATCGAAAAGACTGACAAAGAAGCTTCGTGTCCACATATTTGAAACAGTAAAGAAACTTCCTAAAACCGTTCTAACGGTTGGAAAAACTAGGATGATCTGGTTTTTATTGATTATTCTCCTCTTACCGAATGGTGAGTTAGTTTAACGGAAGGAGTTGAATCAATTGGGTGATCAGTGAGTATTCTTCATGTTTCGGAAATCTCTAATAATATTCCCCCCCTGAATCTGCACTAGGTATATACAATACAGACTTTGGCTATATCGCAGGACCAAATGTTTTCAATTATGTTGTCTCTATACAAGTATCTAATGTTCATTTGTGCGTTGGGACAATCATTCATGAGAATTATGTTCTCACAATAGCCCATATGCTCATTCATAAGCATAAAAATGAGCTGTCAGTAGTTCCTGGAGTAAGTGGGAAGATAAATTCATCCGATCATAGGTTTTCAGTTGAAGCAGTTTACTTTCATCCTTATTTCGAAAAATATGACGTCCCTCAACGACCAGTTCATTGGCACCATGATATTGCTATGATAAAAGTAAGTTTTCAGTTTGACTCATCATTTTTCTTTCCTAGCACCGAATATTCATGTTATCATTGGCTATATATTCTCTTAAAAAATTTATTAATAAAAATTAATTTATTAATAAATTTATTTGTTTAATGGCGGCATTACCTCGTGGATGGGAGGTGGAGAAAAGATGTGAGAATCAAAATTTGAAGGTAAATATAGTAACTCGCAGTAGCTCAGCGGTAGAGCACCTGACATGTAATCAGAGGGTCGTGAGTTCAAATCTCGCCTGCGCATTACATATTTTTTCCGAAATTTGATTCTCTTAAAAATTTATTAATAAAAATTAATTTATTAATAAATTTATTTGTTTAAAATATGTAATACGCATATATTAGCTTGCAGAGAATCTTACCATTTATGAACCAGTCCCAGTTTCACACACAAAACTAACTTCGTTGTTATGTATGGAATGCATGGTTATTTCCTGGATGTATTCTCAAAGGGAAAATGAAGAGCTACTAACTAAAACGTGGGACTATGTGTACGATAGGCCGTATGAAGATTGTCTAATACACATGGACAGCAGTGTGGATAATCGAATATGTTTCTCCAATGTAGTGAGAAGCTCACCGTTGACTTCTGTAAGATAAATTATTTCAAACTGTGCTATTTCAGCAGCAATGATGTTCCAATTAATTAATTACTTTTACCCGCAGAACGATCTCGGAAGTCCCATTATTTGTTTGGAATCCATGATTGGATTTGTCGTGCAAGAAACAGAGAATCAAACGCAAGGGACCCCTTCATTTTTTCTGGAGACACAAGAGTACGCGGACTTTATTGCAGAGATAACTCATGGTGAGTTGATGTTTAGGATTATTCTATATCTCAAAAAATATTGACAATTATCGGAATTTATTTAGAGGGAATAGTTGATGCTGTTTCACAAGAGGAAATATCATGCATCGCCTCAATTTGGTATAACGGTAGCCCCGAATGTGGTGGATCTATCTTAGATTCATCTCACATCCTCACTACAGCGAAGTGTGTTGCGAATTTGGAGCGAGCTCAAGTGTTGGTAGTTGCTGGATACAGTCTAGTACCAGTGAACCAGGTAGCAAGAATAGGAATAGCAGTTAAAGATATTATATTACATGAGAACTACACAGGTACGCGGGAATACGATATTGCTGTTCTAGAGGTGAGTATTCGTCTCTCATCAATTGAAAATTAATTATTTGCTGATTCCATTTCTTATATTAGCTCGAGGAACCTGTCCCGTTTACGCTGACTTGGCATACATTCGACTATCAAGATATAAGGGAATATTGGTCTGGAGTAGTGAGTACTTCATATCATTGGAAACCCCGTTATCACGTCACTTTGCGACAGCAGGTGATGGAACTTAGGAAATCTTCTATGAAGATATTAACCGAAGAAAACTGCAAAAGCATATTAGAGTCTCGAGGCATAACTCTACTCCCGAATCATTTTTGTGCGAGAAATCCATATCGCTTCGAAATCGCAGATGATGTGAGGATTGTTTTTTTTATCAACGGATGTCTTGGAAAAAAATTAAATGATTTAATCGTTTTGGCTATTATTTCTTTCAGAGAGACCGCGGTAACCCAATGTTCACTGATGGCGAGACAGGCTTGATTCTTGTGGAGGTTGTTCCATTGGCTCATCCTTCAGCTGAAATATCAATTTTTCTATGGTTAGATCCGTACAGAGAATTTATACACGCTGCTATGACTAGATAATAGTTTTGTTTTTAGATGTAAAACGTGAAAAACTAATACCATTTGAATAAACTAAATTCTGAAAAATCATAGCCTTTTGAATGTTTTTATTTTCGCTTCCGAACGGAAGCTTTGCTTTCCTCAAAAAATTCGATTCGCATTTTGCAACTGCAAATGACCTAAAATGATCTGAAATGCCCGAAAATTATATTTTTTAAAAATATTTGTGTGTAGTGCAGCTGAGTACTCAAATATGTCTCACTTGAAACAGTCAAACGGTAAGACTACCGTCAAAGTACCAAGATAAGGAAAAGTTATGAAAATATTTGCTATATGGTGTCATTATTTATCTTTCTGTTTTGAAGGTCAGATCTATTCGTTTTTCATGAGACACGTTCAAGAAACTTGTCAAAAATTCAGCCATATTTATCTAGTTTCCTTGGTTAAGTGGTAGATTCTTAGGAGGAATGGAAGCAATTCATCACATTCCTCGATAACTCACTCTTTGATTCGACTGTATGATAATATAGGCTGCCACTGATTCATGGTTGCTGCATGAATTCGTTTAGCATTAATCAATCAATTGATATGAAAGAATATAGATAGAATCGCGGATTTCTCCTTCGTAACTTACGAATCGAAAATAAATTATGATTTTTCTATGTTGGAAGAGGATTATGATGACGTCTTAAAGATATTCTCATAAATTTTCATTATCTTTGTGTGAAGAAGATTAGTTTAACTGCTCACTACGCCACATCTAACCACTTCGAATATGAAACAATATGTTGATGAATCACTTCAGTCTCGTAATTTACAATTTTTTTTAAAAACTGTTTGAAGGAAATTTTTGGACCTATCCTATTCTGCCGATTCACTATGGCTGTAAAATCAATGAAATTTTCAAACTACTCGAGTTGAGCACCCAAATTATCCGAGTCACCTAAACTAATCGAATCAATACAATCATTCACATGATTTGAACTGCTTAAACTATTCAAATATTTCGAATTGAATGACATCATTCAATTCGATTGACTTCATTCATCATTCGTACACCTCTGAAGAAATAAAGGTAACTTATAAATAAATATGAATACTAGAATGTTCAAACCTGTGAAACTCGTTTCTTATCTTCAGTCAAATAGTTAAGGTATAACATAAAAAGAAGTTTATCATCTGACGCTACGTCAGTTGAACCGTAAATGCTGACAAAAAGGCTTCGTGTCCATATGTTTGAGACAGTAAAGAAACTCCCTAAAGTCGTTCAAAAATCTAGGATGATGTATTTATTATTGATTATTTTTCTCTTAATGAATGGTAAGTAAGTTTAATGGAAGAAGTTGAAATAATTGGGTGCCTAGTGAGTATTCTTCATTTTTCAGAAGTCTTTAATAATATTCCCTCCCTGAATCTGCACTAGGTGTACACAATATGAACATTGACTTTCCTGTACAACAAGGTGATTTCGAGTATGTCGTCTCTATACAAGTATCTAATGTTCATTTGTGCACTGGGACAATCATTCATGAGACTTATGTTCTCACAATAGCCCACGTGCTCATTGGTAAATATAAGTCTGAGCTGTCAGTAGTTGCTGGAGTGTGTGGGAAGATATATTCATGCGACCATAGGTTTCCAGTTAAAGAAATTTACTTGCATCGTCAATTGAAAAAACTACACATCCCTGGAGAATCGGTTGAAGATTACTGGGACAATAATATTGCTATCATCAAGGTAAGTTTTCAGTTTGACTCATCATTTTTTCCTCCTAGTACGCAATTATTTGGTTATCATTGGCTATATTAGCTTGCAGAGGAATTCACTCTTTATAAACCAGTCCCAGTCAAAAGAGTTCAACTAGCTTCGTTGCCATGTCTAGACTGCGTAATGATTTCCTGGATGTATCGTCAAAGTGAACATGATGAGTTACTAGCTAAGACGTATGACTTTGTGTTCAGCAGAAATGATGAAGATTGTTATAAACAAAATATCAATGTCCTGAAAAATCAAAAATGTTTCTCCAATATATTGGGAAACTCACTGATGACTTCTGTGAGACAAATTATTTCAAACTGTGCTATTTCAGCAGAAATGATGTTCTGATTAATCACTTTTATCCGCAGGACAATCTCGGAAGTCCAATTATTTGTCTGAATGCCCTGGTTGGATTTGTTGCTAAAAGAACAGATAATAAAATGGAAGGGACTCCTTCAACTTATGTGGAAACAGCGGCGTACAAGGACTTCTTTATTGAGATAGTTAATGGTGAGTTAGAATCTTGGGTTATTCTATATCTCAAAAAATATTGACAATTATCGGAATATATTTAGAGGGACTAGTTGATGTTCCATCCATCGAAGTACGATACATCGTCTCGATATGGTATAAAAATAGCTCCATATGTGGTGGATCTATCTTGGATTCATGGCACATTCTCACTACAGCGAACTGTGTTGCGGGTTTGGAACAAACTCAATTGATGGTAGTTGCTGGATACCGTCGAATGTCAGGGGGCCATAGTGCCATAATAGGACTATCAGTTAAAGATATTGTATTCCACGAGAACTCCACAGAACACGATATTGCGGTTCTAGTGGTGAGTATTCCTCTATGATCAATTGAACATCAATTATTCACTGATTCCATTCCTTATATTAGCTCGAGGATGCTGTCTCTTATACATTGACTTGGTATAGATTAGATTATGAAAATGCAAGGGAATTTTATCCTGGACTATTGTGTACTTCATATCATTGGAAAAGTTTGCAACACAATGATGGAATGGACGTGATAAAACTTCGGAGATCTTCTATGGACATATTACCCACAGAAAAATGCAAAACCATATTAGAGTCTCAAAACATAACTCCATTCCCGAATCATTTTTGTGCGAGTAATCCATATCGCTTCAAAGTTGCAAATCATGTGAGGATAGCTTTTTTTTATCAACGGATATCTTGGAGAAAAATTAAATTATTTAATTGTCTTGGCTATTATCTCTTTCAGAGAGACCGCGGTAACCCAATTGTTACTGAGAACGAGCCAGTCGCGATTCTTGTGGGGGTTCTTCAACTGGCTGATGATTCACCTGAAGTAGCAATTTTTCTATCGTTATATCCGTATATTGAATTTATACGTTCTGCTTTGCAGGCATAATAGTTGTGTTTTTAGACGTGAAACATGAAAATCTAGTGCCATTTGAATAAACTAACTTCTTTAAAATTATAGAATTTCGAATGTTTTTCCTTTCGCTTCCGAACGGAAGCTTTGATTTCCTCAAAAAATTCGATTCGCATTTTGCAGCTGCAAATAACCTAAGATGATCTGAAAATTCCGAAAATTATATTACTAAAAAATATTTGTGTGTGGTGCTGCTGAGTACTCAAATATGTCTCAAACATGTCTGTATACCGTCAAAGTACCAAGATAAGGAAAAGCTATGAAAATATTCACTATATGGTATCATTATCTTTCTTTCTGTTCTGAAGGTCAGATCTATTCGTTTTTCATGAGACACGTAGAAGAAACTTGTTAGAAATTCAGCCATATTTATCTAGTTTCCTTGGTTAAGTGGTAGATTCTTAGGAGGAATGGAAGCAAATCGTCACATTCCTCGATAACTCACTCTTTGATTCGACTGTATGATAATATAGGCTGCATCTGGTTCATGGTTGCTGCATGAATTCGTTTAGCAATAATCCATCAATTGATATGAAAGAATATAGATGGAATTACGGATTTCTTCTTCGTAACTTACAAATTGAAAATAAATTATGATTTTTCGATGTTGGAAGAGAATTATGATGCCGTTTAAAAGATATTCTCATAAATTTTCATTATCTTTGTGTAAAGAAGATTACTCCAATTGCTCACTGTGCCACATCTAACCACTTCGAATATGAAACAATATGTTGATGAATCACTTGAGTCTCATAATTTACGATTTTTCTGAAAAACTGTTTGCATGAAATTTTTGGACCTATCCTATTCTGCCGATCCACTATGGCTATAAAATCAATGAAATTTTCAAATTATCCGAATCACCTAAACTAATCGAATCAATACAGTCATTCACATGATTCGAACTGCTTGAACTATTCAAATATTTTGAATATTGGACTCAAATTTCGAATCAAATGACATCATTCAACTCGATTGAATTCATTCATCATTCGTTCACCTCTGACGAAATGAAGGTAATCTGTAAATGAATGTCAATACTCCCAGTCTTTAAGCCTGTGGAATTTGTTCCTTATCTTCAGTCAAATAGTTACGGGCTAACATGAAGAAAGCTCATTATCTGACGCCACGTCAGTTGAACCGAAGAGGCTGACAAAGAAGCTTCGTGTCCTCATGTCTGAGACAGTAAAGAAACTCCCCAAAATCGTTCTAACGATTGAAAAATCTAGGATGATCCATTTTTTATTGATCATTCTTCTCTCAATGAATAGTGAGTTAGTTTAACGGAGAAAGTTGAATTAATTGGCTGCCTAGTGAGTATTATTCATGTTTCAGAAGTCTCTAATAATATTCCCTCCCTGAATCTACACTAGGTGTACACAATATGAACATTGACTTTCCTGTACAACAAGGTGATTTCGAGTATGTCGTCTCTATACAAGTATCTAATGTTCATTTGTGCACTGGGACAATCATTCATGAGACTTATGTTCTCACAATAGCCCACGTGCTCATCGGTGAATATAAGTCTGACCTGTCAGTAGTTGCTGGAGTGAGTGGGAAGATACATCCGTCCGATCATAAGTTTCCAGTTGCAGAAGTTTACTTGCATCGTTCATTGAAAAGACTAGACACTGGAGAATCGTTTGAAGAATACTGGGAGAATAATATTGCTATCATCAAGGTAAGTTTTCAGTTTGACTCATCATTTTTCCCTCCTAGTACGAAATATATTAGTTATCATTAGGACCGGAGACTTTATTTTCGAAAACTGCCCATTGATCTGAAGTTTGATCTAGTAGGCAGTTGAAGCTGATAATGAGTGGATATTGAATAATTCGAATGTTTATGATAGATGCATCAAGACATTGAATTCATTGGAAGGTTAATCTACGGAGATTGTGAAAAACCGAATATCATATAAGATTTACCGGAAATAAGGAAGAAAAAATAAAGTTTGTCGAAATCCCCGCAGATCAACCTTCCAATAAATTGAATGTCTTGACGTATCTGTCATAAATAGTCGAATTATTCGATACTAGACCAAACTTCAGATCAATGGGCCGTTTTCGAAAATCAAGTCTCCGGCCCTAGTTATCATTAGCTATATTAGCTTGCAGAGAAATTTATCCCTTATGAACCAGTCCAAGTCACAAAAACACAACCAGCTTCGTTGCCATGTCTAGACTGCGTGATGATTTCCTGGATGTATCCTCAAAGGGAACATAAAGAGCTACTAGCTAAAACGTGGGACTTTGTGTACAGCAGGCATGATGAAGATTGTCATGAACGGAATATCAGTGTCCTGGAAAATCAAAAATGTTTTTCCAATATGGTGGAAAACTCACTTATGACTTCTGTAAGACAAATTATTTCAAGCTATGCAATTGTTATGCAATTCCGAAAATGATGTTCTCATCGATCAATTACTTTTTTCCGCAGAACGATCTCGGTAGCCCCATTGTTTGTATGAATTTCATGGTTGGATTTGTCGCAAAAGAAACAGAGGATAAAAAGGAAGGGACCCCTTCAACTTTTCTGAAGATCTCAGCGTACGGGGACTTTATTCTTGAGATAGTCAATGGTGAGTTAGAATCTTGAGTTATTCCATATCTCAATATATATTGTCAATTATTCAGAGGGACTAGTTGATGTTGTACCCAAAGAAGAACCATACGTCGTCTCGATTTGGTATAACAGTAGCTTCATATGTGGTGGATCTGTCTTGGATGCTATTCATATCCTCACTACAGCAAACTGTGTTGCGGGTTTTGAACAAGCTCAATTGAAGGTAGCTGCTGGATACCTTGAAGTGCCAGTTGAGTTTGTTGCAACAATAGGGCTATCAGTTCATGATATTATATTTCATGAGAACTACGCAGAACACGATATTGCTGTTCTAGTGGTGAGTATTTCCCTCTCATTAATCAAAAAATAATTATTCACTGATTCCATTTCTTATATCAGCTCGAGGAACCTGTCCCGTTTCCGCTGACTTGGCATACATTAGACTATGAAAATACAAAGGATTTTTCTCCTGGACAATGGTGCAGTTCATTCCACTGGAAGAATTTGCAACGCAGTGCTGAACCGGAGGCAATAAGACTTAAAAAATCTCTTGTGGGGATATTAACCAAAGAAATCTGCGCAACCATATTAGAGTCTCGAGAAATGGCTCTTACCACGTCTCAATTCTGTGCGAGAAATACATATCACATCAAAATCGCAGATCATGTGAGGACTGTTCTTCTTTTAATCAATGGATGTCTTGGAGAAAAATTGAATGATTTAATTGTTTTGGTTATTATCTCTTTCAGAGAGACCGTGGCAACCCAATTATTAGTGAAGGCAAGCCGGTCGGGATTCTTGTGAGGACTTTTCCATTGGATGATCATTCACCTGCAGCAGCAGTTTTTCTATCGTTACATCCGTACATCGAATTCATACGTTCTGCTATGGATAGATCATAGTTGTGTTTTTTGACGTAAAACATGAAAATCTAATACCATTTAAATAAATTAATTTCGGAAAAATCATAGAATTTGGATATTTTTACTTTTGCTTCCGCATGGAAGCTTTTGTCGAAATTACGAAAATAACACACTCAAATACAACACAAGTTCATTTCATCATATTTAATTTCTGCATAAGTTCATCTCAACACAATCGAATTTAACAAAGATTTGGAGAGAAAATTGAGAAATAAATTATTTAAATACAACATAATTCAGTGCGATATCTCCCAGACAACAGGATACAATTATATAATGCATTAATCAATTACGAGACAATTAAAATGATTCCAAATTTTTTTTTTTTCATATTTTCCCGAATATCTCGGAAACTAAGCAAGATAGTGCAGTCGCATCCTAACCCTCTTTCGAGGCTCTAGAAATTAACAAATAAAAAAGGATTATTGCAAAATCACCCAATCTTCCTTCATTTTCGAGATATTTCTAAAAAACTCAATTCATCCTGTATTACCTGTTCCCAACTGAATTAATTCTCTAAGCTTCTCAGGAAGCTCTCACCTGTGATTCCCCAATCGCCCCCCTCCCCTCCACTGGCCTCAAGACCACCAAGAGATTGGCATATTTGATGCCTTCTCAAAGAAAACACAGAGACTTGCATTCACTCGTTCCCAAGAGAAAATTCCCCGAGGGATAATCGCTTAAGGTATTTTCCAACCCAGATGTATATATTCTGCATACTTAAAACCAAATTATAAAAAAAAAAAAAAAAAAAAAACAAAACTGGTACATCAACCGCCATGGTTCCTTCATCTTTGGAATGCCTTTGAGTGAATATGCGTTGTGGCACTCAGAGAATTTGCGGTATGAGAAGCCAGAGAATGGAATTACACAACAAAGTAAATCTTTCTGAAGAAACAACAAAGATAACATGCTGGTACCTCAAATCTCCAGCATGTTTCCTCTGCATTATTATACACATTAAACTAAAAACTAGAAACACAAGTGTAACGAAACTATCGAATGTTATGCGATATGTCGAATTTAATTCGAAATATTTATCAATCTATATTTTAAAATCTCCTTCAGAACTATCGAATGATATGCGATATCTCGAATGAAATTCGATTGATCGATTATCAATTGATCGATATTCAAAAATAATTGAGTAATCGATATCTAACAATGATCGATCAATCGACATTTAAAAATAATCGATTCATCGAATTTTAAAAATAATCGATTAATCGACTTTTCAAAATAATCGATCCATCGATTTTCAAAAATAATCGATTAATCGATATCTAAAAATAATCGATTGATCGATATCTAAAAATTATCGACTAATCGATACTCAAAAATAATCGATTAATCGATATTCGAAAATAATCGGAATATCTCCCATAAATATTGAATTCCTGCATTTGAAATGACCGCCAATTTTTCAAATGAATAGTCGTGTTTCCTAGCGCCATCTGCAATAGACTATGAATTGTACCACTTGAGAGTGCGATTGGCTGAGAGAATTCAATTCAATAGAGGAAGTGGAATGAAGGTCACACTCAGATAGTGATGAAGATAGAAAGAGGGGGAGAACGAGCTTGCAAAAGAAAGAGCAGCTATTCTGTGATGTGATATATATACATGAGCAAAGAGGTCAGCAACAAGTGTCTGTCGAGCGATTAAGCACTCTCGTTGAATATAAGAAGTTAATTGCCGGGCTATATTAGTTATTGTTCTAGTATTCTCATTCAGTTTTTTTCTTCAATAATTTTGTTGATCGATTTCTATCAGTTGAGGTTAAGATCTTCAGTGAAAGTTGTGGGTAAGTCATTGAATGTGTGATTGTCTTCTTCTTCTTCTTCTTCTTCGAATGACGATCAAATAGTAATCGATGGATCTGCCAGGGGATTTGGTCATCCGGGCGTGAATGTGTGATTGACATTGGATAACTAAAGTTCTACTGGCCAATGAACTAGCCTCGGAAATATTCGGCTCCTATGCTACAACATGTAAATTTCAGCTTCGGCTCGACTTCGAAGGTTACCTCTCTGGGCTAGTTCGACAATAATATTATTCACGTGACATGATTGGGAGAGGGTAATTCCACAATAGAGTAGGGGAAAAATACTTTTTCTTGAAATTTGTTATTGTGGATGATAGCGCTGCTTTTTTTTCTTCGCTAATTATGATAACTGAATGTCAGGGCTGTATAGCTGATTGTCCTTCCAATAGGAAAACTCATTGTACGGAAAATAATACTTTACGGGAGAACATCAGGCCATATCGAAATGCAGAGATAGTTATGAAAAAATTCTCAGATATTGTCGGATCAGTTTTAGGGCTGCTTGCAAAATTTCAAGGAAATTTCACCAGCCGATTCTGAATAATTAATTATCAAAATTTGCTATTCAACGTAACCTCCTATGTATGACCATTTGTTCGTCTACCCTTTACAGCTTTAAAATACAAAACGCATATCAAATTTTGGATATTCATATTACTCAATTTGATAACAATCTATGCATGAAATTTGATGAAATTCCCACGGTTTATTTTTTTAAATCAAGAAAAGGAAATAAAAAAATTTTGAGCTATCCCTGTCTAACACAGACGATCCTAGAGGTTAGCTCTCTCATACTTTTCATTCGTGTTTACCTCCTCCCTGCGCCCCACTTCGTCCCTCGCCTCCCGCAAAGCCTTGACGTTTCCCTCTTGAAGGGCTTGGGGAGTTATCTCCAAAATATGGAATCATTTTGAGAATCATACAGGACGTTTCTAATGTCATCATTATTATGTAGTATTTTTTTTTCAAAATTTTCATGTATTTTGTGTTTTAGACTAATTAACAGTCAAAATTGCATTGTATACATGGGCTCTTATGTATGAAATCTATCATAACAGGAGACCTTTGTTACCACCTGAGTTGATAGCGCAGATCGATGCTAAACCAGGTTTGATGCATAAGAGCCCACGTATGAGATGCAATTTTGACTGTTAATTAGTCTAAAACACAAAATACATGAAAATTTTGAAAAAAATACTACATAATAATGATGACATTAGAGACATCCTGTATGATTCTCAGAATGATTGCATATTATGGAGATAACTTCCCAAACCCCTTAAGCACAATTCTGGTTATGATACAATGATTATAACTTAAAGAAATCAATCAATCGATTGATTCAATTAATTAATTGATTGATTATATTGATTGATAAATTAATGATACACTTCTTTTGAGGCTTGTAGCTTTATAGGAGTTGAGCTTATGTTTTTCATAGTCCGGTATCGTCAATATAGTTTTTTTATTGCATTAAAGATCTTACATAATCTGAATTTTGTACGCTCTTAAGACACTTCACAGTTCAGCAGATACAATTATTTTTATCTACAGTCTTTGATATGGTTACATTGAATGAAAAATGTATTTGGTTTTGATTGCTCATTGAGCACAATTCTGGTTGATATACATTGATTTAATTGATTAACCGATTAATTTAATTGATTAATTCATAGATTGATTGTATTTTATTTATTTATTTATCTATTTATTCATCTCAATTAGACCCATCAGCCGAAGCCAATGACAGGGTCAAAGTATAAATCTCATACAAAGTTCAACAAAGTATTTTATAGATACAAAAAAATGAGAAAAAGAAAAACAAAAACAAAAAAATTGATAAATTAAGGCGTTCACAGATTATAAACAGTTACAATTCATTTTCCACAACGCTGCTGTCTCATACTCTTTCCATAATTCTTATGATTATTATCAGTCGCCGCACTCGATGGGAGAAGCTCACCGAGCACCTCATAAGTTTTTTCATACATAAATTCACACATTCCATCAATATCCTTCGAAACATACATCGGAGTCCAGTCTATATTTCCAAGACCCCCACAAAGTAGCTCGAGACTTGTGTTAACAAAACAATAAAAATAGTGTATTGATTAATTAATTAACTGTCCACTCCTTTTGAGACTTGTTGCATGTATATAGAAGTTGAGCTTGTGCTTTCATAATCCGGTATCGTCAAGCGGTATGATATCTGGCTTTCACCCAGGGGGCCCGGGTTCGACTCCCGGTACCGGAATATTTTTTATTTCTCAGAGTCACGAAAATAAGGAGAATGAGGGTCGAAGCATTTTTTTAGAAAGAATTGCAAAAGTTAGGAAAAAAGGATCAAGGCGAAATTCATATCTCATAAACTACCTGGACGAAAATTATGAAAAAATTCAGAAGAATATAAAAAAATATGATCTTTGATATAGCATTAAAAAAAAAAGGGTTAACTGTACTCGACTTCACTAAAAAAAAAAACTACCTTAAATTCATCAATAAAAGAACCACTAAATGACTCCAAACACTCCAGCCACAACTAACAACTGAAAACGATTGACAGAGACATTCGAATTAACGAGGGTCGAGTCCACGTGCCAGAAGTCCAGTCACTAGACCCACGAACTCTTCTCTCCACCTAAACCTAATTCTCTCTCTCTGGGAAGTGAATCTGAGGGGCAACTCGAAACACAACGCGTTTATGCCCTCAATTTTGTCATCGAGGCCCATTGGTTAGTGTATGTATGTATAGAGATGCCATATGAATGCACGTGCCTGGCGTGTGGTAAAACGATGGCATCCCTTCCTTTAGTGCTTACGAGAGAGGGCCCTCCAAAACAATTTCTCTGCATACTTTATGAACAACACTCTACTGACGCTGTTACCACATAATACTTGCTACTGCACGTATACCAAAATGGAGTGTCTCTTTCGTTTTACTATGAAAAACCACGGGTTTTAATATATTATTTCATTGTGTCTAGAATACTTTGCTTCTTCATAAATACATTTCTTCGGTTTCAAATATTTCTTCGATCTAGAAACAAAAGGGCGTAAGTCCATTTCTTTAACTTTTTTAATAACAAAAGGGCGTAATTTTTATTGTTTTAGCTAAATCGATTGTTTTTGCTAAATCGATTGTTTTCGACTCTTCCAATCATTTGGAGCATTTTTGTGTTTGAATAACAACTAGGCGTATGTCAAATTATTAAGAATGTTCTACAGGTATTGTAAGCGGGCTGTGCGGTATGAGAGGGGCAGTGATTTCGTCAGTGTTCCAATCCCTGAACATAAAAAAATGAGTTTTCAAATTCCTCATTAAAATTATTTTCAGGGAATTATGGAACACTGCGAGTGTTCAAATATCATATTATTATCATTACATTTCACAGATACTTTTTTTTATTCTTTATTTAATTAGTTTGAGAATTATTTTGAAAAAAAGCGTTGCATTCTAGGAAATTTTGGCGACACAAGTTGGCAGCACTTACGTGCGAGTGACAATTTTTCAATCATTTTTATTAATTTTAATGCCAATTATTGACCCGATCGTCGTATAAAAATGAACAAATTGTGCGGAGGGTAATTTCTCACCTAAATCCGAAATTTCATCCAATTTGAAGAATTTTTCGAAAAGTTTCTTGAGCTTTTGTGAATTTCCCATAAGAACACATGTTGAACGATGGTTTTTAAAAAATTCATAACTTTTAAACCAGTTATGAAAAAAATCCAAAATTTTGCATCCGGTTCCTTTATGAATTGGAGAACCTTGGAAAAAAATTTCATTGAAATCTTACATTTTTTAATTTTGTAATCAAATCTCCCTTTTTTCCCCACTTCAACAATTATCCTCCCTTTTTAATCACAACAATAAGATCATCCATAAGCCATAAAATTTAGCAACTGACGATTAACGTTGACAACTTCCCCCCCCCCCCCCTCTAAAGAAGCAGTTATATCACAATATAACATTTACCAAGAAGAAAGGAAGGGGATAGTAAGAATCAACGTCCCCTACTTGCTCATGCCACTGGCTTGAAGAAGAGAAGGTGACGCTTGCTTTATTTATTGCATGGCCCGATGAGTGTCATTTGAAATTTCGATATAAATTAATTTAAGGGGGCCAAAGGGGTTTTCCTGCTGTACGATGCAATGGGACGGGGCGTAATGGTTCGGAAAATGAAGTTCTTGTAGCACTCGAGGCGGAGAATCTCAAACCCTCTTTTCCCTCTCCGTTAAACCCTCTCTCATCCCCCTTCCACCACCCCCCCCCCTCTTGCCTCTTTTCCTTCCTACTTTGCCAGACTTCCCAACCTACACAAACGTCGCCCAGTATTTCCACCTAACCTTTCTGTCCCTCCTTAAACTCCATCCCCTTCAACTCCAACATTGCGCTTGTGAAATATCCTTCACCCCCCCCCCCCCCCTCCTCTCCCCCTTTTCATCCCCCCACTCCACTTGCGCTTCTATCCATCTCCTTCCTCACTGTGTTTCACGTCTCTCGCTCGTCCCAATGCCAGCCACTCCTCACCACCATTATCTTAAGTAAACAGACTACCTGTGCTTCGCACAGAATTCAAGATAAAGTCACATGTTATCAAAATCCTCAGCCTATCCCTTCTATATATATATCCCTCTTCTCTTTCTCTTTCTCTCGCTCTCTCTCTCTCTCTTCTTCTACATCCATACACATTCATCCCCCCCCCCCCCCGAAACTGCTATCCTTTTGGTTTAATTCCACTTGAAGTTGCACATTATTTGAGTTTAAGAAAATTCGGGGGCTTCAAGAATTGTTGGGGAAAACTGTTTATTCAAAGCAGAAATAGATAATTTGGATTATCTCTTTTTTTTTTGAAGACGTTTTTTTGCTGCGAAATTCAATTTTCTTGTCTTGAGATAAAAATCGCTGTTTGTTTTAAGAATAATTCGGAAAGGCTTCAGGCTTCTTTGCAGACGATTTTGAGAGTTATAAAAGTGGATTGGAGGCAAAAGGGCGTATCTCCATTATTTTCTGTGATATTTTGAAAAAAAATGAATTACAGAAAATTTGAAGTTCTTCTGTATTTCTTCATTTTTTTTAAACTCTTTTTTTCATCGAGAATTTTAAGAGCTACAAAAGAAGACTTACAGTCAAAAGGGCGTATCTCCATCAGTGATCGGCATCATCGATTTTTTCGTCAACGCTTTCGATTATATCACTGATTTTTCATGATAATAAGTAATTAGCCAAAAAAAAGATTATTGATTTTCATAGAAAAATAATAATTAGTCGGAAAAAAATATTAATTTTTCTAAAAAATTAGGAATTGGTGAGGAAATATAATTAATTACTCTTAAAAATTAGTAATTAGTAAGGAAATATTACTAATTACTTTAAAAAATTAGTAATTAGTGAGAAAAATTACTAATTGCTTTCAAAAATTCCTCAAAATTAGTAATTGGACAGGTAAAATCAATAATTTTCCTAATCGATTTGTTATTATTAATTATTTTTATCTGAAAAGTTGTCAATGTGACATTATTTCCCTTTTCCTTTCATTCTACTTTCGGATTTCTTTATTATGCCTTTTTTTCCTCTAGTTACATTGAGTAAAATGTTCTGAAAATTAATATAAATAGTAGGATTAAGCAATCGATCGTACTTGAAGTCAATCGACTAGAGTCAACAACATTATTAATTATTTTGAAAAATTAGTCATTTTTGTCGGCTAATTACTAATTTTTCAGAAGAATTACTGATTTTTCAGAAAAATTAGGAACTTTTTTCGGCTAATTACTAATTTTTCAGAAAAATTAGGAATTTTTCTCCGCTCGAAAATTCCGAGACCTCCAAAAAAAAGCTCTAAGAAATCCTGAATAACGTGAAAAATCGACTTGACTCCAGCCAAATATTTCAGAAAAAAAAATTTCGAAGGCCCATTCTTCTTCGGCAACGTGAAAGAAATTTCTCATATCAAGTGAAATGAAGAAGTATGCATTTCCTTCAAAGCAATCTGTCGAAAAAAAAAATTGAAAAAAAAAAAAAGAAATGTCGAGCATAAGTATGCTTCGAGTGGAGCGAGGTAGGAGTTGGTTTGTCAGTGCAGAATCACATGAAACCAAGAATCATAGGTATGCAGCTGGCGCATCCCAGTATAGGGGGGTCTACAATCAACGTGGCACGCGCACTACTCTCTACTCCAACACACACTGAATCATTCCGTAATACTCCACTGGGACCACCTTCCTCATACCAATCTGCTATCACAACCGTGACAACCCCCCCCCCCCCCCCCCCCCATTCACCCTCCACTATCTGTACACTAGACCAAAGAGCCGAATCATCCAAGTCCTTGATACCTCGGCTTGGCATTCCCAATGCGTTTCCCATTGGTCGAGTGTCTTCGATTCATCCTACTGCCTGCTATCCCAAAATATTTCAGATGTTCATTGAATTGTGTGCATTTGCCGAATGCTCCTTTGTCCTGACACTGATAGGGAAAAACATTTTGGAGATCTTAAGATTCTTTAAGAGTTTTTTTGGAGCTTTTGAAATTGCTTAAAATTGTTTTTGCAACTCTTGAAATTATTCAAAATTCATTTTGTAACTATTGAAACTCCTTAAATTTTTTTTTGTAGCTTTTGAAATTCCTGAAAATGATTTTTGTCACTTTTGAAATTCTTTAAAATGATTCTTACAGCTCTTGGAATTCTTCAAGAGTCTTTTCGTAGCTCTTGAAATTTCTTAAGATCCATTTTGCAGCTCTTGAAATTATTCAAATTTTTTTTGTAGCTCTTGAATTTTTTTTTTTATTTAGTAGCTCTTGAAATTCCTTAAAATCTTTTTTGTAGCTCTTGAAATTCCTCAAAATGATTTTTGCAGCTCTTGAAATTCCTTGAAATTATTTATGTAGCTCTTGAAATACTTTAAAATTTTTTTTTTAGCTCTTGAAATTCCTCAAAATGATTTTTGCAGCTCTTGAAATTCCTTGAAATTATTTATATAGCTCTTGAAATTCCTCGGAATGATTTTTGCAGCTCTTGAAATTCTTTGAAATTATTTAGATAACTCTTGAAATTCCTCAAAATGATTTTTGCAGCTCTTGGAATTCCATGAAATTATTCATGTAGCTCTTGAAATTCCTCAAAATTATTTTTGTAGCTCTTGAAATTCCTCAAAATGATTTTTGCAGCTCTTGAAATTCCTTGAAATGATTTTTGCAGCTCTTGAAATTCCTTAAAAATTATTTTTGTAGCTCTTGAAATTCCTTGAAATTATTTATGTAGCTCTTGAAATTCCTCAAAATGATTCTTGCAGCTCTTGAAATTCCTTGAAATTATTTATGTAGCTCTTGAAATTCCTCAAAATGATTTTCGCAGCTCTTGAAATTCCTTGAAAGTATTTATGTAGCTCTTAAAATTCCTCAAAATGATTTTTGCAGCTCTTGAAATTCCTTGAAATTATTTATGTAGCTCTTGAAAATTCCTCAAAATTATTTTTGTAGCTCTTGAAATTCCTCAAAATTATTTTTGAAGCTCTTGAAATTCCTTGAAATTATTTATGTAGCTCTTGAAATTCCTCAAAATGATTTTTGCAGCTCTTGAAATTCCTCAAAATTATTTTTGTAGCTTTTGAAATTCCTCAAAATTATTTTTGTAGCTCTTGAAATTCTTTAAGTCTTCTCATAGCTCTCGAAATTCCTTAAAATCTTTTTTGTAGCTCTTGAAATTATTCAAAACTCTTTTTGTAGCTCTTAAAATTCTCTTGAAGAAGGATTTCGTGCGAAATTGCCCTATCTCGCTTAATTTACGAGATATTCTCTAAAAAAAAGACCAGTAAAGAAATGCTTATTTTCTGAAACTACAATTTTCTGATAAATTAATTATTTTGAGCAGTTCTTCGTCTTTTAGAGAAGCGCTGTTTCGTGGAAAATCCCGAATTCTGGACTGGAGTATCTAATACTAAGAATTTAGAGACACGTGATGAGAATCGGAGAATTTTCTACTGATCATTGTTTTTTCGTGTAATTGTTGTAAAAGATAGTCTCGAAACGGAATTTAATTAAATAAAAAGACAAAAGGACTTTTTATATTAAAAGAATTATTTTTATTAAAAAAAAAAATTCTGATAAAAATTCAAAATTTTGATTTTTGGAATTCAAAAGAAATTTTAGATTTGTATAAATAAATAAGAAGAAAAAAACCTTTTTTATTGGACAAATTATTTTTATTTTAAAAAATACCTCATAAAAATTCGACAACTTGATTTTTAGAGTTCAAACGGATTTTACATTTTTAGAATATCGCAATGAATATGTCAGAAACTTTTCGGACAATTGCATTCGGTAAATATTCCTTTAACAAATTTCAAAGTACATACATGTCTGAGAACTCTTCAAGTATAAGCCAATATTGATATTTGATCGTCTCCACACTTTCAAAAAATTTCTCGGGAAGAAAAAAAAAAGTTGAGTTCACAACTTTTCTTTTCCGATAAAAAGATAGAGAAGTTTTAAAATTTATGAAAAAAAAAAAAAAAAAATGAAATCAATAATTTATTATCTATTTCAGGAGCTATGGAGTAAAAAGAGGATGACTTGTTTTCTTCTAATAGTCTCTCTTAAAACAGAATAGCATTCGGTTTTCCCAAATATCCCAGAAATTAAGAGAGATAGAACGATTATACCCTCATCCTTCTCTATAGCTCTCAAAATTCTCTTCGAATTCTCTTCTTTACAACAATTTTTTCGGTAAAATGTTATTATGACGATTGTTTCAATTCAATAATTCCTGTTCAAATTGCTGTGTATTTAAGAAATTATTGATTTTCTCAAATGAAAGAGACGAATGCGGATGGGTCACTCGATTTCGGACGGAAAAGACATCCCAATTGATTTTTTTTCCGATTTTTCATGAATTTTTAAAAGAAGGATAGAATAGAATAGAATAGAATAGAATAGAATTTATTACCGTTAATTACACTGTAAGTTGTACATAATTAAGGTGAAACTACCTCAACAAGAAACAAAATTATACAATGCAACTCCTATAGAGGTAACAAAGTTACCTGTACATAGGTCAGTATAACAGCTTAAACCTAAAAAAAAAACTTAAAAAACTGAATCCTATAAATAAGGCATATGCTGAATACCCTTCCTCAAGAGAAGGAACATCCTGCTCGAGTGAAAAGGCAAGTGCAAGATCTATGAAAACGATTGTGTTCAATCACAGAAACCACTATTAGTATCAACCCCTTATAAATCTCTAACAAAATCTTCTAATTTATTCTTTATCGCCGATTTGCTCATTGACAAATTTTTTAACTCTACTGGTAATTGATTAAACAATTTCATAGCCACATAAATACTGTTTTTGGTACCTATTGTCTTTGCGAGAGAATTGAACGAACAATTTTTTGCTATTTTCAACACTTTATGATTGAGATTACACCACATTCGGCATTACTCAAGGCCACGAAGAGGACGTAGTAGTGCATAGGCCTCAAAAAAAGAACCTAATACAAACACCTTGTAAAAAATAACGATACTCGGGATTTTGATGAAAAATTGACACTTTTTCCTCCACCTACCTTCCTTAGGCAAATTTAAATAAATGCATGATGTGTCAAAGTACTTTTTTTTTACGCTATCTGTGTAAATTTAATACGGATTTCACGTTCTATCAATGTCCGACACTGAAAATCACAATAGAACTACAGTACAGATCTAATTAGATCTGACCAGATCTGATTAGATCTGATCAGATCTAATTTGATCTGATCAGATCAAATTAGATCTGATCAGAGCGTGCCAATTCTCAGATCTGATCAGATCTAAGGAACTCAGATCTAATTAGATCTGATTAGATCTAATTTGATCTGATCAGATCTGAACATTTTTTCCTGGGTGACCGTATCTGTTACCATCATATTTCGAGTTTCCGTTTTTACCAAGTCAACTTTACTAGATACCCTTTCACATTCTGCATTGGAGTGTGGGAGTGAAATAACATTGAGTACGAATTTTGAAAACATTTTAAATGTTAAACCTTGATCGCCTTCATCGCAAAGTAGTAACTTAGTCCAAAAAATGTTCACTTCATCTTTGATATCAATGTGAGGAAGAAGCTCAAAGAAAGGCAATCGCCTCCATCAGAGGTTCAAATTGAAAAATGGAGTGTTCGAAACTAGTTATAACAAGATTATTGCATTTTTTGCATTTTTGTAATATAGAAATAGGAAATTTGAAGCCCGGAGACTTGACGCTAAAGAGTTTCTATAACCAAAGTCGTGAAAATATATGAGTAGTGGGGACTCACTCCTTGCTTAGCAAGAGATAAATTCACTAATGCTCTCTCTCACTTTACCACTTTTTTTCTCATGTAAATTTTCAGAATCAGAAAATGGAGGCAAACGTTATTAAGGGACCTCCAGGAGTGAATCTTCCGAATATCTCTCTCGGTAAATTCATCTTGGACAACCTGCAGAAAAGTCCCATACGAATCAGTCAGGTAATTTTTCTGCAAAAAATAATAATAATAATAATAAAATAATCGTAATGATAGTAATGATCATATTGGAATTTTCCAAAACGTGCAAAAAAATTATTCCAAAGAAATTTTTTCACTATTTCTTCAAAATTTCATTGCAATAATGATAATTACGTTTAGGTTGATGCAAAAAGTGGTAAATTTTTGACGAATCATGATATACTTGAGAAGAGTGTGAAACTGGCAGTGGCCCTGGATGAGTGGGGATTGAATTTAGGCGAGACAGTTGCAATATCAAGTGAGAGCCAGTCAAATTGGTTTGTCGCAGCTTGTGCGACAATGTACCTCGGTGGCTGTGTTGCACCATTAAATCCAGCCTACGTTGAAGGTATATTATAAATAGTGGAGAATATTCAATTATTCCAAATGTGATAATGATTCCATTTTCCCCCGAATTATCTGAAAACTTAATCTGCTTTTTTTTTTAAAGAATCTTTCGGAGAGTAAATGAGATAAAGCGATTTTAATGAGCTTTTTATGCAGTTTTTTAAACAATTAGAAGAAAAAAAAATTAATTAAAAAAAATCAATTGTTTTTGAAAATTTTGGAAAATCTCGAATATTAAAAAAATTATAATTTTTTTTTTTTTTTTGACATTTTTTTTTATAAATTTTTTTTTTTTTTTTTTTTTTTTGACATGATTTTAATTTTTTTTTTTAATTTTTTAAATAAATTTTTATTTTTTTTCATTTTAGGTGAAATTCGTCATTGTCTCAGTATTTCAAAGCCCAAAATAATTTTCGTATCAAAAAGCACAGAAAAACGTATTCGCAAAGTTGCATCGACACTTCCCTGGAAGATTAAACTTATTCAACTGGCTGATAAAATTCCAGGAGAACAAATCCTTACACTTGACGAGATGATTTCAGGGAAAAGGCAATGGCCAGATCCTTATCGTTATCAGGCAAGAGAAGTAGAGAATTCGTCTGCACGGGAAGTCGTTATTCTATACTCCAGTGGCACCACCGGTTTGCCAAAGGGCGTTATGCTATCGCACAGAAATATGATGGCTCTAATGTATGCCCTCGAGTAAGTTCAAGATTTTTTTTAGAGATTTTTTCCGGATGAGAATGGAAAATAATTAAAATTAGGGATTTTTATTCGATTTTCAAATCAAATCAAATTATTCGATATTTTCGATTTTTTTTTTTTTATTGCTTATATTTTTGAATTTTTCGTAAATTTTCGAATTATTGGAGATTTTTTAATTTTTGAAAAATGTTCAAATTATTCGAAATTTTGGAATTAGTCTAAATTTTGGAAATTTTCGAAATATTCAAAATTATTCGAAATATTTTGAAAATTTCGAAAATTTTGACAATTTCCAGTATTTCGAAAATTTCGAATAATTTGAAATTTTTAAATTATTCGAAATTTTTCGAATTATTGGAGATTTTTCAAATTATTGGAGATTTTTTTATTTTTAAAAATGTTCAAATTATTCGAAATTTTCGAAATACTGGAAATTGTCAAAATTTTCGAAATTTTCAAAATGTTTCGAAATTATTCGAGAATTCACATTTTATTTAATTATTCAAATGATTAGAAATTTTCGAATTTTTTAAATTTTGAAATTATTCGAAATTTTTGAATTATTTGACATTTTTCAAATTATTGGAGATTTTTTAATTCTTTAAAATGTTCAAATTATTCGAAATTCTCGAATTACTCTAAATTTTCGAAATTTTCCAAATTTTTAAAATATTTCGAAAATTTCGAATTACTTTAAATTTTTGAAATTTTCAGAATATTCTAAATTTACAAATTATTTCAAGAATTCAAAATATTAAAAATTTTTGAATTATTTGAAATTTTGGAATTATTCGAAATTTTTGAATTATTCGACATTTTTTAAATTATTGAAGATTTCTAAATTTTTAAAAATGTTCAAATTATTCCGAAAATTTCAAATTACTCTAAATTTTTTAAATTTCAAAAATATTCTCAATTTCCGAATTATTCCAAAAATTTTAAATTCTGAATTTATTCAAAATATTGGAAATTTTCGAATTATTTGAAATTTTAAAATTATTCGAAACTTTGAAATTATTCGAAATTTTGAAATTATTCGAAATTATTCGAAATTTTAAAATTATTCGAAATTATTCAAAATTCTGAAATTATTCGAAATTTTCGAATTATTAGAAATTTTCGAATTATTTGAAATTTTGAAATTATTCGAAATTCTGAAATTATTCGAAATTTTCGAATTATCGAAATTTTTCGAATAATTCATTAAAAAAATTTAATTTTTCACTGTTTTTCGACCATTTCATTAAAAAAAATTGTTTTTTTTCTGATTTTCGATGATTTCATTAAAAAAAATTCGATTTTTTACTGTTCTTCGATCATTGCTTTAAAAAAATTTAATTTTTTTCTGTTTTTCGATTATTTCAGTAATCCAGAATACATTCAATTTCGTGACAACACAGTAACCCTCTTCATTCTCCCATTCTTCCATGGTTACGGTTACGCCACAATGCTCTCAACAATCTGCCACGGTGCAACTGCAATAGTAATGCAATCATTCGAGCCGAAGCTGTTCTGCGAATCAATTCAAAGATACCGTGTAACCCTGATACCCCTAGTCCCCCCAATCATGGTATTTCTCGCAAAGCATCCAATGATTTCCACCTACGATTTGAGCTCACTGAGGGAGATTATCTGCGGTGCTGCGCCTCTATCTCGCGAGGTAAATCCCAGAAATAATCAATTATTGATGATTTAATAATCTCAAGTGCTATGAATCGTTTTTTTTTTCATTTTCAATAGGATCTCGGAAACTAAGCGAGATAAGGCAATTTTTGTAGAGACCTTTTTTGTAGCTCTTAAAATTCTCTATAAAAGAGGTCTCTACAAAAATTGCGCTATCTTGCTTAGTTTCCGAATGCTTTTTAAAAAATGGAGCACAGAAAAAATCTTCATCGAATTTTTAATTTTCCTACTTTTTTCAATTTTTGAATAGGCTCTCGGAAACTAAGCGAGATAGCTTATTTTTTGTGGAGACCTTTTTTATAGTTCTTGAAATTCTCCACAAAAAAGGTTTCTACAAAAATTTCTCTATCTCGCTTAGTTTCCAATTGCCTCTTAAAAAAGAAAGCACAGAAAAAATCGCTATTTAATTTTTCATTTTTTCATATTTAAAATTTTTTTCAATTTTTGAATAGGATTCCGGAAACTAAGCCAGATAGCGCATTTTTTGTAGAGACCTTTTTTGTAGCTCTTGAAATTCTCCACAAAAAAGGTCTCTTCAAAAATTTCGCTATCTCGCTTAGTTTCCGAGTGCCTTTTAAAAAACAAAAATCATCATCAAATTTTTGAATTTTTTTAAATGTTTTATTTCAAAGGTCCATGAAGCTGTAGCAAAGCGATTAGGCAAAAGAATAGCAATTAGAAATGGTTATGGAATGACTGAATTAACAGTCGTGACAAATCTCACCCCCTCTTTAACCAATAAAATTGGTACTGTTGGACAATTAATGCCTGGTATTTATTGCAAAGTCATTGATCCAAAAACATCAAGGTCCATTGGTGCCAATGAAATTGGTGAAGTGTGTTTCAAGGGTGATCATGTCATGCTTGGCTACAAGAATGACCCTAAGGCTACTTCTGAGACAATTGATTCCAACAATTGGCTACACACTGGTGATCTTGGTTACTATGATACAGATGGACATTTATTTGTAGTTGGAAGACTCAAGGAACTCATCAAGTATAAAGGCTTTCAAATTGCACCAGCGGAAATTGAAAATCTATTGTTAGCACACAATGATATTGAGGATGCTGCTGTAGTTGGAAAAGAAGATGAAATTTGTGGTGAAATACCGGTGGCTTTTGTTGTAAAGAAAATTGGATGTAATGTTTCGGCTGAGGAAATTTGTAAATTTGTTAATGGTAAGGCAACAAAAGCAAATAATAAGAATTGAGAGATGAATTGAAAAATTTAATTTAAAATTAATCTTAAAGATTATTAAATAATTCAAAGATTATTTTAAAGATTTTAAAATTATCAAATAATTTAATTTGGATTTATTCTTAAAAATTGTTAAATAATTGAATTTAAAAATTATTAAACAGTTTAAAGATTTCTTTAAAAAATTTGAGATTATTAATTAATTTAATTTGGATTTAATCTTAAAAATCATCAAATAATTGAATTTAAAAATTATTAAACAATTTAAAGATTTCTTTAAAAATTTAGAGATTATTAATTAATTTAATTTGGATTTAATCTTAAAAATCATTAAATAATTGAATTTAAAAATTATTAAACAATTTAAAGATTTCTTAAAAAATTTTGAGATTATTAAATAATTTAATTTGGATTTAATCTTAAAAATCATTGAATAATTGAATTGAAAAATTATTAAATAATTGAATTTAAAGATTATTAAACAATTTGAAGATTTCTTTAAAAATTTTGAGATTATTAATTAATTTAATTCAAATTTAATCTTAAAAATGATTAAATAATTGAATTTAAAAATTATTAAACAATTTAAAGATTTATAATAAAAAAAAAAAAATTAAAGATTTCTTTAAAAATTTAGAGATTATTAAATAATTTAATTTGGATTTAATCTTAAAAATTATTAAATAATTGAATTTAAAAATTATTAAACAATTTAAAGATTTCTTAAAAAATTTGAGATTATTAAATAATTTAATTCGAATTTAATCTTAAAAATTATTGAATAATTGAATTTAAAAATTATTAAACAATTTAAAGATTTCATTAAAAATTTAGAGATTATTAAATAATTTAATTTGGATTTAATCTTAAAAATCATTAAATGATTGAATTAAAAAATTATTAAACAATTTAAAGATTTCTTTAAAAATTTTGAGATTATTAAATAATTTTATTCGAATTTAATCTTAAAAATCATTAAATAATTGAATTTAAAAATTATTAAACAGTTTAAAGATTTCTTTAAAAAATTTGAGATTATTAATTAATTTAATTTGGATTTAATCTTAAAAATCATTAAATAATTGAATTTAAAAATTATTAAACAATTTAAAGATTTTTTAAAAAATTAGAGATAATTAAATAATTTAATTCGAATTTAATCTTAAAAATTGTTAAATAATTGAATTTAAAAATTATTAAACAATTTAAAGATTTTTTAAAAAATTTAGAGATTATTAAATAATTTAATTCGATTTTAATCTTAAAAATCATTAAACAATTGAATTTGAAAATTATTAAACAATCTAAAGATTTCTTTAAAAATTTGAGATTGTTAAATAATTTAATTAAAAAATTATTAAACAATTTAAAGATTCCTTTAAAGAATTTGAGATTATTAAATAATTTAATTTGGATTTAATCTTAAAAATCATTAAATAATTGAATTTAAATATTATTAAACAATTTAAAGATTTCTTTAAAAATTTAGAGATTATTAAATAATTTAATTTGGATTTAATCTTAAAAATCGTTAAATAATTGAATTTAAAATTTTTTGAAGATTTTAAAGATTAATTCGAATAAAATTCGTTTTTTTTTAGTCTTTTTTTTGAGAATATTGAGGAAATTAATGGAGATACGCCCTTTTCCCCCTCAATCCCTTTTTCAAATCCCAAAAATTCTCTAAAAAAAGTGTTTTAAGACGAAAAAGGGCGTATCTCCATTAATTTCCAAGATATTCATAAAAAAAAAACAAAAAAAAAATAAACTCCTCTAATTTCGAATTTAATTTTCTATTATTTTTTAGATCAAGTATCGTCTCAAAAGAAGCTTCGAGGTGGTGTTAGATTCATCGATGCAATTCCAAAGAATCCAGCTGGAAAAATTCTACGTCGTGAGCTTATGCAGCTATTTTCTAAACTCTAAAGAAAAATAATAAAAAATAAAATTGAAAAAAAAAATAAATAAAAAAAAGAAGAATTTTTATGTTTTTTTAATTCTTTTTCAGAAAATTCGAAATTGATGGAGATACGCCCTTTTTGTCCTAATCCTTCTTTAAAGAGGATTTTTCTTGAATTTTCGAAATATTTAGTAAATTATTTTAAAAATTTTTTCTAAATTTTCGAAATATTTTGTAAATTATTTTTTAAAAATTTTCCTGAATTTTCGTAATATTTTTTAAATTATTTTTGCAATTTTTCCGGAATTTTCGAAATATTTTGTAAATTATTTTTAAAATTTTTCCTGAATTTTCGAAATACTTTGAAATTATTTAAAAAATTTTTCTTGAATTTTTGAAATATTTCAAAATTATTTTTGAATTTTATTCTAAATTTTTAAAATACTTGGAAATTATTTTCGAAAATTATTCTTGAATTTTCGAAATACTTTGTAAATTATTTTTGAAATATTTCCTGAATTTTCAGAATAATTTGGAAATTTAGGAAAAATTTCAAAAATAATTTACAAAATATTTTAGAAATTTTTTTATTAATATCGTGGAATTTTTTAAAACTCTAAAAAAAAAAAAAATTCATTTTAAAATTTTTTTTTTTTTCGAGAATCTGAGAATGAGTCCAATAAAATAGCGCAAATGTAAAACTAATAGAGACAATTCTCTCCTTCACAGTACAAATTTGACTATTGAACGTGTGTGCTATCTTAACAATTGCCTATTGGAGAATGGAAAATGCCAACTGGTGTTACGATTCGCAACGGATCAAGCGAATTATAGGGGAAAAAGGGGAAGGGGGAGGAGGAGTAGGGGGAGGGGGAGGGGGGGGGGTGGTTTCAACGTCCAGTATCAGTGAAATTTAACTTCAATGCAGCTCGAATGGATATCCATTGCCTGACATTCAACCCCCCCCCCTCCCTCCCCCTCCCCCCTCCTCCTTCCGCCCTTCTCCCTCCCCCTCCTCCCCCGCCCCTTTCACCCTCCTCCTCCTCCTCCCTCCCCCTCCTCCCTCCCCCTCCCCCTCCCCCCTCCCCTCCTCGCCCCTCCTCCCCCCCTCCCCTCCTCCCTCCCCCCACCCCTTATTTCCTCGCGGTGTTCACCACCTCTGAATGACTAACGCAATTGGAAAACGAGAGAAGTGAAAAAAACTGCGATCAGAACTTCAACGAGCTTGACAAATCAAATTATCAGTACATTGAATTATTTAAACGTTAAAAACCGTGAAAAGAACGATTTTATCGAATAAACTGGACTCTTTTAATTCATTTACGTAGACACGCAGGACTACAATGGCCACCGCAATTCCATGGGAGAGGAAAATTGAGGGGCGGGGGGGGGAGGGGGAGGGAAAAAAGAGGGAAAAGTTGAAGGATGTTAAATGGAAACTGCATTCGATTAGAGTCGAAGGCTTCGGTGAAAAAATTTGCAAAAAATTGTGGAATAATTGAGATGTGTTGAAGTATCTTCTCAATTTTTTTCAATTTTTTTTGCGGTGTTCTTCAATTGGAAAAAATTATGGATACTTTTGAGATAGTTGATATTCTGTGGGAATTGGGGAAAATCAGGGAAAATATTCGAGATAGGATTTTTCTGATGATTCCATTGAAAAGCTGAGAAAATTTGACTCGGAAAACATATGTAACATGGATTTTTGAGAATTTTTGGAAAATTGAGATTTTTGAAAATTCAAAAAATCAAATTTTTTGAAAAATTTTGAAAAAACCATGTTACATATGTTTTCCAAGTCAAATTTTCTCAGCTTTTCACTGGAACCATTAAAAAAATTCTATCTCGAACCATTCCATCAAAAATCCACATTTTATCTCAATTTCGCTTAAATAAGGGACTATTTTAATCCATTTACGTAACGCAGAACTAGAATTGTAACAGTGAGAAAATGTGGGGGGGGGGGGGGGGGGGGGGAGGGGGGAGAAGGGGGGAAGAGAGGAAAAGAAGGGAAAAAGTTGAAGGATGTTAAATGGAAGCTGCATTCGATTATTTTCATTATCGGAGAATTTTTCTGTTTTATTGGTAACTTGAGATTAAATAAGGGGAAGGTGGGGGGGGGGGGGGGGGATTGAGGGGAAGTGTTGATCGGAATAAATAATTTTTTTTCTGTTTTTGGAGAGATCGGGACGAAAAGGAATTTTTTTAAAAGTGAAGGCCTCTTCGAAAAATTTCGAAAAAATTCAGCAATAATGAAGACATTTTGGAGCATCATCCCAATTTTTTTCAAATTTTACTGCAAAGTCCTTCAATGAAAAAAAAAATTCTAGATAATTTCGTCCCAGTTTCTATATCATAAAAATTATGAGAAATCAGGGAAAATATTTAAGATTGTATTTTTTTGATGATTCCATTGAAAAGCTGAGAAAATTTGCTTTGGAAACCATACGTAACATCAATTTTTGAGGATTTTTCAAAAAATCTCAATTTTCAAAAACTCAAAAAATGGAATTTTTCAAAAAAAATCGAAAAAACCACATGACGTATGTTTTTCACCTAAAATTTCCTCAACTTTCCAACGAAATCATTAAAAAAAATCCATCTCTCACCATTTCATCAAAAATACCCATTTTGCCCCACTTTTCCCAAAATAATTATTTTACAATCAAAAATATTTCAAAAAAAAATCTTTTTGATTTCCATTAATTACGAATTAATTACGAGCAGTTGAGTCCCGGATTTCTGTTACATTCATTAAATCCCAATATTTATTTAATAATCCAAATTTAATATAAATGAATTTAATGAATCGCTTTGAAATTGCCAATTATTTTTTTTTCGATATTTTAATTGAATACATTGATCAATTTAGCGTTGGAATTAAAGATATTTGTTTTAAATGAATCCGTCATTTATTAAAGTCAAATTAATGATGTATTCCACATGATTAAAATTTTCATTGAATTTCATTACACATTTAGTTCGAATAGAATTTATGATGGTTCAATATTGTACGTCAGCAAATTCATTATTGGCCAATGTACCATTTTATTTGCATTAATGAGTACAAACGGGGCCAAAGAGAATAAAAAAATTAAAATTCATATCATTTTAGTGATTAATTCAGCAGCGAAGAGGTAAAGCCAAATTAATCGTATTTCAAAAATCTTTTGACGTGAATATTTCGAAAATTAATGGACGTACGCCCTTTTTGTCCTAATCTTTAATTGTGAAGGATTTTTCAGATTTTTGAAAATATTTTGAAAATATTTTCGAAATTTTTCAAAAATATTTTCGAAATTTTTCAAAAATATTTTGGAAATTTTTTGAGAATTTTCGAAATTATTTTCAAAATATGTAATTTTTTTTGTAATATTTCGAAATTTTTAGTACATATTTTAATTTTCTTTTTTTCGAATTTTTGAAGTAATTTTCGAAATATTTTTCAAATATTGTAAAATATTTTGATTTTTCAAATCAATTTTTTGCAATTTTTTCAGATTTTTCAAAGTTATTTTGGAAATATTTTTTGAAAATTATTTTTAATTTTGACATTAAAGGGGAAGACATATTTTACAAAATATTTCGGAAGTAATTTCGAAAATTCGGAGGATATTTCGAAATAATTTCCAAATTTTTACAAAATATTTCGAAAGTAATTTCGAAAATTCAGAAAAAATTTCGAAATATTTTCCATATTTTTACAAAATATTTCGAAAGTAATTTCAAAAATTCTGAAAAAAATTCGAAATAATTTCCATATTTTTACAAAATATTTCGAAAGTAATTTCAAAAATTCTGAAAAAATTCGAAATTTTCCCCAAATTTTTACAAAATATTTCGAAAATAATTTCAAAAATTCAGGAAAAAATTCAAAATATTTTCCAAATTTTTACAAAATATTTCGAAAATTCTGAAAAAATTTCGACATATTTCCTCAAATTTTTACAAAATATTTCAAAAGTAATTTCGAAAATTCAGAAAAATTTCAAAATATTTTCCAAATTTTTACAAATTTTCGACATTACTTTCGAAAAATCTGAAAAAAAAATTAAAATAATTTCAGACTGTACAGATAGAAACACGTTAATTATCTTCGAAAGCTCAAATGTTCCAATATTTGACGTAAATCTTAATAAACCAATCACATTAACGCTAAATCCAGTGAAAACGGTAATGAACACATCACAGACTGTATGTCTGATAACAAGCGGTCAATGCACTTGCAGTGATGCAAAATGCGTTAATGTCAGACGAAAAGCAATCGTGCTAGGACAGTAGTCATAGCGAAGAGTGGGGCAAAATGGACCTAGAAGATGTGATGACTCGACATTTTTTAAAAAAGCCGCGGTAGCTTCAAAAAATCTGAAAAAATTCACAAACAATATAGACATGTTGGATAATTTTCTCAAATTTTTTCAGATTTTTTCGTCGAGTCCTTAACTCCGAAAAAAATTCCTCAATCATGATATCATGACGGTCCATTTTGCCCCACTCTCCCCAACTTCGATTGATTCAAGTGCATCAGTAACATCAGTCCAAAACGCGGAATGGCAACTCATTCAGGTAAATCAGAGAAATGTAATTCAGAGGATGATTTATCGAGTCAATAATATCCCACAGATAATATGCTTATTTCGTACTCTCTACTCCCATCAGCTTCTCCCCCCCCCCCCCTCCCACTTTGGCGAGGCCCTCGAGAGTGATACCATTCGCGGAAATGGATTTGCGTGGAGGAGGCTGTGTTTCAAATCTTGTCACGTTGGAAATTATTAGCTGATATCGATTATGAAATGGAATAAAAAGACAAGTGCAGTGTCTAAGGTTTTTTCTCATTTTCTTTTTATTATTTTGGAATTTGAAAGAATTACGTCACTAAGGGATAGGAAATGGGAGGCAATTCTAATTTTTTTTTTGTTATAAAATATTCCTTTTTTTTTTCAAAGAATTGGAATTTTTCGGGAATTTTTTTTAAATTGGAATAAAACGTGTCAAATACATTATATTATATAGAGTAGAGTATACTATGGTATGATATATATATTACATATATAGAGTATATATAATACAAAATATTGTATATGATATAATATATGATAGATATTATGCATATTATATATTATTATATATATAAAATTTACATACATGAAAATCCGATGGGGCTTGAAATTTGACTACTCCACATGAAGTTTTGAAAGGGGGGACCCCATATTCTTGACATGAGGCCACTATATAGGTGAGGATTCTTAACCGTAGGGCATTGATCTATCGGTTATAGAGCATTCCCTCTCTCTGTTTTCATCTTTCCCCCTTCAAATCACTCGATATGCCTTCTATGGAGTCCGAACTTGCATGCAGGAAGTGGAAATTATGATCGGGGTCGATTTTACATGAAACTCCCAATGTGTAGTGAGCACGGACTACTGCAGGTGTCTTTCTCCGGCTGTAGGACCTTATTACATCAGATTTGGAGCATTCCCTCTCTCTGTTTTTGTCTTTCTCCGTTCTAATCCCTCAATATGCCTTCTATAGAGTCCGAACTTAAATGCAGGAAGTGGAAATTATGATCGGGGTCGATTTTCCATGAAACTCCCAATGTGTAGTGAGCACGGACTACTGCAGGTGTCTTTCTCCCGCTGTAGGACCTTATTACATCAGATTTGGAGCATTCCCTCTCTCTGTTTTTGTCTTTCTCCGTTCTAATCCCTCAATATGCCTTCTATAGAGTCCGAACTTGCATGCAGGAAGTGGAAATTATGATCGGGGTCGATTTTCCATGAAACTCCCAATGTGTAGTGAGCACGGACTACTGCAGGTGTCTTTTTCCGGCTGTAGGACCTTATTACATCAGATTTGGAGCATTCCCTCTCTCTGTTTTTGTCTTTCTCCTTTCAAATCCCTCAATATGCCTTCTATATAGTCCGAACTTGCATGCAGGAAGTGGAAATTATGATCGGGGTCGATTTTCCATGAAACTCCCAATGTGTAGTGAGCACGGACTACTGCAGGTGTCTTTTTCCGGCTGTAGGACCTTATTACATCAGATTTGGAGCATTCCCTCTCTCTGTTTTTGTCTTTCTCCTTTCAAATCCCTCAATATGCCTTCTATAGAGTCCGAACTTGCATGCAGGAAGTGGAAATTATGATCGGGGTCGATTTTCCATGAAACTCCCAATGTGTAGTGAGCACGGACTACTGCAGGTGTCTTTTTCCGGCTGTAGGACCTTATTACATCAGATTTGGAGCATTCCCTCTCTCTGTTTTTGTCTTTCTCCTTTCAAATCCCTCAATATGCCTTCTATAGAGTCCGAACTTGCATGCAGGAAGTGGAAATTATGATCGGGGTCGATTTTCCATGAAACTCCCAATGTGTAGTGAGCACGGACTACTGCAGGTGTCTTTTTCCGGCTGTAGGACCTTATTACATCAGATTTGGAGCATTCCCTCTCTCTGTTTTTGTCTTTCTCCTTTCAAATCCCTCAATATGCCTCCTATAGAGTCCGAACTTGCATGCAGGAAGTGGAAATTATAATCGGGGTCGATTTTCCATGAAACTCCCAATGTGTAGTGAGCACGGACTACTGCAGGTGTCTTTTTCCGGCTGTAGGACCTCATTATATCAGATTTGGAGCATTCCCTCTCTCTGTTTTCGTCTTTCTCCGTTCTAATCCCTCAATATGCCTTCTATAGAGTCCGAACTTGCATGCAGGAAGTGGAAATTATGATCGGGGTCGATTTTCCATGAAACTCCCAATGTGTAGTGAGCACGGACTACTGCAGGTGTCTTTCTCCGGCTGTAGGACCTTATTACATCAGATTTGGAGCATTCCCTCTCTCTGTTTTTGTCTTTCTCCTTTCAAATCCCTCAATATGCCTTCTATAGAGTCCGAACTTGCATGCAGGAAGTGGAAATTATGATCGGGGTCGATTTTCCATGAAACTCCCAATGTGTAGTGAGCACGGACTACTGCAGGTGTCTTTTTCCGGCTGTAGGACCTTATTACATCAGATTTGGAGCATTCCCTCTCTCTGTTTTTGTCTTTCTCCTTTCAAATCCCTCAATATGCCTTCTATATAGTCCGAACTTGCATGCAGGAAGTGGAAATTATGATCGGGGTCGATTTTCCATGAAACTCCCAATGTGTAGTGAGCACGGACTACTGCAGGTGTCTTTTTCCGGCTGTAGGACCTTATTACATCAGATTTGGAGCATTCCCTCTCTCTGTTTTCGTCTTTCTCCGTTCTAATCCCTCAATATGCCTTCTATAGAGTCCGAACTTGCATGCAGGAAGTGGAAATTATGATCGGGGTCGATTTTCCATGAAACTCCCAATGTGTAGTGAGCACGGACTACTGCAGGTGTCTTTTTCCGGCTGTAGGACCTTATTACATCAGATTTGGAGCATTCCCTCTCTCTGTTTTTGTCTTTCTCCTTTCAAAACCCTCAATATGCCTTCTATAGAGTCCGAACTTGCATGCAGGAAGTGGAAATTATGATCGGGGTCGATTTTCCATGAAACTCCCAATGTGTAGTGAGCACGGACTACTGCAGGTGTCTTTTTCCGGCTGTAGGACCTTATTACATCAGATTTGGAGCATTCCCTCTCTCTGTTTTTGTCTTTCTCCTTTCAAATCCCTCAATATGCCTCCTATAGAGTCCGAACTTGCATGCAGGAAGTGGAAATTATAATCGGGGTCGATTTTCCATGAAACTCCCAATGTGTAGTGAGCACGGACTACTGCAGGTGTCTTTTTCCGGCTGTAGGACCTTATTACATCAGATTTGGAGCATTCCCTCTCTCTGTTTTCGTCTTTCTCCGTTCTAATCCCTCAATATGCCTTCTATAGAGTCCGAACTTGCATGCAGGAAGTGGAAATTATGATCGGGGTCGATTTTCCATGAAACTCCCAATGTGTAGTGAGCACGGACTACTGCAGGTGTCTTTTTCCGGCTGTAGGACCTTATTACATCAGATTTGGAGCATTCCCTCTCTCTGTTTTTGTCTTTCTCCTTTCAAATCCCTCAATATGCCTTCTATAGAGTCCGAACTTGCATGCAGGAAGTGGAAATTATGATCGGGGTCGATTTTCCATGAAACTCCCAATGTGTAGTGAGCACGGACTACTGCAGGTGTCTTTTTCCGGCTGTAGGACCTTATTACATCAGATTTGGAGCATTCCCTCTCTCTGTTTTTGTCTTTCTCCTTTCAAATCCCTCAATATGCCTTCTATAGAGTCCGAACTTGCATGCAGGAAGTGGAAATTATGATCGGGGTCGATTTTCCATGAAACTCCCAATGTGTAGTGAGCACGGACTACTGCAGGTGTCTTTTTCCGGCTGTAGGACCTTATTACATCAGATTTGGAGCATTCCCTCTCTCTGTTTTTGTCTTTCTCCTTTCAAATCCCTCAATATGCCTTCTATAGAGTCCGAACTTGCATGCAGGAAGTGGAAATTATGATCGGGGTCGATTTTCCATGAAACTCCCAATGTGTAGTGAGCACGGACTACTGCAGGTGTCTTTTTCCGGCTGTAGGACCTTATTACATCAGATTTGGAGCATTCCCTCTCTCTGTTTTTGTCTTTCTCCTTTCAAATCCCTCAATATGCCTTCTATATAGTCCGAACTTGCATGCAGGAAGTGGAAATTATGATCGGGGTCGATTTTCCATGAAACTCCCAATGTGTAGTGAGCACGGACTACTGCAGGTGTCTTTTTCCGGCTGTAGGACCTTATTACATCAGATTTGGAGCATTCCCTCTCTCTGTTTTCGTCTTTCTCCGTTCTAATCCCTCAATATGCCTTCTATAGAGTCCGAACTTGCATGCAGGAAGTGGAAATTATGATCGGGGTCGATTTTCCATGAAACTCCCAATGTGTAGTGAGCACGGACTACTGCAGGTGTCTTTCTCCGGCTGTAGGACCTTATTACATCAGATTTGGAGCATTCCCTCTCTCTGTTTTTGTCTTTCTCCTTTCAAATCCCTCAATATGCCTTCTATAGAGTCCGAACTTGCATGCAGGAAGTGGAAATTATGATCGGGGTCGATTTTCCATGAAACTCCCAATGTGTAGTGAGCACGGACTACTGCAGGTGTCTTTCTCCGGCTGTAGGACCTTATTACATCAGATTTGGAGCATTCCCTCTCTCTGTTTTTGTCTTTCTCCTTTCAAATCCCTCAATATGCCTTCTATAGAGTCCGAACTTGCATGCAGGAAGTGGAAATTATGATCGGGGTCGATTTTCCATGAAACTCCCAATGTGTAGTGAGCACGGACTACTGCAGGTGTCTTTTTCCGGCTGTAGGACCTTATTACATCAGATTTGGAGCATTCCCTCTCTCTGTTTTTGTCTTTCTCCTTTCAAATCCCTCAATATGCCTTCTATAGAGTCCGAACTTGCATGCAGGAAGTGGAAATTATGATCGGGGTCGATTTTCCATGAAACTCCCAATGTGTAGTGAGCACGGACTACTGCAGGTGTCTTTTTCCGGCTGTAGGACCTTATTACATCAGATTTGGAGCATTCCCTCTCTCTGTTTTTGTCTTTCTCCTTTCAAATCCCTCAATATGCCTTCTATAGAGTCCGAACTTGCATGCAGGAAGTGGAAATTATGATCGGGGTCGATTTTCCATGAAACTCCCAATGTGTAGTGAGCACGGACTACTGCAGGTGTCTTTTTCCGGCTGTAGGACCTTATTACATCAGATTTGGAGCATTCCCTCTCTCTGTTTTTGTCTTTCTCCTTTCAAATCCCTCAATATGCCTCCTATAGAGTCCGAACTTGCATGCAGGAAGTGGAAATTATAATCGGGGTCGATTTTCCATGAAACTCCCAATGTGTAGTGAGCACGGACTACTGCAGGTGTCTTTTTCCGGCTGTAGGACCTCATTATATCAGATTTGGAGCATTCCCTCTCTCTGTTTTCGTCTTTCTCCGTTCTAATCCCTCAATATGCCTTCTATAGAGTCCGAACTTGCATGCAGGAAGTGGAAATTATGATCGGGGTCGATTTTCCATGAAACTCCCAATGTGTAGTGAGCACGGACTACTGCAGGTGTCTTTCTCCGGCTGTAGGACCTTATTACATCAGATTTGGAGCATTCCCTCTCTCTGTTTTTGTCTTTCTCCTTTCAAAACCCTCAATATGCCTTCTATAGAGTCCGAACTTGCATGCAGGAAGTGGAAATTATGATCGGGGTCGATTTTCCATGAAACTCCCAATGTGTAGTGAGCACGGACTACTGCAGGTGTCTTTTTCCGGCTGTAGGACCTTATTACATCAGATTTGGAGCATTCCCTCTCTCTGTTTTTGTCTTTCTCCTTTCAAATCCCTCAATATGCCTCCTATAGAGTCCGAACTTGCATGCAGGAAGTGGAAATTATAATCGGGGTCGATTTTCCATGAAACTCCCAATGTGTAGTGAGCACGGACTACTGCAGGTGTCTTTTTCCGGCTGTAGGACCTCATTATATCAGATTTGGAGCATTCCCTCTCTCTGTTTTCGTCTTTCTCCGTTCTAATCCCTCAATATGCCTTCTATAGAGTCCGAACTTGCATGCAGGAAGTGGAAATTATGATCGGGGTCGATTTTCCATGAAACTCCCAATGTGTAGTGAGCACGGACTACTGCAGGTGTCTTTCTCCGGCTGTAGGACCTTATTACATCAGATTTGGAGCATTCCCTCTCTCTGTTTTTGTCTTTCTCCTTTCAAAACCCTCAATATGCCTTCTATAGAGTCCGAACTTGCATGCAGGAAGTGGAAATTATGATCGGGGTCGATTTTCCATGAAACTCCCAATGTGTAGTGAGCACGGACTACTGCAGGTGTCTTTCTCCGGCTGTAGGACCTTATTACATCAGATTTGGAGCATTCCCTCTCTCTGTTTTTGTCTTTCTCCTTTCAAATCCCTCAATATGTCTTCTATAGAGTCCGAACTTGCATGCAGGAAGTGGAAATTATGATCGGGGTCGATTTTCCATGAAACTCCCAATGTGTAGTGAGCACGGACTACTGCAGGTGTCTTTTTCCGGCTGTAGGACCTTATTACATCAGATTTGGAGCATTCCCTCTCTCTGTTTTTGTCTTTCTCCTTTCAAATCACTCAATATGCCTTCTATAGTGTCCGAACTTGCATGCAGGAAGTGGAAATTATGATTCGAGATGATTCCTCATAAAACGTCCAATGGTTAGTGAGCTCGGACCACTGTAGGTGACGTTTTCCAGCCTTATACTTTTCGGATTTTACAGCGAAAGTCCCTCGATTCGCTTCATTTTGACTATATCCTATAGATCGCACAGTGGCAAGGGCCATGTCACATCCATTTTGATATAGCTATGTGCTGGGAAGGGCGAAATATATATTCAACCATTGGGCATCCCCTATTTTTCCGGTGATGAATGATATATTCAAGTTCGGAGAGCATTCCCGAACCTTAGTGATTCAACTCAAGAGGGAAATAATCGTAAAAAATGATGATTTAACTTCAAATGATCAGAATTCTCATATAATAGAGAATTGCTATATTATAACAATTCTTTTCAACCCTCAAAACCTGTGGTTTATTGATATATCAACGTTAAAAAGACAATTTATCGATTGATTAGGCTATTTATAGGCTGTATTTATTCATTCTTGGGCTAGCACCACAAGCAAAGTAATACGCGCGCGTAGCGCGTGAAACAGCCTAGTTTGAATTAAAAAAGGGCGTATCTCCATCAATTTTGGGAATTATTTTGCAAAAAATGGTTTTCATTATGATTATTATTATCATTTTATCGTGTGAAATATGAAATTGAGGAAAATTTTATCACTTTAGAGTCTGTAGAAATTCTCAACTCTCAATGATACAGTGAAATCTCTCTTTATCTCATTCAAGTATCACGGAAAGATATCTACTGCTTGAATTGGTGAAGTGGCAACTCACTTTCCAAACTTCTAGAGAAGTGAAACAGTGGAAAAATTTAATAACACTTGAGAATATATATATTTTATGCAAGTTTTTGAACTTGGTAGATGTTTCGAAGTGGGATTTATTGGTTGGAGAAAAGTATTTTTGTAGTGAAAATTTATTTTGAAAATTGAAAGAATGAATTCAGTTGTGAAGAGGAAAAATGTGAAAATTCGATGTTTTTTGACAATTTTTTCTTGGAAACTTATGGAGATACGTCCTTTTTGCCTCTATCCATTTTTGCAAAAAAATCCAAGAGTTATGGACGAGAATTAGAGCAAAAAGGGCATATTATCCATTGATTTTCGAAATATTAAAAAAAAAAATGAAATACGTTCTATCTCTTTTCCACTAAATTCAAGGAAAATTAATTAAAGTAAAGAGTAAATTTCAGAAAATTCACCTGGGAAGCTATTCTCGTGTCTTAATATAAGCTCCGTAAAGTTGACCCCCCATGTATGGATATTTACAATTTTTTTAATTGCAATCGTCTGACGGACAATTGACGGTGATTGACAGATAATTATTAATGTTTGACGGATAATAGTTTTTTTAAAATAAATTTTTTAAAATTGACCAAAAAATATATTTACAATTTCGCTCCCGTCAGAGGGCATCTCGGCTGGATTTGAACCAAACTGATGAAACTTACGAACGCTATGTGTTTCACTAAACAATCAAGATGGTTGAGATACGATTCTTAGTATTGCTCTGAAGTAAAAGAATCATTTTATTATCAATAAATCGAATAAAAAATGATAATTTCAAGTGTAGATCATGTTTTCCGCTATCAATATTCTATACTCATGTAGTGGAGAAATGAGCAAGTGTTATGAAAATCCAGCAAAATGACTGAGTATTACTCACATCGCCCTCTGACGGGAGCAAAATCATAAATATATTAAGACGCGAGAATAGCTCCCCTGATGAAACTTACGAACGCTATGTGTTTCACTAAACAATCAAGATGGTTGAGATACAATTCTTAGTATTGCTCTGAAATAAAAGAATCATTTTATTATCAATAAATCGAATAAAAAATGATAATTTCAAGTGTAGATCATGTTTTCTGCTATCAATATTCTATACTCATGTAGTGGAAAAATGAGCAAGTGTTATGAAAATCCAGCAAAATGACTGAGTACCACTCACATCGCCCTCTGGCGGGAGCAAAATCATAAATATTTCAAGACACGAGAATAGCTCCCCTGATCAGATCTGAACATTTTCTCCTGGGAAGTAGATAAACCGCAATAGAAAAATAATTGAAGCGATTATTCCCGCTCATTTCTTTATAATAATATTATTTATGCTAGATTTGTCCATATTGCTATCGCTCGAGGCCTGTATCTCCATTATTTTCCGAGATATTCTCAAAAAACAAAAAAATAACCTCAAAAAAAATTGAATCTTCATTTGAGGAGAGAATCTGCATATCGACTATCATGAGGAAATCGATAATTTCGTGACGATCACGTCAAAGAGGGAAAACAGAGGGGGGGCGGAAGGGAATGAGTAGAGGACATTTGATCATTCTGGTGGGCTGCTTATTGTAATGAACATACTAGAGCAATTGGTACCCCTATACATACGCAGAGAATCACCCCCGGATACGTTACGTGCATCAGACATTCGATGATGCATAGTTGCTGTTGACATGTCGGCATGTCAGAATCGTATGGCCCCTCTTGAATCCCCCCCTACCCCTTCCTCCCCCCTCCTCACAGCCCCTCTCATGCTCCTCTGTATCTGCAAGGCCACCATTATACACAAACAGAAGCGAATCTACCACAATGAACGATGTTATACTGTTTCCGAGATTTATTTTAATTGCCGTATGAACCATTTCTCATTAAAAATATTCATTATTCATGAAACTGTTGAAAATTTTTATTGTCCATTATTTTTAGTCACAATGAAAATTTTTATTAGAGAAGAAAAACATTTTTTTTCACAATTTTGAAATTAAATAAAAATAAATACAATTTTTTTTCTATTTTTTTTTTTCATTTTTAGTTTGATTTTTTCAGTTTTTAATAGAGATTTAAAATGATAAAAAAAATTTTGAACAATCATTGAAAAATAATGGGTTATTAGTGAAGAATGAAAATGAATTTTTTTATTGCAATGGTTCAAATAATTTTTAGAGCGCTTGAAATAACATACGCTACTCGTATTTGGCCCCGAGAATAACTCGAGTGCGCTTTATGAGGATACTCGACAATGGAATTTATATTCAAAAAATAATTTACCCCTGTTTTTTTTTATTTTCATCGGAAAAATGCATCCAATTTTCCATCTATCAACGTTTATAGTGATACGTTGAAAAAATTACTGACTGGAAAATTCGCCAAAACACAATAAAATATGGCAAAAAAATTTTTTATTCAATTTATTAGAATTTGCAATCAGAAATTCAAACGATTTTGCCCTTAAAAATATCGATTTTTCACATAATTATAGGACAAAAACCGATGATAATTTTTTTTTTACAAAAGTAACCATAACTATTTGAAAAATAGATATTTTGCTATTCAAAATCTCATAAATCGATGGGAAATAAATTTACCTTTCATTTGAAATCGATCCCAGATTGCTACGAATAATGGAATCAGAGAAATTTCAAAAAAACTGAATTTTCACAAAAATTTGAAGACTATTTTACTCCTAAAAATACCCAGAAAACAACAAAAAAATTGACAGATTTTTTTACAACGACCTTTTGATTCTAAAAAATTGTTCTTCTCAGGAGATATTATGTAAAAGCAGAAGGTAGTCTATCTACTCTATGATGAAAAGCTAAGCATACGTGTTACCATGGTGTTTTCATCATTTATTCCATTTTTGCACCTGATTGCAACGATTATGATTGCACATACGACCTTTTGCCATTAGAAACCACGGAAAATGATAATTTGGCACTAGAGATGTAAAATGACGGTCAATTTTGAAATTGGTCAGGTCAGTCGTCAATTGACCATTTCGTGACCATTCCTGACTTGACCGCAATTTTCGTTGAAAATTGACCGTCAAAAATTCAAATGGTCAGTCAGGAGAAATAAATGTCAAAATCCATCTATATAGATGAAAATTGACCGTCAATTTTATTTTTGATCACTTTTTTGGTCATTTTTATGATTTTTCAAAATTCAATGCAAATACTCATAGAAATCATTCATTTCCAAAAGTCGTTCAGTATTTCTTTTTTTGGTAGAATATCGGCGGTTGAAAAACCCAATTGAAGAATAAAGAACCAGAATCTGTAATGAAATCCAGCTATTTAGATGAAAAATGACCGTCAATTGGTTCTTCGGTAATTTTTTTTGTCAATTTTAGTAGAATGACATTTTTAAAGAGGAAAAGGCTTATTAAATTTAAATACAATGATATTATAGGGCTATTTTTTTATTTTCTCAACAAATCGTAAACTCTGCATAAATTCTGCACTTATCCTAATAGATTCAGTTTACTCTTGTATTACACTGAGAGAAAAATTTACTTCTGCCAAATGAATTTATTTGGCAAAAATCAATTTCTCTGATTTCTGCTATATAAAAAATTTATTTACGGAAATATTCATGAGGTCCAGAAAAAAAATCATCAGCTCTATATAGATGGAATCTGACCGTCAGAACCATTTTTGGTCAATTTTCTGACTCATGATTTGGTCATTATTTTATGACCAAAATGGTCAGTCATTGCCAATTGGTCATTGACGGTCAATTGACCGGTCAAATGACGGTCAAATGACCGTCATTTTTTTCGTTCCATCACTATTTGGCACATTCGACTTTTTGCTTCTAGACACGCGATATATGTATCGTCGCCTTAGAGTGAAAGGGGCGTAAGTGCCAAAAACACGAAATTCTGGTGTGAAAGGGGCGTATGTCCACTTATCACTCCAAAATGTTTTTTATGGCCTCTGGAACATTATTTGGATAATTGAAAATTGAAATAACAAAGTGGCTTAACTACCAATTTTAAAATGAAAGGGACGTATCTCCACACTTACGCCTTTTTGTTATTTTCTTTTTAAACGCTATATAATTGTTAAAGTTAAAGTGAAAAGGACGTATCTCCGCACTTACGCCTCTTTGTTTTTATAATTTTCCTTATCTCATGAGAATATTTGGAGTTACGCCCTTTTTGTTTTTAGGATTTTTCATCCGAATTTTGGCACTTACGCCTTTTTTGTTTTTAGCGATTTGTATCTAAACTATGGCACTTACGCCTCTTTGTTTTCAATTTTTTTTCCGATAATTAGAGAAAATTCAATGAAAACACTAAAAACAAAGAGGCGTATCTCCGGCACTTACGCCCCTTTGTTATTAGTCAGTGGTACTTACGCCTTATGTTATTATTTTTTATTTTATTTACTAATATTGCGTAAAAAGCCTTGAAAAGCCTATTGAAGCAATAATGGTGGAGATAATTTTGGAAAAATTCAAAAAAATTCCAAAAAATTGAAAAATTTGGAAAAAACGAAAAATCTCAAATATTAAAATAAAACTGATTTTTGTAATGTATATTGGCAAAGGAAGGTTGCCGGAGTTTATTTGAGTAAATTTCGAGAAAAAAATTTGGAAAAATTCCAAAAAATTTGAAAAAAAATGGAAAAATTTGAAAAAACACGAAAATTCTCAAATATTAAAATAAAATTGTTTTTTTTTTTTTTTGTTATTTTGAAGAAAAAAAAATCGGGAAAAATGGCACTTACGCCCCTTTCACTCTAAGGCGACAATATCAAGATACGCGGCAGCGTATCGGGCCATATAGATATATATGGTGACCGGATCTCACTCCAAGTACCGGATTGTCCGATTCATGATTCACACGAGATAAGATTAGAATTAATCTCCCTAGAAAAAAAAAAAAAAAAAGAATTACACCTGATAACAGTTGTTCCTCGCGAATGCATCAATGATGGGCGCTTTAAACTCGAAAAAATCTAGCATCACTCGTGAAATTCTAGAAGAGTATGCTCAGCTCACGTACTTGAATAAAGCCGAAATACTTCAGTGAGTATTTTCCTCGGATTTATGGTGAAAAAAAATACTGAATATCGTTGAAAGGATAAAAAAAGGGGGAAAAAAATTAAATAAGTGAAATAGAATAAGCTGCGCTTTCAGACTCACATTTTAAAACAATTGTTTCAACTTAAAAACTATATCTGATTTCACTCGGTTTTTTTTTTTTTTTTGCTTTTTTTTTAGTATTTTCAAGCTCTTCAGTGCATTGGCACCAGGTGAACTGGCTCAAAACTTTAACCACCGATTGCCAGCTCTAGAAATACTCAAAGTGCTTCCACAACTGCGAGTAAGTTTAACTCTTCGATTTTCAGATTTTGTTGTTTTTTTTTTGTCTCTTTTTTTTGGCTTCAATTTATTCCGATATCCAAATCCTTTAGAGAGATACTGATTTTATTTTTCAATCCTTGGAAAATTGAAAGAGAGGATTTCAAAGAGAATATTGTGCTTTTATTACTAGTCTGGGATAAAAGGAAATTATTTTTTTTTTTTAATTTTTAGCTTTTTGAGAAATTCCTTTTTTTTCCCATTTCAAATTTTTTTTATCGAATTTTTCTTTTCAAATTCATTTTGAAATTTTTTTATTTTTATTTTTCTTCCAAAAAATTTCTGAATTTTTTTTAAAAAAACATTTAAATCTGTTGAATTGATTAAATGAATTTTTTTAATTCGATTTTTTTTTTCATCTATTTTCTAGGATTTTCGGAAAAAAATCTCTGAGATAACTGTTAACATAATGAAGAAAGGATTTTTTTTAATAATGTAATTGTGTTTTTTTTTTTTTTTCAGTACAATCCATTCCGCGAATCTATACTGCGAGTTTTCTCATCTGAAAAGGATGGAAGAATGAGTTTTGAGGATTTGTTGGATTTGTGCTCGGCTATGTCGGATGAGTGTCCCGAGGATGTCCGTGCTCGTTGGGCATTTCGTATATTCGGTATTGTATTATTTAATTCGTTACTTAAGTAGCGTAAGGAGAGGAGAATTTTATTTTTTCACTAAAATGAAAAGAAATTGTCCTCAAAATGATTTTTTCCTGAGTTAATAAGAAAATCCTATTTTTTTCACAAAACTTGAACAAAAAAAAAAAGTCAATTAAAAAATACATGCTTTAATTAATTAATGCATCAATACAAATTAATGCATTAATACAAATTAATGCATTAATACAAATTAATGCATCAATACAAATTAATGCAAATTAATGCACTAATGCAAATTAATGCATTAATGCAAATTAATGCATTAATGCAAATTAATGCATTAATGCAAATTAATGCATCAATGCATTGATGGAAATTAATGCATTAATGCAAATTAATGCATCAATGCAAATTAATGCATTAACATAAATTAGTGCATTAATGCATCAATGCAAATTAATGCATTAATGCAAATTAATTCATTAATGCAAATTAATGCATTAAAACAAATTAATGCATTAATGCAAATTAATGCATTAATGCAAATTAATGTATTAATGCAAATTAAGGCATTAATGCAAATTAATGCATCAATGCAAATTAATGCATTAACATAAATTAGTGCATTAATGCATCAATGCAAATTAATGCATTAATGCAAATTAATTCATTAATGCAAATTAATGCATTAAAACAAATTAATGCATTAATGCAAATTAATGTATTAATGCAAATTAAGGCATTAATGCAAATTAAGGCATTAATGCAAATTAATGCATTAATGCAAATTAATGCATTAATGCAAATTAATGCATTAATGCAAATTAATGCATTAATGCAAATTAATGCATTAATGCAAATTAATGCATTAATACAAATAAATATAATAATAATTCGTAGAGAATTTCGAGAAATTCTAAAAATAACCAGGATAAGGAGGGCGTATCTCCATTAATTTTCGAAATATTTGGCTAAAAATCATTTAAAAAATGTAATAATTCCATTTTAACCGATTCTTTCTCTTTTTCTCCGTTTTGCCCAAATATCTTGGAGACTTAGCGAGATACACCCTTTCTCAATACCCTTGTCTTTTTTTTTTCATAAATAATTCCAAGACCCCCAAAAAATCCTTCAGACCAAAAAAGTCCCTATCCCCCAAATTCCCTTAAAAACCCAAAAATATTCTTAAATTTTGCAGATTTCGACGGTGACAATCAGCTATCAATAGACGATCTAATAGAAGCTGTAGAAAGAATAACTGGTTTTGATTCAACTGGTTCAATAAGAATTGACAGAAACAGCTCGGAATTTGTCGCTCAATTGGTATTTCCTCAGTTAATAATTCCTCCACCCCCCCTCCCACCCCTTGAAAATTCGCCACTTGAGTTTCTATTCTATCGGTATTTGCACACAAAACACACACAGAATCCACGGATACCCTTCAAAAACTTTGGCCATACTCTAACTCCCACCCCCCCTCCCTTACTTCTCCTCATTCCATTCATTGACATGCCATCCCTATTCTAGCGATCGTACACACACGCCCAATATATAGCAAAGTTATTACGGCTTATGGCCTCTGCTGGAACAATAATCCCATTGTCTTAAGCGCAATAATGGCTTCATGCCTGTTCTTCAATGATGGGTTATACCCTCCTAGCTTCTCTTAAAGAGGAAGGGGGGGGGGAGAGGAGGACTTCTGCGATTGAAGTGAAAACCCTTTCTCTCGCTCTCTCTCTCTCTCTTTTGCGAGTATTTGTTCTCTCATTTATCATATGAATATGAAATTCTCTCTATTATGTTTAGTTGTACTCGGAAACTCGAGATATTGAACCAAACTTTTAATATGTAATTATTCATTTTGGTACCTTTCCTCCCTCAAGGTATTGCAGGAATTGGATCTCGATCAGACTGGAAGCATTGGAGTACAGGAATTTGTGCATACTGTTGTTAGAATGCCGGAATTCAGTCATACATTCAGGATTAAAGCTTAAATGCTGGAGTAAGAAAATGAATTGTTATTTGCAAGGAAATATATATAGATACAGAGATCGGCAAAAGAAAAATTTGCATTTTTAATTTTTTAATTTTTTTTATTCCTGTAATTTCCATCGAAAAAATTTTAATTACTTTCTCAATGAAAAATTTGGATTTTTAAATTTTTCATTAGTTTGAAAATTAATTTTTTTTTTTTAACAATTTTGATTACTAGTGTAATTAAAAATTTGACTGATGAAATTTTATAATTCTTTTTCTTATTCGAAATTTTGATTCTTTCTTACTTATTAATTGATTGGAATAATTAATTTTATAATAATATCAACGCTACTATGTTTAAGGGGAGACGTCAGGTCTCTACGGGGTGAGGTGTGAGGGGCAAAAGATCAAAGGATCCGACAGCTATTGCCAATCTAAGATAAATGAAATATTCTCACATATTTTAACATTTCGGCTGGGTTCAACTCGAAAAAATATTCATAAATATCAATTACTATTTTCCCTGAATCTAAATTTCGTTATTTTATTTTTTTCTTCACTTTCAAATTTTATTTAATTAATTATCGAGAGACGACTCTGAATGAAATAAGTTGGTACCATAACTATCCATGAGGAGATGATTTCATTGGCTGAGCACGCTGCCGCTCATAACCTCTGAAAGTGACATGCAAAAATTCAAGTACTCAGAGTACTAAACAAAAACAAAAAGTATAAGTTGCCCAAGGCCCATTTTATATTTTATATTTACCTATTGATATTCTTACTATACTTTAGAAATGAAAAAAACAGTTTCCATCGTAAATTAACAAAAAGAAATGAAGAATTATCTAAATTAATTTTGACTATTTTCAAAAATGCGCGCGCTTTTTGCGTTCAGCGGTTTTACAAATGGCTCCAGTCTCGATTGAAAAATTCAGTTTTTTCAGCAGTTTTTTCAATATTATAAAAAAACGGCTTAAGGAAAATCTGTAAAACTTCCCACGTAAATTCTTTCAGTGGAATTGAAGTGACCTAAAAATAATTTATAATTTTTTTAGGACGTGATAAACGCATGGGTGTGTTTGAAAGTGTCAGGCCATAAGCTACCGGGTTGTGGATTTTTTTTTAAATTAATTTTTTATAATATAATGGCTTGAAGAAAAATTCTCATATCTTTTTAATACTCTCTAAATACTCCAAAGTTGATGAAGAAAAAAAAAAAAGAACACTTTTAGGAAACTGATTTTACTGACGTCTCCCCTTAATATTCCCAAATATAACCGTTTTTCAGACAAAAATTTTGAGTTGAGAGTGTTAACTAAATGTAACACAAATAAGAAATTATAATTTAATCCAATCTAAATGACGCTTATATGACATTTATAATTCAATTTAACTAATAAAAATGTTAATAAGTTTAATAAAGAAAATAATTATGAAATTCCATCAGTCAAATTTTGAATTACAATTGTAATCAATATTGTTAAAAAAAAAAAATTAATTTTCAAACTAATGAAAAATTTAAAAATCCAAATTTTTCATTGAGAAAGTAATTAAAAATTTTTTGATGGAAATTAATATGATACAATAAAAAAAATGATTTTATGATCATGACAATAAATCTTTCCACCCCTTAGCCCTGGATACGTGACTTTTCGCAAATCAGAGTGCATATAAGGGCATGCAGCCCCAGAAACAGGCACTTTCAATTGTGTCTTCGAAAAGAACAGTGCCTTCTGATGATTATCTAAAAACTGTACTCTTATAAAATCTCTGACTTATAAAAATTCCGAATTGAGTAAAATTCAAACTTGTAAAGTGTATGGTTTTGAATTGTAAAGTGTAAAGAGTTCCGAAGGACTTGCAGTTGAGTCCTAAAGAATTACGAAAGTCAATCCGTAAGTTCGATGTTTTGAAATTATAACTAATCATCCGCTTATACTACAAACTAACCATCCACTATCAAAACTAATTTCAGAAAAATCAGTTCAATGGTTTCTGAGAAATAGCAATTTTGTAAAAATCGTATTTTTCAAAATTTCTCAATTTTCGTGAGACGAATTCCGTTCAAAATTTTCCTTAAGATTCGCAACCATAATATCTAACTTTTGGCTCATTTTTATGAATTTAATGCCTTTATTCTATTAGTTATTAATTTTTTTGTGCTTTTTTTCAAAAACTCGGTTTTACGACCATAGCTCAATCAATAATTGACCTAAAATACTTCAAATTGACCTAAAGACTTCAAATTTTTTCGGTATATGTAGTTTCTGATAAAGATTGTTGGGATTGGATTTGAGGCATATCGGCTGAACGGTTCTCGAGATATTTTGAATTTAAGTTTTTCCGAAAATAGGCTGTATCTTCCAAACTACTCATCCGATTTCATCGAGACAAAGCTCAAAAGATTCGTCTTCATGAGCTGAACAAACCGTCAATTTTTGGAATTTTTAGATGAAGTTCTCCGCTTATTACATTAAAAAATGTATTTTTTTCTCAATATTTCCAAAAAAATCCAAAAAAGCCATTTTTCACGATTTTTTTGGATGGATACCCATATTTTTTATTTGGTTTTCTGGAAGAACACATTTTTCTCTTTCAAATAAGCTCCTACTCACATTCGTAGGAAAATCAGAAACTGTACCCAAAAGGGAACATTAAAAGTGGAAAAGTGATTTTTTATGTAGAATTTAGTAGGGAAAGGTGGGGCAAAATGGACATCAGGGGTAGAATAGACACATCCAAATTTTTAGGCAAATATTATGGAAAACTCTTGAAATTAATAGAAATATTGACGGTAGATTGTTTTCAATGATTTCATTGGAAAGTTGAGGAAATTTTAGGCGGGAAACAAGTGCCGGAACTAATTTTTTTGAATTTTTTGCGATTTTGACTTTTTTGAGGGTTTTTGAGGGGTAAAAGCCTTCATTTTTTTGAAAATTTTCAGTTTTTTGAGAATATCTTCGGTTCTATTTGTCGTAGCGTAAAAATTCCGATTGGAGGTGAAAGATGAGATCATTTGCCATCGATTTATAGGGTTTTCAATTTAAAAATATCGATTTTTAAGGTTTTTATGGGCATTTTTGTGAAACAGTTTTGTGAAACAGTTTTTGGCCTATAACTATCCCTAAAATTGATATTTTTGAATTCAAAACCCCATAAATCGATGGGAAATGATCTCACCTTTCATTTGAGACCAACCGCGAATTGCTACGACCAATAGAACCAGAGATATTCGCAAAAAACTGAAAATTGTCAAAAAAGGAAAGGCTTTTACCCCTCAAAAATACCAAAAAACATCGAATTTTCAAAAAAAAAACGAAAAAAATACATCTGACACTCGTTTCCCGGCTAAAATTTTCAAAAAAGCTCTATCTCGTTTAGTTTCCGAGATACTCAATGAGAAACGAATTATCCCAGAATTTCCAGAAAATAGGTCACGAAATTGTGAAAATGTGGAAATTACGAAATTATTCAAATCCTCTCTGAAAATAGCACAAATTTTTTTTTGCTACTCAATATTAAATGAAGTAATCCATCAAAGGAGTGATAGCTCTTCTGAACTTTTACTAGTCGGATTAGTTGAACAGCCTAAATACTACCATATTTCCCTTAAATATTAAAAAAGGACAGTCAGTTAACTTCAATGTCCAGAAAATTAATTCATAGAAGCAAAATATAATGTATGCTTGAAAAAAAAGTTTTTTATCTTCATTTTTTTTTTGGAAAGTTTCATCAAAAATTGATGGAAAAATGAAATTGGAACACTTTAATCTTGCTTCATCGCTTCAATATTAAATGGAAAAAAGAGAGAAAAATCATGTGCACAAAGTACTGAAGTTCTTAACTAAATTATAATTAATTTTTTTAATTTAAAAAAAAAATGTTAATATTCATTTTTATTTTTAAAAAATGTGAATATTTATTTTTATGTAAAAAAATTTTTTTTTTTTTAAAAAAGGGCATGAGAATTAAATACTGATTATTTTATTAATATTTACAACTTTTTGTTGATCCCAAAATATATTTTGAATTTGGCGCCAAAAATTTTGAATATAAATATGAAAAAAAAATTAAAAAATAATTTGATAAAATAAAATAATTCGATTTTTTTCAACAGTTTTTGAGGATATCTCGGAAACTAAGCGAGATAGGGCAATTTTGCTCGAATCCTTATTTGTGGGGAATTTCGAGAGCTACAAAATGATATTGGGGCAAAAAGGGCGTATCTCCATTATTTTCCAAGATATCTTTAAAAAAAAAGAATTTAAAAAAATGTGAATTTTCTCAGTTTTCTTTTTTTACAATTTTTTTATCGATCTTCTTCGAAAAATATCTCGAAAACCAATGGAGATACGCCCTTTTTGCCCAAAGACACTTTTCTAGAGAATTTAAAGAGCTACAAAACCATATTCGAGTAAAAAAAGCGTATCTCCAATAGTTTTCGAGATATTTTCAAAAAAATGACCGAAAAAACGATTTTTTCGATTTAAAAAAAAAAAAAAAAATTCAAATCTTTATGGAAGAATATCTCGGAAACTAAGCGAGATAGAGCATTTTCATCCCAATCCTTTTTTGTGGAGAATTTCAAGAGCTACAAAACGATATTGGGGCAAAAAGGGCGTATCTCCTTTAGTTTCCAAGATAATCCAAAAAAATGAAAGAAAAGTTCGATTTATCCATTTTTAGAGTTTTTTTTTAAGAAATTCAAATTAAAACTTCCAAGCAGTACAGGGTAAATGATTGTAAGCACCACGAATACTTCGTTCTGGTAGTGAGGGTATTCTGATTGAACGTGCATGAGTTTTTGGGAATACAGGTGGTGCTCTGTATTTAACATAGGTCACTGGGTATTTGCATAAGTACAATTTGTTGGGGCCAACATTATCATTTGTTTTGAAGTACTTGAGTGGATGATTTGTGCCAGTGGAGTCCTTGTACTGCTCACGATGCAGCTGAACTACCTGAGACATGATCAAATTTAATTTTCAAAAATTTTGCAAAGGAAAAAAATGAAAAATTCACAATTTTTCGAAATTTACCAAAATATTTTTGTCCTTTTTTCGAATTAATTTTGTAAAATTTCGAGAAAAAAACGTGAAAATTCTCCTCAAATTTCGAAAAAAGGAAAAAATCTTACGCAATTTTTCTAAATATGACTTTTTTTATAAATTAATTCTCTCAAATTTCGAAAAAAGGAAAAAATCTTTCGTAATTTTTCTAAATTTGACTTTTTTTTATAAATTAATTCTCTCAAATTTCGAAAAAAGGAAAAAATCTTTCGCAATTTTTCTAAATTTGATTTTTTTTCTACAAATTAATTTCTGAGAAAATTCGAAAAAAGTAAAAATCTTTCGCAATTTTTCTAAATTTGATTTTTGTTTTTACAAATTAATTTCTGAGAAAATTCGAAAAATGTAAAAATCTTTTGCAATTTTTCTAAATTTATCTCATTTTTCTTTTTTTTAATGAATTAAGTTTTTCAAATTTCTAAAAACACTAAAAATCCACAATTTTTCTCAATTTATCACATTATTTCTTTTTTTTTCGCAAATTAATTTTCTCAAATTTCGAAAAAAAAAGTCAAAAACCCTCACAATTTTTTCTAAATTTATCAAATTAATTTTTTCTCGAATAAAATTAATTTTCTCGAATTTCTGAAAAAAGTAAAAATTCCCTATTATTTTTTACAAATTTATCAAATTTTTTGTTTGTTTCTATCAAATTAAATTTCTTAAATTTCGAAAAAAGTAAAAAAACTCACAATTTCTCTAAAAATTTATCAAATCATTTTTTTTTCCTATTTTTTAAAATCAAATTAATTTTTTCAAGTTTCAAAAAAAAGTGAAAAATTCTTCGCAATTTTTCTAAATTTATCAAATTACTTTTTTCTCGAATAAAATTAATTTTCTCGAATTAAAAAAAAAAAAGTAAAAATCCCCTGTTATTTTTTACAAATTTATCAAATTTTTTGTTTGTTTTTATCAAATTAAATTTCTTAAATTTCGAAAAAAAGTAAAAAAACTCACAATTTCTCTAAAAATTTATCAAATAATTTTTTTTCCTATTTTTTAAAATCAAATTAATTTTTTCAAGTTTCAAAAAAAAGTAAAAAATCCTTCGCAATTTCTCTAAAAATTTATCAAATCATTTTTTTTCCTATTTTTTAAAATCAAATTAATTCATTCAAGTTTTGAAAAAAGTAAAAATCCTTCGAAATTTCTTTAAATTTATCAAATCATTTTTTTTCCTATTTTTTAAAATCGAATTAATTCTTTCAAGTTTTCGAAAAAAGTAAAAATCCTTCGAAATTTCTCTAGATTTATCAAATCATTTTTTTTCCTTTTTTTTAAAATCAAATTAATTCTTTCAAGTTTCAAAAAAAAGTAAAAATTCTTCGCAATTTCTCTAAAAATTTATCAGATCCATTTTTTTCCTATTTTTTAAAATCAAAATAAATTCTTTTAAGTTTTTGAAAAAAGTAAAAATCCTTCGAAATTTCTCTAAAAATTTATCAAATCATTTTTTTTCTCTTTTTTTATCAAATTAATTTTCTCAAATAAAAAAAATAATTTTTTTTCTTTTTTTTTATCAAATTAAGTTTTCTTAAATATAAAATATACTTTGTAAAAATTATCAATTTCTGTCACTCTCGAAATGTCAAAAGTTTTGATGTCCATTGTTGTCTTGATTAGTGGCTTGCAGTAACTTAAAACATTGCTCGTAAATTTTAAAGAAGGTTCATGACTATATCCAGCACTTCTGACTTCTCTTTCATCAAAATTAATCAGTAATGTTGACATTTTTACTCCAATAATTTTCTCCACACATAGCAATTTTTTTACAATTAATAAACAAAATAAAAAAAAATAAAATTGATATTAAAAAAAAAAGAATAAATCCATTTCATTTGTTTTAAATTCGATTACAAAAAAGAGTAATTTTATAAAAATCATACCTCATTAAAAATTAAGCAGTTTCTAATTAATAAACTTTTTTACCGGCGAAAATATTTTAAATTGATTTTTACAAGTGACAAATTTACAAAATCAAAAATTGTGGGAAATTCAAAAAAAAAAAAAGTATTGAAATAAAAATAAATTAAAAATTAAATGAATTTACAATATTCCAGTCATTAATTACATTGATTAAGAATCACAGGTATCATTGTTTTTTTTTAAATTAAATTTAAGTCATGGATAATAATTAGGGGTGTGTGAATAATTCGAATCCACGAATTATTCGTACCGAATCGAATATTAATATTCGATTCGAAATCTGAATCGAATAATTCGAATTTTCGAATTATTCGATTTTTTTCGAATAATTCGATTTTTTTACAATAATTCGAATTTTTTCGAATAATTCGAATTTTTTTGAATAATTCGAATAATTCGAAAATTCGAATTTTTTTGAATAATTCGAATTTTCGAATAATTCGAATTTTTGAATAATTCGAATTTTTGAATAATTCAAATTTTCGAATAATTCGAATTTTTTTGAATAATTAGAATTTTCGAATAATTTGGATAATACGAAAATTCGAATTTTTTTGAATAATTTGAATTTTCGAATAATTCGAATTTTCTTGAATAATCCGAATTTTCGAATAATTCGAGTTTTTTTGAATAATTTGAATTTTCGAATAATTCGAATAATTCAAAAATTCGAATTTTTTTGAATAATTTGAATTTTCGAATAATTCGAATTTTCTTGAATAATCCGAATTTCCGAACAATTCGAATTTTTTTGAATAATTCGTATTTTTGAATAATTCGAATTTTCTTTAATAATTCGAATTTTCTTGAATAATCCGAAGTTTCGAATAATTCGAATTTTTTTGAATAATTCGAATTTTTGAATAATTCGAATTTTTTTGAATAATTTGAATTTTCGAATAATTCGAATTTTCTTGAATAATCCGAATTTCCGAATAATTCGAATTTTTTTGAATAATTGGAATTTTTTTGAATAATTCGAATTTTCGAATAATTCGAATTTTTGAATAATTCGTATTTTTGAATAATTCGTATTTTTAAATAATTCGAATTTTCTTTAATAATTCGAATTTTCTTGAATAATCCGAAGTTTCGAATAATTCGATTTTTTTTGAATAATTCGAATTTTTGAATAATTCAAATTTTTTAATAATTCGAATTTTCGAATTATTCGATTCGAAATTCGAATCGAATAGTAATATTCGATTCGATTCGATTCAAACACTATTCGCACACCCCTAATAATAATCATTGACTCTTTCGTAATTATGTTAAGTCAATGAAACTGTCCATTTTTTGATTTTTTCCATTGTCAATTTTACGTTTCAATGTTTTTTTAGCTGGTGGTGTTATTTTACGATTTTTATTTGTCACTGGAAATTCTTCGACTTTCATGTAGCCACCGAGACCATCTGGAACGAAACGATCATCAATTGCTGTCGTTCTTGCCTGAAACATTGATTAATCGATTAATTAGTAATTAAAAGTTCAGTTATTTTAGAGAAAAAAAAAAATTATTTGCAGAGAAAAAAATAGAAAAAATTGGTTTTTTCAAATTTTTGTGTTAAATTTTGATTTTTATTTTTAAAACCATTAAATTTTAGACTTTTTTCTCATTTTTTAAAGCTCGAAATTCTGTGTGAAATAATTATTTGGGCAAAAAGGGCGTATCTCCATTTTTTATTGAGATTTCTACAAAAATTCGACTTTTCGATTTCTTTTTTAAAGAATTTTTGAGGAAAAAAAATCGAAAACTAATGGAGATACGCTTTTTTTGCTCGCATTCTTTTTTTTTGGAGCTTTTGAAATTTTTTAGAAGAATAGATTTTAAAAAACAGTTTTATTATAATATATTTGAGATTTTTCAGAATTTTCGAAATTTTTATGAATTTTTCAAATCGAATTTTTGTAATTTTTTACGAATTTTTGTATTTTTTTAACGAATTTTTGTATTTTTTTAAACGGATTTTTGTATTTTTTCAACGAATTTTTGATGAAAAATGACAAATTAATGGAGATACGCCCTTTTTGCTCTCATCTTTCTTTATTACTCTTAAAATTCGCTTAAAAAAAAGAAAAATTAAGTCAAAAACGTTCTAATTAGCTTAATTTCCGGAATAAAACAAAATAATTGCAAATATTTCGGAAAATCAACGAGATAAAGCGATTTTGTCTTAATTTTTCTATTTTTTAAGCGAATTTTGAGAGTAATAAAGAAAGATGAGAGGAAAAAGGGCGTATCTCCATTAATTTTTCATTTTTCATCAAAAATTCGCTGAAAAAATACAAAAATTCGTTAAAAAAATAGAAAAATTCGTAAAAAAAATACAAAAATTCGTAAAAAAATACAAAAATTCGATTTTTTGTAAATATTTCGAGAACCAATGAAGATACGCCCTTTTCCCCTTAATTTTTTTTCAGTTATTGAAGATTTTCTATAAAAAAGTCTGTCAAAAAATTGCTCTATCTCGTTTAATTTCCGCAATATTTCTAAAAAATGAAAAAAAATTAAAAAATTACTGATTAAAGTCGAATAATTGCATTTTTTTTATATTTTTCCCAAATATTCCGAAAATTCAAGGAGATATGCCCTTTTCTTTCTCAAAAATCCTTTTTTTTTGCTCTCAAAATTCTCTAAAAAAAAGGATGAGTGCGAAAAAGGGCGTATCTCCATCAATTTCTGAGTCATTTCATCAAAAAAATGACCGAAAACCTCTTTTTTCCTCTTCAATACTGAAATATCTTCAACTCACTGTTGGATCATCTGCCAAACGTCGTTTTTTCGACAAAATCGAAGTCTTTGGAAGAGGCTGAGAACGTAATTTACTGGAATCATCCTTCACATTTGTTATTTTGTAACGTCCAAACGTAGCCAGTGCACTATTTTCGTCGTCATCGTCATCGTCAACGTCGAATTTTCCTTTAGATAACTAGAAATAAAGAAAAAACATGAGAAATAAAATAAATGATTTTTTTTTAATTATAAAATAAGTGATTTGATTTTAATAAATTTTTTTTTTATTTTTCAAATAAATAGATTATTGTTTGTTTATTGTAAAAAAAAAATATTTTAAAAAATTGCACTTATAGTTTTTTCAATTTTTTAAATGCCCATATTTTTCAATTCTTCAAAAATAATAATTTATTTACTAAAAATAATAAAAATAATAAAAAAATTTCAAAATATCTGCTTTCAGGATAATTAAAATTATATATAGCACACATTCAACAATTTTTCGAATTTTTTTTAAAATAAATAAATGATTTTAAAAAAATATTCAATAAATTTGCAATTATAGTTTCTCAAATTTTCTATACATGCATCTTTTTTATATTAAAAAAAAAAATTAATTAGTTGCAAAAATGAGAAAATTGAACCATTGAAATTAACACACATTCAACATTTTTTTTAAAATAAACAAATAATTATAAAAAAAATGTTTAAAAAATTTGCACTCATAGTTTTTTTAATTTTCTATATTTGCATATTTTTTACTTTTTTTAAATAATTTATTTGTTGTAAATAATTTTAAAAAATAAGAAAATTGTCAGATGTCTGCAATTTTCAGGATAATTAAAATTATATATAGCACACATTCAACAATTTTTCGATTTTTTTTCGAATAAATAAATAAATAAATAAATAAATAAATGATTATAAAAAAAATATTCAATAAATTTGCAATTATAGTTTCTTAAACTCTCTATATATATATATTTTTTGCTATTTTTTAAAATAATTTATTAGTTAAAAAAATAAAAAAATGGAAAATTGAACCATTGAAATTAACACACATTCAACAATTTTTTTTTTTTAATAAACAAATAATTATAAAAAAAATATTTAAAAAAATTTGCACTTATAGTTTTTTTGAATTTTCTACATTTGCATATTTTTTATTTTTTTTAAATAATTCATTTGTTGTAAATAATTTAAAAAAATAAGAAAATTGTCAGATATCCGCAATTTTTCAAAATCACATTCGATTTCGTAAATACGAATAAATTTTCCCCATTTCCCTATTTATTTTTTTGTCACCTGTTTCGCAAGTTGTCGAGATCTCACAGGTTGGACAGAGAATTCTGGAGATTTTGGAGAACCGAAAGAAAAATCTGGACTATCCTGTCTCACACGTTCTAGTGCTCTTGCTCCATCTTCTTCCTGTCTCGACTGCAATTTTTTTGCCAATTGTTCCCTTAATTTTCTATTCTCCTCCTCGAAATTTTCAAGTAATTGTTCCATTTCCCTGGAATATACATAAATAATTATTTAAATATATTTAAAAAAATTAATTGATGAATAAATAATTATTAATAATAATTAAACAATTTTTATGATTTAATAATTATTCAAAAAAAATAAAAAAACTATTGAATTTGAATAATTATTAAATTTTTATAAAAAAAAAAAAATCAAATTTTACCTCTGAGATTTCAGTTTCGATTGAAGATTCGCTTTTTCTGCCTCCAATTTTTTCTTATCAGCAGTCAAAGCCTTAACTGCTTCTCTCAGGTCTTTGCGTCTATGACATTCGACCTCCAATTGCCTGTAATTACAAATATTATTATTATTATTATAATTATTATTATTATTTTATTTGAATTTAGTGGTAAAAAGATTTTTAAAAAAGAGAAACTCCTGATTTTTTTTTTATTTTTTTAAATTTATTTATTTATTTATTTATTTATAAAGTATTATAAGTTTTTCGAAACTTGAAAGAATTTATTTAATTAAAAAAAAGGAAAAAGGAAAAAAATGATTCGATAAATTTAGAAAAATTGTGGAAGATCTTTTGGAATTCAAGGAAATTTATTTAATTTAAAAAAACTTAAAATTCGATTAATTTAAAGGAATTACGAAGAATTTTTACTTTTTTTGGAAATTTGAGAAAATTAATTTGCAAAAAAAAAAAAAATAATTTGATAAATTTCGAAAAATTGTGGATTTTTAGTGTTTTTGAAACTTAAAAAACTTAAATCAATTGAAAAAGAAGAAATAAGATAAATTTAGAAAAATTGCGAAAGATTTTTACTTTTTTCGAATTTTTTCGAAAATTGATTTGTAAAAAAAAATTCGCAATTTTTCGAAAATTTTCAATTAAAATTTCTTGAAAATCGTAATTTTTTAAAATAATTTTCACCTTTTTAATGCTGCTACATAAACAACCAGTTGCTGACGATCCTGCGCATTTGCAGCAACTTCTGCAGCTTCATCTCTGCTCGCAAAAATTAATTTTTCGACCCTAAAATTAAAAAATTTGAATATTAATCAATTTTTTCAAATTTAAAAATTTTAAAAATTCCCTGGAAATTTCTAAAAAAAATTCTTTTCATAAATAAAAAACTTTCTTTTCTCAAATGAGAAATATTCTTTATTTAATAAGGGCGTATGGCTCTTTTGGATTTTTTTTCGAAGTTAAGGACTCGACTGAAAAATCAGAAAAAATTTGAGAAGATGCTCCAACATATATATATCACTACTGAATTTTTTCAGATTTTTCAAAAAAGCTGCCGCTCTTTAAAAAAATCTCGAAGATCCATTTTGCCCTCAGTTCCTCTAAATAGGAAATAAAATGTATCAAGGGAAATTAAGGTAAAATGAACCTGAATGATTTTTTTTCAGAGTGAAGGAGTCGATTAAAAAATCTGAAAAAATTTGAGAAGATGCTCCAACATATCTATATCACTACTGAATTATTTCAAATTTTTCAAAAAAGCTGCCGCTCTTTCAAAAAATCTCCAAGATCCATTTCGCCCTCAGTTCCTCTAAATAGAAAATAAAATGTATCAAGGGAAATAAAGGTACAATGGACCTGGATGATTTTTTTTCAGAGTGAAGGAGTCGATTGAAAAATCTGAAAAAATTTGAGAAGATGCTCCAATATGTCTCCATTGTTGTATAATTTTTTCAAATTTTTTCATAAAGCTGCCTATTCTCTAAAAAATCCCAAATAATTAAAAAAAAACAGGTCTCCTATAAAAAAAATTTTTTAAATGAAAAAAATTCTTTTTTTAAATAAAAAATATTCTTACGCCTGATATTCATCGATTTTTGCCTTCAATGAGTCGAACTTTGCTTTGTATATGTCAGTATCCTTTGCAACCTCTTTTAAATATTTCGCCTGTTCTGTTAATCCATAAATAGCTGAATTTTTCTTGGTAATTTCATTTTCATACTTCAGCACTTCTTTTCTCAACGAATTCCTCTGCTTCAGCATATCCTCATACTTTTCCCTTTCTGTCCTTATCGTATTGTCTCTTAAATCCAATTGAAACTGCATATTGTCCACTCTTTGCTGAAGAGTCGCTGAATCTTCTCGAATCGAGTCATTATTATTGAAATTAAAGTACAAACGAAAAATCTTGGAATTGGACAGTTTTTCACGACATTGAGGACAATTTTTCGATCTGAAATTAATTATTAAAAATATTATCAGTGATTCCATGATTTTTATCGTAATTTTGGTGCAAAAAAGACAATCTGCCTTTTTTTAAAGCTATTTTACAAAAAAGAAGAAAAAAAGTCAAAATAATTTCAGAATAAATTTTTTTAAAATTCATTTTTTTTTATTTGTTTTTTTGGAATATCTCGGAAACTAAGCGAGATAGGGCGATTTTGCCCGAATCCTGTTTTGAAGGTATTGAAATTTGCTACAAAAAAGGATTCTAGCCAAATCGCTCTATCTCGCTTAGTTTCCGAGATATCTTCCAAAAACTATAAAAATTTCACAAAAAAAAATTCTGAAATGAAAAAAACAAATTTTTTAATTACTTTTTTTTGTAATTATTATAATTAATTGTTATTATTATTGTTTATAATGATTAAATAATACCTTTCGAGCCACTGTGTCAAACAGGGCATGTGAAAAACATGTCCACAAACAGTTGAGAAAATATCATCATTTTTGTCCAAAAGTGAAATGCAAATTGCACAAGATGAACTCTGCATTTTTTCAAATTAATAAAATAAAATTCTTGCAATTCGCCTAATTAAAAGTGCCCCAAGGGGCAAAACCGTCTAAACTCAAAAATCCTCAAATTATGAAGAAAAAAAAAAACGCGAAAAGTCCTTCAAACGCCCGAAAATTGAGCGAATGAGGTTATAAGTGCTCTCTTGTCAACGGTTAAAATTTGAATAATCGAATAAAAAGGAGGAAAAGTTGAGAACACAAAAATTCGACGATTCTCATTGGCTGATTTCAGTATTGCGACTCTTCAATTAGTGGCGGGAGATTTTGAATCGATTTTCGTAAGAGATCAATTCTTTTTTTTTTAAATCGATTTTAAGAAACTGAATTTTTGATTCTTTTAGTTTTTTTTGCAAAATTGTATCGATTTTTTACAAATGTTTTTAATGAAGAAAAAAATCGAGCCAAACTGACGATTTATTTCGATATATCGAATTTTTAAATTTGAATAATCGAATAAAAAGGAGGAAAAGTTGAGAACACGAAAATTGGACGATTCTCATTGGCTGATTTCGGTATTGCAACTCTTCGATTAGTGGCGGGAGATTTTGAATCAATTTTCGTAAGAGATCAATTCTTTTTTTTTTAAATCGATTTTAAGAAACTGAGTTTTCGATTTTTTTCGATTCTTTTTTTGAAAAATTGTATCGATTTTTTTATGAAGAAGAAAAAATCATAAAAAATAGGATTTATTTCGATATATCGAATTTTTTAATTTGAATAATCGAAAAAATAAAAGAAAAAAGTTGGGACACGATTAATTGGACGATTCTCATTGGCTGATTTCGGTATTGCGACCTCTTCGATTAGTGGCGGGAGATTTTGAATCGATTTTCGTAAGATATCAATTTTTTTTTTTAAATCGATTTCGAGAAACTCGATCAATCGATTTTTTTAAGTTTTTTTTGCAGAATTGTATCGATTTTTTTTTCATGTTTTTAATTAAGAAAAAATCGATGCAGCTGGCGATTTATTTCGATATATCGAATTTTTAAATTCGAATAATCGAAAAAATAGGAGGAAAAGTTGAGAACACGAAAATTCGACGATTCTCATTGGTTAATTCCGGTATTGCGAATCTTCCATTAGTGGCGGGAGATTTTGAATCAATTTTCGTGGGAACAATTATTTTTATTTCCAAAACCGATTTCGAGAAACTAAATTTTCGATTTTTCGATTCCTTTAATCGAAAAATTGTATCGATTTTTTTATGAAGAGGAAAAAATCATAAAAAATAGGATTTATTTCGATATATCGAATTTTTAAATTTGAATAATCGAATAAAAAGAAGGAAAAGTTGAGAACACGAAAATTCGACGATTCTCATTGGCTGATTCCAGTATTGCGATTCTTCGATTAGTGGCGGGAGATTTTGAATCGATTTTCGTAAGAGATCAATTCTTTTTTTTTTTAATCGATTTTAAGAAACTGAGTTTTCGATTTTTTTCCGATTCTTTTTTTAAAAAATTGTATCGATTTTTTTATGAAGAGGAAAAAATCATAAAAAATTAGGATTTATTTCGATATATCGAATTTAAAAATCGGAATAATTGAAAAAATGAAAAGCAAAAGTTGAGAACACGAAAATTGGACGATTCTCATTGGGTGATTCCGGTATTGCGACTCTTCAATTAGTGGCGGGAGATTTTGAATCGATTTTTTAGAATTTTGTAAGATCTATTTTTTTTTCTCCTGAAAATTGATTTTGAGAACATCGATTAATCGATTTTTCGATTCTTTCTTTGAAAAATTGTATCGATTTTTTTGTGAAGGGAAATTTTTTTAAAAAAATAGGATTTTTGTCGATATCTCGAATTTAATGCGAGAGATTGCATCGATTAATCGATAATCAATTTGTCATTTTTCTCATTTTTTTTTCAAAACATTCTCAAAAAATCGTATTTTTTAAGGATCGATTCTTTGTGAATCGATTTTCGATTTCAAGAAATTGACTAATCGATTTTTCCCATGTTTTCGCTAAATTATATCGATGAATATCGATTTTTCTAAGAATTGATTGATTTTTAAATAGATTTTCAAAAAATGGACTTATCTAAAAATCAGATTTTCAAAAAATCGTATTTTCTAAGAATCACATTTTCAAAAAATCGCATTTTTAAAAAATCGCATTTTCAAAAAATCGCATTTTTAAAAAATCAATTTTCAAAAAATCGAATTTTCTCAAAATCACATTTTTAAAAAATCAATTTTCAAAAAATCACATTTTCAAAAAATCGTTTTTTTAAAAAATCGCATTTTCAAAAAATCGCATTTTTAAAAAATCAATTTTCAAAAAATCGCATTTTTAAAAAATTAATTTTCAAAAAATCGAATTTTCTCAAAATCAATTCTCAACAAATCGAATTTTCTAAAAATCACATTTTCTAAAGATCGATTTTCAAAAAATCGCAAATCCCCAAAGTCAATTTTCGAAGAAATCGCATTTTCTCAAAGTCGATTCTTCAAGAATTGATTATTTTTTTCGAATAGTGTCCATCACTACTTTCAAATAGAGAAGGGGGGGAGGAATCGGGAGTTCTCGTGAAAATTCGTGCACGCCCATTGGCTCTTTCCCTCGTACCCGAAAGCATCAGCGAATCCCCGCAGCGCATGGGTGTGTGTTGACAAGTGCGTATTATATATTTTTTTCACTCGTCCATCGGCGTTTTCAGGCGTTTCATGCCTTTCTATATTTTCTAACAAATTTCCAAGAATATTATACATTTTTTTATTTTCTAATCACCAGTAAAAGTGCATTATCGCAGTTTACGTATCAAATACGTAAACATTTTAATGGAAAAAAAAAAGAAATTTTTTAATTTCAAGGAGGTAAAGAATTTTTAACCTATAATAAATAATAATAATAATAATTAAAAAAATTTTAAAAATAGAATGATTATTTTTAACTTGTTTTAGGGGCAAAAAGGGTTACGAAAGTGAAATCAAGTGATTAAAAAAAAAAATTTGCTCTTGAAATTTTGTGCGATTTTATTTTTTTTTCCAAGTTATCACTGGTTATTTATATATATAGCTATATATATAACTGCACAGGCGAATTATCAATTTCCTGTTCTGAGAACAGTTGCATATCTTCCAGGAATCGAATACATTTTGTTGTGATATTATGATTTATTGAAATTTGAATCGAATATTCATCTTGGATGGTGAAGAAATGGAATAGTATTGATTATAATAATAAAATTAACATTTTTGTGAGATTAGAGGAAATTTGACAATTTTTTTTTTATTTTTTTTTTTTGATAATTTGTTGTAAAAAAAGAAAAAATGAAAAAAAAATTCGCATTTTTAGATTTTCAAATTTTTTGCATGAGAATATTTTTTGAGCGGGAAAAAAATTTTTAAAAAAGGAGAAAAAAATATCAAAAAAGGAAAAAAATCACTTTTATTTCGAATAATCTAAGATTTACGAAAAATTTCGAAATTTGAAGATTTTTTGAAATTTACCAAAAATCTCAAAATTTGAAAATTTCAAGATTTTTTGAAATCTTTTAAGATTTATATTTATATTTAATATTTTTCCATTTTTTTCTCAGAATTTCTTTCAAATCTACCTCCGAAAATCTTTCTTCGCCCACTTGGAACATTAAAATCAGTTTTATTTTAAACAATTTGAAAATTAATCAAAAATCTCAAAATTTGGAGATTTCGAGATTTTAAGTAATTTTTATATTTTTTCAAATTTTGACTGAGAAAAAAAATTGCCCCTCACATTTTTTATATCTATACCTATATGTCGAAATTTTCTTGAGCTAATTAGATTTCCGACAACTAAATCAATTTTCTTGCAGCAAAATTTTTATTTTTCAGTGTAGAAAAGATAAATAGGGGAAGGTGGGGTAAAATGGACACTCCAATTGAACGGTTCAAGATAGAAATTTTTTGATGATTCCATTGAAAAGCTGAGAAAATTTTGGGTGGAAAACACATGTTTCAAATTTTTTTTTTCAATTTTTGAAAAAATTTCCTTTTTTGGCCAATTTTTGAAGGGGTTTTCCTTTTGAAAATCGAAAAAATTCACTTTTTCAGCGATATCTCCGTTTCTGTTGGTCGTAGCGACCTGGGGTTCATCTCAAATGAAAGATGAGCTCATTTCTCATCGATTTATGTGGTTCAAATTTTTTTTTAAATCAATTTTTCAAATATTTATAGGTCATTTTCTGAAAATCAGTTTTTGCCCTATAAGTACTTGAAAAAATTGATATTTTTCTTTTTAAACCCCATAAATCGATGGGAAATGAGCTCACCTTTCATTTAAGATCGACCCCAGGTCGCTGCGATCAATAGAACCAGAGATATTCTCGAAAACCTGAAATTTTTCAAAAAACAGAAAAGTTTCACCTTCAAATCTCGCGCGAAAAATGAAATTTTTGAAAAATTCCAAAAAATAACTTCCGACATATGATTTTCATGGGAAATTTTCTCATCTTTCCAATGGAATCATCAGAAAAAACCTATCTCCAATATTTCCATCAATTTCTCCTAATTTTCATAGTATAAAATACCAAAAATCAACCCGGGTCCATTTTACCCCACCTTCCCCTATTAAAATAATTAAATCACATTCAATAAAGAAAATAGTTGTTGCCTCCGATTCCTCCTGTCAGAAACTAGCTCTAAAGTGTCAGAAACTGGGTCCAGCACGGTATCATCATTATTTTTAGAATTTAAACTGTAGGAAAAAGGGGAAAATTGAGGAATAATTGCCTAACTTGTAATTTGACGTAAATTACAAGTGGATTTGTAATTTACGTAGTAATAGTGTAATTTTCAAAATCGATTAGAGACGAGAAATTACTTTGATTATTTGTAAATTAACTATCGATAAAAATTGAGGGAAAATTCAATCTAATTAAAATCAACGAATTTGTTTTTTTATTCTTTTTTCGAGAATATCTCGGAAAATAAGCGAGATAGAGCAATTTTACCTCAATCCTTTTTTGAAGCTCTTAAAATTGTCCACAAAAAAGCTCTCGTGCAAAATCGCTCTATCTCGCTTAGTCTCCGAGATATCGAAGAAAAATTGAGGGAAAATTCAATTAAAAAAAAAACAACGAATTCGTTTTTTGATTCTTTTTTTGAGAATATCTCAGAAAATAAGCGAGATAGAGCGATTTTACCTCAATCTTTTTTTGAAGCTCTTAAAATTGTCCACAAAAAAGCATTCGTGCAAAATCGCTCTATCTCCCTTATTTTCCGAGATATTTCCAAAAAATTCGAATTTTCCTGCTGTTTCCCTTTTTTTTCTATTAAATTTCTACAAATGAATTCATTAAAAATTTTTAAAAAATTCTCCAAAAGAAAAAAACCATTCACTTCATTTTAAATAAACATAACGCATTATTCATCACCATAAAATCTCTAAACTTCGTGACCAGAAGCCGGGTGTCGAATAATAACTCAGGATGTGGGACTAAAGCATAAAAATTAATGGTCGTACATAGAACAGAAAAGTCGTAATTGAAAGAAACAAAAGGCGCGTTGTAATCAATCGTGCCCTATCTCACGTCTGAATGTATCACAATTTTTTTTTTTTTTAAATTCACTTCCTCCACAAGAAAACATTGTCTGCAGTTACTAATAACATCTAACATTATATATTTTTTTCTTTTTATTTTTTCTCTATTAAAATTGAAATTTTAATTTCGTCACCTTAGACACAAAAGGGGCGTTGCTATCAAAAATGATTCGAAATTTTTTTTTTAAAAAGCGGCGGCTTCTAGAAAAAATCTGAAAAAATTCAACAACAATATAGACACATTGGACCATCTTCTCAAATTTTTTCAGATTTTTTAACAAAGTTTTTCACCTCGAAAAAAATCTTTAATCATTTGAAAAACCTAGAATTTGGAAAAAAATGGAAAAAATTCCATTTTTTCTGGAATTTCCATAAATTTTTTTTTACCTTAGAAACAAAGGGGCGTAAGTGCTATATTTCTATACAGCACTTACGCCCCTTTGATTCTAAGACAACAAAATATTAAATCCTTAAGTCAGAAACAAAGGGGCGTAAGTGCCACGCTTATACATAGGAAAAATCGGTGAAAAATGGACCTGCAATGAAAAATGATTCGAAATTTTTTTAAAAAAAAGCGGCGACTGCTAGAAAAAATCTGAAAAAATTCAACAACAATATAGACACATTGGCCCATCTTCTCAAATTTTTTCAGATTTTTTAACAAAGTTCTTCACCTCGAAAAAAATCTTCAATCACTTGAAAAACTTAGCATTCGAAAAAAACGGAAAAAATTCAATTTTTTTGAATTTTCATGAATTATTTCTTTATCTTAGAAACAAAGGGGCGTAAGTGCTATATTTCTATACAGCACTTACGCCTCTTTGATTCTAAGACAACAAAATATTAAATCCTTAAGTCAGAAACAAAGGGGCGTAAGTGCCTATGCTTACACATAGGAAAAATGGACCTGCAATGAAAAATTTTTGAATTTTTTTTTTTAAAAAGCGGCAACTGCTAGAAAAAATCTGAAAAAATTCAACAACAATATAGACACATTGGACCATCTTCTCAAATTTTTTCAGATTTTTTAAAAAAGTCCTTCACTTTGAAAAAAAAAATTTAATCATTTGAGAGCCCTAGAATTTAAAAAAAATCGAAAAAAATTCAATTTTTTAGAATTTTCATAAATTATTTTGGATTTTAATGAAATTTTTAATTATTTTCAGATTATTGGTCCATTTGGAAGATGAAGGAGCTGGAAACAGATGCTTTAATAGCAAAGAGGAGCAATCATGCTCAAGAAGAAGAAGCATTGGATCTAGAAGTCTTAAGGAACATCGAAAAGGATTTGGAGCCTTATGAGAAAATCTCCCTCCTTTTTTTGATTTTGGATAATTATCGGTGTTACGATGAGGTTCATCGTAAATTTTCGGTTTTAAATGCAGAAGATGTTTTATGCAGCTTCGTCGAGACCATCGGAAATTGGCAGGAGAAAGTATACGAGGCTTTGTGCATCACAGGAGCCAAAAAGCAGATAAGAAAATTGGGAAAATCCTTTGATGAATTATCAAGGATTTATTTACCTACAGTAAATTTACCTGGGGGTAAAGTTCACTGGGGTGCAAAAATTTTATTTAAACTTTTTGACGATTATTTGATTGGTGATCTAAGAAATAGATTTCTGCAGAATATTTATGAGGAGATGGAAAGGCCGGAGGATTTGACAAATGAGGATCCACTGGAGCTTCATGCTTTTTATTGGCTGGAGAAAGGATACATTACTCTTGCTCCGGGTAAATGCTCTTACTTCATGAATTTGTCATTTAATATAAGAAAATTAAAGAAAATTTATAAAAATCATTTTTAAAATGATTTTGAAAATTTTTTTTTTTTTTATTTTTGAAAAATTTTGAATTTTTTTTCAAAATAATTCTTAAATAATTTAGAAATTTTTTTTTTAAATAGTTTTTTAATAATTTCGAAAATTTGTTCGAAAATAGTTGAAATAAAACAAATTTTTGAAGTGTATTGAGGCGAAGATAAGTTTTCGTGATTAAATTTGAGGAAATTTCAGAAAAAAATTAGAAATTTTTTTAAAAATTATCTTAAAATAATTTTGAAAATTATGAAAAATGTCAAATATTAAAATAAAATTCATTCTTAAAGTGTATTTAAGCAAAAGAAGGTTTTCGTAATTTAATTTGAGGAAATTTTAGAAAAAATTGGAAATTATTTCAAAAATTATCTTAAAATAATTTTAAAAATTCTGAAAAATGTCAAATATCAGAATAAAACAGATTTTTGAAGTGTATTTAGGCGAAGATAAGTTTTCGTGATTTAATTTGAGAAAATTTCAGAAAAAAATTAGAAATTTTTTTAAAAATTAGAAATTTTTTTAAAAATTAGAAATTTTCTTAAAAATTAGAAATTTTTTTAAAAATTAGAAATTTTTTTAAAAATTAGAAATTTCTTTAAAAATTAGAAATTTTTTTAAAAATTAGAAATTTTTTAAAAAATTATCTTAAAATAATTTTGAAAATTTTAAAAAATCTCGAATATTGGAATAAAACTTATTCTTAAAGTGTATTTAGGCAAAAGAAGGTTTTCGTAATTTAATTTGAGAAAATTTTAGAAAAAAATTAGAAATTATTTCAAAAATTATCTTAAAATAATTTTAAAAATTCTGAAAAATGTCAAGTATTGGAATAAAATTTATTCTTAAAGTGTATTTAAGCAAAAAAAGGTTTTCGTAATTTAATTTGAGGAAATTTTAGAAAAAAATTAGAAATTATTTCAAAAATTATCTTAAAATAATTTTAAAAATTCTGAAAAATCTCAAATATTAGAATAAAACAGATTTTTGAAGTGTATTTAAGCAAAATAAGGTTTTCGTGATTTAATTTGAGAAAATTTTAGAAAAAAATTAGAAATTCATTTAATAACTATTTTTAAATAATTTTGAAAATTGTGAAAAATCTGGAAGAAAAAATTGAAAAAAATTTATAATTAATTTTTAAATATTTCTAAAATTCTCAAAAATCTCAAAAATTAAAATTAGTAAAGTAAATCTTGAAATTCTCAAAAAAAAAAAGATTCTAGCAAAAAAACGCATCATTTTCCCTATTTTATCTTTTATTACTAAATTCTTCAATTTCCAGGATACGGAGATTTGAGGAAAATCAAGGAGCAAATGAAGATGCTGAGACTTTCAAAAGAGCCAATTTTTCTTGACATTGAAAATTTTTGCAGCAGCAAATATAAGCTTCCACGTTCCATTGAAGCACCACCAGCAAAAAGTTACTTATTGAACGGAAACAGTTGTATGAAAAAGGAAGTATTGAATTCCGAGGATGCCAAGTCGTTCATTGAATCTGCTTATATTCTCATTATTAATGAAGTTAATTTCAAGATTACTCGGGTGAATATTCATATTTTTCTCCCAATTAAAAGGGAAGATGGGGTAAAACGGACACACGTGTTAGTTTAGGTATTTTATATTATGAAAATTACTCGAAATTGATGGAAATATTGGAGATAGATTTTTTCTGATGATTCCATTGGAAAGCTGAGAAAATTTCCCATGGAAATCATATGTCAGAAGTTATTTTTTGGAATTTTTCAAATATTTCATTTTTCGCGCGAGATTTGAAGGTGAAACTCTTCTGTTTTTTGAAAAATTTCAGGTTTTCGAGAATATCTCTGGTTCTATTGATTGTAGCGACCTGGGGTTGATCTTAAATGAAAGGTGAGCTCATTTCCCATCGATTTATGGGGTTTAAAAAGAAAAATATCAATTTTTTCAAGTACTTATAGGGCAAAAACTGATTTTCAGAAAAATGACCTATAAATATTTGAAAAATTGATTTTAAAAAAATTTGAACCACATAAATCGATGAGAAATGAGCTCATCTTTCATTTGAGATGAACCCCAGGTCGCTACGACCAACAGAACCGGAGATATAGCCGAAAGGGTGAATTTTTTCGATTTTCAAAAGGGAAACCCCTTCAAAAATTGGCCGAAAAAGTAAATTTTTCCAAAAAATTGAAAAAAAAATATTTTGACACATGTGTTTTCCACCTAAAATTTCCTCAGCATTCCAATGAAATCATTAGAAAATCTCTATCTCGAACCATTTAATTGAAATTGTCCATTTTACCCCAACTTCCCCTATATAATTCTTATTTCTCAACGAATCGTAATAATTTTTTCATTTATTTTCCATCAGGGTCATGAAGAATTGGAGAGACGAGACAGCAGCATCCTCGATGTTAAAGACATCGAAGAAACTTTTGAAAAATTTGATAATTACGTCGTAAAGGTTCATACAGATGTTACTTGGGCAGAGATAAAAGATATATTTCGTGGTTTGAAAGATATTTTTGCTACTGGAAAATATGATGGATTATTTGTCTGGATTTTGAGTCATGGAATTAAAGGTAAAGAATTTTTTTGAAAAAAATTATTCAATTTTCAGGGAAATTTGCACTTGGGAAATGAAATTAGCAGTGAAGATGACAAAAAAAAAGGAAAAAACTTTTTTTTTTTAATTTTTTCAATTTCTTAATTTTAAAATATCTCGAAAAATAAAAGAGATTAAGAGATTTTACGCCAATCCTTTTTTTTCGAGAATTTTAAAAGCTACAAAAAAGGATTGGGGCAAAATCACTCTATCTCGCTTACTTTCCGAGATATTCTTGAAAAAAGACGAACAAAAAAAAGTTAACATTAAAAAAAAAATTACGTTTTTTCAATAATTATTTGCGAAAATCTCGGAAATTGAGCGATTTTGTCCTAATTTATTTTTTTAGTTCTTGAAATTTTCTACAAAAAAGAATTAGGAATAAAAGGGCGTATCTCCATTAGTTTAAATATCTCAGTAAATCCGATTTTTTCTTACATTTTACAATTAAAATTAATAAAATTTAATAATTTCAGGACATTTTACTGCTTCTGATGGGATAGATGTTCCATTTTCCTTCATCGAGGAGTCTATATGCATAAAAGAATTGAGAAATCGTCCGAAAGTGGCAATTGTCCAGGCATGTCAAGGAAAAAAACTTGGTAATGATAATAGAAAGAAAACTAAACAAATTTTCACTTTAATTCAGGAAAAATCTATTTTTTTCGGTTTTTTGTTTTCATCGATTTTTTCATCAACGATTTCGATTATCTTACTGATTTTTCATGATAATTAGTAATTAGCCAAAAAAATATGAATTGTCATAGAAAATAAGTAATTAGTAAAAAAAATTATTAATTTTCATAGAAAATTAATAATTAGTCGGAAAAAAATATTAATTTTTCTAAAAAATTAGTAATTGGTGAGGAAATATAACTAATTACTCTTAAAAATTAGTAATTAGTAAAGAAATATTACTAATTACTTTAAAAAATTAGTAATTAGTGAGAAAAATTAATAATTGCTTTCAAAAATTCCTCAAAATTAGTAATTGGACAAGTAAAATCAATAATTTTCCTAATCAATTTGTTATTATTAATTATTTTTATCTGAAAAGTTGTCAATGTGACATTATTTCCCTTTTCCTTTCATTCTACTTTCGGATTTTTTTATTATGCCTTTTTTCCCTCTAGTTACATTGTGTAAAATGTTCTGAAAATTAATATAAATAGTAGGATTAAGCAATCGATAGTACTTGAAGTCAATCGACTAGAGTCAACAACATTTTTAATTATTTTGAAAAATTAGTCGTTTTTGTCGGGTAATTACTAATTTTTCAGAAGAATTACTGATTTTCCAGAAAAATTAGGAATTTTTTTCGGCTAATTACTAATTTTTCAGAAAAATTAGGATTTTTTCTCGGCTAATTACTAATTTTTCAGGGAAATTAGGAATTTTTCTCCGCTAATTCCTAATTTTTTAGAAAAATTAGGTAATGAAAATAAATGTTTTTTTGCCGATCACTGGTTTCTCAGTTATTTTTTTAAAGAAATGAGAAAAAAGATAGAATTATACTACTAATTTCTTCTGTTTGATCTTTTTAATGAACAAAAATCGTCATTTCAGGTATACCAGCTGATGATCTCACTTCTGATGGACCTGGAGATCATTCAGAAATCGTTAACATCGATGATCGAAAGGAATTTCTCATTTTTTCATCTACAATGGAGAATTTCAGAGCAATTAGAAGCAAAAGAACCGGTAATTTACTCCCACCAACTATAATCATCAATTTTTTAATTCAATTTTTCATGAAGAAATCGTAAAATCATCCTATCTCGCTTAGTTTCCATGATATTCTCGGAAAATTACAAAAAAAAAGATTAAAAACTCATTTTTTCTTTATTTTGATTCCTCGTTCTTCGTGTTTTTTTTTTTTTTTGAGAATATCTTGGAAACTTAGCGAGATAGAGCGATTTTGCTCGAATTCTTTTTTGTGGAGAATTTCTAGAGTTATAACGAGATAGGGCAAAAATCTGCCTTATCTCGTTTAGCTTCCGGAATTATTTCATTAGGTACATTGAGAATGTTTGAAAAAATAAAAATCATGAATTCTTTTATTTTTTTATTTATTCTTATTTTTCTATTCATTTTTTAAATTTTTTTATTCATTTTTTTAATCCTTTCATTCATTTTTTTTATTTTTTCATTCATTTTTTTTATTCTTTTATTCATTTTTTAATTTTTTTATTCATTTTTCTAATTCTTTTATTCATTTTTTAATTTTTTTATTCATTTTTTTTATTCTATTATTCGTTTTTTGATTTTTTAAAATTTTTTAATTCTTTTATCCATTTTTTTATTCATGTTTTGCATTCTTTTATCCATTTTTTAATTTTTTTATTCATTTTTTTAATCCTTTTATTCATTTTTCAATTTTCTTATTCGTTTTTTCATTATTTTCATTTTTTTATTCATTTTTCCAATTTTTTCATTCATTTTTTAATTTTTTTATTCATTTTTATTATTCTTTTATTCATTTTTAAAATTTTTTTATTCATTTTTAAATTTTTTTTATTCATTTTTCAATTTTTTTATTCATTTTTTTTATTCTATTATTCGTTTTTTGATTTTTTTTATTTTTTTATTCATTTTTTTAATTCTTTTATTCATTTTTCAATTTTCTTATTCGTTTATTCATTATTTTCATTTTTTTATTCATTTTTCTAATTCTTTTATTCATTTTTTAATTTTTTTATCTATTTTTTTTATTCTTTTATTCATTTTTAAAAATTTTTTATTCATTTTTTTATTTTTTTATTCTTTTCTTCATTTTTTAAATTTTTTTATTCATTTCTCTAATTTTTTTTATTCTTTTATCTCATTTTTCAGGAGCATGGTTCATAAATGCCTGCTGTGAAGTAATCCGTGAAGTTGAAAATGAAGGACGTGATCTTTCCCTAAATGATTGGACGAAAAAAGTGAAGAATCGCGTTGCTAAATGCAGAGGAGAGCTATTACCAGGAAGGATAGTAACTCAGCTGCCAGAAGTATCTTTCGACAGAACTCTACTGGACTTTTATTTTCCTTTTCATTTGAGGAAGAAAAAAACAAATGGAATAAACACAGAATAAAATTGGACACATTTCGACAATGGCCACGAGGGTTTTTTTTTAAATTTTTATATAAATATAAAAATATATATTGACACCTTGGAAAAAAATCAGGCAATAGTGGAGATAATTTTTCCAATTTTTTCTTTTTTTTCTGGATATCCAGATTTAAAAAATAATCGGTTTATAAATTTCCGATAATTTTTTTTCATCATTCCAGTTTTTTTTTTGAAACTTAAATTGAAATGAGATCTCTACGAATATTTAAAAATTTTAAATTGTCAATTTTCCTGGGTTATCCAATGATGTCAATGATTTTCAGTCAGAATCTCAAGATATTCATGGAAATAACAGGAAAAAAAAGACACTATATCCCTCAGTTAAAGGCCAAAAAAACGAATTGTTTATTTCTTGTTTATTTCTGTGAATATCTTGAGAACCTGAAAAAAAAATTTAATTTTAAGGCAATTGTTTCATTGAGAAACCTGGGAAATTTGCAATTGCAATTATTTTATGAGGATTGATGGCAAAAAATTTAAAAGTATCTTATTTTCTTTTTTTTTTTTTTTAATTTTGATAAAACTCAAAAAATTCGATTTTTTTATCATTTGATTTTTTAGAATATTTTGGAAACTTAATGAGATAAAGCGATTTTACCCTCAATCTAGGGGTGTGCGAATAGTGTTTGAATCGAATCGAATCGAATATTACTATTCGATTCGAATTTTGAATCGAATAATTCGAAAATTCGAATTATTCAAATTATTCGAAAATATTAGAATTATTTGAAATTTTTGGAATAATTCGAAAATTTTCGAGTTATTCGAGAAGTTCGAATTGTTCGAAAATTCGAATTATTCAAAAATTCGAATTATTCAAAAATTCGAATTATTCAAAAAAAACGAATTATTTGAAAATGAGAATTATTCGAATTGTTCGCAAATTCGAAGAATTCGAATTATTCAAGGAAATTCGAATTATTCAAAAATTTGAATTATTCAAAAAAATTTGAATTATTCAAAAATTTGAATTATTCAAAAAAATTCGAATTATTTGAAAATTCGAATTGTTCGAAAATTCGAATAATTCGAAAATTCGAATAATTTGAATAATTCAAATTATTCAAAAATTCGAATTATTCGAAAATTCGAATTATTTGAAAATTCGAATTATTCAAAAATTCGAATTATTAAAAAATTTGAATTATTCAAAAAATTCGAATTATTTGAAAATTCGAATTGTTCGAAAATTCGAATTATTCGAAAATTCGAATTCTTTGAAAATTCGAATTATTCAAAAATTCGAATTATTCAAAAATTTGAATTATTCAAAAAAATTGGAATTATTTGAAAATTCGAATTGTTCGAAAATTCGAATTATTCGAAAATTCGAATAATTCGAATTATTCGAAAATTCGAATAATTCGAATTATTCAAAAATTCGAATTATTCAAGGAACTTCGAATTATTCGAAAATTCGAATTATTTGAACATTTGAATTATTCAAAAATTCGAATTATTAAAAAAAAATGGAATTATTCGAAAAAATTCGAATTATTCAAAAATCTGAATTATTCAAAAAAAATCGAATTATTCGAAAAAATTTGAATAATTCGAAAATTCTAAATATTCGACAATTCGAATTATTCGATCCAAATTTCGAATCGAATATTAATATTCGATTCGGTACGAATAATTCGTGGATTCGAATTATTCGCACACCCCTACCTCAATCCTTTCTTTTTGTAGCTTCATCGCTCTATCTCGCTTAATTTCCGACATATTCTTAAATAAAGATCCTCATATCTTATAAAAACGACTTTACTTTCGATTTTTTACTTAAAAGATTTTTAAATGCATAAAAAATTTACTTTTAAACAAAATTACGCTTTATAAATTTTTATTATCAAAATGCTGTGATACTTTAATTATAATAACTGAAGAAAATAATATATTTTCTCAATGAATGACTGAAGTATTATGGCAGCAAAATGTAAACAAAGAATAATGTTAATTAATAAAGAGGATTTAATAATTATTAAATACTTTATTGAACCACTTGTACTGTGAGCAATGAATTTATTTAATTGTTCGTACTAGAAATTCAAAAATTTCTCATGAAAAATTTACAAAAAGAAATCTCATGTGTTTTTTTTTGAGGCTCGAAGAATCTCGGAATTTTTTTTTAAATAGGAAAATCACTAGCAACTAATTAACTAACATTGAAAATCAAATTTTCTTTTTCTCACACTCTTTCGTCGACAGTGTTCGATACAAAGTACGGGAAGCGTTCATTCAAATGTCAGTCGATAAATTAAAAAAAAAAAGAGAAAAAAAAAAAGTATTATTATTATTTGGTTCTTTAAATTTTTTTTAAGATGTTTTGTTCTTCACTGTCATGCGAACTGTTAAATTGTACAAATGTGAGAATTTGTGTACAATCAGGTAAACTGTGCCTAAGTACAAAATTATTGCTATTGTTAGGAATAAATCGAAGATTGCTGGTTTAACACTGAAAAATGAAAGGAAAAAAAAATTAGAATTAATTTATTTGATGAATCAATTTTTAGAAAATCATTTTTTGAGAATATTTTGGAAATTAATGGAGATAAGCCCCTTTACCGTAATAGTTAAAATCGCTTCAACTACTTCAGCTTTAGAGATGTGGCTGGAAAGGTGCCTGGGAAAAAATGATGATAAAAATCTGATAAGTAGGGGAAGGTGGGGCAAAATGGACATTAGGGGTAAAATGGACACATTTAAATTTTTAGGCAAATATTGTGGAAAACTCTTGGAATTAATAGAATTATTGGCGATAGATTTTTTTTGGTGATTTCATTGGAAAGCTGAGGAAATTTCAGGCGGGAAACAAGTGCCGGAATTAATTTTTTTGAATTTTTGGAGATTTTGACTTTTTTGAGCATTTTTGAGGGGTAAAAGCCTTCCTTTTTTTGAAAATTTTCAGTTTTTTGAGAATATCTGTGGTTCTTTTTGTCGTAGCGTAAAAATTTCGAGTGGAGGTGAAAGGTGAGATCATTTGCCATCGATTCATAGGGTTTTCAATCTAAAAATATCGATTTTTAAGGTATTTATGGGTATTTATGGGCATTTATGTGAAACTGTTTTGTGAAACAGTTTTTGGCCTATAACTATCCCAAAAATTGATATTTTTAAATTCAAAACCCCATAAATCGATGGGAAATGAGCTCACCTTTCATTTGAGACCAACCCGGAATTGCTACGACCAATAGAACCAGAGATATTCGCAAAAAACTGAAAATTTTCAAAAAATGAAAGGCTTTTACCCCTCAAAAAGGCCAAAAAATATTGAATTTTCAAAAAAATCGAAAAAAATACATCTGACACTGGTTTTCCGGCTAAAATTTCCTCAGCTTTCCAATAGAATCATCAAAAAAAATCCATCTCCAACCGTTTCATTATAGTGCCCATTTTGCCCCACTCTCCTCGAATTAAAATAATAATTTAATGAGAAATTATGAAAAATGATCAAGAATTTCTTCGACGTTCCTATATTTGATCGTTCGAACGTTTTTGACCTTGAAACAGAGAGCGGTCAAAAAAAAATTCGCATTTTTAATTTTTTAATTTTTTTTTATTTCTGTAATTCCCATCGAAGAAAGTTTAATTACTTTCTTAATGAAAAATTTAGATTTTTAAATTTTTTATTAGTTTGAAAATTAATTTTTTTTTTAAACAATTTTGATTACTATTGTAATTTAAAATTTGACTGATGGAATTTCATAATTATTTTCTTTATTAAACTTATCAACATTTTTATTAGTTAAATTGAATTATAAATGTCATATAAGCGTCATTTAGATTGGATTAAATTATAAGTTCTTATTTGTGTTACATTTAGTTAACACTCTCAACTCAAAATTTTTGTCTGAAAAACGGTTATATTTGTGAAGATTAAACATAGTAGCGTTGATTTTATTATAAAATTAATTATTCCAATCAATTAATAAGTAAGAAAGAATCAAAATTTCGAATAAGAAAAAAAATTATAAAATTTCATCAGTCAAATTTTTAATTACAATAGTAATCAAAATTGTTAAAAAAAAAAAATTAATTTTCAAACTAATGAAGAATTTAAAAATCCAAATATTTCATTAAGAAACTATTTAAAATTTTTTCGATGGAAATCACAGAAATAAAAAAAATTAAAAAATTAAAAATGCGAATTTTTTTTTTGCCAATTTCTGCCTTGATGTCTACCGGCACCAATCCAACATGGCCGTTCATGTGATCTCCAACCACCTGTTTGAATTGCCTTTACTCATCAATTATTATCTGAAAATACGCCCGTCACCCAAAAAATATGGACTTGAACAAATGCACTGACTCTTCGGCAAGAATTCTGGAAAGATTCCGGTAACAATTTCGCTCTGATTGCTTTGATAAATACGGATTATTAATTAATAGCGTAGCCACAAAAATTTTCCGCCACAAATTCCTCAATTTTTTTTTTTCCTTATTGGCTAGATCCACACTTGGGGGTAAATTCCTCAATTTTAAGCTGAATTTCATTTCTATTAACGTTCCCCTTTGTCTTTTGGTTGGGGCAAGCATTGTAGGGGGGGGGGGAACTGACACCAACCGTTCACTTATGAATTCTTTCAGTGCGAAAGAAGATAAGAATCAGAGAGGAACAAAAAATAAAATCAAAAAAAGAAAACAATAAAATGAAGTTTCGCGACTTAATTTGCCTCCTTTTAATTATTGTTTTTATTATTATTTTGTTTTGTGATATATGTGTGGCATACTCCAGCGGATGGAAAAAAAAAGAAAAAGGTAAAAAAAAATCTATTTTACTAAGAAACGGCCGGTTTTTTTTATTTCGCTCGAGTAAAGTCGACCGGCTTTTGTCAAATGTAAATTTAACATGAATAAATAAATAAATCCAAAACATATTATTTTTAAAATCATTAAATCGGGCATATTCGAAAACACTTTCAAAAATTCCTTGAATCGAAAATATTTTTCGAAGATTCAGAGGTTTTTTCGAAATTCTGGAATATTCTCGAACTTTCTGGAATACTCTGAAACGTTCTACAGCATTTCTTATCTTATCATTGTTGCACGGATTTCCGCTAGAATGCAGAAATTCTGAGTATCGATGACCATAATGTCGTAACACAAAAATATTCAATGACCGGTTATTTCAAATTGTACATTTAGTGTATTCAATGGAATAATATTTTGAAATTGATATTATGACACTTCATCATCTTTTTAGATCTTAAAAAAAATGACAATTCAATCTCAATTTTTTTGGATTCTCAAAAAATATTGATTATGCTATACATAGTATCAGGGGAGAGTGGGGCAAAATGGACACTGTAATGAAACGGTTAGAGATGGATTTTTTTGATGATTCTATTGAAAAGCTGAGAAAATTTTAGCCATAAAACGAGTGTCGGATGTATTTTTTTCTATTTTTTTGAAAATTCGATATTTTTTGGCCTTTTTGAGGGGTAAAAGTCTTTGCTTTTTTGAAAATTTTTAGTTTTTTGCGAATATCTCTGGTTCTATTGGTCGTAGCAATTCGGAGTTGGTCTCAAATGAAAGGTGAGCTTATTTCCCATCGATTTATGGGGTTTTTAATTAAAAAATATCGATTTTTGGGATAGTTATAGGCCAAAAACTGTTTCACAAAACTGTTACACAAAAATGCCCATAAATACCTTAAAAATCGATATTTTTAAATTGAAAACCCTACACGGAGAGAAATTTAGTTGAATTTTTGACCGAAGAGTAGATGAAAAAGTACCCTGCCGGAGGAGAAACTTGGGCCGAAGTGCCAGCATGGTAAAAAATTGCCCAGCTCGGCAGGAGAAAATTTCACACACTGAGCATCTCTAAAAAAAATCTTGTACTAAGACGTTGAAATAAAAAAATAGAGTTTGTATTCATCAACGAAAATTAAGATTCAATGTGAATAATAGTATTACCTACCAGAGAGGTAAAATTCATCTTGCTTTCGATAATTCAATAACAAGAACATTAGGAGAAAATTTTTTTTTTTTGGATGAACTACTACAGTCCTAGCCAAAGAAGAATCCTCCGAAGTCGACACGAAGCTAAAATTTACATGCTATAGCATAGGACCCGAACATTTCCGAGGGTCCTTCTTCGGCTGGGACGACTTTACTTTTTTTTTTAACCCACAGGACTATAGGATCGGGACAAGAGAAAATGAGAAAGAATAATTCAATAATACCACTTTAAATAGTAGTAATCATACTTTGATAATCATATCATTAATAACCATTCACATTAAAAATATCAATTGATTGTTTCAAGTGTCACATCCAGAATGAGGTTATATTCATCGAGTACTACGCCGATGAAGTAGTTTTTTTTTAACTTTATATAAATATCACTTTTCACAAAAAAAATAAAAATATTGAAAAATGGTAGCAAATGTATAAACTTTCACAAATCACATTTATTAATTTTACACCTCAACAGATTCGTCAATGCTCACGGAAAAATGAATATGACGACGAGGCAAATCGACAACACAATAACTCGGCTATTATCGGTTATCATCGGCTATGACGAAAGCCAATGTCACGAAGGCCCGTTAAAAAAATTGTTCCGTAGCAGGGTAAAAATTCATTCTCTCTACTCCGATATGGCTATATCCCCTAGAGGGGCAAGTGCCACTACTTCTCTTTTTTGTTTATGCCTCCTAGCGGAGGACTAACTGAATCTCTTTTTCCGAGCTCAACTCCATCTGCAGCTCTTTCACACTAATTTTTAAATTCAAATTACATATTTTCTTATTAATTTCTTTTATTTTTCCTTATTATTTATTATAGACAGCTCATCGTTTTCCAATACTCCGACGTTTCCCTCTTTTGGTTGAATTCCAATCTCGTTTGATTTTCGAGGATCCTCTCGCTTTCTCCCATCAGCAACACAGGACAATTAAGGACAGGACAAATGAAAATGAATAACAGTATTATGATATGACAAACACAGCCCTAATTCTTAGTTTTATTAAATCTTATGGAAAATAATAATAATGCGAACTTATATTTTTCATGTTTTCTCTTACTCATTTATCAATTAATTGAACATAATATAACTCATTACTATATATATGAAGGATATCTTTTTCTTTTTTATTTTTATGTATGTTTTTTTTTTTTTTTTTTTTTTTTTTTTTTTTTTTTTTTTTTCCTTCTCCTCTTTTGAGTATTTCTAATTCTCTTTTTTTTTTTTTTTTTTTTTTTTTTTTTTTTTTTTTTTTTTTTTCCTCTTTTTCTTTTTTCCCTTTTTCTTTTTTCCATCATCTCTTTTTCAAAATTAATAAGATCATATTTTGACTTCGTTTTCTCGCAGGAATTTATCGACTAAGCTCATAAATTGAAAATTTTTATTTAAAAAGATCTTTTGTATGTTATCCCCTGGGAAGATTCCCAATTTCCTCGATTCATCCGATAATTTGACTCTATTTTTTGAATATTTCGTACATTCCCACAAAACGTGGTCTAAATCCATAATTATTGCCCCACACGGACAAGCTGAGTCCATTACTATATTTTTCAAAAAAAGATGGCTGTTTAATAGAGTGTGATTTGACATAATTCTGTTACATAGAGTAATGCTCTTTCTTGACCAGTTAATTGACTTGAACCATTGTTTATTATGTGTGAAATTGCTAGTATTATTAAAATAGAAGGAACCCTTGATGTTCCCCTCTTTGGTTAATGTATTGTTGGAATCAGAAATCAATTTCTCTTTAAACTCCGGTAAGAACTCATTCCAGAAAATTTTTCCTCCCTCAATCGGGTCTCCTTCTACTCTAGCGCGTTTCGCCATTTCATCGGCTTCCTCATTAATTTCTATTCCTCTGTGTGCCGGCACATACATGATTTTAACTTCTATGTTTTCTTTTTTTAATTCAATAATTTTACTTTTAATTTCAAAAATTTCAGGGTAAGAATCCGGCGCCAGATAAGGAGATTTGAGTTGTTCAATTGTGCTTAACGAATCTGTACAGATTAAGTTATAATTGTATGCGTTTTCTTCAATCAATTCAGTTGCTTTCTTAATAGCTATAACTTCTGCATAATAACTCGAACAATTTTCCGGTAATTTAATCAATGCTGTTATGGTTTTGTTTCTATTTATCACTGCTGCACCTGTTTCTTGCAATTCTTTTGAGCCGTCAGTGGCCCAAATTTCATATTCAGAATAATTGTTTCGGATGAATCTTTCAAATTTGTTAGCAATATCTGTTTCTTTCTTTAGCAATTTCCCATATGAATCATCTGTGTTAATCGAGCTCCAACTGGTTTCTGGAGGAAATAAGAAACTGTGATGAGTTTCAAATTTTTTCAACTTGTTTATGATGTCTTTTATTTCTTGCCATCTTGTGTAAATTGGGAGTGACAAATTTGTCGTCACTGATCTGCGCATTCTCATATTCTGAATTGATTGTAGTTTAGGAATTAGTAAATTCCTGTTATTACTGGCTAATTTGACTAAAAATTTTTTCGTTAGAAAATCTCTGCGGCAATTCAAAGGAGGCTCTGCTGCAAGATGTAGTAAGATGTTAGTGGGCGTAGTTTTTATGCAGCCTAATGCTGTTCGGAGTGCTGCAAATTGCGCTCTATCTATTTTTAATAAGCATTCTCTATTCGCGTTTCCATAAAACAATGAGCCCCAATCCAGCCGCGATCTTATAAGACCCTTGTATACACAAATCAGTGTGATAGGGTGTGCTCCCCATGAAATACTAGAAATCGCCTTCATTATTTGGATCATTTTATCTGCATTTTTTCTCGTATAATCAGTATGTTTTTTCCATGACAATTTATTATCTAGTATTACCCCGAGAAATTTTACTTCATTCGTTGAATTTATACTTTTACCATTAATTAGTAATGAAAATTCTCTGTTAGCATCTTCTCTTTTATTTGAAAAAAGCATAACTGCGGACTTTTCACTGGCCAGACCCAAGCCGATTCTGTCCAACCAATTATCTATATTCATTAATAGTTCAGTCATTTCATCTTTAGCTTCCTCAAAACTATCCCGAGACACATAAAACATGAAGTCGTCCGCAAAGGAGCCAAATCTGGTATTCTGTGATAGTTGTGCGGTAACATCTTTTACATAAATATTAAACAGAATCGGACTGAGTATAGACCCTTGTGCAAGACCTTTTGTTGAAATTCGTTTATTTATAATTTTATCTTGAAAAAGAAATAGCAGAGATCTATCAGTCATTATATTCATTATGAACTGTGTAATTTTATTTGGGATTCCAATTTCAATCAATTTATTTGTTAAAATTTGAATGTCTACATTGTCGTAAGCAGCTTTTATATCTAAAAAACTTGCTAACATCGTTTTCCTCTTCATCATATTAATATTTACATCAGTAGTAAACACGGCGAGGCTTTCATTGCAAGATTTAGCTCTGCGGAAACCGAAAAATTGCTTGGGGAAAAAAAATTGATTTTCCAGCACCCATTGCATCCGATCGTTCACTACTCTCTCTAAGATTTTCTGTACACATGATAAGAGCGCTATTGGCCGGAATCCTCTATCATTTGGTTTTGGTATTAGGCAAATGAACTGTTCCTTCCATGTTTTCGGTACTACTTTCTTTTCCAAAATTAAATTATATAGTTTAGTTAAGCGATCAACAGCTGAATTTGGTAATTGTTGTAGGATTCGGTAAGTAATCATGTCTTTACCGGGAGATGAATGAGCCTTTGCTCTTTTTATTGCAGCTTGCACTTCTTCGATTTGTATGTCTTTCTCCAACAACTCATTGGAGTTTTCATTAGGCTCTATTATGATTGGTTGAGGCTCTCGATTCGGTGCAAGTTTGTCTATTGTCTCATTTATTTTGGGATCACTGGGAGAATTAATGTTTCTTTTTTGATTGCTCAATTTTCTACTTTTAAAAGATTTAATGTAATTCCAAATCTTATCTATGCTCATTCCTGGGTTCAAAGTACCACAAAATTCTATGAATTTCTTCCTCTTAGTTCTCAGAAGAAATTTTCGAGTATCTATACAAGTTTCAAAATATGTTTTATAATTTTCCTGCGAGAAATTATTCAATAATTCTTTTAATTTTTCTGATCTTTTTTTCACTTTGATTTTACATTCCCCATTCCACCAAATGGCAGGAGGAGGGGATTTAATTCTAAATTCATTATCTAGTAATTTGCCTCCTGTTTCCAACAAGCTCTCAATAATTATCTCTATAAACTCATCATACTCATCCAAATATCTATTCTCATCTAATATTAATTCTTTGGATGCGAGTTTATTATCTATTTTTCCTCTGAATTTCGACCAATCCACATTTGTGACGGAAATTCTTAACTTATCTATATTTTTCCTAAATTCTCCTAAATCTACACTTATTTCTATTGGGAAATGATCGCTACCAAAAGTATCATCCAATATCGACCAATTACTCACGAGTTTAATATCTGGAGAGGCAATAGTAATATCCGGACAACTAATTTTTCCTCGTTCATGCAATCTTGTTCGTTCTCCAGTGTTCAATATTGAAAGCTCGTTTTCTGAAATTGAGTCTAACAGCCATTCTCCTTCATCATTCTTTAACTCACTCCCCCATTCCGAAGAATGTGCATTAAAGTCCCCACAAACAATTGTATTGTCTTGATACCTTTGGTAGAAATCGAGAAAATGTCGCCACTGTTGGCATCCTAATTTAACTGAAGGAGATCTATAAATATTAAAGACTCTTAATGTATCATTATTCCACGTTAATTCTATCCCTATGTAATTAAAACCTGCCGCTAATGTCAAATTTTTGATTCTCTTAAAATTAATGTGTGACTTTATATATATTGCAATACCTCCTCCTTGTACATTAATGGGATTATCTTCTCTGATGGAGAAGAAACCTCTTAAGTCAGCAAAATTGTGGTTTTCTTTGAGAAACGTTTCATTAAGGCAGATAATATCGTAATTTTTTGCTAATATTGTAAACTCCTCCCACTTATTCAGCACACTTCGACAATTCCATTGCAGAATTCTCATAATTAATTTCTTTTTAATGACTTGTACCGAGCCTCCGCCTCTTTTATTATTTCTCTTATTTCTTGGGTCTCACCTACAACATCTGTCAATACACCGATGAATTTCTCCATCTCCATATCCAATACTGGTCTAATATTAACAAACACTTCTTGTTGTTTTCCTTTCTCGTCTCCTTTTCTATTTAAAACCGTTTCTACTGTAGTAATTGTAGCCGAAGAATCATCTGAATCTACACTCATAGCTTGTTGATTGTTCATAGATGGCAAGGTCACTTCAAAATTACGTGATTTTATTTCTTTCAATTTACTATCTTTCAAAAATTTCTCCCTTGCTCCCTCATACGATAATTTCTGTTCATGCTTTATTCTGTTTATTATTAACTCTTTTTTAAATTCTGGACAAATTAAAGAATCTGATTTGTGGAGCTTAGATTTACAGTGAACACAATAGTTCGTATCACTTGTGCAATTCTCCTCCGTGTGTCTCTTACTGCATTTGTTGCATCTCGTATTACTTTTGCAAACATCTGCCCAATGTCCAAATCTTAGACAATTAGAGCACCTCTTTACTTTAGGCAGAAAGCAGCGCACTCGTCTCTCTACATTATTAATTTTTATTTTCTTTGGTAAATAGGAACATTCAAAATAAATCTTAATCATGAGTGTCGGTATCAAATTTATTTCCCCCCCATCAGCGCTCGGATTCTCCCCTCTTTTCTTCATTCTTTCTACTTTATATACTTTTGACGAAGGATCAGAAAGGCGAATCGCATCAAAGACTTCCTTTTCCTCAAAATCTAATGGAATATCGTCTATGATACCTATAGATTTGACTCTACTGTCTGGAATAATCGCGAACCAGTCTTTGTTTACTTTTTTGATCTCTGATTCCACAATGCTATTCGCAGATTGAAAATTCTTACATGTAACTGTGATTTTAAATTTATCTGTAACCTTGATGCTCTCAATCAAATTGTTTATCTTTTGAAAGTGTCTCGCGATCGACATTTCATGGTAATTCCCTAAACGCTTTTCTCTATCTCCATCCAATACGTAAATAATAAAAGGCGCCTTGTCCCAGGCACTGTACCTGTTTTCCTTCATAGCTGCGTATAAATCAAAAACACTCTTATTATTTCCCTCCCCCATCTTATTATTTTCTTCCAAGGTTTTTCTTCTTTTTAATTCAGATTCAGACTGGGGCAGACCTCTTTTATGCATTTTTCATATTTTTCTAAAAAATTTTTTTTTTTTTTTTTTTTTTTTTTTATAAATTTTTCATTTCGTGATATTTCTATGTTAGTTCGAGTATCAAATAGTTTAACTTTCTAAATTATTAATCCTATGCTAACATTTAATGAAACGAGTAATGACAACACACCTGTTTGAATTTTGCTGAGCGTAACCGTCAATCGACAACCGTCACCTTTAAAAATTCTTGCTCGGCTTGGAGTGGACCTTTTCCTCTTTTTCCTTTTTCTTCCTTCTTTCTCGAGATTGTTGCCTTTTTTCTTTCACACTAATTTCCTTTTTTAATTTTCATAAGTTCCGGAATAATTCTGTTTAAATCAGCGTTTTCCAAACGAGAAAAGTTTCAAAAATTATTTTTTCTCTTTCCGTTCTTTTTCTCATTGATATTCTGAGAATTTCCAAATTTCTATGAGAATTTCCCTTCTTTTAATTTATCAGAAACTCTTCCCTTTATTATGAGATTCTTTCTCAGAAAATTATCGACGTTTCCAGTTAATTTTGATTTCAAATTTAAATTCTAATAAATGAATGCAGGTACTGAGAACTTAAGCGGATTCCAGGAACGAACCGTTCACTTCGGCAGTCTAGACAGGAGTCGTAAAAATTCATTCAAGCACAGAACTTTTTATGAATTGCCTGATGAGTTTTTATCCATGCTAGAGGGACAATTGTTGAGTAGCATAGAAATTACCCTGCCAATGGCAAAAAATTATCCAGCGTGCGTTAATTCTTAAACGAATGTCGGATAATTTCTGATCATATGATAGTTCGGCCCACGATTCACCTTCTAGCAGGGTAATTTTTCATCGAAATTTCTCTCCGTGTATGAATCGATGGCAAATGATCTCACCTTTCACCTCCCACCGGAATTTTTACGCTACGACAAGTAGAACCGAAGATATTCACAAAAAACTGAAAATTTTCTAAAATGCTCAAGAAAGTCAAAATCGCCAAAAATGCAAAAAAATTAATTCTTTTCGATAGAATCATCAACAAAAATCCATCTCTAACCGTTTCATTACAGTGTCCATTTTGCCCCACTCTCCCCTATACCCTTTAGTTTCAGAGGAATTATCAAAAATTGACTGATAAAAGAATGACCTTTCGGTATTATTCCTTGTTAACGAATTATTCAATTTCCAGAAGAATATGGAGGAGGGCTGGATAGAATTCAGCAGATAAAGAAGACCCACGGACTATCGGAACACGACATTCTCCATGATTTGAACGGCTTTTGTAACGAAAAATATAATAGCCCATGTTTCAATGGCATTCGTGATGTTGAAAAAATAGCAAATTCCACAGATGAAACGAGTATCAAATCTGCTTATGTTCTGATTTTCAATCAGACGAAATTTGATCATGATCTTAAGGTGAATATTATTTTTTTTTCTTTCAGTAACATATCTTCTTCATTCTTTAACGCATCTTAATATTTTTTTGATTTATTTTCCATCAGCCGGAAAGAATCGGGAGTGAACAGGATGTCAAGAACCTTCGTGATACCTTTGGCAATTTTGACAATTACTACGTTCCCGAACCACATATAAATGCCACTTCATCGAAGATAGAAGAAACATTAGCTAATTTGAAAAATGAATTCGCTACGAAAAAATATGATGGACTTTTCCTGTTCATCATGAGTCATGGCGATAAAGGTGATGGATATCGAACAAATTCTGTATCATTTTTTAGGAAAATTCATATCTGAGAATTAATATGAGTAGTGTAGGAGAAAAGCAGAATAAGCCTCTTATGTCTTTTTTTTCCTGGAAATATCTTGGAAACTTGATAAGATAGAGAGATTTTGCCATGATCTTTTTTTTTGTAGAGAATTGGAAGAGCTTCAAAGAAGGATTATGGTAAAATCACACCATCTCGCTCAATTTTTCAGATTATATATTGAAAAAGAGACACATAGATGCTATTTTAACTGGACATTTTCTCTCATTCTCCATTTCTTAAGAATATCTCAAAAAATAATAAGAATAAGAATAATTAGTTTTTGAGATATTCTCTTGAGAATAATCATAAAATTATCTCATCAAATACAATTTCTTCTTGCATCAATTCAAAAATTTAAATTAATAAATTTTTATAATTTTTAGGATATTTCAGAACTTCTGACAACAAAGCTATTCCCATTTCCTTGATAGAAGAGGCTGTCTGTATCGACGAATTGAGAGAACTTCCGAAAGTAGTTGTCATCCAGACTTGCCGAGGAGCCAACTACGGTAACAAACAATTAAAAAACCGAGTTGAATAACTCGGAAACTAATACGGAGATATGCACTTCCTGTCCTCATCTCTTTTTGTAAAGAATTTCAAGAGTTACGATGAAGAGACAGGAAAAACGGGCGTATCTCCAATAGTTTCCTAAATATAAGGGAAGGTGGGGTAAAATGGACACGGGCTGGTTTTTGATATTTTATACCGTGAAATTTACTCGAAATCGATGGAAATATTAGAGATTGGTTTTTTCTGATGATTCCATCGGAAAAATAAGAAAATTTCTCATCAGAATCATATGTTAGAAGTTATTTTTTGGAATCCCGAGAAAAAATGTTCAGATCTGATCAGATCAAATTGGATCTGATCAGATCAAATTAGATCTGATCAGATCTAATTAGATCTGATCAGATCTAATTAGATCTAATTAGATCTGACAAAATGGAAATTTTTGACATGAATAGATTTGAATAGATCTGATCAAATCTAATTAGATCTAATTAGATCTAATCGAATCTGTTCAGATCTAACTAGATCTGATCCGGTCTAAGGAACTCAGATCTAGTCTGATCTGATCAGATCAAATTAGATCTGATCAGAGCGTGCCAATTCTCAGATCTGATCAGATCTAAGGAACTCAGATCTAATTAGATCTGATTAGATCTAATTTGATCTGATCAGATCTGAACATTTTTTCCTGGGATTTTATCTCGGACGGTTCAATTGGAGTGTCCATTTTACCCCACCTTCCACTTCATAAAAATGAGTGATAAAAAAAATAGAATTATCGTGTTTTATCTCTGTGCTACTGATTTATTACGTTCACTCCTTTTAACTAACGAAAATCTCCAGGTACACCGGAAACTTATGTCACTTCCAATGGACCTAGTTCTTCATTAGATATTAACATCACAAATTCAGAAGTTAATGACAAAGTTTCGCTGATCAACACCGAGAATAGAAAGAAATTTTTACTATTTCATGCTACGTTAGAGGATTGTGTATCATTCAGAGACCATGGTAATTATTCCTGTTGAATAATCATTAATTATTCTTTAATTCAATTTTCGACAAACAATTTTCAAGTAAAATTGTTCAGAATTAAATTTAATACTGAAGAAGTAGGACGGAAGAACTATATTCCTTTTTTTTAATCATTTTTGAATATATCTCGAATTTTGATATTTTTTCAGCTCTTTAAATTCTCTACAAAAGAGAATCAGTACAAGGGCATATCTTCATTAGTTTCTGAAGTTTAGTATTTTTTTTTTTTTGAAAATATCTTGAAAACTAAGTAAGATACAGCGAAATCGTCCTATCTCGCTTAGTTTTTAAGATGTTCTATTAAAATTTTTTTTTGTAAATTTATCGGAAACTTATAGAGATACGCTCTTTTGAATTGGTTCCCTTTTAAAAGCTTCAAAGAAATCATTGGGGCAAAATCGTCCTATCTCGCTTGTTTTCCGAGATATTTCCTATGAGAATGATTAAAAAATGAATTGTTTTGTTCCATTTTTATCTCTCCACTAAAGACAATCAATTTATTCATTAGAGACGTTCTTCATCAAGAAATGTTGCGCTGTAATCCAAGATGGGTGTAAAAAAGGAAAGCTATCTCTCAAGGATTGGCTGCACAAAGTTATAGACGGTGTGAGCCAATATAGATTCCGGCTAGAACCTGGAAAAAAGCCGAATGAGATTGATATCCGACTTATTAATGAAGAAGAAGAAAAAAAAGGTGGGGTAATTGTATCCCAGCTCCCAGAGGTGTTATACCGATTCACCTCTGATTTCTTCTTGCCTCGTTTTTCGGCACGAATATCAAATGAAAGGCTAAAAAGACCCAAATAGAGTTTCGAAGCCGTAATAAAAAAAAAAAAAAAAAAAAAAAATGTCAAATGAAATGAATTATTGAATATCAATACGGAAAAAATATCTACAAATGTGGATAGTGCAGATAATTGTGATGTGATAATTGTAACACTCTATCACGTGTTCAATCTTGGAAATCGTTAAGAATTTATTTGGAAAGTAAAAGCAATACTCTTGTCAAAAACTATGTTCATAAAGAACTATATCAATGAAGTTCTTAGATGAGATAAAAAAAAAAGAAAATTTTATGAACAGAACGGATTTATGGTTGTTCATAATTTATTGTGGAACTCCGCGAAGAGATCTTTATGATCGGCCAGGAGATGCACAGAATTATGAATGACAAATATCCAATCACAATCATGATAACATGATCATAATATCTCGCAAAAACAACATATTTCGAAGTATGTTATTCAAGTGTGTTATGAAACTGAGTGGGACAATTTCGAAGGAAATCTTCAATCATCAGTGGTTTGACTGATGACACCATGAAAGCGATCAGGGATGTTATTACACAAGTCCAATGGTGGAATTGAGGTGGTTCATCAACGGTCTTTCAACTATGGAGTATTTCAACTATTAGAACATTCAACTATTAGAATATTCAACTATTAGAGTATTCAACTATTAGAAGAGCATTCAATTATTAGAACATTCAACTATGGGAACATTCAACTATTAGAACATTCAACTATTAGAAGAACATTCAACTATTAGAACATCCAACTATTAGAACATCCAACTATTAGAACATTCAACTATTAGGACATTCAACTATTAGAAGAGCACTCAACTATTAGAACATTCAACTATGAGAAAATTCAACTAAAAGAACATTCAACTATTAGAAGAGAATTCAACTATTAGAACATTCAACTATTAGAACATTCGACTATTGGAACATTCAACTATTGGAACATTCAACTATCAATGATATCAACGAAGTGATAATCAACGTATTTTATATTTGTGATCCTGTGTATTTGATATCAATTGATCACTGGTTCTATCCAGTTAATAAATGGATTTTCCACGTTTTTCAATCACTGGTGTTTCGATAATTCTTTCCCTTCGCCTTTTCGCCATCCACAACGTCCGCCCACAAATTTCTGAGTTTCAGAAATAATGGTCCTTCGAGGAGCCGGATAGGTGGAAGAACGGCGAAAAACGCGTTGTGAAAGAAAAGGAAGCCGCATGGTGAACAAATTTTTGGGATCTACATGGACCAGTACGAGATCACAGCAGCCTGACGTCATTGCCCGAGGAATCAATGGATGTTTTGATGCACCAGCTATTGTACGGACCATCAACCCAAGAAGCAGGCTTGTTTACATATGGAAGCAGCGGTAAATCTACAATTGTGTCCATCAACAGAGAATCTACAATAAAATTTTGAGGATAATTCAGCAGTTTACCACTACTGAATGGGGAGAATATATTCGAAGTTGAGCTGGACAATTTCGGAGGAAACCGTCAATCATCGGTGGACTTCTCGACATTTTCAACGAGATCCGCAGGAGAATCACTACCGAGGCTCCCAGATTGATGCAACACGCTATTAGTGCAGGAACTGGCTTACCAAGGACAAGGCTGTTAGGGAAAAGAACAAACTTCAAGTCCAGGCATTACACAGCATTACAAAAGTTAAAGTTTTATATCTAAGTTTGTCATCTGTTTATATTTTAATGAATGTAGTATATTGTTTTTTTTTTGTTTGGGTTTCAGATGAAATGATGTCCTTTTCATGGAAGCTCTATCCAGTGGACCTCCTTTCTTCTGAGAGATGAACCGGACGCTACATCTAGTGGACCTTCTTCCTTTCCTTGTCATCAACGATTACCGATTATTTCGAGTCGAAACCTATTCTTTCTCTGTGATTTTCCGTCTGGGTTTTCAGAAAGAATAAGGGCTAAGGGCCCCAGATAATTAGAATAGCTTTTGGTTACGTGATTATCCAAAATTTATTTTAATTGCCCTTAAAGGTCGCGTATCTCCTGGTACCATCTTTTTTTTTGGAGGAGAGTACTGCAACGATTCTTACCAATAAAATAAAACATTATATTCTTACAATATATTCATATTGTTATTATTTATTGAACCACTTGTACTGTGAGCAATGAATTTATTTAATTGTTTCATATGAGAAATTCAAAAATTTCTCATGAAAAATTTACAAAAAGAAATCTCATGTGTTTTTTTTTGAGGCTCGAAGAATCTCGAAATTTTTTTTAAATAGGAAAATCACTAGCAACTAATTAACTAACATTGAAAATCAAATTTTCTTTTTCTCACACTCTTTCGTCGACAATGTTCGATACAAAGGACGGAAGCGTTCATTCAAATGTCAGTCGATAAATTAAAAAAAAAAGAGAAAAAAAAAGTATTATTATTATTTGGTTCTTTAAATTTTTTTTAAGATGTTTTGTTCTTCACTGTCATGCGAACTGTTAAATTGTACAAATGTGAGAACTTGTGTACAATCAGGTAAACTGTGCCTAAGTACAAAATTATTGCTATTGTTAGGAATAAATCGAAGATTGCTGGTTTATCACCGAAAAATGAAAGAAAAGAAAAAATTAGAATTAACTTATTTGATGAATCAATTTTTAGAAAATCATTTTTTGAGAATATCTTGGAAATTAATGGAGATACGCCCTTTTTGCCCCAACAATTGAAATTGCTGCGAGCACTTCAATTTCAAGAATGCGGCTGCAAAGGTAGAAATAATGATAAAAATCTGATAATATGCACTGGAAACAAGATGCTCTGACTCTTTGGAAATAATTCCGGAAGAATTCCAGCTCCAATTTCACCCCGATTGCTTTGATAAACGTAGATTATTAATAAACATCTCGGAAATTTTCAACTGCAAAATCTGCAATTATAAGCTGCATTCTATTTCCATGACGTTTCATTCTTATTTCTATTTTTGTCGTTGAATCGATCTTTTTGTAGCCGATTTCCGATTTTTGTGATGAATTTTCCTACTGAGATCGATAGACGGAATCGATCTTATTCGAAATTATTCAAATTATTCAAATTATTCGAAAATATTAGAATTATTTGAAATTTTTAGAATGATTCGAAAATTTTCGAATTATTCGAGAAGTTCAAATTATTCGAAAATTTGAATTGTTCAAAAATTCGAATTATTAAAAAATTTGAATTATTCAAAAAAATTCGAATTGTTCGAAAATTCCAATTATTCGAAAATTCGAATCATTCGAAAATTCAAATTATTCAAGGAAATTCGAATTTTCGAACAATTCGAATTATTCGAAAATTCGAATTATTCAAAAAAAATCGAATTATTCAAAAAAATTCGAATAATTCGAAAATTCGAAATATTCGACGATTCGAATTATTCGATTCAAATTTCAAATCGAATATTAATATTCGATTCGGTACGAATAATTCGTGGATTCGAATTATTCGCACACCCCTAGTTGATATCGTCGCCTTAGAGGGAAAGGGGCTCAAGTGCCATTTTTCCCGATTTTTTTTCTTCAAAATAAGAAAAAGGCGTATCTCCACTATTATTGCTCCAATAGCTTTTCCAAGGCCTTTTACGCAATATTAGTAAAAAAAATAAAAAATACTAACATATAGGCGTAAGTACCACTGACTAATAACAAAGGAGCGTAAGTGCCGGAGATACTTATCTTTGTTTTTAGTGTTTTCATTGAATTTTCTCTAATCATCGGAAAAAAAAATTGAAAACAAAGAGGCGTAAGTGCCATAGTTTAGATACAAATCGCTAAAAACAAAAAAGGCGTAAGTGCCAAAATTCGGATGAAAAATCCTAAAAACAAAAGGGCATAACTCCAAATATTCTCATGAGATAACGAAAATTATAAAAACAAAGAGACGTAAGTGCGGAGATACGTCCTTTTCACTTTAACTTTAACAATTATATAGCGTTTAAAAAGAAAATAACAAAAAGGCGTAAGTTTGGAGATACGTCCCTTTTATTTTAAAATTGATAGTTACGCCACTTTGTCATTTTAATTTTCAATTATTCAAATAATTTTCCAGAGGCCATAAAAAACATTTTTGAGTGATAAGTGGACATACGCCCCTTTCACACCAGAATTTTTGTGTTTTTGGCACTTACGCCCCTTTCACTCTAAGGCGACGATATAATATTACTGTGTATTTCGAAAAAATTGATAAAAATCATTTTATCATTAGCTAATATTCCAATTTTCATTTTTTCCTTCAATTTTCCTCCTCTCTTCTCTCTTTTCTCTAAAAGAAAAAGATTGATCTTCAAGAGATCGATCTTTGACTGCTCGATCCAATCTATGATCCATCAAAAATTGAACGATCTAGATCGATCTGAAAATCGATCTTCGGATGTTCGATCAAGAAATCCTAATTCATGCTGTTCCCATGAAACACTATGCCATTGACCTAGTGATGGGCGATCTCCGAAAAAAGAATCGATTCGCGAAGAATCGATCTTTGGAAAATACGATTTTTCGAGAATCGATTTTTTTTCAAAAGAAAAAATCGAAACGTGGAAATTGACGAATCGGATTTTTTTCAATAAAAAAAAAGAGCATTATCACATCTACTTCCGATCGATTATTTTCAATATCGATTAATCGATGCGATATCTCGAATTAGATTCGAGATATCGTATAACATTCGATAGTTCCGTTTCACCTATTTTAATTCGAAGGAAAATAACAGCAATTTCTAATCGATCGATTGCAAATATTCAAGTAATCGATGCGATATCTCGCCTCAAATTCGAGATATCGCATTTCATTCGATAGTTCCATTGCACCAGTTTTAGTTTAAAAGGCAATAAAAATAAATCCTATTTTTCATTATTTTTTTTTTTCAGAAAAAAAGAAACGATACGATTTTTCTAAAAAAAAATCGAAAGAACGATTAATCAAATTTCTTGAAATCCCCCGAAGAAAATCGATTTTCAGGAAAAAAAATCGATCTTACAGGATCGATGAAAAATCGATCATTACATTGACCTCAACCAGAGAAGGAGGGGAATCATCGAGGGGGGGGGGGGGGGGGGGGGATTTGACCAATCTTTTCGCACGGGTCAACTCTTTCCTCGCATACAGCATAACGAAGAAAGATCTGGAAGAGAGTAGAACAAAAAAGATACTGTGACTAAAACAAAGGTTTTTTTGTGAATTTTTGCCGGCCCAACGTGACAAACTCATACACAATGGGTTTTAAACCATTCATGTCAATTTTCGTCATTATTGTCTTTATTATAACATTATATTGTACTATTTTATACGAGAAGAAATTCGGCCTAAAAAAAAAAGGTGAGTAAAATTCAATTTTATGACGATAACTCCTATCAAATATGAATTTAAATAATGGATCGCTATATGCAAAAATGAAAAATCCAAATGAAGTCATAATAAAATAATATATATATATTTTTTTAAAAATAAAATAAAATAAATTTAGTTATAATATTCCCATTTTTTCTCTTCAAATCATTGAATTCGATACATTCGGAAACATTTTCGAAAATTCTTGAATCGTCAAATCGCCCTTTGAAGGCTCAGAGGCTTTTTGGGAAATTCTGGAATATTCTGAAACGTTCTAGAATACTCTGGAATTTTTTACCACATTCCTCAATATTGTAGGCCAGAATCCCGCCAAAAGTACCGACATCTTGAATATGACGTCATTGTAGACCGAAATCCCGCCAAAAGTACCGACATCTTGAATATGACGTCATTGTAGACCAAAATTCCGCCAAAAGCACCGACATCTTGAATATCGACGTTCATCATATTTTAACGACAAGAATATTAAAAGCCGATATTCTGAATGTAGATTTTATTGACTCGCAATAACATGGGATTTAATACTTTGAAATTTCGATTTTTAATAACTCAATGAATTTTCAAAATTTTATGTCAATTTTTTTTTCTCAGTCCATTTTGACCGAATGTTCAATATAAACATTCTGCAGACCGCAGAATATTTCAGATTCGAGGAAACTCGCAAGAATGGCTCTGGTTTCGTCATTTTTCGATGTTTTTTTGATGATTTTTCATTTACTGGAGACTTGAGTAGTGATGGAACGAAAAAAAATGACGGTCATTTGACCGTCATTTGACCGGTCAATTGACCGTCAATGACCAATTGGCAATGACTGACCATTTTGGTCAAAAAATAATGACCAAATCGTGAGTCAGAAAATTGACCAAAAGTGGTTTTGACGGTCAGATTCCATCTATATAGAGCTGATGATTTTTTCCTGGACTTCATGAATATTTCCGTAAATAAATTTTGTATATAGCAGAAATCAGAAAAATTGATTTTCGCCAAATAAATTCATTTGGCAGAAGTAAATTTTTCTGTCAGTGTAATACAAGAGTGAACTGAATCTATTAGGACAAGGGCAGAATTTATGCAGAGTTTACGATTCGTTGAGAAAATAAAAGAATAGCCCTATGATATCATTGTATTTAAATTTAATAAGCCTTTTCCTCTTTAAAAATATCATTCTACTAGAAGTGACAAAAAAAATGACCGAAGAACCAATTGACGGTCATTTTTCATCTAAATAGCTGGATTTCATTACAGAATCTGGTTCTTTAATTGGGTTTTTCAACCGCCGATATTCTATCAAAAAAAGAAATACTGAACGACTTTTGGAAATAAATGATCTCTATGAGTATTTGCATTGAATTTTGAAAAATCATAAAAATGACCAAAAAAGTGACCGAAAATAAAATTGACGGTCAATTTTCATCTATATTGATGGATTTTGACATTTATTTCTCCTGACTGACCATTTGAATTTTTGACGGTCAATTTTCAACGAAAATTGCGGTCAAGTCAGGAATGGTCACAAAATGGTCAATTGACGACTGACCTGACCAATTTCAAAATTGACCGTCATTTTACATCTCTAGACTTGAGTATATTCTCAATCATTTCCTCAAATATAATTATTTCATTGGTTCTTTTTCCATTGAAAAAAAATAAAAAAATATCCCAAAAACGCTTTTTTTTAAGGCTTTTGTAACCCCTTGAGAGATGTTTCGATGTGAATGGGAATCATACGTGAACAAAAGTATTGAAATGGGGGGGGGGGGGGGGACGAAAGAAGAATGCGTAGCATTTTTCTTTATAAAAAACTTGTCAAGTACGTGTTGGAGAGTTTGATATAAATGGGCTAAAAAAGTTGCAAAATGCAGTGTAGCTCCAACAGTGATTGGCATCATCGATTTTTTCGTCAACGATTTCGATTATATTACTGATTTTTCATGATAATAAGCAATTAGCCAAAAAAAATATGAGTTGTCATAGAAAATAAGGAATTAGTAAAAAAAAATTATTAATTTTCATAGAAAATTAATAATTATTTTAATGATTTTTAAGGTATTTATGGGCATTTTTGTGAAACACTTTTGTGAAACAGTTTTTGGCCTATAATTATCTCAAAAATTGATATTTTTGAATTCAAAACCCCATAAATCGATGGGAAATGAGCTCACCTTTCATTTGAGACTAACCCCGAATTGCTACGATTAATAGAACCAAAGATACTTGCAAAAAACTGAAAATTTTCGAAAAAGCTAAGGCTTTTTGAAGCGGTCACTAAAATGGTATTATTGAAATGGGCGCGAAAAGACTAAACCAGGTGATCAGGTCGTTGACCTTCCGAGAGGCCCGAGCATATTATCTTCGGGACTCGCCGGCACTCTGTTCAAATATCTTGGAGCGATCAGACGCGTCTTTCCTGACCGTTTCCTCTTTGACCAGTCAGTCAATTTATTTTCAATTGCTGTTAAACTTGTGAAACCTATTGTTTCTATTAATAATAAATTAGCTGAAGTGATTAATAAGTCGAGAGTCAATTATTTAAATAATTCGAACTACCTATCACTTCATTTTACCCCTCAAGAATGCTGAAAAATATCGAATTTTCAAAAAAATACATCTGACACTGGTTTTCCGGCTAAAATTTCCTCAGCTTTTCAATAGAATCATCAAAAAAAATCCATCTCTAACCGTTTCATTACAATGTCCATTTTGCCTCACTCAAAAATTGACTGGTAAAAGAATGAACTTTCGGTTTTATTCCTTGTTAACGAATTATTCGAATTCCAGAAGAATATGGAGGAGGGCTGGATAGAATTCAGCAGATAAAGAAGACCCACGGACTATCGGAACACGACATCCTCCATGAGTTAAACGGCTTTTGTAACGAAAAATATAATAGCCCATGTTTTAATGGCATTCGTGATTTCGAAAAAATAGCAAATTCCACAGATGAAAAGTGCATTAAATCTGCCTATGTTCTGATTTTCAATCAGACGACATTTGATCATAATCCTAAGGTGAATATTATTATTTTTTCTTTCAATATCATATCTCTTTCATTATTTAACGCATTTTAATATTTTTCATCAGCGGGAAAGATTTGGAAGCGAACAGGATGTCAAAAACCTCTGTAATACCTTTGGCAATTTTGACAATTACTACGTTCCCGAACCACATATCAATGCCACTTCATCGCAGATAAAAGCAACATTAGCTAATTTGAAAAATGAATTCGCTACGAAAAAATATGATGGACTTTTCCTGTTCATCATGAGTCATGGCGATAAAGGTGATGGATATCAAACAAATTCTTTATCATTTGTAGGAAAATTCATATCTGAGAATTAATATGAGTAGTGTAGGAGAAAAGCAGAATAAGCCTCTTATGTCATTTTTTTCCTGGAAATATCTTGGAAACTTGATAAGATAGAGAGATTTTGCTATGATCTTTTTTTTGTAGAGAATTGGAAGAGCTTCAAAGAAGGATTATGGTAAAATCACACCATCTCGCTCAGTTTTCGAGATTTTACATTGAAAAAAGGCAAAAAGACACAGATGCTATTTTAATCGGATATTTTCTCTTATTCTCCATTTCTTAAGAATATCTAAAAAAATAATGAGAATAAGAATTTTATGAGCTACAAAAAAAACAAGACAAAAATGACGTATCTTCATTAGTTTTTGAGATATTCTCTTGAGAATAATCACAGAATTATATCATCAAATACAATTTTTTCTTGCATCAATTCAAAAATTTAAATTAATAAATTTTTATAATTTTTAGGATATTTCATCGCTTCTGATAACGAAGCTATTCCCGTTTCCTTAATAGAAGAGGCTGTCTGTATAGAAGAATTGAGGGCATTTCCGAAAATAGTTGTCATCCAGGCTTGCCGAGGAGCCAACTACGGTAACAAACAATTAAAAAACCGAAGTCCTTTTACATCAATTCAGCAGCAAAGTGGTAGAAGGAGATGAATCATTTTTTTTTTAGTCATTTGTTTCCGTTGAATATCTCGGAAACTAATACGGAGATATGCACTTCCTGTCCTCATCTCTTTTTGTAAAGAATTTTAAGAGTTACGATAAAGAGACAGGAAAAACGGGCGTATCTCCAATAGTTTCCTAAATATAAGGGAAGGTGGGGTAAAATGGACACGGGTTGGTTTTTGGTATTTAATACTGTGAAATTTACTCGAAATCGATGGAAATATTGGAAATAGGTTTTTTCTGATGATTCCATCGGAAAAATGAGAAAATTTCCCATTAAAATCATATGTTAGAAGTTATTTTTTGGAATCCCGAGAAAAAATGTTCAGATCTGATCAGATCAAATTGGATCTGATCAGATCAAATTAGATCTGATCAGATCTAATTAGATCTAATTAGATCTGACAAAATGGAAATTTTTGACATGAATAGATTTGAATAGATCTGATCAGATCTAATTAGATCTAAGTCTGATCGAATCTGTTTAGATCTAACGAGATCCGATTAGATCCAACTCGATATGGTCAGATCCAGTTAGATCTGATCAGATCTGAGAAACTCAGATCTAATTAGATCTGATCCGGTCTAAGGAACTCAGATCTAGTTTGATCTGATCAGATCTAAGGAACTCAGATCAAATTAGATCTGATCAGAGCGTGCCAATTCTCAGATCTGATCAGATCTAAGGAACTCAGATCTAATTAGATCTGATTAGATCTAATTTGATCTGATCAGATCTAAACATTTTCTCCTGGGATTTTATCTCGGACGGTTCAATTGGAGTGTCCATTTTACCCCATCTTCCACTATATAAAAATGAGTGATAAAAAAAATAGAATTATCGTGTTTTATCTCTGTGCTACTGATTTATTCTGTTCACTCCTTTTAACTAACGAAAATCTCCAGGTACACCGGGAAGTTATGTCCCTTCCAATGGACCTAGTTCTTCATTAGATATTAACATCACAAATTCAGAAGTTCATAACAAAGTTTCGCTGATCAACACAAAAAATCGAAAGAAGTTTTTGCTATTTTATGCTACGTTAGAGGATTGTGTATCATTGAGAGGCCATGGTAATTATTTCTGTTGAATAATCATTATTTATTCTTTAATTCAATCTTTGACAAAAAATTTTCAAGTAAAATTGTTCAGAATTAAATTTAATACTGAAGAAGTAAGACGGGAGAACTATATTCCTTTTTTTAATCATTTATTGAATATATCTCGAATTTTTATGTTTTTTTAGCTCTTTAAATTCTCTACAAAAGAGAATCAGTACAAGGGCATATCTTCATTAGTTTCTGAAGTTTAGTATTTTTTTTTTGAAAATATCTTGAAAACTAAGTAAGATACAGCGAAATCGTCTTATCTCGCTTGTTTTCCGAGATATTTCTCATGAGAATGATTAAAAAATGAGTTGTTTTGTTCCATTTTTACCTCTCCACTAAAGACAATCAATTCATTCATTAGGGACGTTCTTCATCAAGGAATGTTGCGCTGTAATCCAAGATGGATGTAAAAAAGGAAAGCTATCTCTCACGGATTGGCTGCACAAAGTTATAGACGGTGTGAGCCAATATAGATTCCGGCTAGAACCTGGAAAAAAGCCGAATGAGATTGTTATCCGACTTATTGATAAAGAAGAAGAAAAAAAAGGTGGGGTAATTGTATCCCAGCTCCCAGAGGTGTTATACCGATTCACCTCTGATTTCTTCTTGCCTCGTTTTTCGGCATGAATATCAAATGAGAGGCTGAAAAGACCCAAATAGAGTTTCGAAGCCCTAATATAAAAAAAAATGTCAAATGAAATGCATTATTAAATATCAATACGGAAAAAATTGATACAAATGGGGATAGTGCAGATAATTGTGATGTGATAATTGTAACACTCTATCACGTGTTCAATCTTGGAAATCGTTAAAAATGCATTTGGAAAGTAAAAGCAATACAATACTCTTGTTAAAAACTATGTTCATAAAGAACTATATCAATGAAGTTCTTAGAAAAGATAAAAAAAAAAGAAAATTTTATGAACAGAACGGATTTATGGTAGTTTATAATTTATTGTGGAACTCCGAGAAGAGATATTTATGATCGGCCAGGAGATGCACAGAATTATGAATGACAAATATCCAATCCCAATCATGATAACATGATCATAATATCTCGCAAAAACAACATACTTCGAAGTATGTTATTCAAGTGTGTTCGAAACTGAGTGGGACAATTTCGAAGGAAATCTTCAATCATCAGTGGTTTGACTGATGACACCAGAAAGCGATCAGGGATGTTATTACACAATTCCAATGGTGGAATTGAGGCAGTTCATCAACGGTCTTTCAACTATGGATGCAATACGTTTTTTATATTTGTGATCCTGTGTATTTGATATCAATTGATCACTGGTTCTATCCAGTTAATAAATGGATTTTCCACGTTTTTCAATCACTGGTGTCTCAGTCATTCTTTCCCTTCGCCTTTTCGCCATCCACAACGTCCGCCCACAAATTTCTGAGTTTCAGAAATAATGGTCCTTCGAGGAGCCGGATAGGTGGAAGAACGGCGAAAAACGCGTTGTGAAAGAAGAGGAAGCCGCATGGTGAACAAATTTTTGGGATCTACGAATTTTTTGATGCACCAGCTATTGTACGGACCATCAACCCAAGAAGCAGGCTTGTTTACATATGGAAGCAGCGGTAAATCTACAATTGTGTCCATCAACAGAGAATCTACAATAAAATTTTGAGGATAATTCAGCAGTTTACCACTACTGAATGGGGAGAATATGTTCGAAGTTGAGCTGGACAATTTCGGAGGAAACCGTCAATCATCGGTGGACTTCTCGACATTTTCAACGAGATCCGCAGGAGAATCACTATCGACGCTCCCAGATTGATGCAACACGCTATTAGTGCAGGAACTGGCTTACCAAGGAGAAGGCTGTTAGGGAAAAGAACAAACTTCAAGTCCAGGCATTACACAGCATTACAAAAGTTAAAGTTTTTTATCTAAGTTTGTCATCTGTTTATATTTTAATGAATGTAGTATATTGTTTTTTTTTGTTTGGGTTTCAGATGAAATGATGTCCTTTTCATGGAAGCTCTATCCAGTGGACCTCCTTTCTTCTGAGAGATGAACCGGACGCTACATCTAGTGGACCTTCTTCCTTTCCTTGCCATCACCGATTACCGATTATTTCGAGTCAAAACCTATTCTTTCTCTGTGATTTTCCGTCTGGGTTTTCAGAAAGAATAAGGGTTGAGGGCCCCAGATAATTAAAATAGCTTTTGGTTACATGATTATCCAAAATTTATTTTAATTGCCCTTAAAGGTCGCGTATTTCCTGGTACCATCTTTTTTTTAGAGGAGAGTGCTGTAAAGATTCTTACCAATAAAATAAAATATCATATTCTTACAATATATTCATATTGTTATTATTTATTGAACCACTTGTACTGTGAGCAATGAATTTATTTAATTGTTCGTACGAGAAATTCAAAAATTTCTCATGAAAAATTTACAAAAAGAAATCTCATGTGTTTTTTTTTTGAGGCTCGAAGAATCTCGAAATTTTTTTTTAAATAGGAAAATCACTAGCAACTAATTAACTAACATTGAAAATCAAATTTTCTTTTTTCTCACACTCTTTCGTCGACAATGTTCGATACAAAGTACGGGAAGCGTTCATTCAAATGTCAGTCGATAAATTAAAAAAAAAAAGAGAAAAAAAAAAAGTATTATTATTATTTGGTTCTTTAAATTTTTTTTTAAGATGTTTTGTTCTTCACTGTCATGCGAACTGTTAAATTGTACAAATGTGAGAATTTGTGTACAATCAGGTAAACTGTGCCTAAGTACAAAATTATTGCTATTGTTAGGAATAAATCGAAGATTGCTGGTTTAACACTGAAAAATGAAAGAAAAAAAAAATTAGAATTAATTTATTTGATGAATCAATTTTTAGAAAATCATTTTTTTGAGAATATTTTGGAAATTAATGGAGATACGCCTTTTTTGCACCAAATATTTTTAAATTAAATAAAATCTGAAAAAGACATTTAGAGCAAGAAAGGCGTATCTCCATTAATTTCCGAGATATTCTCAAAAAATGATTTAAAAAAAAGGTTTTTTATTGATTTCGACCTTTTTTTTTAATTTTAAATTTTTTAATTTACCTGTAAACATTCATTGTTGTTTTAGAGATATCATAAAAGACAAATTCTGGATCTCTTTTGTCAGGAGTGTGAAAAGTAGTTCTAACATCTGTCAAATATCGTGACATTATTTCCTGAATTGAATTGACTAGTGGATTATTTTTATCAGCTAATAGTGGAACTGCACGTGACTGAGATGTCAAGTAATTCATCCACATACTTAATGACTCTATGGAAACCTCCTAAAATTAAAAATAATAATAAAACATTAAATTTTTTTACTTTTCAATGAAATTCAACGAAAAAAACATTTTCTACTACGTAAAATCGCTCGAAATCAATGAAAAAATTCGAGATAGAATTTTTTTGATGATTTCATCGAAAAGCTGAGAAAATTTCAATTAAAGAAACATATTCCACTTTTTTTTAAAACCATTTTTTTGAAAATTTAGAAAAAGTTTAGAAAAAAAAAGAAAATAATTAAAAAATTGTAATTTTTTCCTTGTTTCGCGAATATCTCGGAAACTAAGCGAGATAGAGCAATTTCACCCCAATTCTATTTTTTAGCTCTCAAAATTTTCTACAAAACATTATTAGGGCAAAAAGGGCGTATCTCCATTATTTTCCGAGATATTCTTAAAAGTAAATTGCTTAAAAAATCAATTTATCAAATTTTAAATTTTTATCATTAGGGGAGAATGGGGCAAAATGGACACTGTAATCAAACGGTTAGAGATGGATTTTTTTTGATGATTCTATTGAAAAGCTGAGGAAATTTTAGCCGGAAAACGAGTGTCAGATGTATTTTTTTCGATTTTCTTGAAAATTCGATATTTTTTGGGATTTTTGAGGGGTAAAAGCCTTTTTTTTTTTGAAAATTTTCAGTTTTTTGCAAATATCTCTGGTTCTATTGGTCGTAGCAATTCGCGGTTGGTCTCAAATGAAAGGTGAGCTCATTTCCCATCGATTTATGGGGTTTTGAATTCAACAATATCAATTTTTGGGATAGTTATAGGCCAAAAACTGTTTCACAAAACTGTTTCACAAAAATCCCCATAAATACCTTAAAAATCGATATTTTTAAATTGAAAACCCTATGAATCGATGGCAAATGATCTCACCTTTCACCTCCAATCGGAATTTTTACGCTACGACAAATAGAACAGAAGATATTCTCAAAAAACTGAAAATTTTCAAAAAAAGGAAGGCTTTTACCCCTCAAAAATTCTCAAAAAAGTCAAAATCGCCAAAAATTCAAAAAAATTAATTCCAGCGCTTGTTTCCCGCCTAAAATTTCCTCAGCTTTCCAATGAAATCATCAAAAACAATCTACCGCCAATATTTCTATTAATTTCAAGAGTTTTTCATAATATTTGCCTAAAAATTGAGATGCGTCCAATTTGCCCCACCTTCCCCTAATTTAATTTAATTGGGGTCAAAGTAGAAATTAACTGACCACAGGTGGTGAAAATATCTGAGTAGAATTAACTTCATAGAGATGACGAGCAAGTGCTTCAGCAACAATTGACGTGTGCCTATAAAGTCTGTCGATTTCTCCATCTTTAACAACATCGAGAATAGAAGTTCTTCCTGAATCGTCGTGACTCTTTAAACTTGACAATGTAGCTGCTGGAAGTCGCCTTATGCTGTATCTTTCGTGCTCCCATGCTAATGAATCATCTGCGAGATTAATTTTCTTGTGGACACCTTCGATTTTAGTTGTACCGATGTGTTGAGCTACTGTGCTCAATTCTTTGTAGAATAAACTGCCAAATGTGTTGTCTTTTGGGGGCTTGGAGACGTGGAGGAAGAGATCGTCTGTTTTTGAAACTGCCTCCAGACAAATTACGTAAGATGCATCCTTTGAAAGAAAAAAAAAGTATTAATAAATATTTTTTTGAAGCTTTTTTTAGTTAAAAATGAAAAATAAAAATAAATAAGAATATTCAGGTAATTATTATCAATTAATAATAATTATAATAATAATAATATTGATAGAATATTGATATTAATTAACGTAATATTAATTTAATCAATTAGGAATTAATTTTTAATTAGCAATTAATTTTTAATTAATTTAATTATCAATAGATTTTTGAATAATTTGATTTTTAATTAATTAGGAAACCACTTTAGATCATCAATTAATTTGATTATTAATTAATTGGAAATTAATTTCAAATTATCAATTAACTCTTAGTTAATCCAATTACCAATCAATTTTCAACTAATTTGATTATGAATTAAATTTCAATTTATTTAATTGTCAATTAAATAAATTAATTTAATTGGAGAAAGAGATCGTCTGTTTTTGAAACTGCCTCGAGACAAATTACGTAAGATGCATCCTTTGGAAGAAAAAAAAGTGTTAATAAATATTTTTTTGAAGTTTTTTTTAGTTAAAAATGAAAAATAAAAATAAATAAGAATAATTGTGGAATTATTATTAATTGATAATAATTATAATAATAATATTGATAGGATATTGATATTCATTAACGTAATATTAATATTATTAGTTAGGAATTATTTTTCAATTATCAATTAATTTACTAATTAATTCAATTATCAATATATTTTTGATTAATTTGATTATTAATTGATTAGGAATCAATTTTAAACTATCGATTAATTTTTAATTATCAATTAATTTACTAATTAATTTAATTGTCAATAGATTTTTGAATACTTTGATTTTTAATTAATTAGGAATCAAATTTTAAATTATCAATTCATTTTTAGTTATCAATTAATTTACTAATTAATCCAATTATCAATAGATTTTAGATTAATTTGATTATTAATTAATTGGGAATCAGATTTTAAATTATCAATTCATTTTTAATTATCAATTAATTTACTAATTAATTCAATTGTCAATAGATTTTTAAATAATTTGATTTTTAATTAATTAGGAATCAAATTTTAAATTATCGATTCATTTTTAATTATCAATTAATTTACTAATTAATTCAATTATCAATAGATTTTTGAATAATTTGATTTTTAATTAATTAGGAATTGATTTTAAATCATCAATTAATTTTCAATTAATTCAATTATCAATAGATTTTCGATTAATTTGATTATTAATTAATTAGGAATCAATTTCAAATTATCGATTCATTTTTAATTATCAATTAATTTACTAATTAATTCAATTATCAATAGATTTTTGAATAATTTGATTTTTAATTAATTAGGAATCAATTTTAAATCATCGATTCATTTTTAATTATCAATTAATTTACAAATTAATCCAATTATTAATAGATTTTCGATTAATTTGATTATTAATTAATTAGGAATAAAATTTTAAATTATCGATTCATTTTCAATTATCAATTAAGATTCTTAAATAATTTGATTATTAATTAATTGGGAATTAATTTTTAATCATCAATTAATATACTAATTAATTCAATTACCAATTAATTTTTAATTAATTTGATTATAAATTAATTTTTAATTAATTTAATTTTCAATCAATTTAACTATTAATTACTGTTAATTATTAATTAAAAATGAATTTACCTGGATTACAGAGCCCTCGACTCCATCAAATTGATCTTCCAACCATTTTTTACTTCCCTGATAATTTAATTTACCAGCACCAGTCAAAACAAATACAATATTGTATTTTGCTCTTGATTTATTTATTGAGTATAAAGCTGAGAATAATCTGGCTAGCTCCAAAAGCATTGATACACCTGATGCATTGCTTTCTGCTCCAAATGATAATTCCTAAAAGAACAGAAATAAATTAATCCAAATTAAAAAAAATAAAAAGAAAAATTAATCAAAATCGTCATAATTTAAGAATTAAAAGACAAAATTGAATAAATCAATTTTTTTCTCTGATTTTTTTTTAATATTTCAGAAACTAATGGAGATACGCCCTTTAAATAGTCCTTGAAATCCTTCACAAGAAAGGATTTCGGCAAAATTGTGCTATCTCGCTTAATTTCCAAGATATTTTGAAAAAGATTTAAAAATCGAAAAAAAAGATTTTTTAAACTTTTTTTATTTTTTCCCAATAGGTTTTTGAAAATTCCTCGGAAACTAAGCGAGATAGAGCGATTTTGCTAGAATCCTTTTTTGTAGAGAATTTGAAGAGCTACAAAAAAGGATTCGGGCAAAAAGGGCGTATCTCCATTAATTTCCGAGATATTTTAAGAAAACTTATTGAAAAAAAATGGAATTTTTCGTTATTTCTTTTTTTTTTACAGAATTAATTAATAAAAATTGATTTAAAAAAAAAGACGTACAGTAGCAATTGAACTGCTGTCATAATGTGCAACAATAGCAATTGTTGGTAATTTTTCTTCAATTCCAGAACCAGACAATTTTCCCTGAATAGTAGCAATTTTAATGTCAGTCTTTGGTTGAGGCTGTCCAACTCCAACAATTACCTATTTTCGATTTAAATAGTATTATTAACATAATTGCAATTAATTTTACAATATTTACAAATTTTTAAACTAAATACGAGGTACACAATGTCTTTCCTTGGGTTTTTACATATATTTAAGGACGATTGGGAGGTAAAATTGGATAAAAAAGTCAAATTTTTGTATAAAATCTTTTTTTATTTTTGTTTATTGGTATAAAATCTTTAATAACAATTTATACAAGAGGAAATTCTCAAATCTGATTCAGTGAATCTGTGAAAAATGTAATGAGAAACAAAATAAGCCCGCGAAAAAGAAAATTAATTGAAAATTGAAAAATTGGCTGCATTTTTTACATTTCTTTAAATCTTGAAAAATTCGAAAAAATGTAAAAAATAATGAAAAATTTGAAATTTTCAATTAATTTCTTGTTTCACGGGCTTATTTTATTTTTCATATCATTTTTTACAGATTCACCGAATCAAATTCCAAAATTTCCGCTTTTATAAATTATTATTAACGATTTTATACAAAAATTTAAATTTTTTTTCCGATTTTACGTAATTTAACGAAATATTAGAAATAGAAAAAATTCTAATTAGCAAAAAATTCCTATAAAATTCAAAAATCACCTGATATCCACTCGCAGAAATTGAATTAATTAAATTCTGCAGTTCTGAATTTGCTTTTTCATCTGTTATTAAACCGTGCTCGAGATCATTTAAAATTTCCTGAAGATCAGAACTCCAGGGAGAAAAATAAACTGGAATTGTTGTTTCTCCACTCGTCACCATCGACGTTTCAATCGATATAATGTGCTGAAAAAAAAAAAAATTAAATTAAATAAAAAGGGTCAATAGGGTAAATCTACAACTAAAGTTGCATTTAATTAAATTGAAAAAAATAAAAACATAAAAAGAGAAATGTATGAGAAGAGTAATTGAGTTACAAAAATATAAAAAAAAAAAATATTTTTTCTAGGGATGTGCGAATAATTCGAATCCACGAATTATTCGTACCGAATCGAATATTAATATTCGATTCGAAAGTTGAATCGAATAATTCGAATTGCCAAATATTTCGAATTTTCGAATTATTCGAATTTTTGAATAATTCGAATTTTCGAATAATTCGAATTCCCTTAAATAATTCAAATTTTTGAATAATTCAAATTTTTTAATAATTCGAATTTTTTTGAATAATTCAAATTTTTGAATAATTCGAATTTTCGAATAATTCGAATTTTCGAATAATTCGAATTTTCGAATAATTCGAATTTTCGAATAATTCGAATTTTCGAATAATTCGAATTTTCGAATAATTCGAATTCCCTTAAATAATTCAAATTTTTGAATAATTCAAATTTTTTAATAATTCGAATTTTCGAATAATTCGAATTTTTTTGAATAATTCAAATTTTTGAATAATTCGAATTTTCGAATAATTCGAATTTTTGAATAATTCGAATTTTCGACTGATTCGAATTTTCGAATAATTCGAATTTTTTTGAATCATTCAAATTTTTTAATAATTCAAATTATTTAATAATTCGAATTTTCGAATTATTCGAAAATTCGAATTATTAAAAATTTTCAAATAATTCGAATTTTCGAATAATTTGAATTTTCGAATAATTCGAATTTTCAAATAATTCGAACTCCTCGAAAAATTCGAAAATTTTCGAATTATTCCAAAAGTTTCAAATAATTCTAATATTTTCGAGTAATTTCGAATAATTTCGAATAATTCGAATTTTCGAATTATTCGATTCGAAATTCGAATCGAATAGTAATATTCGATTCGATTCGATTCGAACACTATTCGCACACCCCTAATTTTTTCCTCATTTTTTAAATAAATATCTCGAAATTAATGGAAATACGTTCTATTAATATTTTTTTTAAATATTTTAATTAAATATAATTAAAATAAATTATCAAAATTAAATTTTTTCAAATATTTTTTATTATTTAAATATTTTAATATTAATATTTTTTTGAAAAATTCTTTAATTATATTTTAATTGACGATTTTTCCTTTTTTTTCGGTGAAAAATCGATGATTTTTTTTGGTTTTTTAACTTTTTCAAATATCTTGGAAACTAAACGAGATAGAGCGATTTTATCAGAATTTTTTTTATAAAGATTTTGAAATTCTCTACAAAAAAAAAGGATTTTGACCAAAAAAAGAATCTCCATTAGTTTTCGAGAGATTTTGAAAGAAAATCATTAAAAAAAAAATCTTGATTTTTTTTTTAATCTTAATTTTTTTTTTAATAAATCAATTTTTTTCTCTGATTTTTTTTTAATATTTCAGAAACTAATGGAGATACGCCCTTCATATAGTCCTTGAAATCCTTCACAAGAAAGGATTTAGGCAAAATTGTGCTATCTCGTTTAATTTCCAAGATATTTTTAAAAAGAAGATTTAAAAATCGAAAAAAAAGATTTTTAAAACTTTTTTTATTTTTTCCCAATAGTTTTTTGAAAATTCCTCGGAAACTAAACGAGATAGAGCGATTTTGCTGGAATCCTTTTTTGTAGAGAATTTCAAGGGCTACAAAAAAGGATTGGGGCAAAAAGGGCGTATCTCCATTAATTTCTGAGATATTTCAAGAAAACTTATTGGAAAAAAATGGAATCATTAAATCTTGATTTTTCTTTTAATCTTAATTTTTTTTTTAATTCACCTGCTGCTCCTCTTCACTCAAATCTTTCATATTTTTTGGCAGCATAACAATAAGAGCACCAGCTTTGCTCTTAATAGTGTAATAAATTTCTGGTGTGAGATCAGACATTCGTGCAATTACACAATGCCTTGAAGTTCCCCAGCTATTCAGTGTTCTTGCCTCCAATTGCACAGATGCACTTCTGCAGCCTAAAATAAATAAAAGAAATTAAATTTTTGAACAAAGTCATTTAATTTCGTCATCTAGTTTTTTTTCAATATCTTGGAAACTAAGTGAGATAGAGCGATTTTGCCAGAATCCTTTTTTGTAGAGAATTTTAAGAGCTACAAAAAAGGATTCAAGCAAAATCGCTCTATCTCGCTTAGTTTCCGAGATATTCTCTAAAAAACAAGAGAAAAAAATCAAAAATAAAGAAAATATTAATTTTTTATTTTTTTAATAATCATTTTTTGAGAATATCTCGGAAACTAAACGAGATAGAGCGATTTTGCTCGAATCCTTTTTTGTAGCTCTTAAAATTCTCTACAAAAAAGGATTCTGGCAAAATCGCTCTATCTCGCTTAGTTTTCGAGATATTCTCAAAAAACAAGAGGAGAAAATCAAAAATAAAGAAAATATTAATTTTTTACTTTTTTAATAATCATTTTTTGAGAATATCTCGGAAACTAAACGAGATAGAGCGATTTTGCTCGAATCCTTTTTTGTAGCTCTTAAAATTCTCTACAAAAAAGGATTCTGGCAAAATCGCTCTATCTCGCTTAGTTTCCGAGATATTCTTCAAAAACTGATAAAAAAATCCTCATGCCTCTCTAAAATAGAATTTTTTTAGTAACTCGTTTTTCTCGAATATCTCAGAAACTAAGCGAGATAGAGCGATTTCACCTCAATCCTTTTTTGTAGCTCTCAAAATTCTCTACAAAAAAGGATTCATCCAAAACTGCTCTATCTCCCTTACTTTCCAAGATATTTTCAAAAAAAGACTTCAAATCCAATAAAATCAAGTTTTTCCTCAAAAAAATTTAATAAAAAAATTGTCGATTTAATCTTTCACATGATTTTTATCAAATAAAATTTGAAAAAAAAAATTCAAACCATGAGCAACACCATGGAGATCAAATTGGTGCATTCGATAAACTGGCAATTCGTGTGATGCAGTCACGGGATTAACTGGTGACACTACAATAAATATTGGTAACACAATGAGAAGATAATAAGGTAAATAGCCTCTGCACAACTCAGCAAAACTGTCGCACTCCTCTAACCACATTTTTTTTTTCTTCACTTAAAAATAAATCACAAATTTTTTAAATTAATACTTTAGCCTCAATTGATTTTTGATGGATCGAGTGGGTTTTTTTTTTTTGGTGAGGGAGGTTCAATTGATTTTATTGGGCTTTTGGATTTATTTTTGGAGCAACGTGAGTTCAATTGAACTCCATAGAACAGAGAATGGGAGAATGGAAATGCTCATAATTTAATTAGTGGAATATTTGGGGAGTCGACCAATCAGGAGAGGCGTAGTCTTATGTATTTGGGACAAGACGACGTGATTGGCTGGGGGAATTTCTTCTTTATTGGATAGGGGAATTCGCGAGGGGGCCAATGAAATTTGTCGCTTTTTTTTGGCGCCAATTTTGAAATTGAAATTATGTATTTTAATGATGAAAATGAAATTTTTTTGATTTTTTTAAAGGGAATTTCTTGGAGAATCCAATCATATTCTTCATTTTTTTTGGCGCGAATTTCAAAATCTAAATTTTGATAAAGAATAGAAATTTTGGTGATAAAAAGATGAGAATTTCGGATTTTTTGGTGGGAATTTTTTTCGAAATTTTAGGGAAATTCTGAACTGTCCAATCAGATTTGTCACTTTCTTTTGGCGCGAATTTTGAAATAAAAATTACGTATTTAATGATGAAAATTAATTTTTTTTTATTTTTTTAAAGTGATTTTTCTTTATTTCCTGAAGAATTCAATCATGTTTTTCATTTTTTTCTGGCGCGAATTTTGAAATAAAAATTACGTATTTAATGATGAAAATGATTTTTTCTTTTTTTAAGGGAATTTCCTGGAGAATTCAATCACATTTCTTATTTTTTCTCTTGGCGCGAATTTTGAAATAGAAATTACGTATTTAATGATGAAAATTGAATTTTTTTGATTTTTTTAAAGGGATTTTTTTAGTTCCTGAAGAATCCAATCATATTTTTCACTTTTCCTTTTGGCGCGAATTTGGAAATAAAAATGACGTATTTAATGATGAAAATCAATTTTTTTCAAGGGAATTTCCTGGAGAATTCAATTATATTTTTCACTTCTTTTTGGCGCGAATTCTGAATTATAAATTGAATATTTGATGATAAAAATGAGAATTTTTAGTTTTTTTAAAAGGATTTTTTTTTTTGGGATGAGGAAAATTCATGAAGAGTCCAATCAGATTGTTCGCCTCTTTTTGGCGCGAATTTCAAAATACAAATTACATATTTGATGATAAAGTTGAGAATTTTTAATTTTTTCCAAGGGGATTTTTTGTTGATTGCAAAGGGATGATCATGACAAGTCCAATCAGATTCCTCGCCTTCTTTTGGCGCGAATTTCAAAATAAAAATTGAATATTAAATTATAAGAATGACGATGTTTTTGGGTTTTAATCACTTTTTTTTCTTTTATTATGTAATTATTATTTTTTTTAGACACCCAAGTGTTTTACTCTCGAATGCACGTGATTCCATCGCTAATGAACCCGATCTTAAATAAATAAAGAGAAATTGAAAATGATTATTATTTCGTGTTCAACTGTGGAGATAAGATTTTTTATCTCTCATTGTCAGTAAATTACGAGAATTTATGCGAGAGTAAATATGATAAATTTTTTTGGATAGTAGAGATTTTAAAACTTTCTAGGAGTGATTATTCAGCAATTTGTGAAGAAGGAACTAGTGCAGAAGCTCTTGTAGGTATCAACGATATATATCTAATAATTCAAGGAAAATTTAATTTTTTATTATTTTTGAAAATATTTCGGAAAATTCGATTTTTTCTTCTTTTTGAGAATATTTCGAAAAATTTGATTTTTTTCTCCATTTTTATAATATTTTGGAAAGTAAGGGAGATGAAGCGATTTTATTTCAGCTCATTTTTGTAGAGAATTTCAAGAGCTACAAAGAAGAAACGAGATGAGAAGGGCGTATGTCCATAAGTTTTCGCGATATTTCAACAAAAAAAAGGAGAAAAACCTGCAACTGTGAATTTCAGTGAATTTCCTATTTTTGTAACAATTAATTTTTGAAAATATACTCCGGAAACTAAATAAGATAGGCTTTTTTGTTCTGACATTTTTCGTAGAGACGTTTGAAAATTACAAAAAATAATTCAGACAAAATTACTCAATCAGCTTTAGCTTCTCAATATTTGAAAATAAAAACCTCAAGGAAAAAAAAAAACTTTCATTTTAATATTTTTTAGAAATTTTTCCGAATTTTCAATTTTTTTTTTTGATTTTTTTTTTTGAAAATTTGTAATAGTCTCTCTACTTGGACAGAAGCCCAATTAATATTTATGCCTGAAAGATTGTAAATTAAAATACCCAATAAATGAAAGTATCTGCTCTTTATGTTTGATTAACAATGAAATAGAGGACACGTCCTCGAGCCACAGATACTCTCAGATCAAACAAATTTATGAAATTGCCATATATACTCGTTCGTTCTATCAAAGAGACAGACGATTTCAATTTTTTTTGCTTCTTCAGTGTCTCTTAATTTATCAAAATGATTATAAACCTTCGATTCACTTCATTGCTCATAAGTTTGACTGCAAGTATTGAACGTTAGTGTCCATGGGAATTGGAGATCGAGTTGCGTATGAAAAATCGCTATAGAAAATTTCTATAGAAAAATTCTATAGAAAATTCTACAGAAAATTTCTATAGAAAATTTCTATATGGAATTTCGATAAAAGATTTCATGAGAAAATTTCTACAGAAAATTTCTATAGAAAATTTCTATAGAAAATTTTTACGGAAAATTTCTATAGAAAATTTTTACAGAGAATTTCTATAGAAAATTTCTATAGAAAATTTCTATGGAAAATTTCTATGGGAAATTTCTATAGAAAATCTTCAATATAAGATTTCTACAAAAAATGTATATAAAGAATTTTATATAGATTTTTTTTCTATGGAAATATTCTATAGATTAATTCTATAGAGAATCCTATAGCCTAGATTCATCTTGTATGACATTGGGATATTTCCTATATGTATCACTTCTATGAGAGATATTCCGAAAAGATTATAGTTCTAAGTGATTCTATAATGAAATTTTGTGGCTATAAGAAAAATATCAATAAACTTTGTGCTCTTTGTACTTATTCTATTGACTTTACTAATTCCTATCGAGAATATTCCAATGTCATACACGATGAACTTATAAAATTTTCTATAGAATAAATCTACAGTCTACAGAATGGAATCTATAGCCTATAGCATTAATCTATAGTCTATAGAATATAATCTATAGTCTATAGAATAAATCGATAGTCTATAGAATGGAATCTATAGCCTATAGAAGGAATCTATAGTCTATAGAAAGGAATCTATAGCCCATAGCGTTGATACATAGGCTATAGAATGAAATCTATAGCCTATAGCATGAATCTATAGTCTATAAAATATCATCTATAGCCCGTAGAATAAATTGATAGTCTATAGAATGGAATCTATAATCTATCGAAGGAATCTATAGCCTATATAATGGAATCTATAGCCTACAGCATGAATCTATGTCTGTAGAAGGAATCTATAGTCTATAGAAAGGAATCGATAGTCTATAGAATGGAATCTATAGCCTATATAATGGAATCTATAGCTCATAGCGTTGATATATAGGCTATATAATGAAATCTATAGCCTATAGCATGAATCTATAGTCTATAGAATATAATATATAGCTCGTAGAATAAATTGATAGTCTATAGAATGAAATCTATAGCCTGTAGAATATAATCTATAGCCCATAGCATGAATCTATCGTCTATAGAATAAATCTATAGAAATCTTCTATGAAAATTGTCTACACAAATTTTTTTATACCTAAAATTTCTGAAAAACCTCGAAAAATTAATGAAAATTGTGTTATTTTTCCCTTACAGTTTCACATGGCGTAATTAATGGAAAAACGGCGGAAACAGGGGATTTTAATCATCAGGTTTTATTATTGTATCATGACTGGCCTGCTTGTGGTGCTACTTTGATCGACGAACTCCATGTTGTGACAGCAGCTCATTGTCTTTACGGGCACAAGCAAAAGGCCTACACAATAATTGCTGGTATAAAACACTGGGAATCCCAGGACACAAACATTGAAAATGGATATATTCGATCGATTAGTGGAGTTTTTTTGCATCCGGATTATAAGCCAGCTTACAATGCTACAAAACAAGAGAGAAATAATGGAGTATTAGATTATCCGGAAAATGATATAGCAGTATTACTGGTAATTGAATCAGGGGGAAGGTGGGGTAAAATGGACACGAGTTGATTTTTGTATTTTATACTATGAAAATTAGGAAAAATGAATGGAAATATTGGAGATAGGTTTTTTCCGATGATTCCATTTGAAAGATGAGAAAATTTCCCATGAAAATCATATGTGAGAAGTTATTCTTTGGAATTTTTCAAAAATTTCATTTTTCGCGCGAGATTTGAAGGTGAAACTCTTCTGTTTTTTGAAAAATTTCAGGTTTTCGAGAATATCTCTGGTTCTATTGATCGTAGCGACCTGGGGTTTATCTTAAGTAAAAGGTGAGCTCATTTCCCATCGATTTATGGGGTTCAAAAAGAAAAATATCAATTTTTTCAAGTACTTATAGGGCAAAAACTGATTTTCAGAAAATGACCTATAAATATTTGAAAAATTGATTTAAAAAAAAATTTGAACCACATAAATCGATGAGAAATGAGCTCATCTTTCATTTGAGATGAACCCCAGGTCGCTACGACCAACAGAACCGGAGATATCGCCGAAATAGTGAATTTTTTCGATTTTCAAAAGAGAAACCCCTTCAAAACTAGGCCAAAAAAGTAAATTTTTCCAAAAATTGAAAAAAAAAAATTTGACACATGTGTTTTCCACCTAAAATTTCCTCAGCTTTTCAATGGAATCATTAGAAAATCTCTATCTTAAACCGTTCAATTGGAGTGTCCATTTTACCCCACCTATTTTAAAATAACTCGTTAAATAATTTGAGATAAAAAAAGATAAGTTTCCCTTTTTTTGTCGATTTTTCAAAAATATCTTGGAAGAAATTAAGGGAGATACGCCCTTTTCAGATCGATCTTTTTATTGTAGAGAATTTTAAGCGCTAATAAATGAAGTTTAGGGCTAAAAAGGCGTATCTCCATCAATTTCCGAAATATTCTTTAAAAAACAGAAAATCAATAAATTGAAGATTTTTGAAATAATTTAATAATTTTTTTCTCATTTTAGCTGAATGATTCCTTGCCTATTGGAGGACGTATTGAAAAAGTCGCATTACCAAATTCTGAGCCTTTTTATAGTGGTGTATGTTCGGTTGCTGGATGGGGTTCTATTACTCCTTATAATAGGCGTCTGAGTAATGATTTAATGTGGTCCGAGACGCAATCTCTGGATCCGGAAGTATGCGAAATTTATGGAGCTCCACATCGAGACAATGAGCTCTGCACTATGAGCTTCAATACACCAACGAGTATATGTCAAGTATGATCTTAAATTGTTTTTTTAAAATGAAAAAACAGAAATGATTAAATTCAAGAAGAAAAAAAATTTGAAATTTTAAAATTAATTTTATTGTCACTAGTTCTCTTTTTTAAATATCTCGGAAACTAATGGAGTTACGCCCTTTTTGCGCGGATGTTTTTTTCTAGAGAATTTCAAGAGCTACAAATCAAGATTCTTGCAAAATTGCTCTATCTCGCTTAGTTTCCGAGATATTCCCAAAAAACAAAGATTAAAAATTTAAAAAAAATGAAAATTTTTTTTTTTTTTTTTTTACAATTATTTTTTGAGAATATTTTCTACAAAAAAAGGATCTTGGAATAAAAAGAGCGTATCTACCTTGTTTTCCGAGATATTTGAGGGAAAATGATAATAAAATGAAATATTTCAATTTAATGCAATATTAAATTAAATTAAATTAAATATTAAATTAAATATTAAATTAAAAATTAAATTAAATTAAATTAAATATCAAATTAAATTAAATTAAATGAAATATTAAAATTTTTAAATTATTCTTTGATAATTAATTTCAGGGTGACAGTGGCAGTGGATTAATCTGCGCTAATATGCTGGTTGGAGTCAGCTCAGGTTCTTGGTGTGATCCAGAATTGCCAGTTACTTACGCTAAAGTCTATGATTTCTTAGATTTCATTGATGAAGCGAGAGGTCTCAGCTCAAATGTGATGTCTAGTAATATCGTGACTCTTCAAGTGTAAATTTAATTTATAAAACCTGAAAGAATTCCATTTTTTTTCTAAATTATTGACTATTTTAAGCTATTTAAACAAAACTATTAAAATAAAATTCTGGAATAAATTTATTTTTTTTAATTTAAAGTAAAAAGGAAAATTATTTAATTTTTGCATTCATAAAAAAAAAAAGGGCGGGAAAACTACAGTCACGTGCTGGCATTTTCCGCCCCTTTCCTCCCCCCCCCCCCCCCCCCCTTCTCTTATCCTCGAATTGAGAAGAAAAAACACGAATTTTTAAAAACAGTTTTTAAAAAAATATTTTAATTAATTAAAATCCTTTAATAACCAATTCAAAAAAAAACGTGGGAAACCACAAACAAATTCCGCTATCTTAGGTCCTCCTTCCCCTCTTTTCCCCGTCTCCTATCACCTTTTTTGTCTTTTTTATTTCTAAAAAAAACACAAATTTAAAAAAAACTACTTTTTTCCCAATTAATATTCATTAACAGCAGTTTCAAAAAAGCGCGGGAAAACTACAGTCACGTGACGTCATTTTCCGTCCTTCCCCTCTTCCCTCTCTCCTATCATAAACCTAAAAAAATTAAAAACAAGAATTTAAAAGAAAAAATTGTTTTTTTAATAATTAAAATCCACTAATAACCATTTCAAAAAAAAAGCGCGGGAAATCACAAACGAATTCCGCCATTTTGAGTCCAAATTCCACCTCCTTCCCCTCTCTTCCCCTTCTCCTGTCACACAAATAAAAAAGACACAAATTTCAAAGAAATTAGTTTTTTTCTTAAATTCTCTTAATTAATATCCTTAGCATCCATTTCAAAAAAAGCGCGGGAAAACTATGGTCACGTGCCACCATTTTGCGCCCCTCCCCCCCTCTCTTATCCTCAAATTAAGAAAAAAAAACACGAATTTTCAAAAACAGTTTTTTTTTATATTTTAATTAATTAAAATCCATTATTAACCATTTCAAAAAAAGCGCGGGAAACCACAAACAAATTCCGCCATCTTGAGTCCTCCCTCCCCTCTTTTCCCCTTCTCCTATTACCTTTTGTGTCTTTTTTATTTCTAAAAACGACACAAATTAAAAAAAACTACTTTTTTTCCTAATTAATATCCATTAACAACAATTTCGAAAAAAGGGCGGGAAAACTACAGTCACGTGATGCCATCCCCCCCCCCCCCCCCCCTTTCTCCTATTCTCAAATTAAGAAGAAAAAACACGAATTTTTAAAAACATTTTTTAAAAAAATCTTTCAATTAATTAAAATCCATCACTAACCATTTAAAAAAAAGCGCGGGAAACCACAAACAAATTCCGCCATCTTCAGTCCTCCTTCCCCTCTTTTCCCCTTCTCCTATCAACTTTTTTGTATTTTTATTTTAAAAAAAAAACACAAATTTCAAAAAATGACTTTTTTCCGCTATTTATCTTAATTAATATCCATTAGCTTCCATTTCAAAAAAAGCGCGGGAAAATTACAGTTACAGGTGCCACCATCTTGCGCCCCTCCTCTCCCCCCCTCTTTCTTATCCTCAAATTAAGTAGAAAAACCCGATTTTTAAAAAAAATTTTTTTTTAAATATTTCAATTAATTAAAATCCATTGATAACCATTTCAAAAAAAGCGCGGGAAAACTACAGTTACAGGTGCCGCCATCTCCCGTCCATCCCACTTCCCCCTCTCTTTCTTACCCCCCGAGCAATGAGAGTGGAGGGGGGAAGAACTCTGGCCAGTGCAAATAGGAAAGGCTCACAATATCTTTCGACTCGACTCCCTCCGATTTCCCAAGACAAGAAATAGAAGTGTGTGTACTGCAGTAGCGTGTTGATCCTCCCCTCCCCTCTTTTCACGTCTCTCTTTCTCTCACAAAAAATAGTTTACACATTATTTTCGTTTAAAATAAAAACCACATCGTATTGTGTTCGTGTCTGTCTGTATTTTCCACTCATTAATAACAAAAAAAGGTGTATAAAAGCTTTGTGCTAAAAAAAAAACAGCAAAAACCACAAAACACTATATATACACATATATATATAGTAATCACAGAAAAATAAATAATTAAAAAAAAAAAAAAAAAAATCGTGAGAAAATTTACGCTTTTAACACAAAGAAAAGTGCAATACTGCAATAATTTTTCAATTTTTTTTGTGTCTGTGTGTTTAAGTGCAAGTGTTTAAGTGTGTGTGTAAGGTGCGTGAAGAACTTGGCAGCCAACAGAGTATGAGATAAAATGGATTTTAAGAGTGCAGTGTATATCGCTGCGAGAGATGGAAAACTCAAGCGTCTCAAGGTAAAATGAATCATTTGAGTATTTATTTTTTTTTTGGTCTTTCCCTTTTTTTTTTTTTTTTTTTTCTTTGTGGAGGATTGTGAAGGATTTTGAGGAGAGAAAGGTCGTGGACCTCCCCCCCCCCCTCCTCCCCCCCTTCTTCTGTGTTGCCAGGTAGACACAGAGGACTCCAGGACTCTTGGATGTTATATATATATGTGTTATTTATGATTTATGACGAACCTTTGTCGAGAATTTTTCACAAATTTACGAGTTTTTCCAGTGATTGAGGAGAAAATTTTGGGGTGATTTATTGTGGTTTTCAGGGATTTTTTGAGGGGATTTTGGGGGGAATGGAGGGGGGAGTGCTCTATCTCGATTAGCTTCCATGGTATTTTTAATTTACGAGTTGAGGGAAATTTTTTGGGGGATTTATGGTTTTTTCAGCGTTTTTTTAAAAGGATCTTGGGAATGGGGGGAGATACGCCTTTTTTGCAAGAATACTTTTTTGTAGATTTTGAAATTCTGGAGAAAAATGGGTTGATGACAAAATGCTCTATCTCGATTAGTTTCCATGATATTCTTAATTTATGAGTTGAGGGAAATTTTTTGGGGGATTTATGGTTTTTTCAGCGTTTTTTAAAAAGGATCTTGGGAATGGGGGGAGATACGCCTTTTTTGCAGGAATACTTTTTTGTAGATTTTGAAATTCTGGACAAAAAAGGATTGATGTAAAAATGGGCTATCTCGCTTAGTTTCCGAGATATTCTTAATTTACGAGTTTTTCCAGTGAGTTGAGGGAAATTTTTTGGATGATTTATGGTTTTTTCAGCGTTTTTTTAAGAGGATCTTGGGAATGGGGGGAGATACGCCTTTTTTGCAAGGATACTTTTTTGTAGATTTTGAAATTCTGGAGAAAAAAGAGTTGAAGACAAAATGCTCTATCTCGATTAGTTTCCATGATATTCTTAATTTACGAGTTTTTCACGAGTTGAGGGAAATTTTTTGGATGATTTATGTTTAATGTTTAATGTTTATTCGTTAAAACTCCAGGCTAGTGAGCCCATCGGAGCTAATACAGTAAATTATATATACATACTTCAGAAGTCGCATTAAAAAAATTTCTTTCATAAAAAAATCACAAATTATATAAACTTCCATAAATTAATCGACATCAAAAAATTGAGATACATACAAAAATAAAAGTAAAAGTAAATTAACGTGAAATGATATCACAGAATTTGTTATAAAATTGCTTCTTTAAAATCGCTATTACAAACATCACAATATACGGAAATTAAATTCAGATTCAAAAATTGAGATATATACAAAAATAAAAGTAAATTGATATAATCTGGTATCACAGAATTAGTTTTAAAATTGCATCTTAAATACTGCTATTAAAATCATCAAACGTTATTATAATATATTGACAGCATCGTAATAAGCACTTTGCAAAGAGTTCATAGTTCAGTTATTCGCCTCAGTAATTTCCTTATTCATCAAATACTCGAAACACAATTTTTTAAATTGAGAAAGGGATTTATTTGTTTTTCAAAAGGATCTTGGGAACTAACAAAGATACGCCTTTTTTGCTGGAATCCTTTTTTCGAGATGTTGAAATTCTGTACAAAAAAGGATTGATGTAAAAACGCTCTATCTCGATTAGTTTCCGAGATATTTGAGATAAACTGATGAGATAGAGTCAAATATCTGGAAACTTCAATTTTTTGAGGATTTTTTTGGGGGATTTCATGGAAAAGAGGAGAAATAGGACGATTTTTCCCTGAGGCTTTTTTGGAGAGGATTCTAGGGCTACAAAATTGAAAGCTTAAAGAAAGGATTCAAGAAAAATTCTTCCATCTCGCTTAATTTCCAAGATATTCTCAAAAGAAAACACGAAAAAATTACCTGTTGAAACAGAAATTCCCTTTTTTTTTGGAAATATCTCTGAAACTAATGGAGATACGCCCTTTTTATCCCAATTCTTTATTTTTTGTAAAGAATTTCAAGAGTTACAAAGAAAAACATTTAAAAAATCGACTTAACATTTTAAAAAACAGTGTTATTTTAATATTTGAGATTTTTCGAAATTTTCGGAAATTGAATTTTTTTTTTGAAAATTTGAATTTTTTTTTTTTTAATTTTTTTTTCGAAATTTCCTCAAATTAAACTACTTTATTTATTTTTTTTTAATTCAAAATATAAAAAATTGAATAATACATTTCCATTACCCAGGATTTCAGGGCAATTCTCCTCTATAATGCCTTTTTTTTCATGTAACCCAAAATTTTCTCAATAATAACAAGAATTACTCAATTTTTTTCTGATAAAATAAACGTCAACTCATTCTTCTGAAAATGATTTCTTTTTCAAAGTTGATAATACTGGGAGTTTATTTTTATCACAAAATGAAGGGGCCAGAAATAGGAATAATACACTAATTTATCAACACAAATTTTTTTTTTCCTTTTTTTCGTTTCTGCCATAGTTATTGATGATGACTCATGTTCCTTTCATTACAAACTCCACATATTTTTTTCATTTACATTTCTCTCATTTCCCTTTTCTATTGACTTTCGGCTGAAAATCAACCTGACTCACTCAGTATAAATGAAACGCAAAGTGAAAATAACGAATATTATTTTTATTTATTTTTTTATTTGAGTTGACTGAGAAAATTCCTCGTTGCTATTGACAAATTCTTATTCTGGTCCATCAATTTTCCTTTTTTTATTTGCTAAACTACTTGTTATGTTCATTTTCAGTTACACAAATAACGTCCAGGAGACCTTAAATTTTTTTCTCGATTTTTTGTGGGATTTTTCAGGGGTAAAATATTGTTTTTTCAGCGTTTTTTAAAAGGATCTCGGAAAGTAATGGAGATAGGCCTTTTTTGCAAGAATCCTTTTTTGGAGATTTTGAAATCCTGGACAAAAAAGGATTGATGTAAAAATGCTCTATCTTGATTAGTTTCCGAGATATTCTAAATTTACGAGTTTTTTATGAGTTAAGGGGGGAATGTTAGATGATTTATTTTTTTAAAATCTTTTTTCAAAAGGATCTTGGAAAGTAATGGAGATAGGCCTTTTTTGCAAGAATCCTTTTTTGGAGATTTTGAAATTCTGGACAAAAGAGGATTGATGTAAAAATGCTCTATCTCGATTAGTTTCCATGATATTCTCAATTTACGAGTTTTTCACGAATTGAGAGACAATTTTGGATGATTTATTTGTTTTTATTCCGATTCTTTCTTGCGATTTTTGGAAAAATTCAGTTTTTTGCAAATATCTCTGGTTCTATTGGTCGTAGTAATTCGGGGTTGGTCTCAAATGAAAGGTGAGCTCATTTCCCATCGATTTATGGGGTTTTGAATTCAAAAATATCAATTTTTGGGATAGTTATAGGCCAAAAACTGTTTCACAAAAGTGTTTCACAAAAATGCCCATAAAAACCTTAAAAATCGATATTTTTAAATTGAAAACCCTATGAATCGATGGCAAATGATCTCACCTTTCACCTCCAATCGGAATTTTTACGCTGCGACAAATAGAACCGAAGATATTCTCAAAAAACTGAAAATTTTCAAAAAAAGGAAGGCTTTTTACCCCTCAAAAATCCTCAAAAAAGTCAAAATCTCCAAAAATTCAAAAAAATTAATTCCGGCACTTGTTTCCCGCCTAAAATTTCCTCAGCTTTCCAATGAAATCATCGAAAAAAATCTACCGCCAATATTTCTATTAATTTCAAGTGTTTTCCATAATATTTACCTAAAAATTTAGATGTGTCCATTTTGCCCCACTTTCCTCTATGTGAATATGTAAATATATATACATGAGTAGAATGAATTTCTAATTCAAGCTGCATTAAATAAAAATACAAAAAATGAGCAAATAAAAATAAAAATTGAGTGAAAATTCTTCTTGATAATTATGAGAAATGCAATTTGGCAGAGATGATGCCAAATGGAATGGGAAATAGAGACGAAAAACCCGAGCAAATTTATATTTAGAAAATTTTTGAATATATGAACGGGGCTATGTGAAATTCTGGCAGAGGAGGTATGTGCTTTTCTGTCAAATTGCCTCGATGAGCAACGAAATAATTCAAATTGAATGAAAACAGGAAAAAAAAATAAAAAATAATGAGAAATATGAGTAAAAAGCGAAAAAGTAAAAAAGTTCAATTTTTTAAATCATTTTTTGGAAATATCTTGGAAACTAATGGAGATACGACCTTTTTGCCCGAATTCTTTTTTGTAGCTCTTGAAATTCTCTGTAAATAAAGATTCAGGTGAAATCGCTCTATCTCGCTTAGTTTCCGAGATATTCTCAAAAAATGGAGAACAAAATGTTTTTTTCTCATTAAATAAGAAAAAAAAAAAAGATTAAACCAGAATTACTGTGTTTTTTTGTTTTTTTTTCCAAATATCTCGGAAACTAAGCGAGATAGAGCAATTTCACCTCAATCTTTATTTGTAGCCCTTTAAATTCTCTTCAAAAAATGATTCGGGTAAAAACGCTCTATCTCGCTTAGTCTCCGAGATATTATCCTCAGAAAATAATTATTGAAAAAAAAAATGTAAAACAGATTTTTTCTTTTTTTTTAAACTTTTGTTTCTCGTTTTTTGGAAAAAAGTGTCAGAAACTAATGGAAATTTGCCTTTTTGCCTTTCTTTTTTATTCAATCAGCATTACTCACATTTTTTTATGAATGAAATTTCCCAGTTCATGAGACATCTGATTAAAAATGCAAGATATGACGTCATAATTACAATTTTTTTAGAGTCTGGATTAAAAATGAGATTAATTTATGCTAAAAATTCTTCAATTTCTTCGATTTTCTTCCTTCTTTCAAGGATGATTGGTGAATTATCACTGGTCCTTGTTGGCCTTCATAAAAATTTATATGCAACAGGTGCAATCAACAATTTTTTGTTTAATATCACATTGATAAATAATTAAATCGAAAGAAAACAATTTCATAAGTCTACTTTTTTTTCTATATTGTTTTTTGAGAATATCTCAAAAAATAATGGAGATACGTCTTTTTTAGCCGAATCAAGTTTTTTAGGGAATTTCAAGAGCTACAAAAATGTATTCGGGCAAAAAGGGCGTATCTCCATTAGTTTCCAAGATATTTCAAAAAAACGAAGAGCAAAAGGTAAAAATTATGAAAAAATTGATTTTTTTAAAAATAATTTCTTTAGGATAATTCGGAAAGTAAGTGAGATAGAGCGATTTTGCTCTAACGCTTTTTATACCAAATTTCAAGAGGATTAGAAAAACGTAAACTCATCCAGTTTTACATTTTCGCTGCTGAATGCAAAGCAAAAACTGATGTTTGGCATTAAGACACTTTTAAAACACATTTTAAAGATTTCTTTGGTAGTGACGATTCAGTTATCTCTAAATGTTTGAATCTGCCAAAGTGTCTTATTTTTCATTGACATAATCCGATATAGTCCAAAGGCAGGATATCTGGCGCTCACATTGATATACATTAGGGGTGTGCGAATAATTCGAATCCGCGAATTATTCGTACCGAATCGAATATTAATATTCGATTCGAAATTTGAATCGAATTTTTTCGAATTTTTTCGAATAATTCGAATTTTTTCGAATAATTCGATTTTTTTTTGAATAATTCGAATTTTCGAATAATTCGAATTTTCGAATAATTCGAATTTTTGAATAATTCGAATTTTCGAATAATTTGAATTCCCTTGAATAATTTGAATTTTCGAATAATTCCAATTTTCAAACATTTCGAATTTTCGAACAATTCGAATTTTCGAATAATTCCAATTTTTTTGAATAATTCAAATTTTGGAATAATTCGAATTTTTGAATAATTCGAATTTCCTTGAATAATTTGAATTTTCGAATAATTCGAATTTTCGAACAATTCAAATTTTGGAATAATTCGAATTTTGGAATAATTCGAATTTTCGAATAATTCGAATTTTTGAATAATTCGAATTTTGGAATAATTCGAATTTTCGAGTAATTCGAATTGTCGAATATTTCGAATTTTCGAATAATTCGAATTTTTTTGAATAATTCAATTTTTTGAATAATTCGAATTTTTTTGAATAATTCAAATTTTTGAATAATTCGAATTTTCGAACAATTCGAATTTTCGAATAATTCGAACTTTTCGAATAATTCGAAAATTTTCGAATTATTCCAAAAATCCTAAATATTCCAAATAATTCTAATATTTTCGAATAATTCGAATTTTTTTGAATAATTCAATTTTTTGAATAATTCGAGTTTTTTTGAATGATTCAAATTTTTGAATAATTCGAATTTTCGAACAATTCGAATTTTCGAATAATTCGAACTTCTCGAATAATCCGAAAATTTTCGAATTATTCCAAAAATTCTAAATATTCCAAATAATTCTAATATTTTCGAATAATTTCGAATAATTCGAATTTTCGAATTATTCGATTCGAATAGTGATATTCGATTCGATTCGATTCGAACACTATTCGCACACCCCTAGTATACATGTTCTGTCATAGAATAGGAACTGAATTGAATGAATTTCTGGAGACTGGAAGGTGGGAAAAAAATCGATTAAAAATTAGTATATTAATTTTTTCTTATTTATTTAATTCACGTTATCATTGTTTCCATATTTTTGTAGGAAATTACAATACTTGAATGAGACACGAAAAATGTTTTACACTGATGTGTCTGAATAGCATTTAGCAACTGAGTTTTGCCATATACCTTCAAGCTCCAATGACTGAACAATTGAAAAATATCTTAATTTCAAACATTAAAAGCAACTGAATATATTCATCTTAATTTTTCAGATACAAAATAATGTCTTGTCACTTTTTAAAACACATGTACCATTTCCCAATTTCGAGTGTTTTCCATTTCAGTTATCCCAGCTTCAAGATACTTTCAATTTTAAGACATTTTTCTCTAACTATTACTAGTTTCTTTTTTTTTCCCATCAATTGAATGATTTAGCGACAGATACACGCGAGTTTCCGCGATATTGACCCGTTACCCTTTTCGATTGTTGAAAAATTCATATTCTCACGAAAGCAAAAGAAAAATGGAACAAATAGACGCAATTCATTGGTTGACTAGTTGCGCGGGATATTCAAAATACAGAAAAACTTGAACTTCGAGTTCAAAAAATTTTGTGTCAAAAAATTGAAAAATAATTTTTACATGGCTCCTAAATGAAGCTGCAAGCGGAAACTAAGCGAGATAGAGCGATTTTACCTCAATCCTTTTTCGTAGCGAATTTCAAGAGCTACAAAAAAGGATTGAAGCAAAATCGCTCTATCTCGCTTAGTTTCCGAGATATTCAACGAAAACCAATGAATTATTATTTTTTTTAATAGAAAAAAAAAATAAATAATGAACAGTTACAGAATGAAAAGTTGATGAATTGATAAATTCTCATTTATTTATCTGTAACATCTGCTTCTCCTCGCTTTCTCGATCACCGTTCCGTTAATTTGCCAGTGACTTCAGTGCTGTATATTTGAAAATTAACTGTTGTGTCCTTGAGTTCATGGACCCTTGGAGAAAAAGTGTTTCGTAGTTTTTTTTTTTTTTTTCTTTTTTTTATAGAATCCAAGACATGGCTATTATTTCTTGCATGAGGTATATGCACGAAATTAGAATCGTGATGAGAGTCAGAAGTTTTATTTGCTTTTTTTCTGGTAATGTGAGGTGTGAGGTGAAATGTGCAGGGAAAATCATCATATTTTGATTATTTTTTCAATCTTCTGATGAAAGCAGAATGAGTCATTTTTTTTGTCATTTTCTTAATTTTTGAGAATTAATTTCAGAAAGTAAGAGAGATGGAGCGATTTTGCTCTAAAATCGTTTTGTAGCTCTTGAAATTAAAAAAAAAACATTTTGAGGCAAAATCGCTCTATCTCGCTTATTTTCCGAAATATTTTCAAAAAATAATTGCTAAAAAAAAATAAAAAATTCATTTTTTATTTATTTTGACTTTTAGTTCTTCGTTTTTTGAGAATATCTCGGAAAATAAGCGAGATAGAGCGATTTTTACAGAATCTTGTTTTGTAGCTCTTGAAATTCTCTGCAAATAAGGATTCGGGTGAAATTGCTCTATCTCGTTTAGTTTCCGAGATATTTTCAGAAAATAATTGCTAAAAAAAATAAATTCATTTTTTCTTAATTTTGATATTTTGCTTCTTTTCCAAAAAAATATCTCGGCAATTAATGGAGATACGCCCTTTTGACTCTAAGGTTGTTTTGTAGCTCTCAAAATTGAGCTAAAAAACATTCTTAGAGTCAAAAGGGCGTATCTCCAGTATTTTCCAAGGTATTTTTTGAAAAAAACGTGAATTCCTAATTTTTTCAGTAATTTTGTCGAAAATATGTCGAAAAATAATGGAGATACGCCCTTTTTATTCTCATCCATCATTTTAACTCTTGAAATTCTTCCTAAAAACACCTTAGAGTCAAAAGGGCGTATCTCCATTATTTTTCGATGTATTTTTTAGAAAAAATTGATTAATTTCTAATTTTTTTCAATATTTTTCAAAAAAATTTGATTGATTTCTAATTTTTTTTTTTAAATATTTGTCAAAAAAATTTGATTGATTTTTAATTTTTTTTTTTTAATATTTTTTTAAAAAATTTGATTGATTTCTAATTTTTTTAAAAATATTTTTCAAAAAAAAATCGATTGATTTCTAATTTTTTTTCATAATTTTTCTAAAAAAAAAACTCGAAAAATAATGGAGATACGCCTTTTTTATTCTCATCCATTATTTTAGCTCTTGAAATTCTTCCCAAAAACACCTTAGAGTCAAAAGGGCGTATATCCATTATTTTTCGATGTATTTTTTCAGAAAAAATTGATTAATTTCTAATTTTTTTCAATATTTTTCAAAAAAATTTGATTGATTTCTAAAGTTTTTTTAAAAATATTTTTCAAAAAAATTTGATTGATTTCTAATTTTTTTAAAAAATATTTAAAAAAAAAATTTGATTGATTTTCAATTTTTTTTTTTTAAATATTTTTAAAAAAAATTCGATTGATTTCTAATTTTTTTCAATATTTTTCAACAAAAAAATTGATTGATTTCTAATTTTTTTTCGTAATTTTTCTAAAAAAAAAACTCGAAAAATAATGAAGATACGCCCTTTTCATTCTCATCCATTATTTTAGCTCTTGAAATTCTCCCCAAAAATGTCTCAGAATAAAAAGCGCGTATCTCCAGTATTTTTCAAAAAAAAAATTGATTGATTTCTATTTTTTTTTTCGTAATTTTATAAAAAATATCTCGAAAAATAATGGAGATACGCCTTTTTTCATACTAATCTATTTTGTAGCTCTTAAAATTCTCAAAAAAAAACGCATTAGAGTAAAAAGGGCGTATCTCCATTATTTTCCGAAGTATTTAAAAAAAAAAAATTCATTTCTAATTTTTTTTCTCGTAATTTTATTGAAAATATCTCGAAAAATAAGAGAGTTACGCCTTTTTTTCATCCTAATCCATTTTTTGTAGCTCTTAAAATTCTCTGTAAAAAAAGGATTGACATTAAAAAAGGCATATTTCCATTAATTTCTGAGATATTCATAAGAAAAATTAAGAAAAAAAAAAATTATCGCTTCAATTTATAATGAGTATGTATATGTATGTATGTGTCAGTCTTTTGATTGCCTAATTGACTTTTCCCGGTGCTTAAATAATCGTGCCAAATTACCTAGCACTGTCGAAATATTTTAACATAAATAATTGAGCTAAAAAAGGGTGATACATACTACATGCAGAGAGAACTAATTGATTAACACTTAATGCCCCTCTTTCATTAACATTTCACTGTATAAATACGGTTTGAGAGGTAAATGACACTCTTCCCACGAGCTAGTGGGTCAGTCCATCGAACCGGACGATCAATGGAGACATACATTCACTTCAATTTGCTTCGATTTTTTTTCTTTTTTCCTTTTCACAATGTCTCTCCATTGTGAACGTGGTGAATCATGACAGTCACAATCATGAGTGGATTCGAATAAATTTTATGAGTTTATCGAGGAAACAATGATATTTTTCCTCTTTGCATATTCTCATCTCAGTAGGATAACACGACCAATAGATGAACGGTTAAAGAAATATTAGACTTAAGGGAGTTCATCCGGTAACTGGATTAACAGACCAATAATTATGAAAAAATTTGAATATACTTCTGAAAATCTAAAAAGTCACCTGTTAAAATTTCAAACTCTTCGGATATCTTATTCGGGAGAAATTAATAAATGAAGATTTTTGAATTAACACGGTCCCTTATGGGTTTTCGTCTATAAACATGAAATTTGTGGCAATTAACAGGTTTTTTGGAGAGAAACTTCCATAATGGATAAATAAATATGTAAAGAACAGTTTAAGAGCTTCCTCAAATGCATTAGATACTTGGTGATTTAAGAATAAATTAATTTGTCTCGAAAAATGCTGATTTTTGGGAAGTTAACCTCTGTCTTACTCGCATGACAGTGACGTCAGAACCGCGCACTTTTTGAAATCAATAAGAATGCTTTCCGAATAACGCAATGTATGCTATGCTTGCACATTAAATCATACAAAACTAGTTGAAAATGTGCTGAATTGACCTTTCTCTATTTGATCTTCAAAAAAATTATTTCTATAAATTCGATTTTTTACAAAAAAACAATTATGATCGACGAACAAGAATTTCTAGTACATAGCAACTGTACAGGTTACGACTACGTTAGTCGTATAACCACTACGCTAGTCGTGATAATTTTTCGTACTATTAAATCCCATACCGGATGAACTTCCTTAATTAATTCATAGGAAAATAGGCAAATCACGTTAAAAAGTTGCAGAAGAGAATGATGTACAGAAAAATATGCAGTGAATCGACTGAAAATCAATTAAACTTGAATAATGTGGAAATAATCAATTTTTTTGAGAATTCGATATTTTTCGGCATTTTTGAGCCTTTCTTTTTTGAAAATTTTCAGTTTTTTGCAAATATCTCTGGTTCTATTGGTTGTAGAAATTTGGGGTTGGTCTCAAATGAAAGGTGAGCTCATTTCCCATCGATTTATGGGGTTTTGAATTCAAAAATATCAATTTTTGGGATAGTTATAGGCCAAAAACTGTTTCACAAAAGTGTTTCACAAAAATGCCCATAAATACCTTAAAAATCGATATTTTTGAATTGAAAACCCTATGAATCGATGGCAAATGATCTCACCTTTCACCTCCAATCGGAATTTTTACGCTACGACAAATAGAACCGAAGATATTCTCAAAAAACTGAAAAATTTCAAAAAAAAGAAGGCTTTTACCCCTCAAAAATGCTCAAAAAAGTCAAAATCTCCAAAAATTCAAAAAAATTAATTCCAGCACTTCTTTCCCGCCTGAAATTTCCTCAGCTTTCCAATGAAATCATCAAAAACAATCTACCGCCAATATTTCTATTAATTTCAAGACTTTTCCATAACATCTGCCTAAAAATTTAGAAGTGTCCATTTTACCCCTGATGTCCATTTTGCCGCACCTTCCTCTAAGAATCATTCATTTATTCATCAGAAAATCCTCGATAATAGAAACCGTCCATCTTCTGGTCAGTGTTCATAAATTGGTCGTGTGACCCTATCTGAAATAAATTATTGTAATGATGGTTCAAATAACTTCTCTTTTGTTGAAGCAATATTTCATTATTTTTTCCAGATTCTTTTTCAACGTTTTTATCCTAAAACTAGGGAGCTTAGCTCCCTGTCCCCTTTTCCCACATAACAAATGTCGAAATAACGAGGTTCATGTGCACCCCACGTAAAATTTATTTTTTAACCCTCGGAGTAAACAGAGGGTCATTTCGACCCCAACAAAAATTTACACACTAGATAGTGTTTCGAATGAGTAAAAGAGAGAAAGAAAATATAAAAAGTACAGTTTTCATAGTTATTCATTAATTACTACTATTACATGCTCGGAAGCTGCATTTTCAAGAGTTTCATGTTCCATACATCATTTTCTATCATTTCCTTTTTTTTTATGCAAATCGGAACGGTCAATTTTGTAGAATATGATAAAATGTGCTATTTTCCAGAAGCCTCAATGTTAAACTCGTGAAATTTCAAGTTTCAAGATCTTTTGACTCGTTCTTGCTAGCCCTTCAAAAATCTAACTGGATTATTATCTTATCATAATCTACGAATGTTCCAAATTTCAGAATTTTCAGAATGGTCAATCGAGTACCATAACGAATCTCGGAAAAAATAGCCCATGGAAAAAACAGACCAGAAAAAATAGACAAGGAAAAAATAGACAAAGAAATAATAGCCTGTGGAAAAATTAGCCAATGGAAAAAAATAGGCAGAAAAAAATCAGACAAGGAAAATATATCCAATATTAAAATTTAGGAATATCAAACTCCTTTCTGAGATATTGCCCACACAATTGTTGGTCGATGTGGAGGATTTGGGTTTTCCTTGTCTATTTTTTCCGCTTATCAAATTGGGCGACTTCAGAAGAGAAGTCTAATTTCGATCAATTTTTTCACCATCAAAAACTAGTTGGATCAAACCAATGATGATTGTGTATTCGAAAGTACATTGTTTCATCTACAAAAAAACCTCATAACATGAATTCTAATTAATTGGAGCTCTATCTGCTATATTTGGCAAGTTATCTCTTATTTTTCTTCATATCTCATGAATTATTTATCTAAAGTCCATTTGGAATTCTGTAATATATGGAAATGAGATATTGGAAAATAGAAAAATGATGAACAATGAATTTTCCACTGATTTTCTGGGAAAAATTCGACTTTTGAATTTCATGAAAAGATAATTCGAGATATTCGAAGAAAATTGCTGACAAAAAAAGAGATTTTTCCAATTTTTTTTCCTAGAGTTTTTTCATCGATCTTCTCTTCAGAATATCTCAGAAAATAATGGAGATACGCCTTTTTTATCCCAATCTTGATTTATAGAGAATTTTAAGAGCTGCAAAAAAGGATTCTTGTGAAATCGCTCTATCTCGTTTAGTTTCCGAGATAATTTAAAAAAAGTGGCAGAAGAAAAAATCGACTTCTTCTTCACCTTTACCCCACCTCCATTTTCTCAATCGATGCACAAAATGGCGGACACTATATCCGGACATTTATTACTCTTTATCATGCCACGTGTTCTATTAAAAGTTTTGCATAAAAAAAAAACTAATTGTATTGGTAAAGATCATTGATACGCAGATTGATCATAAAAAAACACATCCGTTTACGACGACTGGATTCATTCACACGAGGAAACAGGCTGATACAACAAGGTCAAATTGATATTCATCAATTGCATGCGTATTTCATCAATATGATGAAAAAATTAGTATTCTTCTTTTCTTCTGTTTTTTTTCCTTGTTTTGAAGAGTCTGTAATGGACATACGCCCTTTTTTTTGCTTTAATCCTTTTTTTCAGAGAATTTCAAGAGCTAAAAAAAGAGGAATTGAGAAGAAAGGGCGTATCTCCATTCATTTCTAAGATATTCTTAAAGAATGACAAAAAAATGACAGAAAATGACAGAAAAATGACCGAAAAAACAGGAAAATGACCAAAAATGGATTTTAAAAAAATCTTCACTTGTTTTCAAAAGTCTCTTATGGAAATATGCCCTTTTTTTGCATTAATCCTTTTTTTCAGAGGATTTTAAGAGCTAAAAAAGAGGAATTGAGGGAAAGGCGTATCTCCATTCGCATCTGGGAAATTTTTGAAAAAAATCACCAAAAAATGACAGAGAAATGACAAAAAAAGACAGGAAAATGACAAAAAAAGACAGAAAAATGACCAAAAAAAACACGAAAATGACCAATAATGGATTTTTGAAAAATCTACTATTTGTTCCCCTTTTTTTCAAGAGTTTCTGGTGGAGATATGCCCTTTTTTTCGCTTTAATCCTTTTTTATAGAGAATTTCAAGAGCTAAAAAGGGAGAATTGAGAAGAAAAGGCGTATCTCTATTCATTTCTGAGATATTCTTAAAAAATGACAAAAAAAATACAGAAAAATGACAAAAAAATACAGAAAAATGACAAAAAAATACAGAAAAATGACAAAAAAATTACAAAAAAGACAGAAAAATGACCCAAAAAAAACAGGAGAATGACCAATAATTGATTTTTGAAGAATCTACTATATTTCCCCTTTTTTTCAAGAGTCTCCAATGGACCTACGCCTTTTTTTTTGCACTAATCCTTTTTTTAAAAGAATTTTAAGAGCTAGAAAAATGGATTTGAGGGAAAAGGGCGTATCTCCATTTGTTTCCCAGGAATTCTTAAAAAATGACAGGAAAATGACCGAAAAATGACAAAAAATGACCGCATAATGACAGAAAAATGACAAAAAATGGATTAAAAAAGAGAAATCTTCTGTTTTTTTTTTTTTTTTGAAGCATTTCAGAAATTTGTAACTCGATCGAGTTTAGGGGCAGCAGATGAAATTCTCTTCGCTCTTGCTAGATTCTTCGAATACCCAATAAACAAGTCATTAGAATTGTTTCGTTTCTCCTCTTTGTTTAACTAATTGTTGTCTCCTCAAGACCTGAAGAAGTGCCAAATTTTCGTGACCTTCTTCAATTATTTCTATTAGCGAAAATCAGAGGAATAATTCACTGTTTTTCTCGTTTTTGCACTTTTATTTTGAATATTGAAACATAAAAATTATTTAAAAAATGGAAAAATGATAGAAAACGCATTGACTTTTTTGAAAAATAATATTAAATCAATTTTTTAAATGTAATTATCATTTTTTAGATCTTTCCTTGAGAATATCTCGGAAATTAAACGAGAAAAATCGTTAAAAAAGAAAAAAAACACGAAATTTCGTTTCATTTTTTGATGAATTCTAAACTAAAAAAAAAATGCGATTTTTTCATTTTTCATTAAAATAATTGCGATTTTTTCTTTTTTGATTAAAAAAAAAAGTGATTTAAATTCAGAGATATTTCATTAAATAGAAAAGCCATTTATTTATCAATATTGAAATATTGATTGACATCCGCTCGCTCCAATTTAATTTATATTTTAAAAATGAAGAATGAGAGGAATACAAGTGCAGTTATATATATTTCGTCACGATTGGGTAATTCGTTTAAAGTTCTTTAAAAGTACGTCAACACACTGTGTCGAAGCTACCACTTTTTTTTTTTCTCTCTCTCTCTCTCCCTTCTTTTTTTCTCTTCAAACATATATGTATTTTATCCAGAGGCCATAGTCACGTTATGCAATCAACTTATGGGTTGTCTCTCGTCAATTTACGCAATTCCACTGATTCTACTGTTGGTTCAAGGCAATATCTCGGGATACACCCATTTTCCCGGGATGAACGTGAGGAAAATATTTCAAAAAAATGTGGAAAAATTTCGAAAACAAGTGGATAATAGTATTGCTTTCCAACTGATATAGCTTTTTCTGCTGATACTTTAGAAATATGCTTCCAAATGGAAGTGATACAACTTTTTTCAAACCATCATCGAAATATCAAATTTTGAAGAAATTCATTGAAACGCCAATAACTCGAGAACTAATCATGCAAATAAGCTCAAAATTCACAGGAGGTGGCTGGCCAAATTCATGTGAAAGCAGAGAAAGTTATATTAGAGAAATTAAAGATAAGATGGGTTTTGACTTAGATCCATCCCTGATAGAATTTAATGCGGGTAAAAGAGCTGTGGCCAAATTGATGCTGAATTCTTTATGGGGAAAATTTGCACAAAGGCCAAATTTAGAAAAGACAGAAATAATTAAATCATATGAAGTATTGCACTCGTTCCTTTTCGATCCTCAGAAAGAAGTAACAGGCTGTTTATTTGTATACAACTCTCGAGATAATATATGAGTATAAATGACATCAGTTGAATAGTTTCCAGAAATTCCATTAAAAACTGCTTTTCAAAAAATGAACATATCTCAAAAAGTATCGATCGAATTCTCTTCAAATAAAGCTTAAAAAATAGAGTTTGTCGAGAAGAAGTTTTCCACAAAATATGAAATTTTTCGATGAAACCGTTTTGCTGTAATTTAGACTTTTATGCACACATGTGCTAAAAATATGATTTTCTCTCTATTTAGATCATTTTAAGTATCTTCTATTAAAAAAATTACAATCGAAAATTCTGATGATTACATAGCTTCCATTCGGAAGCAAAAATGAACCTAAAACTGAATTTCGAAATGTTCGAGATGATAAAAATGACTTTTTTTGAAGGCAGCATCTCAATTTTTCAACAGATATGTAAATATTCTGAAAAAAAGCAAAGTTTTCCTCAGTTTGATACTTTTTTTAAATTTTTTAGATGAAATCTGTTTTCTTTTTTCTTTTACCATGCACCAACAGGGGAGAAAAACTGGGTTACAGTAGCACACGTGCTCGCCCGTTCCAATTCCGAAAATAAAGTTCATCTTTATAAACTCTTCGAGTAAAACTTTAATGTAGAGAATTGTTGTATGATTCATTTTCAAAAAGAAAAAACAAAAAAAAACAAGAAGTTGTGAAAAAATAAAATAAGATCAGGGATTTTTCCCAATCATCTTTTTTTGAGAATATCTAAGAAAATAATGGAGATGAACCCATTTTGCCCCTATTTTTGGTTTGAAGCTCTCGAAATTTTTTGGAAAAAAATACTAATATCAAAAGGGCATATCTCCATCAGTTTATTTATTTATTTATTCATTTAAACCGAGCAAAAAAAATCAAATTATCCCTTTTTACCATTGTTCTACTGAATTTCATTGAAAAAAAAATTAAAAAATTAAAGAAATTTTATTGAATTATTTTACTTCTTCACTACTATTCAATAAAATTTCTTCTAATTGATTGATGAAAATCGTCAGATGGACTCAATGGGCTCACTGACGTCAGACACAGCAACAGAAACCGTAATGAATCCACTTTTACCAATTTTCCACGTGTCTTTCTTTTCATACAAGAATTCATAGGATTTCATTGATAAGCTGGAATTATTATTACTCGTTATGTTGACAGTCGTGTTCTATATTCCCTCTCTCTCTCTCTCTTTTCTTGGGCTTTGAAAGTCTTACCTAATCAAGTGCATTTCCGTTGTTTTGCTACGTGAGAATGACAATTAAAAAAAAAATTAATAAATTAAAACATAAAAAATTGAGAAAATTTTGAAAATTTAAAAAAAAAATTATAAAAATTTGAAAAAATTATAAAAATTTGAAAAAATTATAAAAATTTTAAAAATTATTAAAAATTTGAAAAAATTATAAAAATTTGAAAAAATTATAAAAATTTTAAAAATTATTAAAAATTTGAAAAAATTATAAAAATTTGAAAAAATTATAAAAATTTGAAAAAATTATAAAAATTTGAAAAAATTATAAAAACTTGAAAAAATCATAAAAATTTGGAAAAAATTAGGAAAAATCAAAAAAAAATGAGAAATTTGAATATGAAGAATAAAAAAGTGGAAAATTAAAGAATTCGAAAAAAAAATGATGACAAATTTAATAAAATAAATTGAAAAAATATGAAAAATTGGAGAAAAAGAAATGGAAAATTTAGAAAATTTTAAAAACAGTTTATGAAAAATTCAAAAAAATTGAAAAATTAAAATATGAAAAAATTACAAATTAATTAGATGTGACCAATTAAAAGTTTCTATTCAAAGACAAAATAAGAGAAAAAAAAAACAATAAACAGATGAAATTTCATAGTTTCCTTGTGTTTCTTTTCATCTTTTTTTTCCTCTATTTGTTGATTTTTATTGGAAAAAAAAGTGTCAAGGCACTCACCCGGAAAAACAGTGAATTTATTTATTGACCGATAACGATTATTTTTTCTGAGAAAAATTACGAACACAATGCCGATAGGAATAATAATAATAATTCGAGGGTAAAGTCACGAATAATAATAATAATAATAATTTTTTTTTATTACTTTAGAAATATAAGAATTTGTTCGCGATCTTTCTTTCAGGATATCTCGAAAAATAATGGAGATACGCCCTTTTTCTCCGAATCCTTTTTTGTAGCTCTTGCAATTCTCTACAAAAAAGTATTCAAGCAAAAAGGGCGTATCTCCATCCGTTTCAGAGATATTCGAGAAAAAACGAAATGAGTGAGTTTATAAATATAAAAAATCATAAAAAAACTCAATGGTTGGTGTTGGAGGAAGAATTTCTAGTTTATCAACAGAGATGTCGATAAAAAAGAATTTCGATACTTTCCAATATCTGTGGAGATAAGAATTTTTTTTTAATTTTTTTTATTTATTTTGTTTATTTTTTAAAATTGTTTTTCTAATTTTTTAAATTTTTTTAATCAAAATTCTCGGATTTTTTCTTTTTTTGGCAAATATCCCGGAAATTAAGGGAGATACGTCTTTTTCACTCGAATCCTTTTTTATTGAGAATTTCAAAAGCTGCAAAACAAGATTAGGGCAAAAAGAGCGTATCTCCATTATTTTACGAGATATTCTCAAAGAAAGATTGAAAAAGAAAAAAAAATTAATTAAAATAATGATTTCTTTGATCAAAAAAAAAAAAAAAAAATTTTTTTTGAGTATCTCAATTATTTTTCGAACATTTCTTTCGAAAATGATTAAAAAAATAAATCAATTACTCAAATTTTACCCGTTTTTCACTGAAATCATCGTTGAAATTTACTGTATATATCGTGATACAAAATCAGACAATACAACATGTATCAGAAATCATTATTGCACTATCAATAATCACTAGTCACTATTAACGATTAACGATCACCGCCAAATGCCATTAGCATTATTACAATTGACTGTTACTGATTTATCGTTTTAATACAAGAATTATTGTATTTAATATATTCAAACTCGTGTAAACGAAATCGCACGTGTTGAATATAAGAAAATATGATTTTTTTTTTTACCTTTATTTCAATTATTACTGTATAAATATGTTTTTTTTGCTCAGAAAAGAAAAAAAAAGTTATGAAGATTTTTTAAATGAAATGCTTTTATTTGAAAATTCATATTAATACCATTTTATTTATCAATTTTGGTGTTTTATACTATGAAAATTACTCGAAATGGATGGAAATATTGGAGATAGGTTTTATCTGATGATTCCATTGGAAAGATGAGAAAATTTTCCATGAAAACCATATGTCAGAAGTTATTTTTTGGAATTTTTCAGAAATTTCATTTTTCGCGGGAGATTTGAAGGTGAAACTCTTCTGTTTTTTGAAAAATTTCAGGTTTTCGAGAATATCTCTGGTTCTATTGATCGTAGCGATCTAGGGTTGATCTTAAATGAAAGGTGAGCTCATTTCCCATCGATTTATGGGGTTTAAAAAGAAAAATATCAATTTTTTCAAGTACTTATAGGGCAAAAACTGATTTTCAGAAAATGACCTATAAATATTTGAAAAATTGATTTAAAAAAAAATTTGAACCACATAAATCGATGAGAAATGAGCTCATCTTTCATTTGAGATGAACCCCAGGTCGCTACGACCAACAGAACCGGAGATATCGCCGAAAAAGTGAATTTTTTCGATTTTCAAAAGGGAAAGCCCTTCAGAACTTGACCAAAAAAGTAAACTTTTCCAAAAATTGAAAAAAAAAAATTTGAAACATGTGTTTTTCGCCTAAAATTTCCTCAGCTTTTCAATGGAATCATTAAAAAATTTCTATCTCCAACCGTTCAATTGGAGTGTCCATTTTACCCCACCTTCCCCCAATGATAATAATAAAATCAATTTTTATTAATAATAATTATTCAGATTTATTACTGTTTTTTTTCTTTATTTTTGTAATTGGATATTCCTGATCTCGCAATGACTCGTTCTGATTTCGTCACTGTGAGGAAATTCTGAACAATGAAAAATTGCAAATTAATATTTATTCATTCATTGATTAAAATTAATTGGAGTATTCAATTTTTTCATAACACAATGACTTTCAAAAAATTTAAATGAACGTTAAAATGTTTAAATTTATTTATTTGCTGAATTTTATTATTAATTATTTAGTGTATACATATAAATGAAGATAAAGCTTTTCGTTTAATTATTAATTAATTTAATTTAAAAAAAAAGTGAAAAAATAAAAAAGGAGATTTTTCTTAATGGAGATACGCCCTTTTTGCCCTAATCCTTTTTTTATGGAAAATTTAAAGTACTACAAAACAGGATTAGGGTAAAAAAGACGTATCTCCTTTATTTTTCGAGATATTCTCAAAAAAAAAGAGCAAAATGTAAAAAATGAGAAAAAATAGGAATTTCCTATTTTTTTTAAATTTTATGTCATTATTATTTTTTTTTAATAACTTTTTTTTTTAGAATATCTGGGAAATTCGTAAAAATTGCCTTTTTTCCAAATTTGCCAAAAAAGTCGTATCTCTCCATTTTTTCTAAGACATCCCCCCCCCCCCCCCCCCCCCTCGCCCCTAATAAAAAATCTCATCATCCCACGTTTTTACCTCTTTTTCTCCTGATTTTTATTTTTATAAAAATACACAATTTCCGCATTGGAACAGAATTCTCTCAAATTTATGCTTCTTTGGCTCTCCATGACGTAGTTCTTCTGGACACATTTTTTTTCCCACAGCAAAAATGATAAACAACTCCTGCACAATCACCCACGCAATGAAATTTGAACTGAAACGAGTCACACAAAGTGACACCAGTAAAATGATAACATAAAATCATTGGATACATTGATCAGGAAGACAATTAGAAAGTTGATATAATTCCTCTGAATAATAATAATAATAATAATTTGAGAGAATTTCGAGAATTTTTTACGAGACGTTATTCTAATAATAATAATAATGTGAGGAAATTTCGAAATTTTTTTACTAGACTTTATTCTAAAAATATTGATAATAATAATAATAATAATAATACTAATAATGATAATGATAATAATATCTTTGCCTTAGAAACAAAAGGGCGTAAGTGTTATTTTCACTTTTTTTTTTGAAAAAAGTGTGATTTTTTGAAAAAATTCTTGAAAATAAATTCTGATATATGTTTTTTGAGCGAAATTTTCTCAGCTTTCAATGAAATCATCAGAAAAATTCTATCTCAAATATTTTCAGTGATTTTTTTCCAATTTTTTATAGTTTAAAACTTTTTACTGCAATTTGCAATTTTTCTTTATTTTTTTTTGTCAATAGAATCAAAGTGGCGTAAGTGATATGTATAAGCATTGGACTTACGCCACTTTCACTCTAAGGTTACTATATATTTCATATAATATAATGGAAGAATAGGATTTTTATATGCTTTTATTTTCTTCATTTTTAAATTTTAAAAAATCAATTTTTTTACTTTAAAAATGATTTTTCCACTAAAAAAATCAATTTTTTCTATAAAGATGATTTTTTTCCATTAAATAAATCAATTTTTCCCATAAAAATGATTTTTTCTACTTAAGAAAATCAATTTTTCCTATAAAAATGATTTTTCCACTAAAAAAATCAATTTTTCCCATTAAAAAAATCAATGTTTCCCATAAAAATGATTTTTTCCACTTAAGAAAATCGAGTTTTTCAATAAAAATTATTTTTCCACTAAAAAAATCAATTTTTTCAATAAAAATTATTTTTTTCTCTTAGAAAAATCAGTTTTTTCCATGAAAATGATTTTTTTTTAGTGAAAAAAATCATTTTTTCCATTAAATGATTTTTTTCACTCGGAAAATCCATTTTCAATGAAAAAAAATCTTTTTTTTTCATTAAAATGATTTTTTTCACTCAAAAAATCGATTTTTTCATAAAAATGATTTTTTTTTCATTAAAAAAATCAATTTTTTCTATAAAAATGATTTTTCCCCTAAATAAAATCAATTTTTGAAATACAAATTATTTTTTTCACTTAGAAAAATCATGTTTTTCCATAAAAATGATTTTTTTTGTGAAAAAAACCATTTTTTTCCATTAAATGATTTTTTTCCATAAAAATGATTTTTTTTGTGAAAAAAATCTTTTTTTTCCATTAAATGATTTTTTTCACTCAGAAAATCCATTTTTAGTGAAAAAAATCGTTTTTTTTCCATTAAAATGATTTTTTTCACTCAAAAAATCCATTTTTTCATAAAAATTATTTTTTTTCCAATAGAAAAATCAATTTTTCCCATAAAAATGATTTTTCCACTGAAGAAATCAATTTTTTCTATAAAAATGATTTTTTCCACTTATGAAAATCAATTTTTTCAATAAAAAAAATTTTTTTCACTTAGAAAAATCAGTTTTTTCCATGAAAATAATTTTTTTCACTCAAAAAATCCATTTTTTCCATAAATGATTTTTTTCACTCAAAAAATCCATTTTTTTCATAAAAATGATTTTTTTTCATTAAAAAAATCCATTTTTCCCTTAAAAATGATTTTTCCACTGAAGAAATCAATTTTTTCCATAAAAATGATTTCTTCCACTTAGTAAAATCAATTTTTTCAATAAAAATTATTTTTTTCACTTAGAAAAATCAGTTTTTTCCATAAAAATGATCTTTTTTGTGAAAAAAAGACATTTTTTTCCATTAAATGATTTTTTTCACTCAAAAAATCCATTCTTAGTGAAGAAAATCCTTTTTTTCCACTAAAAAAATCAATTTTTTCTATAAAAATTATTTTTTCCCCTAAAAAAATCAATTTTTCCATAAAAATGATTTTTTTCCATGAAAAAAAAATTCTGTCTACATGTCATGGGGTAGGAATGAAGGGTGAGTCATTCCCATATACCAGAAATTGACTGCCCTTTTTTTTATAGCCAATCTCCCCACTTGAGATATAAAATCCGCCAGCAAATAACGCGTGGACCACTTTCACACTGGGTAAAAGAGAGACTTTATCATTCAGTACCAGTCTACTGGTAATAAAAAAAAATCCAGGGAGTAGGGGAGAGCCTTTGGGTATATTGGAGTAAACCTGTCTCTTTTTTAACGTTTACGATCAGACTTTTGCTGTGAAAATTGTGATCAGATGGAAGCAAACCAAAGTTGTAATTCGAAACATTGTTTTTGCTTTTTGACGAAAAAACAATCTGGAATTATTCAATTTTCTTGAGATAAGTTTGCGATTTTTACTTGAATTTCTGGGCAATTTCATGGATTTTCGGGGGATCAATAGTAATTTCACGTGGGTGAGTGAATTATGCAAAAAAAAATTTTTTAATTAGAATTTTTTAAAAATCTGAAATTTAAAAAAATTGAGAATTTCATTTTTTTATATTTTTTTATTTTAAATTAATAAAAAATTCGATTTATCCTATTTTACATTTTTTAAAGTAAATTTTTTTTTACTGAAAAAAGAATTAATCTCAAGTTTTTCGCAGTTTTCAGAGACTTGAGAGTTTTGTTTATATTTTTTTTTGTCTGTTTCTAACTTTTTTTTTATTATTATTTTTATTTTTTCATTTTAAAAAATGTTTTTTTTGTCTGTTTCTAATTTTTTCTTATTATTATTTTAATTTTTTAATTTTTTTAATATTTTTTTTGTCTGTTTCTAATTTTTTTTTATTATTATTATTTTTTTTTTGTCTATTTTTAATTTTTTTTTATTATTATTTTTTTTTTTTTGGCTATTTTTAATTTTTTTTTTTTTTTAATTTTTTTAAAATTTTTTATTTGTCTTTTTTTTTTTTTTTTTTGTTTCTAATTTTTTTATTTACTTCGTGATATAACTGTCATATCACAGAAGTCAAGGATGAACTCTTCACGGTCAATGGTTCATTTTTTCTTTTTTTTTTTTTTGAGTATTTAGTATTCAGCGATTTTTAAATATTGGTAGCCTTGCAGAATTGTCATTGGTCATGGTTTGCTATTGATAGATGCAAGGAGACATTTATTGAGACGGAAAATAAATCTAGAAAAATTCTGATAATTGATTGTTTCGAAAAGTTTCAGTGGAATCGGTCTTCATCGGAAAAAATGAGACATTTCAAACTTAAAAAAATTCAATTTTCCCGCCAAATATGACGTCCCTCAAATTTCCAGTTCTGAGGGCTTCCAAACACCTTTGCCTCCCATTTTAAAAAAATTCGTCTCTTAATTCGCCATAGGGCTGGACTTATAAAAAAAAAATATGCAAAAAATTGAAAATTTCGAACTTAAAAAATTCAATTTTCCCGCCGAATATAACGTCCCTCAAATTTCCGGTTCTGAGGGCTTCCAAACACCTTTGCCTTTTACTCTAAAAAAATTCGTCTTTTAATTCGCCATAGGACTTGACTTATAAAAAAAAAAAAGCAAAAAATGAGAAATTTCAAACTTAAAAAAATTCAATTTTCCCGCCAAATATGACGTCCCTCAAATTTCCGGTTCTGAGGGCTTCCAAACACCTTTGCCTTCCATTTTAAAAAAATTCGTCTCTTAATTCGCCATAGGACCCGACTTATAAGAAAAAATATGCAAAAAATGAGAAATTTTGAAATTAAAAAAATTCAAATTTCCCGCCGAATATGACGTCCCTCAAATTTCCGGTTCTGAGGGCTTCCAAACACCTTTGTCTTTCATCCTGAGAAAATTCGTCTCTCAATTCGCCATAGGATTGGACTTATAAAAAAAAATATGAAAAAAATGAGAAATTTTGAACTTAAAAAAATTCAATTTTCCCGCCGAATATGACGTCCCTCAAATTTTCGGTTCTGAGGGCTTCCAAACACTTTTGCCTTTTACCCAAAAAAAAATCGGCTCTCAATTCACCATAGGACTCGACTTATAAAAACGAATTGGCAAAAAATGAGAAATTTCAAACTTAAAAAAATTCAATTTTCCCGCCAAATATGACGTCCCTCAAATTTCCGGTTCTGAGGGCTTCCAAACACCTTTACCTTTCACTCTAAAAAAATTCGTCTCTTAATTCGCCATAGGGCTGGACTTATAAAAAAAAAATATGCAAAAAATTGAAAATTTCGAACTTAAAAAATTCAATTTTCCCGCCGAATATAACGTCCCTCAAATTTCCGGTTCTGAGGGCTTCCAAACACCTTTGCCTTTTACTCTAAAAAAATTCGTCTTTTAATTCGCCATAGGACTTGACTTATAAAAAAAAAAAAGCAAAAAATGAGAAATTTCAAACTTAAAAAAATTCAATTTTCCCGCCAAATATGACGTCCCTCAAATTTCCGGTTCTGAGTGCTTCCAAACACTTTTGCCTTTTACCCAAAAAAAATTCGGCTCTCAATTCACCATAGGACCCGACTTATAAAAAAAAATATTCAAAAAATGAGAAATTTTTTAATTAAAAAAATTCAATTTTCCCGCCAAATATGACGTCCCTCAATTTTCCGGTTCTGAGGTCTTCCAAACATCTTTGCCTTTCACTCTAAAAAAATTCGTCTCTTAATTCGCCATAGGGCCCAACTTATAAGAAAAAATATGCAAAAAATGAGAAATTTCAAACTTAAAAAAATTCAATTTTCCCGCCAAATATGACGTCCCTCAAATTTCCGGTTCTGAGTGCTTCCAAACACTTTTGCCTTTTACCCAAAAAAAATTCGGCTCTCAATTCACCATAGGACCCGACTTATAAAAAAAAATATTCAAAAAATGAGAAATTTTTTAATTAAAAAAATTCAATTTTCCCGCCAAATATGACGTCCCTCAATTTTCCGGTTCTGAGGTCTTCCAAACATCTTTGCCTTTCACTCTAAAAAAATTCGTCTCTTAATTCGCCATAGGGCCCAACTTATAAGAAAAAATATGCAAAAAATGAGAAATTTCAAACTTAAAAAAATTCAATTTTCCCGCCAAATATGACGTCCCTCAAATTTCCGGTTCTGAGTGCTTCCAAACACTTTTGCCTTTTACCCAAAAAAAATTCGGCTCTCAATTCACCATAGGACCCGACTTATAAAAAAAAATATTCAAAAAATGAGAAATTTTTTAATTAAAAAAATTCAATTTTCCCGCCAAATATGACGTCCCTCAATTTTCCGGTTCTGAGGTCTTCCAAACATCTTTGCCTTTCACTCTAAAAAAATTCGTCTCTTAATTCGCCATAGGGCCCAACTTATAAGAAAAAATATGCAAAAAATGAGAAATTTCAAACTTAAAAAAATTCAATTTTCCCGCCGAATATGACGTCCCCCAAATTTCCGGTTCTGAGGGCTTCCAAACACCTTTGACTTCCACTCAAAAAAAATTCGTCTCTTAATTCACTATAGGACTGGACTTATAAAAAAAATATTCAAAAAATGAGAAATTTCGAATTCAAAAAAATTCCATTTTCCCGCCAAATATGACGTCCCTCAAATTTCCGATTCTGAGGGCTTCCAAACACCTTTGTCTTCCATTCGAAGGTTTTTACGAAAACTTTTACCAAAAAATCTGAAAAAATTCAGCAACAATGCAAACATATTCCCGCATTTTTTCAAATTTTTTCAGATTTTTTTTCCAAGTCCTTCACTCCGAAAAAAATTCCCGAATCATTTCAGTAGTGAAGAGGTAAAACAAGATAAGTCTATTTTTTTTTTATTTAGTTGTTTGAAAATACCTCAGAAAATAAGCGAAATAGCGCAATTTTGCCGGAAAAATCTTTTTGTAACTCTTGAAATTCTCTACAAAAAAAAGATAAATAATATCACCTTATCTCGCTTAGTTTCCGAGATATTTTCTTCCAAATAATCGCAAAGATAAGTCGACTTATCCTGTTTTACCTCTTCACTACTGATTTTGCTCCGGAGGTTCATTTTACCCTAATTTTATCCACACTGTAATTATCCAATGAACATTAAATTATTTATTAAATGAAGTGTAATCATAACGATCGATACATTATTTTCAAATAAGCGACAATGCGTCACTTCTCATCGACTTTCTATTTTCCAATAGATTAAATTTCGTTACCAAAGGTTTTTTTTTCTTTTTTTGATAAAAAAAATTTTTTTATCAATTTTGGAATTTTAATGAAAATTAAGAAATCTTGATTCAATTAATTAATTATTATTCAATTAATTTAAGAAAAAATTTCGATTTACAGATTTTTTAAAAATTTTTGATAAAATTTATGGAAAATCAGATTTTTTTTTTAAGTTTATTATTATTATTATTATTCCACGTTTAGTCTTCCGGTTCTTCAAATAAATTTTTTGAATTATTTTTAAATTTTTTATTTTATTTTTTACTATTTTTTTATTTTTAAAAATTTTTCATTTTATTTTTTAGCTTTTTTTTATTTTTTAAAAAATTTTCATTTTATTTTTTAATCTTTTTTTTATTTTTTTTTCTTCAAATTTTTTTTTTTATTAAAAAACTTTAAATTGTTGATTTCTAGAAGAGGAAATAATTTAAAAAACCCCTTTGACGCACGTTAAAAAAAAAATAAAAAATAAATCTCAATGTTTGAAGATATGTGAGTGTGCATTGAATGACAATTTCTCTCTTCGCGCAAATATTTCATCAAGATTCAAATGAGAAAAAAAAAAAAAAGTTCAAAAATGAAAAATTCTCAGAAAAATGAATGAAACTTATTCTTTAGTTTGTATTTTTTTTTTCATTTTTTTTCGATATCAAATAATTTTTTTTTTTTTTTCTATCGAGATTTCGAATAATTAATGGGAAATTCCATTAATAATTGAAAAAAAAAATATATATATATATATATGACCCTGAATTTACATAGAACTCTTGCACGTGTTAATTAACATTGACAATTGACTATTTGCTTAATTTTGAATATTAAAAAAGTCAATAAAAATCGATAAAATCGACTTTTTCTGACTCATTCATGTGAATTCATTGATTGTAATGACTGAATGGATATATACATATATATGTGACTTATTTATGTATATTATTCAAGAAAAATTATAAAAAAAACTTTGATTTGCACAATTTTTTGGTGAAAAACTTTTTTAAATTAAAAAAAAAATCACTGGAAATTTTTTTTTTTCAATTTTTTTTTTGGGAATCTCTGGGAAATTAAGCGAGATAGAGCAATTCTGCCAAAAATGGGTTTTTAGAAAATATAACGAGCTACAAAAAAAAAGGATACAGGCAAAAAAGGGCGTATCTCCATTAGTTTTTTAAATATTTATTTAAAAAAAGAGCGAAAATCATAAAATTCCTGATTTTTTTTTGAAAATTCCAATTTTTAAATTTGTTTTTTTCCCAAAAATTTTAGTTTTTTGCGGATATTTTCGGTTTTATTGATCGCAATGACTTGAAAATGATTTCAAATGAAAGGTGAGATCATTTTCCATCGATTTATGTGATTCTAATTTTTTCAAAGCGATTTTTGAAGCCAAAATCGTAAAAAAAACGTAAAAAAAACGTTTTTTTCCCTGAAATTTATAAAAAATTAGAAAAAAAATTGATTAATTTTTTTTTTTTAATGAAATAAATTAATGGAAAATCATTGAAAAAAAAAAATCATCAAAATGAGAGTTCGAGGTCAAAAAAAAAAAAAAAAAAATCAGTCACCTTGAAAGAATTTGGGGCAAACCCAAATGTATCCGGTTTTGTGGATCCTCCAAATAATTTGTTAACGGGACCTCTCTCGCTGCTCGAAGATCACTAAAAAAAAAAAAAAAAAAAAAAAGAGGAAGAAGAGAAAGAATCGAGAAAAGTGGAGGGAAGCTTTCTCACACAGAACTCTCAGTCAGCAGCAGGTGTCGATATTTTTTTTTGTCTCATTCTCAAATTCATTTAACCCATTGACTCACTCGACACACGAGTTCCACTAACGAAACGTGTCATTTCAAAACGTGCGATTAAAAAAAAGGCAAAAAAAACAGAAGTTCAAAGAATCTTAATAAAGTTCGGTTTTCGATTAAAGTATTCGGTAAATCACTTTAATCATTTCCGTAAAGTCGAAGTGTCGAGTGAACTTTTTTCCTTTTTTTTCGAATTAAAAAAAAATATTTAAGGAAATTTAATAAATAAATTGAATTTTAATTTAAAATTTGCAGTTTCTATAAAAAAATAAAAATAAGAAAAATTGAAATTTTTCCCCTTTTTTTTTGGAATTAAAAAAAAAATATTTAAGGAAATTTGATAAATAAATTAAATTTTTCATTTAAATTTGCAGTTTGTTATAAAAAAAAAAATGATTATATTTTTTTTTTTAATTTAAAATAAAAATATTTTAGTTGACTAAATCATTCAAATTTGCACTTTGTCAAAAAAAAAAGTAAAGAAAAAGAAAGAAACCTTCAAAAAAATCTTTTTTGTTGGAAAAGTTTAGTTTTTGTTGAAAAAAACATCTTTTTTTCATTCAAATCCACATTTGTGTATTCAAATCATTTCGCGTATTGTTAAACTCCTCTTGTATGCAAAGTCGCGAGGAAAAATGAGTAAAAAAAAAAATTGAAAAAAAAAAACAGAATTTAACAGAATTTTAATAAAAATTCTCTTCCGATTAAAGTAAATTTCTTTTTTTTTTGAATGAAAATTCTTTTTGAATTCAATAATTAAAGTTTGCATTTCTTAAAAAAAGGAAATTAATATTTTTTAACATTCAAAAAAAAAAAATCTTAAATTTCTTTTTAACGTTCAAAAAAAAACCTTAAATTTTTTTTTTTGAATTTTTTATCAAATATTTGGTTTTTTTAAAAATGTTTTTTCCTTAAATCCACATTTGTGTGTATTTAAATAATTTTGTACATTGTTAAACTCCTCTCATATGCAAAATTGCATAGAAAAATAAATTAAAAAAAATAAAAATTAAAAAAGAAAAAAAAAGAAGTGGTGGGTGGCGCGCGCGCGCTTTTTTTTATGCGTACAGTCGACCGCGTATTTCAAATATTTATTCAACGACATTCGGTAGGTCCGAGGTTGACCGAAGCGGAATAACTCGTACATACCCATCTAAAGACTTCTTTTGCCTTTACCTTTTACCAGTGTGTATCCTCAGTGCATTAGTGAACGTCTCACGAACTTGAAAAGAAAAAAAAAAAAAAAAACGTAGGAAATTGAATATACGCGCAATTCCCCACGTTTTTTTTCTTCTCTCACACACACACACACCGGAGAGTAATTTTCTTATAATTATCGAATAATTGTGTTTTTCCTCGAAAATTATTCAAAACGGGTTCCGTAATTTCTTCTGTGACTGACGTATGTGCTATGTTTTTTTTTCTTCATTTCATCTCAAAATTTCTGTGAAAAAAAATAGAGATAAAACCGGTTGTTTTTTTGGGTTTTTACAGGTGTTTTTGGAGCATAGGGACAAGCATGAGGTAGGACAACTTGTTAGCGCCAAAACACATGGCGCAACACCACTTGTGATGGCATGCAGAAATGGACACTTTGATGTTGCTGAGTATTTGATCGAAAAGTGCGGAGCTGACATCGAACAGCCTGGATCTGGTGAGATTTTTTAGATTTTTTAAGATGCGGTTTCATAGAAAAATTTCATATTTTGTGGAGAACTTGCTCTCGACAAACTCTATTTTTTAAGCTTTCTTTGAAGAGAATTCGATCGATATTTTTTGAGATATGTTCATTTTTCGAAAATCAGTTTTTAATGGAATTTCTGGAAACTATTGAACTGATGTCATTTATACTCATATATTATCTCGAGAGTTGTATACAAATAAACAGCCTGTTACTTCTTTCTGAGGATCGAAAAGGAACGAGTGCAATACTTCATATGATTTAATTATTTCTGTCTTTTCTAAATTTGGCCTTTGTGTAAATTTTCCCCATAAAGAATTCAGCATCAATTTGGCCACAGCTCTTTTACCCGCATTAAATTCTATCAGGGATGGATCTAAATCAATACCCATCTTATCTTTAATTTCTCTAATATAACTTTCTCTGCTTTCACATGAATTTGGCCAGCCACCTCCTGTGAATTTTGAGCTTATTTGCATGATTGGTTCTCGAGTTATTGGCGTTTTAATGAATTTCTTCAAAATTTGATATTTTGATGATGGTTTGAAAAAAGTTGTATCACTTCCATTCGAAAGCATATTGCTAAAGTATCAGCAGAAAAAGCTATATCAGTTGGAAAACAATACTATTATCCACTTGTTTGCGAATGTCTTGGAAATTAGGGGAGATAGGGCGATTTTGGTGGATGCTGTTTTGTGGAGAATTTTGAGAGCTGGAAGAGAGGATTGAGGCAAAATCGCTGTATCTCGCTCATTTTCCAAGATATTTGAAAAAAATACATCATATAAGTTGATTTCTTTTGATAATCATTTTTTGAAAATTTTTCGGAAACTAATGAAGATACTCTATTTTTTCGGGGAAAAAGGGCGTATCTCCATTTGGTTTCCAGGATGTTTGAGAAGAATTAACCTTTAGAGGGCTGGAATTTCGGAAAAATTTTAAAAGCACATAATTTGTACTGAAAAGAGAACTGAGGTCCCCAAGTTAGGAACAAATCCAGGTTGGATGTTGACGAATGAGACGATCACGTTTTTCTTTTTTTTCAACAAAGTTTATTCTTGAAAAAGGGTACATTATTTACAGGATTCATACTTACATCTAAAATATACATGTTGAGAACAAAAAAATTCCAAGTATTTATCTATGAAGATTCAGATGTAGAGTCAAATGGCTCATCGAGCTCTCGATGACTTTACTGATCGAAGTATTTGTAATTGTGTACTTATTCAAATTTTGTATTGTTTTTTCATGATTATCACAATCGTGATTTCTATAAATTTTTTATGAAGATCGAAGAATGGAGAAAGGGTACTTTGACCCTAGTACACTGCAAAAACTAATGTTTCACAGATGTCTTGATTTAAGATATCAGTTAGAGAAAAATATCTTAAAATTGAAAGTATCTTGAAGCTGGGATAACTGAAATGGAAAACATTTGAAATTGGGAAATGGTACATGTGTTTTAAAAAGTGACAAGACATTATTTTGTATCTGAAAAATTAAGATGAATGTATTCAGCTGCTTTTTATGTTTGAAATTAAGATATTTTTCAATTGTTCAGTCATTGGAGCTTGAAGGTTTATGGCAAAACTCAGTTGCTAAATGCTATTCAGACACATCAGTGTAAAACATTTTTCGTGTCTCAGTCAAGTATTGTAATTTCCTACAAAAATATGGGAACAATGATAACGTGGATTAAATAAATAAGAAAAAATTAATATGCTAATTTTTAATCGATTTTTTTCCACCTTCCAGTCTCCAGAAATTCATTCAATTCAGTTCCTATTCTATGACAGGACATGTATGCATTTATAGATTATGTGAGCGCCAGATATCCTGCCGTTGGACTATATCGGATTATGTCAGTGAAAAATAAGACACTTTGGCAGATTCAAACATTTAGAGATAACTGAATCGTCACTACCAAAGAAATCTTTAAAATGTGTTTTAAAAGTGTCTAAGAAAGTGTCTTAATGTCAAACATTAGTTTTTGGAGTGTATCCTAAAAACCATTCAATTGTAGACCATGATGCCTCAAAGCGTCATTCCAGGCCGGGACGGTAAAAGCCTATGTTAAATTAGGCAATTTTTTTTTAAATGCTGATAAACACGTTTGGAAGACCTTATCAAGGCTTTTGAATGTACATACCTAGGTTTTCGAAGTCGCTGAATACAATTCTGCAGTCAGAATTTTAAAATACAAAAGGGTGAATCCGATATAGCTGCTTTTTTAAAACTAAATTTGGTATTTTTCACTGATTATGATTGAAATAATCTGTAAAAAAATACCAAGGCTTGAAAATATTCAAAGACTGGTTTTTTTAATCGCAGATATGATTCCCTCCTCTTCCCTCCTCCTAAGGAACTACTTCGGTCCTACTTAACTATTCAGAAAAACTATGACGCCATCCCGGCCCTCTAAAGGTTAATAAGGAAATATAAATGAGACGTTAAAGCGGAATTATTGTATTTTTGCTTCTGAATGGAAACTATGTAATCATCAGAATTTTCGATTGTAATTTTTTTAATAGAAGATACTTAAAATGATCTAAATAGAGAGAAAATGATGTTTTTAGCGCATGAACAATTTCATATTTTGTGGAAAACTTCCTTCTTGACAAACTCTATTTTTTAAGCTTCATTTGAAGATAATTCTATCGATACTTTTTGAGATTTGTCCATTTTTCGAAAATCAGTTTTTAATGGAATTTCTGGAAACTATTCAACTGATGTTATTTATAGGAAAGAGTGGGGCAAAATGGAGACTGTAATGAAACGGTTAGAGATGGATTTTTTTTTATGATTCTATCGAAAAGCTGAGGAAATTTTAGTCAGAAAACGAGTGTCAGATATATTTTTTTCGATTTTTTTGAAAATTCGCTATTTTTCGGCATTTTTGAGGGATAAAAAAATTCAAAAAAAATCCAAAAAAATTGGAAAAATTTGAAAAAAAACGAAAAATCTCAAATATCAAAATAAAACTGATTTTTGTAATGTATATTGGCGAAGGAAGGTTGCCGGAGTTTAATTTGAGGAAATTTCGAGAAAAAAATTCCAAATAAATTTGGAAAAATTTGAAAAAAGCCTTTTCTCTTTTGAAAATTTTCAGTTTTTTGCAAATATCTCTGGTTCTATTGGTCTTAGCAATTCGCGGTTGGTCTCAAATGAAAGGTGAGCTCATTTCCCATCGATTTATGGGGTTTTGAATTCAAAAATATCAATTTTTGGGATAGTTATAGGCCAAAAACTGTTTCACAAAACTGTTTCACAAAAATCCCCATAAAAACCTTAAAAATCGATATTTTTAAATTGAAAACCCTATGAATCGATGGCAAATGATCTCATCTTTCACCTCCAATCGGAATTTTTACGTTACGACAAATAGAACCGAAGATATTCTCGAAAAACTGAAAATTTTCGAAAAAAAGAAGGATTTTACCCCTCAAAAATGCTCAAAAAAGTCAAAATCTCCAAAAATTCAAAAAAATTAATTCCCGCACTTGTTTCCCGCCTAAATCTCGATCCCTCAAATATCATTATTTCATTGCCACTTTTTCTATACAAAAAAATAGCCAAAAAACGACTTTTTTTAGACTTTTACAGTGATGTTACCCCTTAAGAAAAATTACAAATAAAAAATTAATTAAATAATTTTATTTCTCTTGAAATTATAAATCATCTTTCGACTTTCCACTGACCCAAATTTTTGTCTCATAATTTTTACTAATAACTTCTAGAGAAAAATTATCTTCTTCAAACGATTCTGTCCAAATATTGACGAGAAATCGTAAAAAACGTAGAATTTTTCCGCATTTTCTCGTAAATAAACTCATTTTTACTAATGAAAAATGAAGTATCACGAATTATAATAATAATAATAATAATAATAATTCAACTGAAATTCATATTCACGAATATAAACCATATTTTTACTTCTTTTATGAGACAATAAACAATGTGCTACATTCTATGACAATTCAAAAGTACCTGCAGAAAATTTAACGAGAGAGATTCATCTAAAAATATCTTAAACAACATACTGACCGCAAATCTACATTATTGCAGATTCACCTTGAAATTTATTGCTCTTGAACAATATTTATTGTTTAAAAATATTTAAAAAAACAATCGATTTTGTCAAAATAGACGAATTTATTTTTTCAGGAATTTTTTTGGGGGTGAAGGAGTCGATGAAAAATTCTGAAAAAATTTGAGAAGATGGTACTATATATATAGCTTTTTGGTGAATTTTTTCAAAATTTTTGGAACACTCCTTCAATTGAAAAAAAAATCAAAACTCATTTTGAATAAAAAAAATCGAAAAAAATGCAATTTTTTTAGAATTTTTTTTTATATTTTTTTATCTGACTTTTTTTATTTATTGCTCTAGTTGTTTTTGATGGAGAAACAATTGAAGGTGCACCACCACTGTGGTGTGCAGCTGCTGCTGGTCATCTTGCCCTTGTTAAGTTACTTGTTAAACGTGGAGCAAAATTAAATTCAACTACAACAACAAATTCTACACCACTTAGAGCTGCATGCTTCGATGGACACTTTGAAATTGTTAAATTTCTTGTTCAACATGGAGCGAGTAAGTATTATTTCATTTTTCGATTTTTTTCGAATTTTTTCGATTTTTTTCCGAAATTTTTTCGAAATTTTTCGATTTTTTTTCGAAATTTTTCGATTTTTTTTCGAAATTTTTCGATTTTTTTTTCAAATTTTTCGATTTTCTTTCTCAAATTTTTGAAAATTTGATAAAAATTTCGATTTTTTTTTCGAAATTTTTCGATTTTTTTTTCAAATTTTTCGATTTTTTTTCTTCAAATTTTTGAAAATTTGAAAAAAATGTCGATTTTTTTTTCGAAATTTTGTCAAATTAAACTCCAGAAGCCTTCCTTTGCTAATATATATTTTAAAAATCAGTTTTATTTTAATATTTGAGATTTTTCGAAATTTTATTTAAATTTTTCGATTTTTTTTTCGAAATTTTTCGAATTTTTTGTTTCAAATTTTTCGTTTTTTTTTTCAAATTTTTAAAAATTTGAATTTTTTCATGGAATTTCTCCGAAATTTTCTCAAATTCAACTCTGGCAACCTTTCAAAATTTTCAATTCCAATTATTCTGTTGAAAAATATCGAAAATGATTCAAAAAGACCGAAAATCTCATTTTCTTCGCATTTTTTGGTTCATTATTCGAAATTAATTTGTTTTTTTAGAATATCTCGGAGAGGAAGTGAGATAGAGCGATTTTGCGCGAATCCTTTTTTGTAGAGAATTTCAAGAGCTTCAAAACAAGTATAGGGCAAAAAGGGCGTATCTCCATTACTTTCCAAGATATTTTAAAAAAACCAAAAAAAAATAAAAAATTTGAAATTTTTTCGATTTAAAATTTTTTTTTTAAATATTGAATAAGTAGTTTTTTTCTTGTTTTACTCTTCTGCATTGGAAAATACAAAAATTTAGTGACTCAACTGTTGAGAAATTCCTCAATTCAAATGAACTAAAAATACAAAAAAAAATCAGGTCAATTTTTTAGTCAAACGATTTAATTTTCTTTCTACGTGAAATGTTAATGAATTCATTCACCTTCACTTCACTGCCACATTTAATCGAATTAATCGAAGAAACAATGCAAAATTTCTGCATAAGTAACATTACTAGTGATTCATCGTGTCGAGTCGAAATTTCCATAAAAATGCAGAATTTTGAGCAATTAAAAGTCACGAGATTTTCATTTTTCGAATAAATTTAATAATTTTTATCCTAAATTCTTGTTTTTTTACTCTTTTTTCCAAAATATCTTGGAAAATAAGCGAGATAGGGCGATTTTGCCTCAATTCAATTTTATAGCTCTTAAAATTCTCTACAAAAAAGAATTCGGGCAAAATCGCTCTATCTCGCTTATTTTCCGAGATATTGTCAAAATGAAGATTAAATTTCAAAAATATCAGTAAAAAAAAAAAGTAAAAACCAAAAAAAAACATTTGTTTTTTTTCCAAATTTCTTGGAAATTAATGGAGATACGCCCTTTTTACCCTCATCCACTTATGTACCTCTTCAAAAACCCCCCCTCCCCCCCCCCCCCCCCTCCAAAAAAAAACTGCCCTATCTCTCTTATTCTCCGAAATATAAAAAAAAAAAAAAAAATAACTTATCCTCAAAAAAAAAAACATTTTTTATTATTATCATTATTATCATTATTATGATTATTATTTTATTTTAAAAATTTAATAATTTCCTTCTTCCGCAGATATAGAAGCAGCAAATCGTCACGGACACACGTGCCTCATGATAGCCTGTTATCGTGGTCACATCCGAATAGCCAAATACCTGTTGCAGTTAAAAGCTGATACAAATCGTAAATCAGTAAAAGGAAACACAGCTTTGCACGATTGTGCAGAAAGTGGTTCTCTGGAGATTCTTAAAATTTTACTGGAGCATGGTGTGTTTCTTTGATTTTTTCAGTAATTTATTTAATTTGTATTTCTAGAAAAATTTTGAAAAATATAGGGAAAGGTGGGGTAAAATGGACATGGGTTGATTTTGGTATTTTATATTGTGAAAATTAGGAGAAATGAATGGAAATATTGGAGATAGGTTTTTTCTGATGATTCCATTGGAAAGATGAGAAAATTTCCCATGAAAATCATATGTCAGAAGTTATTTTTTGGAATTTTTCAATAATTTCATTTTTCGCGCGAAATTTGAAGGTGAAACTCTTCTGTTTTTTGAAAAATTTCAGGTTTTCGAGAATATCTCTGGTTCTATTGATCGTAGCGACCTGGGGTTGATCTTAAATGAAAGGTGAGCTCATTTCCCATCGATTTATGGGGTTTAAAAAGAAAAATATCAATTTTTTCAAGTACTTATAGGGCAAAAACTGATTTTCAGAAAATGACCTATAAATATTTGAAAAATTGATTTTAAAAAAAATTTGAACCACATAAATCGATGAGAAATGAGCTCATCTTTCATTTGAGATGAACCCCAGGTCGCTACGACCAACAGAACCGGAGATATCGCCGAAAAAGTGAATTTTTTCGATTTTCAAACGGAAAACCTCTTCAAAACTTGGCCAAAAAAGTAAATTTTTCCAAAAATTGAAAAAAAAAATTTGACACATGTGTTTTCCACCTAAAATTTCCTCAGCTTTCCAGTGGAATCATCAGAAAATTTCTATCTTGAACTCTTCAATTGGAGTGTCCATTTTACCCCACTTTTCCCTACAATTTACCAAAAATCCCAAGAAAATCTCGAAATTTCTGGTTAAATCTCGAATTATTTAAGATGAATTGAAGATGAAACTGATTTCAATGTTTCGAGTGTAGATTTGAGAGAAATTTCGAGACAAATTTGGAAAAATATATCAATTTACTGAAAATCTCGAATTTGTACTAAAAATTTGAATTTTTACTATAAAATCTCGAATTTTTACCCAAAATTTTCGAATTTTTACTAAAAATTTCGAATTCTCACTAAAAAATATCGAATTTTTACCCAAAATTTTCGATTTTTTTACTAAGAATTTCGAATTTTCATCGAAAAATTTCCAATTTTCACTAAAAATTTCCAATTTCTACTAAAAATTTCGATTTTCACTAGAAATTTCTAATTTTTAATGAAAATTTCGAATTTCCAATAAAAATTTCTAATTTATACTCTAAATTTCGAATTTTTACTCTAAATTTCGAATTTTTACTCTAAATTTCGAATTTTTATCAAAAATTTCGAATTTCTACCCAAAAGTTTCGAATTTTTATCAAATATTTCGATTTTTACTAAAAATTTCTAATTTTCACTGAAAATTTCGATTTTTTACCAAAAATTTCAAATTTAAATCAAAAATTTCTAATTTTCACCAAAAATTTCTAATTTTTATCAAAAATTTCGAATTTTTCCTATTCTTCCGAATGTTTACCAAAAAATTTCAATTTTCACTAAAAACTTCGATTTTTTACCCTCAATTTCCAATTTCAACTAAAAATGTCGAAATTTTTAATTTCAATTTTTTTTCAATTTTACTTGTCCCATATTCATTAATCCATCAATTCCCAATCCCTTCTTCCAGGTGCACGTATGGACGTTGACTCCTACGGTATGACCCCCCTATTAGCAGCAGCAGTTGCCGGACACACGCACATTGTCGAGCATTTAATAGGAATACCTCACTTAGTAAATCGAAAAGAGCGAATTGACGCACTCGAGTTGCTCGGTGCAACTTACGTCGACAAAAAAAGGGACATGATCCTAGCACTCGAGTACTGGAAACGTGCAATGGAGGAGAGGTACAGGGGGGATGGTCCAGTAATCGAAAAACCATCAAAACCACCTGTTGTTGCAGCTTATGATTACGCGCAAGAAGTCTCAGAACCAGAACAACTCGACGAATTATTAGCAGATCCTGATGAAATGAGAATGCAGGCATTAGTCATCAGAGAAAGAATTCTCGGTCCAGCACATCCCGACACGTCCTACTACATCAGATATCGCGGTGCTATTTATGCGGATGCTGGGAAATTCGAGAGATGCATTGAACTTTGGAATTATGCACTTGACATGCAGCAGAGCATGCTGGAACCGTTGAATCCAATGACGCAGAGCTCGTTGTTTAGTTTTATTGAGTTGTTTAGTTTTATGGTGGGGGAGGAGGGCAGACAGACTGGGAGGGGAAGGAGAATACCACCGGTACAGAGAGAGGATCTCATGAGGGTCTTTAAAAAAGCTGTGAGTTTGGAAAAATTGTGGTTTTTTTTGGAGTATTTTTTTAGGGAATTAGGGGAGATACGCCCTTTTTATGCTAATTTTTCTTTTAACTCTTGGAATTTTTAGGGAAATTAGTGGAGATACGCCCTTTTTTATGCCAATTGTTTTTTTTTAAGATTCGTGAGATTTTGGGGAATTTTTTAGGAAATTAGTGGAGATACGCCCTTTTTATGCTAATTGTTTCTTTGGAACTCTTGAAATTTTGGGGAATTTTTTTGGGAAATTAGTGGAGATACGTCTTTTATATGTTAATTGTTTTTTTTTTGCGATTTATGAAATTTTGGGGAATTTTTTTGGGAAATTAGTGGAAATACGCCGTTTTTATGCTAATTTTTCTTTTGAAATTCTTGGAATTTTAGGGAATTTTTCAGGGAAATTAGTGGAGATACGCCCTTTTTATGTTAATTGTTTTTTTTTTAAGATTCGTGAAATTTTGGGGGATTTTTTAGGGAAATTAGTGGAGATAAGCCTTTTCTATGTTAATTGTTTTTTTTGTGATTTGTGAAATTTTTGAGTATTTTTTAGGGAAATTAGGGGAGATACGCTCTTTTTTATGTTAATTGTTTTTTTGCGATTTATGCAATTTTTGAGTATTTTTTAGGGACATTAGGGGAGATACGCCCTTTTTTATGCTAATTGTTTTTTTTTAAGATTCGTGAAATTTTGGGGAATTTTTTGGAAAATTAGTGAAGATACGCTCTTTTTTATGTTAATTGTTTTATTGCGATTTATGCAATTTTTGAGTATTTTTTAGGGACATTAGGGGAGATACGCCCTTTTTTATGCTAATTGTTTTTTTTTAAGTTTCGTGAAATTTTGGGGAATTTTTTGGAAAATTAGTGAAGATACGCTCTTTTTTATGTTAATTGTTTTATTGCGATTTATGCAATTTTTGAGTATTTTTTAGGGACATTAGGGGAGATACGCCCTTTTTTATGCTAATTGTTTTTTTTTAAGATTCGTGAAATTTTGGGGAATTTTTTGGAAAATTAGTGAAGATACGCTCTTTTTTATGTTAATTGTTTTATTGCGATTTATGCAATTTTTGAGTATTTTTTAGGGACATTAGGGGAGATACGCCCTTTTTTATGCTAATTGTTTTTTTTTAAGATTCGTGAAATTTTGGGGAATTTTTTGGAAAATTAGTGGAGATACGCCTTTTCTATGTTAGTTGTTTTTTTTGTGATTTATGCAATTTTTGAGTATTTTTTAGGGAAATTAGGGGAGAGACGTCTTTTTTATGTTAATATGTTTTTTTTTGCGATTTGTTAAATTTTGGGGAATTTTTTTGGGAAATTAGTGGAGATACGCCCTTTTTATGTTGATTATTTTTTCTGCGATTTTTAAAATTTTGGGGAATTTTTTTGGGAAATTAGTGGAGATACGCTCTTTTTATGCTAATTTTTCTCTTGAAACTCTTGAAATTTTGGGGAATTTTTTGGGAAATTGTGGTAATGTTAAATTTTGGGGAATTTTTTAGGGAAATTAGTGGAGATACGCCCTTTTTTATGCTAATGGTTTGTTTGCAATTCTTGGAATTTCGGGGAAAAAAAGCCGAGACAATTGATACAAAAAGGGCGTATCTCCCTCATTTCCTGCGATATTTGTGGAAAAAAGAGCGAAAAAATCACAGATTTCGCTTTGAAACAATAATTTCTTATTTCTCTTTATTTTTTGAAAATATTTTGAAAATTAATGGAGATACCCCTATTTGTCTTAATCAATTTTAAAATTGTTCGAAATATTAGAAATTTTCAAATTATTCAAAATATTAGACATTTTCGAATTATCAGAAATTTGAAAACTGTTTTTCGAAATTTTAGAATTATTCAAAATATTAGAAATTCGCAAATTTTTGGAAAATATTTTGAAAACTAATGGAGATACGGCCTTTTTGTCTGGAATACTTTTTCGTAGATTTCGAAATCCTATACAAAAAAAAACTTGGGGCAAAATGGTTTTATGTCGTTTAATTTCCAAGATATTCTCAAAAAATAATTAGTGAAAAAAATAGACTTTTTTCTAGTTTTATTAAAAAATTGAATTTTCCTTGAATTATTATTTTTTTTCTAAATGTTAATAATTTTTAGGTGATGGAAGTAAAATTGGGGAAACAAATGCTGGACAAAGTACCTACCTGCGATCGTGATCTAACAAATTGGAACAGAATACTTATCATAACACTTCATCTTGCCTGTTTACTGACGAGAGAAATGCCGGAAGTTGGCTCAGAGGAATATGTTAATCTTCATCGGGCAATACACGAGCTAGTTAGAATTAATGCCAAGGATAAAGGAGTAAGTAGACTGTAGATATATATTGAATTATAAATTATTTAAAATACTATTTTATTATTCTCTTTGTTGATGAATCAGATTTAATTTGATGGATCAATGTTTTATCGTCAAAAGAAAAAGGAAAAAAAAATTGTGTGTCAAATTTTTTTTTTCTCAATTTTTGGAAAAATTTACTTTTTTGGCCAAGTTTTGAAGGGATTTCCCTTTTGAAAATCGAAAAAATTCACTTTTTCGGCTATATCTCCGGTTCTATTGTTCGTAGCGACCTGGGGTTCATCTCAAATGAAAGATGAGCTCATTTTCTCATCGATTTATGTGGTTCAAATTTTTTTTTAAATCAATTTTTCAAATATTTATAGGTCATTTTCTGAAAATCAGTTTTTGCCCTATAAGTACTTGAAAAAATTGATATTTTTCTTTTTAAACCCCATAAATCGATGGGAAATGAGCTCACCTTTCATTTAAGATCAACCCCAGGTCGCTGCGATCAATAGAACCAGAGATATTCTCGAAAACCTGAAATTTTTCAAAAAACAGAAGAGTTTCACCTTCAAATTTCGCGCGAAAAATGAAATTTCTGAAAAATTCAAAAAAAAAACTTCTGACATATTATTTTCATGGGAAATTTTCTCATCTTTCCAATGGAATCATCAAAAAAAACCTATCTCTAGGGGTGTGCGAAGTGTCCGAATCGAATCGAATATTACTATTCGATTCGAATTTCGAAAATTCGAATTATTTAAAAATTCGAATTGTTCAAAAATTTAAATTGTTCAAAAATTCGAATTATTCAAAAATTCGAATTGTTCAAAAATTTGAATTATTCAAAAAAATTCGAATTATTCGAAAATTCGAATAATCCAAAAATTCGAATAATTCGAACATTCTAATAATTCGAAAATTTGAAAATTCGAATTATTCAAAAATTTGAATTATTCAAAAAAATTCAAAAATTCGAGAATTATTCGAAAATTCGAATTATTCGAAAATTCGAATTGTCCGAAAACTCAAATTATTCAAGGAAATTCGAATTATTCGAAAAAATTCGAATAATTCGAAAATTCGAAAATTTGAATTATTCAAAAAAACTCGAATTATTTGAAAATTCGAATAATTCAATAATTTGAAAATTCGAAAATTCGAATAGTTCGCAAATTCGAATTATTCAAAAATTCGAATTATTCAAAAAAATTCGAATTATTCAAAAATTCGAATTTTCGAAAATTCAAATTATTCAAGGAAATTCGAATTATTCGAAAAAATTCGAAAATTCTAAATATTCGACAATTGGAATTATTCGAAAATTCGAATTATTCCAAAATTTGAATTATTCCAAAAAATTCGAATTATTCGAAAATTCGAATTGTTTGAAAATTCGAATTATTCGAAAATTCAAATTATTCAAGGAAATTCGAATTATTTGAAAATTCGAATTATTCGAAAATTCGATTTATTCAAAAATTCGAATTATTCGAAAATTCAAATTATTCAAAAATTCGAATTATTAAAAAAAAATCGAATTATTCGAAAAAATTCGAAAATTCGAAATATTCGACAATTCGAATCATTCGCTTCAAATCTCGAATCGAATATTAATATTCGATTCGGTACAAATAATTCGTGGATTCGAATTATTCGCCCCCTACCTATCCCCAATATTTCCATCGATTTCTCGTAATTTTCATAGTATAAAATACAAAAATCAAGCAATAACTATCATCCACTTGTTTTCTTCCAGGGAAGAGATGTTCTCCAAATGACTCACAATGTAGACGCATCAATAGCCGGCAATTATCCAGCCTGCAAATTGACATCGACCCAGCTAACAACAGCTCTGCTAAGAGCTGGTGCTGATCCAACTGCCACAGACAACGATGGAAATACAGCATTGCATTTAACAGCAATGTCACATCCATGGAGAACAGATTTAGCTACAGTTCTACTTAAAGCTGGTGCACACATAGATGCTGTTAACAATGATGGACAAACATACAAAAATTTGTTAGATGATAAAGCTAAATATGATACACTTAATCCACTTAAATACACGAGTTTAATGTGTTTAGCTGCTAGAGTAATAAGAAGATCAACTAATGCTAATATCAATAGGGTACCATCGCATCTTCGTGAATTTGTATCGAAACATTAGTTTTTATCTTAATTTTATACATCCGGATCCATTCTAGTCCGACTGCTCTAAAGAAATTTTTTTTTCTGCAGTTATTTCTTTTTTTTCGTGTAATTCTGACAATATTGTTAAGTAAATGAAGAGGGAATGGCGGGAAAATGGGGATTTTGAATCGGCCGTTCGAGATAGAATTTTTTCGATGATTTTAATGAAAAGCTGAGAAAATTTGACATGAAAAGCATATGTCACTTGGTTTTTTTTTATTTTTTGAAAATTTGAGTTTTTTTGAAAATTTTTTTTTTTTTGGAAAATTGAAAAAATTTAGTTTTTTGGGATTTTTTTGGTTTTATTCGGGCCGAGTGATTTGGAGTCGATTTTAAATGTGAGATGAAGTCAATAAAACCGAAAAAATCCCCAAAAAAGTGAAATTTTCAAAAAATAATTAAAAAACTCAAAATTTGACCGAAAATTCGATTTTTTTTGAAAATTTTTGAAAAAATCGAGTGACATATGCTTTTCATGGCAAATTTTCTCAGCTTTTCAATGGAATCATCAGAAAAAATCTATTTTCAATATTTCTATTGATTTCGAGTGATTTTCATAACATAAAACATCAAAATTAACATTTGTCCATTTTCTCCTGATTCTCATGATTTTTTTTTCTGTTTTCTTTTTTTTTTTTTAACTCTATCTGACAAATGCAGTCGTCAATTAATAAATAAATGATGTGATAAAATTGGAATTATTTTATTTGTCATTTAATTCAATGATTTATTGTTTTTTTTTCTTCTCTCTTCTCTTTTGCAATTACCACGTGGTTTTTGTTGAACTGAATATCTTCATGTGAATTGTGATAAATTATAGTTATATTGAATAAAAGAAAAGGATAAATTTGAAACAATTATGAAAACTTCAGCTTCGATGATTTAATTAATTTTTTTTTTTCTGTTAACATTAATTAAGTATTATTTATTGCACAGTTAATACAATTAATTACACATTTTTCCTTTCCTCCAAAAAAAAAATAATAATTTTTATATCGAATTATAAAGGCTGTGGAAATACAGGTGTGTCAAAAAATGAATAGACTAATATTTTTTTTTTTCAATTAGAAAAATTTCCTTTATTAAAGTTTAAAAAAACATTGTTTGATTAAATTTAAAAAAAAAATTGAAAAAAATTTAAATTTATTAAGGGTGTGCGAATATTGGGCGAATCGAATCAAATCGAATATTACTATTCGATTCGAAATTCGAATGTAATGATGCGACATTTTTGAATTATTATTAAATTCTCAAAATTTTCGAAAAATTTTAAAGTTTTGAATTATTAGAAATTTTTTGAATTATTCGAAATATTTGGAATTTTGGGAATTATTCGGAATATTAAAAAATTTCGAATCATTCAAAATATTAGAAATTTAGAAATTATTCGAAATATCAGAAATTTTTGGATTATTAGAAACTTTTGAAATTATTCCAAATATTAGAAATCTGCAAATTATTTCGAAATTTTAGAATTATCCAGAAGATTAGAAATTTGCGAATTCTTCAAAATGTTATCAATTTTTGAATTATTAGAAATTTTTGAATCATTCAGAATATCAGAAATTTGCAATTTTTTTTGAATTTTTCGAATTATTCAAAATATTAAAAACTTTTGAATTATTTCAAATATTAGAAATTTGCTAATTTTTTCAGCATTTTCAAATTATCTAAAATGTTAGAAATTCGCGAATTCTTCAAAATTTTCGAATTCCTCAAAATATTATCAATTTTTAAATTATCAGAAATTTTTGAATTATTCAGAATATCAGAAATTTGCATTTTTTTTTGAAATTTTAGAATTATTCAAAATATTCTAAATTGGCGAACTTTTCAAAATTTTCGAATTCCTCGAAATATTATCAAATTTTGAATTGTTAGAAATTCTTGAATTATTCAGAATATCAGAAATTTGCATTTTTTTTTTTTTTAATTTTAGAATTATCCAAAATATTTGAAATTTGCGAATTCTTTAAAATTTTCGAAATATTATCAAATTTTGAATTGTTAGAATCTTGAATTATTCAGAATTTCGGAAATTTGCAAATTTCATTGAAATTTTCGAATTCTTCAAAATATTCCAAATTTGTAAATTCTCCAAAATTTTCAAATTCCTCAAAATATTATCAATTTTTGAATTATTAAAAATTTTTGAATTCCTCAAAATATTATCAATTTTCGAATTATTCAAAATATTGATAATTTTCGAATTATTAGAAATTTTTTAAATATTCAAAAAATTAGAAATTTGCTAATTTTTTCAGCATTTTCAAATTATCTAAAATGTTAGAAATTCGCAAATTCTTCGAAATTTTCGAATTCCTCAAAATATTATCAAATTTTGAATTGTCAGAAATTTTTGAATTATTCAGAATATCAGAAATTTGCATTTTTTTTTGAAATTTTAGAATTATTCAAAATATTCTGAATTTGTGAACTTTTCAAAATTTTCGAATTCCTCAAAATATTATCAATTTTTCAATTATTAGAAATTTTTGAATTCCTCAAAATATTATCAATTTTCGAATTATTCAAAATATTGGTAATTTTCGAATTATTAGAAATTTTTTAAATATTCAAAAAATTAGAAATTTGCTAATTTTTTCAGCATTTTCAAATTATCTAAAATGTTAGAAATTCGCGAATTCTTCAAAATTTTCGAATTCCTCAAAATATTATCAAATTTTGAATTGTTAGAAATTCTTGAATTATTCAGAATTTCAGAAATTTGCAAATTTCATTGAAATTTTCAAATTCTTCAAAATATTCCAAATTTGTGAATTCTTCAAAATTTTCGAATTCCTCAAAATATTATCAAATTTTGAATTATTAGAATTTTTTAAATATTCAAAATATTAGAAATTTCTCAATTCTTCAAAATATTAGAAATTTCCAAATTCTTCAAAATATTCGAAATTTGCGAATTTTTCGAAATTTTTTAAATATTCAAAATATTGAAAATTTCCAAATTCTTCAAAATATTCGAAATTTGAGAATTTTTCGAAATTTGAGAATTTTTCGAAGATTTTGAATTCCTCAAAATATTATCAATTTTCGAATTATTCAAAATATTGGTAATATTCGAATTATTAAAAATTTTTTGAATATTCAAAATATCAGAAATTTGTGAATTCTTCAAAATTTTTGAATTCCTCAAAATATTATCAAATTTTGAATTATTAAAAAAATTTTAAATATTCAAAATATTAGAAATTTCCAAATTCTTCAAAATATTCGAAATTTTCGAATTCTTCAAAATATTCGAAATTTGCGAATTTTTCGAAATTCTCGAATTATCCAACGTATTCCAAATAATTCGAAACCTTCAAACTATTCAACAATTCCAATTATTCGATTCGAATTTCGAATCGATTATCGATATTCGATTAAATCCAAATAATTCACATATTCAAATTATTCACATTCCCCAGAGTTTTTTCTTAAAATAATTATCACAGACTTACCATATTCAGTTTTAATCCTGGAGCTCCTGTAATTAATAATAATTCATTAAAAAATTGAAAAAATTTCAGAAAAATTTAATAAAAATAACTGTAACTTAATCCATCAATTAAAAAATTAATTTAAATTAATTAAAATAAATTATTAATTTAAATTAATTAATTAATCAATTATTTTAAAAAAAATTTTTATTTAATTAATTAATTCAAATGAATTTAACGACCACCGATTATTCGAATCAACTGATTTTACCGCAATTTTCAAACAATCGAATTGATTTTGAGTGAATAAAAATGAATATTGAAGCTGAAGAAATCACAATTTCCGAAGAGAATAAAATAAACCCACGAAATAAATTTGTAGGAAGAATTTTATCGACTTTGTACTTTAATTCGTAATTAGTCGAGTTCACTTAAAGAGAGAAAGAGAGAGACAGACAGAGAAAAAGAGAGATTTATCGAGCCCCCTGGAAATTTTTCATTAAAATCTTAAATTAATTGGGATTTTTGTGTTTTTTTTTTCAATTATGCTTCAATTCGATAACATTGGATAACTTGCGAACGATAACTACTTGAAAGGAGAAGAAAAGAAACCAACTTACCATGACAGATGCGCTTTTTTTTGTAGAATAATTGAGGAATTCAGTAGCGAGGCGATAAAACGAGATGAATCGATTTTTCCTAAATATCGAAATTTTTTTTTTTTCGAATTTTCGGCGAAAAATTGAGTTTATTAATTCGATGGCGAAGAGATAAAATTGAGATGAGTCGATTTTTTTAAGATTTTTGGGGGATTTTGAGGAAAATAAGCGAGATAGGGCGATTTTGCCCGAATCCTTTTATTTAGCTCGGAAAATTTGCTATAAAAAAGGTTTCAGCTAAAATCGCTCTATCTCGCTTAATTTCCGAAATATTTCCAAAAAATGGAGGGAAAACCGCGTTTTTTCCTTATTTTTCATGAATATCTCGGAAATTAAACGAGATAGAGCGATTTTGCCCGAATCCTTTTTTTTAGCCCGGAAAGTTTGCTATAAAAAAGATTTCGGCTAAAATCGCTCTATCTCGCTTAATTTCCGAAATATTTTCAAAAAATGAAGGGAAAACCGCGTTTTTTCCTTATTTTTCATGAATATCTCGGAAATTAAACGAGATAGAGCGATTTTGCCCGAATCCTTTTTTTTAGCCCGGAAAGTTTGCTATAAAAAAGATTTCGGCTAAAATCGCTCTATCTCGCTTAATTTCCGAAACATTTTCAAAAAATGAAGGGAAAACCGTGTTTTTTCCTTATTTTTCTCGAATATCTCGGAAATTAAGCGAGATAGAGCGATTTTACCAGAATTCTTTTTTGTAGCTCTTGAAATTCTAAAAAAAAAAGGATTCGGGTTAAATCGCCCTATCTCGCTTATTTTCCAAGTTATTCGCAAATAAATGTGTAAAAATTGCCCCTTTTTCTCTTAAATAAGCAAAATTAAGCGAAATAAAGCAGTTTTTACCCCAATTTTCTTTTCTAATTCTCAAAAAAAAGGGAATCAAATGAAATCGCTCTATCTCGCATCCTTTCCGCAATATATTTCTTCAAAAAAATCATTGACTCATCAAATTTTTCCTCTTTACTACCGAAATTCTAATAAATCCACTACTGAATTAATGATTATTTTCTCGATCGATGAAAGCCATTTCCTTTAAATTTTCCAAAATTTCCAAAATTTTCAATTTCAAGGACGAACACAAAAAAGAGATTCAGAGAACATTGAAAAAAGCGAAGATTACGTCTCACCTGTGGAATTCTTCATTGAAAGACATTAATTTTTTGATATAAAAATTGTTTCCTGACGAATTCGACGAAATTTAAAAAAGTTTTTTTTTTCTAAAAAACTGAAGAAATCGCCTTTTTTCGATAATTCGATGAAATTCTTGGATTATCCTATTTTCGCCGCTGTTTCATTGGTGATAGTTGAACAAAAACATTTTAACAATGTGAAAAAAAAATAAAAATAAAAAAACACAGAAAAGAAACGACCCAGAACAATTTTTTTTTCGTCAAATTGAGTCTCAATTTTATTCACTGCATGAAATTCATCGGTTAATACACAAGAGATAATGATTTTTTTTTTTTACTTCTTAATACAACAAATCGAGTAGAAACGTCATTAGTTTACCAAAGAAAAAAAAATACAAGTGTTGATTACTCTAATTAATTCAGTTAAAAAGATAAAAAAATGAAAAAATCATTTTTTTCCGCTCTTTTTTTCGTTTTTCTTGAATATCTCGGAAACCATTGGAGATACGCCCTTTTTACCCCAGAGAAGTTTTATAGGTCTTGAAATTTCCCACAAAAAAGGATTCGGATAAAATCGCCCTATCTCGCTTATTTTCCGAGATATCTCCAAAAAATTAAGAAAAATTGCGATTTTTTTTCTCTTTTTTCTCAAAAAAAAAAAAAAAAAAATTCGGAAGTTAAACGAGATAGAGCGATTTTTCTCTAATCCTTTTTTAGAATTCTCAAGAATTCTCTACAAAACAATCTTAGGATAAAAAGGGCGTATCTCCATTAATTATTAATTTTCAAGATATTTTAAAAAAAAAAAGCAGAAAAAAATTGATTTTTCCCTTTTTTTTACCTTTTTTTAACTGAAATTAATAAAAAAAACAACTGCATGGGGAAGAAAAAATGGAAATAATTCATAAAACAATTCGAAGATGCTAGTGGAGCCCAAAAACCTGTATTTTAACATTTTTTTAATCTTCCAAGTCTTCATTTCGATAAAATATCAAGTTGACACACAGAAGAAGCCTATCGAGAATTTTTAAAAAATCAAAGAAAAATTAATTAATTAAAAAAATAATATGAGTTTCTCTTGCAGAATTTCCTCAGAGCTCGTTTTTCTTTTGGAATAAAGACAAATAATATTTGTCAAATATTATCGACAGCAATTGTACGAAGACTTTTTTTCATCTAATCTACGAATTTGTCTCATGAGAGACAATAATTAACTATTGACAATTTGTAAAATCGAAAAATTCGATTTTTTCCTCTTCTTTTATATTCAATTGTTTTTTTTTCTTAAACTATTTTTTTTTTTAAGTAATTAATAATCTGGAGAAAGTGGAGGAATAAATCATTGAAATTAATTCCATTGGAAAAAATCGGAGAAAATTTAGGGAAAGGTGGGGTAAAATGGACACTCCAATTGGACGGTTGGAGATAGAATTTTTCTGATGATTCCATTGAAAAGCTGAGGAAATTTTAGGAGGAAAACATATGTGTCAAATTTTTTTTTTTCAATTTTTGGAAAAATTTACTTTTTTGGCCAAGTTTTGAAGGGGTTTTCCTTTTGAAAATCGAAAAAATTCACGTTTTCGGCGATATTTCCGGTTCTGTTGGTCGTAGCGACTTGTGGTTCATCTCAAATGAAAGATGAGCTCATTTCTCATCGATTTATGTGGTTCAAATTTTTTTTTAAATCAATTTTTCAAATATTTATAGGTCATTTTCTGAAAATCAGTTTTTGCCCTATAAGTACTTGAAAAAATTGATATTTTTCTTTTTAAACCCCATAAATCGATGGGAAATGAGCTCACCTTTCATTTAAGATCAACCCCAGGTCGCTACGATCAATAGAACCAGAGATATTCTCGAAAACCTGAAATTTTTCAAAAAACAGAAGATTTTCACCTTCAAATTTCGCGCGAAAAATGAAATTTTTGAAAAATTCCAAAAAATAACTTCTGACATATGATTTCCATGGGAAATTTTCTCATCTTTCCAATGGAATCATCAGAAAAAATCTATCTCCAATATTTCCATCGATTTCTCGTAATTTTCATAGTATAAAATACAAAAATCAAACCGTGCCCATTTTACCCCACCTTCCCCTATATGATGGAAAACGAGTATACCATGAAGAGAGAGCCACATCCTGAGTTTTTCCCATTATCAACGAAAAATCCATATTTTTTCTGCAAATTTCCAAAAAAAAAACCTCGAAGACACAAAATTTTCATTTTTCAATTGGAATTTTTCGAATGAAATGAATTTCAAAATTTTCCCTTTTTTTTTCTTAAACAGAAAAAAAATTCTCCATAAAAGACTTCTTTTTACTCCATTTTACAGAATTTTCCATTTACAACTTACAATTACAGATAAAGTCCTAAGTGATTATTTTTTTGTTTTTTTGGGTAAAAAAGGAAAAAAAAAAGCATTAACGAAGCCCTAATTTTCCTAGAATATCTGGAAATAGCAATCGTGTCAAGTTCTAAATTATTTCTGTTCGTAAAATCAAAAAAAAAAGTTAAATTTTTGTATAAAATTGTTAACAACAATTTAAACGAGACAAAATTCTCAAATTTGATGATTTGAATCTGTAAAGAATTTAATGAAAAATAAAATAAGTCCTAAAAAAAAAGAAATTGATTGAAAACTGTAAATTTTTTTTTGATTTTGAAAAATTCCTTCAAAACTTGAAAAAATGAAGAAATGTAAAAATCCCAGAAAATTTTCCAATTTTCAATTAATTTTTTGTTTTTAAGGCTTATTTTATTTCTCATTAAATTTTTTCCAGATTTACTTAATCAAATTTGAGAATTTTGTCTCCTAAAAATTGTTATTAACGATTTTACCCAAAAATTTACCTTTTTTTTCGACTTTAAAGACAGAAAAACGTTTTAAAAATAGAAAAACTGGAAAAAATAATCCTTTTTTGGGTAATTGACCTCATCTCGAGTCAGAAACTAGGAAAAAACATTTGAAATTAATTTTTTTGAGTCGAAATTTACGAAAATCACTGAAATATGAGTTTAATGATCCATTTTTTCGTTTTTTTGGCCTCGAGATTATTATTATTTATTAATCTGAATCACTATTTTTTTTTTTTTTTGATAAATCGAGAAGAAACCGTCTTTGGAACTTGTCGAAAAGGAAAAGAACAGCATTTTTTTAAAAAGTCTTCTTCGAATTCCAGCGAGAGAAATCCATCAGCAGAACAGCCACTCTCGACACAATTCAATTTTCAACTCAAATTTGTCAGAAAAATCTGGAATTGCTCATTTTTTTTTTTTTTTGCTTTTAGATTAGTTTTTTTTTTCTTTACCTTGATGGGTAGTGGCTTAGTAGAGGCGAACCTCGATCGTTCTGCCATCGATTCTCGATCGGTTCATCATAGCTAAACCTTATTAAGGAAAAAACATGAAATTATTTGTTATTTTCTAATTTTTTTTGAAAATTTGAATTAAATTTTATATAAAAATGGGAATTGTGATGGAATGGAATTTTTTTGACGATTCCATTGAAAAGCTGAGGAAATTTTAGCTAGAAAACATGGGTCACGTGATTTTTTAGACTTTTTTTGAAAATTTTCGATTTTTTGAGTTTTTGAAAATTGAGATTTTTGAAAAAATCATCGAAAATCGATGTGACATATGCTTTCCAACGCAAATTTTCTCAGCTTTTCAATGGAACCATCAGAAAAATTCTATCTCGAATGGATCCACTGGTTTTTCTTAATTTTTACAATATTGACATCAGAACAAAATGATTTTAGGATTTTTTTCGGATTGAAAGACGTTCCGAAAAAATTTGAAAAAATTTTAGAAGATGCTACCACATGTCTCCATTGTTGCTGAATTTTTTCAGATTTTTTGGTTGAGGTCTTCACTCCGAAAAAAAAAAATTCTATTTTTTTTGTATAATGTAGAAATTAAAGAAAAATTATCTAGGATTTTTTTTTTTAGTGAAGGACTCTACAAAAAAATTTGAAAAAATTTGAGAGATGCTCCAACATGTCTGCATTGTTGTAGAATTTTTTCAAATTTTTTCGTGAAGGCCTTCACTTTAAAAAAAAATCTCCATGTTCCCATAAACTTAAAAAAATGACTTTTTTTCTTTTTTTTTGCATTAAAGGATACACACTGCTCTCTCAGCGTCCCATTCTGACGCAAATCGGATCATTCCCATGTCATTTCCTCTCATTTCCGCAAATTTAACTTCTCCCACGTCCTGGAATTTGTCTCTCAGCATTTGCCACGTTGTATTTGGTGGAAGCTGCATCATTAAATAAGAAAAAATGAGTAAAAACGTTTGAAATAAAGATGTGCGAATAGCGTTCGAATCAAATCGAATATTCCTATTTAATTCGAAATCTGAATCGAATAATGCGACATTTTCGAATTATTCATAAATTTTCGAATTATTGGAGATTTTCAAATTTTTCTGAATTCTCGAAAAATTCTAGATTTTTTAATTATTCAAAATATTAGGAATTTCCGAATTATTCAAAATATTAAGAATTTTTCGAATTATTCAAAATATTCGAAATTTTAAGATTATTAGGAATTTTCGAATTATTTCGGAATATTAGAAATTTGCGAATTCTTCGGAATATTCGAATTATTGAACACATTTCGAATAATTTGAAGCCTCTAAATCCCTCAAAAATTCGAATTATTCGATTCGGAATTTCGAAATCGACTATTGATTTTCGATTCGATCCGAATAATTCGCATTTTCAAATTATTCGCACACTTCTAGTTTGAAATTTGCATCAAATTAAATTAAAATTAAAATTAAAACTAAAACTAAAATTGAATTAAAATTGAAATCAAAATTGAAATTGAACCGAAATTAAATTAAAATTGAAATTAAAATTAAAATTGAATTAAAATTGAATTGAAATTGAATTAAAATGAAGTTAAATTGAATTAAAATTAAAATTGAATTAAAATGAAGTTAAATTGAATTAAAATTAAAATTGAATTAAAATTGAATTAAAATAAAGTTAAAATTGAATTAAAATTCAATAAAAATTGAAATTAAAATTAAAATTAAAATTGAATTGAAATTCAATTAAAATAGAGTCAAAATTGAATTAAAATTAAAATTGAATTAAATTAAAAATCAAATTAAAATTAATTAAAAATTGAATTAAAATTGAAATTGAATTAAAATTGAATAAAAATTGAAATTAAAATTAAAATTGAATTGAAATTGAATTAAAATGAAGTTAAAATTGAATTAAAATTAAAATTGAATTAAAACAAAGATAAAATTGAATTAAATTAAAAATCAAATTAAAATCAAATTAAAATTAAATTGAAATTGAATTAAAATTGAATAAAAATAGAAATTAAAATTGAAATTCAATTAAAATAAAGTTGAAATTGAATTAGAATTGAATTTAAATTGAATTAAAATAAAGTTAAAATTGAATTAAATTAAAATTAAATTAAAATTGAATTAAAATTAAAATTAAAATTAAAATAAAATTAAAATTAAAGTAAAAATTTAAATAAAAAATTAAAATTAATTACATTTCCAATGAGTATCGTATCAGACATTGGCCTCGAGCCATTTGTGTTCTGTCTCTGTCCACTTCCCCCCGAGCTTTGTCCTCCACTAAAAACATTTGCAGCTGCAGACATGCGATCACTATCGCCTCTGCTAAATGCATCGAAGTCATTTCTGCTTCCAAAATTCGATCCACTAAATGCATTATTTCCACCAAATTGCACTTCAGAGTCAAGTTTGCCCATACCACGTGGTGCAAATGAATTACCACCTTGGCTATTTGCTAATGAAGCTTGAAGACTCGATAATCCACCGACACTATTACTGAAATTATTGAGATTTGATGCTAATTCAGAGGTCAATGATGGATTTAGCAATGAGTTTGTCGTCAAATTAGCACCCAAACCACCAGCAAGACTCGCCTGAAGTGCTGCTGCATTGGAGTTTGATAGAGCTGAAGCTGAAAAATAATCTTTATTTAGGAATTAAATTTAGTTTTTGAGTTATTTTTATTTGGTCTTTTTGTTTTTTGAGGGGATCTCGGAAACTAAGGGAGATAGAGCGATTTTGCCCGGGAGTTGATTTGTGGAGAATTTTGAGGGCTACAAAAAAGGATTTGGGTGAAATTGCGCTATCTCGCTTAGTTTCTGAGATATCTGGGAAGAACAAATGGGTTTTGGGGTTTTTTGAATGAATTTTGTGATTTTTATTAAGGGAAGGTGGGGTAAAATGGACACTCCAATTGAACGGTTTGAGATAGAGATTTTCTAATGATTCCATTGGAAAGCTGAGGAAATTTTAGGTGGAAAACACATGTGTCAAATTTTTTTTTCTCAATTTTTGGAAAAATTTACTTTTTTGGCCAAGTTTTGAAGGGGTTTTCCTTTTGAAAATCGAAAAAATTCACTTTTTCGGCGATATCTCCGGTTCTGTTGGTCGTAGCGACCTGGGGTTCATCTCAAATGAAAGATGAGCTCATTTCTCATCGATTTATGTGGTTCAAATTTTTTTTTAAATCAATTTTTCAAATATTTATAGGTCATTTTCTGAAAATCAGTTTTTGCCCTATAAGTACTTGAAAAAATTGATATTTTCCTTTTTGAACCCCATAAATCGATGGGAAATGAGCTCACCTTTCATTTAAGATCAACCCCAGGTCGCTGCGATCAATAGAACCAGAGATATTCTCGAAAACCTGAAATTTTTCAAAAAACAGAAGAGTTTCACTTTCAAATCTCGCGCGAAAAATGAAATTTTTGAAAAATTCCAAAAAATAACTTCTGACATATGATTTTCATGGGAAATTTTCTCATCTTTTCAATGGAATCATCAGAAAAAATCTATCTCCAATATTTCCATTCATTTCGAGTAAATTTCAAAGCATAAAATACTAAAACCAACACTTTTCCCTATTTGTTCTGGAAATATTTGGGAAAATAATCGAGATAGAGCGGTTTTGCCTGAATCCTTGCAAGTTCCTCTTGAAATTCTCTACAAAAAATGATTCAGTGTAAAAAGGGCGTATGTCCATTAATTTCAGAGATTTTTCAAAAAAAGAAGTCATTTCTTCTAATAAAGATCTCGGAAATTAATCGAGATAAATCGATTTTGTTCTAATCCTTTTCGCAGAAAATTCCAACTACAAGAAAATCTCAGCGCAAAAAAGGGCGTATCTCCACGACTTCCCAAAATATTTCCAAAAACCTTAAAAAAAAATCAGAAATAAAAAAATCACGAAAAAAAACCGAAATAAAAGGAATTCTCAAAAAAATTGGAAATGTAAAAATTCCTAAAAAAAATCCGAATTAAAAAAATCACAAAAAAAAACCGAAATAAAAAAAATTCTCAAAAAAATCCGAAATAAAAAGTCCTCAGAAAAAAATCCGAAATGAAAAAAATTTTTAAGAAAAATCGAGAATCAAAAAAATCTTCCAAGAATCAGTAATAAAAAAAAACTTTAAAAAATCAAGAATAAAAGAAATCTCAAAAAAAAAATTTTACAAAAATCATAAATTTAAAAAAAAACTCTAAAAAATCGAAAATAAACAAAATCCCCCAAAAAATCATAAATAAAAAAAAATTCAAAAAAATCCAGAATAAAGAAAATCTCCGAAAATCATAAATTAAATAAAAATCTCTACAAAATCAAAAATGAAAAAAATCTCAAAAAAAATCCTTAAAAAAAATCATAAATTAAAAAAAATCTCTGAAAAATCTCGAGAATAAAAAAAATCCCCAAAAAATCATAGATAAAAAAAAAATTTCTAAAAAATCAAAAATCAAAAAAATCTCCAAAAATATCAAAAATAAAAATAATAAAAAATCCAAAATAAAAAAAATTTCCAAAAATCATGAATAAAAAAAAATCTCTAAAAAATCAAAAATGAGAAAAATCCTTAAAAAAAATCAGAAATTAAAAAAAAATCTAAAAAAAATCTCGAGAATAAAAAAAATCCCCAAAAAATCAGAAATAAAAAAAAAATCTCTAAAAAATCAAAAATAAAAAAAATCTCCAAAAAAATCAAAAATAAAAATCATTCTCACCCAATTGTGCAGGAACGACATTATTCAATCCTCCCCCAAAAGCGCTTGTAGCCAGTACCGGTGCTGAAATCGGATTGACCACCTGCGTAGCATTGGTCTGAACATTTGGAATATTTCTCGCCACATCCATCAGCCTATTGCCCCCAGCCCCAAGTCCCATGCCAATCCCCTTCAGACCCTCCGGTAATTTCGGCGGCATATCAGGATCATTGGCTCGGTCCATCCTCACTGTCATCCTCCTGTCATAAAGCTGCTGATTATGAAGCATGGAGATGGCCTGGACGGACTCGACCGGATGATCATACTCGACAACTCCAAAACCTCGCGATTTCCCATCTTTGTCCTTTCCAAGTTCAACATTAATGACTTTTCCGGCCAATTTAAAAACTTCGAGTAGTTTTTTTTCGTCGACCTTGTAATCTAAATTTGCGACGAAAACTCGGGTCACTAGGGGTCCATTGATGCCCAATGATTCCAGGAATTGTGTGCTTAAACCTGTGATAAAACAATTAAATATGAAACTTAAATGTGATTGAGCGAATAGGGGAAGGTGGGGCAAAATGGGCGTCAGGGGTAAAATGGACACATTTTAATTTTTAGGCAAATATTATGGAAATCTCTTGAAATTGATAGGAATATTGGCGGTAGATTGTTTTTGATGATTTCATTGGAAAGCTGAGGAAATTTTGGGCGGGAAACAAGCGCCGGAATTAATTTTTTTGAATTTTTGGAGATTTTGACTTTTTTGAGGATTTTTGAGGGGTGAAAGCCTTTCTTTTTTTGAAAATTTTCAGTTTTTTGTGAATATCTTCGGTTCTATTTGTCGCAGCGTAAAAATTCCGATTGGAGGTGAAAGATGAGATCATTTGCCAACAATTATTTGAAAGATGTTGTAACGGGTTTTCGTCCAATCCCGTCACACTTCCGGCCATCCCTTTCCGCACACACGGTTCGATAGCATGGGCGCCAGTTTATTCTTTACCGGAGGAATAAACAAAACTCACTGTGTGCTGGTTTTCCCTGGGCTCACCACGCTTAACCTCTTAGGGCGGTTTCGGGCTAACCTGCTGAACCTTCGGTAGTAATTACTCGGGGAATTACTAACCCCAATGGATGGCATGGGCAATCCATTCCCGGTAACCCAGTGTGCTGGTTATGGTAGAGGGGCGTGGGTCTAGTCACAGTCCCTCTAGCGAGAACAAGTCGGAATTAGGTATTCCGCGATAACCTCTGGATGAGCCCGTCCGCAGTATTCCTCTGATCTATCGTCACCCAGAGAATACCGGACGTCTCCATCCACACGAGAAACGCCACGTAGCCACGCTACGGGCAACCAACGGTAACTCTCGCCGAAGCGAGCGGTAGAGGTTCCAGGGACTACTCCCGATCCTCTCGAGTCTGCCGCCCAAGGCAGACTAACTGCTCACCGTGTCGTTGGGTCTATTTATATCGGCTGAGGCTGCTTCTCCTCGTCTAGAGGTCTCTCCGCGCGCCTGCGTGATTCTTCCTCTCACACCACCGCCAGGCCCGGAGATAACTCTGACATCTATAGTGGAGCGCCAGCATTTCAGCTGGGCTTCTGCCTTATCCTCAGCCGCGTATAAATCCCACTGACGTGACAGTTAGTTAACGGTAACTTTAAGGTGTCATCTTACGCAGATGGCACCACGGTATTAATTGTCTAGCTGTTCATGTGTGAGTCTTCTCGAGCTCTACACTTGAATAGCTTCACCCGAAGGTGGCATAAGCCGATGCGATAGCTGTAACGAGAAACCTCGTTACAATGTTGAAGCTAATTCATGAATTTTTGAAAGCATGTGAAATTAAAATGTAGTTACAAATAACAAAGATATGTATAACATAGATACTGTACAAATACACTGTATGTAAATGACCCAATAGGGCCAATACTTTTTCAATAATAAAAAAAAAAAAAAAAAAAAAAAAAAAGATGTTGAAACTTCGAAATTTGCGAATTTCGAATATTTTGAATAATTCGAAAATTCCTAATATTTTGAATATTTGAAAAATTTTTAATAATTGGAGAATTATTAATATTTTGAGGAATTCGAAAATTTTGAAGAATTCGCAAATTTCTAATATCTCGAAGAATTTGAAAATTTATAATATTTGGAATATTTAAAAAATTTCGAATAATTCGAAAATTACTAATATTTCGAATAAGCCGACGCTTTTGAAGAATTCGCAAATTTCTAATATTTTAAATAATTCGAAAATTTCAAAAAAAAAATTGCAAATTTGTGATATTCTGAATAATTCCAAAATTCCTAATAATTCAAAAATTCATAATATATTGAGGAATTCGGAAATTTTGAAGAATTCGCCAATTTCTAATATTTTAGATAATTTGAAAATTTTGAAAAAATTTGCAAATTTCTAATATTTTAAATAATTCAAAAGTTTGTAATAATTGGAGAATTTCGAATATTCAAAATAATTTCAAAATTTCTAATATTTTGAATAATTTGAAATTTTCTAATACTTCAACTAATTTGCAAAATTCCAAATATTTTGATAAATTGTCGTAGCGTAAAAATTCCGATTGGAGGTGAAAGGTGAGATCATTTGCCATCGATTCATAGGGTTTTCAATTTAAAAATATCGATTTTTAAGGTTTTTATGGGGATTTTTGTGAAACAGTTTTGTGAAACAGTTTTTGGCCTATAACTATCCCAAAAATTGATATTTTTGAATTCAAAACCACATAAATCGATGGGAAATGAGCTCACCTTTCATTTGAGACCAACCCCGAATTGCTGCGACCAATAGAACCAGAGATATTTGCAAAAAACTGAAAATTTTCAAAAAAGGAAAGTTTTTACCCCTCAAAAATGCCGAAAAATATCGAATTTTCAAAAAAATCGAAAAAAATATATCTGACACTCGTTTTCCGGCTAAAATTTTCTCAGCTTTTCAATAGAATCATCAAAAAAAATCCATCTTTAACCGTTTCATTGCAGTTTCCATTTTAACCCACTCTCTAGAAAAAAAAAATCATCAAAAAATATCAAAAAATGACGACACAAGAGCCATTCTTGCGAGGCTCCTCGTATTTAAAACACTCTGTGGCACGCAGTGTAACTGGTGCAAATTTCAATTGAAAAAAAAAAAAAAATTGGCTCATTCTAGATACATATAGCTACAGAAATACGTAGGGAATTTCAAAAATATTGTTTTTTGTGGAATTGGTGACGATTTGAATGAAAAAATTCAAATTTCGGCCAAAAAATCGGCAATTTTTTATCAATAAAAAATGTGCAAATCAATTTTTTGAAAATTCCCTACGTATTACTGTTCGAAATATTGTTTTCAAGATGCTGGCGGGAAATTCAAATGAAAATAATGAAAATTATTGGAGTTATGCTGCGTGCCAATTTGAAAAATCATGTTTCGAGAAAAATACGATTGAAGTTTTGACTTGGGCTATGAATATGAAGAAATGCCTTGGGAAAAATTCAAAATTTCATGTGAAATAATGGGTTTCAGGTGATAACTTTTCTTGCACGTATTCTGGAAGGCCCAAAGTAATTTTTAAAGCAAGAAAAAAAATCGATTTTTTGAAAATTCTACAGCGGTGTTACCCCTAAAAAAAAAATTAAATTTTTAAATTTTTTGTTTTACTATTAAAGTATTTATTACAAACCGTAGGTATTTCCGAATTTTGCGTCACCCGCAATTGATCCACCGTTTCCGCCAACAGCTGCACTCGCGGAAAGACTTTGTCGCGTATTTTGTCGCGAGGACTCGCGAAAACGGTCGCCACTGTCGCGGCCTCTGTCATGATCCCTCGAAGACTGCAAACGTCCATACTTATCTCTTTCCCCATCGTAATCCTCTTTTACCACCAATTTTCGTCCTTTTATGTCGAATCTGTGCATTTTTTCAACGGCGATTTTGACGGATTCGGAGTCCTCGAACTCGACGATTCCGCAACCACGTGGCTTCTCGCTCTCGTCTGTAAACAGCTCCACGTGCGCAACCTGCGAAAAAAAAAGGATTCGAGTGAAAAAAGGAATCGATTCTCGAAGGATCGATCTTTGGAAAATACGATTTTTTGATAATCGATTTTTTCAAAAGAAAAAATCGAAACGTGGAAATCGACGAATCGATTTTTTTCAATAAAAAAAAAGAGCAATATCACATCTACTTCCGATCGATCATTTTCAATATCGATTAATCGATGCGATATCTCGAATTAGATTCGAGATATCGTATAACATTCGATAGTTCCGTTTCACCTATTTTAATTCGAGGGAAAATAACAGCAATTTCTAATCGATCGATTGCAAATATTCGATTAATCGATGCGATATCTCGCCTCAAATTCGAGATATCGCATTTCATTCGATAGTTCCGTTTCACCAGTTTTAGTTTAAAAAGGCAATAAAAATAAATCCTATTTTTCATTATTTTTTTTTTCAGGAAAAAAGAAACGATTCGATTTTTCTAAAAAAAAATCGAAAGATCGATTAATCGAATTTCTTGAAATCGCCCGAAGAAAATCGATTTTCAGGAGAAAAGAATCGATCTTACAGGATCGATTAAAAATCGCTCAATTGAACGATGAAAAACTGAGGAAATTTTTGGCGGGAAACATGTTTTTTCAAATATTTTTTATCTCAATTTTTGAAAAAATTCACTTTTTTGGCCAAGTTTTGAAGGAATTTGCCTTTTTTAAAAATCGAGAAAAATTTGAGCTACCTTGCCGACTTCGGTTCTGAAGAGGTCCTTGAGGTCTTGCCATCTGAAGTCGTAGGGAATGTTTGAGACGTAAATTCGACGCTCGGAAATGCGGCGACCGCGGTCGTTACGCTCGCGACTGCGGTCGCGGGAAGCGGAATTTAAACGGCTGCTTTGGCGGTCAGTGCGGCGAGTCCTGTCGCGCTCGCGACTACGCTCGCGCTCGTCATTCTGGAGAGGGGATCTGAAAAATTGCAGAAAATGAAATTTGAATTTTTTTGTAAATTTTTAAGACAATTCAGATTTTTTTGACGATTTTTTTGAAATTTTAATTTTTTTTGAAATTTTTTTTGAAAAATTTAGATTTTTTTGACGATTTTTTTGAAACTTGATTTTTTTTTTTAGTTTTTTTTAGAGCATTTTTTAAAATTTGAATTTTTTTGAAAAATTTGATTTGTTTTTTTTTTGGAAATCTGTTTAAAATTTGAAATATTCGAAGAATTTGGAAAAATTTAGATTTTTTTGGAAATCTTTTTGAACTTTGAATCTTTTGGAAAATTTTGAAAATTGGGAATTTTGAGGAAATTGGATGAGATAGACTTTTTTTCTATGATTTCGGTGAAAAGCTGAGAAAATTTGAAATGGGAAAGATGTGTCGCTTTTTTAGATATTTATAAAAATTTGTTTGTTTTTTTTTTTTTGAAAATTGAGTTTTTTTTTTGAATATAAAAAGCACGTAAAAATAACCGGTTAAAATAATTCTATCTTTTTCGACGTTTTTGCGAATAACTCGGAATGTAAGCGAGATGGGGCAATTTCATTTCAGCCTTTTCTTGTAACTCTTGAAATTCTCTAAAAAAAAGGATTCGGTCAAAATCGCTCTATCTCCCTTACTTTCCGAAAGATTTTCAAAAAAAAGAGCGAAAAATATGAAATTTCTGTTTCAACTGATTTTTTCTCTTTCCCTCCATTTTTTCAAAAATATCTCCGAAACTAAGCGAGATACAGCGATTTTGCTTCAATCCTTTTTTGTAAAGAATTTCAAGTTCTCCAAAAAGGATCAGAGCAAAAAAAAACATATCTTCCTTACTTTCCGAGATATTCTCATCGAGAAAAAGACAGAAAAAAAGTGAAAAACATTTAAAAAAAACAATTAAACCGAATTTTTAAGAGATTTCTTCATTAAAATTCATAAATTCAAAAATCTTTTATCTTCTTCCACTTCACTGAAGTCTAGTAAATATTTTGTTTCGAGTAGTAGGCCCCAAACTTCACCGAATAATTCAAAAAGTGAAGTATCTCGAAAAACCATCAAATTTAACTGCATTTTTATTTTAAGAGTTCTCTTAAAATTTAAAAAAAACCGTTAAAAATAGATTTTTCCATCATTTTTCCTTAAAATCCAACATTTCTGCAATATTTAACAAAAAAATGAAGTTTTCCATGAATTATCTTTAATCAACACTTCATGAAGTTGTCAAAATCAAATTTTGAAGTGCAATTTCCTCGTAAAATCGTCGATTCGTCAAATTTTGTCTAAAAAAAACCACAAAAATTAGCAAAAAAAGAAAAAATTTCAAATAAATTCAAATAAATCTTTTTTTCCCACAAAAAAAGATTGAAAAAAATCATTTTATTTTTATGTTTCAAAAAAATGGAGGCATTTTCATTGTTTTCCATAAAAAAACTCATCTTTCGACTCAAATTTTGAATTTTCAAAAAATTCAAAAATTTCCTAAAAAATAAAATTATTTTATTTGTTATTTGAATAGAAAAATTTTTGAGTATTTTTTAAAGTTAAAAGTTTAAAAATTGAATTAAAAAAAAAGCGAAAAATTCGCCGATAGACGCTCAAACAAATTAACCGTTATTTTCAGTAACAATTGAATATTTTTACTCACTCTTCTGCTTTGAGCATTGTCGAAGTGATTAATGAACTTTCTGTTGTTGCAATTATTTATTTTATCTGGTACTTGATGCAATAATTGATAAATAACACCGGGAAGAGGCAAACCGATGCTTTACACACACAATCAACACTTTTATTACGCGACACTGGCAGAGAGAGCGTCCTGACACAAAATGGCGGACGTTTTTTGCGATGGCTAGTGTATTGGACGGCTACGGAAACTGCTGGAGTCAAAATGGATGACGCTCTTGAAAAGGCGGGAAAATTTGAAAATGAATTTCGGAGGATTTTGAGGAAATTGCAGAATTTTTAGCGGGAAATGGGGAATTTTTGAATGGATTTAAATATTTTGGATTTTTTTTGCTTCAAAAATAAAAAGTGAAGAAATGAGAGAATCGAATGATATCGCGATATCTCGAACCTAATGCGAGATATCGCATCGTTTAATCGATATTTGAGAGGATATCGATCTCAAGTGAACCTTGAACTAAAACAAGTGGAATGGAATCGAGTTATCGAAAAATCTAAAAATCGATTAATCGATTATTGACATTGATTAATCAATTACCAACATCGATTAATCGATTACTGACATCGATTAATCGATTACTGACTTCGATTAATCGATTACTGACATGGATTAATCAATTAATGACATCGATTAATCGATTACTGGCATCGATTACTGACATCAATTAATCGATTACTGACATCGATTAATCGATTACTGACATCGGTTAATCAATTACTGACATCGATTAATCGATTACTGACATCGATTAATCAATTACTGACATCAATTAATCGATTGATGACATCGATTAATCAATTACTGACATCGATGAATTGATTACTGACATCGATTAATCGATTAATCAATTACTGACATCGATGAATTGATTACTGACATCGATTAATCGATTACTGGCATCGATTAATCGATTACTGACATCGATTAATCGAAATTTTGCAATTAATCGATTGGTAGTTGATTCCTCTGAGCTCTCGAAAACTGGTGAAACCTAACTATCGAATGTGATGCAATATTTCGATTTTTCTACGAGATATCGCATCGATTAATCGATATGTGAGAGAATATCGATTTCAAGTTTCAAGTTGTTGCATGCACCTTAAGCTAAAAAATAGGTGGAACGGATTCGAGTTATCGAACAATATGAAATTCGATTAATCGATTACTGATCATCGATTAATCGAAATTTTGCAATTGATTGACCGGTAGTTGATTTCTCTGAGCTCTCAAAAACTGGTGAAACGGAACTATCGAGTGGAATGCAATATCTCGAATTCAATGCGATACATCGCTTCGATTAATCGATATTGAAAAACTATCGATCTCAAGTCCCCTTAAACTCCCCTTTCTTCCTTGAACTAAAAACAGATGGAATGGAATCGAATTATCGATCGATCCAAGATTCGATTAATTCGATTATCGAAAATTGAACATCGATTAATCGAATATTGACATCGATTAATCGAAATTTTGTAACTAAATCGATTGAAAGTTGATCTCCTCGAATTAAAGAACAGGTGAAACGGAACTATCGAATATCTCGATATCTCGAATTCAATGCGATATAACGCTTCGATTAATCGATACTGAAAAACAATCGATCTCAAGTCCCCTTTAGTTCCCTTTTTTCCCTTAAAATAAAAAAAGATAAAATGAAATCGAATTATCGATCGATCCAAGATTCGATTATCGAATATTGAACATCGATTAATCGAATATTGCCATCGATTAATCGAAATTTTCCCTTAAAATAAAAAAAGATAAAATGAACTCGAATTATCGATCGATCCAAGATTCGATTAACGAATATTGAACATCGATTAATCGAATAGTGCCATCGATTAATCGAAATTCTGAAACTAAATCGATTGAAAGTTGATCTCCTCGAATTAAAAAACAGGTGAAACGGAACTATCGAATATCTCGATAAATCGAATTCAATGCGATATATCGCTTCAACTAATCGATTCTTGAAAATGATCGATCGGAAGTTGCTGTTTTGGGAAAAACCATCAGTATTGGCGCGAATTTCAAAATCTACAAAAAAGGATAAAATCTGAAAAAGCCCCATTTCGCTTATTTTCGCTTATATTCTCAAAAAATCATTGAAAAAAAAATTGATTCACCAAAAAATTTGATAAATAAAACAAAATATTGAATTTTTTCATGTGAATAAATCACAAAAAATTCGATTTTTACTTTTCGGTATAGTCTAGTGGATCATGATTTTTCGATTTCTTCACTCAAAACCTTTTTTCACTGGAAATAAATAATTTATAAACATTTTCTCAAATTTCATTCACATATGAATGTTTTATTTCAATTACATAAATCCTCAAGGACTGAATTTAATTTCTACCTCACACACTTTTTTTCTTTTTTTCATCGATTCCCTTAATAATTTCTAATTAATTGAATAATTGAACAATTTTTTTTATCGCTCTTAATTGATTAACAATTTTTTTACTTCAAAAATTTGAGGAATTTATTTTTTATTAGGCTTAATTATCATTTTTTTTTTATTTCTTAATATTTATTAATAATTATTAAGAATCGAGAAAAAAAAATTAATGTCAATTGTACGAAAAAAAAATTCATCTACTGAATTACAATATTTAAACATGAAAAATAAAGAAAATTTGAAAAAAAAAAAGAAAAAAATTACAAATTTAATGGAACTATTTTACAAAATTGAGTTTTTTTGTCACTGAGAGATGAGAATAATTGAGAGTTTATCAGATCTTAAATCTACACATGAAACCAAAAAAAAAAGAGGAATTAATTGCATTTGTGTTCTTTTTTTTTTGAATTTGTTCATAAAAAAAAATGAATTTCAATTCAATAAATCATTATTTTCTATTTTTCTATAATTGAAATACTGACTTTTTCTCGTTTCATGCTCGATTTATTCGAATCTTATATGAAATTGAGGTGAAAATTTCAATTTTTCATGTGATGAAGTAGAATTGAGAAACTTTTAAACATTTTGAAAAAAAAAAAAATTCAATTTTTCAAAATATTTACAAAAAAAATTGTAAATATTTTGAAAAAGAACAAAATTTCCATTTTTCAGAATATTCATAAAAAAAATTGTAAATATTTTGAAAAATAAAAAAAAATCCCATTTTTCAAAATATTTCCGAAAAAAATAGTCAATATTTTGAAAAAAAAAATGAAAAAATTCAATTTTTCAAAATATTTACAAAAAAAATTGGAAATATTTTGAAAAAGAAAAAAAATCCTATTTTTCAAAATATGCACAAAAAAAATTGTAAATATTTCGAAAAAGAAAATCAAAATTTCAATTTTTCAGAATATTTATAAGAAAATCGTAAATATTTTGGAAAAGAAAAAAAAATCCTATTTTTCAAAATTTTTACAAAAAAAATTGTAAATATTTTGAAAAAGAGAAACAAAAATCCCATTTTTCAAAATATTTACAAAAAAAATTGTAAATATTTCGAAAAAGAAAATCAAAATTTCAATTTTTCAGAATATTTATAAGAAAATCGTAAATATTTTGGAAAAGAAAAAAAAATCTTATTTTTCAAAATTTTTACAAAAAAAATTGTAAATATTTTGTAAAAGAGAAACAAACATCCCATTTTTCAAAATATTTACAAAAAAAATTGTGAATATTTTGAAAAAGAAAACCAAAATTTCAATTTTTCAGAATATTTCTAAAAAAGAGTCGTAAATATTTTGAAAAAGAAAAAAAAAACCTATTTTTCAAAATTTTTACAAAAAAAATTGTAAATATTTCGAAAAAGAAAAAAAATCCTATTTTTCAAAATATTTACAAAAAAAATTGTAAATATTTCGAAAAAGAAGAACAAAATTTCCATTTTCCACAATATTTATAAAAAAAACTATAATTATTTTGAAAAAGAAAAAAAAAAACTATTTTTCAAAATATTTACAAAAAAAATTGTAAATATTTCGAAAAAGAAAATCAAAATTTCTATTTTTCAGAATATTTATAGAAAAAACCTGTAAATATTTTGAAAAAGAAAAAAAAATCCTATTTTTCAAAATATTTACAAAGAAAATTGTAAATATTTCGAAAAAGAAGAACAAAATTTCCATTTTTCACAATATTTATAAAAAAAAACTATAATTATTCTGAAAAAGAAAAAAAAATCCTATTTTTCAAAATATTTATAAAAAAATCGTAGATATTTCGGAAAAAAATTTTCCTATTTTCCAAAATATTCAAAAAAAAAATTCGTTTAATTCTACTTCACCACAATTCCCCCCAAAAATTTAAAATCCTCAAAAATTCCTTGAAATTCATTTAATTCCTGAATTTTCATTAATTTCAATAAAAAAAATTCACCAATTTCCCTTTACTTGTCAGTTTTTTCAATTTTAATTTTGACATCGGTTTTTTTACTTGTCTCCTCAGTTTCCATTTGTTCATTTTTTTCCTTGTTAGCTGCTTGTTTTTTTTTGTCTGAATTTCTGAAACGATCGTAACGTGAATCCTCGTCGTCACTTGATTTCCCAGGTTCAACTTCTCTCAAAATATCACCGATATCCTTGTCAACATCCTCCCACAATTTGTCATTGCAATCAACTCTGTACTCGTCCTCTTCCTCTTCCTCATTGGCTGATTTATCGACTTTTGCACTTGTTTCTGTCTCATTTGCAATTTGATTTTGTTCGGCTGCTTGTGGCGGTTCATTTGAAACTTCGATTGTACTTGAAGCTGAATTATTATCCTTTATCGATGATTGCTGGGGACTAGAAGGCTCTTTTGTTGCTTCAATTGTGTTTATTGACTCGGTTGACTTGTTTGTCGTCGACGATGTCTGCAGGTGAATACGTTCAGCCTGACGACGAAGTGCTTTGTCGTCATTGTCACGAACATATCTAGAAAAAAGAAAAAAAAAAATTTTAATTACTGAATTTGAAGAAAAAAAAGGAGATTTGGATTTTTTAATTTCGAAAATGTCTTTTTTCGAAGAAAATAATGGAAAAAAAAAATTTGAAGACAGAATTTGAGAAAAAAATAAGCAGATTTGGATTTTTTGATTTTAAAAATGTCTTTTTTTGGAGGGAGAATCTGAAAAAAAGGAGCTTTGGATTTTTTGATTTTGAAAATGCCTTTTTTGAAGAGAGAATTTAATAAAAAAAAAGGAGATTTGGTTCTTTTATTTTGAAAATGTCTTTTTTTGAGGAGAGAATTTGAAAAAAAGGAGATTTGGATTTTTTTTTGAAAATGTCTTTTTTTGAAAAATATAATGTCTTTTTTTGAAGAAAATAATGGAGGATGGAAAAAAAATAATTTTGAAGAGAGAATTTGAAAAAAAGGAGATTTGGATTTTTTGATTTTAAAAATGTCTTTTTTTGGAGGGAAAATTTGAAAAAAGGAGATTTAGATTTTTTTGATTTTAAAAATGTCTTTTATTGGAGGGAGAATTTGAAAAAAAAAGGAGATTTGAATTTTTTGATTTTGAAAATGTCTTTTTTTGGGGGGAGAATTTAAAAAAAGGAGATTTGGATTTTTTATTTTCAAAAATGTCTTTTTTTTGAAGAGAGAATTTGAAAAAAAAGGAGATTTGAATTTTTTGATTTTGAAAATGTCTTTTTTTTGGAGGGAGAATTTGAAAAAAAAGGAGATTTGGATTTTTTGATTTTGAAAATGTCTTTTTTTGAAAAGAGAATTTGAAAAAAAAGTAGATTTGGATTTTTTGATTTTGAAAATGTCTTTTTTTGAAGAGAGAATTTGAAAAAAAAGAAGATTTTGATTTTTTGATTTTGAAAATGTCTTTTTTTGAAGAGATAATTTGAGAAAAAAAAGCAGATTTGGATTTTTTGATTTAAAAAATGTCTTTTTTGGGGGGAGAATTTGAAAAAAAGCAGATTTGGATTTTTTTATGTTGAAAATGTCTTTTTTTGAAGAGAGAATTTGAAAAAAAGGAGATTTGGATTTTTTGATTTTAAAAATGTCTTTTTCTGAGGAGAGAATTTGAAAAAAAAAGGAGATTTGGATTTTTTGATTTTGAAAATGTCTTTTTTCGAAGAAAACAATGTCTTTTTTTTTTTAATGATGTAGAATAGAAAAAAAAATTTTGAAGAGAGAATTTGAGAAAAAATAAGGAGATTTGGATTTTTTAGTTTGAAAATGTTTTTTTTTGAAGAGAGAATTTGAAAAAAAAAAACAGATTTGGATTTCTTTATCTTGAAAATGTCTTTTTTTAAAATAAAATAATGAAGGATAAAAAAGAAAATGTAATTTTTGTGAAAAGTGAATTTGAAAAAAGGGGAATTTGGGTTATTTTAATTTAAAAGAAGTCTTTTTTCTAAAGAAAATAATGGAGATACGCCCTTTTTGCCCCAAAAGACTGTTTCTTAGAGAATTTCATGAGCTTAAAAAAAGGATTAGGGACGAAAAAAGGCGTATCTCCATTATTTTGAAGATATTTTCAAAAAACGAGAAGCAAAAAATCAAAATAAAGGAAAAAATGAATTTTTCACTGTTTCAATTATTCATTTTGTGAAAATATTTGGGGAAATAATGGAGATACGCCCTTTTCGTATTTTAGAATGCTTTTTTAAAGAAAATTTCAAGGGCTAGAGGAGAGGATTAGGACGTAAAGGACGTATATCCATTATTTTTTGAGATATTTTCAAAAAATTAATGACAAAAAACAACGAAAATTCATTTTTTTTTCTTTTTCAATTTTTGCTCCTCTTTTTTTAAAGAAATATCTCGGAAAATAATGGAGATACGTTCTTTTTTCTCTCTAGCTCTTTTGGAGACAATTTGAAGAGCTACAAAAAAGGATTGTAGCAAAATCGCCCTATCTCGCTTAATTACCGAGATATTCTAAAAAAAATAAAAGAGAAAAAAGTAAAAAAATCAAACTTTTCATTATTTTGACTTTTTCCAGTTCGATTTTTTGATAATATCGCGGAAAATAAGCGAGATAAGGCGATTTTGCTCATTTCCTCTTCTTTGCAGCTCTTCAAATTCTCTAGAAAAAAAACGATTCAGGGCAAAAAGGACGTATCTCCATAAATTTCCGAGATATTTTCAAAAAACAAAGAGCGAAAAATATAAATTTATTCAATTTTTTCATTTAAATTCGAATTAATTAATTAATTAATCAATCAATCAATTTTTTTACCGTTTGAGATGACTTCTTGTTGAGCAATGAAGTGCAATGGCTCTCTCAGTATTCTCATTTCTAGGCAAATAAACTTTGCAGAGATCACAAAATTGGACTTCCACACGTTTAATATACTCAGCACCAACTTTAATCATCTGCTTTGTTTTAGCTTTTTTAGGCTCAGCAGCTTCTTGTGTCGTTGTTTCGCCATCAGACTTGTCTTTCTTCTTTTTTTCAGGTGAATCATCTCCTTCTTCAGCTGAAAATTTACATTTTCATTTTAAATTCATTCCTCACAGGTATTTTATTTTTTTTTATTAGCAATTTTTTTCAATGATAAAGAAATGAGCATAAATCAGATAATTGTTTAGAATTTTTTTTTTAACAAATAAATTATTGATAAAAAAATATTTAAAAAAAATGCACTTATGATTTTTTAAATTCTCTGGATGTGCATATTTTTTATTTTTTTAAATGATTTTTTAAAAGAGAAAAAATACTGAAAATTTTCCGATCTCTGTTATTTTTAGGATATTTTTTTTCATAACTGAATTTGAAGAAAAAAAGGAGATTTGGATTTTTTGATTTTGAAAATGTCTTTTTTTGGAGGGAGAATTTGAAAAAAAAAAGGAGATTTGAATTTTTCGATTTTGAAAATGTCTTTTTTTGGAGGGATAATTTGAAAAAAGGAGATTTGAATTTTTTGATTTTGAAAATGTCTTTTTTCGAACAAAATAATGTCTTTTTTTTTTTTAAATAATGTAGAATGGAAGAAAGAAATTTGGAGAGAGAATTTGAGAAAAAAGGAGATTTGGATTTTTTTTTTGAAAATGTCTTTTTTTAGAGGGAGAATTTGAAAAAGAGGAGATTGGGATTTTTTGATTTTAAAAATGTCTTTTTTTGGAGGGAGAATTTGAAAAAAAAAAGGAGATTTGAATTTTTTGATTTTGAAAATATCTTTTTTTGAAGAGAGAATTTGAAAGAAAGGATATTTGGATTTTTTGATTTTGAAAATGTCTTTTTTTGGAGGGATAATTTGAAAAAAGGAGATTTAGTTTTTTTTTATTTTAAAAATGTCTTCTTTTGGAGGGAGAATTTGAAAAAAGGAGATTTGAATTTTATTTTTAGTATATTTGAATGTTATTTTTAGGATATTTTTTTTGTTAATACAATAGATTTCTCACCATCAACGTCACCAACAGAGTCCAGAGTCATGAAATTGTCAAGATTAACTTCTTTGTCGTCTTCCTCAGGAGCACTAGAATCACCCTCAGCTTCTCCATTTTCACCTTTTCTCTCATCTGAATTTTTTCGCTACAGAAATTTGAAGGAAAAAAAAATTAGAAAATTATTCTCTTCTTAATATCTTAGGGGAAGGTGGGGGTAAAATGGACACATCTAAATTTTTTGGCAAATATTATGGTAAACTCATTCATTTCATTGGAAAGCTGAGGAAATTTTAGGCGGGAAACAAGTGCCGGAATTAATTTTTTTGAATTTTTGTCGATTTTGACTTTTTTGAGCATTTTTGAAGGGTAAAATCCTTCCTTTTTTCGAAAATTTTCAGTTTTTTGAGAATATCTTCGGTTCTATTTGTCGTAGCGTGAAAATTCCGATTGGAGATGAAAGGTGAGATCATTTGCCATCGATTCATAGGGTTTTCAATTTAAAAATATCGATTTTTAAGGTTTTTATGGGGATTTTTGTGAAACACTTTTGTGAAACAGTTTTGGGCCGATAACTATCTCAAAAATTGATATTTTTGAATTCAAAACCCCATAAATCGATGGAAAATGAGCTCATCTTTCATTTGAGACCAACCCCGAATTGCTACGACAAATAGAACCAGAGATATTGGCAAAAAACTGAAAATTTTCAAAAGAGAAAAAGCTTTTTTCAAATTTTATCATTTTTTTTTTAATTTTTCCAATTTTTTTTTGAATTTTTTTCTCGAAATTTCCTCAAATTAAACTCCGGCAACCTTCCTTTGCCACTATACATCACAAAAATCAGTTTTATTTTGATATTTGAGATTTTTCGTTTTTTATTTCAAATTTTTCCAATTTTTTTGGATTTTTTTACCCCTCAAAAATGCCGAAAAATATCGAATTTTCGAAAGAAATCTAAAAAAATACATCTGACACTGGCTTTCTGGCTGAAATTTCCTCAGCTTTTCAATAGAATCATCAAAAAAAATCCATCTCCAACCGTTTCATTGCAGTGCCCATTTTGCCCCACTCTCCCCTATTTTATTCTAAAAAATAATAAAAAACATTAAGTAGGCAATCTATGAAAAATTCAATTAAAAAAACTATTTTTTTAATTGAAATTAAGAATAGGACGAATTTTTTCGTAGCTTTCAAAATTATCAACAAAAAAGCATTAGGTAAAAATCTCACTATCTCGACTATTTTCCGAGATATTTTCAAAAAAAAAATTTAAAAAATCGACTTTTCCTCTTTCGCGCCTTTTTTTAAAACAAAATTATTTCATTGCCTTAAAGTGAAAAGGGCGTATGTCCTGTGTATGAGCATAGCACTTACGCCCCTTTGTTTCCAAGGCGACAATTTGAAATAGAAATAAAGAATAATTTAAAAAAAAAATAATTTAAATAAAAAAATAGAAAATAATTTTAAAAAAATAATAATTTAAATTAAAAAAATAAAGAATAATTAAGAAAAAAATAATTTATATTTAAAAAAATGAAAAATAATTTTAAAAAATGATAATTTAAATTTAAAAAATGGAAAATAATTTTAAAAAAAATAATTTAAATTAAAAAAATGGAAAATAATTTTTAAAAAACATAATTTAAATTAAAAAAATGGAAAATAATTAAAAAAAATGATAATTTAAATTAAAAGAATGAAAAATAATTTGAAAAAGAAAATAATTTAAATTGAAAAAATTGAAAATAATTTAAAAAAATAATAATTTGAATTAAAAACATGGAAAATGATTAAAAAAAAAAATAATTTAAACTTAAAAAATGGAAAATAATTTTTTAAAAAATAATTTGAATTAAAAACATGGAAAATGATTTTAAAAAAAAAATAATTTAAATTTAAAAAATGGAAAATAATTTTTGAAAAAATAATTTAAATTAAAAAAAATGGAAAATAATTATTAAAAAATTTACCAAAAGTGCCTTAATGTGATCTAGTGAAGCCACGTGGGTTTCATAAAGCATTGGCGAACGAAATTGTATTCTGCACGTGCGACAGAATGGCGTTAAAAATCTCTTCATTTGTCTGTGTGCATCAGAAAGATGATGAATAGCTTTCATCGAGCGATAATTTAATTTGCAAATTTGACAAAACATTGTGCGCGATGGCAATGTACCACGTGCAGCATCCCTCGCCTCTAATCTTCGCTGTTCCTGTCTCTGTAAAACACGCATTCTAGCTAAATTAGCCTTGTGACGTGCAGCAATACGTCTCATTGCTGTATTGTGTCTTCCAGAGTAAAGATGAAGCGAATATTCTTTGAATGTTGTGCTGCGATTGGAGCAATGGGGACATTGTAATTTTGAAAATCTCTTGCCATCTCTTCTGCCTACACCCTCAGCATCACCTCCCTCTCCTTCTACTTTATCTTCTCTGTCGTCTTCAGGATCTTCGTCTTCTTCATTCTGAAATGGAAAAAAATTTTGTGGTTTATATTTTAGGAAAAAATTTTTAAAAAATTGAAAAAATAAAAAATATTTTAGGAAAAATTTTTTAAAAATAAAAAAAATAAGAAATATTTTAGGAAAATTGGGGAAATTGAGGGGAAATATTTAAAATAGGATTTTTTTGATAATTCCAGTGAAAAACTGAGGAAATTTGTCAAAAATCTCGAAAAATCTTTAAAAAAATTTCGAAGAAATCTTTTAAAAAAATCTTGAAATCTTCAAATTTAGAGATTTTTGGAAAATTTTGAATTGTTTCAAATAATATGAATTTTTTTAGTCATGAAATTAGCGAATATTTCACAATTTTATGGGAACTTTTTGAATAAATAAAATATTATTTTGAAAAAATGTAATTAAAAAATTTGAATTTGTAGTTTTTTGAATTTACTGCATAGGGGAAAGTGGGGCAAAATGGGACATTGTAATGAAACAGTGGGAGATAGATTTTTCTCGATGATTCTATTGAAAAGCTGAGGGAATTTTAGGCAGATAACAAGTGTTGGAATTGATTTTTTTTAATTTTTTGAGAATTTGATTTTTTTTGGGCATTTTCGAGGGGTAAAAGTGCTTCAATTTTTGAAAAATTCAGTTTTTTTGGAATATCTTCGGTTCTATTGGTCGTAGCGACATGGGGCCGATTTCAAATGAAAGCTGAGATCATTTCCCATCGATTTATGTGGTTTTGAATTTAAAAATATTGATTTTTTGAATAATTATGGCAATTTTTCTGAAAAATTATGATCATTGAGTTTTGCCCTATAATTATGTGAAAAATCGATATTTTTGAATTCAAAACCCCATAAATCTATGGGAAATGATCTCATCTTTCATTTAAAATCGGTCCC